>CM060894.1:78545000-79830000 GCA_030762935.1 Hymenopus coronatus
AAACGATGTTATAAAAAACATACCAGAATTCCGTTTTAATTTATTTTAAAAGGTTTTAATCCTCATATTTTTACATTGAAAAGATGAGTTAAAAAAAGGACGTCAAAAGCACAAACAGATTTTGTTGTGAAGATATTCTTTCACCGGTGGGAGAGAAAATCACAATCGGGACACAGCCTCCAGTACAAATGTTACCTGAGCTGGCGTTTTGAATATTTCGTTGTCTCTAGCGCATACAGTTTCTGTTAATTATATGGATAAAGTTGAGTGTGTTCTAATCACTACAACATTTCTTGGGTCTATTGAGATTGTGTATCCAAGTAAGAGAAGTATTCCATTCTATGACTTTCTCTACCTAATCTGTAACAAACTATTTTTACAATTCCTGTCCTACACACGGCTTGTGTGGACAAAAACAATTAATACTAATTGACCTAATTGTTGGTTAAATTGTGAAACCCGGGTCTTAAAGTACCTTCGACACTGTAAGTCGCTATTAGAGTGTGTCATCCCAAATTAATTTGAGATCACCTTGTGGTTTGCCGGGAAACATGTGAATCAGCGAGGACTTTAATGCTATGCTAGTTTAGTGAAAACCTGTACACAGGTGTTCCGCGTTCAAATGCCGGCATTGGCATTGAATTGTTCAATCTGACTCTACCTATTGAATTCCTGTCCTACATACGACTTTGTGAGCAGAAAAACAATTAGTTATCCATAAAAATTGCTTCTATCTATTTCATGTTAGTCAAGATATACATTGGTAGAAATGGTCTTATTACTTAGTTCCTTTTAAGTTGAAAAATGCACTAAGTTAAATCGATAGTTGCATCACTCGGTTGTAAGCTGTTTAGAGCCATTTTTGAGAAAATCAAAATTTTCGAAAGGGTAGTTTGAGGTGGGGGAATTGTTCTCATAATCTTCGTGTCGCATCTCTGGACGATTAAAGTTAAATACCAAGTTTGGTGTTTTACCGACTTTTCGTTTTTGAGTTGTCGTATTCTCAGACACAAGGACCTTTTTCCAAATTTTTATACAGGGGACCCTAAAACTGTATTTGCGGTGAAATCCTATAATTGAGTTTTTGGATAGAATGCAATACCTTCTTTATACACTATGTATATAGTATGATAAAGTAAAAATAGGAATTTAGGAAAGAAGTCACAGCATAATAATAACGCATAGAATGTTTAAAAATATATCTTGTTCTGTGAATTTGGCAAATTTCACAGATGCAGCACCGTAAGTGTGCTTGTATGAGAACTGTTGGCAACACAGGAGTCAGCTGATGAGTGCTGCTCCAGTGTTGCATTTGAAAGCTCCCAGTGCAGCATAGCAGGCACGTTTAATTAGCTAGCGCGTACTTCTAGGCAGCCCCAAGCACCTGCTACACGAGGGAAGAAGGTACAACACTAAGTGGCAAGTTTGGTTGGTAAACCCCGATTGGCGCTTCTCCAGAGATATTACTACAAAGCTAACAGGTGGGGTCCCATTATCGGCACAACAAAAGTACTTGCCCCTCAGAACCTCTTCATGAAAGATAGATCAAGGAGAGAGAGAGGCAACTGGCAAGGGACACAAAAGGATTCTACGTGTCGGCGAAGAAAGGGGACCGCAAGATCTATACTTGTTCGGGACGGTGATTAACAACGTCGCGAGTTCAGACTTGGCAGCCTGTCTCTTACACACCAACATTCAATATGCCAATATATTACATTTGAATAAGATTTTCTGCAAACCCCTGCGATATTCTTATAATTTTTAACATTCGGCGCCTTTCTGTAACCAAATCCGTGACTGTAGTTTCGTGGACACCTTCAATTGTATTGTCCAAACTAGTTACCTTGAGACGGTAATTCTTGACGTCACTGCTTAACGATGTTGTCTTGATGTACAAGCTTTATAGAGAATCCCCAATACTTTATCATAATTACATGTTTATATTTATGATTTACTTTAATTTCTTGTATTTATATCATAAATTGTAACTTAAGCTATTTTAGCTTGTGGCAGGCCAAAGCTGCAATATTACGCAGTAAGATATTGCAAAAGGCGCCCTCTATTTTATGTAGAAACCTTAAGAATTCGCAGGATTTCTTTATTTTGTCTGCGTGCATCAGAGGTACAATGTGAACTCGGGAAAAGTCCCAAATATGATCTAAGCAGGGTATTTTTCTTTGGACTCACATGTCACATTACTTCAAGACAATAGAACCGCTTGATATAGTGACGCCGAATATAACTTTTGAAGGTAAATGAGAGCCAGTTAGAATTAAGGAGGACATCTTGCCTCCGTCTTATTTAAAGAGCCACAAATCCAGAATTTGTACCGTTCTTTCTGTCGTTCTAAGGAGTAATCCAGCTACTTAGAGTAATAATTTCGCAAAGTGCGTGATATGTATTGTAAATTCAGCGCTAGAATGTAACGCATGTAACCAGTAATTATCTACAAGTATTCATAATATTTCTCCGTGTTTACAGATATTAAGAAAAAATGTTGTCAACCTGACCGTGAATACTTGATGTTTCATCGCAGAATAAACATCAGTGTGAAAAGGGATCCTGTTTGTTCTTAATTCATCACCCAGTATCCGTACCACACATCTTCCTGTTTCCTCCCTGAGATCAATTTCTCTACGGAACATCGAACTCGGAGACAGCTACGCCGAGTCAAAGAGAGAATCTACTTCTACAAAACAGGTACGTGAATACTGAACAGGTCCTGCATCAGGTATGGTGAACTCGTCTTAATTCCTATATACTGTCGGTAATCACTCGACTGCCACGTCGAAGAAAGTAATGAGTGTCACACCCACACACACCATAAATAAGCATAACTTAAGCGATAACAAAATGGGCAAAACAATCGCAACCGACATGACGGGACAACCCGTCAAGAGAACGTAAGGCTAAAATTATAAAGCTTACATTTGCAACCAAACAGTCGCCTGGAGGTAGGGCTTTTTATCTAGCTCAGATTATTCCCTATCTTCCAGAGTCAGGAAATATGAGCGTGTGGTCTAATCATTTAAGTTAAAGATAAACAGAAACCAAACATCAGTGCTATTGCCATGTAATTATGCTCTACTTGTAAAGTCCTTGGACGTTTCTTATTAATACTGATTATTTTACCCCCTTTAACTTTCCCAAATCCCGCTATTAGCGCTTTTAGGGCCAGAAAGAATACAAATATTGTAAATAAATTGCGAAATTTTTATTTTTTTTAAATTATGATGAGGAAATATGTAGCTTGGCTGTCCTCGACGTCGAAGGCTCGAGTGCTTTACTTTTCTACCCCTATAGCCGATAGTATCTGGCAATAACAGTACCCTTTTTTGAAAGGAATTTAAATTTCAAAAGGTTTCCTGTCAAAATGTTTCATGCTTTTATTGTTTTTGCTTAAACTTTAAACATGGCAAGTTGAAAGAGAGAGAAATACAATCCACAGGCAGTACGCCTCCTTGGCTGCCTGTTCTCAATCTCTGATTGCAAAGGTTTCCCTCGTTTCTCAACACCGCTTGGAGCAATATGAAAGACAGCGAAGCAAGGACGGCGAAGGATATCGGCAGATTTTTACTTTCTCTATACGTACTATGTACATAGTGTATAGAGAAGTCTTTGCACTCAACCCAAAAATTTGATACCGAGATTTCACCGGAAATATATGTTTTAGCGTCCCCTCTATTCCAAAAAGAAAAAGCATTTTCAGAAAAAGTTCAGTGTATGTCAGTGTGTCGTGTGCCTGTGAACACGATAGCTCAAAAACGAAAAGTCGGTAAAATACCAAAATCGGTAT
The DNA here is from genome assembly GCA_030762935.1 of Hymenopus coronatus. NCBI lineage: Eukaryota > Metazoa > Arthropoda > Insecta > Mantodea > Hymenopodidae > Hymenopus > Hymenopus coronatus. The sequence goes on from CM060894.1 coordinate 78,548,797, forward strand.
TTAAGTTTGGCATCTTCCAGAGATGTGACACGAAAATTTTGAGAAAAATCCGTCTACCCCAAACTACCCTTTACATGGAACTTTTTTCGAAAAATTTTACTCTCAAAAATGAAAATAACGATTTTGATTAAAATTTCGTATATTAAAGATATTTACGTGACAAGTAAAATGTGTATTTTGAATTTTCTGGGAATAGTCTCTGAAGACTGCTTTATTCTGGACGAATTTTACGGAATTTTGCATAACTACTAAACGGTAAGAGATAGACAAAAACTTACAGTACAAAAAATATAGAGCACCTTAAAACACACAATTTATCTTATATAAGTTTTTTTCGTGGAGGTGATCGTTTTATAGATACTCCTTGTGTTTGGTTTCAGCTTCAAAAAACTTATACAGTAATTTAAGAGTTCCTGTCCATTCAAACAAAGGAACTTCATTCACATAGCAACCAACTTTTGACTATCAGTTTAACCAATTGTACTCCCTTATTTCGCTTCTAGTTACAAGGAAACAAGTAATAGGACTATTTCTGCTGATTTTTCTCGATTAGTATGAAGTAAATAGAAGCACAAGCTTTTTAACAATACTTTTTTGCAGAGATATAGAGAAAGTCATGTGAATGGAAGACGTCATATGTTTCATATTTCACTGCCAGAAAACGTGTACAACAGGTAACAACACGATTACAACTGATACTGAGAGAATGATAAGTAATGAAGGATGTCTGTGACATGGTTAACCACCACTCGGACTGTCATTAATGCACTCCATCATTTAAGCCGGTCAGATACCAGAAAAGTTGCCATATTTCAACATACACCTCTCGTATTGTCATCTTTCTTTGAATTTTGTGCACTGTATTGCGAATTATCATATGGTAGCATAAAATGGCAAATCGTAAATGTAATAATTATATGTAAAATTACATGGCGATCAACAATCTAACATTTCATCCATAAGAAATGATCTTTTGTTCTTCCTTTTGCACTGTACTCCACCAAAATATCAAGAAGCATTTTATTATATTGCATTGCTTATTAAATTGTTTCAAAGTTTCTTTTTCATATCTAATAAATCATATGCCGTGTTTAGCGATATCCCGATTATTGCTGTATTTCATAGGGAAATGCTGCCGATCGTATTATGCAGTTAAAGACTGAGTATATATATTGAAAAAAGAAAAAAGGTTTGCAAATCTTGGTGTACTAAACAGAGCTCAGCATTTGCCTACTTTGTTCCTAAGTTTAGAATCGAAAGCATTTTATGCAAGTATGTTTCAAGATGTGGACCTGGTTGCTTAGATCCTAAATCGTATTCACTCTTCTAAGTAAACCGCGCCACAACGGATTCACGCTGCCAATGGCACAATAATGCGCACATTTTAAGTTTTCCGTCCTTGCCACTGCAACCACATGTTAACAATTGGCCAGTATTTAATTTATTTTCACTAAAGTAATATTCCTATTACTTCTTATGCACGAAAAAATACTATGGCGTACACATCCACTAAGTGCACTGGAGGGTCTTGGATGTAAAAATCTGATGTGTTCTAGTCGCAGTTCTTTCTTTATCTATTCTGTAACAAACTACTGTTACAAAATCTTATTGTTCTATATACTTCATGCTTATGAAGATAAATGCTAGCAGAAATGTTGTTATTGCTTAGTACCTTATACGTAGAAGAGTGAGAAAGGAATGCATTGGCTAAAGTGATAGTCAATGTTTTTGATATTTTCTTTGCATGGCAAAAAAAAATCAAACAAACAAAATAATTCCCATTGAGAAAATTGTAATATTTTAACACTGAAACCAATAACAAGAAAGGTCTTGGAAAAGGGCTAAATCCATAAAAATGTATGACATCAACTGTTTGTTTTAAGGAGACCTACATTTTTGTGTAGTAGGTTTTGTCTGTCTCTTGCGATTTATCAATTATACAAAACCATCCACAGTGAAGATATATTCAGAGGTTATTCCAGAAAATTCAATATATACATTTTATTTGTTATATAAATATCTCTAATATGAGACATTTTAATGTTAGTCATTTTTGAGAAAACCGAAATGCTCTAGAATTGTTTCATGTAAGGTATATTTTAGAATTTTCTTGAAAATCTTAATTTAGTATTGTTGGGATATGTTGAAGTTAATTATCAAGTGGGGTATTTAACTTTTTACGATAATGTTTTAATATAAGGGATCCTAATAGGTAGGGATATCGAATTATTTGGTGCCCTACCTTCTCTACATTTGCACTATGTACTAGTAGTAATTGTACTAATTTTCTGTGTGTTTTCGATCCCTTCCTCCTCCTACAGTCACAAGACTTGTATTACAATAAACCATTTATTTTGATGCTTGTTATACTGTATTGTCAAAGAGCAAACATTTGAAATGATGTACGGTGCAACAAGAGAACAATCCCAGAAGGAAGTTGAGAAGATTTAGAGCCAAGACGAAGTCAGCTCTGCTCATATATATTGCATCGTTCCAGTTGATGCGATGTCAACGAAAGTAAGTAAACCATCAACATATTTTTAGACTGGCCCGAGAGGAATGTTGGATATGCCTGACTGTTCTTGGATAATTTGCTAGGCAGTGAATATATTATGCATAATATCAGAGAGAAGGGCGAAACTGCAGCTGCGTCAACAAGAACAGTTTCACAACACAGCGAGGGAACTGAGATGTTTCCTTTTCATGGAAGAACCGGCCAACACACCAAACTTCCAAGTGGATATACAGACACTCTATTTGCTTAGCAATGATACAGTGCTTTGTTTCTCTTCAAGTCCTGGTTAAGCATCCGCTAAACTACAGGAAGATACATTTTGTGGGTAACAATGTTCAAACCACAGCTGTGTTTAATGGAGATAGTTGGGTAATGCCAGAATAAGAGGATATTCCAAATTGCCTTTCTACTTACTTTTAAAGCCGCATCCACTGTAATATCTTTCTTCATCGTTCTCTATTTCCCACGTTTTAAAATCCGGTTGTCATCTTCTTAATATTGTATTCCAAGCAAATTTTGGTCGTCCTTTTTATCTATGGCTTTCAGGAGATTATTTTCTTGGGTCGTCTACCATCTGACATTTGCTGGACGAGATCATATCATTGTAAAGATTGAGTTTCAAAGCGATATATAATTTGTTTGTTGCTTTCATTCTTCCTTTCATCATGTAATTTCGTACTCTTTCAATTCGGGAAATCTGTAGGCTTCTTCAAAAGGTACACATTTTGACCGTTTTAATATTGCCGTTTTAGTAATTTAATTGTCAACTCTTGTCTATACAAGCAAAGGAACTTAAATCACATAGAAACCAGATTTTAAAGATTTGCCTATCGTTTTAGCTTATGGGACTCCCTTATTTGCCGTCTACTTACAAGAAGGAAAGAATAAGACCCTTTCTGCTAATTTTTTCTCAATTAACATTAAGTAAATAGAAGATTATCTTTTTAACAATAATTTATTGCAGAGATATAGAACACATCAGATTCTTTTAATTGATTAAATGTGAGTTTCAGTTAAGTTTTTGTAATACTTATTTTTTTACTTTCTCTAGCATGTGCATAGTGAATAGATAAGGTATTGTATTCCACCCAAAATTCAATAATGAGATTTCACCGAAAACACATGCTTTGAAACTCCCTGAATAAAAAGAAAAGAAGCGTCTTTAGAAACATGTCTCTGTGTAGCTGTGTACAGTAAGGCTCAAAAATAAAAAGCGGTTAAGTACTAAACTTGGTATGCAAGTTCAGTATGGAACATTTTTCGAAAATTTTGATTTTCTCAAAGATGACTAAAGTTTTGATTAAAATATCTTATGTTTAACATTCTTAATGACAAACGAAATATATATTTTGAATTTTTTGGGTATAGCCTTGAAGACCTCTTTATTCTGGGTGGACTTTTTATAAATCTCGTATAACTGGTAAACCGTAACAAATAGACAAAAGCATACTGCAGAACATATCTAGATCTTGTTAAAACACACAGTTTATATCATATGCATTTTTTACCTTACACGTACTATGTACATAGTATATAGAGAGGGTATTGCATTCGACCCAAAAATGTGATACTGAGATTTCACCGGAAATACACGTTTTAGGGTTCCCTGTATCCAAAATAGGCAATTTTAGAAAAAAGGTCAATGTGTATGTGTCCGTATGTCTTTGAAGGCGATAACTCAAAAACGAAAAGTCAGTAAAATACCAAACCTGGTGTTTAGATTTACTATCTCTCAAGGATTCGACACGAAGATTTTGAGAAAAATCCCCCCCACCCCAAACTACCCTATACATGGAAATGTTTTGGAAAATTTTGATTTTCACAAAAATGCCTATAACGATTTTGGTTAAAAGACCGTATATTAAAGATATGTATATTGCAAATAAAGTGTATATATTGAATTTGTTGGGAGTAGCTTCTAAAGACCTCTTTATCATAAAATAATTTTGCTTCATTTTGTGTAATTGGTAAACAGTAAGATATAGACAAAATTTACTATACAAAAATGCAGATCGTGTTAAAACACAGAATTTATATCATACATTTTTTTCGTGCAATTGACCATTTTTGAGAGAAATGGTTATTTCTGTTATTTGTTTCAGATTTAAAATACTAAAATTTTCTCATACGGAAAGTTGTAAACTCCTTGTCCTGCATAGAAATTGTTTTCAACCACATGGCAACCAGCTTTTATAAGATTTGTCGGTCACTTTAGCCTAGTGTGTTGCCTTATTTCCCTACTACTTGCAAGGATGCAGTAGTTAGGAAACGCCTTTTGGTTGATGATGGGTGAATTGGATTGGTTGATGAGAGGTGAATTGGATTGGTTGATGGGTGGTGAACTAAGTAAAATTAAAAGTCCCTTGCTCCTAAAACTGTCCACTAATGTTTAGCTCGATTATGATAAAGTAGAATGAGGATTAAGCTTTTGAACAATAATTTGTTACAGAGATGTATATAAAGTAATTTGAATTGAACATATCAGATTTTTGTTTGTAGACTTGACGAGATTCCGAGTTACTGGTTTCAGTTTTAAACTAATTAAACTTTTCTCAAACGAAAAAATATCTTTCATTTCTTTTCTCTTCTGTTTACGCCTAGGAAGCATAGAGAACCGAATTTAATTTGTTGCACTTAGTCACCGGATTTTTAGAGATTTGACTATCGCTTTAGCTTAGTGTGCTCCCTTATTTCCCTTCAACTTAAAAAGAAGCAAGTAATAAGATCAATTCTGGTAATGCTTACCTTGACTAGCATGATATAGATAAAAATATAATTTTTGTAAGAAAAGTAATTTGTGATACAATTGAAGAACGTGTTTTGATTGGTACATATCAGATTTTTTTAAATTTTATAGTCAACTCGTTGGTCATTCCAAACATATTTAAGACGCGAAACAGTCTCTGGCAATTGTGGACTGGAATTCCCAAATTTAGAATATTTATTCAGAAAGATGTTTCTAGCCAAAGCGCTTTCCATTTTCGAGTTGAAATTCCTGACTATGTATATAACAACACCTGTCGGACACAATCCAAAGCGAATTTACCACTTTTCCTTATTTAGATTTAAATATTAATTTATATTTTTAATTCCATGTTATTTGCTTATGTGTAATAAGTTAAATAGTACTTGTGTTTGATATAGTTCCTTGAATAACGGCAGTAAATGTACTTACTTAAAACATGAAATATTCATAACTAAAAAGAAATGCTTCTTTTTACTTAAAGCCCTTGAGAATTCCGATTCTCAATTGATACGCGAACTATATGTTACCTAAAGCTCATCGTTTAGAATCTGCATGCAAAGAACGCAGACAGCAATATTGTAGAGGGCGTGGTGGTTGAGAATTACTGGCTGGAGCGGGTTTCCTGAGAGGGATGGATGAGTTTCTCCATGACGTAGTGCAACAGGAAACTATATGTTGGCTGCTAGGCAATAAGTTAGTTTTGACGCAACACTTGCTGTATTTATGTTCCCATACGCCTGTCTCTTGTTATTACTACCACATCACTCATTATCCATGCAGTTTTCAATATCCGAGCAGGAATGGAGTACATGTGTGCCTGCGGGACCACAGCTCTGCACTTGATTATCGCTTCAGCCACCATCTTTATCCTTTGGGTTCACGTTTAGCACATAACATGCCCCCTTATCTTTACAATGTTTCTTTCTCTTTAAATACCATTTGGCTATAGATAATACTTTTTTGTTTCATATTTTCAAGTTACGAACATCATAGGGTGTTAATGAAGTACACCGACATAATTTGCGAGATTGTGCACGTGACTGATATAAGTAATTGGAGACGGGTGATTCATGGTCCCCGGATAAACATCACGCAGTTACATAGCGTTAAACGTGTGGGTGTCAGGTGCTAAGTCGGTGTTAAAGCAAAGCAGATTGAAAAAATGGCTTAGAATGTCTTTAAAACTGCTGCCTGAGTATAGAAATATCGATTTTTAGCAGCTCATTAATAGCGTTCTCAGGATTTAATGTCGCAAATATCTGTAAAATCTCGAACTAATCACTTGACAGTGTGACACTGAGCATTCATTAACTACGATCTTGAGTTATGCAGCCTACTCTGGAGGCGTTTTATCAACTGTTTTGGTGGCTTAATGCGTAACGCGAGAATATGCTATCCCAAAGGGCACGAGTTTGATTCCTGTCATATGTAAATGTTTTTTATTATTGTTATTTTCATTCCAGACTAAGTGCTGCGATACGTGGCGTACTGGCACTTCAGAAACGTATAACTGTTACTTCGAAATTTCAATAAACAGGTCATAACTCCCTTATCTCAAATTACTTATTTAAGCAATCTACATATTCTGTGAAAATATTTCGGTATAGTTCATTAATATTCTGGAGTTGCTGAATTCGGTATTATATACAGTTAACAGCCTGGTTGTTTATGTATATGTATCTTTCCCTCTATTTGTACATTTTATATTCTGCAAACTTTATGTGCCTCTTCTAAAAATTACATTCTCATCAGTTCTATTAAGATCCTCCCCTTCTTTTCCAAATTTCCTCCCCCATTTCTCTCTTACTTTCCTTGTATAATTACCTAGTTGTTATAGCATTTTTTTTCCTATTGTTTCCAAAACTTTTTATGTTCAATATCTCTGCCGGTAGCTTTTCCCAAGGTTTTCAATTATATAGTGTAAATTGTTATTGAAATTGCCACATAGTGGACATATATCTTTATCAACTTTTAGACCTTTTAATAATATTGTTCCTGTTCTTGTCAATGTCAGAGTTTCTCTCTTTCCATTTCTTCAGAACTATCGATGTATTTTTCTCTTCCGCGTTTTTCGTAACACTTCTGTATAATATTACTAATATCGCTTAAGCTAACTGTTATTTCTTGTTTCTCTATGTCGTCTATCTTAGGTTTCACTTTATTCCATAGAATATTTCTCCCTTTTGTCTGTTGATTGGCTTTATTTAATTGTAATAATACATCAAATTTCAATATGTGTGCAAAAAACTTCTACCAAAAATATCTCTAAAATAAATACAGGGAATGCATAAAATAAGTAACTAGTTACCTTATGAATGTGTTTGTTGCAGGTTGATAACTGAGCAGTATGTTGAGTATTCCTGATATACATAGCGTATACAGGGTGTTCCGTGCAATGAGCTGCTATGAAGGCTTCAACGAACAGTTAGAAAGGATAGACCAACGAATAAAACAATATGGAAACTGTTAAATGATCTTCAACGAAGAGGCACGGTTGCTCACGAGGCTTGATAGGTGCAACACACATTGACGCAATATGGGAGTTAACTCCGTTCTAAATCTGTACGTTGTCTTTCATTTTAATTGCAAATTTCGTCATGTGAATTTCAGCACTTTGAAAGCGGATGATTTCGCAATTTGCAATTAACATGAAAGGCAACGTTCAGATATAGGAATCCGTTCAATTGGCTCTCCTATTGCTTCAATATCAGCTGCGCTTGTGGAAGGTGGACCTGGTCAAGACTCATCAGACACAGTGTCACTTCATTAAAATTTATTTGACAGTTTCCATATGGCTTTATTCATTGGTCCCTCGTCATAGCTCATCGCACGGAACACCCTGTAGATTCCATGGAATAGTCAACATACTGTTCATTGACCAACCTGTAACAAAAAGAGTAAGTTACCTAAATCACGATAGTAACTTATTTTGTGCACATCCTGTATATCAATTGAAAAACGACTTCCAACGGGTATGAACTTAGAGACGGTTTCATTAAATTAAAGGATGATAAACCGATGTGTTACACTCACTTCACGTTAATGAACATGAACACTTCCATAAATGCCTTTATTACACATTTCCTCTAATTTCTTTATTTCCCTTCCATTTATAAGGAACTACTTAGTAAGACCACTTCTGCTAATTTTTATCTTGACTACCATGAATTCAACAGAAGAATAAGATTTTGTAATAATTAATTTGTTACAGAATTGGTATAGAACATAATTGAATGGAGCTTCAGATTTTTTGGACTTTAATCCACTAGAATCCTATTAAGGTTGTGTGGTAAATTGGGAAATATTGGATTAGCAACCAGATCTTATTCTGCTATCGATAAAACTATTTATCATAATTTTTATCTCGATTATCGTAAAGTATATGTAAGAATAGTTCGTTTTAGAAGTAGAGAAATTAAGTGAAACTAACACACCGTTTTACACAACTTCGGCGAGATTGACTGCTAACATCATTCAATACGTAATTCTGTGTTAACTTTTATATGCACCTGTATATGTAACTATTACTTTTTTACTATACCACAATATATTTTAGAAGTTTAGTTAAGTAATTAATAAAGTAATTAAGGGAATTTTAATACTTACACTATGTTTTCAAGACGTTATGTTATTCATTAACTCTATACTTAAATAAAATTTATTGTTGATAAGGGATATTATCTCATTTTAATAATTAAGGGATTTAAAATATATAAAGGAAATACAAAACTGTTAAGGTTTGTTGGCAATAGAATTTCAGTAGAAATATATATTTTAAGATGCCTGAATCCCCCCAAAAAACGTTTTTATTTTAGAAGAACTGTTCGTATGTGTCTTTCTTTGAGCAGCATAACGAAAAGTTCGTTAAATACCAAACTTGGTATTTAAATTTATTATCAAAGACGTGACACAAATATTTTCAAGAAAATCCCTCCACCCCAACTACTCTTCACATGCAGCACGTTTCAAAAATATTGATTTTCTCAAAAATGGCTTAACGAGTTTGATTAAAATATTATATGATTAAGATATTTTCATGACAAACGAAATGTATATCTTGAATTCTCTGGGAAAAGCTGTGAAGATTTCTTCGTTCTTGCTGACTTCTGTATAACTCGTACACAGTAAAGAGGCAGACAAAACTTAATATACAAAAGATATAGACCTCGTTAAAACATACAACTTATGCCATAAACCTTTTTGTAGAGTTAACCGTTTCTGAGGTATTCGTTGTTATTGGTTTCAGTTTTCTGAAGCAGGAAGTCAATTTTAGTTTGTAATCTCTCTTGTTTTACTCCCGAGAATGCAAAAGAGAACAGATTGTGAGGAGCTTTTAACTGATTTCACTGACTCCTGGCATGAAAAGAGAACCGAATTTCTTGAATTCTTTCACATAACGACCGGTCTTAAAAAGATTTCACTATCGCTTTAGCCTAGTATTCTGCCTTATTTTCCTGATACTTATAAGGAAGCAATTAATAAGACCATTTCAGCTAATGTTTATCTCGATTAAAGAATCTTTTATAAGTTTGTTGTTGGAACAACAAGAGAAAGTTGTATAAATGGAATACACTATATTTTTAAACTAATATTTCATTCAGTATACTCCGTATGCTTATGCAACGTAATGCTACATACTATGGACTTTAGTATCGCATAGCGGCGCCACACTAAATGTAACGGAGACGAGGTTTAATATTACCGGACTTAGGGAAAGGGATTCTCAAGGATAGGTGTAATCTGAGGTTTCCATATATCCTATATTTAGACTAAAAGGAGAAGACAGGACTTGAAATCAGACACTAAGAGAGAGAAAATTCTTAAGTAATAACTGAACTGTAGCTGCATTATGTTAAAAAGATATGATCAGCCTTTTATGTGTTAAGATAAATAATTTGGGCTGTGGTCTCCTTACCTTTTGTCCCGGGAAGCGTGACACGAGTTCAGAGGCATCTCGGGAGTTCTTGAAGTAATTCACTATACAAAATTAACAAGTCCCCTTTGCGGCTTAGGTTTACGTAGCAGACGTAGGGGTAGAAAAAACCATAGTTTAAATGTTGCATTATCCTAGGAAGGCATAGCTGACATCGGTAGCCAGCAAATAGGCTCACATAAAATGGCTGTGATATGGGATATTCGTTACCACTGCGTCTAAAGCAGACAGGAGAAGCCTTACTTCCACGTCTTGTAATCACATGCAATGAAAGATAGATACCAGAAAATTAACCATTATTATGAGTAAAATATAAATGCTATTACTGGTTATTATATTAAGAGCACATTTTTCCTCAACCTTTAAATGCGCTAATCAATTTGCTATACATGCTGTTGTTCTTCTATTTTGTAAACTGGTTTCATATCCGTTTCATTATACCTGGAACAAAAGCGGTTTGAATAGCTGTGGTCGTTAGTGCGAGATGTAATGGACTGGTCATTCATTCAAATCCGAACGTCGCGAACTTGAATCCCGGCACCTGCCGTCAAATTTGCCTGTGATAAAGTATGGTGAGAACCAACATAAACTAAGAGTGTGGTGGCACGCGTGAATGATGACGGGGTACGTTTGACTGCAGTTGCATGGATTTTGTATTTAATTTAAAAAACTAAAAGGTTATGTCTTGCGTTTAAAACTTCAAAGTAAAACATTGTAATCATTAATTCCCGAAAATATTATTTTCATAAAAGGTTATTTAAAAATTCTAGAGGTAATAGTATATATATTATGTAATATCAAAGGGTAGTTTAAAGTAGTTCGGAAGTAGTTCAACTATCCGCCATAGCTATTAGTGCCATACATAATGGACGTCCATCCATTCTAAACCAACCGTCGCAAGTTCGAATCCCGACAACCGCAGTCAAATAGGTCTTTGGTGAAAAATGTGGAGGACCCACGTAAAATAATCGGGATAGTGACACGCTGGGATGATGACGAGCTACGTTTGACTGTAGTTGTATGGATGAAGATTTGTATTTAAAAAGGATACTATAATATTGAAAGAAATTAATTTTCAACACAAAATGGCTAAAAATACTTGTATTTATTGTTTAAGATCAGTGTAATTAAAAACTGTCAATAAAAACATTAAAATGTTCCAAAACATTGCCTAATATCACTTTTGCATATACGCAAAGTAGCGTATTTAAGAATTCATTAAGCCCGCTTTATAAGTATAATATATTATTTTCATTTTCACAATTAGAGAGCATCAAAGTCTATTGTTTTGAACTGTACTAAAAATTCTCATTTATATGAAGTTCCTGTATCATCGGCCATTTGCTTTTTTGAAGTTCTATAGGTGGTTCCCTTCCTTTTGTAGTTTTAGTATCTGTAGTTGTTGATTGACTCCGTATGGGGAAGGTTCCAACCTCTTCAACTACTCCGGTACGAGCGTTGCGGAACCAGAGCACGTTGCTTCTGACATTACTAGAAATACATCACAAAGGAACAGTTCGGATTGGTTTGGACTGGTTTCTAAAACCCAGAGAGGCAAGGAAGCTGTTCGGATTGGTTTAGACTCGCCGCGGTAGAGATTTCCGAAACAATGCGAGAATGGAAATGCCTTGGCGGAGTTGTAAGATGCCTCTAAGTCCTGGAGAACTTAGTATACTGGAGCTAATACACGGGAGCGACGCCGTGGCCAATTGGTTAGACTCGTCTGTCATGTAGGTGATCCGTTTGATCCCAAGAGACCGCATGTGGATGGACAAAGGGATCTTCTCTGTGTTCTCCTGTTTCCCCACTATGTAATTCACCGGTGCTGCATTTGATGAATGCTCAGTATCATCCAGTATCATACTAGAAAAAACGGGCGTTAAACACTATAAAAAAGCCACCGGGGTCTTCGGAAGTTGATGCGCGTAAGTGGGGTATCCAATACTATCTGTGAGTCAGCCTGGAACACCCATATACTTTATTCCCTGGAGCGGTTGACATACCCGAATAGTCAGATAGGATGTATGGCTTATTGACTGTGACTATTAATTCAGTGTTACTGTATTATTCAGTATAAAACGAAGGGAATGTTTTCTGATACTTGTATTAGTATTTGGTTGACTACTGACTTTTGAATGTTGCAAACTCAGTGAATGGATTGGAAGAATATCTCTGCTTTATTGTTACTGCAGTGAAGTTAAAATAAGAAAGAGCGGTGTAGGTTTAAAATGCATAAATAAAAGGTAAGGAAATCAGAGATTCTGTTCATAAAATCTACAGAACATGGTTTCCATCTACCTAACGTCGTTGCGAGTGCAGAATTGAAATCGATATTGTGCTTTGAGATGGGCAGAAAATGAGTACCTAGGGGGACCATCAATCTTGTAGTGAGCGAGTGACTGTCCCACAAAGAGCCACTCCCTCACTCAGCACGCGATCACTCGGTCGCCAAGCTCTAATCCTTGCCTTTATACTTTCTCTACACCTACCATGTGCACAGTGTATCAAGAAGTTATTGCATTCCACCCAAAAATTCAATACCGAGATTTCACAAGAAATAGATGTCCTAGTGCCCTGTGTATCCGAAAGACACATTTTTTATAAAAATGTGTGTATGTGCGTGTGCGCGCGCGCCCGCGTATCCGTATCCGTCCGTCCGTCCGTGTGTCCATGAACACGATAACTCAAAAACGAAAAGTCTTGAGTACCAAACTTGGTACATAAGTTTACTACCTTCCAAGCATGCAACACGAAGATTTTGAGGAAAATCCTCCCACCCCAAACTACCCTTTGCATAGAATGATTTTCTCAAAAATGGCTCTATAAATGTTTACTTAAGCACCATATATTAAAGATATTTATTTACATGCCAAATAAAATGTATACTTTGAACTATCTGGGAATAGCGTCTGAAGAATTTTGCGTAACCGGCAGGCCGTAAGACGTAGACAAAAACCTTACTGCACAATAAAAATGTAGAACTCGTTAAAACACACAGTTTATGTCATAAGCATTTTGTGTGGAGTTGACCATTTCTGAGATATTTCTGTTATAGATTTCAATTTTAAAATACTTGAAACTCTTCACATAAGGGAATTTGTCAACTATGGCAATGCAAAGAAACTGATTTTATCAACACGGTAACCAGCTTTTAAAAGATTTGACTATCTCTTTATCTGAGTTTATTCCCTTATTTCCCATTTTACTTACAAAAAAGCAAGTAATAAGACAATTTCTGATAATATTTATCTCGGCTAGCATGAAGTAAAGAGGAAAATAAACTTTTTAAATCTGATGCTTTACCGAGATGTAGAGAAAGTCGTGTGAATGGAACACATCAGATTTTTAATGGCTATTACACTATTTTAGTCTTTGCCTGGTTAAAGACATACACTGCTATGGCTGCTGTTGTTTTTGGATTTATCATCGTTGTAGATTACTTAGATGATCTTCGGAATAACGCTTTAACTTATATATTTCAGTTATACTTATAAACAACTTTCAAAGCTTTTAACGTTAGTGCATTGCCATTAAGTTTTCAAATGTCTGCTTATTGTTTAGAAACCTTCACCGATTTTTCAGTACACTGGCAGAACCATATTAATATTAATGGCATTTTCATAGTCAATAGATGTTTTTCTTTATTTTTTAAATGTTCGGAATATCAAATCATACAGAAGTCTACTACGTAAAGACAGCACGCGGCAAAAAATTGAACTTTACCGATGTGGATTAAAATGTCCTATGTTTAAGAAAATATATACTGAATTTTCTGGGAATAGCTCGTGAAGACCTCTTCATTCTGAATGATTTTTGTGTAACTGGTAAACCATAAGAGATAGGCAAAAACGTAATACACAAAAAAAATATATAAATTTCGTTAAAACAAATTGTTTGTCATATATTTTTTCGTGAACTTAAGCGTCTCCAAGATATTTATTTTTATTGCGTTACATTTTATATTACTTAAAACTTGCTCATGCAGGAGGCCAACTTTCGTTTCATCTATTTGGTTCACTACCAGAAATTAATTCAATTTGAATTTCAATTTCTTCACATAGGAATGAGGTTTTAAAATATTTAACCAATGCTTTGGCCTGGTGTATTCTCTGATTTCCCTCCTAGTTGCAAGAACAGTAGAGAAAGTTAAGTGCATGGAACACATAAGATTTATTTTTTATCCGGCATCGTGCATATTAAATCAGATAGAGCTTAGTATTTAATTTTAGTATCTTCTACAGATGCGACACGAAGGTTTTCTTAAAAACTCCCTACTCCAAACTACCTTTTATGTAGAAAAATGTTCGTGAATAATGATTTTCTCAAATGCTAACGATTTCAATTATAATACCGTATATTATCGATATTCACATGACAAATGAAATGTATATTTTAAATATTCCAGGAATAGCCTCTGAAGAGCTCTTCATTTGAAAGAAGTTTGCTGAAATTTGCATAACCGATGAACCTTAAGAGATAGACAAAAACTTATTACACTAACATTTATTGTTGAAAAAAAATTCATCATTTCAACGATAGCTATTTCCAGAATAACAAAAATATACCCTCTACTACACAAGAGATCACCATTTGGAATGAAATACTCAATACTGCTATTGGAAGTTTCTCATACGTCCTATAATCTCTTACGATGCTCCTCTATGGTGTGCAGTCAGCAAAACTCATATTCACCAAATTCAGGTTATACGAAATAAATTTCTCCGTACTATCACCGTGGCTTCGTGGTTCATAAGAAATCACCAGCTCCACCAAGAATTTGGAATTCTCACCACACAACAATACTTCAAATTACTGTCACAGGAATTTTTCATAAGACTAGCCGAAGTTCCAGGAGCTATAATATTTCACATTGGACTTGGATACCCTTAGAAGATAAGATAAACTGCCTCAAGACTACTTCTACAGTCTAAATATTAGGTTGACTCATCCACACACTGTTCTCAATTATTGATTGTGATCAACTGAATACATTGTTAACTATGTTAAACTTATTTATTCTGGATAATTTAATTGCTAATAGTATATACTTATAATCGTTATTCATTGTTAAAGTATTTTCTTGTTATCATTTGCACATGTTAGAGGTTATGTCCTCAGTTTGTTATATGTATAATTCTTAATCTAATTTATCAATGGCTTGTATAGCAATCTTGCTAATCAGTCAAATAATAACTTAACGAAAAAAATGTAAATCTTTAGAAAACACACGGTTTGTCATATTCATTTATTTCGTAGAGTTGACTGTTTTAACTTTCTCTATATGCAATATGTAAATAGTCTATAGAGAAGGTATTACACTCCACCCAAAAATTCGATACCGAGATTTCACCGGAAATATATGTTTTAGGGTCCCTCATATCCAAAAAAAAAGCATTTTCACAAAAAGGCCCGTGTTTGTCCGAGTGTCAGAGTGTCTATGAACACGAAAACTCAAAAATGAAAAGTCCGTAAAATACCAAACTTGGTATAAGTTTAGTATCTTATAGGGATGCGACACGAAGATTTTGAGAAAAATCCCCTCACCCCCAACTACCCTTTACATGGAACTTTTTTCGAAAATTTGATTTTCTCAAAAATGGCTCTAACGATTTTGATTAAAATGTCGTATATTAAACATGTTTACCTGAAAAATAAAACGTATATCTTGAATTTTCTAGGAATAGCCTCTGAAGAGTAATTTATTCTGGGTGACTTTTACGGAATTTTGAATAACTGCTAAACCGTAAGAGATGGACAAAAACTTACTACAAAAAAATGTAGAGCACGTTAAAACACTCAATTTATGTTATATAACATTTTTTCGTAGAGTTCGTCGTTTTTGAGACATTCCTTCTTTTTGGTTTCTGCTATGAAAAACATATATTTTTCTCATACAGGAACTTGCCAACTCCGCTCCATATAAACAAAGGAACTTCATTGACAAAACAACCAGCTTTTGACTATCACTTGAACCTATGGTAGTCCCTTATTTCGCTTCTACTAACAAGGAAGCAAGTAATAAGACTATTTCTGCTAATTTTTTCTGATTAGCATAAAGTAATTAGAAGTATAAGCTTTTTAAGAATAATTTGTTGCAGGGATATAGAGAAAGTTATGTGAATGGTACACATAAGATTTTTTAGATATTCGTTGTTATTGGTTTCAGTTTTAAAATATTTATATTTTTCTTATACGGGAAATTGTCAACTCCTGGAAATGCAAAGAAAGATCCACCACATAGTAACCAGATCTTAAAAGATTTAACTATTGCTTTAGCATAATGTATTCCTTATTTCCCTTCTACTTACAAGGAAGCAAGTATTACGTCCATTTCTGCTAATGCTCAATGAAGCAATGCATGAAGTATGTATGTGTATATATATAAATATAGAAGAATAAGTGTTTTAACAATTATTTGTTACAAAGGTGTAGAGATAATCATGTAAGGGAAGCACATTAGATTTTTAAGAATCGATTTTTGAAAAAAATTCCATATAATGATTAGCTTGAGTTCGGAGGAAGGTTTTTAATATCTTTGTTTCTCACTCCTTGGAAGATACTGAACTTAATATCGAGTTTAGTATTTAACCGACTTTTCGTTTATGGGTGCATAGCGTTCAAAGACAGACAGACGCGCGCTTACATCAACACACTTACATTTGTTCAACATAAAAATATAACAACGAAGAAATTTTCGGCTGAATAATTCGCCAAACATACAAAATGAAAATACAACCTTCTTTCATAATTGTATTAAATGTGTAGATTATAATCGATTGGCTTTTGAAGGGTCTCTTCAGGTATGTAAAGATAGCATAGTTGCCTTAACATGGAATAAGTTTTAACTGAACTTCAATGTCATTTGGTGTAACCCGAGGTTACTTAGTTTGTTCATGAAATTTCACTTCAATTTATGTAATAGAATTTGTGGTCTGAACGCATAAACCAAGTTAGGTATAATAAATATATTCGTATAATTTAAGATTACTAACGGTGATTTTCCACTACTGTAAAATTAGAGGAACGATCTGATAAACATTCCAAAATATTTTCACTGGGTTTTTGCATGTTGGCAGAAGCTACGAAACCTCTAGAGCTCTTCCTAATTTTACAAATTAAAAACCCACCTCGAGGGATGTTGTTCTCGTGCCAAACCCTATCTTGTAATTGTAGGTCTTAAGGGCGCTGGGCAAAGTAATGGCTACCCTTTGATATTCATGAGCTCCCCACCGAGAGAGAGGGCGGGCGGGCCCAGATAAACTGGGGGTTGCAATAATTGTTGGGTGAGTTCTGAAATCAGGTTATCAAACAACCCGTTCCCTTCTAAAACGTGTAATTGCTCGTTTGCTGTGTGCCTCCTCAGAAGAACCGTTTTGTTTGCATGTTAAGAGTCCATCAAGTAAATAAGTCGCGCACACAATAGTACTAATGCTCCCAGCATTCCACTCTTTCACCGCTCAGCACAAATGTTCCATTCCACTTTGCATATTTACTAAGGTCATCTGTTTGAACTTGCATGCAAGCTGGCTCATCAACAATGGCACAGAAATATTTACACATAAAATTGAGTTCAATCTTAATTAGGAAGTATAGTGGAAGAAGGGCAAAGAATAAATTAATCCTTGCTATGGGACAGCCGCAGTGAAACATGGAAAAACAAGATATTTTATAATGTTTCGTGAAGACCGAGATCCTACCACAAGGGAACATGAAATCCGTAAAAAAATTTAAATAATTGGGCTCGATTTTAAATGAATCTAGTAGTGATAAAGCGTGTGTGTATATACATTATAGAATCAAATTCTTAGGTTTTCACGGCCGGTGTCAATACTAGCTATAGTATAATCCGAGCTTGTGGGCCATGGTCTACTGGGCTCCTTCTTCCCAGACGTTTCGTCTGCGACTATGGCAGACGTCTTCGGTGGCAGCGGCAAGAACAATGTACTCTACCGGACGTTTCAACTGCGACTGTAAAACGTAAATTATAGAATGTTTCACATTTGATTCAGGTTATCCAATACTGAATAACAGAACAAAAATTATATTAGATCTGGAATATAAAGTATCGGAAGAAATATTGATCAATCAAGCAGCATTTTCCTTGCAAATAGACGAGAGCACTCCAGTTACGCAGTATAAGGAGTGAGGGAAAAAGGAGGAGACTTGAAGCGATAGCCATGCAGTTGGCACGGGAGAACTGGAACAAACACATCCATGTTGCTTATTAGTAAGCATTGTTTATCGTTTTGTGTGCACTAAAATGTCCAACATATGCGTGCATTTATTAAGTCAAAATCTGTATAACGAACTCCATAATTATTTTCTCTAGTACATATGTAGATACACAAGGTTGTATTCCACCAAAACTTTGATGCCGAGATTTCACCGTAAATACGGGTTTTGAGACTCCCAGAATCCAAAAATCCAAGAAAAAAGCACTTATGGAAAACTGTCCATGTGTGGTGTGTGTGGGGCGGGGCAGCATAGGCGAAAAACGGAAAGTCCTTAAATAGCAAAGTTAATATTTAAGTTCAATACCTTCCAAGTATACGACAAAATCCCTAGCTCTTAACTACCTTTTGCTTTTAACATATTTTCAAAAATTTTGAGTTTTCTTAAAATTGGCCATAACAATTTTGATTAAAATATCACATGTTTAAGATATTTTCATGACAAACGAATGTATATGTTGAATTTTTAGGAATAGTTTCTGAAGGTCTCTACATTCTGGATGACTTTTGTATAACTGGCAAACCGTAAGCGATAGACACAAACTTAGTATATACACACACACACACACACACACAAATAGATATCGATACAACCGCAGCTTAAGTCATATACTTTTTTTTTTTTTTTTTGTAGAGTTAACCGTCTCCATGATATTCCTTGTTATTGGTTTTAACTTTAAACTACTTAAATTTTTAATTGTGTAGTCTCTTTTTATCGTCACTGTGTCACGAGGAGCGATATTCACTGAAGCCTCCCTACGTGCTTGCAACTTGCCGGCTGATTAGCATCAGTTTACAATGCTCAAATCTAATTGCAAGCTCAATACGCAAAAGTTGCAGCCTTCCTCCAACACCCTGCAGCTTATATATACAGAAAGCAATTAGGAACTGGAAAGAAAATGTTCACCCTGTAATAAAGTTGAGTAATGACATACATATGACACATAGTTTGGTATTCGGCTTACCCTCCTCGTATTCTGACACCACTCTAGGATTTACAAGTGGATACCAAGGGGTCAAAAGCCTGTCTGGGAGCCGCCATCTAACCACAGAATGGTGAACTTGGAACGAGTGGATAGTTCGTAGTCAGGCATCAAGTTAAGGAATTTGATGATATAAAATGCAAGCGAAATGGATGATAGGAAAGGTGATGATGGAGCAATTGTGAATGATTGGCGGAGGAAACTCGAGGACTTTGAGAAAACCTGCCCAGAAGCAGTTTCCTCGACTACAAATCCCTTATGCAGGTGCTTGGGATCGAAACAGGACCGCCTATGTGGGATGCCAACAGTCTAACGGAAGGAATATTAATCAGTTAAAGAGTAATTCACGCTTGTAGCCTTTATCCCCTTCAGCATATATAGAGAGGAAGCAATTAGGTACTGGAAAGAAAATGTCCACCGTGGAATAAAGTAATGACACATATGTACGTTCCTTGCTATTTACAGATGACCAAGTTATTTTTACTTTCTCTACACGTACTATGTACATAGTGTATAGAGAAGGTATTGTAATGCACCCCAAAATTCGATACCGAGATTTCACCGGAAAAACATGTTTTGGGTCCCCCAGAATCTAAAATAAGGCATTTTTGGAAAAAGCCGTGCGTGTGCGTGTGTGCGCGCGCGTGTGTGTGTGCCTGTGGACAGTAGAGATCAAAAAAGAAAATTACGTTAAATACCAAACTTGGTATTTAAAGTTTATTTTCCAAAGATGCGACACGAAGATTTTCAAGAAAATCCACCCTCCCCAACTACCTTTTACAATGAAGAATGTTCAAAAATGTTTATTTTCTCAAAATGTCTCTAACAATTTTAATTAAAATGTCGTATATTAAAGATATAAAATTTCTATCTTGAATTTTCTGGGAATAGACTCTGAAGACTAGTTTATTCTGGATGAATTTTACGGACATTTACATAATTGGTAAAGTGTAAGATATAGTCATACACTTAACAGAAAATGTAGAGCTCGTTAAACACACAATTTATGTTAAATACATATTTTTCGTGGAGTAAATTGTTTTTTTAGATATTCCTTGTTATTGGTTTCAGCTTTAAAAAACATACTTTTCTCATACGGGTCTTTGTCAACTTCTGTCCATACAAAGAAAGGAGCTTCAGTCACATAGCAACCGGCTTTTGAGTGACACCTTAGCCTATGCTACTTCTTTATTTCTCTTCTACTTGCTTTAAGGCAAGTAACAAGACTATTTCTGCTACTGTTTTCTCGATTAGCATGAAGTAAATAGAAGCATAAGCTTTTTAACAATAATTTGTTGCAGAGATGTAGAGAAAGGCATGCGAGTGGAAAACATTAATTTTTCAAGATGATGACATTTAAAAACTCAATTCCTATATTAAATATCATGTGTAAAAATCACAGTGCCACAATTTATGACATGTAATACCTTATCAAAGTAAGATTATAATTGACAATTAACTAACAGAACAAATTTCAAGATTCACTTATCTTGGTTTTGATACATTTTAATGATGACGATGAAGTGACAAAAAGGCTTAATAGATTTCAATAAATGTGGACCAATTCGACGAACGCTGAAAGGTAAATTACGATAAGAGAGTCAGATTATATAAGAAAATGACCCTTCTAGTATCGATATATGGAAATTAGACATGGGCGAATAAAACAAATTACAAAACTCGGATTGTTCCATTCACATGAATTTCTATAGCAGTTCCACAAAAAAGAAAAGAAAATCCCTTATAAAGGATTATTCTTTTATTTGCTTTTTGCTAATCGAATTATATACCTTAATGAAATAATCTTATTACTTGCTTCCTTTTAAATAGAATGGAAATAAGGGAATGCACTATGGTAAAAGGATGGTCAATATTTTAAAAGCTGTCACTGTGCGAAACAATTGAAATTCGGTTCCCTTTTACATTCCCGGGGTAAAAAGAAAAGGATTAAACGAAAGATGACTTCCCACTTGAGAAAAGCTTAAGCAATTTAAAATTGAAATCAATAACATGGAATTCCTCGGAAACGGTTAACTCTATCAAAAATGTATTTGGCATAAACTGTGTTTCTTACTGAGATCTACAACCTTTTTGTAGTAGGTTTTTGGCTATCTCTCAACGTTTGCGATTTGTACATAATTCATCTAGAATGAAGTATTCATAGGTTATTCTCAAAAAATTCAAGATACAATTTCGTTTGTCATGAAAATATCTTAAACATAGGACATGTTAATCATAATGGTTAAAGCCATTTTTGATAAAATTGAAATTATCGAAAAATGTTCTATGTAATGGACAGTTGGGGATGAGGAAATTTCCTTAAAAATCTTCCTGTCGCATTCTTGGGAAATACCGAACTTAAACATCGTTTAGTACAGGCTGCTCGTTCCTTCTAGAGGAATGACCTTCAGCCAAGCTACAGCAAGCTAGCCTACCATTAGTAAACAGGTCAGCAAATAGTTTTTATAATAACAAACAGCTCTGCTTCCTTATGATTAGGTTTCGAGAATACATAGTAAATACACAGTAAATGTAGCCAAGTAACTCGCATCTAATCTTTCATTTAAAAATGCTATCCGTCAAGATCTGGTGCGTGACCTCTACTTAACCGATCTTTCGTTTTCGAGCCATGTACACACACAACACAGAGAGAAAAATATGTTTCTAAAAATGCTTGGGAGGATTCAAGTAGTCTTCGATATGAAATATCTGTATCGAATTGTTAGTAGAATACAATACCTTTTCTTTAAACTACTGAATTTTACATATGTGCTAGAGAAAATAAAAATCAATACATACATTAAATATCATCTGGTGCCAAGTTGTGACATGGAAAAGCAAATAAAAGTAAAGACCATAAATGACAATCAACCAACAGTAAAGGTCTTAACATTCACATATCTCGGTCATGACATATATTTAAATGATATATCTTTATATAATGAAGTGAAGCAAACGCTTAGATTTCTGTATGTGTGTGTATGAAACAATTTGACGAACGTTGAAAGGTAAAGTATGAGAAGAATCTTTAAGTATTGAAGTATGAAGCGAGTTAGGTGAACAAAACAAATTACAAAAATAAAATAAGTCGTTTGAAATGATTCTTCTTATATTAACGAAAGGGTAATCGCTAATTTATAGAAAACGTAATGACGAATAAGACATAGATATATATAAAAGAAACATTGGACTCATGAAGATGTGTGTGTAGCAAGGGCTGAGGTCGGCACAGGCTAAAGCCTGAGGCCCTAATCCATGAAGAGGAAGTAAGAAGGAATGTTGCGGAAAAAGGAGCTGGAAAAACACTGAATTGGGTTCTATAGAGTAGAGTTATGTCTCCAAAACTGATGTGTTCCATTCACATAGCCTTCCATATGTATTCTGCAACAAATTGTTATAAAAGGTTATTCTTCTATATGCGTCATGCTAATCTAGATAAACTCCTTGTAAGTAGAAGAAAATTAGGCCATGCTCAATGCTAAAGCATAGTCAATTTTTAATTTCTCTAGCACGTATGGACATTGTGTACAACTAGAGAAGATACTGTGTTCCATACCAAAATTAGATATGATTAATTCACTGCAAATACATTTTAGGCCCCCCTGAATCCAAAAAATTGTTTTAGAAAAAATTCCGCATGTGTCAAGAGTCTGTGTGTGTGTGTGGGGAGCAGGGGGGGCAGCGTAACTCTAAAACCAAAAGTCGGTTAAATGCTAAACTTGTTATTTTAAGTTCAATGTCTTCCAAGAATGCGACACAATTACCCTTTACATGGAACATTTTTCGAAAATTTTGATTTTCTCAAAAATTACTCATGGTTTTTATTAAAATACGATATATTTAAAATGTGTTTATAACAAATAGACGTTTATCTTGCATTTTCTGGGAATAGCCTCTCAAAACTCTACATTATGCATAGCTTTCGTCTAACCGGAAAATCGTACGTACTGCACTAAAGATGTAGATGGAATTAAAAGACACAATTTGTCATACGTATATTTTTGTAGAGTTAACCGTTTCCGAGATATTCTTGTTATTGGTTTCTATTTTAAATTACCTAAACTTTTCTCAATAAGAAATCTTTCCTTTCATATTTTTTTTACAGTCGGCCTTACAAATAGAACCGAATTTCAATGTTTTCAGGTGCCACCAGCTTTTGAAAGGTTTGATTATTGCTTTAACCTATAGTTCTCCCTTATTTCCCTTCTATTTATAAGGAAGCAAGTAATAAAGCCAATTTATGTTGATATATATGTCGTTTAGCAGAAGTAGATAGAAGTATAACAACAATTTGTTAAATATGTATAGAGAAAGTCATGTGAATTGAACGCATCAGATTTTTCCTTATGTTTATACATAGTAACAATAGCCGGAGTCCGCCCTTGCTTGAAGACGACTACTGACTGTTTTAACAATAGAGCGAACCGATACAATAACCTGGGGAAAAAAAAAAATTATGTACTTCCTTGAAAACATTCCCGAGTGTTCTTAAACTCTTCTTCCAGAGTTACCTATCTGTAGATGAATTACCCGTAATTTCCCGTAAGTTCTACGACTAGAACTTTCAGAGTTCTGCAGAAGCTAGTTAAAAGGTTGATATTGGGTGGCGAATGATAAGGCAGTAACGTAAACGTAATGTTTCAGTTATTTTGTGTAGCAAGAGTGTAACATATTGTATTGCGTTTAGTGTCCTAGTGATGAGGAAATGAATTTAATCGAAACTAGTGTTCATATTTTTACAACAGATATATTCAAGATATATATGTGTGTGTTTGCAGAGAGAGAGAGCAACTTAACAACTAGCGGAAGGTTGCAGTGAAGCCAAGCACATCAGCACTGAAGCGTAATTCAATGAGATCGTAAACAATTGCCTGTCAACGACGAAGGCATCACAATAGGACATAAAAGCACCCTTTACAGCAGCAGATATACTTACCCAGCAGAGCACTTGGTATTTTTCACTCGAGTATTGCTAGATTTCTCGACGGCAGCAAAGTGTTGCTGATATCGACGTATTGATTTTGTAAAGAGAAGCCAAGTATCATTGGAAATACTGCAAGGCTCTAGTCGAGGCTGCTGGCCGGGCCTCCAGCAAACAAGTGGTAATGGCACTAGGGTATTGGCGTCGGGAGTGCCTTTATCGTAAATTCTTGCTCCAAGCGATTTGTCGCCATGTGCGCTTCCTGATATCGCCGATACATTCAAGCTCTCAGGCTTTCCAACACCCTTCTTTTATCGTACAATTTTAACGTCAACGTTGAGGTTTTTGTGATACCAGCATAGTAAATCAAATGGACTGAATCCGCTGGAGCTATTGTAATATTCTTCTCCATATAACAGGAGCCAGCTAGGGAATATCCTCAAGAGCCTAGTGAAGGTATTTGAAGTATGTGAAGCTAGTGTCGTGTTTTAAAAACCATGGTGATTTACGTTACCCTCGTCTCGTCGACTGCCCAAGCTGAACTTAAATTTTCATGGTTTTACCTGGTCGATATGCAGATGCTAGGGTGGCTTCTCATTTACAATATTTCCTTTTTAGTTTCCTTATCGAGTACTATGTACGTATACTAGAATAGCTATTGTATTCCCCCCAAAATTCATTACCGAGATACCACCGGAAATTCGTTTAGAAGGTTTCCTGAAGAAAGAAAAAAAATAGAAAAAAAGCGCGCGTATGTGTATGTGTGTGTGTCTGTGAACAGCATAACACTAAAAAGTAAAGTCTTAAAAATCCAAACTTAGTATTTAAGTTTACCATCTTCCCAGGATGCGACTTGTAGGTTTTCAAGACAATCTCTCCAACCCCTACTACTCTTTACAAAGAAGAATTTTCGAAATTTTCGATTTTCTATAAAAATGCCAGAGCGATTTTGATTAAAATGCGGTGTATTATCTGCATTTACATGACAAATAAAATGTATACCGTGAATTCCTTAGGTGTAATCTCTGAAGTCCTCTTCATTCTGGATGCCTTTTGCGTAACTGGCAAACCGTGAGAGATAAACAAAGGCCTAGTACGCAAAAAATGCACGTCTCGTTTAAACACACAACTTATATTGTAATATTTTGTACAGTTGATCTTTTGCGAGTTACTCCTTGTATCGCTTTGAATTTTAAAATACTTTTCTCAACCGAAATGTCAATCGTTTCATATATCTGTTATTTTAGTCCGGATCATTCAAAAACAACCGAATTTCACTCATTTGGCAACAACTTTTAAAAGAATTTACAGTCACTTTAGCCTAGTGTATTTCCTTATTTCCTTGTGCTTATAAGGAAGTAAAACATTTCTGCTAATGTTTATCTCAACATGAAGTAAATAGAAGAATACTTTTATATTACAGATTTTTATCGCTTCACACCGTTTCCTGCGCACTGTGGATCCGATAGATGACGCGGTTGCTTGCTAAAAGGAAAGAGTATTCCCCGTGGACGCTAGAGTGGTTTATCGTTTTCTTCAGGCAATCGAAGCAATGGAATGAGTCTTTCAGCCTGGAACTCTGGACTTCCTGGACTTCGCCGAGGATGTCTGGCCTGCCAGTCTCCGTCCTGTAGCTTTCTGGTTTTCTTTCCTCCTTTGGAGAGTAGACGCCACAATGGATCTTTGAAGATCCCAGTTAGCGAGGTGTCCCATTCTGCTGTGTAAACCTCCTTCTTCTGCACTTCAAGATTTAAGCATTCTGCTCATTCTGACTTCACAAAATCAGTTCCATCTTTTTCTCGGTCATTCTATATTTCTTTTTTCTGCTGATTGTACTCGTTTACAATGGCTGCAGTTCTGTCTTAATCCATCTATCTGAAGTTTTGCCTCCATTTCTCTATGTATTCTTTAGTCTTTTCATTTAAATTATAAATTCCAAAATCTGCTTGGATGTGATGCTCTTTATGTGGTCCCTCTTTGAACAATCTTTGACCGTTCTTAAAAAATCTCATTTCTGCTGTTTGTATGTTATTTTTGTCTTGATTCTCAATCCAAAATTAACTGCCATAGAGCAGCACAATTCCTCTCATTGTTTTGTGTCTATAGTTTTGATTTTGTGAATATTTTAACTTTAAAATAAAGTTATGAAGTTTTATAAACTTATACTTATAATAGCTCCTCAAAAGCACAAGGTAATTGGTTTATTCCCTGGCGCTCTGTAAATGTCTATACGATGCATCTGCCGCGTTTTGACTTTGTCAGCATAAATTAACTTTCAAAGCTCGTCTCTCACCATGGCGGCCCGGGTTTGATCCAAGTTGGACGAAGCGGCTTCTGGGCGTGGGGTCTCTGGATTCCCCCGCTACATGCTCCATTTCTCATTTTCATTGCATTTTATCTTCTTCGCTCTCATTTGGGCCAATCCTCCATTCCAAATTCTTCGCTCTCTGATTCAATGTTCCTCTGCTTCCCTACAGGCTTGGCCCTAAGTGTAAGTCTTACATACGAGGAGGGTCAGCAAGTAAGTAAATTAACTTTCATGGTAACAAACTACAAAAAAGAAAAAACATGTTATGAAAACTTTATTATGTAAAATTCAATTCCTAAATGGAGGAACATGACGTATGCTCTCTTTGCGAAAGATATATTTTTTATTATTTCTTTTTGTTTCGTTTGTACAGGCCATTTTATATAACATGGTCATACCGAAATTGACTACAGGTTATTTTACAATGGAGTTTTAATTATTCATTCTCACACTCATACTTCCATGTGTGTGATTCTGGTTAAAGAAAATTACCCACCCTTGTCGGAAATTGAACCCGGGACTGCGAAAAATCAAATTTCTGACCACTCAACTACGGTAGTAGTCTTAAATAGAATTATGTGGAAACTTTGAGCTTTACACGTATTTGCAGTTAGGAGAAGTTTTGTCATCTAAAAACGTGTTATCGAAACTTGATCAACACTACTTTTTATATTAAAAATTATTACTCAAAATCGTGAAGCATGATAAATACTAGACTTGATATTTAAGCTCAGGTCTTCTAAAGATGTGACATGAAATAATGTTGATGCATTAGATAAAATATCAAGCATAAATTTGATCCTATAATTTGAAGCAGCTGCTGATAATGGCATTTCGTTGATGTTGCCTGACTATTCCTCTATGCCACCAGAACTACTACAGCAAAAATAATTATAATATCCCTTTTAAAACTGCCCTTTAGAGTAATATTTTCCAAATCTGACTGTAAAATGTTTGTTAAAATACCATAATATTTTTAATGTATTCTTTGATAAACCGTAGTTTACTTAGAATAGCCTAAGAATAAATTTTGGAAAGAATTTCCTCTTGATTGTAAAAATTCGAGAATGCCACAAGAGATATACAAAATCGATCTAAAACTGCAGATCTCTTTAAAACATATGATTAATTTTAAGTAATTTTTATGGCATTAGCCGTTTCCAAAATACCCTCTATAACTTTCAATTATTGCGCTTTGTTTTTAAGGTGCTATTGCTAAACAGTAATCTCAAAATATTATTTCGAGTGGAAATCCTAGATCGATATACAGTAGCTCTCTTTTAAATATATGACTATCTCTTTATAATTACAACGAAATATATAATGAAACTAATTCTGCAAAGGTTTATCCCAATTAACTTGAAGCGGACTGGAATAAAATTTTTGTAAGCATAGTTTGTAACAGCTGTATATAAAGAAGCGATAGTGAATAGAGAAAATTGTTTAAATGAAGGACATCATTATTTTCGTAATGAAAATGCCAACATGTAAAATCAGTCGCTTTTAATCCTATCTCTGTCAATACTAATGGTGACAATGTAAACGGAAAAATAATCAAATGATTAAATATATTATTCTACTTACATTAAGCACATGAGTGCCTGCAATTGAATGGTCAGAGTACTAGCTTTTCAATCCAGAGTTGCCGGATTCTTTCACCAGTACCATTTCAAATATCTTAGTCTGTAAAGTATGAATTTTTATTTAATAGTATAAAATTAAAAAAAAAACAAAAAAAAAAAAAAAAAACGAAAGGTCGGTTACACATCAAACATGTTACTGAAGTTTAGTACCTTCGAAGAATGCGATAGGCAGTTTTTTTTCTCTAGAAAATCCTTTAATTACACTTTCGATTTTTTTCAAAAATGGGTGTAACAATTTTAATTAAAATACTTTACATTGGAGATATATACATGACATAGAAAATGTATATCCAGAATTTTTTAGAAATAAAATGACAAATGAATGTTTATCGTGAAATCCTCTACATTTTGATTCACTTGTGGGAAGATGATATTTTTTTCATCCTGGTCATATAAACAGATGGAAATTTTAATTGTATCGCATAGCAATCAGTTTTTAAAAGATTTGGCTATCACTTTGGCCTAGTATATTTCCTTATTCCTTCTACTTAAAAGGAACTGAGTAATAAAAGCATTTTTGCTAATGTTGAAGATACCTTATGATGTACATTTGAATCAATCTTGAAAATTTTCACGTTGCAACCTTGTGAAATACGAAATTTTCGTTTTTGAGCTATACTGTCCACAGACACACACGGG
Organism: Hymenopus coronatus; assembly: GCA_030762935.1. Classification (NCBI taxonomy): domain Eukaryota; kingdom Metazoa; phylum Arthropoda; class Insecta; order Mantodea; family Hymenopodidae; genus Hymenopus; species Hymenopus coronatus. The sequence continues at coordinate 78,577,716 of CM060894.1, forward strand.
CATGTTTGGATTATACATAGTGGTTACAGAAAGTAAAAACGTATTTTTATGATAAAAGGTTAAATTTAGTGATTAAAATTTAACTTTTTGAATAAATTACCATAAGTCAGTAATTAAAATACTAGGCAAGAAATAATTTATATTTGGAGACTATTTTTACATATTAAAATGTCTAACTTTTTAAATAAAGAATAATAATCCAGTGATCAGGGCTAAATATCCCCATTTAGTTTTTCTGTGTGGTTCAAAGCTCTAATTCAGAAAATGTTGCACAATTTTGTCAAATTTGAGGCGCGCAACATTTTTTTGTCGAATTAAAGTAGCTCAGATAATTTCTATTCACGTAATAATATTTCTAATATAATTTCATAAATTATATTTTGCAAAGTATTTGTCCAATTTCAATGAAACTTTATATATTAACATAATAATGCAATATAGTAAACTTTTCAGGAAAACCTGCACAAAACATTTGACGTGTTCCATTCACATGACTTTCTCTATATCTCTGATTATTGTTAAAAAGCTTATTCTTCTATTTACTCCGTGCTAATTGAGAACAAATTAGCAGAAAGTGTCTTATTACTTGCTTCCCTGTAAGTGGAAGGAAAATAAGGGAGTACCATAAGTTGGTGTTAGTCAAAATTGTTTTCTATGTGATTGAGTTCCTTTGTATGGACAGGAGTTGAGAAAAATATGAGAAAAATATAAGTATTTTAAAGCTGAAACCAATAACAATGATATCTAAAAAAAACGATCAGTTCCACGAAAAAAAATGTATGACATAAATTGTGTTTTTTATCGTGATCTACATTTTCTGTGTAATAAGTTTTTGTCTATTTCATACAATTTACCAGTTATGCAAAATTTAATAAAAATCATCCAGAAAAAGAGTCTTTAGAAGCTATTCCCACAAAATTCAAGATATACATTTTATTTGTCATGTAAATATCTTAAATATAAGAGATTTCAATGAAAATTTTAGGAGCTATTTTTGAGAAAATCAAAATGTTCCAAATTCTTTCCATGTAAAGGATAGTTTGGGACGGGGAATTTTCTTAAAAATCTTCGTGTCGCAACCTTAAAGGATACCGAGTTTGGTATTTAACGGTTTTCTCTTTTTGAGTTATGCTGTCCACAGACACATACACAGAATCACACCAAACACACGGATCTTTTTCTAAAAATGCTTTTCTTGGATTCAGGGGACCCCAAAACATATATTTCCTATGAAATCTCGACATCGAATTTTTGGGTGAAATAAAGTACCTTCTCTATTCACTATGTACATTGTACATGCAGGCTAGAGAAAATAAACATCTATACAGAAGTATAGAAATTTGAATTATTATTCCCAGTGCCTCTTAATAAAGCTGCATGTCTTGCATGTTTATGCATCGGCTTGTAACCCAATTTCGGGACAATATTGCTGCCCTTTGACATGGGAAATGGCCGGCATTGACAGTAACGGTGTGGAATGCGGCACTGTCTACTTACCCTGAGAGTTAGTTTGGCAGATTGCGGCCAGTTGGAGTTTGCGGCAAGATGGGAGTTGTGAAGCCATGAAGAAGATCAGAGGCATTCCCTTACATACCGCTTGACATCGGATGCCACGGGCAACAATTCCCTCCATTGTAAAGTAGATTCGTTCCAGAGAGCGGGTGCATCAGTGCTGCCACGTTTCACAGCGAGTCGATCACCCGTAACATTCCCTGCGTCGCTAAAAACTTCCCTCAGGCCCGCAATAACGCTGCTTTTGAGCTGCTTTCTAGCACCTTGCATATGGAAAATATCCCTATTGACTTTCCACATAGCCGGAAGCTATTAGACAAAAGACTTCAGATTTACTTTATAGAAACAACAATTAAAATGATTTTAATTGAATTATGGTTTATAAATATAGTGTAATTGCAGCAATGCACTGTTGAATATTTATAAAATCATTAATAAAGTACACTATAACACCTCTGTTGGTATTTCATTTCCTCTTTTTTCATTAGATTTAACTATTAATTCAGCTTACGTGTAGCTATTCAAATATTAATTCGCATTTTACTAAAATGTAGAGAATAAATTGCAAACTAATTTTATTTCAAAATGCTTTTGAAACATTTTTCGGTGGTTAACATATACAATTTACCTCTGAGGTTTAGAAGCAAATTTTCAAAATGTTGCATACAATCATTAATTATATTAATATAAACAATAATTTGACAGCTATCTGTGTGTATATGACGAAACAACCAGCTCATTCTGATTAAATATAAATACGCGCAAAGTAAGAACAAAAATGTACTTTGTGTAAGGCTTGGTTTTGCCTACGATTAGCGTGAATAACGTAAAATCTTCTGCGCCGATCTAAACTCGCGATCTCGAACACTTCGTATTACCATTTTAATAAATAATAGTTATTTTCTCCGATTAACTCGTAAATGATGGCCATTGATGCTGATATCTCCAATAATGTAAATTTCGAACACGTCTTAACAGCTCTTTGTTGTCAAGCACGCGTCCCATAATCACACTGAGAATGTCTCCCACTTTATCCATATGAGATATGAGGGTCATCCAGAAAGTGGCAGACGATTTGGTATAATTAACTAATAACCAAAGTTATCAACACAAACTTTACTTACAAAGTTACAGTACCTTACTCTATTTTTAACCTGATCGTCATTGCTATTAAGGTATTTGTCACGTGGTACCGGTTTTTCAACGAAGATGTGCTCTTTCACCGCTAAAGATAGGAGCAAAGCTAGGAAGTTTTTACCAATTACCTAAAGAATTAATGAATAAATGTATTTATTAACGTAAGAATAGCATACATTGAACTTCAACAATCGCACAAGTCCACAGACCGTACGTGCTTTTGTAATAGATAAAATAAAAAGCAATATTAAAACAACAACAAAGAATTTAAAGAGTAAATACGAAAATAAAAAGACAAAGATATTCAAATACCGCAATTTAAATTTACAACACAGAGTACACCTTATTCAGGAGCATAAATGTACCCTCTTATAACAGATAAATACACTTAAAAGAAATATATACACATAATATATACACAATATTTAAATCATAACACAACAATGCCATTAGTATGGCATAATATATATGTATGTAAGACATTGTTGTCACGTTTGTTTAGGTGTTCTTATCCCTCCCCCTTCTTCTCTATAGGCAGCCTTCTCAGATATCAGCTGTCTTGCCTTAAGTATAAATTTACCTAGCCCATCCATGTCTTTCCAGCCTGCCAGTACCATCCAACATGCTTCTAGCTCTACATTTGAGGTGGTAAAAAATCGCGGTAAATATCTTTCCGGCCACTCCTCCGTACCCCTACAACTTGCCAAGATATGTGCCCACGACTTTTCCTCCTCGCAAATGGGACAGATTCTCATACCATTTTCGTCAGCAGTTTTTGTGCTCCTCCATGCTCCAATTTCCTTATGCAGAGTAAGAGTGGCCAGGTTTGGCAATACCATGTGGCTTACTTGCGCGAGCAAAGGTCAACGTAGAGTGCAACCCATTACTGCAAAACAGCTATCACTGCATAACACAGAACCACGTCGAGAGGAAGAAAAGCGTTCGAATAACATCTTTGCTCTGTTCAAATGTGAGCAAAATTGCTTTGTTTTACTTCCAACGTCTTCTAGCAATGTACTTATTTAGAAACCGATGGCAATTCCGTATACGAACTGTCAAACATCTAGTGAACAGAACAGTTTCACAGAAGTGTGTTATTGATTGCAAATTAATTTAAAGAGTTAACTACAAGTATCACGCTATGGAGCTGAACTGAATCTGTGCGGCATGTAGAAGAACTGTCAAGATGGATCTACCAATACACGACCATACTACCTGAAATAATGATGAAAATGAAAAGTGTAAGGAATGGAGGGTTCAATGTGATGTATCGCATACCAACTGCACTTTTAGATTTCAACAAATCTCATTTGCTTGGTGATACTGAAACGGAACTGATAAAATATTTCAAATATACCCCTATCACATCATGCAAAGTGAAATCAAATGTTTCGCATTATAAATTTTGTTTGTCGGAACGTATAACGAGGTTTTCATTTGAAAGGCTCCCAGAAGTACATACAGTTTTCAGTAATACAGCTGTAGATGAATAAAGATTTAGTTTAATTCCTTCTTTTATTTTTAACTTGTAAGAAATATTTAAGAAATTAATTTTATTATTTGGATATTATTTAATATTCGATCATTAGAGATCATTAAATATTTCAATCCGTATTATAATTGGTTGGGTGTTTTCATAATGTACATATATAGAAATCAGTTAGTCACTCATATATATGTAATACTTTGTATGTTGTACGTAATTATCTAAATAGGTGTGCTTATACGAATGTCTCGGTACTTTTTCCAGAGAAAAAAAATGAATTATGTTTTCTTGACAACAGGTTACCTCTCCCCCTGCGTTCTATTTTGATGCGGCGAGACGGAAGGTCGCAACCTGTATAAGGAAAGGCGAACGGTGAACCAAGATGTCACTGCCACTTTGAGGTCTTCATGGAAATATTTCCCATCTAAAAAGTTATGTACGGTGTCCAAAGTTAAACAGTGGATTTTCTTAATTATTTTATCAACATTTGCTTTCAACTCCTTCACAACGATTTAACTTCCGGTCTAAACACCCAAAACTATTGTTTTTCCGCCACTAAACCGTGATAATCAATGATTTACCAGCTTTATGTAACTCGACAAAGATGCAAGTACACTGAAAGACATTATAAAAACATCTGGTAATACTTACCATAAGACGACCCAAAATATGTGAATTTCTCTAGACGTAATTTATAGATCAGTAAAAAACTGTATTCTCTGTATATATGCATGTCTATATATATATATATATATATATATATATATATATATATATATATATCTTTAGTGTTTTATGATCATATATTTTGTAGTTTGAAAAACATGTTTAGCTTCAAAAAGTAGTTTGATAGATAAATGGCAATCCCTTTTCTGAGAAACCAATGATGGCAGAAAGCTGAAACTTTTACAACACACAAAATTATCTCGCACACGTGTGCAAATTTGAGCAACATAGCTTATATAGTTTTTAAGAAATAGGAACATATGTTTCAAAAAAGGTACTTTTGCGATAATCACAGTTAACTCAACCGAAGGTATTAGCGATTGTAGAATTTCATTTTCTCCTGAAGTAATTTTTAAATCAGTTATATCTGTCAACTCTCACGGACTGTTTACACTTATTCTGAGTAATATATAAAGCAAGGGAACACTGCAAGCCATTCGGCCCGAGTAAAGCTGCACTCCGCCACCAAAAGAGTGTCTATTTTACGGGGGAAACATGCTGTTGGTGGGATGTAGGGAGGCACGCCGAATATCTCAGAAACGATGAACTACACGAAAAAATGTATATGCACGAATTTTGTGCTTTAACGATCTACATTTTTCGTGCATCAAGTTTTTGTCTCTTACTAAAAAATCCGCAAAATTCATCCAGAATAAAGAGGTCTTACGAGGCTCTTCCCAGAAAATTTAAGGTATAAATTTTATTTTTCATGTAAATATTTTAATACACGCTATTTTAATAAAACCGTTTGTCAACAAAATGTCTAAAATGTTTTAATTGAATACAGATGACACTAAAATTTATATTTTCTGTAAAATTATCTGTATTGAACTTCTGTGTGGAGTGCAGTACCTTTTTTAGCTATGTACCATGTACTAGAAATATAGAGAACGTAATAATAGAGCGTTACATGGCCTCATGTAGAATATTGAGACAGGGCACAAAGAAGAGCATTTTCTACAGTGTGATGGAAAATAAAATAATATATTATGGGGCAACATTAACAATGAAACGACGGAAATAAGAGCTGTAGACTTAGATTGATAAGTTTATAACTCGTAAGAGCAAAATAATGCGAAATGACAAAGTATGAAAGAAGCAGGAATACGTAATTCAATAACAAAAAGACTAGAACAAGGCTGCTCAATATTATGGACATATAAAACAAATGGAGAACACGAGATGGTCTAAGGTGATGCTGGGATGGTGGCTCAAAAAAAAAAACAAAAAAAAAGTAAAGAAAGGAGGTAAAAGAGGACCACCAGTGCTAACGTGGGAAACAAATGTTAAAGACAGTATGGAGAAAAGGAGACTGGACAAGCTGAGGATTATGACACTCCAATACTGAAAACTCGAGAAAAAGAAGTCGGATAATTTGTGGCGTTTGCCCAGAAAGAATTTTCTCTCTTTGTATGCTTAATTAGCATATATTGAGAATGAACTGATTGCAAAATTCAGAGAAAACATGATACAGACTTTTTTAGTAAAGGAATTAGCATGGATAAACTTTATCTCTGCAGAAAGGGAATAAAAGTTACTCAGTTAATGTGATGCTAAATATTGAAGCATTGCAGTATTTTGGTAATACTATGTAATTTTACTCGCTGAATAGTAAACATTTATTGACATGAAATATCCACTACTATTTACTTCTGCGCGAATTTTCTCTCTGTTCTCTGCTTTCTGCTGCAGGCATAACGCAAGTTCAAAAGTCTATATGTATCTTCTTTTATGACTTCAATGTACCTATATTTTATATGCCTTGAACATTTTAAGGCTCTGTTTATGTTGGAGTTGGCCGAGCGAAATGGATTTGCAGCAACGACTGAGGCTTGCATTCGAGAAGTCCGGGCTTCGATACCCGTCGATCACCCGCTCTGACCTCCAGGTTTTTCTTGGTTATTAAAGAAACAAGCCCACCATCGCTATCTATTACGAGATACTTACACTTATTTACATGGCGCTCCTTGTATAGCTCCGATAGTAATATGGTCTTCGAGGTAGAAAGCGTTAGGAGACTTCCGCGTGTCTCTGTGGCCTTTCTGTATGTGTCCTGTTGCCTCCTGTGGTTCAGTTTCATTGTCCCTTTCTCCTGGTGGGTGGTAGCCGAAACAGATCCCCCTTAACTCACAGTGCATAAACGGTATGTCTTATATGTGGCTGTTCCAGTTTGAGTGATTGCCAGAGACAGAGTACACACACTTTCAAGACTCTGCTGTCAGCAACATGCAGTGCAGCTCGAAATTGGGGGGAAAGCTGTCGTCACGTCTGAATGATTGAATTGATGCGGAAGAATACGCAAGCATGTGTGCTATGACCCCCTCCTCCCCCCCAGGGGCCTACTACGGTAGGTACGGGTTAGGCGCACCCGGGGTCCCGAGCCACCTTGACTCCCTCTGTGGGCAACCTCAGAGTGGTGAGGGAGTCAGTAGGTCAAAATGCCCACCCACGTGTAGGCCGTGCGTGGAGACCCGTGTCGGTGAAAAAGAATATCCTGGTTGGTTGAGGGTTGCGTACCTGAGCCTGGGCTTCTGTCTTTCAGTAACTGGGGAGGGTGCGCAGCCTAATACACCGCTTTGGTTTCTGATTTGCCTAAACGGGAGGCTAGGGACTAACCCACCCCTAGTCAATCGGCCAGGACTAGGTATTACACCGAACTCCAGGGTGAGTGGGACGGTGAGCCCGCTATATCCCCTGTGTAGCCCTGTCACCCCAGTGGGGTGACCCCGCGTTGGGCTCCGTGGTGGGTGGGGAGCACTGGGGGATGAATTTATACCATTTTTTTATGGCACCAAAACCAAAACCCCTTATTTTAAATGCAAACGTTGGAAAGGAAGTAGTCGAGTCATGTGGTCCTCGCTACTTGGTTATTCATAGGACAGAGGAAGGTAAGAAGTTCCTTACGGTGAGCCCTTTTATTATCCAAAAGGGTCTCGATGCCATTGCTGGTCCGGTCAAATCTTGCGTTCGAGCTCGCAACGGTACACTTCTTGTCGAAGCCAACTCCGCCTCGCAAGCTGCAAGGATACTTAAAGCCACCACGTTAGCCAGCTATCCAGTGAAGGTCGAGGTGCATAAGTCGCTGAACTCCTCCCGCGGTGTAGTAACAACCCGCGCGTTGGACGGTTTGTCCATTGAGGAGATCCAAGAAAATCTTGCGACTCAGGGTGTCTCAGCTGTTTATCGGGTACAACGTAAGATCAACGGTGAATTCCTGCCTACTCGTACCCTGTTTCTTACTTTTGATCGGGTTGATCTGCCTCAAAAGATTAGAGCAGGGTATGAAGCCATCGAAGTTAGGCCTTATATACCCAATCCGCTGAGGTGCTTTAAATGCCAACGTTTTGGTCACACTAGTGAGTTGTGTACCGGCAAGTCCACCTGCGTCCACTGCGGTGACACCTCCCACGATGGGGCTTGTGCTTCAGCTCCATCGTGTGTGAACTGTAACGGGGAACACCCATCTAGTTCCCGAGACTGCCCCCGTTTTGCAGAGGAACGAGCGATCCAGGAGATACGGGTGAAAGAGAAGGTGTCCTTCTTGGAAGCCCGGAAGCTCCTGCGACTCCGCCAACCCTCTGCCCCGAGGTCTGGTACCTATAGCTCAGTTGCAGCTAAACCGGTACCGCGTCGGGAAATCGCAACACAGACCGGCGATATGAACGGGGCTACAATTGCGGAAAAGGTTATTTTAGCCCAAGCGCTACCAAAGCCTTCGGCACCTACACCCAAGTTGGTATCAACATCTGCCAAATCCGCCAGCTTACAGAATAGTCCTGCTCACTTGTCACCTAAAGCCTCGACCTCCGGAACTAAAGCTATTAAATTCACGACGTCTTCTGCCCCAGAAAAACAGTTTAAGACCAAGTATGTACGACAAGACTTTTTGAAAGAGAATGTGCAATCTATTACCAAGTCATCTAAAGGTAAGAAAAGTTCACGCAACTCCACACGTGTATCCTCCTCTGAAGGGTCATCTGGGGAGGAGGGCGTGAATCGGCGACGGCCGTCTTCGCCGATCAGCACATCCAATCGGTTCGAACTACTTGGACCGAAAACTGCTCTTGAAAAAGGGACCTCCCTTGTGGAGGAGATGGACCAGGAGGATTCTGCCGCCACTGCCAGAGGGACAGTGCGGAAACGGCAGGATCGTGCCCCTGAAAATAGTACTAGCCCAACGCCTAAGAAGAACAAATTGAACCGACCAGCTAATCCCAATCTGCAGAAGCGTCTTTCGATTTGAAACTTATCCCATAATATACTCAATGGCTATCCTCCATTGGAACATACGCGGAATTCGACCACATCGACCAGAGCTTGACTTGTTGCTGCGCCAGCATGAACCCTTGGATGTATGTTTACAAGAGACGAAGCTTCGTCCACAGGTCACCGTTACCATCAGGCAGTACTCCTCCGTACGATGTGATTTATCCCCGGAGGACGGTGTCCCGGCACATGGGGGCACTATGATGCTTATTCGAGATGATATTTTTGCCAACTCCGTACCCATACAATCTGCAATCCAGTCCGTTGCTGTCAGCATTAAGCTACCCTCCGCTTCATTCACCATTTGCAGTATCTATTTGCCTCCATCTGCGGACCTCTCGCACAGCGACTTAGAACACCTCATTTCGCAGTTGCCACCACCCTTTTTATTGGTAGGCGACGTGAATGCCCATCACCCTCTTTGGGGCTCTCCTCGGGCTTGTGCGAGAGGTACGCTACTTAAAGACTTCTTGGATAGTCAGAATCTTGCTCTCTTGAACACCGGAGAGCCCACCTTTCTATCTGACGCATTTCATAGTTTTTCACACATTGACATTGCAATTTGTTCCCCTCAGCTGGCAGTCACCTTATGCTGGAATATCATCTCGGATTTGCATTCTAGTGACCACTTTCCTTGTCGTATTAGTGTCTTGACACCCGTTGTATGTTCCACCCGTTTACCTAGTTGGCGCCTAGACCACGCCAGCTGGGAACTGTACTCCCACTTGGCTGAATTTAGCTACGAAGAGCACGACTCTGTGAACCACTTGGTCGAACATCTTACAGGGACCATTCTTTCTGCTGCTGAGCAATCCATTCCGCGTTTGACTGGCTACAGCCGTCGATTTCCGGTACCTTGGTGGACCGATGACTGTCGGGATGCTATTCGCGCTCGCAGACGAGCTCTACGGGTTTTCCAGCGTTTTCCTACACTGGATAACCTGATACACTATAAACGGATGCGTGCACATTCTAGGCGGGTTATTAAGGATAGCAAAAAGATGTCATGGAATAAATTCGTGGGTTCCTTTAATCGACATACACCTTCCTCTGTCGTATGGGATAAGTTAAGACGTGTGGCTGGGAAACCGAACCATATGCCCATCGCCGGTCTCAAAACACCTACCGGAGCTGTTGTTGATACATTTGACGTGGCGAATACTTTAGGCAGTGCTTTTGCTCAGGTGTCTAGCTCAGGCAATTATTCCCCTGAGTTTCTTACAATTAAGAATCAGGTGGAATCTCAAGAATTCTCGTTTCTTTCTGGCAACCTTGAGGATTATAATCGCCTTTTCACCCTGGCAGAGCTAGACAATGCACTCTCCTCTTCACGACACTCAGCACCAGGTCCAGATGGTATCCACGTCCAAATGTTGCAACATCTCTCTCCTGATGGCAAAGATTTCCTACTCGAGGTCTATAATCGTGTCTGGGTTGATGGCATTTTTCCAGACAAGTGGCGGGAGGCCACCATCATACCCATTCTTAAACCTGGAAAGGACCGCCATCTTCCTTCCAGTTACCGTCCTATTTCCCTCACCAGTTGCGTTTGCAAGGTGATGGAACGCATGATCAATGGACGGTTGGTGTGGTGGCTGGAATCCCACAATCTTCTGACGAACATCCAGTGTGGCTTTCGACGACGACGTTCAACTGCTGACCACCTTGTCTCTCTGTCAACTCAGATTATGGACGGGTTTCTTAAGAACAGCCCCACAGTTGGGATATTTTTTGACCTCGAGAAGGCCTACGACACGTGTTGGCGGGCGGGAATATTGCGTTCTCTGCACAACTGGAACATACGTGGACGCCTACCGTTGGTCATTCAGGAGTTTATGCGGGACCGCGTTTTTCGAGTGAGGGTGGGTTCGGTTTTTTCTAACCATTTTATTCAAGAGAACGGAGTGCCGCAGGGCTCGGTACTCAGCGTGACTCTATTTGCTATTGCGATAAATTCCATATCACTATGTGTGCCTCAAGGTGTCTCTTCCTGTTTATTCGTGGACGACTTTGCCATCTTCTGTACTTCTCAGCGTACACCGTTTTTGGAACGCCGTCTCCAGCGGTGTTTGGACAATCTCTATGCATGGAGCTCGAAACACGGTTTTCGTTTCTCCGCTGAGAAGACAGTCTGCGTTAACTTCTGGCGCCGTAAGTGGCATATGCCGCCGTCTCTTCGACTCGGGCCAGATTTACTTCCTTTCGCAGACGAGGCGAGATTCCTTGGTTTGATCTTCGATCGGAAACTTTGTTGGGCACCACAAATAGCACAGCTTAGAGCACGATGTGACCGTTCTCTAAATCTTTTACGGATACTAAATGGCAAGTCTTGGGGTGCGGATCGGACGGCATTGCTCCGTCTTTATCGTGCTGTGATTCGTTCGAAGTTGGACTATGGCAGCATTGTGTATTCTTCAGCTCGACCTTCAGTGCTCAGAAGGTTAGACACAGTCCATAACCAGGGCATCCGTGTCGCCGTTGGAGCTTTTCCAACGAGCCCAGTTGTTAGCCTCTACGCCGAATCGGGAGAACCTCCTCTGCGTTGTCGGCGTGATGTCCTGCTTGCTAATTATGGCTGTGGGCTGAAGTGTATGCCTGGGCATCCAACTTATCACGCGTTTTTCTCCCCTGAGCTGCACGAGCGATACTGCCTCCGCTCTCTGAGCCCCAGGCCAGCAGGTTTTCGTTTCCGTGAGCTTCTACGCCAGCACCATGTTGACATTCCTCGGCTGTTATCCAAGGGAGAGAGTATACACCCCCCTTGGTTACGCGCTACCTCCCATGTCGATCTCGGGATGACGCTCTACGGGAAATCTGTTACGCCTCTTGATAGTATTCGTCGTTGCTTTTTAGAATTTTTATCCAAATACAGTGGCCGTATTTGTATTTACACCGATGGTAGTAAGAGCCCCGACGGTGTTGGATGTGCCTTTGTAACTGGCACCGCAACTTCTACTTACGGTTTGCCTAGTTGCACATCTATATATTCTGCCGAGCTATATGCTATTTATCAAGCCCTTCTGTATATTCGACGTCGAAAATTAGGTGACTGCCTTATTCTTAGTGATTCCCTTAGTGCCCTTCAGAGCATTCGTGAGCTGTACAATTACCATCCTTTGGTGCAGCGCATCCGGGACGTTCTCCACATTTTGCACGCTTCTGGTTTTAATGTGGAGTGCGCATGGATTCCTGGACACGTTGGCTTGCCAGGGAATGACACGGCGGATTTGGCAGCGAAATCGGCAGTCACAGCGCCCAGTGTTACGATTACCCATTCAACAGCAGAAGATTTTAGAGTGGCTGTACGGAGAGCCGTTTTTTCGACTTGGCATGCGGAGTGGTCGGCTCTCCGTGGTAATAAGCTGCGAGAGGTGAAGGACCTCCCTGTCAACTGGGTAACCTCCTCTCGTTTATTCCGCCGGGAGGAGGTAGTACTAGCTCGGCTAAGAATTGGCCACTGTATTTTTACTCACAGTTACCTTTTTAAACGTGAACCTGCTCCTGTCTGTGCGCTCTGTGGGGAGGCACAGACAGTTCGTCATGTGTTGCTGGAGTGTGGTCACCTGGCACACATTCGGTCATCTATGGGCATGCCGGCCTCTCTTGCTGAGGTCCTGGCAGATGACCCAAGAGCAGTGGACAGGGTTTTTAAATTTTTAGCAAAACTTTCTTTTACCTTGACGTTTTAGTGTGATAGCGGTTTTTTAAACTCTTTTGGTTTTAATGTGTTGATTTTAGATGGAGTTTTATATCCAGCTCTGGTTAGAGGGCTGGACGTTTCTGTTACTTCCGTTTCAACTGTGTTAGCTCTTTTATTTGTGTTTACTTTTTTGTTTGGTATTTTCTTACTGGCTATTGCCAAGTTTTAATCATAAGGGCGCTTATGACCTCGGCAGTTGAGCGCCCTTAAACACCATCATCATCATCATTATGACCCCCTCCCCCAATGACGTGCTGGATATCACGCTCCCTCCTGAAATGTTGCTGCGTACGCGCAAGTAGTCTGACTCAATCGAGCAGAGTTGGAACAGCTTGTCCTATATTTTAAGGTGAAATATTTATATTATCTTGAAATGGAAATGTAACAGAATAATGAGGCTAGAGTTCACACTAGCAGTATTATTGTCCATATCTGTCGAAAAAGCAGTGCTTTACAATAGGTAAAAGTAATAGCAAAGGGTGTTGATGTCGCAGATTGAGTTGCGATTTTGTACATCAAAAACAAAAATACGCATGTCTTGGTTTAGGGTTATTCCCGAGAAAAATATAACTTCTGGATTTACGCCTCTCTCCCACTCAACGATCAGTTTCCTGATACTATAAAAGGTGTTATAATGAACTTTGTCCGCACCGAGACTATAAGTGTCTGAACACAAGACCATACACTTGTAACCAAGAGTTCATTTAGAGAATATTGCCGATGATGGTTACATTTTTACTTTCTCTATAGGCACTATGCACATAGTGTATAAAGAATGTATTGCACTCCACCAAAAAATTGGATACCGAGATTTCGCCGGAACTATATGTTTTAGGGTGCCCTTTATCTAAAAAAAAGCATTTTCGGTAAAAGGTCCGTGTGTGTATGTGCGTGTATGTGTGTGTGTTCGTGTCCGTGTGTCTGTGAACACGATAACTCAAAAACGAAAAGTAGGTAAAATACCAAACTTGGTATTTAAGTTCAGCATCTTCTAGGGATGCGACACGAAGATTTTGAGAAAAATACCCCCACCCCTAACTACCCTTTACATGGAACTTTTTGCGAAAATTTTGATTTTCTCAAAAATGGCTCTAACGATTTTGTTTAAAATTTCGTATATTAAAGATATTTACCTGGCAAATAAAATGTATATCTTGAATTTTCTGGAAATAGCCTCTGAAGAGTAGTTTATTCTGGATGAATTTTACTAAATTTTGAATAACTGCTAAACCGTAAAAGATGGACAAAAACGTACTACACAAAAAATGTAGAGCACGATAAACACACAATTTATGTTATATATATTTTTTTCGTGGAGTTCGTCGTTTTTGTGCCATTCTTTATTTTTGGTTTCTGCTATGAAAAACTTATACATTTCTCATACAGGAATTTGTCCACTGCTGTCCATAGAAACACAGGAACTTCAGTGACATAGCAACCAGCTTTTGATTATCACTTGAACCTATGGTACTCATTTATTTCACCTCTGCTTACAAGGAAGCAAGTAATATGGCTATTTCTGCTAATGTTTTACTGAAGTTAATAGAAGTATAAGCTTTTTAAGAATAATTTGTTGCAGGGATATAGAGAAAGTCATGTGAATGGTACACAACAGATTTTTACCCTAGTAATGTCTAAAGAAAAAAAAAAACCTGAACAAATACAAATTACTATTTTTTGTATGAGCTTTCGTTTAATGTTTTAAACATCATTATATGCAAGAAATTAAATATCATCAGTGAATAATTATAATTTGTAAATACGTTTTCCTGCTAAACTTGGGCCTATGGAAGAGAAAAGCAAGGCAGAGATATTTTTATTTTCTGTCCACTTTCACTCACAATCCCAATTATATCCGCAACATCAATGTAACAATGACTCCTTGTAAGTGGTTTTGAGAGATTATCACATTCACGCACACATGCATTTTCTCTTTCTCTCCATCTCTTTTACTTTCTCTATAAGCACTATGTACATAGTGTATAGAGAAGGTATTGCACTCCACCATAAGATTCGATACCGAGATTTCAACGGAAATATATGTTTTAGGTTCCCCTGTATCCAAAAAAAAAGGATTTTCAGAAAAAGGTCCGTGTGTGTGTATGTGTGTCTGTGAACACGATAACTCAAAAACGAAAAGTCGGTAAAATACCAAAATTGGTATTTAAGCTTAATATCTTCCAGGGATGTGACACGAAGATTTTGAGAAAAATCCCCCCACCCCAAACTACGCTTTACATGGAACTTTTTTCGAGAATTTTGATTTTCTAAACAACGGCTATAACGATTTTGATTAAAATATCGTATGTTAAAGTTATTTACCTGACAAATAAAATGTATATTTTGAATTTTCTGGGAATAGCCTCTGAAGACTACTTTATTCTAGATGAATTTTTCATAACTACTAAACCGTAAGAAATGGACAAAAACTTAATCCATAAAAAATGTAGAGCACGTTAAAACACACAATTAATGTTATATATATTTTTTTCATGGAGTTGATTGTTTTTGAGACATTCGTTTTTCATGGTTTCAGCTTTGAAAAACTTAAAATTTTTCTCATTCAGGAATTTGTCAACTCCTGTCCATACAAACAAAGGAACATCAGTCACATAGCTTTTGGCTTTCACTTTAACCTATGGTACTCCCTTATTTCGCTTCTACTTAGAATAAAGCAAGAAATAAGAATATTTCTGCTAATTTTTCTCGATTAGTATGAAATAAATAAAAGATAAGCTTATTAACATTAATAATTTACAGAGATATAGAGGAAGTCATGTGGATGGAACACATAAGATTTTTTATTTTATTTATCCAGCCCTCTGTAACTTCTGTGGTCATATCGGGGGCTTTTATTTTGTTAGAAGCAACTGCTGGAGTTTTTTCTCTGAACTGTAGGATGTATTAATGTTAGCTAGTCCAGCAGTATGTATACTTTAAACATGCACACATTCTTTCAGACTCTGGGGGATAGGGAATGAGTCTGGATAAAGAAAAATTTCCCGCCCCAGTCGGGAATCGAATCTGGAACGCCTGGATGAGAAGCCGCAAAAGCACTACATTTTTCTCTGTTTGTAATGTTCACATAATTATGTAGATATTTCTATACAATCAATATAATTATTAATATTTCCTTAAATGTAACTATTAAACAAGGCAATTTTCATGATTGTACCCAAACTGAAACCTTGCCTGTCGAGAATATATCACCCTTAAGGAAGTGCATAGTTCTAGACAATTACATAACATCTAGTCAGACTGAAAAATACAAGCATCAACTCTGACCCAGAAAATAATTCAACATAGAAATTGCTATTCATACAACACTCTGGACATGTTTTGGTTTTGTACACCCTTTCTGTTGGTATTCAGCTGCTGTACATAGCTTATGGCAAACATCATATCCGATTAAAACAACATAACCCTTTAACAATTTTCAATAAATAAACACACAGCATCGATGTCAAAACGATGAAGGTCGTGCTACATATTCATCATGTGACGCTACACATGCATTCAAATATTATGAATATTTAATAACTGGAAATTGTTAATACGGTATTCTTCATTTGAATTGAAAATAGCTTTTCAGTATCCGTGGGGCAAACGAATGGGCACAAGAGTTAATAGCTTTGCAAATTCTCTGCAGGCGTTACCAGGGCTTCCGACTCTCTCCCTGTGTGCTTTTCACCAATATTTTGGATGCCAGAGAGACATTCCATTTTATAGTAAACTCAAAATCCTATTGGTTTTGTAATAGTATCATAATAGAGGTTCCAACTTTGAGAGACCTCTCCCGTATCTGTCTATCACACACATCGTTCTGGCGTTGGTTTTTCCATCCGCCCCGGTTAAGTTACGTTAAATAATAAAAGTCGTTGTGTTATGCTATTTTTTTTTCTCTTTTTTACTTTCTATATACGTACTATGTACATAGTGTATAGAGCAAGTATTGCACCCACCAAAAAAGTCGATACCGATATTTCACCGGAAATATAGGTTGTGTGTGTCCGTTTGTCCGTGTGTCTGTGAACACAATAACTCAAAAACGAAAAGTCGGTAAAATACCAAACTTGGTACTTAAGTTTAGTATCTTCCGGGGATGCGACGCGAAGATTTTGAGAAAAATCCCCCCACCCCCAACTACCCTTTACATGGAACTTTTTTCGAAATGTTTAATTTTCTCAAAAATGGCTCTAACGATTTCGATTAAAATTTCGTATATTAAACATATTTACCTGACAAATAAAATGTATATCTTGAATTTTCTGGGAATAGCCTCTGAAGAGTAGTTTATTCTGGATGAATTTTACCAAATTTTGAATAACTGCTAAACCGTAAGAGATGGACAAAAGCTTGCTACACAAAACATGTAGAGCACATTAAAACACACAATTTATGTTATATACATTTTTTTCGTGGAGTTCGTCGTTTTTTATACATTCCTTATTTTTGGCTTCTGCTATGAAAAACATACTTTTCTCATACAGGAACTTGTCAACTCCTATCCATATAAACAAAGGAACTTCATTGACATAGCAACCAGCTTTTGACTATCACTTTAACCTACGGTTGTCCTTTATTTCGCTTCTACTTACAAGGAAGCGAGTAATTAGACTATTTCTGCTAATTTTTTCTGATTAGCATAAAGTAAATAGAAGTATAAGCTTTTTAAGAATTATTTATTGCACGGATATGGAGAAAGTCTTGTGAATGGTACACATCAGAATTTTTTTCTCTTTTTTACTTTCTATATACGTACTATGTACACAGTGTATAGAGCAGGTATTGCACCCACCAAAAAGTCGATACCGATATTTCACCGGAAATATATGCCCTTTATCTCAAAAAAAGCATTTCGGAAAAATGTGTGTGTGTGTCCGTCTGTCCATGTGTCTGTGAACACGATAACTCAAAAATGAAAAGTCGCTAAAATACCAAACTTGGTTTTTAAGTTTAGCATCTTCCAGGGATGCAACATGAAGATTTTTAGGACAGTCCGCCCACCCGCAACTACCCTTTACATGGAACTTTTTTCGAAAATTTTCATTTTCTCAAAAATGGCTCTAACGATTTTGATTAAAATATCGTATGTCAAAGCTATTTACCTCACAAATAAAATGTAAATCTTGAATTATCTGGTAATAGCCTCTTAAGAGTACTTTATTCTGGATGAATTTTATGGAATTTTGAATAACTGCTAAACCGTAAGAGATGGAAAAAACTTACTACATGAATAATGCACAGCACGTTAAAACACACAATTTATATTATATACATTTTTTTCGTGGAGTTCATCGTTTCTGAGAATCCCCTGTTTTTGGTTTCTGCTTTGAAAAACTGCTACTTTTCTCATACAGGGAACTGTCTACTGCTGTCCATACAAACAAAGGAATTTCAGTGACATAGCAACCAGCTTTTGAGTATCACTTTAACCTTATTTCGCTTCTATTTGCAAAGAAGCAAGTATTAAGACTATTTTTGCTATTTTTTTTTTCTGATTAACATGAAGTAAATAAAAGTATAAGCTTTTTAAGAATAATTTGTTGCAGAGATGTAGAGAAAGTCATGTGAATGGTACACATTAGATTTTTTGTAGTTTTAACGTCCTTTAAGCTGGTTGGTCATATCGGACGATGAATGACTGAAATTGGTGAAATTATGCTCAAATGATGTCGGGGTCTATGGAGCTTAAAGTTACTCGACATTAGTCTTCTCAGGATAAGGGAAAACCCCGAATAAAACCTTATCCGGCTAGCTCACCCTAAGCGAGATTCGAACTCTCAACATTTTGAATGTGAGCCAGACACGCTACCACCACACTACCCAGGTGGGCTTTTATGCTATTCTAATTCATTATTATACGATATCTTAGCAGTGTAAGGACCGATTCAGGTTTAGCCAGAAAAAATCTACCCCACCTCACTTTGATTTGGAACAAACAAAAAAAAAAAAATATTGGAACAAAAGTCTCTCTTTATTACTTCAGGTCGGATTTAGTCTTTAGTCCACTGCTTTCACAACAATTGTCCTCTTGTCGTCGCTTCCACGCTTAAACACTTGAGTGCTCTCTCACGCAACTGAGTGCTCAGAACTCCCAGTCAAAATTGACTCGCCTGGCTTGCAGCTTTACCTTTTATGGCTGTCCAGAAATTTCCAGAAAGAGCAAACATTCTAGCAGGTATCCGTTGCGCCAAGGTGTGACATTCAAAGACTTCGAAGTATTGCCGCCGCTCTTCACGTGTTAAATTCTCGAACATGTGCGATAATGATTGCGGCTACGTAAAAGAACCCGATAATGCTATAAGAGAAGTCGTGCTCTCGCGTGAGTCGATTACGACCCTGCAAGGCTTAGTCATCGTATATTGACTATCCTTACTTCAACTCGATTAATTTCATTGTTGTGGTGTTATTTAACCTTTCTTCCGTGAATTTTGTTCCATTGTTATTGTTGCTTCTTACAAACGATTACAATGATTAAATGTGTGTGAATAGGCTAATTAAAAAAAAATTTAGTTGGTATTTAAATTAAGATCTTCTAAAATTGTGACACGGACGTGACACTGACAACGCTTTACATGGAACGTTTTTGAAAATGTATGATTTATGATTTTCGATTTTGATTAAAATTCCGTATATTAAAGATGTTTACATTCCAAATAAAATGTATATCCTTAATAGCAGAGGTTTTCTTCAATCTGCATAGCTTTACATAACTGTTAAATCATGAGACTCGGATACAATGTTATTGCACTAAAGAAAAGGGGGGGGGAAATCTCGTTAAACCCTACAATTTGTCCTATGGGTGCGCATTTTTGTAAAGCAACCCGTTTTAGAGATATTCCCTGTTATTAGTTTCAATTTTAAAATACTTTTCGCCAATGGAAAGCCCTCATCATTTTTATGTTTCTTTTGTTTTACTCTGGCCATGAAAACAGAACCAAATATCAATGAAATCGCATAGCAATAGTTTTACAGATTTGGTTATACAGTTTTTAGTAAAGCTAACCATTTGAGATACTCCCTGTTATTGATTTCAATTTTAAAATACAGCTTTTCCCAAACGGGGAGCCTTCATCCGTTTCATCTCTCGTTTGTTTTACTCCTGCCCGTGGAAAGAGAACCGAATTTGAAAGGCAATTGCATAACAACGCTTTTAAAATATTTGACTGTCGACTTAGCCTAGTGTATTCCCTTGTACTTATAAGGAACTAAGTAATAAACCATTTCTGGAAATGCTTATCTCGATTATAAAATAATCTTTTGTAAGAATAGTTTGTTTGCAGAACAGAGAGAGAAAGTTGTGTGAATAGAACTCGTCAGATTTTTAAATTAAGGTTCTGTGTATTTATCGTAAATCACGTGCCGTTGCATTCTATAATCCAAATGTGACTGTATACATACTACTTGCCGAGGGACCTAGCAAACGCTTCCCTGGTTCTTCGATTACAAGGTAATATGCATACGTACAGTCATTGAAGTTTATGATGCACGTAAAAATAATAAAAAATGACAAATGGCCTATCAGAATGCATCCTGAATTCGTAATAACGTATAATGAATGCAGTGGGAGGGTCGGTTAATTACTGTTTTATCATGTTACGAATGTCGGAAAACAAGTTCCATTGTTGAATGTAGCAAGAATAACAACATTCATTGATAAAGTTCATCAAATACGCTTAATTAAGAGGGTTAGGTGCTGGAAAAAACCGAATGTAATACACGGATAGTAATTATTTTGAAATGTGGGATGGTGTTCGCTGCTTAATGCACATTTGCGTAATTTTAGAGCTTCCAAAATAACAGGTATTTTGCCGAAAATATTTGTAAGTTAAAAACAGCATAAAAACTATGGTTATTCAACTTTTATTTTAATTATAAAAGTAGAGTACTATAGTGCTTGGTTTTTATTAATAAATTATTATCTTTGATAAAGTATTTGAGTAGGATATAATCAGTAGAACGATTTTAATTCTTTCTCTTTTGTAAATAATGTAGTTTTGCGTTCCATCCAAAAAAGTCAATTTAAAGATTTGAAGTACAGGTGTTCAGATCTTACTTTATTCCATGGCACGACAGCTCACGGGGAACCTTGGCCTACCGCAAAATTCCGTAAAATTCATCCAGAATAAAGTATCTAGTCTTCAGAGGCTATTCCCAGAAAATTAAAGATATACATTATATTTGTCAGGTAAATATCTTTAATATACGAAATTTTAATCAAAATCGTTAGAGCCATTTTTGAGAAAATCAAAATTTTAGAAAAAAATGTCCATGTAAAGGTTAGTTTGGGGTGGAAAATTTTTCCCAAAATCTTCGTGACGCATCCCTGGAAGATACTAAACTTAAATGCCAACTTTGGTATTTTACCGAATTTTCGTTTTTGAGCTATCGTGTTCACGGACACACACACACACATACACATACACACTCACACATGGACCTTTTTCTGAAAATACTTTTTTTAGATACAGGGGACCCTAACACATATATTTCCCGTGAAATCTCTGTATCGAATTTTTGGGTGGAGTGCAATACCTTCTCTATACACAATGTACATAGTAAGCATAGAGAAAGTAAAAAGAAGAAAAAGTTAGTTACCAAATTTTATAATTAAATTCCACTTCTAAGGAGTACGTGACGATTGCAGGAAAACACCCACTCTAAACTATCCTGTACATCAACTTAATTTAAATGTTTACTTTCTCTACACGTACAAACTTTGTACGTAGTATATAGAGAAGGTATTTGTACTGCACCCAAGAATTCGATACCGAGATTTAAACGGAAATACATATTCTGGGACCCGTGAATAAAAAAAAAGATATTTTTAGAAAAATTTCCACGTGTGTGTGTGTTTTTTTCATATGCGTGAGCATGTTGTGTGTGTGTGTGTATGTGTGTGTGCACGCAGAGCTCAAAAACGAAATGTCCGTTAATTACTAAACTAGATATTTAAGTTCAGTATCTTCCAAGGATGCGAAAAGAAAATCCCTCCTCCCCCAACTACCGTTTTCATGGAAATCATTTCGAAAATTTTGGATTTCTCAATGACTCTAATTATTTTAATTAAAATATCTTATATTTAAGATATTAATATGACAAATAAAGGTATATCTTGAACTTTCCGGAAATAGCCTCTGAAGACCTCTTTATTCTAGTTGAAGTTTCCTGGATTTTGCATATCTGGCAAAGAAATGGATTTCAATCCCATAGCGACCACATTTTTTAACATTTGGATGTCTGTTTAGCTTAGTGGATTCCCTTATTTCCTTTCTACTTATAAGGAACTAAGTAATGAGATTGTTTTTGATAATGTTTATCTCGATTAGCTTGAAGCAGATGGTAGAACGTGATGTTCATTAGTAGTGTCTATTGTACAAGTAATAGATAAAATCAACAAATAATGTGCATCTCGTTAAAGAATACCAATTACATCAATTTGTAGGGTAAACCACTTCCGAAATGTTCTTTGTTACTGGGTAAATATTTGAAACCTTATATTCTTTTCAAGTGGTAATTTTCTATTTTTTTCTCGTGATCCTGCAAGGTGCATGATTAAAAAACAACATAGCGACACGATTGTAATCACTGACAATCACTTTAATCTATCCTTATACTTACAACAAGATGCAGAAATATGTAGTGAAATGTATTTAGATTAAGAAGAATTGCACAGAAAAATAGGCGTTAGGCTTTGTAAGAAAAATATTGTATAAGAGTGAATTAATAAAATCGTATGAATGCAGTATGTTAATTTTTTATAACAATTTTACAGAAGAAAGTAAAATCATTTGAGGAACCTGTCAAAATGACTAAGTTGGTATTATAAAACATATGATTGAACGAGTAAATTCAATCTTGTGTATGAGAAGTACATATTAACAAAGGAAAAAGATAACCTTTTTAATACATTTTTACACACAAGTCGTGTGTAGGACAGAAGTTGGATAGTTGAAGTCATAATGAAAAATTCAAATTTCATAGCCTGGATTTGAACCCGGTCTTCAGCCAATTACTCTAACCTCTGAGCTACCATGGTAACATAACACAACTTAAATACTCAACTGACTTGCATGTTTTACCGGTAAACCTCAAGATGATTTCAAATTATGTTTGAGATGGCATACACTAACGGTGACTTACGGTAAGTTCTTCCGGGGTTCATGGTTTTACCAAATTGTATTTTTTCCCTCCTTTTTCCTTTTCCCCTAAATTCTCTTTGTTTACCGTTTTCTGTTTTATGACATATACATAGATACATTCACAGAAACTGCCATGCCCAAGGCAGGATTGGAACCAGCGATCCCCCGCGCCACGAAATCACAAAGCGAGATACTTTAGCGAGCGCGGCCATGGGCAACAGCATGTGTTAAGTCAATCAATGTATTTTATCCTTTGACACAGGCCTTATGTAGGGTAGGAATTAGTTAGGTAGAGTCAGAGTGAAAAATTCAGTGCTACAGCCGGAATTTGAGATTAAAAAGTCAATTAAATACCAAAGTATACCTCGAATTTTCCGGAAATAGCTTCTAAAGCCTCTTCATTCTGAGTGACCTTTGCTTCACTGGTAAACAGTAAGAAATAGGTAAAAAGTTACTACAAAAATGTTGAGTTCATTAAAACACACGATTTATATATATACACTTTTTGTAGAGTTACTTTACGAGAGAATAGTTGTTAACCACTCATACCCGAATTTGTCAATTCCTTGCTAAGTAAGGAGTACAGTAGCAGACCAGTTTTAAAAACATTTAACTGTCGGTTTAGCCTCGTGCATTCTCTTATTTCTCTTATACTTAAAGGAATTAAATGGACCATTTCTGACGTAAAACAGTCATCTCGTAAAACCTCACCTCCACTCTCGGAAACGTATATCATTTGGCTTTCCTTCTTTTATTTTCTTGCGCATATTCTTCTACCTTTTATTTTACACGGTGCTAATGTTTCCATCGAGGATAACCTGTTTCAAGTAGCTCACGAGGTGGAACCTTTATATCTTTACGGCTCACGGTCTGCCCGTTTGCATAGAAAAAATATGTGATGCATTCCATTCACATGACCTTCTCTAGCTGTTCCAAAACAACTTTTCTTACAAAAGATTATTATTTTATCTACGCTTTGCTATCACGATAAACAATACCAAAATGTTATGGTCAAGTGGTCAGCGAGCTGACTTCTCACCCGGAGGTCCCGGGTTCGATTCCCGGCTGGGGCGGGAGATTTTTCTTTAACCAGATTTATTCCCTATCCCCCCACAGAGTCTGGAAGTATAAATGTGAGAGTGCGTGTGTATTAGTGATATAATAATGATTAACCTAATGCTCTAACCTACAGTAATACGAGTTGTTTAACAAGTCAAAGCCCCCGATATGACCATTGAAGTTAAAGGGGTCTATACAAATGAAACAATAAAAACATTACCAAAGTTTGTATTATTAATTTCTGATTTGTAAGAAGAACAGAAATAGGGGAATATACCAGGCTAATCTGATAGTCAAATGTTTTGAAAGTCGCTCGATATGTGAGAGAATTGAAATTAGGTGTTCTTTGCGAAAAGAAAGAATTTTAGAAAGTTTGAATACCTTAAAATTGAAATCAATAGCTCACAATATCTCTAAAACGGTTAAATCTACTTAAAACAAAATGTATATGACATAAATTGTCATTTTTTTGTGTAGTAGGTTTTTGTCTATCTCTTACGCTTTACCAGTTACCTATATAAAAGTCATCCGGATTGATGAGGTCTTCATAGGGCTATACATTATATTTGCCATGAAAAAGTCTTAAAACTGTGACATTTTATAAAAATAGTTAGAAATATCCATACTGATTTTGTTATGCACTATAATATCTATGTACATAGTACCATAGAAAGGAAGAATTAAAAGTACGGTTTAGTTATATTATACAGATGTTCTCTAAAGATATAATTCCATCAAATAACCCAACTGAGAATAGCTATGGAGATCGCAGTATAGCAGGTTGTAGGAATTTACTGTGGCCCTTAGGGATATGTCAGTAGTTGAATATCCTTGCCTTTGATATGCAATATAGAGATACGAGACGATAGCAATACTGTAACAGAGTGGGTGGGTAAACAGCAGGGTACCTCTTGCAATTTGTATGCAATTAACCATAATTATAGCAACGCTGTTTGCTCTCGGGCATACAGCTCTTCATATTGGGGGCTCAGCGGTCCGCGGGATATGTTATAATGTTTATATTTATCACAACCGCAGTTATGTGATGTTGAAAACAAAAACTTCTATGGAAGCTGCTCAAACTTAGGAAGTTATAAAGTATGGGAATAAATTTCCTGTGGGTTGTAGACTTACGTCAATTATTGGAGTTCTAAATGTGAATAAACTTCAACTTCTGAAATTCCAAAGAGAAAACGAGGAGGAAAATAGCAAACTTTGTTTGTAGATAGCTCACTGTCTTCTTGGAGGCTGCTTTCTAACCAAGCAAAATTTATAAAAATGAATGGCAAAGAGACAGAGAGAGAGAGAGAGAGAGAGAGAGAGAGAGATTTTGCAGACATATCTTATAATAAAGCAATTTAATATTTCAACAATTAATTTGGACATAAAAAGTTGGAACTTTGAGGTAGTGATTAAATGAATTAAATTCGTTTTTCTTTAAAGTAATAAGCTTTGTAACCCATACAGAATAGACGTTTTACACCATTATTGCTAAAACGTAAATTTAATTGGGTATAAGCAGAAAAAATATTATTCATTCCATTCACATAATTTTTCATTTGTATTCTGCATTTTAGAAAAGCTAATTTCTCTTTACTTCATGCTAATCGAGATAAAAATGTTTGTTACTTACTTCCTTATAAGTAAAAGAGTAATAAATGAATGTCGCCCTCCGTGGTGTAATGGTTACCATGCTAACTTCATATAGACATGGTCGCCGGTTCCAACCCGGCGGAGACGATGGCTTTTTTCGGGTGTAAAAATCCTTAGTATGGCTTCCTTCGGACGGGAAGTAAAGCCGTGGGTCCCGTGTCGTAGATTTACGGCACCTAAAAGAACCTCAGGCCAGATAGAGAGGCCTCTGAGCAAAATTAAGCGATCTTTCACGCCCTGTATAGAATGGGACGCTGAGAACCATAGCAGTTAAAGAGCGTCCATAAATAACACGCCATTTACATTTTTTTGTAATAAGTAAATACTCGCAATTAACTTCCCTTCTCTTTATCTGGATAAGGAAAGAAAAAAATGCAATACACACCCTAATTCAAACAAGTTTAAATATGGATTTTAAAAACAATAACAAAGAATATCTAGGAAATATCACCAAAACATTTTAGCCCGCCTGGGCAGTGTGGTCGTAAACTTGTCTGCCTCACATTCAATTGGGTGCGAGTTCAAATCTCGCTTACAGTGGTTTTTTTTTAGGTTCTCCCTTATCCTGAGAAAACGAATGTTGGTCAACTTTAAGCTCCATGGACCCTGAAAGCATTGAGTATGATTTCACCAATGTCATTCATCCTAGGAGGTATTTCCTATAAAATATCCGTATTTAATTTGTGTGGAATGCAATGCCTTCACTACCAGATATGTACATAAAAGCGCAATAGAAACCACCACAGGGTACTTGGATAACAAACATCCAAAGAAGCAACGAATCTACAAAACACTGGTAAATACTCGTACTGCCTATAATGCTTGCAGTCTCAACGTACTTCAGTATTATCAGTTTGTAGCTGAGCAAAATATTACTATAAAAGCTTTAATGATCCACTATTTCTTTTTCTTTTTTGGCTGAACGTCATTTAACCTAGTGGACCATATCGGACGATTAATGAAACTGGTAAATGATGCTCAAATAATCTCGGGGTCCATGGAGCTTAAAGGTTACTCGACATTAGTCTTCTCAGAACAAGGGAAACCCCCGATAAAAACCTTATCCGAGTAACTCGCCCTAAGCTAGATTCGAACTCGTGACCTTTTGAATGTGAGGCAGACACTCTACCACCACACTACCCAGGTGGACTGTTCCACTATTCTTTGTTTCATTGTCACATTTTTCGGCAATGTGAACAACAGCCTGGGTTGTAGCATCATTTAAACTAAATAGAAACATTAAAAGGTATTCCCAATTATCTTTTAGAGTAAACGAATATAAATATTTATGATACAGATACTAAAAATGAACTTTTATTTTGTGTGCAGAAATGTTTTTGGAATAAGGCCGAAAGCCGAATACAGCAATCCTGTGAGCAAGATAAAACATGTGTCGTCATTTGAGAGCTCAGACAGGGTGTTGTTTGAAGAATTGCAAGTTAAAGGGCTTCGGGGATTGGTAATGTCAGAAACAGGGGGCAGGATTGACCACTCACGACTGTTGAGGCTACTGCTTCCTCCTGTCTGTTTTGTCTTCTTAGTTCAATAACCGACTCGAAGAACACGTGCTGCTTGAGTCTACAGAGGACGTGCAGTGAATTTCAGTCTTTAAGTACCTCAGATGCGCTCCCTAGGTATCATACACAATTTTTAGACAGGACAGAGTGCTAAGATATTCTGTTGAAATGTTGTGGGCATAGCTATATACATTCGGGCTTGTGCAACTATGAATTGTTTTGCTAGCAATGCTGGCAAGATGTTCACTTACATAATCATTGACTTTTACAATACTTTTGCACTGGTGTTACAGCCCTTTAGCATAAATATTTCCAAATAGTAAATACTCCCAAAATTCCCTGAGATCTTGAATTAGAAGCCTAATGTAGGAATATTTTTATAGTATTTAACGCTGTTTTACTACATTGATATACGAGAAATGGTGGAATGCGGAGTAAACCCGCTCCTGTGCCGCTTCGTTCACTACAAATCCTACATGCGGTCGCGAGGAATCGTTTCGGGCCCCCTTGGTGAGAGGTGAGTGGTCTAACCGACGCGGCCGACCTGTACGACTGAGGTAAAAATTTAAATGACAAAGAATCTACGTAAGGCAATTTAACATTCATAATGTATTAACTTCTGTAGATAGAATACAATTTGTAAGTAATCCTTTTATTTTTTTTATTTTTTTAGGAGATTCAAAATTGAGATGACAAAATAGAACCTTTAACTGCAAGTTTATGATTTAACAAATATTGATGGTAATGGTTATTCCCTTTCTTTTTAACAATATAAAATTAACAAGCCTCCCTGAGTGATTCTCTAAAAGCTGTTCCACAAATTTTCCCTAGCCGAAAATTTACCAAACATAGCTTTTCGATCACAAAATTGCATGTTTACCCCAAACTGGTTGCTGTCCTCTGTTGAAGGTTGCTCTATTAGTCTTCCCTTTTGTCTTTGTGTCGGAGGAGCTCTGCTCGAACGAGCCATTCCAACTGCTCCAGCCAGCAGGACTATTAGACAATTGACGTCACTCTTACTGTGCTGTTATGCTGGTCATCCTACCGAGTTCAGGCGTATATATGTTTTTCGGCGTACTATTGGAAAAGGGTGAAAATAATGCACGTGTGTATACATATAGGCATAAAATTAAAACAACACAATAGGCGTAAACATTTTATGCCAATTCAATTCCTTTAAACAACAGTATGCCGATTGTGTATTCGATAAACATTGATATATAATTTTTGGTAGTGTTTATAGCCTTCTTTTATTACTTGAGTCACCGCAGGTAATGATACATGATATGAAGATGGAGCACCGGTAGAAAGTAATTACGGGGGAAACCGGAGAACTCGTAGAAAACCCGCCCCTGCGCCGTTATGTCCACCACAAATCTCTCGTACGGTCGCTTGGGATCGAACCATCTAGGTGAGAGGCGAGTGGTCTAACCACTCAGCCACCGCGGCCCAGATATACTTTAAAATTCTTTGGGCTGATGAAGTAGGAGGAAAAATATTGGTAAATTATTGCTTACATAGTATACGTTTTTCAAACGATGACTTCATTGAACAAATCTGTAATGTTGTTTTGCTTTTCTTTTCTAAAGAGTTTTAAAGTAGCCCTAAGCAAACGTAGATGGTTTCACATAATACACCTTCACATAAATCCAGGTATAATATGCACATAATTTCCATCGCAAGAAAGGACATTCTACCGAGTATGACAATCTTAAACCTTTTAGTGTGAGTACCGTTTGTTAAAAGCCACGACTTCTTTATCCTCTAAATTCGTAATAGTAGCAGACATAATAATATAATCCAAAAATTCGATGCCTATATTTCACCGAATTGTAAGAATATTCCCTCAAACTTTGCATGGAAAATTTTTCGGAAACTTTGACCTTTGAAAAATGCTAATAATTTCATTAAAATATCGTATATAA
Organism: Hymenopus coronatus; assembly: GCA_030762935.1. Taxonomy (NCBI): domain Eukaryota; kingdom Metazoa; phylum Arthropoda; class Insecta; order Mantodea; family Hymenopodidae; genus Hymenopus; species Hymenopus coronatus. Next base: position 78,606,842 of record CM060894.1, read on the forward strand.
AATATATTTCCATGACAAATAACATTCATTTTGAATTTCCTGGAAATAGTTTTTGAAGTCCTCTTCATTCAGAATGATTCTGGATAACTGGGAAACCATAAGAGATAGACCATAATTTACGGCAGAAAAAAAAAACTTAGTTTTCCACAAAACACACAGTTTGTCATACATTTATATTTGGAGATAGTTATTGTTTCCGAAATATTGTTATAGCTTTAAATTTCCAAATATCTATATACTTATTAAATGGGAAGTCATTATTCATATTTTTTCATCCTGGTTAAGCAAATAGAGGAAAAACAATACGAGAATTGTTCTTATTGCTTGCTTCTTTATAAGCAGGCGGGAAATAATTGAATGCACAGTGTAAAGAGATAGTCAAATCCTTTAAAAGCCGGACACTATGTGAAACGATTGAAAGTCGGTTCTTTTTTATTCCCGAAGTAAACAAAGGTAAGACGAGAAGAAAGATGCCTTCCCGTTTGAGAAAAGAGTAAGTAGCTTAAAACCCAGGCCAATAACTGGAATATCTTGAAATTGGTTAACCCTACAATATATATGTCATAAGCTATATTTTAGTGATATGAACATTTTTTGTAAGTTTTTTGTTTATATCTTACGGTGTAGCAGGTATACAAAAGTCATCCAGTATAAAAAGGTCTTCAGAGGCTATTCCCAAAAAATTCAAGATATACATTTCGTTTGTCATAAAAATATCTGAAACATATGTTATAATAAAAATCTAAGACCCAGTTTTGAAAAAATCAACATTTTGGAAAAATGTTCCATATTAAAAAAGTTTGGAATAGAGATTTTTCTTGAAAATGTTCGTATCGCATCTTTGGAAGCTATTGAACTTAAACGCCAAGTTTGGTATTCAACCGATTTTTGTTTTTGAGTTATGCTGATAACCGACACACACGCGCGCGCGCACGCAGTCACACGTGGAGATGTCTCTAAAAGTTATTTTTATGGCCTTAGGGGTCTCAAAACATGTATTTCCGGTGAAATCTCGCTATCGAATTTTTGGATGGCATGCAATATCGTCTCTGTCCGCCATGTACATTATACATACTTGCAAGAGAAAGTAAAAAGTACCTATAATAAGTTAGTAGTTAGTATTTCCTGTAATTCCTAAGGGAGTATAGGGCATTGTTACGACGTTTCCTTGGTCGGATTTGAGTTTCTATTTCGTGAGTTCTCCACCATGTGCCATGGTGACAAGGAATCAGCTCGTCGACCACACATGACACTGTATGACGAAATCAAAACTTGAGTACGCGAAATGACGGAATTTTGCCCAGGAACCTTCTTTTTCCAAGGTATGAGATTCTTTTACGTGCAAATAAACATTTCAAGGGACCACCAGCCTTATTTCCCTTCCGATGGAAACCATCCTAAAGATTTTTGCTTATGGAAATATCCATCACCCTCTGCCAGGGTTGTACCTACAATCTTGTATTTTAGAGACTAGTATGATAACCACTGCGCCACGGAGAGACACCTACTGATCAGCTTAATGTAAATTTGTGACACGGCCTTTATCGATTACTTAAGTAGATGACAACTCAACAATCCTTTCAAGTGAGGTCCTTTTAATGGACCATGGAAATAATAAAATTGATGTGTTCCATTCACATGACTTTCTCTACAACTCTGCAACAAATTATTGTTAAAAAGCTTATGCTTCTATTTACTTCATGCTAATGAGAAAAAATTAGCAGAAATAGTCTTATTACTTGCTTCCTTGTAAGCGGAAGCGAAATAAGGGAGTACCATAGGTTAAAGTGATAGTCTATAGCTGGTTGCTATGTGACTGATGTTCCTTTGTTTGTATGGACACGAGTTGACAAATTCCTATATGAGTAAAGTATAAGTTTTTCAAAACTGAAACCAAAAACAAGAAATATCGAAAAAACTATCAACTCCACGAAAAAAAAAATATATATTGCATAAATTGTGTGTTTTAACGTGCTCTACATTTTTTGTGATAAGTTCTTGTGCATCTCTTACGGTTTAGCAGTTACTCAAAACTCTTCGGAGGCTATTCCCTGAAAATTCAAGATATACATATTAAGTATTTGTTAGGCAAATATTTTTAGTATACGACATTTTAATCAAAATTGTTAGTCATTTTTAAGAAAATCAAATTTTCGAAAACAATTCCATGTAAAGGGTGGTTGGGGGTGTGGAAATTTTCTTGAAAATCTTTCCGTCACATCCTCGGAAGATACCAAACGGTCTCGTTTTTGAGCTATGCTATCCACAGGCTCACCGACACACACACACACACACACACACACACAGACACACGCACTTCACACGGGCCTTTTTCTGAAAATACTTTTTTGGATTCAGGGGGACTCAAAGCATGTATCGAATTTTGGGTGGAATGCAATATCTTCTCTATACACTATGTACATAGTACGTGTAGAGAAAGTAATACGTATTCTTCTGTTGTGTAGAGGTACACATTCTGGAAGATGCTTTGGAGCACGAAGCCAGTGTGACACTGATGCCCAGGTCGATTCGAGGTTAGGCGGTAGGGGGTCCTTTGGATCGCGTGGAATTCCCGAAGAGCGCGTTGTCAAGGAAGGAGAGGACCCCGACCATATCTTCTTTAACACCGTCGTCGTTGCATACATGACCTCTCCGTCATGCTCTATGGCTAACATTCTTCCCAGCAGATTTTATCCTGCTTTGCTGCCGACATAATCTCTCCTCTGCAGAAGACCACGATTATCCTTTTAGCGCACATAATCGGACCTTCCTTCTCCCACCTGATGTAATAATGAAAACTATTACCAGCATAGAGGTATGGCGGTTATATTTGATACTGAAAATGAAATAGCGTTTTATTTAACTGCTGTAGTTCTCAGCGTGCCATTCTATACTGAGAGTGAAAGGTCGCTTAATTTTGCTCAGAGGCCTCTCTATCTGGTCCTCCACCGGGTGGTCAAATATTCTCTTTCTATATCACAACGAGCATTGTCACATTGATATGGTAGACTGGGCTGCGTATTTTAAATTTAAAATATACCGAAGGCAAAAAATTACTTGTCTCATCTTTCTATCACATGGGGTTCATATTCGCCGGTAAAATTTATAAAAGTATATAACGCCTTAATTTATCTTCCGCTCAGATGCTAGATTAATAAATATTGTTACGCACCGAGGTATAAGTTTCTGAGCACAAGACCGTTCTAAAGATAACTTAAATAGGAATTGTTTTGGATATGAATATAAATTGGCATAGGTATATAATATATGGATATATACCTATTTAAGTTATCTTTATTGGTGTAATATTTTTAAAATTGTTATACAAACGCTTATTGTAAGAGTTGCTGACCGTGCATGCATTTTTACTTTCTCTTTTCTTATGTACAAGGGTATAGAGAAGCTATCGTATTGCACCCAAAAATTCGATACCGAGGTTTCACCGGAAATATGTTTTCGAGATCCCCTGAATTAAAAAAAAAAAAGTCGGGTGGTCAAACAGAAAAATGCCCATGTCTGTCAGTCGGTCTGTCTGTGTGGGCGAGTAGGTAACATAGCTCAAAAATGAAAAGGCCGTTAAATACCAAACGTGTTATTTAAGTTCAGTATCTTCCAAAGAGGCGTCACGAAGATTTTCAAGAACCCCATCTACACTTTTCATGGAACATTTTTCGAAAACTTTGATTTTCTCAAAAATGACCAACAATTTTGATTAAAATATCGTATATTAAAAATATTTACATGATAAATAAAATGTGCATCTTGAATTTTCCGGGAATAGCCCCTGAAGACATCTTTATTCTGGGTGAATTTTGCGGAATTTTTCATAACTGGTAAACTGTAACAGATTGGACAAAAACTTATTTAATAGAAAATGTAAAGCTCGTTAAAATACATAATTTATGTTGTATACTTTTTGTTTTCGTAGAGTTGATCGTTTTTTAGATATTTCTTGTTATCGGTTTCAGCCATAAAATATATAATACTTTTCTCATACGGGAATTTGTCAACTCTTGTCCATACAAACAAAGGAACTTCAGTCACATAGCATCCAGCTTTTAAAATATTTGACTGTCACTTTAGCCTGTGGTACTCCTCATTTCCCCTCTACTTAAATGGAAGCAACTAATAAGACGACTTATATTAATTTGTTCTCGATCAATATGAAGTAAATAGAAAAATAAGCTTTTTAACAAGAGTTTTTTTCAGATATGTAAAGAAAGTCATGTGAATGGCACACATCAGAATTTTTATTTCTGCTTCCTTTCGAGATCTTATTGATTTATTTTAAAATGTATTTTTATATCTGGTTTTAGCCGATATTTTATTTACCAATGACCTTGGTAGTTGAGCGCTCTTAAACACCAATCATTACACGGATTGTGTGAATAAAAACAATTGACACTACTTGACCTAACAGTTTGTTAAACTGTGAAGCCCGGGACTTAAAGCACTTAAGACATTTTAAGTCGTATGTCTTAAATGTTATGTCAAAATAATTTGATCCTCTTGTGATTTACCGAGAATCATGCGAATAAGTTGGGACTTTAATGAATTGACATGGTAGTTCAGTGGTTAGAGAAACCGGCTAGAGACCGGAAGATCCGTGGCTCAAGTCCCGACATTGAATCTATCCATCCAACTTGTGACCTACACACGGCTTGTGTAAAGAAAACATTTTTTTTATAAAGTAAACAAAGAATGTCAAATCTTTACAAGATTTCCGTATAAAGCCATTAAAAATTTTAAATCGTGTTGATATAGAGTTTAGCATTTTATTTCCCATTGTGTGAGAATTACTTTAGTGCCATAAGAGCACTTAAAAATTCCGAATGTATATCAAAAAAGTGGTTGGTAGGTTCCAAAACAAATAAAACTAGATTATAAAATGTGAACGCCCTAAAACGATTTACGATGGAATCATATTTTAAGTTATAGCAGATTGTGTTAAGGCGGTTCTTGGTTTTTGTTCTAAAGACAAAACATCTGGTGTGTCGATGGGTTCTCGGCTGTTTACGTCGTCATTAATTCAGTACATTCACCGTGCCGAAGATTTATGGCAGTCGACATGGGACCTTAAAAGCTTTAAAAGATATTAGGGAAGGTAGAGCTTCAAATATTCTTCTTGCCTTTCTAATCCTACAGGTTTTCTTTTCTTTTTTCTTATTTTTAGGCAGATTGTTTTCAAAATCAAAGTATTTGCTTTGGCATAGTTTAAAACATTAACAGTTTTTATGATTAGATCACTCGCTTATTAGTTTTCATAAATATTCTACAATAGTAATTGTGGTTTAAGTGATAAGATGCGAAAAAAATATATTGGCGCAACACTGAATAGATATATTGAGAATGGCCTGATAATATCAAGAATTCACCGTATCAGGAATGATTATTTAAGACTGAAAATAGATGCAGATGAGTTAGTGTTAAATAGAATAGATTAAAAAACCTTAAAATAGTGTATCAAGTAAAGAAAATGAAGGAAAAAATATCGTAAACACTGTTAGTAACCCAATAATTCCTGCAAGAAGAAAATGAGGAAGGGCACGCTTGAATGGATGAAGACAGTAAATCCATACAGAGAAGGAAGAGGACCGCAACAAGGAAACGGCACGATAAAACAATTTGGTGAGGTGTAACAGAAGTAAGTGTAACCCCTGAAAAGTGGAAAGCCTATTAAAGTAAAAGTAAATGGTGTAAGATATTAAAATATTTTAATAACGAATAAAACATTTGACGCCTGAAGCTTATCAAGGATAACTCTTTTCATGATATTCTAAATATAGCGAGTGTCCGGGAGACACATAGAACTTAAAAAACAAAAAAACAAAAACAAAAAAAAAAAAACGTAAATATCTGTTGAGTTACGATCTACTACACTACTCTTTGTTCTATTCTTCACAACATGTGATCTATAATGGCCGCCATCCAATGCAAGGCAGCCTTCCACCCTGCGTATCGTGAAATCACGCAAATGATTCCACGCAACACCCTGGTTGTTACTGGATTGAATCACATCCATTGAACTCTCGTTCTTGAGGTATATGAGTAATATTTATGAGGACTTCATTTACATATGTCCCCAAAGCAAAAATCTAAAGGGTTAAAGGTCAAGGTATTAGCCCTCCCCAACCAAGTCATCACTCATGAAAAGACCTGTGTTAATTGTCTACCTAACCCTATGATAAAAATGGGCTGGACTGCTTCCGTGGTCGATTGGTCTGCGAGCTGACCCGGGGGTCCCAGCTTTGATTCCCGGCTGGGGCGCGGAATTTTTCTCTAGCCAGAATTATTTCCTATTCCCCACAGTCTGGAAGTTTGTATGTGAGTGTGAATGTATGCGTGTTTGAGTAAAACAAAAATGATTTAAACCAACGTAAAATAACCTACAGACAACGAGTTGTTTCAAGTGGAAAACTCCCGATATGACCTTAGATGTTATAGGGGGCTATCTATATAAATGAAAAAAAAAATGGTCCGATATGATGAATAGTAACAAATCTCTGGCACGAAATGCTTGAAATCACATTCTACGCTATAGTCTCAGACTGCTCCTTTATACAAAATAACACTAACTAGAAGATATTAAGTTGATGACCAATGTATGTAGGAACTAATTTGTTCTTTTCTTGCTTTCTACCTCCTATGTAAATAATTAAACATTTTCCCGGACAATTAGTATTGTAATTTATGTAAATATTAGTATTTTATCCCCTACTAAAATGTAAATCAGAGTAATTTAAATGCTCTAACCCTCAAAACCAAAAGTTTTTTTATTAGGACTGCCATATCTTGAGAGAAATAGTACTTATGTATGGTCTAATATCAAAACGCTTTATTAAATGAATATGTATTTTATTTCTAGTGATCATGAATCCTTATTTACTGAAAGGGCTTTAGTTTATAACATTATAACAGTATTTAGATTTCATATATTAAATTTTAAGTAGCTACCTAAACAATAATTATATCACAATGATTTTAAAATGTTATTAATAATTTTGTTAAACGACATTTTATGTGGAAGATTCTGATAGAAGTCATGATGTTTTAAATTTCGTGAATATTATACAAGTATTTATCCGTCTCTGGTGAAAGTAATGATCAATGATTTGGCTTACCTGATTTTGATTCAGTGTTTGAAATAGACAAAGATCGATAAGTTTTCAAGGGTAGTTTTTATAATTTGTAATTAATGTTTAACAATATTGTATTATGTTTACAAAATACAATGGTTTGAAATTATGATTAAATTTTCCTTAAAATAGTTTCAGTAGTTTTGAAGAAAAGTGCAAGCAATTTTTAAAACTTACGAAAAACTATATTTAAAAAGAGCTAAGTTGGTGTGACCCAAATGGTGAATTTAAAGTCTTAAATGTTCAAATACCTTACTTCACATAACATTTTAAACAGGAAGATTTCTACTTTTGGTAAGATGCAAAATAAACAAAAAGCAACAAAAACAAATAAAAAATTAATTTTTAAGTTCAAAACACTAACCAGTCGCCGGTGAAAAGTTGTAAATAGTGAAAAAGTATGTTTTCATGTACTTCTTATTTCAAAGATTATTGATTTTTGGAGATGTTTCCACGCCATTTGCATCTCTTAAGATACTTTAAATTCTTTGACAGTGCGTAAGCTGCTTTTCTGTTCATACGTTTTATATTACTATGCAGTTAATTATTCCACTAAATTGTAAATTCTTTTAAATGTTATAAAGCATTTATAAAACTAATCCCCAACTTTGCTTAGAATGCAATACTAATCTTTTAAAAAGTGTGTATAGTATTATGTTTAGAAGAACCACCGAATATTTATCCTTAGCCACAGGTGACGGAGCACCCAACTGGTCTAGCCACACTCCGTCATATTCCGTGAAATAGAGGCCGTCTAAACGACAGAGAACAGATAAGAGAAGGCAAGATACCAACGTGTCTCCCGAAATGGCACACCTCAAAATAGCTTCTTTAGATATAAACTGCATAGTGCTTCAAAAATATACATAGTTTCAGAGAACCAAAACCTTTATAACAAAATGTACTTATCGATTAGAATATTTATTTCAAGCATAAAGTCTGCTCAGTTTTCTAAGAAAATAACAGCTATGACTTGAGTTTTCATATCGCTTTTAACACATCAAATTAGTAAAACTTGACAATTCTTAAAAGGATAGATAAATGTGAAGAGGGTGGAGGAATCGAAAAAGAGGTCAAGAGGGCAGTGGACGTTAAGTATTGGTAGGATTTTACTGTCGGAAAGTTTGTTTACCTGATAAAATATAAAAATGTTGTCGTCCAATATTCCTTTTCCAATTATGTCTTTTCAGTAGCTTCGGTTTTTTAATTAATACATTTATCTTTTGTTTCTGCCTGGCCAATAGCTGTTTTAATATATATATTTAAATTGGCATGGACTCTTTTCTCAAGGCGATTTGTATAAGGAAGGACTTGCTACTGAATAAACATGATTCGTTTTATAATTCCACAAAATGTTTTATTTCACTATTAATCTTTGAAATAAAAATGCAATTAATCTAACAAATTCATTCTTAAATGTTTGTATAAGGGATTTAGTTATTCTCACTATTTACAATATATACCATCGAGGTATTCAAAGATATCACACAGATATACATATCTTTTTCTTTCGTTCTTCTACGTCTCCGAGTAAACTTTATCTAACACACATAAAACAGGAGACAATCTATTACTAACTCATTTGTTCTTCCATTACGGAAACAAGATAAAAATATTCATAATCATTTGATCATCGTTTATACGTAGAACATTCTTTTTAACCATAAATAATACAAATTAATGGTGATAAAATAAAATTGCACGGTTGTACAATAATTTTCCGTTGCAGGGCAAAGGTGCGATACCAAAATCAAGCGTAGAGAAGAACAGAAGTGAGGACAAAATGAATTACGTGGTGATGTTCTGGAATGATGAACAAGTGATGGATGGACATGTGTAGTGGAAATTAAAAAGGGTGAGAAGTTAGACGAGGTGCGAGTCTGGAAAGATAATATATCGGGGAAAATAGAAAATATACCACACTATACATAAAAAGGAAGGATGTGAGAAAATAGGCACGACATGTTGAGTCGCATTGAAGGAAATGAGATTAAGTGAAAGAGTAAAGTAAACTGTAAATGGAGAAAATGAATTATAGTGTAAGAAAGGGAAACATAGGTAATGGGAAGAGATACAAGATTAGAGGAGAAAAAGGGAGAAGAGGAATGGGGGGTTAAACGCAAGGAGATATTTCAAGATTAAAAATGAGCAATCAGGAAGAAAATTGGTGAAAGCCAAAATAGAGATACAATTCAGCGCTGGCCATGAGCATTAAAGAAGGCTTACATGCAAGTTGCAATAGTTATATTTAAAATAGGTAGATGACTGCCCAATGGCAGAATGGGAGGGGGCAATTCCAAAGCACAGCCCAAGATCTATATGATTGAAACTAAATGAAGTGCATTCCTTCTCTCTTTCATTCATAAGAGGAGAGAGAGAGAGAGAGAGAGAGAGAGAGAGAGAAAAGAGAAAGACTCTGGTGTGTTACATTCATATGACTTATCTGTTTTCAAACAAACTGTACTTCAAAAGGATTCTTTTATCTACATAAAGCTAATCAAGATATACATTACCACAAGTAGTATTATCACTTGCTTTCTTATAAGCAGGAGGGAACTAAAGGAATACACAAGGCTAAAGTGGCAGTCAAATATCTTAAAAGATGTCGCTAAGCGATTGTCATTGAAATTAGAATCACCTTTCATGGTCAGGAGTAAAATAAAGAAGATGTGAAATGGATGAAGGTTCTACGTTTGAGAAACAGCTAAATATCTTAAAACTAAAACCAATGACAATGAATATCTCTGAATGTACTGGTGAAGTATATGACAGAGATCGACACATAATGTGTATTATGTTTCATTAAAATACGGCATTTTAATCGAAATCATTAAAACCAGTTTTTAGAAAACCGAACATTTCTAAAAATGTTCCAGGTAAACAGTAGTTTGGGATGGAGGGAGTGTTCTGAAAGTCTTCCTATCGCATCCTTGGAAGATATATAACTCCATGGCACGACAGCTCACAAACTTTGGCCTACCGCCCGGCCATTGCGTCCCCCATCTCGGTCCACTACAGACGTCATGGATGGGGGGCAGTATTGGAGGGTGAGACGTGGTCAGCGACTCTAGCCCCCCAGCCGGTTAATGCGGTCCTCATGACCTGGAGACGCTACCTCTCCATCAAGTATCTCCTCAATTGGCCCCCCAGGGACTTTACGAGGGTGAGTGTTGGTAAGCAGCTGCGCTACCACCGCGCTAAGGAGACCACCATCCTTGGAAGACGCTGAACTTAATAGCAAGTTTGGTAATCTATAGACATTTCGTTCCTGAGTTTTCTGACCTCCCCCCACAACCATGCACACGCGCGCACACACAGCCTTTTTCTATTTTTTTTTTCTTTTTATTCAGGAGTCCTATAAACCTGTATTTCTGGTGAAATCTCTGTATCGAATTTTGGATGGAATACCATACCCTTTCTACCTACTATATATATTGTACATACATGCTAGTTAAACTAAAATGGGTGTTGGATATTTTGTAAGGAGATATACTAATTACTAGACTATGTATGCAGCTTTTTTTTTATAAAGCTGAGTGTTTCAAATATTGGTGAACTGTACAAAAGTAGCTTTATCAGCTCCCAGCGGTTATTTTCTAAATGCACACTGTCGTGAATAAAGTTCACCCTTTATAGCTAGCTATTCAAAACAATGTTAATTTGATATAAAAACTGAAATACACGAAACAAGTGAAATTACTGCATTTGTCACTATAATATTGGTATTCCAATACAACTAAAGGCACTTCACTAGTTACACAATAAAAATGCCAGCAACTGAAATGTACTTTGCCATAAAGTCGGACTTTTAAAACATTACTTTAGGTTAAATTACAGAGCACTGTTTCGCTAAGATAATCTTAATTACAAGGAAAGCTAACTAAGATCGTAAGTTGAAGGAAGAGCTAGAAACTGTTTTCATCTCCTCTTGTAGAGGGTGCAAAGCTGGAGTAAGCACCGAATCTAGAATAAGCCGATTATTTGCAAAGTGTTTCAACTATTCGGTTGTAATGAAGGAATTCCTTGCTACCCCATTACTAAGATGTATATAGAGTGTTTTACTAGTTTCTTTGTGCTTCTTTCTGCAAGGTTTTCTAGACATTTTGTTTGTTTTACTCTCTCTATACGTATTGGTGTATAGAGAAGATATTGCACTCCAACCAAGATTTCTCCAGAAATATATGTTTTAGGGTCCTCTTTATCTAAAAAAAGCATTTTCGGAAAAAGGTCCATGTGTGTGTCGATGTGTTTAAGTTTAGACTCTTCCAGGGATGCGACACGAAGATTTTGAGAAAAATCCCCCCGCCCCAACTACCCTTTACATGGAGCTTTTTTTCGAACATTTTGATTCTCTGAAAAATGGTTCTAACGATTTTGATTAAAATATCGTATATTAAAGTTATTTACCAGACAAATAAAATGTATATCTTAGAGTATTTTATTCTGGATGAATTTTACGGAATTTTGAATAACTGCTAAACCGTAAGAGATGGACAAGAACTTACTATACAAAACTGAGGCCCAGGATAAAACACAATTTATGTGATATCTATTCTTTTCGTGGAGTTTATCGTTCTTGAGATATTCGTTGTTTTTGGTTTCAGCTTTGAAAAACTTATACTTTGCTCATACAGGAATTTGTCAACTCCTGTCCATACAAACAAAGTAACTTGTCACAGAGAAACCATCTTTTGACTCTCAATTTAACCTATGGTATTCCCTATTTCGCTTCTACTTACAAGGAAGCAATTAATAAGACTGTTTCTGCTAATTTTTTCTCGATTAGAGTGAAATAAATAGAAGCATAAACTTTTTAACAATAATTTGTTGCAGAGATATAGAGAGTCATGTGAATGTAACACATCAGATTTTTTTAAATATAGCGAAATAAAATTCAATATATACTTTAATGTTTGATGTAGTACCTTGGACAAATCAGGTAGAATACAGTGTTGATTGATGAAAGTATCGTTGTTGAATTAATAAACATCTGATGTGTTTCATTCACATGACTTTCTCTACAAATCTGTAACATTGTTAATAAGTATATTCTTCTATCTACTTTATGCTAACCGAGATAAACATTAGCAGAAACGGTTTTATTACTTAATTCCTTATAAGTAGGAGGGAAATAAGGGAATACGCTAGGCAGACAAACTAATGTTTTAAAATGCGGTTGCTATGTGATTGAAATCCGTTTCTTTGCGTGGCCAAGCGTTCCCGTATAAGAAAATTTAAGTATTTTAAAACTGAAACCAATAAAAAGGAATATTTCAAAAACGGCAGACTTCCAGAAAAAAATGTATTTGATTGTGTGGTTTAAGTATATCTTGTAGGAAGTTTTTCTCTCTCTCTTTCGATTTACCAGTTATGCAAAATTCAGAAACATTCATACAGAATAAGAGGTCTTCAAAGGCTATTCCCAGAAAATTCAAGGTATCCATTCTATTTTTCAACATTTTTCCAAGTAAAGAGTATTTTGGTGTGATAAGATTTTCTTGTAAATCATTGTGTCCCATGCTTGGAAAAGCGTCTGGTCGTCTCCTTAGCGTGGTGGTAGCATTGCTGCTTCTAAAAGCGGGAGACCTGCGTTCGATTCCCAGTACCTGCGTGGGGATTTTTCACCCGGTGAGAAACCTAGACTGGGGAGCTCTCAGTCTCTTGGGGTCCCTGGGGGGGGGGGGCTACTTGATGGAGTAGCGGCCGTGAAGACCGCATTAACTGGCCGGGGGTAGTTCGAAGCGCTGACCACGTCTCACCCCCCAATACTGCGCCCCATCCATGATGTCTGTAATGGACCGAGATGGCCGGGCGGTAGATCAAGTGTCTTAGTGAGCTGTGCCATGGAGTCTTGAAAAATACCGAACCTATATAATACGTTTTGTATTTAAAACACTTTTCGTTTTTGAGTTATGCTGACCACACACACACACACACACACACACACACACACACACACACACACACACACACGGGCATTTTTACAAAATTTATTTTTTCGGATGCAGGAGGTCCCAAAACATGTATTTTCGGTGAAGTCTTGGTATCGAATTTTTTGGGTGCAATACAATATCTTCTCTATATACTATGTACATAGCACGTGTAGAGGAAAAAAGAATCTGATGTGTTCCATTCACACGATTTTCTCTACATCTCCGTAACAAATTATTGTTAAAAAACGTATTCTTCTTTCCACTTTATGCTAATCGAGATAAACACTAGCAGAAACGGTGTTATCTTCTTACAAATACAAGGTAAGTAAGGAAATACACTAAGTTAAACTGATACTCACATGTTTTAAAATGTGGGGCTATGGGATTGAAATCCGTTTCTTTTCGGAGTTGACAGCTTCCTCTGTAAGAAAAATTTAAGTATTTTTAAACTGAAACCAATAGAAAGGAATATCTAGAAATAGGTCAGCTCCAGGCAAAAAGCGTATATGATATAAATTGTGTGTTTAAAGAAGCTCTACTATTTTGTATAGTAAGTTTCTGTCTATCTCATACGGTTTACTAGTTTTGCAAAATTCCAAAAAAATATCCTCCAAAATAAACAGATCTTTAGAGGCTATTCCCTGAAAATTTAAGATTATCATTTTATTTATCATACAAAAATCTTAAATATTGGAGGTTTTAATCAAAATCGTTACAGCTATTTTTGAGAAAATCAATGTTTATACTTTTTTTCCTTGTAATGAGTAGTTAGAGATTTCTTGAAAATCTTCGTTTCAAATTCTTGGGAGATATTGAACTTAAATATCAAGTTTGGTAATTATCGGACTTTTCATTTTTGAGCTATGCTGCCCCCCACACTCGGACCTTTTTTTAAAAATCTGATGTGTTAAACTCGCATGACTTACTCTAGCTGCTCTACAAACAAACTTCTTACACAAGATTATTCTTCTTTCTACACAATGGTAATCAAGATAAATATTAGCAGAATGTTCTTATTACTTAGTTGTTTATAAGTAGAAGGGAACCAAAGAATGCACTACTTTAAAGTGATAGTTAACTATTTTAAACACTACCGTTATACGATTGTCATTGCAAATCGCTTCTTTGCTTGGCCAGGAGTAGAACGAAAAAAAAAAAGATACTTAATATTGAAACCATTAACAAGAATTATCTTGGAAACGGTTACCTCCACATCAAAAACGTAAAAAGCATAAATTGTGTGTTTTGACGAGATCTACATTGTTTGTGCACTAAGTTTTTGTGTAGCACTTTTACACGTAGAGAAAATGAAAATTAATTGCGATAGAAACGTCAGGTGCAATTAATACTTACTGCACCAATTATAACTGCCCATTGTGGTAATTATACATGTTGGTGAGCCTTATAGATAGCTGAGTAATAATGAATAGGACAGGAACACAGATATAACATCGGTGCAATGAGTATTCTTTTGTATTTAGCTGTACTACACCTAGACTCACAAAATGCTTAGATGCATGCAGTTAAATGGAATAGAATACTCATTATTATACCTGTGTTTCCTGTCCTATTCATTACTACACCACTGTCTATAATACTTGTCAACATGTATAATTACCCCTATGTGCAGCTAAAATTGGTGCAGTAATTGTTTACTTTCTCTACACGTACAATGTACATAGTGTGTAGAGAAGGTATTCTATTGCACACAAAAATTCGATACCGAGATTTCACCGGAAATATGTTTTGTGACTCCCTGAATCCAAAAAAAGCATGTTTAGAAAAATGTCCTTGTGTGTCTGTCTAGCAGTGTGTGTATGTGCGTGTGTGTGTGTGTGTGTCTGTCTGTGGTCAGTATAGCTCAAAAACTAAAAGTTTGTTAAATACCAAACTTGGTATTTAAGTTCAGTATTTTCCAAGGATGGGATACGAAGATTTTTAAGAAAATCTCCTCACCCCTAACTAACCTTTACATGAAAAAATGTTCAAAATGTTTGATTTTCTAAAAAATGGCTCAAACATTTTGATTAAAATATTGTATATTTAAGATATTTACATGATAAATAAAATGTATAACTTGAAATTTCTGGGAATAGCCTCTGAGAACATCTTTATTCTGGATGAATTTTGTGGAGTTTTGCATAACTGGTAAACCAATAGACAAAAACCTACTTAATATAAATTGTAGAGCTCGTTAAAACGCTTTTTCTTCATGAAGTTGATCGTTTTTGAGATATTTCTTGTTATTGTTTTCAGCTGTAAAATACTTATACTTTTGTCATACGGCAATTTGTCAACTCCTACCCATATAAACAAAGCAACTTCAATCACATAGCAACTTCAATCACATAGCAACCGGCTTTTGATTATCACTTTAGCCTATTGTACTCCCTTATTTCCCTTCTACTTACATGGAACAAGTAATACGACCATTTATGCTAATTTTTCTCGATTAGCATGAATTAAATTGAATAATAAGCTTTGTAACAAGAATTTGTTGCAGAGAATTGAGAAAGGCATGTGATTGGAACACAGATTTTTTTTCAATGTCAGTCAGATGCTTCGCAAATGCACCTTGTAAGATAAATAGGGAATCATGAACAACTGAGCGTATGAAATATCGAATTTGAAATTTAATACCTTTGAAAGCACAGCTCAAATACATTTTTAATTTCTCTAGCCCCGTATGTACAATGTACGTAGGGATAGAGAAGTATTGCATTCCACCCAAAAATTCCATGTCGAGATTTCACTGGAAATGCATGTTTTAGGACACCCTGAATCCAAAAAAAGCATTTCCAGAAAAAGGTCCGTGTGCGTGTGTGTATGTGTGTGTGTCCGTGTGTCTGTGAACACGATAACTCAAAAGACGAAAAGTAGCTAAAATACCAAACTTAGTATTTAAGTTCAGTATCTTCCAGGGATGCGACTTGAAGATTTTGAAAAAAATCCCCCACCCCAAACTACCTTTACATGGAACTTTTTCGAAAATTTTGATTTTCTTAAAAATGGCTCTAACAATTTTGATTAAAATATCATATATTAAAGATATTTACCTCACAAATAAAATGTATATCTTGAAATTTCTGGGAATAGCTTTTAAAGACCTGTTTATTCTGGATGAATTTTGCT
This sequence comes from Hymenopus coronatus, assembly GCA_030762935.1. NCBI lineage: Eukaryota > Metazoa > Arthropoda > Insecta > Mantodea > Hymenopodidae > Hymenopus > Hymenopus coronatus. Next base: position 78,623,043 of record CM060894.1, read on the forward strand.
TAATTAGGCATAACTGGTAAACCGTATGAGAAAGATAAAAACTTACTATACAAAAAATGTAGGCCTTGTTACAATACACAACTTACGTCATATACATTTTTTCGTGGAGCTTACCGTTTTCGAGGTATTCATTGTTATTAGTTTCAGTTGTGAAGTACTTACGCTTTTCTAAGACGGGAGTGTCTGTTTTTATTTTGTTCTACTCCTGGCCAAGAAAGGAATCGATTTGTAATGAAAATCACATAACGACAGCTTTTAAAACATTTGACTATCGATTTAGCCTAGTGTATTCCCTTATTTTCTTCCTATTTATAACTAAGTAATAAGAACATTGTGCTGAATACCTCGATTAACAAGGTGCAGAAAGAAGAATAATCTTATGTAAGAAGTATGTAGAACGGCTAGAGAAAGTCATGTAAGTTTAACACATCAGATTTTTTTGTTTAGAAGCTAGTTCGCATAATTCCTCATACAAGTAGTAATATGGGATGTAACTTTGAATTTATTAAAAAGAACTAACTTTAGTTTTATTCCCTCAAATTTACTTTTTCTTCCTGTTAAATATGTTTATATATCTGATTTGTCCCTTTCGCATGCTTTTCTCTATTTTAATTACATCTGGTAATCTGGTAATTAGCACAAATGATTGTTTTTAGTTTCTTCTAAGTAGTAGGGAGATAAGACAATATACTAGCTTAAGGCGAGTCAAATATTTTTAAAACTAATGTGATCCATTCACACGATTCTCGCTATCTATTTTGCAGCAGATTATTCTTGCAAAAGCTGATCCTTTTCTCTTTTTCGTGCTAATCAAGATAAACGAAGATAACAGAAAACGTGGCATTAATTGGCTTCCTTATAAGCAGCAATACACTAGGCTAAAGTGATAGTCAAATGTTTAAAAACTGTTGCTATGTGATTAAATTCGTTTCTTTGCATGGCCGGGAGTTAACAAATTCCCGAACGAGAAAAGTTTAACTTTTTTAAAACTTAAACCAATAACAAAAAATATATCGGAAATGGTGAACTTCACGAAAAAATATATTAAATTGTATGTTTTAACAGCATATATAGAAAATTCAAGGTATAGTTTTTCTTTGTCAAGTAAGTATAGTTAATATATCTATGGCAATTTTCATCAAAATGGAAATGGAAATGGCGTGTTATTTATGGACGCTCTTTAACTGCTATGTTTCCCAGCGTCCCATTCTAAATTAGGCATGAAAGACCGCTTAATTTTGCTCAGAGGGCTCTCTATCAGACTTGAGGTTCTTATACGTGCCGTGAATCTATGACACGGGACTAATGGCTTTACTTCCCTTCCGAAGGAAGCCATGCTAAGGATTTTTACACCCGAAAAAATCCATCGTCCTCCGCCGGGTTTGAACCCGCGTCCTTGGGTATATGAAGACAGCATGGTAACCATTACACCACGGAGGGTGACTCATCAAAATGGTTAGAGCCATTTTGAGAAAAAGAAAATTTGCAAAAAACTTTCTATGTAGTTTGATTTGGGGAGATTTCCTTGATCATCTTCGTGTCTCATCCTTGGAAGATACTGAACTTCAAATACAAAATATTTAACGGAGTTTTTGTGTTTGAGCTATGTTGATCAAAGACACACACAAGGAAATTTTTCTAAAAAAGTATTTTTTTTTAATCAGGGGACGTGAAAACATGTATTTGCGGTGAAATCTCAACATCGTACGAGTAGATAAATTATCTATATTGAAAATCCGAAAATGCATTAGTAGTTTTGTAATAAACATGGAAATATATATGGAAAACTTAAATCTAGACAAAATAAGCAACGTTTGTAGATTTAAAGAAAGAATTTTTCTTAAGTTTAAACATTATGAGTTTTATTCCGCCTATATAATTGAACATGTTTACCTAATATTAAGCAGTTTGAGATTGATCGATAAATTCCTTGCTTACGAAAACGAGGACTAGAAGCGAAGCCCAGACCCTTCTGGCAATATCTGGTATGCTGACCATTTCATCAAAATCGTGGTCGGTTCGATAAATATCATTTCAGTTGAAGTTAATTGAATCCCATAGTCACGGCAGATGCACAACGGTCAACTATCCCAAACACTCCATCGGGAATCGATCTGCTAACTTGCCAACCAAGCGAGCTGCCAGTACTACCCACCCTATTATATTACAGCTGCACATAAAACGAGGGCCTGTAGTAGTAAATTAATGTCGAAACAGTTCTGGGCTCCTATAGCGATGTTGTTTTGTTCTTCTGCTGGTAGCCATATTATTTCATATTAACAAACACATCAGCACCGTGTGTTTGTTTGCGTGTAAGCCAGTTAATTGAATAGCATGATAAATATTTTGTTTAAGTAATGACCGCACTTGTTGATGCAAGGGATTAATGAATAAAACTGTTGCGGCGAATTTTCCCCACGTAATAGCAACTGTCATATAGGCCATGACCTGGGGAGATCGTTGCTTGATTTTGCAATAGTGTGTAGTGTATATAATTACCGCTAGATGGCTTCGCTATAAACGCTAGCGCTAATTAACTTCTGTGCTTTTAACGAAGCCCCATCAGAAACACGAAATTGGTTATGTTCGTTCACAAACTACCTGTGTCGTAATTCTCACGGACAACAATATCGTCAGTCGGTTGACTACAAGGAATTTGTTGGTCTTAGTTCTCTTGCTTTTAGAGGCATGCTAGTTAATTGTTGTGTTTAACTTGGTGTTTCAATGCAGTAACGCTCAATGCATTTCTAACCAGGTTTAATAGCAAATAGTTACTCTATTAGGTGTACAAGTTTGCTTCCGCAGTTTTTCCGACATTCAATGCTTTATTGTAAAAAGAGAGGTTATATATTCGTAGTCGGTTTACCATCCCCGTATTTAGAATTATAATCTTAAATACATCATATCTATTCTTAACTCAAATTGTAGTTGTTTAAGTCATTAATATTTAATTAAACTGTAAACTTCAGGATGTAAAAAAAAAAACAAGAAAAAAACAGAATAAGTGTTGATAAAGAATTGGATGCAAGAACTCACACCCACTTTGGTCTTACAAGCGAATGCCTAGGAGTCAGAAGCCTCTCAGGGACCCAACGGCATAAAACCACAGAAGGTGGTCGGTCCATAGCCAGGCATAAACGTGAGGAAGTGGATGAAATGAAATGCAAGCGAAACGGATGATGAGATTGATGGAATGAGTTGGGGGGGGGGGACCGGAAGAGCCAAAGAAAACCCGCCCAGACACCGTTGCGTCCACCACAAATCCCATGCGCAGGCGCTTAGGATCGAAGCCGGCCCTGCTATGTGGGAGGCGAGCTGTCTAACCACTCGGCCAAGACGCCACCTGGTTATGTATTTACGATTAAAAATATTGTCCATCACTGGCCACTACTTCAGCCCATCTTTCAGGCAGCGTACGAATCCCTTGCTGATAAACTGATCATCTTTTGAGGCGATCTACGTATTGATACCATTTTTGACTTCCTCCAAGCAGGAAAGTGCTTGTCAGCCATCCCGTGTGTCATTGATCGAAATAAGTGATATTCAGAGGGAGCAATGTCTGCAGAATACGGCGGTTGGGGTTGGACTTCCTATGTCAACGTTTCCAAGTATGTTTTGGTCGAACTTGCTACATGGGGTCGAGTATTGTCAATGCTGCAAAATCACTTTATCGTGTCTCTCGTTGTATTGCGACCGTTTGTCTTTCAATGCTCGGCTTAAACTCAACTGCTTTCAATACAGATCACAGTCGGCTTTAGCAGGTTATAAAACATAACACCGAGTTGGACCCACCAAATACAGAGCATCACCTTCGGTCTTGAATATTGGGTTTGGTTGTCGATGTGGAGCAAGGCCGGGAAGTTTCTGCGCTTGGATTATTATAATTTACCCACTTTTTGTCACCAGTGACAATGCGACGTCTCAAGTAGCTGTTCACTAACAAACAAACAAACGTCGTTCAGCATCTCTCGGCTTCAACTCCTACGTCACCCAATTTCCTTGATTCTGAATCTTTCAATGACTTTGAGGCGTTTTGAAATGATTGTTGAGTGACTACTACAATTCTTCTTGCATATGTCACGTCTTCCTGAAGTAATTCCTCCAATTCTGTATCTCTGAAAACCTTCTCTCTTCCATCATCATGACGGTCAAAATTACCGTTCTTGAGGCGTTGTTACTACTCACTACAGTTCTTTTGCTGATAATCTCGTCGTATTTGAGAGTATTCGATGAACTTCAGCTGCAGATTTGTTCATATTGAAGCAGAAAATGAAAATCTCCCTCAAATGACAAGCATTTGGCTTTCAATAGAGAATACCCTTACACAGATACAAGTCGACTTATTTTCAATGAGATTACTACAAAAAAAATGAGGTCTTCATCTGATTATTTCCACCAAAAGTTAACACCGTAGCCAAATATTGGAAAGCAAAGCAAAATGTAGATTTTTTCAAAAGTTTTTCATTAAAATACCTTATATTTAAGATATTTTTACGACAAACGCAATTTATACCCTGTATTTCTGGGAATACCTCTGAAGACCTATTCATTCTGTATAACTGGCAAACAGCAAGAGATATACAAAAACTTACCACCAAAAGTTAGATCTCATTAAAACACACAATTTATGTCATACATTTTTTGTAGAGCTAACCGTTTTAGACATATTCCGGATTATTGGTTTCAATTTTAGGTTCTTATGCTTTTCTCAAACGGAAAGACAGCTTTCAGCTCGTTTCTCGTTTATTTATTCCTGGCAAGCAGAGAGAGTAGAATTTCAATTGTTTCGCATAGCAACCGGTATTTAAAAGACGAGACTATTCTTTAGCTTGTGCATTTTCTTATTTCCCTTCTACTTACAAGGAAGCTAGTAATAAAGACTAATTCTGCTTATGTTTTATCTTGATTAGCATGATGTAGATAACAGATTAATGTTAATTCAAAATCTTCTCGGGCTTCTAGCCAGGTAAAAACTTGGCTTGACACCAACGTTTCGAAGAAGTGCATCTTCCTCGTCTTCAGGGTGAACTGATGGTTTGAGCTTGCGGAGACTGGTATTTATAAGAGCTGGGACGAAGCTAGCATCTGATTGGTTCGCGTGATATTATGGCCTGGTATTACCATCATTTCACCCTGAAGACGAGGAAGATGCACTTCCTCGAAACGTTGGTGTCAAGCCAAGTTTTTTCCTGGCTAGAAGCCCGATAAGATTTTGAATTAATACGTCGCCAGGAAAGCTTCAGTTCTTATTTTAGATTAATGTTTTTAATAAAAGGTTGCTTTACCGAACGGCTAGAGTACATCAGGTGCATGGAACACATTAGATTGTTTTCCCTTCTACTTACAAGGAACCAAGTAATAAGGACAAGTTCTGCTAATGTTTATCTCGATTATCATGAAGTAGATAGAAGAATAAGCTTTTTAATAATAATTTGTTTCAGAGCTGTAGAGAAAGTCATGTAAGTGGACCATATCAGGTTTTTCAAATATATAACAATATGGAGGTTATAGTTAAATAGATTTCGGAACTGTCACAAAGTCCCTTTTATTATTATTACTCTACATACATAAAACATTGTATAAATCTAGTGCGTTGTACTCAAATGACTTCTCTACCTCTTCTGCAACAAACTATTCTTAAAATATTATTCTATATACTTCAGGATAATCAAGATAAACATAAGCAGAAATTGTTTTATTACACAATTAATTTATAGTCAAGTGGAATAATGGAATAAACAAGGCTATAATGAGGCATAATATGTTTAAAGAAATGGACACTATATGATGATCTTGTCTATGTGCGTAAACAGGTTGAAAAAATAAATAAAAGAAAACGAAGTACTTATATTTTTAGGATACTAAAATTATTGATAAATTTAACAAAAAATTAAGGAATAACTTGGAAGGTTTACGCTACAAATATATACTTGGCATAAAGTGTGTCTCTTAGCGAGATCTACATTTTAAGTAATAAGATTTTCTCTCTTCAGTCTATCAGTATGCAAAACTAATCTAAACTGAAGAGGGCTTCAGATGTTACTCTCCAAAAATTCTAATATATTCACTTTGTTTGTTATATAATATCTTTGTCACTTTAATGAAAATCCTTAGAGCCATTTTTAGCAAATATAACATTTCTAAAAATGAATAAGAACGCTTGTATATATTGTTTAAAGTCAGTATAATTAAAGCTGCCACCAAAAATATTAAAATATTCTATAACATTGCCTAAACATCACTATATATATGTAAAGCAGCGCATTTAAGGGTTGAAGGTGGGAAAAATACCACTGCGTTCTAGGTGAATGGCTACTTTTAGACATGTTAGTGAACATGCCTGCTAAGGTGCTTAAAAAAAGCGTGTTACTTTGAATAGGGGTCAGAAAATGAATTTCTTTCTCCAAGAAATGCTCTCAAACCGCATTTCCCAGACTGAAACAGTACTTACGACAGTGTAAGTTGCCATTGGTGTATGCCACCTAAAAATATTCTTACTCATAATTTGGCACTAGGCTCATCAACCATTACGCGGTGATTGCAAAGGGATTCGCCACAGTAGTTTAACGAATCGCGCTACTTAAACGCGTAATTGATTACGGTAGCAAATGTGCCCACAACATAAAGTTGTTAATATTCTGGAAGTTAGCAGACTTATTAAGACAAGTTATAAATTATAGAATTTAGTTATTCATTTCTAAACTTATTTCGCATTTATTTGCCTCCATTAAATATTCTCGTAAATTTTAACTGGTGTATTCCATTTTTGTCATAGCCCTGAGGGATAAAACACACAGCATAATACTGGAGCAACCGAAAGACAGTGAAAACACCATTATACTTCCGTTAGAAGGCCAATTAATGTTCTGTTAATTGTTTTTCCATACAAGCCGTGTGTAGTAAAGGATTTGGACAGATAAGAGTTAGACTGAAAAATGCAATGCCACAGCCTCACGGATCTACCGCACCCTAGCCAGCTGCTTTAGAGCTACCATTGCAACATGCCAACACGCATTAAATATGTTTCCCGTTAAATCACACGGTGATCTTAAGTTATTTTGACTTACCCCAAAGATGACTTACATGGTCATAAGTTCACTAAGACCCATGACTAAGTACTTTCAACAATGTAAGTCGCCTTTGGGGTATATCAATATACTCTTCTTCTAATACTCTACGTATCCAATATTTGGTTAGTTTAACTTATCCTTGAGTAGCATTGTAGCAGAACTCTTTCTTGTAGAAGCGCTTTCACATCGATTATAACATCGTTCGTTGGTTCGTTTTTATATCCTTGAATTGTTTTATCCAATTCACATACAGCAGATACTGGCTAGCTGGAGACAAAAGGTGGCTACTTAAAGATGGGGAAAAACACCGCTGAGGTCTAAGGGAACGGACCACTTTTAAGTCACGTCGGTGTACTTACGTCCTAAGGTATTTAAAGAGAACAACACATTATTTTGAAAACGTGTCAGCAGATATTTCTTTCTTCAAGCAACGCTCTCAAACTGCATTTCCCAGACTAAAACAGATTAATTATCGCAAGAAATTCCAAAAATTGCATCGCGTTTTAGCGGCACTTATCTTTATAACAGGAAGTTGCGTCAGGTTGGAGCAGGAAGAAAACCGTTATGAAGGGACTGTATGGCTTAAAATACCTTGCTGCATTATGTATGGTTAGCGACAGTATTGTGTTCTCCCACGCGACCAACAAACGCCAGTTTTAAGAATGCACCACACTAATAGTTTTTGGACACGAAGAACACGTTCATTCGGCAACCTCGTCTAAGCTAAACGTCATAACTTAACTAGCAGAGTAACCAGAGCATCTAAGATTGTTTAATAACTCAACAAATCAGAACTATTTATACCTTCTCTACTTAATAACATAGCACTATAGAGACGCTATAACATTCCACCCAAAAATTCGATGTCGAAATTTCACTGGAAATACCATAATATTCTTGGATACCATGTAAAAAATAAAATACATTTTAGAAAAAGGTTCGTGTATGTGTGGTGTCTGAGGACTACAACCATAAAAACAAAACGTTGTTTATCATCAGATTGATCTTCCAAGGAAAAACTTCCGAAGTCTTTATTTTCTCAAAAATGGTTATAACATTTTTTATTAAAATAATCTATATTAAAGATATTTACATGACAAATTGAATGCATTTCTGGAAATACATTCAGAAACCCTCTTCTTTCTGGGAGACTTTTGCATATCTGATAAACCTAAAAGGATAAACAAAAAGCTTACTGCTTCTAGTTAAAACACAGAATTTATGCCATATACATTTTTTGTGAAGAAAACTATTTCCGAAGTATGCCTTGTTATTGGTTACAGTTTTTAACTTCTTATGCTTTTCTCAAACTGTACGTAGTAATCCGTTTTTCTTTTATTTTACTCTTGCCAATGCAAAGCGAATCAATTTCTGTGTTAATCTTATGGCAGCAGGTTTTAAAGAATTTTACATCGATTTAGCCTAGTGAATTCTTGTTTCTCTTCTACTTATAAAGTAGTAAGTAGTAAAACAGCTTCTACTAATGTTTATCATGACTGTCATGAAGTACACAGAAGAATATTATTTTGGAAGAATGATTTGTGCACAGACCAGGTAGAGAAAGTTATATGAATAGAATGCATCGGAGTTTTAGAAAAATGTCCGCATGCGTATGAGTGTGTATGTCTATAAACTACATGACTCGAAAACAAAAATTCTGTTAAATACCAAACTTCATACTGCAGTTCAGCATGTTCCAAGGATTAACGCAGAGTTTTTTAAGAAAACTCCCACCCCTAACTAACCTTTACATGGAAAATATTTCAAAATGTTTATTTTCTCAAAAATTGTTCTGTTTTGTTTAAAGTACTGTATATTAAAAATATTTACATGATGAATAAAATGAATATCTTGTATTTTCTGGGCATAGTCTCTGAGATACGCTTGCATAACTGCGTAAATCGTAAGGGACAAGATTTCAATAAAACCAATTTATGTCCTATACTTTTTTTTTACTTTCTCTATACGCACTATGTTCATAGTGTATAGAGAATGTATTGCACTCCACCAAAAAATTCGATACCGAGATTTCACCGGAAATATATGTTTTAGGGTCACCTGTATCAAAAAAAAGTATTTTCAGAATAAGGTCCGTGTGTGTGTGTGTGTGTGTGTGTGTGTGTCCGTGTGTCCTGGTGTCTGTGAACACGATAACTCGAAAACGAAAAGTCGGTAAAATACCAAACTTAGTATTTAAGTTTAATATCTTCCGGGGATGCGACACGAAGATTTTGAGAAAAATCCCCCCACTCCAAACTACGCTTTACATGGAACTTTTTTCGAAAATTTTGATCTTCTAAAAAATGGCTCTAACGATTTTGATTAAAGTATCGTATATTTAAGATATTTACCTGACAAATAAAACGTATATCTTGAATTTTCTAGGAATAGCCTCTGAAGACTACTTTATTCTGAGTGAATTTTACGGAATTTTGTATAAGTGCTAAACCGTAAGAGAAAAACAAAAACTTACTACACAAAAAATGTAGAGCACACAATTTATGTTGTATACATTTTTTTCGTGGAGTTGATTGTTTGAGATATTCCTTGTTTTTGGTTTAAGCTATAAAAGCTTATATGTTTCTCATACAGGACTTTGTGAACCCGTGTCCATACAAACAAAGGAACTTCAGTCACATAGCAACCAGCTTTTGAGTATCACTTTAACCTATGGTACTCCCTTATTTCGCTTCTACTTACAAGGAAGCAAGAAATAAGACTATTTCTGCTAATTTTTTCTCGATTAGCAGGAAGTGAATGAAGCATAAGCTTTTTAAAAATAATTTATTGTAGAGGTATAGAGAAAGTCATGTGAATGGAACACATCAGATTTTTTAAGAAAACTCCCACCCCTAACTAACCTTTACATGGTAAGTATTTCAAAATGTTTATTTTCTCAAAAATTGTTCTGTTTTGATTAAAGTACTGTATATTAAAAATATTTTCATGATAAATAAAATGAATATGTTGTATTTTCTGGGCATAGTCTCTGAGATACTGTTGCTTAACTGCGTAAACCGTAAGGGACCTGATCTCATTAAAACACAATGTATGTCCTATACTTTTTTTTTAATTAACCATTTAGAGACATTCCTTATTATTGGTTTCAATTTAAAAATATTTAAACGTTTCGCAATAGGGAATTTTTTATTTCTTTTTCCTTTATTTTACTCCTGGCCGTGCAAAGAAAATCGAATTTCAATCTCATTATAAGCAGCTTTTATAAGACTTGACTGTCACTTCTACATATAAGGAACACGTAATAAAATCATTTCTGTTTATCTTTTAACCTGATTAGCATGAAGTAGGCTTTGTAAGAATAGTTTGATATAAAATAAGTAAATAAATTCATATAAATGGAGTACACCAGGTTTTTATTAGTAGCTCCTGCTTTTCGGAGACTTGAAATGTCATTTGGTGTATCGTTCTCGGAGGATAGGATATTACAACGAAGGGGGGATACCTCGCTTACTGCTACCGATTATGGATCTACTTTTGCTACCATCCCCTCGGGAGGCACAGGCTGTAGGCAGGCAGGGCACACAGACTGGCAGGTCCCTAACATTTCCAAGCTTAAACACTCGCGCAATAATAGGGAGCAATCCCAAGAGGGCAACGCAGCGACCCTCGCAACTAAGTGAGTTCGCTCCGGCATTCACGAGAAGCATGTATTCCAAACAGCAAGCAAATGCGCCTCTATTCGGCACGGCCAGTAGGCTATAAAACAGTGATGTATTTTGAAAAATGTCTAAATTTAATTGGACGGTTTCACATTTTTGTCATTTTCCTAACTTCATGCGATAGCATTTTTATGAGTCTATTTGAAAAGCTAATTATGAAATAATCGTATCTATTTATATTTATTTCATTTTGCTTCATTCGTCTGAAAAATGTCAACACTTGTTTTGATTTCAGGTTTATCAAAACAGTTTTTCATTAACATTATTACTATTCCTCCCTTAACAAATAAGGTACAAAAGGTTTATATGAATACAAGAAATTAGTTTTAAATGAATACAAAAATGCATATATAGGTTAAATTGTATTGTCTGGGACGTTTTCAAAATCGCACATAGTGAGGAAAGTGTTAAGTCTAAAAATCTGAAACTTGGTACCTTCTGTTTTATATTTATATCCAATAACTTGCATAAATTAGAAGAAAGTGAGAAATGTTCACGGATTTCTCTTCATGAAAGAGTAAATTTCTTCCATTTTGTATTTGTTACGTAGTTCCCAAGTGAACTGTAGCTTCTAATACATTATAATGCTTTCAAAATTTGATGACTTCATAAGAGGCTCCTTTTATAGAGACGTGTGCATTGAAACCCAAACATCAGAATGGTTGAAAGTAGGCATCAAGTTGGGAGGGTATTTACGCTTCGTGATTATTAATTTATAGACCGCAGCATAATAAAGGAGGGACATAAAGTCCGGGCATTAAGTCTGTCCGTCCTCGGGGGGAGCAGTGATCGTGTATTCAGAGCACAAATTCCGCAGAAGTGAGCTACAATTAAAACGACTTGGTTATTACCATATAAAATACTTTTTGTTTGTTTATGTGTTTATGGCGGCTAATAAAGTGAAACAAGAGCTACTTGGAAATACCGTGACGTCAGCCACAGGATTTCCGTGTTGTAAAAACAAGTCTGCCAGACTCGGTACTTGGAAAGGACAGTACGCATCCACATCCTCCCAGTATAACAATACAAACAGTGCAGGATAGTATATTTTTAATTTCTCTACATAGTACATAAGCATACAAGATATTGCGCTCCATTCGAATTCGAATACCGGGATTTCATCAGAAATGAACGTTTTAATGTCTCCTGCATAAAACATTTAAAAAAGGTACTTTAGGTATGTGTGTCTGTGAACACGATAGTTCAAAAACTTATGTTTAGTATCTTCCAAACATGCAACATAAGACTTTCAAGAAAAACTCCCCATCCCAAACTATCCTTTGAAGGACTTTGGGACTGATTTTGATTAATATACCACATATTAAAGATATTTACATTGAAAATAAAATTTATATCTTGAATTTTATGGAAATGACATCTAAGGACCATTCTGGATAAATTTTGCATAAGTGGTAAACACTAAAAAATAGAGAAAATCTTACTAAAAATGTAGATCTCGCTAATTTATATCGTAAAACATTTTGTAACTGTTTTTATACAGGAGAAAATAAAATCTTCATTGTGCTAGAGGAATCTTGAGTAAGGAAAGGTGTAGGAACATGTTTGCGGGAAAACAAAGTTTAAAGCTGGGACCGCCTATTAATAGCCATTCTCCTGCAGATTTATGGTTTCAATTAATCGGTAATTACAGTGTGCAAAGTAGGAACAAATATATCTGCTTAAAGTTTAGAATTAATTTTATTCTATAATAGCTACCCGCCCCGGCACCGCACGGGTGGTGTACCTAATGAAAAAACTCAAGACAAAGTTTTGGTTTACAGTAAGACCATGCAATGAAATAAAATTACAGTTAAATAATTTGACAATACTTTATTGCAATGGCTTGTAGTGTACAATTTTCCTTCCGGAGAGAAAAAAAATAGCGTTGACGGTTTGCTGACTCTCGAGCACGCAATGTACAAAAGCGTAAAACACGGCAATTCAAGGTATATTCCATGATCTGCGCAATGTAGCATATATAGTTGGTATTGCGAAAAGGACGAAGTCAGTGCACCCATAAGGCAGTGTCAAAAGGATGACATATGCAGTTGACAGCCTGGGTAAGCAAGGATGCCATTGGCATGATAACAGTAATGGCGGCGCTTCCATAGTGTGGTGGGTAAATGCTGAAGTTGGCAATGAATTACATTAAGGAGAAAGTCACAAAATAATATTTATGCTTCTTTCGAATCTCTTTCTTTTCTTTACTCCTAATGTTTTCCACCTCTTACTTTATGTTTTACTATATCAAAACAGCCATTTTAGGGCCAACAAAGACATAACTAAAGAACCTTTAACCAACATCTGCAATAGGAAGTTAACCTAAAATGGTTTACCATCCGTCATTTCTCCGCCATTTTCAGATTCTAAGGAGGATTATTGATTATTTGCATGGCTTATAACTTGTTCAATTTAAATAATTACGACAAGAATATACTTTTTTTATTTAAACGATGTGACCAAGGGAATGATAGTTAATACATAAGAAATATATTTGATTTTCACTGTTATCTTCCGTCATTAACTCCATAACCTGGTGCATTCCCTTAGCATTGAATGGGGTGAAAAATAAAGCACTGCTACGGCTATCTAGAGGCAAATAAATAAGTACGTGCATTAGGTGTTCGTTGCCAGGAAAACTTCTTTGCTTCTTAATTTTAAACGATAGGAGTAAGGAAAGGACGGTTAATACCTAAAAATATATTTGAATACCACTACTACGTTTCGTCATTGTCTCGATAAATTGGTTCGTTGCCTTAATATTAAATGGGAAGGGAAAAGTATAACGCCATCTAACGACAAATAAATAAGCACCTAAGGTGTTCGTCGCCAGGATAGCTTATTTGCTTCTTTATTTTAAACGATGGTAAGGGTAGGACACTTAATACATAAAAATGTATTTGAATTTCACTGCCGCGTTGCGTCATTGTCTCGATAACCTGGTGCGTTACTTTAACATTAAATGGGGAGGAAACATAGACAGCTACTACCTCCATTTAGCAACAAACAACCTTGGCACTACTGCCATCTGGCGGCTATTAACCGATTGTGTTCCCTTGGCGCTGTATGCAGATTCATATAATGAGACTTTAAAAACTTTCCCGTAGGATTTTTAAACATTCTCTTTTCCACAAACCTTGTCGTGACAAAAAAAAAAAAAAAAAAGATTGTCCAATTTGGTGCAGTCGTTTGGAAGTGTTGTGCATACTTAGATTTCGACGATTCATTTTTATACGAGGGTTGGGGCAAAAGTAATGACAGCTAGTTTTTTCCTTGTAGGTATGTGAACTGATCACAAACGTATATGTGTCGTGTGAAAGTTCTGCAGGCATAGTGTGTATTCAGAATAACAGTTGGCTCTGTGATAGCTGGTAGTAGCACAGCAAGGACTGTGAAACCAGTCAGTTGGTGAGTGTCGTGCGAGATGAAAATAACCCGTGTTGAGCAGCGCGCATAAATTAAAATAGCGGTCTTCGAGGGATAAATGCGATGGAATGTCACAGTGAATTAGTGGAAGCCCTTGAGAATAATGCCCTATCATACCGTACAGTAGCACGGGCTACGTTGGGGACGACCTGTCAGTGTGCGGACCGACGTGGCACGTGCCCTCATCGAGCAGCTCCTGGATGAAGACAGACAATGGACGTTACTGGAGTTAGAGAGGGCAATTGGCATCGCGAAACGCACCGTCCGCAGGATATTGCGTAATAAGCTGCAACTACGCAAAATCGCATTGCGGTGGGTACCGCATGCACTGACGGAAGTTCAAAGGTGGGTGCTCTATGCAATACGCTCCGACCACCTTGCACGCTGGCAACAGGACGGCGATCAATTCTTGTCACGAATAATCGCCATCGATGAATTTTTGGCCAGAGCATACGAATCAGAACTGAAACGTCAGTCCGCGGAGTGGCGACATGCTGGATCACCAAGGAGGCAGAAATTCCGTCAGAATTCTTCCCCAGTCAAATTGATGGTTATCGTCATGTATGATGTCAGGGGTATCATTGTTTGCCACTTTGTTCCACATGGCAGAACAGTGACGGTACAGTAATGCAGGGACGTCCTGGTGTGACAGGTATGAAGTGGCGTTCTGGAGAAACCTCCGAATCTTGTGGACAGTGCAATAATCCTGTAGGACAATGCAAAACCACATAAAGCAAAGTGAGTGCATGTTTTACCTAAACATACCTAACAAAAAAGTTAGTAATAAAAATTACAATTTACTCCAATGAATATAAACTTTCCTAGGGCAGCTACTGCGACGTTTGGGGATGGGAAGAATTGGAGCACCCACCGTACTCTCCCGACATTTCGCCCTGTGAATTTGATCTCATTCAAAAGATTAAGGAACACTTCGTGGTAGGTGGTTTGCAACACGAGAGGACATTTTAAATGTGCGCGAATAGACGACCCGATTCACACAAGATGCGGCAAATGCTGCGGTAGTTGGTATTCAACGCCTCCCACATCGTTGGCAGGGTGTGGTGACAGTAGCAGGAGACTGCTTTGAGGATCTTAATGTGAACTTTTACCCCAACCATCGTATATACAGATTGAAAAAATATATTTTCCAATCACATAAATTTCTCTAGCTGCTCCATATACTAACTGTTCTTGTAAAAGATTGTTATTTTTTCTACGCCATGCTATTACAGATAAACATTAGCAGAATTGTATTTATTACTGCTTACTTGTAAATAGAAGGGAAATAAGGGGAGTACATTTGGTTAAAGCGATAGTCAAATCCTTTAAAAGCTGTATGTTATATGAAACAGTTGTTTGGTTCGCTTTGGATGGTCTCGTTTGAGAAAAATAACAAGAAATATGTCTAAAACGGGAAAATCTACTAGAAAAACGTACATGACATAAATTATGTGTCTTAACGAGATCTATGTGTTTTATGCAGCAACAATTTGTTTATTCCTTACGGATTAACCGTAATGCAAAATTCGCCCAGAATATAAACGTCTTCAAAAGTTATTCCCAGAAAATTAAAAACTTACATTTTATTTGTGGTGTAAATGTATTTAATATAAGGTATCTTAATAAAAATCTTTAGAGTCATTTTTGAGAAACACAATTTAAAATAATTTATGTAAAGGATAGTTTGTGTTGGGGAGCTGTATTTTAAAAAGCTTCGTGTCGTATTCTTAGAAGATATCAAGTTTGGTATAAAACGGTCTTTTATTATTTGAGCTATGCTGTTCACATACTCATACACACACGGACGGACCTTTTCCTAAAAAAATGCTCTTTTTGGACTCCGGGGGCCTGAAAACATATATTTCCGGTGAAATTCGGTATTGAATTTTTGGGTGGAATACAATACTTTTTTTTACACTATATGCCTAATAACTAATTTTACAACATCACTAAAAGGTTGTAAAATCCCTACAAATATAAGTTTATTAGGACCTTTAAAAATGCTACCCCAATTATTCAAAGGTAATTAATATTATACCGAAAATAAATTAGTTATTTTCAGAATAAAGTGTTTGTTATAAATTTAATTGGAGGGAGAGCAGTTCTTTTATTACTAGATGCATAATTATTTATCGCTAGTACGGGTAGAAAAAGTAAAAGTGAATTTTTCGGACTCGGGGGACCACAGACATATACTTCTGGTGAAATCTCGACATCGCATTTTTGGCTGGAATACAATATCTTCCTTAGCTACTACGTACATTGTAAACACATACGTGCTAGTGGGAGTAAAATTATATGTTCTTTAAATTAAGCACTCATTTTATTTTATTATCAAAGAAGTAACGTTTTAGTATGTTACAATTCTGATCCAAGTGCAAAGTGCAAAGGTAAGAAGAAGGAAGTTTAAGATGATCTAATTTAGCGCGCAAGACTCGACACGAACACCTCACACTCTGTTTGGTGCATTGCAACATTTGCAGAACCTCTCGTTCCACTAATTGCCGATACGGCTATAGTTGAAGGTTCCTCCTCTCTCGGTATATATAACCAGATTGCGTGTCTTGGCCGTAATGTTCTTTTCCTATGGCTAATTTCGTCATGGTAAGCCTGTCAGAATGAGTAACGACGTGTACCAGTGATACATAACAGTGATAGTGTTGCAGCTCTGGATAAAGGAACGTTGTTAGCTCCAGGACAAATGGGGAATAAAATCCTTAGTGTTAGGCAACCAGATTGTTAAAGCTTAAGACGTGTTTACCGTAGCAATATCGCGTGACCATTTCTTTGGTAAAGAGATTTTCCCTCGCACTAGGTATAGGATTACCTATTGGTTATACCGCTCTGCTACAAAAACGTTCTATGTACGCTGTTTCACCACATTCTGATGAACAAGAGTCTTTCGTGGAGAGACTATTATTTAGATAGGAAAAAATCTGATGTGATCCATTCACATAACCTTCTCTACCTGTTCTATATGCAGATGTTTACTTTCTCTACCCCGTATGTACATGCAAAGACATTTAAAATAGCTTGAAAATGCTTATCGTAAGATGGAGTCTTTTCGCTGACCACCCATGTCTTCCACCTGTCTGCTATACTCTTAAAATTGTATTGGACAGGCCACGTTACCAAAGAGACCACGCTACCTCAAATTCTCTGGTTGGACAACACTCGACCTTTCTCACCGGGTGAAAGAAAATTAGATTAATCTTTGGGCCGCGCCGTGGTCTATTGGCTATGCCACTCGCTTCTCACTTAGACAGCCCAGATTCGATCCCCAGTGACGCATAGGAGATTTGTGGTGGACAAAGCGGTGCAGGGGAGGGGTTTCTCCGGTTTCCCCCGCCATTGCATTTCACCGGTGCTCCATCTTCATTCCATGATAATCAGTGTCATCGCCCGCGGTGCCACAAGTAGTAAAATCAGGCGTTAATTACTATCCAAAACAAATATCCCTTGTACTGTATATCGAAGTTCTAATACCAAAGTAATTGGCGCATTTGGTGAAAAAAAATAATACACTGCTTACACAAGTGAATCTGTTCTGTTGGAACGTTGAGCGGGATTGAGGAATGAAGATTGGATTGCTTATTTGTCTGTTATGTTGTACCAGAATGGCACCAATGAAAATCGCCATAAGACCTGAGTCCCCGTCAAATGTTAAAAAACGTTCGGCAAAATCACAGTGCTAGGCGTACATAGTAGCTAGAGAAGATTTTGTATTCCACCCAAAAATACAATGTCTTTATTACGCCGGAAATATACTTTGGGGTCCTCCGAGTCCAAAATCCCATTTGAAGATAAAGAGCCCTGTGTGCTTGTGGGCTGCATGGCTTAAAAATGAAGACACCGTCAGTTACCAAACTTCGTATTTGAGTTAATTGTCTTCCCAGGATGCAACACGAACATTTTCAAGATCCCCTCACCACAAACTACCCTTAACTTATAAAACTATTTGAAAGTGTTTTACTCTAAAATGGCGCTAACGATTTTGATTAAAATACCGTATATTAAAAATATTTACATCAGAAATAAAATGTATATTTTGAATTTTCTGGAAATACCTTCTGAAGATCTCTTTATTCTAGATGAGTTTTGCAGAATTTTGCATAACAGCTTAACCGTAAGAGATAGAGAAAAACTTAACACACACAAAATGTAGTTCTGTTAAAACACACAATTTCTTAAATATGTTCTTATAGGTAGATTTCTCAAACGGGACAATACTGACGAACCAAATCGCAATGTTTCGCTTAGGAATAAAATTGTAAAAGATTTGACTCGTTTTAGCCTAATGCATTCCCTAATTTTCCTTCTACTTACAAGGAAGCATGTGATAAGACCAATTCTGCTAACGTTTATGTCGTTTGGCATGAATTGTATAATAGAATAATCTTTTATATAAATAGCTTGTATATGGAACACCTAGAGAAAATTATATGAATGAAACACACCAGATTTTTACAAAACATTGTTATTTCTACTCTATCGTTAATCAGATAAGCATTAGCAGAATGGTCTTATTGCACAGTTCTTTGTAAATAGAAGGCAATTAAAGGAAATCGTTATACTAAAGCGAAAGGCATATGAAGGGCAGTTTGTTGTGGGGGATTTTCTTGAAAAGCTTCAAGTCGTATCCGTGTAAGATACAAAACAAATGTGAAATGGTGTTTTTAAGCTAGGCTGTTAAAAGACACACACATACACACACAGATGCTGACACATACACCCACCCACATACATTCATGGAGCTTTTTCCAGAAATGTGTTTTATTTTGTTTGTTTTTTTTGATTTGGGGAACCTCAAAAGATATATTTTCTGTGAAATCTCGACTTCTCTAGCTACCATGTACTACGTATGTACATAAGTGCTAGAAAAAGTATAAGACATTAATCATTATTAATATGTATTTTACTTTTGTTGAACATGTATTTATGTTTTGATTGTATATTTTGTTAGAATGTAAATATATGTTTCATTGTCTAGTAACTATGAGCTAAAGCATCACTGACTGTTGTAATAGATAAACTACGAGGGCCGGTTTTTTTTCAACCTCCGATAGGCTATAAATATAAAACAAGTTCATAGAAAACAATTATTTTATTACTAAAAAGTGTGTACACTTATTATTTTTCAACATAATCACCGAAAAGATTGATCGTACCTATGCACAAGTTTTGCAATACCCGCTTCAAAACATTTTGCCACCAATGATTTCAAATGAGCATTGACGTTGTTTTGAAGATCTTCGAACTTTACGACGTTTGTGGAGAGCCATTAAAAACAATGAATGAAAGAGGAATGCTGACTTCAGAAATTGTGTTGATCCATGACAACGCTCGTCCACACACTGCTGGCACAACCCATCGGCTCCTTGAACAATTTCAATGGGACATTCTCAATCATCCGCTGTACAGTCCTGACCTGGCACCCAGCGACTTTCACCTTTTCCCTAAACTGAAGACATGGCTAGGAGGACAGCACTTTCAAACCAAAAGATCTTCAAAACAACGTCAATGTTCATTTGAAATAATTTTTTGACGCGGGTATTGCAAAGCTTGTGCACAGGTACGATAAATGACTCAATCTTTTCGGTGATTATGTTGAAGAGTAAACATAAGTGTACAAAAATTTTAGCAATAAAATAATTGTTTTCTATGAACTTGTGTTTAATTATTGCCCATCGGAGTTGGGAAAAAATGACACCCTAGTATATATTGTAATGACGACATAGTATGGAGTGTGATTCTGAGACTTGTTAACACCCGTTGTTCCGTTAACTCCGTCGGTAAAGTTACACTACAACGTAAAGCCATTGAGGCAACAATTCGTGGAATATCATGTTTCATTCATGTTTACGTAATATACGATTAACTTCCGCAGGCACATTGGTTCCCCAACTTCCGCTCCGTATTGTATGCTCAGAGCATGCTAGAGGAGTTCATCGCCCAAGCATTCAGCAAATTTTATTTATTCTAATTTAAAGCGCTGGCCGCCGGCAATATAACGGTTCCACTTCCCCCAGATGAATTTACAGCATTGGTAAACTTTGAACCAAAGTCAAACTAAAGTTGCTGTAGCAGCCTTGTTTGTCGTATGCTTACCCACACACGTGCAGGGGCAGGAAATGGTCATCCAAATACTCCCCCCACCAACTTGGAGGTCGGCCAATAGTTGTTTTAAGCGGCCATTCCCAAATATCAACAAGATAATAAAACAAGCAAGCCTAGGAGATGGGAATGAAATTACTCTGAGGTGCTGCCTTATCCAGTCTTTCTGGAAATCTCCAAAAAGCTTTGTTTTTAATTCAAATTATCTACGTTTTCAGCATTTAAAGCGCTACCCCCTTTCCGGACATTCCAACAAAATAATAAAACAAAAGGTCGTCTCCTTAGCGCAGTGGTAGCGCAGCTGCGTGCCAAGTGGAGACCTGGGTGGGAGACATGTGCGGTGTACACTCAGGCTCGAGACGTTCCTGGGGGGGGGGGCAACTGAGGAGCTATTCGATGGAGAAATAGCGCCTCCAGGTCAAGAGGACCGCATTAACCGGCCGGTAGGGATTGAGGCGCTGACCACGCTCGCCCTGCAATACTGTGCCCCAGCTATGACGTCTATCATAGACCGAGATGGGGTCGCAGCCAAGTTTACTTGTGGAATGACGTGTTATGGAGTTAAAAAACAAAACAAAGTAAGCCTGAGAATGGGAATGAAATTACTCTGTGATGCTGCCTTATCCAGTCTTTATGAGAAACGCCAAAAAGCGTTCAATTTTTAATTCAAATTATATACGTTTTCAGCATTTTCGTAGTCGGCTTACCCTCCCATATTTAGAACTGACACCCCATAGAACTTGCAAGCGGATGCCTATCAGGGAGCCCAAGGCACAAAACCACAGAAGAGAAACTCGAACGAGTGTTTCAGCATTTAAACTGCTAAATGTAATTACTTTGTTACAGTAAAATATTTAAGTAACAATTACTTTCTCTACACGTACAATACACATAGTGCACAGAGAAGAATTGTATTCCACCAAAAAATTCGACACCAGGTTTTGAGAGTTCCTGAATCCCCCCACCAAAACAAAAACAAAAAAAACAACAACACAGTTTTAGTAAGGGTCTGTGTGTGTGTGTGTGCGTGTGTGTATGTGTGTGTGCGTGTGTGTGTGTGTGTGTTTTTTGGTGTGGGACATAAAAGAAAATACCAAACTTGGTATTTATGTTTAATATCTTCCAAGGAAGCGACACAACATATCCCCCTCTCCTGCTACACAAACTACTCTTTACATAGAAAGGTTTTTGAAAAATTGTGAATAAAATACTGTATACTACAGATATTTACATCATAAATAAAACATACATCTTGAATTTTCCGGGAATAGCCTCTGAAGACCTCTTTATTCTGAATGAATTTGACTGATTTTGCATAACTGATAAACCGTAAGAAAAAGACAAAAACTTATCACTAAAAGATATCTGTTGATTTCGTTAAAACATTATTTATGTCATTCTTGTGTGATATAACTTTTTTGAGATATTCCTTTTATTGATTTAAATTTTAAACCACGCTAACTTTTTGCTAACAGGAAACGCCTTTTGTTTCGTGAACTCTATTTTTTCATATAGTGACCAGCTTCCCCTTATTCCCCTATTTTGCTTATATTTACAAAGAAGAAAGAAATAAGACCAATTCTGCTAAAGTTTATCTTGATTAGCATGATATTGACAGCAGAATCATCTTTACTAAGAATAGTTTATACGCGGAACAGCTAGAGAGAATCATTTAAATGAAACACACCAACTAATTTTTAATTTATGAACTGTAAACATATTCTTATCTTATAATATTAAAGTTACTTAAGGATACATACAAATATCATTTCTAAATTCTGCCTTTATAAACATTTGTTTACTAAATGTATAAACCACGTAATACACAATCATTAATGTACAGATTCTCAAAGTGTCTTAGGCTATTTTCACCACCACGGAAGGGTATCACCACCGCAGTCCTCACTAGAGTATGCAACACTGAAAGAGACCGGATAGAAGAAATGGAGATGAAATGAAAGGAAAGGAAGTTTGCGGAAGTAAAGAAAATTCCCCAGTATTTGACTAGTGACTCGAAAAATATCATGGTTGCGAGAGTCGAACCATGACTTCCCATATGCGTGTTCAGAAGAAACACCTGAGCTAATTGGCCCGGTTTTTAAAGGCAGTACTACTCTGGATGTTTAGGTCTCATTTAGTGGCGCTGTTATCCACTTACATACAAGGTTCTTATACTCGTATCAATCTGTGTTAATAACAGTGCTGCCTTATTCGTAAGTAAACAACGCTAAAAATATGTCGTTTAAAATAGGAACATGTACAACTGCAGAAAGCTCTCGAGGTTTCTCCATATCATCCATAATTTTAACAAGGTACAAAAATTTAAATTACTTCGTTTTTCCCTAACATGATGCACTTACTTGTATACAACAGTAAACATCATAAAATATAATAAAAATCTGATGTGTTCCATTCACATGATTTTCTCTATATCTCCGCAACAAATTATTGCTAAAAAGCTTATGCTTCTATTTACTTCATGCTAATTGATAAAAATTAGCAGAACTAGTCTTCATTACTTGTTTCCTTGTAATTAGAAGCGATATAAGGTTAAAGTAATAGTCAAAAGCTGCTTCCTATGTGATTGACTTCCTATGTTTGTATGGACAGGAGTAGACGCATTCCTGTATGAGAAAATTGTTTTTATAGATGAAATTAAAAAACAAGGAATAACTCAAACGATCAACTCCACGAAAAAAATGTATATAACATAAATTGGGTTTTAATGTGCTCTACATCTTTTGTGTGACAAGTTTTTATCCATCTCTACCAAAAAATACAGATATACATTTTATTTGTCAGTTAAATATCTTTAATAATCAAAATTTTAATAAAAATTATTAAAGCCATTTTTGAGAAAATCAAAATTTTCGAAAAAGGTTCCATGTAAAGGGTAGTTTTGAGTGGGGTATTTTTCTCAAAATCTTCATGTAGCTTCCCTGGAAGATAGTAAACTTAAATACCAACTTTGGTGTTTTACCGACTTTTCGTTTTTGAGCTATCGTGTTCACAAACACACGGACACATACACATACGCGGACGGTGAAATCTCGCTATCGAATTTTTGGGTGGAGCGCAATACTTTCTCTATACACTATGTGCATAGTACGTATAGAGAAAGTAAAAATAAACAAATGAGTTCCATTCAAATCTTCATTTCTAGCAAATTTTTGTTAATAAGCATATTCTTCTATCCACTTCATGTGAATTGAGATATACATAAGCAAAAACGGTCTTATTACTTAGTTTCTTATAAGTAGACGAGAAGTAAGGGAATACCTACACTTTTTTAAACCAACGGTCAAATGTTTTAAAAATGTGATTGCTCTGGGATTGAAATCCCTTTCTTTTCATGGCCAGGAGTTGACACGTTCCCTGTAAGAATGGTTTAAGTATTTCTAGACTGTAACAAATAACAAGGAATATCTCAAAAACGGCCAAATCCATGAAAAAGGTGTAAATTGTGTGTTTAAAGAGCTGGACATTTTTGGTTAAGTAACTTTTTGTCTATCTCTTGCAGTTTATCAGTTATACAAAATTAAGTAAAATTCATTTCGAATAAAGATGCCTTTAGAGGATATTCTCAGAAATTTCAATTCATATGTCATGTAAATATCTTTAATATACGATATTTTAATCAAAATCGTTGGAGCCATTTTTGAGAAAATGAAAATTTTCGAATTTTTTTCCACTTAAAGGGTAGTTGGGGCTAGGGGGATTTTCTTGAAAATCTTCGTGTCGCATCTTTGGAAGATACTAATCTTAAATGCCAAGCTATACTGCCCTCAGACACACACTGACACACCGGACGTTTTTCTGAAAATGAATGTTTTGGACTCAGGGGAGTCTCAAACATATATTTCCTGTGAAAAGTGTAATATCTAAGTATAGTTTAAATTATTATTTTAATTTATGGATTAATTATTTTTCAGCTTCTATAGATTTATACCTTTAATTTTACTAAGGGAGTTATATATAAACGTTTATTAGTTGGATTAGATTCAATTAAATATATTGATTTAGGTTGAAGGGAATTCTTTGGTGCTCAAAATTTATATTATATTTTTATAAAAATGGGAAGGTTAAATCATCTCGGTATTGTAATTTTGAGTGCAATACAATATCTTCTCTGTACACTATATTCACAGTACATGTAGAGTAAGTAAACATTGAATTACAAGAAAAAAAGTTCGGACAAAATAGGACTAGGCTGTGAAAATTAATTTCATAATGTGCTATCAAAACTTCCACAGACATATAGTAGTGAAGCGTAGACCCTATGAGCTCAGGATCGGAAATGAAAGACAAAGAGAAGTAGTGAAATAAAAGACAGTTAAAAACAAAGAATATAACACATGAAATGTAGGAACATCAGAAAAACTGTCAACATCATGCAGATAGAATGCCCCAAGGCAGACTACCATGGTAAACATATTTTTCATCCACCCGCTGGGACACATGATTGGGTCGCCCAGGAACAAGATGGAAGGATGCAGTTAGTCCCGGAACGGGGGAACAGCAATGACCCATGCTTGAAAGGATGCTTATTATTATGTTATTATTTTATTATTATAATTTTATTAATGTGACGACTGATTGGTGACTAGGGGAATAGCTAAGTTGGGATTTAGGATGGTAGAACAATAATAAAGGCTTGCCTTATCCATAACATTATAATTATACTTCCAATGTGCGGTTGTTTGGTTTACAAACAGAGGAGCTTCGTAAGTCAATTACTGACACCATTATTATGACTGAGTTGGATACCATTCTTTAAATACAATTTCAGGGGCTTGTTGAGACTCTGGGCTGTATTCCAGTTTCCAGTTTCCCTACATTTGTTCCAGTTTCCCTACATTTCCTTAGTTAACGTATTTGGTTTACCTTTTGCTTTTTGCTTCCAAATACACATGCATACACATATTAACATACAAACAACACCCATGCCCAAGGTGGGACTCGAACCCACGATCCCCTACGCCACGAAGCACCAAAGCGAGGCACTTCAGCTTTGAGACATGTCGACAATGAGCGTGTGAGTGGTTGAATCCGAGGACCCCATGCCGAAGGTGCCGGCCAGAGAGAGAGAGAGAGAGAGAGAGAGAGAGAGAGAGAGAGAGAGAGAGGGTGGGGGGGGGAATTTGCATTGTTCCAGAACATCCCGTATGACGTGAGCATGAGCAAAGCTCCATTTTGCTCTGTGCAACTCTGCACGTAGATCAGGGCAAGCTGATATTGTAATTTCCACAGAAAGAAGAAACCACATTATTCCTGTTATTTACACAATCTAACAAAGGTTTTGTACTTTTTAAGAAACTGCAAAATGAAATTCCAATTAAATCTAGAGTGTCCCGATTAAAATATTTTCAAAATAATATAAGTTACAGCACTCGCCAATCACGCATGTGACATTATTATTATTATTATTATTATTATTATTATTATTATTATTATTATTATTATTATTATTATTTTTATTATTATTATGTTCCACTATCTGAGGATTACTATGTGTGTGCTCTTCGTTAGTCTTATATACCTACTGTAGTTAGTTGTGTTGATAACATTAATTGCGTTTTGATGTATATTTGCTTTTGATATTTAATCTTATCCTTAAAACACTAGATAGCTCGAGTTCTATATTGATATTAGGCTCATATGTTTATTGTTTTTTTCACCAATCTTATCCAGTTATGTTATTATTATTATTTTCATTTTGATTACATGTGTATATTGATTGGTTTTACTCAATGAGCCTTTTTCAATGCTTCAAGGCTTATTGAGTTTGCAAACTATGTAAATCTAAGTGTCTGATATAAATATATGTTTCCATGGCCGGTTTATACTTCTGTTATTTTTGTCGAGAGGTTGGTTTTGGTCGTTTGTTTGCCTTCAAGAGTTGGAAGAATTAATTGTTACTTTCTTTAGCACGTATGTACTTGCAATGTACATCGTAGCTATTAATTGTATTCCACCCAAAATCCGATGTCAATATTTACCGCAAATGTACGTTTTGAAGTCCTTCGAGTCCAAAAACGAAATTTTTAGAAAAAAATGCGCGTGTGTGTCTGGACAGCCTAGCTCAAAAGCAAAAATACCTTTAAAATAAACTTGGCATTTATGCTTAATATGTTCCAAGGAAGTGACACAAAGATTTTCAAAGAAGTCCCTCCACCACGAACTACCCTTTACATGGAAAAATTATTATAAATATTGTTTTTATCAAAATCGCTCTAACAATTTTGATAAAAAATGTCATATTTACATCACAGATAATATGTATAGTTTGAATTTTCTAGGGATAACCTCTGAAGACTTCTTTATTGAGGATGAGCCATGCAGAGTTTTGTATAATGGTTAAAGCGTAAGAGATTGACATAAACTTAGTACACAAAAAATGTATATCTCGTTAAAAATATAATTTGTCTTTTTTTTTTTTTTTGTTGTTGTAGATTTAACCGTTTTTTATACATTCCTTGTTATTTGTTTTAGGTTTAAACTAACTTTTCTCAAACGCGACTATTCAAAGCGAACCGAACCTCAATTGTTTCACATAGCGAGCAGCTTTTAAAGGATTCGTCTATCGCTTTAGCCTAACGTATTCCCTTATTTTCCTTCTACTTACAATGAGGCAAGTAATAATACCAATTCTGCAAATGTTTATCTTGATTAGCATAGTGTAGATCAAAGAATAAGCTTTTGTAAGAATAGTTTGTAGGTATGGAAAAGCTAGAGAAAGTTATGTAAATGGAACATATTAGTAACTACATAATCACAATATTTTTTAAGCTTGCATTTCTTTTTCTTGTGGATGATTTTAAAGGCGACTTTAAATATTTATCCACGATTTGAATACATTTTATAACATTTTGGCTCTATAAATTATAACAAATGATTAAATAATTAGGCATTCATAATGGATTCTCATGTTATGAACGACATCAGCTTCTCTGGTGCATTTGCTTTGTTAATACCTGGATGCTGAACCGACAAGCAACTTATTACTTTTTTGTGAGAGAACTGAACAGATGTATTTGGGAACCAATTCTCAAAGGTGTTACATGCCAAAATTTTCAAAATTCAGATATTTCATCAGAAAGCTGCTTTGAGCCAAAGCTATTTTCTCTTAAGAACGCTATTTTTTTTTTTTTTTTTTTTAATCCGGATGGTCATATCGAACGATGAATGAAATTGGTGAAATAGTGCTCAAATGATCTCGGGGTTCATGGAGCCTAACATTACTTGACATTAGTCTTCTCCGGATAAGGGAAAACTCCGAAAAAAAACCTTATCCGGGTAACTCATCCTAAGCGAGATTTGAACTCGCGACCTTTTGAATGTGAGGCAGACACCTTACTACCACACTACCCAGGGCGGGCCATTGATCATCTTCAGGTTCTCAGTGTTCCATTCTAAATTAGGCATGAAAGGCCGCTTAATTTTGCTCAGAGGCCTCTCTATAGGTTTGAGGTTCTTTTACGTGGCATAAATCTACGACACGGGACCAACGGCTTTGCTTCCCTTCTAAAGAAAGCCATGCCAAGGATTTTTACACCCGAAAAAATTCATTGCCCTCCGCCGGGTTTGAACCCGCGACCTTGGGTATATTATGTTAGCATGGTAAACACTACACCACGGAGGGCGACTCAGAGAAAATCCAAATGTCATTTTGCCACTTTTCCTATTTGTCGATTTCAATGTTAATTTATATGCTTTTTAGCTCTCTGTTATTTACTTATACTTAATATTGTAAATAGTCCAACATGAATAATTTAGTTTCACATTGTTCCTTTTATAAGAACCAATTCAAATACTGAATTAAAACTTAACAAAACATTACGGTTTGTAATAAATAATTTAACACATTTGGGAATTCTAGTTTTCAATTATAAAATTAATGTTTAATTATCTTCTATTTAATACCTTGCGAGACTTTGCATATTTATTGTTCAGGGAAAAGAATATTACAAAATATTTAATATTTTCTCTACAATTCCACTTGGAATATTGTTATTATGTTACTGCTATAGGAAATATGTGATTATTATTGACTGGCCTTTCATAACGAACAGATTATATACGAGATTAAATATAATAAATAACCCGCTTACAATGCCAGGGTTGAAGAAAATTAGTAGGTGTAGTTAAGATTTAGTGTTTATGGTAGCCCGTTAAAGTTCAGAGCATTTCCTATTTTTTTTTTCTTTTTTAAACAGTAACGGAGTCTGATCAGGACTCCGGTACTATATCCCTATTTACATTTCCCCCCGTAGGTTTTACTGATTACTGGTTTACTGGTTTTACTGTTTCTTTTACAAACATATACACATTGCACAAACATATAACACCCATGCCCAGGGCGGGACTCGAACCCACGATCCCCTTCTATTCGTTACTACTTCTGGCTGACTTATCTCCAATTTTAAAACCACATGGTTGGAGGTTCTCGAAGCTCAGATTTATCTTGTAGTTAGCTGATGTTACGGAATTCAGCAAATGGTTTATATGGATATAATTCAGTATCAAGGGTTACTTGGAAGTAACCATGAGCTATAGTTACTGAGCTAATTGACAGAGTCAAGAGGTTACACAGGACTTGTATCTCTAATTGGAAGAGCACTTACACAAAGATAAGCTACAGAACAATCCGTTTCCACCAAAACAGTATAGAGAAATCCACTTATAGCATTGAGAATGGTAGAGTTGCTCTCATATAAGGAGAAGTTCTGGGCTGACAGGATCAAAATCTGACAGGCGTCATTCAAATCTCAGAAACTAAGAACCAACTTTGCAACGATTAGTCCATAAGTATCTTGTATTCTTGGAAATACTATTATATAGATCGGTTTAATATTCATACCTTTTCTAGGTATTAAATAGGGGAAGTATTGATTTCAATCCAAAAATACGAAACTGAAGTTTAACTGGGAATACATGTTTTGTGACCAATGAAACCAAATTCAAGCATTAAAAAAAAAAAAAATCCACCCCAAAATTCGATGTCGAGATTTCACCGGAAATACACGTTTTAGGACCTCCTATATCCAAAAAAAAAAAAAAGCATTTTCAGAAACAGATCCGCGTGAGGGGGGGTCTGTGGACAGCATAGCTAAAAAACGAAAAGACTGTTAAATACCAAACTAGGTATTTAAATTTGGTATCTTCCAAGGATGCGACATGAAGATTGTCAAGAAAATTCCTCCACTCCTAACTACCCTTTACATGGGAAAATTTTCGAAAATGTTGTTTTTCTTAAAAATGGCTCTAACGATTTTGATTAAATTACCACATATTAAAGCCATATCTATCACAAATAAGATGTATATCTTGGATTTTTCTGGGAGTGGCTTCTAAAGACCTGTTTATTCTGGATGAATTTTGCTTAATTTAGTATAACTAGAAAACCGTAAGAGATAGACAAAAACTTATTTTACAAAAACTATAGATCTTGTTAAAATACACAAGCTGTGTCATATACATTCTTTTCGCGGATCTTACCGTTTTCGAGGTATTCCTTGTTATTACTATCAATTGTTAAGTTCCTATACTTTTCTCAGACGGAAGTGTCCGTTTTTCTTTTGTTCTATTGCTGGTCACAAAGAAGCGATTTGCAATGACTATTGCATAACAACAGCTTTTAAAACATTTGACTATCACTTCAGCTTAGTGGATTCCTTTGGTTCCATTCTACTTATAAGGAACTAAGTAATAACATTCTGCTAATGTTTATCTCAATAAGCATTGTGTTGAAATTAGAATTATCTTTTGTAAGAAGTTTCTTTGAGAGTAGCTAGAGAAAGTCATGTGAGTGTAACACGCCAGATTTTGTATATGTGAATGTGTCCATCTATGTGTGTATGTGAACGTATAACTCAAAAACGGAAACTGGATAAACACCAAACTTGATAATTAGGTTGCGCGTCTTCTAAAGATGCGACACCAGCATTTTCACCAAACTCAATTTCTCCTTGCATTGAAGATTTTTTGAATTATTTATTTATTTTTTGTGAAAAATGATAGTAACGATTTAGATTAAGATAACAAGAGTATTTTATGATAAAAAATATATATGGATGGTTTAAAATTAACCTTGGTAATGCACTTTGTTTGGAGGGAATTATGTATAACATTATATAGCTGGTAGATAAACGTAAAGCGATAGACAAAAATTAAGTGCACAACTTCACAGGTCACCTTAAAGCACAAAAGCACACACTGCATTTCAAATTACGCTATAAGCAATTTCCGAAATATCCGTTATTAATGGTTTGAATTGTTCCATCGCTTGACATAATTTTCAAGCCCTTTCTGCGTTCAGTTGTTTCTCGCGATTGCATGGAAACAGTATGGTATTTTAAGGCCAGAACATGGTTCAAATCTGAAACATTTGACTGGGGTTCCTTATTTCCTTTGCATTAATAAGAAGTGTGTAATATATCTACCAGCTATAACTTTATCACGTAAAAGCCAGTTGTAGATTCCTAAAGGATATGTTTATTAATAAATGATAGTGTTGAAAAAATCATGTGCATGACTCACATCAGATTTTAAAACGAAAGTACTACAACTGCTACAAATGGCTGAATATATGATTTTATATTCCATTGGAAAATTTTAGAGAAAGCAATGAATAACTGCATGCAGCCAGTATAAAATATTATTAGCAGGTTCTTATTTTGTATTTACAAGGAAAGCATGGTACGCGACTTCTTAATTGGAAATTTAAAAACGTATTTTCTAATACTTCAAGCCTTATGTGTGCACGCAAGCTATGCTATTTTACTGTATGGTATGCATGTATGTAATGCATGTTTGTATGTATAGACCAATTTCCGCTATTTGACGTGTGAGGTATCCCTTCGTGCCTTAAAAGAGTTGCAGAATCTAACGGGGCTATTTCAAGACAAAACTCGCCAACCTTCGCTTTACCATCTTGCTTATCAAGGGCGGGTCGCACTTATTGCGAGGGCTAAAACTAAGGTGTCTCTCAATAGTTCTCAACTGGTGCGTTTAAACTTAAATAGCGTTGTTGAGTGCTCCAATTCTTTAAACCCACGAAGGGATATCTCAGATGTCAAATACGCGGAATTTGGGCTACCCTGTGAATGTACTCATATATACACAAACACGCACATTTTTGTAAGTTAAATTGGTCTAAAAATGCCATTTATATTGTTTTGATAAATACCAACTTGGTAATACAAGTAATTTTTATCTCGTACATTCGGAACCATAAGTACTAGTGTAGTAAGGAAAGTTAACACTTTACTTTTTCTACTTAGTACATAGTACTTAGGTACAGAAGATAGATTCCACCTAAAGTTTCTATGCCGGGATTTCACTGGAATAAGCCATTTTTGAGAATGGGGGAGTTTTCTTGAACATCTTCGTGTCGCATCCTTGAAAGATACTGAACTCCAGGAACTCCGCTATGCGCCATAGTGAAGAGGGATTGGCTCGTCGCCCACAGATGGCACTACAGGACGTAATCACGGGACCAAAATAGCGGAATTTTGCCCGGGGCATAGGGTTATTTTACGTGCAAATAGACATTACACGGGATAACCGGCTTTACTTCTCTTTCGAAGGAAGCCATGCGTCCGAGCTCAAGAACAAGAAATTCAAATTCGATCACGGAAACATTGTAACGATGCCCTATGCTCCAATTAGGAGTAACAGGAAATTAACTAACTAAATATAATTGAGCATTTCTATTAATGTTTGAACTCAATTAGCATGAGATAGAAAAAGAATTCTTCGTAAGAATAGTGTAATTAGAAAACTGGTAGAGAAATGGAACACATCAAATTTTTACTTTCTCTACATGTACTATTTACATAGTGTATGGAGAAGGTATTGTACTGCGCCAAAAATGTAATTCAAAAATTTCACCGTAAATGCCTGTTTTCACATCCCCAGTATCAAAAAAAGCATTTTTAGAAAAATTCCTTGTCTGAGGGCAGCAGAGCTTAAAAACAAAAATTCTGTTGAATACCAAACTCGATATTTAAGTTCAGTATCTTCCAACGATGCGACAGGAAGATATACAAGAAAATTCCCCTACTTTCAAAAATCACTTCGATCTTGATTAAAATCTAATATTTAAGATATTAACATCACAAATAAAATGTATATCTTGAATTTTTTAGGAATAGCCTGAGAAGACCTCTTTTTTCTGGACGAATTCTTTTGATTTTTACGTAACTGGTAATCCGTAAGAGAGAGACAAAACCTGACTACGAAAAAAATGCAGATCTCATTAAAACACACAATTTATGTAATATATATTTTTTCGTGGAGTTGACAACTGTCGAGATATCCTTTATTATTGGTTTCAGTTTTAAAATTCTTAAACTTTTCTCATACGGCAACTTGTTAATTCCTGGCCACGCAAAGAAGCGGATTTCTATCCTATAGCAACCACATTTTAAAACATTTGTTTGTCATTTTAGCCTAGTGTGTATCCTTATTCCCCTTCTACTTATAAGGAACTAAGTACTAATGCCGTTTCTGCTAATGTTTACCTTGATTAGCATGAATTAGATAGCTTATTAGGGTGTTGAGTGGTTAGACTGCTCGCCTCCCATCTTGGCGCCCCGGGTTCGATCCCAAGTGCCCGCATGTTGGATTCGTGGTGGACGAAGCTGCGTGTGAGCTGCTTTTCTCCGGGTCCCCCAGTTTCCCCCGCCACCCATTCCACCAATTGCTCCGACATCGCCTTTCCAACCATCAATTTTGCTTACATTTCATATCATCTGCTTCCTCCCCTCGTATCAGGTTCTTCATTCTGTGGTTTCGTGCTATTTTCTCCCCGACAAGCTTCTTACCCCTAGCCATTGGTCTGTAAGTCGTAGGGGGTGTCAGCCCTACAAATACGGGGATGGTAAGCCGATTACTGAATGAAGATGATTTATTAATAATAATTTGTTACAGCGACGTAGAGAAAGTCATGTAAATGGAACACATCAGTTTTTTTTTTGTTTTTTTTTGTTTTTGGAAAGCCAAAACTAGAAATAATTTTTGGTGTAGAAATTAGATCACTGGTTTTTTTTTTTTTCCGTATGTTTTACTTATTTATTTCACATTCCCTTGCCAATTATTTTCCAGTGTGCAGTTTCAGTTTTTATTAATGCTTTTAATCTCTCATATTTTCCTCATAGGTTGAAATATTGCGGAATAAATATAGTGCTAGAAAGAATATTAATATTCTGAAATAAAACCTCGGGTGTATGGAGTATAAACCTGTTGTAAAAAATGATTTCCTAAACTTCCATGTTAGTTCAACAGAGCACAGCGCCTGTATCTTTTATTTTTCCGTTGCACATAACGTAATCCTAACGCAGATAGAAACAAACACACGAGTGCACACACGCTTCCTACAGTTATCGCTCTCTCTCTCTTTCTAACGCAAACGTGAACTCCCTACATTCCGCTCGCTGAATTAAACCGCAGTCCTTTTTAACGAAAGATGATGTTATAACTTCAGAAATAATAGCTGACGCGTATATAACGACTTTGAAAACTTCGTCATGCAATACCGCCATCAGATTTTCCTCCTTTACTTTGACGTAAAGCGACAGGAACTGATAAATTACTGTCATTGTTTATCCAAAGCGTCTGTTACGAAGCTCACCTATGGAAAATTAATCGCTTAAGTCTGCAGAAATGGTAAAGGAAAAGAGAATACCAAATTGGTAAGAGGACCTGGACATATGCGTGCTGTAGTAAGTTATAAAAGGTATGGCGAAGTAATTTGGTAGAAGCTATTATGTCAACAAAATTACTGCATTTATTAATGCCTAAAATTTTATGACCAAAATTAGAATGGAGTAAAGCGTGCGATCACGCAATTTTATAACATTGTTTATACAGTTTTAATATTCAGATAAAACCTTTTCTAGTTTTCCGAATGAGAAGAAAGGCAGATTCCATGTATTAAAAATAAAACAAACAAAAATTAGGAATAAATTTTATGGCCACAAAGCTGTTTAAAGTTACTAAGTTCTTTGTTTTATGCATAAAAACTTCTTTTCTGTCGTTTGTTGAAGAGTTGTAAAGAAAATCTCTTCACAACTCTTGCAACATTTCTCAAATTGCTCCAGATTAATTAACTTTATACGATTTTGTACTATCTATTTAATAACTTTGTTTCGCAATAATCCATTAATTATTGTACATATTCGGTAAACTATACATATCCTCCAAAACTAGCAAGACAAATCTGGTGGGGGGGATGAAGGATTTTTTGGACGCAAAAATCATTAGCATGCCTTTCTTCGGAAGGACAGTAAAGCCATGGTCCCGTGTAATGTCTCCTGTTCATACAAAGGGACTTCAGTCACATAGAAACCAGCTTTAAGCTATCACTTTAGCCTATGGTACTCCCTTATTTTGCTTCTGCTTACAAGGAAACAAATAATAAGACTATTTTCGTTATTTCTACTTTCTCTATACGTACTATTCACATAATGTATAGAGAAGCTATTTCTCTCCACCCAAAAATTTGATACCGAGATTTCACCGGAAATATATGTTTTAGGATCCCCTTTATAAAAAAAAGCATTTTTGGAAAAAGGTTCGTGTGTGTGTCCGTGCGTCTGTGAACACGATAAGTGAAAAACGAATTGGTATTGGTATTTAAGTTTAAAATCTTCCAGGAATGCGACACGAAGATTTTGAGAAAATCTCCCACCCCCGACTACCCTTTATATGGATATTTTTTCGAAATTTTGATTTTTTCAAAAATGGTTGTAACGATTTTGATTAAATAACGTTTATTAAAGATATCTACCTAACAAATAAAATGTACATCTTGAATTTTCTGGGAATAGCCTCTGAAGAGCACTTTATTCTGGATGAATTTTACGGAATTTTTGAATAACTGCTAAACCGTAAGAGATATAAAAAAAGTTTACTCCACGAAAAATGTAGAGCACTTTAGAACACACAATTTATGTTATAATATTTTTTTTTTTTTTTTTTTTTTTGGTGGAGTTCATCGTTTTTGAGAATTTCCATGTTTTTGGTTTCTGCTTTGAAATACCTTTCTTATACAGGACATTGTCAACTGCGATCCATACAAACAAAGAACTTCAGTGACATAGCAACCAGCTTTCACTATCACTTTAACCTTATTTCGCTTCTACTTACAAGGAAGACTATTTCTGCTAATGTTTTCTGATTAGTATAAAGTAAATAGAAGTATAAGCTTTTACGAATAATTTGTTGCAGAGATGTAGAGAAAGTTATGTGAAAGGTACACATCAGATTTTGACTTTCTCTACATGTACTATGGACATAGTGTATGTCACTCCACCCAAAAATTCGATACCGAAATTTCAGCGGTAATATATGTTTTAGGGTCCCCTGTATCCGTAAAAAGCATTTTCCAAAAAGCTCCGTTGTGTGTGTGTGTGTGCGTGTATGCGTTTGTCAGTGTGTTTTTGAACACGGTAACTCAAAAACGAAAAGTCGGTAAAATACCAAACTTGGTATTGAAGTTTAGTATCTTCCAGGGATGCGACACGAAGATTTTGAGAAAAATGCCTCCACCCAACACTACCCTTTACATGGAACTTTCTTCGGAAATTTTGATTTTCTGAAAAATGGCTCTAACTTTTTTGATTAAAATATCTTATATTAAAGATATTACCTCACAAATAAAATGTACATTTTGAATTTTCTGGGAATAGCCTCTGAAGACTACTTTATTCTTCATGAAGTTTACAGAATTTTGCATAACTGCTGAACCATAAGAGATAGACTAAAACACACACAAAATGAAGAGCACATTAAAACACCAATTTATGTTGTATATCTTTTTATCCTGGAGTGGATCGTTTTAGAGATATTTCTTATTTTTGGTTTCAGCTTTGTATAACTTACACCTTTCTCATACAGGAATGTGTCAACTCCTGTCCATACATACAAACAAAAGAACTTCACTATCACTTTAACTTATGGCCCTCCCTTATTTCACTTCTACTTACAAGGAAGCAAGTAATAAGATTATTTCTGCTAATTTTTTTGAATTAGCATGAAGTAAATAGAAGCATTAGCTTTTTAACAATATTTTTGTTGCAGAGATGTAGAGAAAGTCATGTGAATGGAACAATCTGAATTTTATACTGTGGATTTTTGAAATTTTAAGGCTGAATTTGACTTAAGAGAGGAATTTTGGTAACTTATCTTATTGGAAAATGAGAGAGAGAGAATGCAATATCTGCTGCACTTATTAAAGTTAATACATAGAGGAAGTAAATGGAATGAAAGTTTTTTTTCAGTATAATAAAATGACATGAAGCACGTAAATAGAACAGTACAAGGTAGTTCCCGCTTAGTTGTGCTGTATGTCCTTGTCTCATATTCCTCCTCTGCGTCTTCATTTCCCGCTATTCACTTTTATTAAGTACTCAACGTTACGTGGTAGGAGCAATTAAGTTTGTGGAAATTAAAACATCAAAGAGACCTTTCATGTCAGCTCGACAATTTTTTCCTTGTCCTCTTTTGGCCTCATTTTGCGCAGGGTGTTAGCAAATGTTTCCCCTCAACCAAATTGTGTCGCTAAGTTACGGTGCCAAAGCATCAAGTTTGAATAGTGCCCATCTGTTCCACCGGAGTCAACACTTTAATTTGATTTCGTGAAATTGCTTCCCTCTCTATTTAAAATATATTGAATGAGCAGAATGAAATGAGTGGCTGGGGTGTGGGAACGAAGCAGATATGAGCAAACACCAGCAGATGATATTTCAATCAGACGT
Organism: Hymenopus coronatus; assembly: GCA_030762935.1. NCBI lineage: Eukaryota > Metazoa > Arthropoda > Insecta > Mantodea > Hymenopodidae > Hymenopus > Hymenopus coronatus. The sequence goes on from CM060894.1 coordinate 78,660,093, forward strand.
GTTTGCTTGCCAACCCAGATGAAATGAAACAGAATAATCTGAGACAAACGCCGCAGCTGGGAAGTACATCCGGTTATGCAATAAAACAAATGTATAAATATTTTCAAAGACTATCGTCGTGTAAACATTATGATACAAGGAAGATTTATCAGATTGCTTGTTGAGGCCACGAGGACAGTTTGGGAGAAATTGGATAAAAAAGAACAAAAAAAAACAAGGACTTAAGTTCGTAACATGTTTCCATAGAAAATTAAAAGCACAATTTTATTAGCTCATTGAAATTACTAACCTAACACCCACCATGGCGGAAGTAAGCGTAGTGCAATTAGATTAGCTGGAGGAGGGAATCTGCACGATTGAGAGGTTGAACTAGTTTGGAAAACTGGTAAACGCAGGGATAGGTGAAGTTTTCCCATTCCAGCTGGAGCTATTAAGACTGTTGTTCTTTTTACTTTCTCTAGCCCCGTATATATACAATGTACATAGGGATAGAGAAGTATTGTATTCTACCCAAAAATTCGATGTCGAGATTTCACCGGAAATATATGTTTTAGGACCCCCTGAATCCAAAAAAATAATTTCCAGAAAAAGGTCCGTGTGTCTGTGAACACGATAACTCAAAAACGAAATGTAGCTAAAATACCAAACTTGGTATTTAAGTTCAGTATCTTCCAGGGATGCGACACGAAGATTTTGAGAAAAATCCCCCCACCCCAAACTGCCCTTTACATGGAACATTTTTCGAAATTTTTGATTTTCTTAAAAATGGCTCTAACGATTTTGATGAAAATGTCGTATATTAAAGATATTTACCTGAAAAATTAAATGTTTATCTTGAATTTTCTGGGAATAGCTTCTAAAGACTTGTTTATTCTGGATGAATTTTGCTTAATTTGGCATAACTAGTAAACCGTAAGAGATAGACAAAAACTTGCTATACAAAAAATTTAGGTCTTGTTAAAATACACAAGTTATATCATATACATTATTCTCGTGGAGCTTACCGTTTTCGAGGTATTCATTGTTAGTGGTTTCAGTTGTAAAGTACTTATACTTTTCTCAGACGGGAGTGTCCGTTTTTCTTTTGTTCTACTGTTGGCCAAGAAAAAAACGATTTGTTATGACAATCGCATAACGACAGCTTTTAAAACATTTGACTATTGGTTTAGCCTAGTGTATTCCCTTATTTTCTTCCTACTTATACGGAACTAAATAATAAGAACATTGTGCTAATGAGTACCACGATTAGCAAGCAGCAGAAAGAAGAAGAATCTTATGTATGAAGTTTGTTGAACAGCTAGAGAAAGTCATGTGAGTGTAACACATTAGCTTTTATGGGATAGTGTTTTTAACTCCCGCTTTTACTAACAAAGGCACCGCATGAAGATGGATCACCGGGGAATGCGATAGTGGGGGAAACCGGAGAACCCGGAGAAAACACTCTCCTCCGCCGCTTTGTATGCCACAAATTCTACATGCGGTCACTTGGGATCGAACCCGGGCCGCCTAGGTGAAAGGCGAGTCATCTAATCACTCGGCCACGGGTCGGCCTGGACTGTTGTTCGGCACATAAAGCACAGCAGTGGCAATGCTAGCCAATTTTAAAGCGAGTGGCCGGGTACCATAATATGTCTTGCTGGCTTTCCTCCTGCTTTACAAACCTTTCTCGGGCCATAGTAGAACGCTGACACCCCTTCTCGACACAAATGTATCAGTGTTAGGCTTAATGACGGCCACAGTGAGACGCAGTACTGACTAAAGGCTATTTTGATTTAAACTCAGCGTTATCACTCTTAATATATTTCAATTTTTACTTTCTCTATGCGTACTATGTAATCGTGTATAGTGAAGGTATTGCACTCTACCAGAAAATTCGATACCGAGATTTCACCGGAAATTTATGTTTTAGGGTCCCTTGTATCCAAAAAAAAAAAAAAAAAAAGTATTTTCAGAAAAAGGTCCGTGTGTCTGTGAACGATAACTCAAAAACAAAAAGTCTGTAAAATACCAAACTTGGTATTTAAGTTTAGTATCTTCCAGGGATGCGACAGGAATATAATTCCCCACACCCAACTACCCTTTACATGGAACTTTTTTCGAAAATTTTGATTTTCTCAAAAATGGCTCTAACGATTTTGATTAAAATATCGTATATTAAAGCTATTTACCTGACAAATAAAATATATATCTTGAATTTTCTGGGAATAGCCTCTGAAGAACACTTTATTCTGGACCAATTTTACGGAATTTTGAATAACTGCTACACCGTAAGAGATGGATAAAAACTTACTGCCCAAAAAATGTAGAGCACGATAAAACATACAATTTCTTATTTAATTTTTTTTCATGGAGTTCATCGGTTTTGAGGCATTCCTTGCTTTTGGTTTTTGCTATGAAAAACTTACACCTTTTTCATACAGGAATTTGTCAACTGCTGTTCATACAAACAAAGAACTTCAGTGACACATCAACCAACTTTTGACTATCACTTTAACCTATGGTACTCCCTTATTTCGGTTCTACTTACAAGGAAGCAAGTAATAAGACTATTTCTGCTATTTTTTTCTTCTGTTTAGCCGGAAGTAAATTAGTATAAGCTTTTTAAGAGAGATTTGTTGCAGAGATACAGAGAAAGTCCTGTGAATGGTACACATCAGATTTTTATAATTATACCTGAAAGTTTATCTTTTCCATACTGATTAGTACTACGTGGAGAATTAACGTATCGTCTGATGCTGTAATTTTTACTTTCTCTTTACGCACTGTACATAGTGTATATAGAAGGCATTGTTTTGCACACAAAAATTCGATACCGAGATTTGGGACCCCTTGAACCCAAAAAAATCATTTGTTCAGAAATGTCCCTGTGGGTGTCTGCGTGCGTGCGGTGTGTGTGTGTGTGTGTGTGTGTGTGTGTGTCTCTGTGGACAGCATAGAAAATGCTAATTTTCTCAAAAAGGTTAAAATATAATGTACATCTTGGCATTTTCTGGGAATAGTCTCTGAAGACCTCTTTATTCTGGATTTTTTTTTAAATTTTTCATAACAAGTAAACCGTAAGAGATAGATAAAAGCTTACTGCACACAAAAAAATTGTGTCATACAATTTTTTCGTGGAGTTGGCCGTTTTCGAGATATTCGTCGTTATTGGTTTCAGTTTTAAAATACTTACTTTTCTTGTTCGGGAACTTGTCAAGTCCTGGCCACGCAAAGTAACGGATTTCAATCCCATAGCAACTCATTTTAAAACATGCGATTGTCGGTTTATTCCAGAATAGTCTCTAATTTTTCTTCTACTTATAAGGATCTAAGGAATGAGACCATTTCGGCTAATGTTTATCTCGATTAGAATCAAGCGGATAGAATAATTAACAATAATTTTTTTAGAGATGTAGAGAAAGCCATGTGAATGGAACACATTCGAATTTTTTATGTAGCACAACTGTAAAGAATAAAATAAACCTTCAGTCATTTTACCTTTCTGAACTCACAAATAATCATTGGTGTAATTGTTTTTTCACACAAGCCGTGTGTAGGACAGGAGTTGAATAGGTAGAGTCTGATTGAAATATTCAATGCCATGGCCGGGCTTTGAACCACAGATAATTTGAGATCACCTTGTAGTTTAACGGGAAGCATGAGAGTCAGTTGAGAAATTCAATGCTGTGCCGGCATGTTGCCATGGTAGCTCAGTGGAAGAGCAACCGGCTAGAGACCGGGAGATCCTTGGTTCAAATCGCGGCCATGGCATTGAATTTGTCAGTCTGACTCTACCTATCCAACACAAATAATCAATTTCCCATTTTACGCCAAATTTGTATCTCGTAGGGTTCCAATGTGTTATCTTTAATGAAACGGCACTGTTGTTATTAATCATGTATATGGCTAAGCAGACAGTGGAAAGGAGTGGCAATGTTTGGGCCTAAATGTGAACCAGCTCCCCAAGCCTAGATTAGGCAGACTATTGACTTAACCCTAAAGCTATAGAAGGATGAAATTGAAGTTTTGCCACTTTCATTTTTCGTTCAACTTTCATTTGTATTTAAGTGTCTGCATTATTTTCTTTGATATACCACTTACATTAGTCATTTACCTGTATATGTAATAAAAATACCAATTATTATAATTTATTTTAACTTATCGGTCCATACAATGTAAATCTACAAAACTCCTATATAAAGTAACATTGAATGTAGGTACAAAAAGCTATTATGTGATTTCTTAGCGTTACTGCTTTGTAAAATAGTACCTTAAAATATAAAACAGATTATCATTAAGCTAAAGTAATTTAATTATCTATAATACCAGAACATTAGCATTTTAATCCAACAAATATGAACCTTTAACATGAGCCTGAGATAATTTTTTACAAATAAAATTAAATTTCTAGAAATTAAATCATCAACACATGCATAAGAAAGTAGGAACTGAACTTTGCAACGTTAGGATAGCATGAATTGCTTTTCCTCAACACTGTTCTCCTTCTTGGGACTTGATTTTAGATTAACTTTTAGTATTACCTGTCCAACAAAGGAATGCAGTTATTTGGGGAGGTCGCTGGTATAGCATGGCATGGGTTACAGCGGTCAGAGAGGACTGGAATATAGTGCAGTACAGTCTGACCATCAAAATATCAGGACAGCGTACGTAACAGGAATAAACTAAAACGACCCACAACAGGTTAAACTTGCTGTTTTCTTTATCAGTAATTAATATTAATTTTCTACTTTGTGAGCATATGACTTCGCGCGGCGGTGTTTGTATTTTGACTGGATTCGAACTCGTCCACTGTAAGACACTCAACTGCTGATTCCAGTATTGTCGTGCTGTACAGGGCATGCACCGGGAGTGACGACGTAATACTGCCTATCTGTTTGTGTTTACGCAAGTACCAATTTGTGGCCGTCTGCATTCATTCTTCAGCCAGGTAATATACTGGTACGTTATTTACAAGCAAGCGGAGATGAGAGAGACGTGTACTATTGAGTTTGTGCTGTGTTAAATACTGTGTACGCATAGGCATGGGTGGTCGCAGAAGAAAGTATATGATTCTATAATAAACATAAGATTTTATTACAAAGTATCAATAACCTGAATAAAATAATAAATCTGTACTGTGGTGGTTAAAATAACGAGTTTTATATGTGATTTTCTAATATGTACGATGGATTACAACATAATATCCAAAGAGTATAAAGAACAATTTTTTTTTTTAATTTCGTACCTTCAGAACACATTGTACGCATACTGAGCGCATTGCTTAGGCTGGCATTATACTGTAAAATAACATTGTCAAACTTCTATCCCAAATACTTTTAGTAAAAGAGCTAACTTTTAAAAAATATTCAGCCTTGATATCAGTATAGCAATTTCGAAAGTTTTTCCATGTAAAGGGTATTTGGGATGGGGGGGGGTATTTTCCTGAAAATCTTCGTGTCGTATCCTATGTGATTTCTTAGCTTTATTGCATTGTAAAATAGTGCCTTAATATAGAAAACACACGATGTTAAGTTAAAGTATTCTAATTATCAACATCAGATATAATAGCATTTTAATTCAATAAATGTGAACTTTTAACCTGGACTAGTTTTAAATTCGCGTGAGATAAATTTTTCCAAATGAAAGATACATTTAAATAAATTAAATTATTAACACATGCATAGAAATTAGGAACTAAACTTTGCAACGTTAGGTTTGCACGAATCGCTACTTTCAACACAGCTTTCTTCCTCGTTTACAACTGGGATCAAAGACTGTGTTATGACGACTGCGGAATGTGCTACGTCCTCATATAAGCTAAATGTTTATTGAATAAACGGAGCATGATACCTTTCACGTGCCGAAGTAACCTACTGAATAAAAATAATAATAATAATTATAATGATGATAATGATTATCATTATTATCATTATCATGATGATAATAATAATAATAATAATCATGATAATAATGATAATGATAATCATGATAATAATGATAATGATAATGATAAAAATAATAATAATGATAATCAAGATAAAGATAATGATAATCAAAATAATAAAAAGAAGAAGAGGAAGAAGAAGATAATGACAATGCAACATGTCGGCATGTTACCATATAGCTCAATAGTTGGAGCAACTGGACGGACAGCAGGAGATACGCGTTTCAAATCCCGGTTATGGCATTGGTGGATTTTTCAGTCTGACTCTCTCTCTCCAAATTCTCTCCTATAAACGGCTGGTGCGAAAGAAACAATTAATTCTGTTATTATTATTATTATTATTATTATTATTATTATTATTATTATTATTATTATTATTATTATTATTATTATTATTATTATGGTTGTTGTTGTTGTTGTTGTTGTTGTTGTTATTATTATTATTATTTCACGCGACAGTAGGTCTCCTTCAACCCAAACTCATATCTACCTGAAATCTCTAATACATCTTTTTCCGTGGTTAGACCACTCGCCTCTCACCTAGACGGCCCGGGTTCGATTCCAAGCGACCGCATGTGAGATTTGTGGTGGACAAAGCGGCACAGGGGCGGGTTTTCTTCGGATTCTCCGATTTCCCCCGCCATCTCATTCCACCGGGGCTCCATTTTCATGTATCATCAGTGTCATCTCCTGCTGTGCCAGATCAGTTAAAGCGGGCGTTAAACACTAACAAAATAAAAAAAAAAAAAAAAAAAAAAAAAAACAACAAAAAAACACAAACATCTTTTTCCCCACTTCTTCTTTCTTCATCCAACGCTCAGTATGTATCTCTTCCGCTAGTTTCCCATTAAGGAACTTCTTTAGTATTCCACCCTCTTTCATTCGTATGAGTGTTCATACTATTTTTTTTTTTTTTTTTTTTGTAGCTTAACTTATTTTAACCTGGTTGGTCATATCGGACGATGAATGACATTGGTGTGAAATGATACTAAAATGATCTCGGGGTCCATGGAGCTAAAAGTTACTCGACATTCGTCTTCTCAGGATAAGGGAAAACCCCGAAAAAACCTTATCCGGAAAACTCGCCCTAAATGACATTCGAACTCACGACCTTTTGAATGTGAGGCAGACAGGCTACCGCTACACTACCCAGACGGGCCATTTTTGTATTCCTTTCTTTTCGACATGCATAATTTCTATTATTGTGCTACTCTTATTTTATCCCGTCTTGAAATTTATGTTGACTGTCTCAAAAAATCAGTGTCTTCTGCTAAATTGTTTCTTTATGTAATCACTCTTTAGAAACAATAATTTTTGAGCTACTTCTTGTGCTGAAACAGTCTCTACTCGAAATAACTGCCAGGTTGTGCACCGTAATCCCGCCCCCGCCCCCAAAAGTCCCATATTTTTTCGAATTTCAATTGGAAGAGGTCCGCTTTAGAAATCAAGCAAAGATGAAATTGGCATATAATATTATACCATATTATGAGCAGTTTTCACAATTTAAAGTAAAATATAGTCACTCGCTATTACTTTTTGGCTTATCACCTAGTAATAGTTGAGTATAACATCAGCGTACACATTCACTTTATTTTGCGAACAAGTTTATTCAAATTTAAAACATTTCTCTTGTCTGGCCTCGTATGTAATTTAAGGTTATTCTCTGGTTGTTTTTGTTTCATCATGTTGGTAGTAATGGAAAACTGGGGGGCGCCCCTAAGGCATGATAAACAGTTGGTTATTTTGTTGGATTTTCTTATCACTCTGTTTTCAATTTAATTTTGCTCTCTAACATAACAATATTAATTTATAAGAAGTTATATTCGTAAAAAGATAAACATTCCATTTTGGATACATAGGAAAACGTATTACAACAGCCGACCAAGATCGATTTTGTTGAAATTTTCGGCAAAATTCATTCTAAATATTCTGAATAGTCGCGCAAGGAAATAATACGAGCAAAAATAATGCTTTTGTTATAAAATGGCGCATTTAATCTTGCAATCAAAGGGGTAAATAACCTATAGAAGTTTAACTTAACTCCCGCTCGTCTCTCATCCAGGCGGTCCGGGTTCTATCCCAGGCGACCGCATGTGGGATTTCTGGTGGATTTCTCCGGGTTCCCTGCTTTCCCCCACCATAGCATTCCACCGGTGCTCCATCTTCCATCCATGTATCAGTGTCATCGCTCGACTTCGGCGAAGAACCTTGTCACAAACTGAATAAATCAGAGAGAGCAAATTGGTCTGATGTTCCTACGAATCCTTAGTTTAAACTGATTCAACTACGTGGAAAGCAAGAACAAACAATTTATGTGTTGTGGCAGTATGCAACATTTAACTTTTGAAATAGTAAACCGCATTTTATAGATTGGTACACCAATTATTGGTTCCTGATAGGCAGAACAATGCTCTATAATGTGTCTTGCATCAGTATTTATACTTCAGATAAGAATATTTAAACATGTTTACAGTTTTGGTGGTAATTGGTGGTCGTAGCATAATAACTGTAAAAAAAGTAATGAAAATAATTGTAGTATTAATATACTAAAACAGCAAGCCTTTTAACTTACCTAACACCGTTTAAATGCGTTGCAACGTCGACAGTATGATAATTAATTTGTAACTAAAAACTTTCACATTTATTGCAGTGGATATGAATAGCCATTTTGGTAATTAATTGGTATCGAACACAATTATAGAGACTACTACTTCATGATCACTGCCATACTCGGTTGCTTAATGACGCTACATATTGAATTTTCTGAGTGCACAATTTTGCTAAAAAATAAGCCACAAAATCAAGCGTGTTCGTGACGCCTAGCTTGTATCACCAGAGAATGAATTACAGCAGCTTTATGGAGCAGTTGATAGTATTTTTGTGTCAGCGCACACCCATATAAAAATTGAAATTTGATATACATAGCCTGTCTTACTGAGATGAGACATTCACTTAAATTTTGTAAATGGTAATGTATGTGTGTATGGTATTTAAGTTTAGTAATCTTCCAAGATTCCGACACCGAGATTTTAAGGAAAATTCCCTCAAAACAAACCACACTTGACTGGCACGATTTTTCGAAATTTTCGATTTTCTCAAAATTTCGTATCTCAATAATAATTATATAAGATATAAAATATACATATTTAAATTATGAGAAGGCCTCTTAATTCTGGATGGTATTTGAATAACTGGTACAGCGAAAGAGATTGTCAAAAATGTATTACTCAAACAATGTAGATCTCGTTAAAACACGCAACCAATGTCATATAAATTCTTGTAGAGTCAATCATTTCAGAGGTACTGTTTGGTTTTGGTTTCAATTTTAATATACCTATTGATATATGTTTCGTTTCTTTTGCTCCTGGCCATACAATGAAGCTAATTTTAATAAAAATCACATAACAACCAGCTTTTAAAACGTTTGACAATCGCTTTACCTTGTGAATTCCCTTATTTTCCTTCTACTTGCAAGAAAGCAAGTAATAAGACAATTTCTGCTAGCGTTTATATTGATTAACATGATGCAAATAAAAGTTTAATCCTTTATAAGAATATTTATTTGCAGAACATGTACAAAAGTATTATGTTTAATTTCTCAAAATGTAATATGTACGTAGTGTATGGAGAAGATAGTGAATTGCACCAAAAAATTCGATAACGAAATTTCACCGGAAATACATGTTTTGAGACCCTCTGAAACAAAACAAAATTTTTAGAAAAATGTCTGTTTGTGTCTGTCTGTATGTGTGTCTGTGGGTAGCATAGCACACAAACGAAAATACCTTTAAATACCAAACTTGGTATTTAAGTTCGGTATCTTGCAAGGATGCGACACGAGGATATACAAGAAAATCTCCCCATGCTCAACTATAAGAAAAAAATTTCGAATATTTTTATTTCCTCAAAATTGGCTCTAACGATTTTGATAAAAATCTCTTATATTTAAGATATTTATATGTCAAATAAAATGTGCATCTTGAATTTTATGGGAGTAGTTCTGAAGACATGTTTATTCTGGATGAATTTTGCAGAATTTTGCATAACTGGTAAACCGTAATGGATAAGCAAAAACTTACTTATGAAAAAACGTAGATCTCGCTAAAACACAGAATTTGTTACATATAATATACTTTTTTTTGTGGAGTAGAATATTTTAGAGATATTCCTTGTTATTAGTTTTAGCTTTAAAATACTTATACCTTTCTCATAAGCTTTTTAACAATAATTTATTGCATAAATAGAGAAAGTCATGTGAATGTAACACATAAGGTTTTTGGTGTATTTCCTTCTAAACTGTACAGGAGCTACCAGGATACGTGTTACTTCATGTATCCAATTCTTTGCTTATTTCTGTGCATTATACTCCTCTTTCAGATTTAAACTCGGCAGTGACCTCATAAATCTCCTTTCTGACGCTTCAATTCCGTTTCTGTCTTTTATCTTCCCCCTTTCAATGACAAGAGTCTTGGTACTATACAGTAAAATAGGCTTATGAAGCCCTGGTTTTCAATTCCTCATTATAGTCCCAGGGGTATAAAAATCTAATGTGTTCCGTTTACGTGACTTTCTTTATATCACTGCCACAAATTAGTCTGTTTTCTACATCTAATGGTGCAAAAATTAGCAGAAATAGTCTTATTACTTGCTTCCTTGTTAGTAGAAGCGAAATAAGGGACTACCATAGGTTAAAGTTAAGTCAAAAGCTGGTTGCTCTGCGACTGAACTTCCTTTGTTTGTATGAACACGAGTTCACAAAGTCCTGTATGAGAAAAGTATAAGTCTTGATAGCTGAAAAAAAACAAGGAATATCTCAAAAACAACAAATTCCACGAAAATGCATATAACATAAATTGTGTGTTTTAAGGGGCTCTACATTTGTTGTGTGGTAAGTTTTTGTCCATCCCTTACGGTTTAGCAGTTTTACAAAATTCCGTAAAATTGACCAAGAATAAAGTAGTCTTCAGAGGCTATTCCCAGAAAATTCAAAATATACATTTTGTCATGTAAATATCTTTAATATACGACATTTTAATCAAAATCGTTGGATCCATTTTTTAGAAAATCAAAATTTTCGAAAAAAGTTGCATGTAAAGGGTAGTTTGGGGTAAGGGGATTTTTCTCAAAGTCTTCGTGTCGCATCCCTGGAATATAATAAACTTAAATACCAAGTTGGGTATCTTGCCGACTTTTCGTTTTTGAGTTATCGTGTTCACAGACACTCTGACACACGGACCTTTTTCTGAAAATACTTTTTTTGGATACAGGGGACCCTAAAATATATATTTCCTGTGAAATCTCGGTATCGAATTTTTTGGTGGAGTGCAATACCTTCTCTATACACTATATACATAGCACGTATAGAGGAAGTAAAAATACGTGTTCGATTCACATAACTTTCTCTAACTGTTTCAAATACATATTCTTATGAAAGATTATTCGAGATAAATATTAGCATAATTGGTCTTATTATTGCTTCCTTAAATTAGAATAGAAATAAGGGAATATATTAGTATAAAACGATAGTCAAATACTTTAAGGGAAGGCATCTGTGAAAATGGCTAAAATCCATCATATTTGTCACAGATTTAAAATGTTTAAGCGTTTGTGCCAAGGGGTTTCTAGTAAATGTACCAAATTTCATGTTTCTAATTAAGATATTTTCTCAAAAAAAATTATTATTGTGTTTTGTCTGCAATTTTTATGCTATATAAGAAATGCTCCTTGCAAAACAATGTTTGTTATAAATAAACTAAACTCTGACTGTATGTTCCTTAGGACTATGTATACAAAACTTGGCATTTTTATTATGATGAATGCATATATGACCTGTTTTTTCCAAATGTTTAATAATTTTCAACATCAAAATTCATAACATTTAACCCATTTCATCTACAACATAAAAATGACAAGTTTTATGCATAAACTGTCTAAGAATATGTGTGAAAAGTTTCAAAGGAAGTCATTAAGAATTGCATTGCAAGGAGCATTTTGTACAATGAAAAATGTTGAAAAACAGAAAGTGGAGAAAAATGACTTTAAAGTCTTAAATGTATAAGAACATAAAATTAATGCTTCAAAAATCCCATACACCATATGAAGGTCCTTCAGCTAACTGTTTAGATTCCTCTTCTTTAAACTTTGCTAATCTTAACTCTTTTTTCTTTCTTTCTGTTTTGAATGTGCCTAATGCTCTCAGAGCACTTTGCTTTAATCTTCGCCTATCTCTAAGGCTACTATTTCTTTTGCTGGCAAGACTTAGTTTAGTAGCTGAAAGTTTATAATTTAATTAACAAGCACTGGTGATACTAGAAAAAAATCAACTCATCTATTTTCTTTTGTACTGCTTTTAATCAAGCACAAAGGTTTTCAAGCTTCTGTTTTGAAAACTGCATCGTGTGGAACGATTTAAAGTTTTGAAAACCGTTTCTATGTAAGTATTAGAATGTCATACTCTCCTGCAGAAATTTTTAAAGCAAGAATATCTGCCAACTCTCACGGACTGTTTACACAAATTCTCCTGGATATATAAAGCAAAGAATAACAAGTCATTTGGTCCGAGTCGAGCTGCAAGGTGCACGGCCGAAAATATGCTGTTGGTGGTGTCGGGGAGGTCCGCCGGGTGCACGTCTGTGGTTTAGAATGGGGAGGGCCCAGGTTAAATAATCGGTGGTACGGCATGCCTGGATGATGATGGGGCAGGTAGAAGCACCCGGTGTGAGACCTGTTTTGTAAATTTTGAAACATATTGGATATCAGAACATTAGAAGAAATTGTCCTTAATACTTGGTTCCTTGAGTAGAAGGGGAAAAAATATGTGTTCCATTCACTTGACATCCTCTAGCTGTTCGATAAACAAATCTTTTATTCAAAACAATCTGTTATCTAAATCATGCTAATCAAAATCAGCATAAGCAGAATTAGTCTTCTTACTAGCTTCTTTGGAAATAGAAGGGAAGTAAGACAATACTCTGACTATAGCGATAGTCTCGTCCTTTAAAAGCCAATCGCTATGTGAAAGAATTGAAATTCCAATCTCTTTGCTTTCCCGGATTAAACAAACGAGAAACGAGAAAAAATATCATCCTATTTGAGAAAAGTTTAAGTGGCTTAAAATTGAAACAAACAATCCGGAATGTCTCGAAAACTGTTTACTCAACAAATAAAAATGTATATGACCTAAATTGTGTGTTTTAATGAAATCTACATTTTTTGTTATGTAAGTTTTTGTATATCTCTTACGGTTTACCATTTATATAAAGGTCATCCAGAATGAAGAGGTCTTCAGAAGTATTCCCAGAAAATTCAAGATATACATTTCGTTTGTTATAAACATATCTTATACATAAGTATTTTAATCAAAATCATAGAGCTACAATTGAGAATATCAACATTTTCGAAAAATGTTCCCTGTAAAGGGTAGTTTGGTGGGGAGGTTTCCTTGAAAATCTTCGTAACACAACCTTTTAATATATTAAACCGAAATACTAAGTTTAGTATTTAACCGAATTTTCGTTTTTGAGCTATGCTGTGCTCACGCTCATGGACTTTTTTATACACATGTTTTTTATTAAGGGGCTTTAAAAACATATTTCCGGTTAAATCTTGATATTAAATTTTGGATGTAATACAATACCTTCACTATCTACTATATACATTGTATATACGTGCTAGATAAAGTAAAACGTATTTTTAAAAAATGAAGGTGCCATACGTACGCCCGTATGTGCGTCTATGAGCAGAATATCATAAAATAAAAAGTCTGTTAAATACCAAACTTAATATTTAAGTTCAGTATTTTAGAAGGATACGACACGAAGATTTTCAAGAAAATCCACCATTGCTAGCTGCCCTTTACATGCAACACTTTTCGAAAAATGTTACTTTCTCAAAAATGTCTCAAACAATTATGTTTAAACATGATTTATTTAAGATATTTTTGTGCTAAATGAAGTGTATATGTTAATTTTTTAGGAAATAGCCTCCGAAGACCTCATCTGCCTGAAGGCTTTTGTATAAATAATAATAAATAAGATCTATAAAAAATCTCATACACAAAAAATGTAGATCTCGTTAAAACATTGGAAAAAGGACAGTATAACTAAAATATGAAACGTTCCGTTAGCTATTCCCTGTATTCTTTAAGTAAAGCCAGAAAAAATCTGACGTTTTCCATTCACATAGCTCTCTCCACATGTCTGTAACAAATTGTTCTTCTATTTACTTCATACTAATCGAGGTTCAAATTAGCAGAAATGCTTTCTTATAAGTAGAAGGAAAGTAATAATACATTAAGTTATAACGATAGTAAAGTCTTTTAAAATCTGGCTGCCATGTGGATGAAATCCAATTTTGCATTGCTAGGAGTTTACAAATTTCCGTGTGAGTAAAGTTTAAGTACTTTAAAACTGAAACCAATAATAAAGAATATCTCAGAAATGATCAACTCCACGAAAAATATGTATATGACATAAATTGTGTGTTTCAACGAGTTCTACATATTTTGTGTAGTAAGCTTTTGTTTATCTCTTATGATTTACTAGTTGTGCAAAATACAGCAAAATTCATCGAGAATAAAGAGGTCTTCAGAGCATATTTCTAGAAAATTCAAGATATACATTTTGTTTGTCTTTTAAATATCTTTAATATACACTATTTTAATCAAAATCGTTACCGCCATATTTGAGAAAATCTAAATTTTCGAAAGAATTCTCATGTAAAGGGTAGTTTAGGGTAGGGGGATTTTCTTCAAAATCGATGTGTCACATCCTTAAAATATATTTAAACTTGTGTACCAATTTTGGTATTTTACTGACTTTACGTTTTTGAGTTATCGTGTTCACAACACACGGACCTTTTTCTCAAAATGCTTTTTTGGATTCAGGGGAACCCAAAACAATTCGTAATCGAATTTATGGGTGCATTATAATACCTTCCTTATGCACTATGTACATAGTACATGTAGAAAAAGTAAAAATCTGATGTGTTCCGTTCACATGACTTTCTCTACATCTCTGCAACAAATTATTGTTAAAAAGTTTATTGTTCTATTTACTTTATGCTAATCTAAAAAAAAAAAAAAAAATAGCAGAAATAGTCTTATTACTTATTTCCTTGTAAGTAGAAGCGAAATAAAGGAGTACCATAGGTTAAAGTGATAGTCAAAAGCTGGTTTCTATGTGACTAAAATTTCTTTGTTTGTATGGACTGAGGTGTGAGAAAAGTATACTTTTTTAATGCTGAAACCAAAAACAAGAAATATCTCAAAATCGATCAACTCCATGAAAAACCGCTTATGATATAAATTGTGCGTTTAAAAGTGCTCTACATTTTTTTCTTACGTTTTAGCAGTTATCCATAATTCCGTAAAATTTATCCGGAATTAAGTAGTCTTCAGAGGCTATTCCCATAAAATTCAAAATATACATTTTATTTGTAAGGTAAATATCCATGAGATATGATATTTTAATCAAAATCGTTAGGGCCATGTTTGCAAAGATCAAAATGTTCGAAAAAAGTTCCATGTAAAGGGTAGTTTGGGGTGGGGGGATTTTTCTCAAAATCTTCGTGTCGCATCACTGGAAGATACTAAACTTCAATATCAAAATAAGAACTGAAGCTTTCCTGGCGACGTGTTAATTCAAAATCTTCACCCTGAAGACGAGGAAGATGCACTTCTTCGAAACGTTGGTGTCAAAGCAAGTTTTTACCTGGCTAGAAGCCCGAGAAGATTTTGAATTCAATATCAAGTTTGGTATTTTACCGACTTTTCGTTTTTGAGCTATTGTGTTCAAAGGCACACGGACACACACATATACACACACGGATCTTTTTGTTAAAATACTTTTTACTTTCTCTATACGTACTATGTACTTAGTGTATAGAGAAGGTATTGTATTGTACCCAAAAATTCTATACCTAGATTTCACCGGAAATGTTTTGAGACCACCTGTCCGTTTGTGTGTCTATCTGTTAGTCTGTCTGCCTGTGTGTCTGTCTGTGTGTATGTGTGTGTGTGTCTGTGCGCATATCTCAAAAATGAAAATACCGTTAAAAACCAAACCTGGTATTTGACTTTAGTATCTTTCAAGGATGTGACACAAAGATTTTCAAGAAAATCCCCCAACCCCAAACTGCCCTTTACATGAAAAAAATTTCGAAAATTATGATTTTCTTAAAACTGGCTCTAACGATTTTGATTAAAATCCCGTGTATATATAAGATATTTACTTGACAAATAAATTGTACATCTTGAATATTCTTGGAATAGCCTCTGAAGACTACTTTATTCCGGATAAATTTTACTAAATGCTAAACCATAAGAGATGGACAGAAACTTACCACACAGAAAATGTAGAGCTCATTAAAACACACAATTTATGTTGTATACATTTTTTTTCGTGCAGTTGAACGTTTTTAACATATTCCTTGTTTTTTCTTTCAGCTGTGAAAAACACACTTTTCTCATACAGGAATTTGTCAACTCCTGTCCATAGGTTTTTAACAATATTTTCTTGCAGAGATGGAGAATAAGTCATGTGAATGTAACACATCAGACTTTTTTTTGATACAGGGAACCCTAAAATGTATATTTCCGGTGAAATCTCTGTATTGAATTTTTGGATGGAGTGCAATGCCTTCTCTATACACTATGTACATAGTATATGTAGAGAAAGTAAAAATGAAAATGAAACATTGTTGAGGTTGTGACTTAAGAAAAGGAAATGAAGAAAGTGCGTATCTGACTTGTTACTTGTTTTCCTTGGTTGCAGCAAGGCGTCTGCCTCCCTCCACGACAGCGCTATCACTTGAGCGTCACAATTTACAGCGCTCTTCTTTACGCGATAGAATCTTCTGCATTGCCTTCCGTGATAATAAATTGGCACCAGGAATACACATTCTGACAGCACAGCGAATAAATCTTCAACAGCGAAGGATATATTTATTTTGAACCTAAGGTTGTTTGTAAAATTCGCCAAGTTCGGGCAGGAACAAAAAGCCTTCTGACCTAAGACCCGGAGCGTTACTTTCACGTATCTCGGAGAAGTTGAACAAACTGAATACGTAAGGCTTTCTTTTTAAGTCTCCGTGGGCGCTTTAATTTATGGGCGATAAAGTACTGACGGTGATATATGTTCCTTAGCGTATAAAAAAAAAATCGCGTTCTTTTGGAAATTGGACGGCTCCTTGGAACAAGCAATTAAGATGTTCTCTGTCATTCATAACTTCATCTTCTAGCTTCCTCAAACTCATTATTGTAACAGTGCAACACACCAAAATTTTTACATTCATTATAGCAAAATTTTGGCCTAAATTAAAGAAAGAACACACTACGATTTACCAGTACCCTAATTACTTTAGATTGCCCTCCGCAGTGGCTAGTCTCTAAAAGTCAATATTCAGGTTCAAATCTGGCGCAGGGTTATGACATTTTATCATGGCTTCCTTCGGAAGGGAAGTAAGGCCGGTGGTCCCGTGTAATGTTTATTTGCATGTAAAGATCCCTTATCTTGAAAGAAGAAGGTTCCTGGGGAAAATTTCCACCATTTCGCGTCCGCAAGTAAAAGCCTATGCCTTTCGTTAAATAGCCATTTGCTGACCCCCACATCATAGTGGCGAATTCGCTAACTAGCAATTCAAATCCGATAATGGAGACATTGTAACGATGTCCTTTGCTCTTCTTAGGAGGTATATGGATACTAATAATCACTTTAGATGTAACAATTCCGTAAAAAAGTCTAATGCGTCTTTCAAAAGTCTCTTCAATTTTAAACCGTTATAATAGGAAAATATCTTATGTGTTCCATTCGCATGCCTTCAACAAATTATTGTTAAAAATCATATTCTTCTGTCTCCTTTATGATAATCTAGATAAACATTAACAGAAACTATCTTAAATACTTGCTTCATTGTAAGTAGGAGGAAAATAAGGGAACACACTTGGCTAAATCGAATGTCAAATCTCTTAAATATGTGGTTGAAATCCCTTTCAATGCATGGCCAGGAGTTTACAACTTTCCGTGTTAGAAGAGATTAAGTGTTTTGGATCTGAAACAAATAACAAGGAATATCTCAGAAATGGTGAATTCCACGAAAAAAACATATGACATAAATTGTGTATTTTAGCGTCATCTACATTTTTTGTGTAATAAGTTTTTGTTTGTCTCTTACGGTTTAGCAGTTACGCAAAATTCAGAAAAATTCATTCAGAAGTTATTCCCAGAAAATTAAATCATTTTATATTAATTTCTTTAATATACGGTATTTAATCGAAATCTTGAGGCATTTTTTAAAAACTAAAAAATTTCGAAATTTAAAGGGTAGTTTGAGGTGTTATTTATTTATTTTTTTTTTCAAAATCTTCATGTCGCATCCCTGGAAGATCGTAACTTAAATACCAAGTTTAGTATTTTACCGACGTTTTGTTTTTGAATTATCGTGTTCACATACACACGGACATACACGGAATTTTTTCTAAAGATGCCTTTTTTTTATACAGGGCACCCTAAAATATATATTTCCGGTGAAATCTCGGTATAGAATTTTTAGGTTGATGCAATACCTTCTCTATACACTATGTGTACAGAAAGTAAACATATTGGGCAAACAATAGGGTTTAGTATTTTAGATAAAAAATCACACAAAGGGCACATAATGGGATTTTATAAAACATTGTCCTCCAATCGCTTGTTCAATGTACACCATGCAAGTCATTTTTCAGATGATGTTTTGAAATATTAGCAATTTTTGCGGTATACCACCTTTCGATTACTGTCGGATATTGTATGTTTCAGGAAACTCTCTCAGGGTAAGCCCAGTACCAAAGGTTGGTCGGATAGCGCTATGGAGATCGCGGCGTCCATATTGTTGGCAAGTGTCTCCTGATGGCATGGTCGCCAAAGATTTGGGTAATTGTTTCGCAGGGATATAAATATGGGGTGGAACGCCATCTTACATGAACATAATAATAATCTCCATATTGTGATTCCAGGTCGTCTCCTTAGCGCGGTGGTACCGGCGAGGGGTTTTTTCCCCCGCTGGGAGACCTGGACTGGGGTACGCTCAGCCTCATGAGATCCCTAGGGGGCTAATTGTGGAGCTATTTGATGGAGAAGTAGCGACTCCAGGTCTTGAGGACCGCATTAACCGGCCGGGAGGGATTCGAGGCGCTGACCACGTCTCACCCTCCAATACTGCACCCCATCCATGACGTCTATCATGGAGCGAGATGGTAGGCCTGGCCTGGCCAAAGTTCCTTGTGAGCTGTCGTGCCATGGAGCTATATTGTGATTCCCCAGGCTAGGAATGACGAAATTTTATAGCGTGCTATAGTAACCCTCACCATTTACAGTCACGGTCTGTTTTATTTCATTGTTGTCTTCGAATAAATAAGGGACAGTGAAGAATTGTAAATTGAAGCCACAACTACAGTAACTTCTAAATCATAAATAGGTTTTTGAATTAAAATTAGAGGGTCATTTTCTGACTAAATTCTGCGATGTATGTCTGTTAGTTCCTACTTATGATAGAAGTGTGCTTCGTCCAACAAATCCTTATTAATTTTAATCTCTGCTAGCACAAAAAAAAAGTTCATATCGCGCTTGTCAATTTCTTTGCAAAGAAACATTGGTTTCAGTTTCCATTAATACAAGCTGTAGCATTCCTAATCTGAAACTGTCTGAACACTTGTGGAACACTACTAATTCCATAATTATTACTTCTACTTGCTTCATTATTTACCAAGGGGCACTTCAGCAACAGTGAAATAGGCAGCGCCTGGCCGAGTGGTTAGATCGCTTGCCTCTCATCTAGATGGCCCGGGCTCAATTCCAAGCGACCATATGTGAGATTTGTGCAGGACAAAGCGACACATAAGTGGGTTTCCTCCGGATTCTCTGGTTTCCCCCGCCATTACATTCCACCGGTGCTCCCTCTTCGTTCCATGTATCATCAGTGTCATCGCCTGTGGTGCCAGGGTAGTAAAAGCGGGCGTTAAACACTATAAAACAGTGATATAATGGATTACATTCATCTTCCAACTTTATTATCAGGAACAGAAACAATTTCCTCAAACTTTCTGATTAAACTCGCATAACTACAAATGGAATATGCGCTTAGTATGTATGTTAATCAAAATAGTTAGCCATTTTTGAGAAAACCAAAATATTTGCAATCTTTTCCTCGTAATAGGTAACTTGGAGTGGGGGGATTTTCTTGAAAATCTTCGTGTCGTATCCTTGGTAGATGCTGAATTTAAATATCAACTTTGATATTTAACCGACTTTCTGTTTTTGAGTAAGCATGTTCACAGGTACACACAGTATAAACACGGATATTTTTCTAAAAATGCTTTTCTTAGATTCAGGGAGTCCTAAAATGTGTATTTGCAGTGATATATCGGTATCGACTTTTTGGGTGGAATGGAATACCTTCTCTATATACGAATTTATAGAAAGTAAAAATTAGAAACCTTGAAGCAAGTCCCATCATATGCCGCACTTAATATAGGCATACATAGATTAATTAGAAAATGTTTAGTGCGCCTAAAACAAAAAGTTACTTCAAAACATATTAGTGAACTATTTAAATGTAAGTAAATTTCCCTTCAATCAGAATGAAAGGGGTTTCACAGCTGATCGCGGATTTTTTTTTTTTTGTTTAGATTTCATTCCTTTAGTGAATGTGTCAAATCCATTAGAGCTGTTTAGAGAGAATTAGGAGAATTAAAAAATAATTTTTAATTTAAAAGATAGGTGGTATGGAATAAATTTCCTGGAAACCTTATCGGGCATAGAACGATTGTGGACTTTCATATTTCGTTAATATTTCTCTGGTTTTTCATTTTAGAGTCGTTTCATTCAGGCCCAGATGCATAAATAAACACTCAGCTATTTTTTTCTATTTTCAGATACTTTTTGGGTCGAGCAAAGATCCATCAGGTAGGAAAGTAAACAATAAAATTTTAATTAAAACTAAACACATGCTGTATTAATTCTCTAAAATTAGAGTTTCTACACATTTTACAAAATATGCATAGTTTCCTCTGTTACCTCTTAAAATGGTGGATGAAATACCAGAACTAAACGTTTTGTCTTCTTATCTCTTTCTCTCTCTCTCCTTCTCTCTCTCTCTCTCTCTCAGGGTGTGAGAATCATACTGCAATCTATACGCCTATAGTTTGTTATAAATAACTTTCTTTTCTGCTATTGGAACGAAATAAAATGACACACTTTTCTCCAAATGCATTATATTGAGTTAATTTAAAAGTAAAACTGACAAAACCAAAATTCTTGCAGCATATATTCACGTTGATATTTATGCAGCGTGCAAAAATTGTAATACCATATAGCAATGAGTGATAAAATAAACGTTCTATAACAAAACTCAAATGATAATGGTATACGCATATTTAAATAAACAAGTGTACATTAAGTATTTCAAGAGTGTAAAAATCAATTTCGAATATTTTTTTTTCGTTGAATATACCATTTTTTAGATATCCTCGTTATTTGTTTCAAATTTAAAACACTTAAACCTTTTTTCATTCGGAAAGGTGTAAACTCCTGGCTCTGCATAGAAAACGACTTCATCCACATGAAAATTGGCTTTTAAAAGATTTGACTATCGTTTTAGCCTAGTTATTCCCTTATTTATCTTCTACTTACAAGGTAGCAAGTAATTAAGACAATTCTTACTAATGTTTATCTCGATTATCGTAAAGTAGATAGAAGAATTTGCTTTTTAACAATGCTTTGTTATAGCGATGAAGAGAAAGTCATGTCAATGGAACACATCAGACGTTTTTTAGCATGCAAAGCATATGCTTTCAGAAATTCAACAACTTTATCATTTATCGTTAAAAACAAAAACATATATTTATAATATTAGTATAGATTGGCACATATATTTTACATCATTATGTAAATTGTAAGAAATACTGAAGTTTGCTGCATGCTGAATAAAGCAAACAAGCTTAGCACCGGATTGCTGACACTCTCGTGAAAAACAAGTCCACCATACTTCAGCATAGAGAAAGAAAAGAGGAAATGAGACGAAGATATAAAAAATGTGAGAAGCAGAGGATATATCCAGGCAGCAACTGCAAGTTACTACGTCGCTCGGGACCATGTGGCGGGGTTTTGCTTTAATAAACAGAGACAAACCTAGGACAACAGAGAAATATATGGCACTCTTTTCTCTGCGTTAGCATATAAATTGTTTTTGTTCATACAGTCTGCTGTTGTAGAAGCTGCAAGAAATGTGGCCGATTTTATTATGAGCCCTGTACTGGTTTAATTGAGTAAGCAGTGCATAAACACTTGTAAGTAAGGCGCAATTCATTTTTACTTTCTCTTTACTCACTATGTACATAGTGTATAGAGAATGTATTGCACTCCACCAAAAAATTTGATACCGAGATTTCACCGGTTTTAGGATCCCCTGTATCCAAAAAAACCATTTTCAGAAAATGGTGCATGTGTGTGTCCGTGTGTCTGTGAACACGATAACTCAAAAACTAAAAGTCGGTAAAATACCGAACTTGGTATTTAAGTTTAGACTCTTTCAGGGATGCGACACGAAGATTTTTGAGAAAAATCCCCTCACCCAAAACTACCTTTTACATGGAACTTTTTTCGAAAATTTTCATTTTCTAAAAAATGGTTCCAGCAATTTTGATTAAAATATCGTATATTAAAGTTATTTGCCTGACAAATAAAATGCATATTTTGAATTTTCTGGTAATAAAACTACTTTATTCTGGATGAATTTTTCATAACTACTAAACCGTAAGAGATGGACAAAAACTTAACCCACAAAAAATGTAGAGCACGTTAAAACAGACAATTTATGTTATATACATTTTTTTCGTGAAGTTGATCGTTTTTGAGATATTCCTTATTCTTGGTTTTAGCTTTGAAAAACTTATATTTTTCTTATGCAGGAATTTGTCATCACCTGTCCACACAAAGGAACATCAGTCACATAGCAACCAGCTTTTGGCTTTCACTTTAACTTGTGGTATTCCCTTATTTCGCTTCTACTTACAATACAGCAAGAAATAAGATTATTTCTGCTAATTTTTCTCGATCAGCATGAAATAAAAGATAAGCTTATTAACAATAATAATTTACAGAGATATAGAGAAAGTCGTGTTAATGGAACACATCAGATTTTTTTGTTAACCTTTACAATCAACAGCGTAGCTGAGGATTTTATGTTAGGCAAGGGATGAATTATAGCTGCACCGGTTTATAATATAAAGATGCAAGTGAGTAAGCTAAATGAATACGGAATGCGTATGTTTCAAGAGTAAGGAACAGAAATGTCCACTTAAACTGATATTCTCCAATTGACAGTTTAAAATAAAACATGAGAAATCATTTTCTAATCATTCTTCCGCAAACTATTCTTGAATCTACATCTCTGTAACAAATTATGTTTAACAGCTTGCTGTTCTATTTACTTCATGCTAATCAGACAAAAATTAATAGAAATGCCCTTATTGCTTGCTTCCTTGTAAGTAGAAGGGAAATAAGTGAGTACCATAGGCTAAAGCGATAGCTGGAATAACAAGGAATATGTCAAAAACTGCCAACTCGACGGAAAAAAATGTTTATAACATTAATTGTGTGCTTTAAGGAGCTCTACATTTTGTGTGTAGTACGTTTTTGTCTCTTGCGGTTTACCGGTTATTCAAAGTTCATCCAGAATAAAGAGGTCTTCAGAGACCATTTGCAGAAAAATCAATATATGTATTTTATTTGTCCTGTATGTACCTTTAATATACGTTAAATATTTTAATAAAATCGTCTTAGTCATTCTTGAGAAAATTAAAATTAACGAAAATTTTTACATGTAAAGGGTAGTTGGGGAGGGGGATTTTCTTGAAATTCCTCGTGTTGCAACGTTGGAAGATACTGATCTTTAATAAAAAGGTTTGTATTTAGAGAATTTTTAGTTTTTTTAGCTATGGTGCTCGCAGACATATCGCACACGGACAGACACACAAACAGTTTTCTAAAAATATTTTTTATTCAAGTATTTCAAAACATGTACTTCCGGAGAATCTCTGTATCGAATTTTTGGGTGCAATACAATACCTTCTCTATACACTATGTACATAATAGTGTAGAGAAAGTAAGAATCGCATTGTTTTACCTACCACATGCTACATTTTGTTAAAAGCGTATGGCCCTGTCAACAGAAACAATGTAAAATTTTAAAGAAAATGATTATCCACGACACAAAACTGTTTTCATTGCAGCTAATAGTAATAAATACAGAAGGAATAAAATTTGAAGAAATTGTATAAATAAAAGGTTACAGACAAGTGTCATCTATATTATTTAATATTTATGTTAAATATAAAGAAGTGGAAGACTTTAGTAAATCTAGGTATACAAATCTGATGTATTCCATTCACATGACTTTCTCAACAAACTATTCTTACACAAGTTTATTCCTTTATCTACATCATGGTAATCGAGGAAAACATTAGAAAAATTTTGATGTGTTCCATTCACATGACTTTCTCTACATCTCTGCAACAAATTATTGTTAAAAAAGTTTAGGCTTTTATTTACGTCATGCTAATGTATAACAAATTAGCCGAAATAGTCTTATTACTTGCTTACTTGTAAGTAGAAGCGAAATAAGGGAGTAGCATAAGTTATTGTGATTACTGTATGAGAAAAGTATTTTTTTCAAAGCTGAAACCAATAACAAGGAATATCTCAAAAACAATCAACTCCATGAAAGAAAATGCATATAACATAAATTATGTGTTTTAAAGTTCTCTAAATTTTTTGAGAGGTAAGTTTTTTCCTATGTCTTACGGTTTAGCAGTTATGCAAAATTTCGTAAAATTAGTCCAGAGTAAAGTAGTCTACAGAGGCTATTCCCAGAAAATTCAAGATAAACATTTTATTTGGCAGGTAAATAGCTTTAATATATGATATTTTAATCAAAATCGTTAGAGCCATTTTTAAGAAAATCAAAATTTTCGAAAGGGTAGTTGTGCTTGGGGGGATTTTTCTCAAAATCTTGTGTGGCATTCCTGGAACATACTACACTTAAACACCAAGTTTGGTATTTTAGCGACTTTTTGTTTTTGAGTTATCGTGTTCACAGACACGCGGACACACGGACCTTTTTCTGAAAATGCTTTTCTTGGATACAGGTGGTTCTAAAACATGTATTTCTGGTGAAATCTCGGTATCGAATTTTTGGGTGGAATACAATACTTCTCTATCCCTATGTACATTGTACATACGGGGCTAGAGAGAGTAAAAATGGTTGTATTAGTTTCTTCTAAGTTAAAGAGAAATACACTAGGCTAAAGTGACAGTTAAATACTTTTAAATGCCGATCACTGTGTGAAACAATTCAAATTCGATTCGCTTGTCACGCCAGGAAAAGTTTGAGAAAAGTTTTAAGTAGCTTAAACATAGAAACCAATAACAAAAAATGTAAAGCAAACGATTAACTCTACAAATAGATATGCACAATGCAACTTGTGCGTTTTAACGAAAGCTACCTGTTTTGTGTAGTGCGTAAATTTTTGTGTATCTGTTCCGGTTTACAAATTATGCAAAATTCATTCAGAATAAAGATATCTTCAGAGGCTGCTTCCAGAAAGTTTAAAATACACATTTTATTTGTCATGTAAATATCTACAAACTACAGATTCATACACATATAGGCGCTTACACAGGGAAGTTTTTTTTCTAAATGCTTTTTTCTACTTGGGGGACATCAAAACATATTTAAGGTGAAACCTCGACATGGAATTTTTGGATAGAATACAACACAATACAATCTCTAGCTAGTAAGTACATTGTTTATACATGCCAGGGAAAGTAAGAGTGGCATGACTTCTAGGGGACGAAACAGCTGTTTGTGTATGTTGTTTTAAAGGCATCTGCCATTTTAAAGTTTTTATTATTTCTGCTTTAAATAGGCGATTAGTCTAAACAGGTCTGCACATATTCCTTTCCGCCACCAGTTGCGGTAAATGTTTAATAAAAAGTACGAGAAAATAGGATTACTATACTTATATGTTAATATAGTCGGCATGTTGGCTTGCCGAATGTGCTCCCCTTAGAACCAACACGTGAGACCTAACGATATTTAATTTGAGAATGAAGAACCCGGAATGAGGGATCGGCTCGATGCAGGAGAGTGAGGAAGTAGATAATATGGCATAAAGACAAAATAGATGATAGGAAAGACTATGATACAGCATTTGGTGGATAGATTGGCGGGGGAAAATCGAAGAACCTGGAGAAAATCTTCCCATACGCCGCTTTATTCACCACAAGCGGTCACCACCAAATTATGCTGAATACATACTATTGAATCGCAATACTTCAAAAGTTCATTCGATATTAATACCTTCATTTTGCTTTTGAATTAATTTCAGAATAGAAATATTCTAATGTACTGAAGTAATCTATTGCGCTAGGTAGAATGGAGACAATTATCTTCTTTTTGCATCAAAATCTACCTCCAATGCTGCTGCTTTGCATTCATTCTAGTAGTATAATTCTCACAATCATCAATGATGTTCTACTAGCAAGTCCTTAGGCATCTGTAAATATTCCAATTGGTCGTTATTGGAGCATTTATATTAAAATTGGAATAGAGCAATAAAGTTTTTCCCTTTCCGTTTTAAACCAGTTAACACATTCCCTTCCTTGGCTTACATTATTTACTTCTTAAAACACCTAATTATCGAGCATCAGCAGAAATATCTTAATTGCTATAGTTATTAAGGAAAATTCTTTGTGGCTAGGTGCTTAAACATTTAATAACTATGAATACTTAATACTTTAACCAAAAAGTAATTAAGAGATATATATTTGGATAGGTGGAGTCAGACTAAAAATTTCAGTGTCATAATCTATTCAACTGTTTTACAGTTAAATTAATGGATTTATATTATATTTATTAAACTCTTATTAATAAAATGCGTTAACTATTCTATAGATTATATATAGACTCTTGATTTCAAGCTCGTTGTCCTCTGGTGCTAACTAGCGGCAAAACTGTGAACTGCTGCCTTTGTTTCATATCTCTTGTTTTATATCGATACTCTTTGAAGTTCTATTAATATCGTACTTCTCTTTGTTACAGGTAAGCTGCCTACTGCATCTGTATTCCTCTGGCTATTTGCGTTTTTGCCTTTAAACTGCACAGTTGCGGTATGTGTTAAATGTATATCAATAACTATAAGTTGATATGTTCTAACCTAACACCACTTTTACTGTAAATTTGTTTTTGATGTATTGAACGGTTTTATTTCAGATCCTACAAGAGTGTGTCACATTGGTAGCCTGTGTGGTTACTTATTTTAGGTGTTTTAAATCCCGTGACTTTTTTTGTATGTAAAATGGACCTATGGTTGATTTAAAATATGACAGATATGTTATTGCGTTTAACAGCTAATATAACCACATTTTTATTTTAAATGAAGCTCCTAAAGTGTTTCCACCAACATTTATAAGCTGACTTAGACGATTAAGAATGTGTTTATGAAGCAAAGACCTATAAATGTGGAAAAAAAGGAACATCGTATTTTATGTTTTTATCATTCCCAATTCTTATATTAAATACAACACGTGATCTAACATGAATTTAGAACACAATACAATGTTGACAGGCCCTCAATATAAAAACATCTTAAAGAGTACGATTTATTGATTCTAAAATCGCTATTCTGTTCGATATAGGAACTGGGTCAAAGCTGTAATCAAACAGTGTATACATTTTGCCATAAAATTTTATTACCTACTATTGAAAGCTAGTTGGTGACTGATACTTGCGGCCAGTAGTAACGAACTATGGAAATAGGGGAAACTGCTTTTGGATCTCATAGCAGCCAGTAATGGAGCTCATCGGAAGTAAATCATTTTTGCCAACTAGGGAAGTAAATCTGGAATTGTCAAACTCATTCCATGATTGTTATATAATTTTTCGTACATAAAATTATATAATATAGCTCATATATATGAAAAAAACATAGAAATGTCATGCAGTTCGACAACTCTGGATTTACTTCCCTGGCAACTGCATTACATTGCAGCAGTCAAGTTCAGTTACACGTGTTCAAATAGAAACATCCACCCGAGATACAATGCCGTAAAACAATTAAACCCAAAGAAAACGAAATGGAAACAAAGAATAAGAATATTTAGTAGGTAGTATAATAAACATAAAGTGGTATGTTAAGTAGGGAAAGAGAAACTAAAATAAAAGCGTAATAATGAATGACAATATTAAAATTGAGGGATTAAACTGTGAATAAATATTAAACGATAATATACAATGCAGGGTGAGAACCTATTTTATATTCCAATATACACACAATTTCTTCATAAAAGACAATGGAATAAGGGAAATACTAGGGATATAAGCTGGTATAAACATGCCGCTAATACTATTTTTAAGGGACAAATGACACCAGAGCCACTATTTACATTTTGGGCCTTGGCAACACTGATTGCTGTAGGTGCCATCTGGTGTTTCTACTGGAAGGTTTGACATCTTTGACTTTAATATGTTTCAAATATGATGTCAAAAGTGTTATTTGTGTTTTTTTTACGGTGACTTTAAAGCGTAAAGATGGATTTAACTTATGAAAATGTTCGTGACGTGACTTATTTTAATTGTCAACGTGAATTATCTAGACAAGAGTGCAATTGATTAACTTAAATACTACATTTGACGCTGAAGCTCCATTCCTTCCCACTGTTAAACGCCAGTATAACGAGTTAAATTGTGGCTGCCGTTCCCTCATTGAGTAATTCGCGAAGGTGTCCAAGATCAGTTGTTGTGCCAGAGCATATTGATGCTGTGTGAAATCTGATAGCACAAGATCGTAATGTCACATACGGTGAGATAGAGGCAATACTAGCATGTATAAATTATTGCTCGATTATTTAGCCTGAAAAAGGTTTGCTCTCGTTGAATCCCTCATAACTTCACACAACCTCAAAATGATGCATGAGGCGATTAGAGTACACGCATGCTCAAGAAACACAATGATGGGGCTTCAAAAGACGTATATACGATTGCAATAGATAACGAATCGTGGATCTATGCATATGAGCCAGAACTTGAACAGCAGTCGAGTGTATGGGTGTTTCAAGATGAACCAAATCCAACAAAAGTTGTTAGCACTCAAAATATTTCAAAACAAATGATCGACTGTTTTGTTGTTGTTTTTTTTTTTTCAGAAAAACTGGTTATTTGGCGACATGCCTCTAGAAGAACATAAAAATTTCAATTCTGGTGGTACTCAACTATTCGTTTTGCCGGAAATCTTTGGTGAAAGTGCCGTCGGATCACTCATCAAGACAATGCAAACGCTCACACATCTCGTCCAACATCCGACTATTTGAACACTCACAAAATCAAATTGATGACTCATTCGGAATACTCTCCTGATTTGCACACAATGACCTTTTTTTTCCCGAACATCAATAATAAAATGCGTGGACAACGATTTTCGCCAGCTGAAGAAGCCGTTAATGCGTTCAAAAACCATGCTTTGGAATTGTCTCAAGCGGATTGGAAAAACGCTATGACAAATGGTTCGAAAGCAGGCAAACTGTATTAACCAAAATGGAGGTGATTTCGAGAAACAATAAAGCAATTTTCAAAGTGAAACTGACTGTTGATAACAATGAGAGTGATTATTTTTATTATTAGGCTCAAAATATAAATCTCGTATGGCTCTCGCATCAGAATACCACGAAAAATTGTAAATAAAGTCGCACAAAACTAAAACCCCTTTTAGTGAGACAAGGAATCTATTATCGTGTCTAACTTGCAAAACTAAATGCAAATATTTGTACATTTAGCAGAAATTTTTTGTGTGATTAGGACAAGATATTTATGTTTCGCATTCAAGAGCAACCCCGAAAGGTCATAAGTATTCTGCCTCTTTACCTGAAAGCTAGGATTACATGCCTAATCTCAAAATATGTAATTTTAATGGTACGTAAAATACGAGAGTTTTAAAGCTGTGATCTCAAACTTTGGATTAATTAAGCTAGCGATCTCTCTATGAATGTCATTTCTATGACTATTTCTTTCGAAACAGTCTGCGTGAGTATGTTTTCTTTTAAATATCAATATTGAATTAATGGATGAATACAATCATTCGCTAACCTGTCAAATATAAACGGCAGAGAAACAAAAACGCTTGCATATCTACCTAGTAGTGCTAGTGTTCTCCACGTGGATGTTGATGTCAAATCCGGAAACAGTCATGTTTACTCATTTAGTTAGTTCCAGTTACTTCTTGGTGTTAAAGGATGGCTCATCGCTCGCAGATGGCACTGTAGACCAATTGTGGACGCAAATTTTGCCCAGAAATCTTCTTCTTTCAACGATGAGGACCTTTTACTTGCAAGAAGTAAAACACGGGACCATCGGTTTTAATTCCTCTTTAGAGGAAGCAATGCTTTGCTTCCGAAAAGCCCTACGCCAGGTTTGAGTTTGCAATCCTGGGTTTTAGAGGCTATCATGGTAACCAGTATACTATGGACGATGATTTGTACTTCTTTGTCAACTGGCGCTTATCACACATGCTCATTAAAATGCTTTAAACGTAATCGCCTCTATTTAAATATCCTTTTCGGGTAATTATTGGAAATAATGGTTGCTAATCACGATTTCTTCCTTTATGTTTTCAGCTACAGGTGTTTCTTTTCAAAAAACATGTTTTTTCCATAAACTCTGCCATCACTTTGTTCTGCTTCACTAGTCACTAACTTAGGAAGAAAATAATTTCCATAAACTTCCTTAAAAAAGGTGTCTTTTAATGATGCAACAAACATTTATTTTGTTTTTTAAACTCCTAGTATGAGCAATGAGTTTGAATTTTTGAATGGATGAATGGGTAGTTAAAATAATCATTAAAGAACATGTAATTAGTATGCATGCTGTAATTTATTATTTGTTACATGCGTTCAAAGTGTAATTTATTTTGTGTATCAAGTGATGAGAACACTGCTAAGTCAATGTGTATTCAGACCCATGACCACTAATTTTATACGTGACATATCGCAAATTTGCTTAATAACGACTATGTCAATATTTATGTAAAACATAATCGTCGTAAATTGTAATTTGCAGCCATCGTAGCCTATAACAATCGTGTAAAGGAATTATTTAGCCTCAAGCGTATTTTAAGCAAATCAGATCGTTTCGTACATACATTGTGGTCAGGTACACTAGGAAAATATTACTTAGCAAAGCTCTTGGTTGGACAGATGAGATATTTTCATTAGAAACGAAGCCATTATGTAATCCTTACTGGAATTCGGAATCGGTTTATTCTAAAATTTTAATTGTATAGACGAGGGTGTTACAATTTTTCTTGGTTGAATCACAGCACGTGCGCTTGCAGCAGTGCTCGGAGCCCGGCTGAAGGGGATTGTGATAGCCAGTACGTTACTGGGGGAAGTTCCTAGCAAAAGCGAATTTGCTCGCTGCCACTTCATTCGCCCCTTACGACAGTTTGCCCTTAATATGAAGCCGTATTACATGCTACAGGCAGGCTCCTGTAAGTAGTGAGTAATCTCCTGTTCTCTTGGCGTGAACGCAAGGTGTAACAGCCTGGTATAGGACGATATTGCGTGTACAGTTATTCTAGATAGAATTATAAGATCGGCGCAAGGAAGTCATACAACTTAATTTCAATAGACGAATATATAACGCCATTGCAAAATCTGTGTAAGACGTACTTATTCTGTTTATACATAAATTACTGTGAATAATGCAAATAACCTGGATAAAAGCACACAATTCATCACAAGTGAAGAAATAAATCTCATCACTATGAGCATTGCACCTACACAAAAAGTATATCATATAAATCAAAGTAAACATCAGCAGAAATGGTTTTATTACATATTTTCTTGTAGGCTCTGTGAAAATAAAAGAATATGTTAGGCTAATGGGATAATCAAATATTTTAAGACCTAATGTGACGGCATGGAAAAATACTTCTCTTTGCATGGCCAAGAGGGGAAAAAATTCACTTCCTCTTTGAGAAAAGAATAAGTATTGGCATTAAGCTAACAACAAGGAATACTTCGGAAACAGTTAACTCACAACAAATGTCCTTTGACGAAATCAGCAGATTTTATGTTGTAAAAAGTTGTTTATCTCTTATGGTTTACCGTTACGTAAAAGTCATTCCGAATGAATAGAACTTCAAAAGCTATTCTCAGAAAATGCAATGTAAGTATTCGTTTTATTTGATATCTAAGCATATTTAAAATATATTCTAATCAAAATCATTGCAGCCATTATTTAAAAATTCAGAATCAACGAAACATATTTCATATAAGGCTAGTTTGAAGTGGTGGTGCTATTAAAAATCTTGGTGATGCATTCTTGGAAGGTACCGCTTTTGGTATTTATTCAACTTCCCATATTTTAATAATGCTGTTGGCAAACGCACATCCGGACCTTTTTCTAAAAGTTGTTTTGAGGGAGGGGATTCAGGGCTGTATTTCCGCGTACTATGCACATGGCAGAAAAAGTAATAAATAATTGCAATTTCAAAATAGTTTATAAAAGCTAATGAAAAGCTAACGCATCGCTAAAATACTTTTAAATGATAATTTTCAATCGATGTGCTTACTTCCGGAACGTTTTTAATGAACAACATTTCTTCTCAACATTCACGTTTGAAAATGGGAACAAATTTAAACCTATGACCTGTGACGTTGTAAAGTTACGCCACCAGAGAATGTGAGAGCTGTTAATATTCTGAGAGTTTGTATCTCTATGCCTCGATGAGAAAGGGGTGATATCTGTAATGCTTTCACTGGCAGGACGTCAGGCAAATCTTGAGGGGAAGACATGCATTTCGGTGGTGTCAGATCCGAGAGAAATTCAGGTCAGATAATAGTGCTCATAAATAACTCTTGACCGACCGGCAACATGACTTTACGATAGACAAAGTACCACGAGGAATTCCTCAATAGTAATTGCTCGGAAAATTGAGTTAAATGTATTTCATGTTACACTATTGTACTTCTTTAAACAAGAGTGCGTGGCAATTAGCAAGAGATACCGTATATACCTACTGTCACACCATAATCAGGAAATGTTCATATGTACTTGACGGGATACGCCACACTAGAACACCTTACAGAAAGATGGTCACGGAAATGTATTGGAAAGAACGAAAAAAATCTGATGTGTTCCATTCACATGACTTTCTCTATATCGCTGCAACAAATTATTCTATTTACTTCATCTAATGGAGCAAAATTGCTTCCTTGTTAGTAGAAGCGAAATAAGGGTACCATAGGTTAAAATGAAAGTCAAAAACTGGTTGCTGTGCGACTGAAGTTCCTTTGTTTGTAGGAACACGAGTTCACAAAGTCCTGTAAGAGAAAAGTATGTCTTTATAGCTGAAAAAAAAACAAGGAATATCTCAAAAAGAATCAACTCCACGAAAAAAATGTATATAACATATATTGTGTGTTTTAAGGTGCTCTACATTTGTTGTGTGGCCAGTTTTTGTCCATCTCTTACGGTTTAGCAGTTATGCAAATTTGAAGAGACCGAGAATAAAGTATTTTAATCAAAATCGTTAGAGCCATTTTTTAGAAAATAAAAATTTTTGAAAAAGGTTCAATGTAAAGGGTAGTTTGGGGTGTGGGAATTTTTCTCAAAATCTTTGTGTCGCATCCCTGGAAGATACTAAATTTAAATACCAAGTTTGGTATTTTACAGACTTTCGTTTTTGAGTTATCGTGTTCATAGACACACGGACACACACACACGGCCCTTTTTCTGAAAATACTTTTTTTTGGATACAGAGGACCCTAAAACATATATTTCCGGTGAAATCTCGGTATCAAATTTTTTGGTGGAGTGCAATAACTTCTCTATACACTATATACATAGTACGTATAAAGAAAGTAAAAATCTGCACTGTATTAGATGTGTCAGCATGTGTAGTTTTAGAAATTGTATTTATGATACGCAAAGAATTTAAAACGAAAGCGTGTTCAAACTCGGCCGAGGTCGATGGATTTTTTCGGGTGTAAAAATCCTTAGCATGACTTCCTTCGGAAGGGAAGTAAAGCCATTGGTCCCGTGTCGTAGATTTACGGCACGTAAAAGAACCTCAAGCCTGATAAGAGAGGCCTCTGAGCAAAATTAAGCGGTCTTTCACGCCCAGTATAGAATGGAACGTGAGAACCACAATAGTTAAAGAGCGTCCATAAATAGCACGCAATTTACATTTATTTTGCAGTTCTATTTATAGTGTTAGATTCAATGATGTATTACTTTCTCTAGCACGAGGATGTCCATAATGATTAGAAAAGGTGTTGTATTCCACTCAAAAATTTGATGCAGAGATTTCACCGGAATATGTTTTGAGACCCCTTGAATCCAAAAACGGAATTTTTATAAACATGTCAGTTAGTGTGTACGTGTACTTCGTACTTAAGTTGCGAATGTTGCGAGGATTCGACACGAAGATTTTCAAGAAAATTGCCTAACATTTTTACAACATTTTGATTTTCTCAAAAATGGCACTAAAGATTTGAATGGAAATGCTATATGTGTAAGATATTCATCAGGAATGAAATGTACATCTTGAATTGTTCTTTACCTGAAACAGTTCAAACAATGAATAAAGTATATAAAAATGTGTTTCTTACACATAACTTTCTATAGATATACCGCAAACTTTTTTTACAAAAGATTATTCTTTTATCTACATTATGATAAGAATTAGCAGATTTGTCTTATTGATTGCTTCTTTGAAAGTAGTAAGGAAATAAGGCAATGCACAGGTTAAAGTGGTAGTGAAATCTTATAAAAGCCGATCACAATGTGAAACAACTGAAATTCAGTATTCGATGTTTGCTTGGAGTAAACAAAAGAGAGGCTAAGAAAGCTACTTCCGGCTGAAAAAAAAAATTAAGTATCTTTAAACTGAAAACACAAAAACACGGAATATTTCGAAAACAGTTAACTCCACTAAAAAAAACTGATGTGTTACATTCACATGACATTCTCTATATCTCTGCAGCAAATTATTTTTAAAAAACTTATCTTCTATTTAATTTCTGCTAATCGAGAAAAAATTAGCAGAAATGGACTTATTACTTGCTCCCTTGTAAGTAGAAGCGAAATAAGAAAGTACCATAAGTTAAAGTGATAGTCAAAGGCTGGTTTCTATGTGACTGAAGTTCCTTTGTTTGTATGGACACGAATTCACAAAGTCCTGTATGAGAAATGTATAAGCTTTTTATAGCTGAAGCCAAAAACAAGCAATATCTCAAAAACAATCACCTCCACGAAAAAAGTATGTAACATAAATTGTATGTTTTAAAGTGCCCCACATTTGTTGTGTGGTAAGTTTTTGTCCATCTCTTACGGTTTAGCAGTTACGCAAAATTTCGTTAAAGTACTCTTCAGAGATTATTCCCAGAAAATTCAAAATATACATTTTATTTGTCAGGTAAATATCTTTAATATACGATATTTTAATCAAAATCGTTAGAGCCACTTTTAGAAAATCAAAATTTTCGTACAAAATTCTATGTAAAGGGTAGTTTGGGGTGAGGGGATATTTCTCAAAATCTTCGTGTCGTATCCCTGAGAGAAACTAAACCTAAATACCAAGTTTGGTATTTTACCGACTTTTCGTTTTCGAGTTATCGTGTTCACAGACACACTTTCTTTTTGGTAGTGTTTAACACCCGTTTTAACTACTAATGGCACCGCAGGCGGTGACACTGATGATACATGAAATGATGATGGAGCACCGGTGGAATGCGATGGCGGGGGAAACCGGAGTACCCGGAGAAAACAAGCCCCAGCGCCGTTTTGTCCACCACAAATCTATAATGCGGTCGCTTGGGATCGAACCCCGACCCTCTAAGTGAGAGTCGAGTGGTCTAACCACTCGGCCACGACACGGCACCACACGGACACACACAGGGACCTTTTTCTGAAAATACTCTTTTTGGATACAGGGGACCCTAAAACATATATTTCCGGTGAAATCTCGGTATCGAATTTTTTGGTGGAGTACAATACCTTCTCTACACAGTATGTACATAGTACGTATAGAGAAAGTAAAAATGGTATGTAATAAATTGTCTGTTTTAAACATATCTACATTTTTATGCAATAAGTTTTTGTCTATCTCTTATGCTTTACCAGTTATGCTAAAGTTATTCAGAAGTCATCCAGAATGAAGAGGTCTTTAGAGGCTATTCCCAGAAAATTCAATATATACATTTTATTTGTAACGTAAGTATTATTAATATA
Source organism: Hymenopus coronatus (assembly GCA_030762935.1). Taxonomy (NCBI): domain Eukaryota; kingdom Metazoa; phylum Arthropoda; class Insecta; order Mantodea; family Hymenopodidae; genus Hymenopus; species Hymenopus coronatus. Next base: position 78,696,337 of record CM060894.1, read on the forward strand.
CGGTATTTTAATCAAAATCACTAAGAGTCATTTTTTTTTTTTTTTTTTTTTTTTTTTCATGTAAAGAGTAGTTTGCGGTGAGGGGATTTTCTTGAAAATTTTCGTTTCGCATCCTTAGAAGATACTAAACTTATATACTAAGTTTGGTGTTTAATCGACTTCGATTGTGAGTTATCGTATTCACAGACTCACGAACACACTGACACATACATGGACATTTTCCTCAAAATGATTCTTTTTGGATTCGGAACCCTAAAACGCGTACTTGCGGCGAAATTTCGGTATCGAATTTTTGGGTGGAGTGCAATACCTTTTCCACCTATGTACCTTGCAATATGTAGAGAAAGTAATACTATCGTTTAGATAAATATACCGTTGGTCGCGAACACAGAGTAACAGTACATGAGGGGAATTCTGGAACTGAAGGGGACAAAAACGTAAACAGAGTCAGGACCTTAGTAATATAAGTTAAACAGTATCGACTGCGGCCAATTTTGGAGCGGATTGTGTTATCTAAGATCACTAAACCGAGAAGCAAGGCTTGTGAAACTGTAGTTGTAGTCCAATAGCAGGAAAACATTTGGTCTTAATTTTGATAGGTAGAGTCAGATGAATCCTGTTCTACACACGATTTCTGTGAGAAAACAATCAATCATCACAACTGTCCATAATAGTTGGCTATACAATAAATTCTGAGACTTACAACATTGTAAGTCGCCATTGGGGTTGTCAACTGAAAATAATTTGAGACCACCTTGTGGTTTAGCGGGAAACATGCGAGTCAGTTGAGAAATTCAATGCTATGCCTGCATGTTGCCATGGTAGCTCAGTGGTTGAGCAACCGGCTGGAGACCGGGAGATCCGTGGTTCAAATCCCGGCTATAGCATTGAATTTTTCAGTCTGACAATGCCTGTCCTACACATGGCTTGTGTGAGAAAACAATCAAAATTATCACAATTGATAATGGTTGGCTATACTATCCTGGGACTTGAAGCATTGGGGTTGTCATCTCAGAATAATTGTGGTTTACCGAGACACATGCTAGTCAGCTGAGAAATTCAATGCTATGCCGGAATGGTGCCATGGTAGCTCAGTAGTAGAACAACCGGCCAGGGTCCGGGAGATCCATGGTTCAAATCCCGGCTATGGCATTGAATTTTTCAGTCTGCCTCTATCTATCCACATCTTGTCTTGTCCTAAAAGACAGCAAGTCTACTATACCTTTCTCTTTGCAGTAAGAACTAACAATCTAATAATTGGATGTGATGCTTATATATGTTTTGCCCTCCTCTATGAAGTAGAACTTGGCTTTAAAATGAACGTCTAGGGAGCGCATCATTTTCCATTTATAAACAGAATACGTGCATAGGTTTGGAAAAGCGAGCGACGTGCATACAAATGTATCCTCCTCTTTTCCTGAACATACTCTCTTTCTTGTTTATTAACGTCTCATAAAGGGAATGTAGATTTCGAGGTTGACAAGCCCTTACAGGCGCACTGCAAAGGAAGTAACTGATATTAAATTACTGGGTGTCAAAGCTTCATGAAGCTTGTCGCTTTATAAGGAAGTCTGGCAGAAAAACCATCAGCCACTGAAATAGCATACCAACAGAGTCAACAGCGGACATCCAGAGAAAGTGGCTTCTTAGAACTGTATCAGGCAAAAAATGCGATGAAACGGCCAGAACACGAACTGAAGATGCTTTATCACTGAGCTACCATATCATATTTAAACATCCAATAAAGATAAGGTAAATACCACAAACAACAAAATGATACTTTCTGTTTTAGTTTCTTTTCACTTTCTATGCACGTACTATGTACATCGCAGATAGAGAAGGTATTACATTTCACCCAAAATTGGATCATAGAAATTTCACCAGAAATGCATGTTTTGAGGTCCCTGAGTTCAAGAAAACATTATTAGAAAAAAGGTCCATGTGTGTGTTCGATTACTCAAAAACGAAAAGTCGGTTAAATACCAAACCTTACAAGGATTTCACATGAAAATTTTCTAGAGAATCCTCAACTCCAAATTACATGGAAAATGTTTTGTAGCGTTTGCTTTTTCAAAAATGGGTCAAACGATTTAGGTTGCTGTATATGAAAGATATTGATATGATAAAGTGTATATCTTGAGTTTTCTGGAAGTAGCCTCCGAAGACCACTTCATTCTGGAAGGGCTTTTGCATAACTGGTAAACCGTAAGAGGTAAACAAAAATTAATAAAAAACAAATGTAGATCTCGTTAAAACACGCAAATATATTATATATATATTTTTTATTTTGTTTTGCTCCTGGCCATGGAAAGATGAATAAATCACTAGCTTTTAAAGGATTTAACAATCACTTTAGCCTAATGTATTCTCTTATTTCCTTTATTTTCCTTCTAATGTAAGGATTTAAATAATAGTGTCATATGCTAATGGTTCATCGCGATTAGCATGAAGTATATAGAAGAATACATTTTGGTAAGAATAGTTTGCTACAGAACGCGTGGAGAAAGAAGTGTGAATGGAACATATCGGATTTATACTTTCTCCATATGTACTATATACATAGTGTATACAGAAGGTATTGTATTCCACCTAATGATTCGATACCAAGATTTCATCGGAAATACATGTTCTGGGACCCTCTGAATCCAAAAAAAGCAGTTTTGGAAACATGTCCGTGTGTGTATGCTTTTGGGCAGCATAGCTCAAAAACGAAAAATTCATTAAATACCAAAATTTATATTTAAGTTCAGTACCTTTTAAGAATGCGACACGAAGATTGTCAAAAAAAATTCCCCTACCCCAACTACCCTTACGTGGAAAAAATTGTCATGGCCATGGAAAGGGAACCAAATTACAATGATTCTAAAAGATTTGGATACCGCTTTTGCCTGGTGTATTCCCTTATTGTGCTTCTATTTATAAGGAACTAAGTGATAATTCAATTTCTGGTTTAATTGTTTTTTCACATAAGCCATGCGTAGGACAAGAGTTGGATAGGTAGTCAGACTGAAAAAATTCAATGCCATAGCCTGGATTTGAATCACGGATCTCCCGGTCTCTAGCCGGTTGCTATGCCACTGAGCTACCATGGCAACAGTCTGACTCTACCTAACCAAATTCAATTTCTGCCAATGTTTAATTCGATTAGCATGGTGTAGATCAGGCCTGGCGAACATTACTCCCAAAGTGTGAACAGAGTTTGCCCTCTTCGTATCTGTAGTGGCGACTGAAACACATACACACTCACGCGTCTGATGGAATCGGATTTCTCTAGCAGCGGTGGGTTCGGTATTTAGTCAAGCTGCTACAGCAACTCCATAGCTAAACCGGTCGCTGTGTTTTCCTGGTCACTAAGGGAGGGGAAGTAGGAGAAGGTCTTAATACTTTAGGAGTACTGTTCGCCAGGCCTGGAATAAATAAAATATTAATATATTTTAAGAATCGTTTCTTTGCTGAATTGACAGAGAAAATCATGTTAATGGAACTCATTGGTGTTTTACATCATCTGTCGGATGTTATTTTGATACCTATTTGTTTTCAATAAATGCTCTAATCATTTCTGTTAACATTTTAAACGGGTATAAGTAATAAAATCCTTAGCTGGAATTTTCAATGAACAAACTCTTCGTCATTCGCATAGAAAAATAAATTGACAAAATGTATTTTCTTTGCATCTGCCATACCAGAAACATTGACTCTTGAATATTTAATTGTTATAATTTTATGTTGATAAGTTAATACATACAATTCGCAGTTTTGCTCACGTAATTGCATGCGTTACGAAAATTAATCTCTACAACATTTCTTTATGACGTATTAACAATTGATAAAATATCACGGAAATGCATATTTTGAGAACACCTGAATCCAGAAAAGCATTTTTAGGAAAAGGTACACTTGTGTTTAAGTGATACAATGGAAAAAAAATAACTTGCAGTATTACTCTGCATTATTATTTTATTTAAATAAAACAAGAAAAGAAAAACAACAATATCATGAATATCTAAATAAATTCACACGCAACACAAGTTTTTATTTATGAGATGCATAATCCACAAATTATAATATTTACAGCATGAACAGACGATAGTAACTCAGTTGACACTCACAAGCATCAATGCAGCCTTGAGCGGGTCATTCACCGCTATTATCTAGTGAAGCAATGCCGAGCTCGCTGCATGCAAGCGATTACAAAACGACTCTGTTTTATCAATGTTTTATGTTATGGAAAATAATGGAACAGACAGCTAATATACTAAAGTTAGAGTTGTTTCCCTCAAAATATAAGTACTTAAATTTATATGCGTTTTCTCTGACATCTCTTCGTTATGACAGTGCTCCCTATACCTTGAAGTTGGTTCTGAAACGGGCGCGTTTGTTTCAGAAGAGGCCTGAGTAATGCTAGAGGTTGCATGGCTCTCTCCTCTAGCTGTCGCTCTCGTAGGTAGGCATTTTATCTCGCCTTTAAATGTTCTTTGAAGTATTCTGTTTGTCTCTTGAAGATGCCGTGTACCTTAGAACGGACAGCATGTAAAAGGCTTAGAGAATTCAAAAGAAAAGATGCAATTATTAGAAATACAACTCCTTTATCCCGCTCACTTCACTCTTTAATTAGAATATACTTATCCCAAGGGAAGGGGAGGCTTTTTTAACCCTCTTCAAGTTTCGTTAGTTCTTTTCACAGCGCCACGTCTTTATGTTACGCTACTCTCCTTTGTTACACAAGTGTGTCTGCATAAAAGAAGATTCAAATGAAATTTCAGAAGTAGTTTCAGGTGAGTTCTGCAGTCCCGAGGGCAAAGAAAACACAGTAGCGAAATGCTACTGCCGCCGCTGCTGCTGCTGCTGTTTATAATACGAATGGTATGTAATAATGCTTCATCTTCTTCTTGTAGCTGTTTTTCTGCCCACCCCGTCCCTCCTTTGCTCAAGAATGTTGTCTCTGGCTGAAATTACTCCCGGGCGAACCTACAAAGGGAGCCCTTCTCTTTACATCGATCCCCTCCCTACATTCTTGTGAATATAGCACGCAGGTAAAGCCCCCTGCAGCTAATAAATTAACGAGATTCATGAGCAGCAGAAAGACAACTTTATTTGTATGCCTCAGTCACCAAATTAATGATAAACCAGCTTAAAATGACATCCGAGATGGATATTCATGGGTTTATTAGTCACAGAGCTCTTCACTCGGAGGAACGAAGGAGGACAGTCACTTCGCACATACTTCCAAGGAATTTTGGACGCAGAGATGGAATGGTAAATCGAGGAAAATCTATGGGTTATTACAGAAGATTGGAGAATGAAAATAAGGCGCAGAATGAAAATAAGAAAGTCTGCCACAACACATATGGTTTCAAGGAATTTTAGACACAATGATGGTATGAAAAATCAAGGGTAAACAAAGAAAATTTGAGAATGAAAATAAGGCGGTGAATGAAAATAAAAGAGTCAGCCACCTAGCATATAGTTCCGAGGAGTTTTGGACGCAGTGATGGAATGAAAAATCGAGGAAGAAATATGGTAAACACAGAAGATTGAGAATGAAAATAAGGAGATACCGAGGACGTTGACTCAGGCGGTAATGTCTTGACTTCCGCTTCCCAGAGGCCCAGGGTTCAAATCCCGTGGGACGGCCAATCTAGCTGAGGTTTCTTGGTTGTTTCCCTCAGTGGCAAAGCAAACACCGGGTTAGACATGTAATACTACTACTACCTAAAATTCCATTTTCGGTCTAAAATATTAGTAAAACTGAAAAACCAGATGTGTTCCATTCACACGATTTCTATGCAACAAATTATTGTTATGAAGCTTGTTTCTCTATCCACATCATTCTAATGGTCTTGTTACTTGCTCCCTTATAATTAGGGAAACACACTAGGCTAAAACATAGTCAAATCTTTTAAAAGCTGTTTGCATTGTGTATCTTTCTGTTGATTGGTCAGCAGTTTACAAATTTCCGTATGAGAAAACTTTAAGTTTTAAAACTGAAAGCAACAACAAAGAATATCTCGAAAATGGCAAACTCCACAAAAAATATATATCTATATGAAATAAATTGTGTGTTTTAACGAGCTCTATACTGTCGTGTAGTAAATTTTTGTCTATCTCTTACTGAAAAAGTCATCCAGAATAAAAAGGTCTTCGGAGGCTATTCCCAGATTATTAAAGATGTACATTTTATTTGTCATGTGAATATACATATCGTTAGAGCCATTTTTGAGAAAATCAGAATTTTGGAACTTTTTGCTATGTAAAGGGTAGTTTAAGTTTGAGCACTTTCCTCAAAATCTTCTGTCGCATTCTTGTAAGATACTAAACTTCATTACCAAGTGTGTTGTTTTACCGACTTTCCGTTTTTGAGTTATCGTATTCGCTGACACAGACACACACACATACACACATCGATAAATATTTAATTGCCAATAAAGGATCTTTAATATTTATGATACATAACTTAAACACCAGGCTAAATGTTTTAAATTTCACGTAAACAAAAATTTATAATTCAATTTAATACACTCTGGTACACAAGATAGAATTAATAAAACTGACCTTTAACCAGTTACACTAATTCAGAACTTTTTCTAGAATACTTTTCTTTTGGGATACAGGGGACCTTAAAACGTGTATTTCCAGTAAAATCTTGGTATAGATGTTTGCGTGGAATGCAATACCTTCTCTACTTATGTACTCTGTACTAATTAGAGAAAGAAAAATAGATGGTAATTGGGTTTGCGCCTCCAATCTGTCCGCAGAAGGTGCTACAGCGCCATCTGACTGTCACAGAAAAGTCGTATGGTGTGTAGGCTGAGACACAACCGTCTGAAACACAGATATTGAAAAAACAGCTAGAGCGGATACCGCCCTAGCACATCTACTTGGTGAAAATGCTGTGGTTACTGGGAAAAGACCACGAAAGCTACTGTCCTTCACATACAGATTAACGAATATCACGAACAGAACCGCTGTGATATAACCAGGTAATTAAAGCGACGTTAAAAAAATAAAACAAAAAAAAATAAAAGAAAGAAAAGCTGATGTGTGCCGGGAAAATATAATTACATTGTAAAGTCTACCTATCCCTTATTATTATTGGAGTTAGGCAACTCCCCATACTCTGAAAGCAACAAGGTCGAAATTACCGTGTCTGTTGACCTTTTGGTAATTACACAAATCTAGCCTACTTTTCATAGGAAAATGGACCTTAACAACAATAGTTACGTCCATTGCAAAACCATGCGCTTAATAACCCCTATTACAGTACATGTAATACCAATAGGATCGCTATCATATGTTCTGCAACGTATATTCTTATGTATGGAGGTTAAACGAACAACTTAAGCTAAAAAAGGAGTCACAAAACAGTTATAAAGAGATGAGAAGAGAGGGAGACATGTGTGATACCATACCTACAAGTTTTGACAGAACACGCTGGCGTATTGTTTGTAGCTCAACTGATTAATTTCATGTTCCCATAGCACCTCAGTGCGTGATAGAGTTTCGAGTCCCACAGTCCTCGTGCACTTTTTTCTTCTTTACGTATTATCCATCAAATTGCATAATTAGTTCAGTGTTTGTCACTAATAAATTTAGGTGTAAATTAAAAGATATACGAATTAAGAACAAACGGCAGTTCATTTTACGTTTTCTTCAGTTTTTTATCCTTAATTTTCATTCTAATTGTTTTAAATAAGACATTTCACTAACACTATAAAAATACTGGAGTGATAAAGTGTTAATAACCATAAATAATGTTATGATATCCCATCTAGCTTTTTGCCAAATCAGGAAGAAAGAAAGCGGGGGGAAAAAAAGTATGAATGTCTTGGTAAGATTCGATCCAGAATCGAGCATCTTCTTGAAACTCGAACTAAAGCGCTTGCCAACCGAATACGCTACTGTTCTAGACCCAAAGTCTATAATGTTAGTATACAGAAGATGGGTCTCGGGAATGATGTTTTCAGGTTAGACTATAATCTGCGGGTTGCATAAGGGACAGGTGAACCACCTTGTATAATGACTTCAAATCAATGGCGTTTATTTTACTCTGCATGAAACAATAAAACCAGTAAGACCTTTTTATCTCCCAGCCTGCTTACTTCGGCAGGCCGAGTTAGGCAGCGAGGTCACTCACTACTTGGACGGGCGATCGCTGCCCACCGCGCTCATGCACATGCCAGTGCAGGGAGCTAATCACCGCCCGGCGGACAACTAATACACAAGCTTGCGAACAATCTTTCAACCCCCTATTTCGCACAGGTAAAATCGCTTTTAGCGGTTAGTCACAGTGGCGAAAATACATTCTTGGTTGCTAGTTCTAAAACCATGTTATTGTATTCGACTGTTGTTTAACTTGAAATTTGTACAGTTTTGTTGTATTAAATAACCTACATAATATTGGGTGTTCATGCAGTCAGAACTCCTCAAAACCATGTTCCGGAGACAAAATGTCTGAACAGTTGTCCTCTAAGTGCAAGAGCTGTTGATCTTTGCACCCATTGTGGCGAACTGTTGATGGATGACTTGCCGTTGTAGGCTTTATTGCAAGGTCAAAAAGAAACCTTTTTACTGTTTCTCTAGTGGAACCGATTTTCTCTAGCAGCAGCGGGTAGAGCTGATAAGGCCACTCCCCAACTAAACTAGTCGCTGGCGATCACTAAGGGAGGGGAAGTAGGAGAAAGGCTTCATACTTTGGGAGTAACTTTCACCAGGTCTGCTCTAAATACTTGCTTAACGAACCACTTGAGTTTTACTGGATGATCAGCATAGAGCAGAGCAAACTTCGCTGGCTCTTAGTCAGCCGGCGGTACTAGCAGGTAGGTGCGCCCTAGGTAGGTGTGTACTACGGTTTGTCGTGTAACTTATTTATAACAAAGAAACAAAGAGTAAACACTTATAAATAAAACTTATCAGATGTATCATGCCGAGATAAGTTAGAAGTGCCTCTCTTCGTTGTTCAGCCACTTCTGGTAACTGCTTAAAAAATTGATGCAGTTGCGGCTGAGAAATGACAGCAATTTCTTGACGACTCTTGTTATGTTCCTTTAAAGAGATTGGATTTGTTTTGTAAACGTTATCTTTTAAACTCACAGAGATAAAAACCGCAGCGCAATAAATCGGGGTATCGCAGGGATCACTCGCAGATTCTGTACAAACATCTGAATCATAAATGAACGGAATACCGGTACCCGAATAAGCGTTTCAGTTAATATGCACTGTATTGAGTCGACCAAAAAATACGTGCCACGGTTGCAGGAGATGAACTCACACTGGAGCCTCGCGCTTCACCACCGGCCGGATAAAGCCGGGAAACCTGTTCTGTTCCACGTTGATCACTCATTATTGCCATATCCCAGGTATTGTTTTCTACTTTCTCTGCACGTTCTATGTACATAGTGTATAGAGAAGGTATTGTATTGCACCCAAAATTCCATACCGAGATTTCACCGGAAGTACATGTTTTGGGTCCCCCTGAATCCAAAAAACAAGCATTTTTGGAAAAAAGGTCCGTTTGTATGTGTGTGTGTGTATCTGTGGACAGCATAGCTCAAAAACAAAAAGACCGTTGAATACCAAACTTAGTATTTAAGTTTGGTATCTTCCAAGGATGCGACACAAAGATTTTCAAGAAAATACCCCCACCCCAAAATACCCTTTACATGGAACTTTTTTCAATTATTTTCATTTTCTTAAAAATGGCTCTAACGATTTTGACTAAAATATCGTGTATTAAAGATATTTACCTGACAAATAAAATATATATCTTGACTTTTCTGAGAATAGCCTCTGAAGACTACTTTATTCTGGATGAATTTTACGGAATTTTTCATAACTGCTAAACCGTAAGAGTTGGACCTAAACTTACCACATTAAAAATTTAGAGCACATTAAAACACATAATTTAAATTATATATATTTTTTTTCGTGGAGTTGATGGTTGTTTAGATATTTCTTGTTTTTGGTTTCAGCTTTGAAAAAATTGTATTTTTCTCATACAGGAATTTGTCAATTCCTGTCCATACAAACAAAGAACTTCAGTCACATAGCAACCAGCTTTTGACTATCACTTTAAGTTAATGGTACTCCCTTATTTCACTTCTACTTACAAGGAAGCAGGTAGAAGACTATTTCTCCTAATTTTTTCTCGATTAGCATGAAGTAAAAAGAAGCATAAGCTTTTTGATATGAATTTTTACAGAGATGAAGAGAAATTCATATAAAATTCATAATTCTTTTTAAATAGTGTTTAACGCCCGTTTTTACTACTGTGGCATCGCAGGTGACTACACTGATAATACATGAAATAAAGATGGAGGAGCACTGATGGGATGTGATGTCGGGTGAAACCGGAGAACCCGGAGAGAACCTGCCCCTGCTTCACTTTGTCCACCACAAGGCCTACATGCGGTCGCCTTAGATCAAACTTGGTGAGAGACACTGGTCTAAACACTTGGGCCACGGCGCGGCCCACATCAGAGGTCGGCTCTACGTATCATTTAACTTGCAAACGACCTATGCGGCATCAAACAGCTCTCATGTATGTAAAAATACCTAACCCAGTCAATGAAATTGACCACAAATTGAATGTGATTTGGTGCCATAAATGAATTCTGTGCAGAGAGAAAAACAGCCATCCTGGGCATGAAAGGTGTAAAATACTGAAATGAGTGCGGAAGCTAAAAGCATATGCAAGCTGGGCTTGGTGAAGACCACCAAGAATTTTATGTTTAGCTTACTACCACAACATTTCATAAGATAATAATTATTTTAAATTTTCATTATATTATTAATTTATATTTACTATTTTATACAAATAAATGTACTCTATTTGCTTAGATAAGTGAATTACAGATTTTTAGGATCCATCACGAAAAAAAGTCTTATTAGATCCTATCCTAAAATTGGTCAATTTAGGGTATATAAAATTGAATTATAATATTCCTTGGTATGTAAAATATTAAAACAAATGAAATTTGGGGGTTAGAGGTCAGGAATAAAATATGTCAGAACCTGAGAATGCAGGGTTAAATCATTATGCGTGTAAACATTTACTAGCACACATCACATCTGTGGTGTATGTGCAAAATACAGTGAAATGCATAGAAATATTTTACTTTCTGTATACATACTATGCACATAATGTATAGAGAAGGTATTGCACTCCACCCAAAAATTTGATACCGAGATTTCACCGGAAATATATGTTTTAGCGTCCCCTATATACAAAAAAAAAAAAAACATTTTCAGAAAAAGGTCCTATGTGTCTGTCCGTGTCTGTGAACACGAATACTCAAAAACGAAAAGTCGGTAGTATTTAAGTTTAATATCTTCCAAGAATACAACACGAAGATTTTGAGAACCCCCCCCCCAAACTACCCTTTACATGGAACTTTTTTCGAAACTTTTTATTTTTTAAAAAATGACTAACGATTTTGATTAAAATATCGTATACTAAAGATATTTACCTGACAAATAAAATGTATATCTTGAATTTTCTGGGAATAACTTCTGAAGGGTACTTTATTCTGGGTGAAAATTACGGAATTTTGCATATTTGCTAAACTGTAAGAGGTGGACAAAAGCTTACCACACAAAAATGTAGAGCACGTTAAAATACACAATTTATGTTATAAATGTTTCAAAACGACACCAAACGAAGATGAGGACCTACTTGGTCATACCGTAAGTGATACGTCAGTATAATTTTCAGCTCTAAATTCGGCACATACAAAAACTGCCGTAAAGTCACTATGGTTTAGGCAGTCGTACATAACAAAATGGCACGTGCCTGGCCCACTCCAAGAGAGAGGCCAGTGCGTAACGAAACTCCCAGTCGCATGATGTAGGCGTGGTTTGATAGACACGCCGGCGCGGCACAGGTCATCTTAGTAATGGAAAACGTAGCAAATATGTGTAGCGTATGAAAAACGTTGTTCCTTCGCTGCCTAATCCCAAATGTGTGCGATTTTTAAAAAACACATAAAACTTTAAATAGAATAGTTTGAAAGTTTTGACATCAAGTTTCAGACAAGTCAAAGTGTAAACTAATCGACTGGTATCTTCGTTTGGTGTCGTTTTGAAACGGTCTGTATAAATGTTTTTCTAGAGTTGGTCGTTTTTGAGATATTCCTTGTTTTTGATTTCAGCTTTAAAAAACATACTTTTCTCATACAGGAATTTATCAACTCCTGTCCATAGAAACAAAGGAACTTCAGTCCCATAGTAACCAGGTTGTTACTATCACTTTAACCTATGGTACTCCCTTATTTTGCTTCTACTTACAAGGAAACAAATAATAAGTCTTTTTTTGCTATTTTTTTTCTCGGTTAGCATTAAGTAAATAGAAGCATAAGCTTTTTAATAATACTTTTTGCAGTTATAGAGTGAATGAAACACATCAGATTTTTATATATTTTCTTTCCCGAAATGAGTTCGCGCAGAAGAATGCTTAGAAAGCTATTTAAGAGTGTTCTACATCTAAAGGTGCTTATTTGATAGCAAGTTAAAGAAAGCAGCCATAAACTTCGCTCCGTAAGTCAGGGGCCTATGGATCTCCCATGTCACTACCTATCTCACTCACTCTCTCTCTCTCTCTCTCTCTCTCTGTCTTAGAAATATTCTTGTATGATGCGGATTATAAGAGAAAAGTGAAGCACCAGCCATTTTCTTGAATCCTTATATAAATCTAAATAAAAGAAAATTTGCATTTATGACAAAATAAAGTTATCTTATTTTGAAAGTGGTTTAAAGCAGCGTTAACTGTCGGCACGTGGCGCTGTTCTCTGGGCACACAACACGGTATGGAGCTGACATTTCTCACGATGTTTTTTCAAGCGCCGTCTGAAGGGAATTGATGAATTGTGATGTCTTTTGTCGGGACTTTCTTTCTGGTCTGTTAAACGTTCCGTGTTGAAAACGGCACGCACATCCAAAATAAACAAAACACCGAGGGAGCACACCCTTATCGTTGTTAGACACGAAATGCTTACAGCTTTCTTGGCTCTTGCCTCATGTCTTTATTTAAATTATTCAAATTAACTGAATGTATTAATAAAACTATAAATATTCTTAAAATATAAAATGAAATACAGAAAATACGACCAAGCATAATACAATATTAACTGGAAACTAAAAGGTTCATGTTCCTTATATTTCGTTCCAATAAAGTAAAAGTAAAGCATTTTACTCACCAATGTAAATATTATTTGCGGCGTTCCCTCTACTGCTCGTTATATCTGATTATTACTTCTTTATACGCACTATGTACATAGTAGAAAGTACTGTATTGCACCCAAAAATTCGGTACCGAGATTTCACCGGAAATATATGCTTTGAGACCCCCTGAATCGAAAAAAAGCATTTTTAGAGAGATGTCAGTATGTGTGTGTCTGTGTCTGTGGGTATCTATGGGCAGTATAGTTCAAAAACAAAAAGTCCGTTAAATACTAAACTTGGTATTTAAGTTTAGTCAAGATGCTGCACGAAGATTAAAAAAAAAATCCTCCAACCCCCAATTATCCTTTACATGGAACATTTTTCGAACATTTTTATTTTCTGACAAATGGCTCTAATTATTTTGGTTAAAGTATTGTATATTAAAGATATCTACATGAAAATAAAATGTGTATTTTTAATTTTCTCGCAATAGCCTTTGAAGACATATTTATTCTGGATAGCTTTTGGGGAATTTTGCATAACTGATAAACCATAAGAGATACAAAAACTTACTGAATAGAAAATGTAGATCTCGTTAAAACACACAATTTATGTTATATACATTCTTTTTCGTACAGTTGATCATTTTTGAGATATTCCTTGTTATTGGTTTCTGTTTTAAAATACTTATACATTTATCATACAGGAATTTGTCAATTCCTGTCCATACAACGGAACTTGAAGCACATAGCAACCAGCTTTTGATTATCGCTTTATCTATGGTACTTTCTTATTTCTCTTCTACTTAAATGGAAATAAATAATAATACCTTTTCTGCCATTTTTTATCGATTTGCACGAAAGAAATAAAGGAATAAGCTTTTTATCAATAATTTGTAGCAGGGATGTTGAGAAAGTCATGTGAATGGAACACATCATATTTTGTTTTATGTTGTACATTATGTTTTTAGTAGATTATTTATATTTTCTTCGGCTATTTGGGTTCCTCGACCGAGCAAGCTTTCTTGACAGGGCGTGTATAGTAAAAGGAACTATTTCAGATATTACACATTTGTAACTTTTAGTTTAAGCAATTTATTTAAACTGTTACCAAGAGATTTCGTAATTTATTTAGATGTTACATTTCTGTGCGATTATAGCTAAAACTGTATTACGCGTTTACTTACACGTAACATTTAGATTTCGCGTATCACGTTTCTTACGTAAATAATCTTTAAGACCGACTTACTGTGGAACACAACTACATATACTGTTACCTCGAGACGAACTGCGGTTTACAATAACTGAGAGAGTACTGTGTTGAGAACTGTCTCTCTTCGGAATAGAGTCGAAAATGCTTGTTCTGCCTAAGCATTAAAACTATGCTCTAATTGGCTGGACTTCCCGCTCTCAGTAGCGTCTCTTCCTACGAGCCAGTAAAAGTTATCTTATTGTCTCAGGCTGCGTCACATTTTTATTATCTCTTCACCCTAAAACTTGCGTTAGATCTTTTTAGCTTGTGGACATTCTTTTATAAGTTTCCCCCAGCTCCTTGACCATTGTCCACAAAAACCTTGCGAAAGATTCCTTTTTATGGCATGTACTGTATCAGCTATATTTTTTCTCTTACAACTAATCTTATGCTAACATCCTCTAATAATATAATCTTATTTCTATAATACATTATATTGTTAATTATTTTCGCCTTCTTGCAGTTTTTAGTATTGCCTCATATTCATATAGGTGTATTTATGGTAAAAGTGTTTGTTTATCTATTTCAGGTAATTGAATGTAACACACTAGCACTGTTTTCAAAAATATATTTTTGGTGTTCAGTTGGCCTAAAAAAATACACTTTCCCCTCCTGTTATGCGTACTAAAGAAAGTAATAATTAATTTTGTGGGTTCAGATATCCCAAAACTTATTACATTACAATAAAACCCCAATATCAATGTGTGAATGAAATTCAACAACTTCTCTAGCAACTGTTTTTCCACAAACTCATTGTCCGTGATAGGAATTTAGGAAGTTAGCAATTATAAACAACACCAGATACACTATGGTAGCAGACACTTCTATTTACGTTTAAGGCATTTGTGCCAACTTTTGAATACTATGTTCTAGTTAGAATATTTCGAGGATGTCGCTAAAAAGTTCACGAAATAAAATTTTCTTTTGTTCAATGGACTGTTCCACTTTTACAAATGATGCGTTCATCTGAAACAAGCGGTGTAGTCAGCTGTTTTGAAGTGGACCCTTTTTCGCTGGAGGAGCAAGAGAAAGAATCGCTGCTGTCATTTCTTTCACCCTAAACTATCCTTTACATGGAAAAGGTTTCGAAAATATTGTTTTTCTCAAATTTGCTTTAACGACTTTCATTAAAAATCTTCTTAAGTCCTGTTCATTATAGATTACTTTTAATAGCTCGTAAACTATAACAGATAAAAATCGTATTAGAAAAAGTAAATCTTGCTAAATATAATTTTTGTCAAATGCATTATCCCCAAGATAATCCTAAATATTCCTTGATATGGTTTGAATTTCCTAATTTAAAACGTTATAATTTTCCTGAGAGTGAAATTGAACGAAATTTCTAAGTATTCCAGAGTGACGAGCTCTTAGAAAATTTAGCCACAGTCTTAGCATGTCGTATTACCTTATTTCCCTTGTATCTACAAGTAATATGTAATAAACCATTTTTGTTGTTGTTTATCTGGATTGCCATGAAGTAGACAGAAATATTAGCTGTTGTAAGAGTAGTTTGTAATAGAATGAGTAGAAAAATCCATGTGAATGTAGCACATATTTTTTACTCGAGTCATTGCGAAACCTCCGTTTTAAAACACTATTCTAAGATATGATTGAACCTGAGAAATAATCCGAGTACGAGAATCAGAGTGGGTTGGCAACATAAGCAATAGCTGCATAGTGGAGGTGTTTATAAACATCACAAGGAGGCTCGGCTCTCCTCTCCTCTCTTCTTCTCTAGCTTTTTTTTTAACTAAAAGGTATAATCTCAGAGCCTGGCCTGGACTCCGGCGCTGTATTCCTTTTCCTTTTTCTCCTTTTTTTTTTTTTAAATGTTCCCTAAATTTCCCCCTGTGGATCTATTTGTGTACGGTTTCTGTTTTACTCACTAATACACATACATATTCACATTTACAAACACCATGCCCATGGCGGGATTCGAACCCACGATTCCCTGCACCACGAAGCATCAAAGCTAGGCACTTGAACAAGCGCATGCATGGGAACCAGCATTATCCTTCATTTCCCTCATAGGCTGGTATGAGGAATAAAACAAATCTGATGTATTCCATTCACTTGACTTTCTCTACAACTCAACAAGTTATTCTTAAATAAGCTATTTTTCTATCTAGTTCATCCTAATTGAGATAAACATTAGCAGAAATGGCCTTAATACTTGTTTCCTATTAAGCAGAAGGGAAATAACGGAATACAGTAGGTAAACCCACCGTAAAATGTTTTAAAATTTGATTGCTGTGGGCTTGAAATCTGTTTCTTTGCGTGGCCGAGAGTTGATAATTTCCCATATGAGAAAATTTGCAAACTGAGACCTATAAAAAGCAATATCTCGAAAACGATGAACTCCTCGAAAAAAATTTACATGACATTAATTATGTTTTTCACAGATATCTACATTTTCTGTATAGTAAGTTTTTGTCTATCTCTTATGTTTTACCAGTTATCCAAATCCATAAAAATTCATCCATAATAAAAAGGTATTTTTAAGATAAGATTTCATTTTCTCATGTAGATATCTTATATATAAGAGATTTTAATCAAAATCGTTAGAGCCATTTTTGAGAAAATCAACATTTTCCAAATTTTTTCCATGTAAAGGGTAGTGAGTAGTGGTGGTATTTTCTTGAACATTTATGTGTCACATCCTTGGAAGTTACTGAACTTAAGTATTAAGTTTGTCATTTAACTGAATTTTAGTTTTTGAGCTATGCAGCCCACAGACACACACACGGACATTTTTCTAAAAAAGTATTTTTTTTGGAATCAGGGGGTCCCAAAACATGTATTTCCGGTGAAATCTCGGTATATAATTTTTGGGTGCAATACAATACCTTCTCTATACACTATGTACATAGTACGTTTAGAGAAACTAATAATACATCGTTCGTTCTTTTCTAACGCAATCCCTATGATATCTGATCTATTGAGGTAGGTTATTAAACCAGCAAGCGACGAGAACCCATTTCTGAGATAGAGGCATCCAAGGCTCCGATAATAGGACGATGATGAGTATGATGGTGAAATGAGACTACGTTTTTTACCGCGGACTCCGAAGCACGTTTGTCATTGGAGAAATTTAACGTGAGCTTGTCAGTGGTGAAGGATTGGATAGGACCGATTTAAAATCTCCACCTCAGAGCCCAGAATGAAACCAATGGTTACACTCTCCATGAGAAATTTAATCATTGCAACCGCATATTTTCTCCAAACGAAACAACCGAAGTGTTACGTACTGAATATACTTTCTCTAGCACATAATTGGTAGGTAGAGAGGTATTTTATTCCAAAATCAAAATTTCACTGGAAATACACGTTTTAGGGTTTCCTAAATAAAAAAAGTACATTTGAAAAAGGTACATGAGTGTCTGTGAGAACACAATTAAAAGCGAAACGTCCGTTAAATACCAAACTTGGTATGCTAGTTTCAGAATTTTTCAAGGATGTGATACGAAGATTTTTTAGGAAATTTCCCCACCCCAAACTATCCCTTTGCATGAAACTTTGCAATAGTTTGAATTTTTTTAAAAATTGTTATAAACATTTTTAATAAAATAGCATATGTCTAAGATATTTTTATGACGCATGAAATTTACATCTTGAATTTTCTGGGAATAGCTTCTGAAGAACTGTTGTATAATCGGTAAACCATGAGACAGACAAAATCATACTACACAAAAATGTAGATCTCCTTAATATACAGAATTTGTGTCTTGTACATTTTTTAGTTAACCATTTCAGAAATATTCCTGGCTATTGGTTTTAATTGCATAGGAAAATCGTCATTTGATTCACATATCTCTTGTTCTCAATGTGATTTTGTGGATCGTTTTAGCCAGTTTATTCCCTTATTTACCTTTCACTTACAAGTAAACAAGTACTAAAAACATTTTTGTTAATGTTTATCTGCATTAAGCAGGTATATAACCAGCTTTTGTGGAATAAATTGTTGCCCAATACATAGTCGTGTGAATTCAACACATTGGATTCTTTTTATTTGTATAGAACACGAAGATTAAAACACAATAAAAAGTTTTGTTAATTTACTCAGCAGAATTAAAATAATTCTAATTTAATATAGGGTAATCGTCGCGTAAATTGCGTAGAATTGCTGGCACGAGAGGGAAGCAGTTCTCGAACGTTGTCCGCCTACTCTAACGAGCTTGCTGGATGCTAACAAGGAAGTAATTGCGGGGCCATGTAGGAGGGGAGTTTTATACCGACAGTTGGTATACTTGCAGGAAAGTACCGCAGTAAAATTTATACACTGGCTAGCATCGCGTGACCGAAATGATTTACTGATGTAAATGGAGATACAGCATGCTGATCGAAGTAAGGCAATCTAACTTTGTGGTGCTATTTCACTGCCGTTTACATAACTTAAATATTATGTCCCTGCAAAAAAGTTCTAATATAAATTATACAAGCCAGTATCACGATATTGCTCACTCAGAGGGATGAAGACGTTTATAGCCGCGCAATTTCTTTATCTCTACTTGTTGGTTTATGATACATTTTCTTTGTGGTGCTCTAAGTTATACTGAAACAATGTTATTCTTGAGTATTTTTAACAACTCTTGTTTTTCTGCATATCAAACATTGGGATTTTTTTCTGAGTTAGACAAAAAGGATTTCATTCATATTATTAAGTTATAAAATATTTAGGTCGTTCAATAATGATCGGCGCTCACCCTATAACTCCTGTAAAGTAGCAGTTTGAAATATGTATGTGTGTGCGTGAAGCTCAACTATAGTACTGTCAATTGCCACCAGATGATGTTGCTACTCCCATAGGCAGCTCACTGGAGCGGCAATTGTACCGACCTGCAAGTATGCATGTGGACATTGACGAAAAAACAAGCATGGGCAAAGGTGGACTTACGTTTCTCTGGAGGGAAGGTGTGACCGTTTAGACATCCACAAGAGGTCAGTGGTCATATGTGGGGAGAGAGCACGAAGTCGCAGGTCCGTGTTTCGTTGGGTGTCACAATATTTTATTTCTGCTGCTCCTCCTACCATATCAAGCTTTGCGTATTTCATGTATTATTGCTGAACTATGAACCTTTAAAGTAATATTTAAACTTCTTCCTCTACCATTTCAAGGATTGGGTATATAATGCTCTGAGTTATACTGAAACAGAATTAATCCTGAGTTATATACTTTAACGTATATTTTACAATAACTTCTTCTTCAATATCAAGGTTCCTTATACTAAAAAGAGTATTTCTAAGTTACAGACCGCTAAAATATATTTTAAAATACCTTCTTCACCTACTACGATATCAAGGATTGGGCAATTGAAGCTCAGGGTTATACTGAAACAGGTTAAATGGTGTTAAACAATATTTTAAAATGTATTAATATCATTATTAGTTGTTAGTTATAGGAGATTCAGTGTATAAATAAAATCTGCAACGTAATTAGTCCTTATTAATGTAATCATACTATATTGGAGGGACTTTGCCATTCCTCATATTGTCATGTGGATTGCTTATTCAAGATATTGGGTGGAGATTCGGGAACACTGAAGTTCAAAGTTAAGGCTATTTGATAATTGGAAAAGAAATCACAGAAACTAACAGCAAAGAGTACACAAACATAAGAGAAGAGAAAGCCTTCCAACTATGTTTCTTTCCCTTATACTCCGAACCTGGATGCATCATCATCAGTAAAAATGTACCAGTCGCTTCCCCCTCCCAACCAGCTACGTCAAATTAGCTTGTATCTCTCTTCTTGAGTTTAACAAAGGGACAGATAAATCCACAGCTGTTCTGTGTTAGCACAATGCGCTAGTATATTAATGCAAGTTTTTCTTTACACCAGTGATAGATTCTCTTGCCTTCTGCGTTAAAAAATCTGATGTGTTGTATTCGCATGACTTTCTCTACATCTCTGCAACAAATTATTATTAAAACGCTTATGTTTCTACTTATTTAATGTTAATCAAGAAAAATTAGTATAAATATTCTTATTACTTGCTTCCTTGAAACTAGAAGAGGAGTAAGGGAGTACCATCGTTTAAGGTGATAGTCAAAAGCTGGTTGCTATGTGACTGAAGTTCCTCTGCTTGTATGGACAAATTCCTGCATGCAAAAAGTATGCGTTTTTCTAAGCTGAAACAAAAAATAAGGAATATCTTAAAAACGATTAATTTCACGAAAAAATGTGTATAGTATAAATTGTGTGTTTTAATGTGCTCGTTTTTTGTGTGGTAAGTTTTTGTCCATCTCTTATGGTTTAGCAGTTAAGCAAAATTCCGTAAAATTCATCCAGAGGCTATTCCCAGAAAATTCAAGATAACCATTTTATTTGTGAGGTAAATGTCTTTAATATACGGAATTTTAATCAAAATCGTAAGAGCCATTTTTGAGAAAATCAAAATTCTCGAAATTTGTCCATGTAAAGGGTAGTTTGGATTGGGGGGATTTTTCTCAAAATCTTCGTGTCGCAGCCCTGGAGATACTAAACTTAAATACCAAGTTTGGTATTTTACCTACTTCTCGATTTTGAGTTATCGTGTTCACAGGCACACGGGCACACACACATGGACCTGTTTCTGAAAATACTTTTTTGGATACAGGAGACCCCAAAAACGTATATTTCCGGTGAAATCCCGGCAGCGAATTTTGGGTGGAGTGCAATACCTTATCTATACACTATGTACATAGTACGTGTAGAGAAAATAAAAACTTGATATCTCGATATGATTCTAGTATAAGATCAAAGTGAAGAACGGGGTCGTGCCGTGGCCAAGTGATTAGACCACTCGCCTGTCATTATGGCGGCCTGGGTTCGATCCCAAGCAACCACATGTGGTATTTCGGATGAAGAAAACAACACAAGGGCGGGTTTTCTCCTGGTTCTTCGGTTTCTCCAGTCATCGTATTCCATTAGTGCTCCATCTTTGTTCCATGAATAATAGTCATCGTGTTAAGCACTACAAAAAGTGAAGAACCCGAGATTGGTGAATGAGAATGATGGTGATGATATGAAACAATTAGCGAGTTAGGAGAAACTGTAGAATCTATAGAAAACCCACCCAAATACCACTTTGTCCGCAACAAATCTTACAATTGGGTTCTTGGGATCAATCAGGTGCTTGGTGACGGTATAACCATTTGGCGCCATCACACTGTAAACTTATTTGTATTTTAATCGTCATACTATGAAGGAATCCGCTGTCAATCTGTGCCTTTCAGTCCATTCTGTACTTTTCTCCACACGTTCGCTCTATTTCCTTGTTTTCCAAATCCCATAATTCAGAAGCTATGAGCAAATAATGTACACCTCAGTTCTGCAGCTTCTTAGAGGCGAGAGTTATATGCTACAACTGTGGAGACGCTCTGCATTAACCCATTACGAAGCCACGTCAAGTGTTCCAGCAGTGATGCCACTGCCTTTGCTACAAAGCATGGTATTCATCATCATACATTGAGAAGGACCGTCAATCAGTCTGAGGTCCTTTTCATCGTGATTGTTGGGCGTGAAGAGCCCCCATTAGAGGGAAGATGTTTCGTGGTGAATAGCCGGCCAGCTTCATGAACCAGTCGACGTGAAACAGTGTTTCCCTAACCGCCTCGCAACATTAGCTGTATTAATTCAGCTCCTATCTAATGCCTTTCTAGAGCCGTATTGCATCTGATTGGCAGAAAATCATAATGCTATTAATGTATCATATCGTTTTATTTTGCGCATAGAAATGTTTAATAAGTGAGGTTGAGGAAGCAGACCCACCAGGAAGTAAAATCGCTTTGAACACATGTTTTTTTACGCTGTTTTTAATTTATTTACCAAGTAGGCACTATGTGCGTACATTAGGTAGATAAAATATTGTATTCCACCAAAAATTCAATACCAGATATCATGGAAATACAGTAATGTTAGAAAAAGGTCTCGAAAACACCATTAATACTAAATTTGGTATTTGTTTAGAATCTAGTAAAAATGAGACACGAATCCCCTACCCTAAACTCCCCTTTCCCTCTCTCTATATTTTCCTCTGTCCCTCACCCCCCCCCAACAATTAGTGTTTTGTTCAAATAATGGCTAGAGTAAAGTGATACAAAGTGTTTATAAGGAAATCTCAATATCGTATTTGGGCTCAAATCCAAAATAGAAATCAAAATAGAAATTCGGAAAGCCTGTCAATAATAAAATAAAATGCATGTGTTATAATTTTAATTACTTGTATCGAACCACATCTGGTAAAATGTAGGATTTTGGAACGGAGGGGACACGTTAAGGATTGATTATGGCAGGGATGAGGTGAAGAAAAGATAGGATATCCTACGGCCGTAGGTACGCAGAAGTCCCTAGAGTTTTTAGTTTGAACACCTGCGCACCTTTAGAGAGCAGTTCCTAGAGGCTACGCAGTGACTATAGTAGCTTACTCTGGTGTTCAGGGGGGAAAATATTTCCATAATGCAAACTGCGCCATCTGATCGGCATGGCCAACCTATAGGCTCTAAAAATATTTCCGAAAAATGAAAGGGAAATGAAATGGAGGAAATGAGGGTAGGTAGACTACACCACACTAGTGCTCGCCTTGGTGACCAGCGGAATGTTGAATCGGGTTCTGAAGAGTGTGTAAGTGAACTGGAACAAAGTTCTACCCTTCTGAAATAATCAAATTTGCCCCATCGATTTTAAGAGCAAAACATAGCATTCTTTTATATTACACATTCCTCGTGAATCGAATCCTGAACCTCTCAAGCTACCACAGAGCCATTTTGCTCGGTGGCACTTCGGGTGCTATAAGGCTGATACATCACTAATTTTACAATGTTTTCATCTACAGTAAAAGACATCTGATGTTTTATATATTCTCATAACTGCCTATCCTCATACTTAAACTTTTTTTAAAAAAAAGCATATTCTTCTACTTCATGTTAATCCAGATAAACATTTGCATAAATGCATTTATTATATATGCCCTTGCGTCAGTAAAATGTTTTGAAATTTAGTGACGAGTTTGATATGCCGTTCTCTTTGCTTGGCCAGAAGCAAGACAATCGAATAACAACTTTCCACAGGAGTAAAGTGTAACTATTGTAATGCTTTTTTGCCTCAACATTTGGCTACAAATAAAGTATTTAATTCACTGCTACAAACAACTCACTCGACGGCTTTCTCACGCCGCTGCTCGCACCTAACTGTGAGCTAACACTCCAATCGAAGTCTGACTCACCACTCACGCCGGCTCTTCTTTTTATAGCTAGAAATGTTACAGAACTTAGAAGAAGCTTATCAAAGCTACTGGAAGATTCTGGCGTGTGCCGGCTGATGTCTGGAGTTTCAAGGCCTCCGGTTATCGACGCGTCATACTTCCTGTGTTTACCACATTCCAGGTCCACCAGCGCTTACCAAAATGAACGTGAAATCTATAACAAAGATGATCTCAAGAATTGCTAACTATACAAAATATGTGTCTGACATCAACTACTACTATAAAGCATTATTTGTACAGCCAGTTTTTGTCCATTTCTTACGCTTTTCAAGTTACATTAAAGTTATTCAGAATGTAGAGGACTCGTGGTAAGGTCATAGACATATGGCATTTTATTCATAAACATTAGTCATTTTTCAGAAAATTACATTTTCGAAAATGCTTTAGATATTCACCTCAACATTGTGGTGTTTAAAGATTTAAGTTTTTATGTTGAACTGTTCATATACGGTGACACATACACACACACAGTCGCCCTCCGTGGTGTAATAATGGTTACCATGCTAACTTCATATACCCAAAGTCGCGGGTTCAAACCCGTCGGAGGACGATGGATTTTTTCGGGCGTAAAATTCCTTAGCATTGCTTCCTTTAGAAGGGAAGTAAAGCCGTGGGTTCCATGTCGTAGATTTACGGCACGTAAAAGAACCTCAAATCTGATAGAGAGGCCTCTGAGCAAAATTAAGCAGTCTTTCACGCCCAATATAGAATGGGAGCTGAGAACCATAGCAGTTAAAGAGCGTCCATTTCCATTTACATACACACACACACACACACACACACACACACACACAGAAACAAACACGCAAATGGGTTAATATTAAAAACCAGGGAACCTGTTTAATTATTTTAAAGTAAAACATTGTACTTGTGTGATAAAGCGAGATAGTGCCCAAAGCCTTTGGAATTACGCCGAATAAAGTAAATTTATACTACATCAATACAAAATATTTTAAGATAAAAGTTGTTCAAAAAATGTAATATCATTAAATTCAAAGTATTAATGTTATTTTGTCATGAAAAAGAGCATAATGGGTAATAATTAATAGCATACAGATGGACAGTCTTTACATGGCTACTGGCTAACTTGACGCGTTATCTGCGTTCTCGACAAGCGTTGTAAGACGCGAGAGAAAATTACATAGTTTAAAATTCTTTAACGGAGCCATCAGCTTCAATGTCTGTACTTAACCGAAAAAAATCAGTTAAAATGATATTATTTATTTAAACAATATTATGCATTCCTATCTTCCATACCGCGACTTGAGACCGATCCAGAAGATCCTATGTTGTTCGTAGCTGATAAGCACCATGGACAAAATATAATTTAAGACGCACAAAACATTTATTTCTATACTCGGACCTTTTTCTGGAAAAAATTCAAAAATGCTTTTTTGGATTCAGAGGACCCCAAAATATGTATTTCAACTTCAAATCCGATAGAGAATCTCTACGCCAATATACGGGATAGAGAAAGTAAAAGCTCTTTTCATATGTAACGTTCTTAAGGAAAAATAACTCTGTACTGTGTCTTCACTTTTTGTACTGATGCGGTTTTATTAGATATAATAATGTGAATGTCTTAGCAAGTTTTCGTCAAAGTAACTTACAAGCCTGCTTTTTATTATTATATTTTGCTTTTAAATGAAAGTTAGTCACTGTTTTGACTTCGATAATTGTTGCAGTGCCTCTAGCTACAATGAATATCAGCAGGGAAATAAGAATAAAGATTGTTATTTCAAACTTTACCAATTAGGAGGTACTGGAAAATACACGATAGAAATTGTTCTCATTATTTCGAATAGCAACAGTAGACTACAGAGCTTCATTATATAATATTCTTTCTGTGACAACTATAATTTTAGGAAATTACAATTAAAAATATTGAGTTCATGGAAAACAAATATAAGTATAAAACATATCAGTTTATAGTTACGTAAAAGTTAGCCAATAGATCACACCACAGTGAAAATTATGTCAAAGTAACATTCTTAATACGATATAATTGAGAAATTGACGTCTTGATTATAGTTTTCATTTAATTAGTAATGACAAATGCTATTGTCACCGTTATGTATTGTCATTTACTGATTCCTGAAATCTACAAAGATTATGAACTGATATAGTATTTTTTTCTCTGCCGAGTACTACGTACGTACATAAGGTAAAGAGGCATTGTTTTCCACCCGTAATGTAGATTGCGAGATGTTAGCGAAAATACATGTTTTGAGCACTCCTGAATAAAAATATTTTTAGAAAAAGGAACCTTGAGCGTGGTAAATGTATGGATAGCAGAACTTAATATGAAAATAGTTTAAATACCAATGTTGGTATTTAAGTTAATTTCTATTTAAGTTCGGTATCTTCCAGGATGTGACAGGAAAATTCACCAAACTATACTTTATATCCTTTCATACGGAAAATTTGTCGTAAAGTTTGATTTTCTCAAAAAAAAAAGCTCTAATGATTTTAATTAAAATACTGTATATTTAAAAAACATATACACGATAACCTAAGTGATATCTTGACTTTTCTAGAAATAATATCTGAAGAGCTCTTCATTTTGGATTATTTTTTATAACTGGTTAACCTCAAGAGATAGATAAAAACTAGTATACAGAAATGTATATATCATTAAATCACACAATCTATGTCATATCCCTTATTGTAGATATAACGATGTTCAAGATATTCCTTGTTATTGGTTTCAATTTAAAACTACTTATACCAGGAAGTCGTCATCCGTTTTTATTTTGGTTTACTCCTCGAATGCAAATAACTGAGGAATTTGTGGTGGACAAAGCTGCGGTTTACCCATGGCTATCCACCGATGCTCCATCTTCATTCCATGTGTGATCGTTGTCTTCACCTGTAGTGCCATTTGTGGTAAAAGCGGGTATTAAACACTATAAAAATTCAAGTAATGGAATTTAAAAGTTAGTCGTCTAGCGACAATGTTTTAACAATGTGACTATCACTTTAGCCTAATATGTGCCCTTATTTCTTTTCTAATTACAAGGAACTATCTAATAAGACTATTTCTGCTAATTTGTTTAATTGTTTTTTCACACAAGCCGTGTGTAGAACAGGAGTTGGATAGGTAGTCAGACTGAAAAATGCAATGCCATAGCCGGGATTTGAACCACGGATCTCCCTATCTCTCTCTAGCCGGTTGCTCTTCCACTGAGCTACCATGGCAATATGCCGGCATAGCATTGAATTTCTCAACTGACTCGCATGTTTCCCAGTAAACAATTAAACAATAAAACAATACTATTCACCATAATAGTTGGCTATACTATGAATCCTGGAACTTAAGTACTTACAACATTGTAAGTCGCCATTGGGGTTGTCTTCTCATAATAATTTGAGATCACCTTGTGGTTTACCGGGAAACATGCGAGTCAGTTGAGAAATTCATTGTTATGCCGGCATGTTGCCATGGAAGCTCAGTGGAAGAGCAACCGGCTAGAGACCGGGAGATCCGTGCTATGGCATTGAATTCTTCAGTCTGACTCCACTTTTCATTTCTGCTATGTTTATCAGATTAGCATGAAGTAGATAGAAGAATAATCTTTAGCAAGGATAGTTTGATTGCGGAAGAGGTAGTTAAGGTCAAGTGAATGTAACACATAAGATTATTATTATTGTTATTATTATTATTATTAGTGTATAGAGGCGGATGTCCGGATTAGCCATGTGAGCAGTTCACTTTACTTACATACTTATAACATCTACTTTAAAGATTGCAAAACCGTGTCTTGCAGGAATTCTGAAGACATGGTCGCTTTGTGGAACTACATGTGCCTTTCAAAAGAACTCGCTGTCCGCTCATAAAACTTGGGGGCACAACACTGGTGGCGATAAAATTCAGAAGATTTTATCGCCGTCGAAGAGCGGCCGACTTGAACTCCAAGTACCGTTTCAGAGAGTCATACTAAAAGTCCAAGATACACTGAGCTTACTCTGAAAAACTTAAAGAAAAGAACATACTGCCATAATGAACAAAAACTAAAATAAACTCTCTTGTAACGGGGTCAGCCAGAAATCATCAGACGCACTAAGAATTAAGGGAACGTTGTCTTGTTTAAAACATGATTTTTGTGAGGGAGATAATCTATGTATATTATGAGAATGGTGTAATAGGTTCTGTGGTAGTTATTGATACTTAAGGACAAATAAAACGACATTTCCTGCTAATGTTAAATCTAATAAACTCAACCAACAACCGATTTAATAGTGTCGCCCTCCGTGGTGTAATGGTTACCATGCTGACTTCATATTCCCAAGGTCGTGGGTTCAAACCCGGCGGAGGACAATGGATTTTTTCGGGTGTAAAAATCCTTATCATGGCTTCCTTCGACAGGGAAGTAAAGCCGTTGGTCCCGTGTCGTAGATTTACGGCACGTAAAAGCCTGATAGGGAGGCCTCTGAGGAAAATTAAGCGGTCTTTCACGCCCAGTATAGAATGGGAAGCTGAGAACCACAGCAGTTAGAGAGCGTCCATAAATATATACCATTTATATTTTATTTATTTAAGATAGCAGACACATTTTTACAGTATGAAAATGCATGCCTTTTAAATTCTCTATTCCTTTATAGAATAAGTTGCCCCCGTGGTGTAATGGTTATCATGCTAGCTTCATACACCCAAGGTTGCAGGTTGATACCCGGCAGAGGACGATGGATTTTTTCGGGCGTAAAAATTCTTAGCATGGCTTCCTTCAGAAGGGAAGTAAATCCGTTGGTCCCGTGTCGGAAATTTGCGGCACATAAAAGAACCACAAGCAAAATTAAACGGTCTTTCAAGCCCAGTATAGAATGGGACACTGAGAACCACAGCAGTTAAAGAGCGTCCATAAATAAAACTACATTTCCATTTATAGAATACTTTTGTTTATTAAGTAAAACTTGCTGAAATTTGGAAAATCCGTGGTATGTAAGAAATCTTGTTGAAATGTACCAATTACACAAAATAAAACTGACCGTTTTGGCATGTATCAAAATTAAAGCTCCCATGGCTATCTAAATAATAACTATGTATCGTCAAAATTCAGTTTGAGTTTCTCTAGCACGTATGTACATATAATTTACATAGTGGGTGAAGGAGGTATTGTGTTCCACCGAAAATTCTCTTTTGAGTTTTCACTAGGAATTTATGTTTTGAGATCCCCTGAGTCCTAAAAAATATTTTTGCTAAAGGGTTCGTGAGTCTGTCTGCGTGTGTGTCTGTGGACAGCAAAACTGAAAAACGGAAAGACCATTAAATGCCAAACTTGGTATTTATGCTTAGTATCTTACTAAGTTGCGACACGAAGATTAAAAAAATCAACCCCCTTCAAACTACCCATAATATAGAAAAATGTTTGAAAGTTTTGTTTTTCTTAAAAATGGCTCTTAACGATTTTGATTAAAATACTGTATTTAGAAGATGTATATCACAAATAAAATATATATTTTAAACACTCTTGGAGTAATAGCTTCTGAATGCCCTTTTTTATGGAAGAGTTTTGCAGAATTTTGCAAAACGGTTAAACCATATGTTTACAACACACAAAATGTAGATCTCGTTAAAACACGTAATTTATGTCGTATACGCTTTTCTTGTAGAATTGGCCATTTTCGTATTCCTTTTTATTGTTTTCAATTTTAAACTGTCTTTAATTTTCACAAGCGGGACCATACAAAGCGAGTCGAACTTCAATTGTTTCACATAGCAACCAGCTTTTAAAAGATTTGGCTATCACTTTAGCCTAATGTATTCCCTTATATCCTTTCTACTTGCAACAAATCAAGTAATAAGAACATTTCTGCTTTATATTTCTGATGTAGATAAAATAGAAAGCTTTTATAAGAGAAATGTATAAATGGAGCAGCTAGAGGAAATTATGTGAGTGGAACATATCAGATATTATTTTTCATATTAGAAACCATTAGAGCGTGAAATTTGCCAACTACTTTTCATACTCTCTAAAACTCCTCATTTTTCAAAATGCAATAATTTATTGCACCTTTATTTCGAAAAAAATATATGCCATTTTCTGATGTTGAGAGGCAGTTTCAAAGCTTTGAAACTATTGACTGTCGTGCTCGATTATTGCTTAAGATGCACTAGTTATACAAGATTATTCCTTCAGAATGAAGAGCATTTTTTAGCGTACTCCCAGAAAATTCAATATGTACATTTTAATTGGCATGAAAGTGTATTTTATATAGGGTATTTTAATAAAATTGTTAGAGCCATTTCTGAGAAATTTAAATATTTAGAATACTTTTCCACGTAAGGGGAAGTTTGGAGTGTTGGGACTTTGTTACAACTCGTCGTGTTGCATCTTTGAAATTAAACACCAAGTTTGGTATCAACCAACTTTTCGCTTTTGAGTCGTGCTATTTACAACCCTAAGACAGACCACGCGCGCGCGCACAAACACACATACACACGCACAATACTTTATTAAGAATGTTAATTTTATTCAAGGAGTCTCAAAACGTGTATTATTTTGGTATCCAATTTTGGTAGAATGCACTATTTCCTCTACTTATATACGAAGTAGAGAAACAAAAGCTGCTCTTGTGTTGACAGTAACTCTAGCTACATTCAGTATACTTTATTCCACCCAGTAATTTTATACTAAGATTTCGCCAAACATGCATGTTTTGAGTACTTAGCATTTTTAGAAACATATCCATATGCGCGAGTCTGCGAATAGCATAACTCAAAAGCGAAAATTTGGATAAATAATAAATTTGGTATCTGAGTTTAGTATCTTTCAAATCTATGACAAAAAACTTTGAAGAAAATCTCCCCAGTCCCACCACATTTTAAATGAAGCGTTTTTCGTATTGTTTGTTTTTTTTTTCTCAAAAATTTATCTATTGATTTTTATTAAAACGTCACATATTATAGAGATTTACATAATAAATAAAATGCATGCTATTTAGAATTTTCCAGAAATGCCTGTAAAGTCAACCTAATTCGGAAATTTTGTGTAATATTGTTATAAGTTGTAAACTTTAAACAATAGAAAAAAACGTAGCACACAAAACACTTAATCTCATTAAAGCAAATTTATTCAAAATAATCTTTTTGTAATAACCTCTTTCCGAAATATTCATTAAAAATTGTTCGTTTGTCATTCTTTCAAATTTCTACTGATTTTACTTTATCTAGTACTATGTAATACAATGTACATAGTAGCTACAGATTGTATTCCATCCGATACTAAGACGTCGAGATTTCACCGTAAATATGTTTTGAAGCATATTATGTGTGAAACTGTGTCTGCCTGTGGACTGTATAGCTCAAAAACTAAAAGACTGTTAAAAGTCAAACTTGGTATTTATTGTTTAGTATCTTCCAAGAATGCGGCACGAAGATTTAAAAAAAATCCCTCCCATCATAAACTACTCTTAACCTGGAACATTTTGTGAAAATTTTGTTTCTCTTAAAACTGGCTTTAACGATTTTGTTAAAAATACCATATACTAAAGATATTTACATCACCAATAAAATGTATAGCTTGAATTTTCTGAGAAGAGCCTCTGACGACCTTTTTATTCCGGATTAATTTTGCAAAATGTTACATAACGGTTAAACCGTAAGAGAGACAAAAATTAATACACAAAAATATAGATTTAATTAATACTGGTAATTTGTCATAAACTTTTGCGTTGAAGAGTTGACAGTTATCGTGTTATTGCTTATTATTGGTTTTAGTTCTCAATTGTTTCTCATAGTGACCAGCTTTTAAAACATGTGATTATAGTTTTGTCATAACTTATTCCCTTATTTTTCTTTTACTTACAATGAAATAAGCATAAGACCAGTTCTGCTAATGTTTATCATGATTAGCATGATGCAGGTTAAAGAATAATCTTTTGTAAGAATACTATTTGGAACAGCAAGAGAAAGTTATGTGATTGGAAACTATCAGGTTGTCATACACATACTTCTCGCGATTGCATGTAATGAGCGGAATTTTATGATCAGCATATCGTGGGTTTGATTCCACATTTGACTATTCCTGTTTCTGTCTATAACGAAACGTGAAATGGAGCTATTTTCAGAAAGTTTCATCTCTATTAAAGTGAAGCAGTTAGAAACATAAGCCTTCTTAAGTATATAAATTGCATATCCAGTAATTAACGATAAATGGTAGAGAAAATAATGTGAATGTAACACATAAGATTTTTTAAAGATTAGCACACGCTGTAGCACAATTGTTCCGCTTGGTATTAGTGTATTACCCTAAATAATGTGTGAAATGCTAGCAGTATCCCTCCGTATTGTTATATAAAGAACTAATTTTTTTTTCCATTGTTTCATTTATATAGCCCCCTTTAACTACTAAGGACATATCGGTGGCTTTGCACATGAAACCACTCGTTGTCTGTAGGTTATTTTTTATGTATGGTTTTAAATCATTTTAAACACATATACACACATTTACTCTCAAAAACATACTTTCAGACTCTGTGGAGGATAGGAAATAATTCTGGCTAAAGAAAACTTCTCCGCCACAGCCGGGAAGTCAGCTTGCTGACCACTCGACCACGGAGGCAGTGTAAGTTTTCTTTTTGTTTCTGTCGCTATTATAAGAAAATTCGAGCAGACGTTACTATCAGTCAATTCTTTTTAATGTATTATAAATAAAATATACTATCGAAAAGCAGATACCCAGACCATTGTCATCGAAAAGAGGGTAGTTGACGTCAGCTTTTTGCAAGCGTTATATCTTCATAATATTGCCAGATTGACGACAGTTATAATAGCATTTTCAAAAAAGCACAACGCTAAAATGTTCGCGTTTTGCATAGTCATTGATGCGCTAGCGATAAACAACTTGAGCATCAAATATATAGACTTGAAGATACCACCGGTAAAGAAAAACAAGTCTCTTGATTTTAAGTAATAAGTGAAAGCTGTAAAATGTTTTCGACGAAGGATTCTCTTGCTGTAGAGCATTGGTTCAAAGTTCGGAGTGTGAGAACGCTAGTTCTAGGTTCATGCACTTCACGCCTTGCGGCCACAGTGAAAGAGCTTGAGGCTCAGTTGACTTTGTGGTTAGCCGACACGGTTAACACCCTACATCTGAATGGAGCCGGCTTAGTTGACAGATTACCTGGCCTGTTAATTTCCCAGTCCACGAAACAAGGCCGCGAGATTGCAGCAAATGCTTGTGCGTCTCTACTGCACATGCATTTAGAACTTGCATTAGCGTGATGCACAAAAATCATTAGCTAAAATACCACTAGTCTTTCTTTTATTATTCTCTGGCAGGAAAACAGATTCTAAAAATCTCATGTGTTCCATTCACGTGACTTTCTCTGTATCACTGCAACAAATTATTCTATTTACTTCATCTAATGGAGCAAAAATTAGCAGAAATAGTCTTATTACTTGCTTCCTTGTTAGTAGAAGCGAAATAAGGGGGTACTATAGGTTAAAGTTATAGTCAAAAGCTGGTTGCTCTGCGACTGAAGTTCCTTTGTTTGTATGGACACGAGTTCACAAAGTCCTGTATGAGAAAAGTAGGTCTTTATATCTGAAAAAAAAAAATGTATATAACATAGATTGTGTGTTTTAAGGTGTTCTGCATTTGTTGTGTGTTAAGTTTTTGTCCATCTCTTACGGTTTAGCAGTTATGCAAAATTTCGTAAAATTGACCAAGAATAGAGTAGTCTTCAGAGGCTATTCCCAGAAAATTCAAAATACACATTTTATTTGTCATGTAAATATCTTTAATATACGATATTTTAATCAAAACCGTTAGCCATTTTTTAGAAAATCAAAATTTTTGAAAAAGTTCCATGTAAAGGGTAGTTTGGAGTGGGGGGGCATCCCTGGAGGATACTAAACTTAAATACCAAGTTTGGTATTTTACCGACTTTTCGTTTTTGAGTTATCGTGTACACGGACACACACACACACACACACACACGGACCTTTCTCTGAAAATACTTTTTTTTTTGGATACAGGGGACCCTAAAACATATATTTTCGGTGAAATCTAGGTGTCGAATTTTTTGGTGGAGTGCAATACCTTCTCTATACACTTTATACATAGCAGTATAGAGAAAGTAAAAAGTTCATTCTCTACCTGCTCTGTAAACAAACTACTCTCACAAAAGAGTATTCTTTAACCTACCTAGTGCTAATCGAGATAAACATTAGCAGAAAATATTTGTTATTACTTAGCTCTTTCTATCAGAAGATAAATAAAGGGATGCACGGGTCTAAAACGATAGCTAAACATTTTAAAAGTGGCTGCTATGCGATTTCGTTAGAAATTCGGTAGTCTTTGCATGACCAGTATAATTAAACTTGAAACCAATTACTAGGAACATCTCGAAAATCGTTAACTCTACAAAAAATAATCTATTGTAGTATCTTAAATGGAATTTGTGAGCGCAGTCTGAAGTGGAGTCTTTGCGCATGTGCGGGTTTTTCTTAGAGATGGTCGTTAGGAATGGTTGTTGATAGTAAATGCTGTTGGAGTCCGGCAAAATAAGACGGGTTAGCCATGCGACTCCCGCTAGAGAATTTTTTAGATAGAGAATAATAGCTTAAATTATGTGAAAATGACGACGTTGTAGAAGACGGCAATCTCAGCGCCAAGAAGGAGTTTTACACATAAATATTTTAATTTCCTATGTTCTACTACGACATAAACAAGTAAAGAATACATGGTAATTATATTCAGTCATCTTTAACAAATAAAGCATTTCCATATTTATCTTCTAGCTACATAGAATTTTATTTTTCTTTCTAACTTAATACATACATTGTAACCAACTTAAGTTTTTCAGCGTCCTGGTACTGTGCTAACACAGTTATCCCACCCCCGCCATTAATTTGAAGCGTTCACTCTAGTATTTATAGTATATGACATAAATTGTATGTTTTAATGAGATCTATATTTTTTGCAATAAGTTTTTGTCTATTTCTTGCAAACGTCATTCAGACTGAAGAGGAGGCTATTCCCAGAAAACTCAGGATATACATTTTGTTTGCCAAATAAATATATTTTATTTATGGTGTTTTATTTTAAAATTAATCATTTTTGAGAAAATAAAAAAAAAATGTTTCAATGCAAAGGATAGACTGGAGTGGGAATATTTTCCTGAAAATCGTAGCTTCGCATCCTTGGAAGATGTTAAACTTAAATACCAAGTAAGTTTTGGGGGAACGAATACTTTCTCTACTACAAAGTAGAGAAAATAATAACTAGAGCTCGGCCCTGGGTCACAAATTGCCGGATTGAGTTCGGTGCACAGAGTATAACTATGACGTGAAAGAATAGGCGTGATCTCTATAGTCCGTTTCGAAACTGTGAGCAACAATATCTAGGGTTGAGCACTGCTTGGTTTCGTTCAGTTCGTGCTAGTAGATAAACCAGTGAACACTGAAAGAGAAAGCAGATTGAAAAGTGTCGAAAATACGAAAGAGTGGGCCTTCACACCGAACAAACATATTTTGAGTGATGAGGTTTTCTTTCGATACAGTAAAGAGGTATCTTGCAATTCACTGCAATGAATTCTGAGTGAGTATGGTTTATTTATGTTCATTACCTTCTCAAAGCTCAGAATATTATTATCCTTAATTTTTGTATCAAGCTTTATACTTTTATTTGTAGAAGTACAGGGCGTTCTTATTCACTAAACATACTATGAAATAATTCTTGTATTGTATTGTATTACTTAATTATAACGATTCATACAATACCAATACCTGTAAGGATCTACTTTTGGAACCGATTATACCTAAACGGTGCATGTTTATGCTAAAAACTTCCTGCTGCCCTCTATTTATACCAATGACTGCTCTCTGTGTTCGTAACTGTGTGCAATTCGGAACCCAAAACCGAGCTTCAGCTATAATTCAACGAGCTATATATAATTTTATTTTATTTTATTCATTTTTTTTTCAGACATCCGTAATAAACATATTTTGATAGTTGATTTTCACCATTACCATTATCTTTGCTTCTTTTCATTTGTTAAAGTTTGCCTAATATATCATTCATGCAGCATTAAAATACAAGTCTTTCAGCTCAAATAGTCATTTCATTTTCAACACTTAATTGTCTTTGTCAACACTTATTTAATACATCACCTGTTTACAGAACAAGAGCGTCGACATTGATACTGCTTTTGAGCAGCTGACAGTATTTTATTTCCGGCAAGTATTTTATTATTAACTATCCTATAAAGTATAGTATGCAATAAGTGTTCGATAAGTGGGTTGCAGAATGAAAGCCTGGCTTTGTTCCTGTATTATACAACTTTTTTTGATGATCTTACCAGCTTCGTTTACAATATATTATTTTATAACACTAAATATTTTAAAAAGGTTTACTAATATACATTTGAATTCATATTTAGATTTGATTTAATATATTTTGAAATGTTAAGTGAGTATTCCTTTGTTTACTAGATTCTCAGAACCAGCGAATATACCATTCCTTGAGTACAGACACATAATGTATTATTTTTCAACGTACGTAACAGAAGCCTTATATGATTAGAGCAACGGCATGGAGAGCGAGAGAGCCGTGTTCAAATCCCGGCACGTAAGTTTAGCTGGTTCTAACAGTGAAACACACATTTTTTAGTAAACATAGAAACATTACCAATAAAATAATAATTAATATTAATAAACATACACAAAATGCCAACCATTCATTGCAAATTTATAGCAAATATTTTATATCACGTATGCTTACGTAGTATATACGACGTTTATATTAACCACAACTTTCATTTCAAAGTTTTTTGTAAATAATATATAGACCTTCAAAAGTCAATTCAAACTTCAAATGACTATAAATATTATAATATCTGAGACAGGATAAAAATAAGAGAATTTGCTTACTGGACAAGTAATGGGGTTTGGTTTTCTTTTTCTTTTTTTTTCTTTTTTTTTCATTTCATCATTACTATAGATGCAGTTTTGTAAAATAAAATATTAGTAATTTTATTCATACTGTTATAAAAATGTTTAAGTTACAAATCGTAGCTCTATCACTAAATAATAGAATGCAGATGATTTAATGATATTATGAAAGCAAAGAGTTTTTCTCTAGATCCAAGAAAATGTAAAACTCTTAATAATTGATGAATCATTCGTAATTATGAGGATTTAATCAGGAAGTTTGAGGAGACTGCTTCTGACTGATGAGAAGAAATTTGAAAGACCAAAGATAAACAATGAAGCCACTGTTGCTGAGGTGTTTCGTATTTATCCTTCTGCAAAACAATGAATTACGCAGATGTTTGGTGATCAGTAGAGTGGCCGCCACGATTTCCAGATCTCTATCCGACCAACTTTTGGCTGTGGGGTTACTTTAAAACTCGAGGTTTCCTGACATATCCAGCAATCCGACAGCGGCTGAAAGGTGCTACCTTGCAAGTATTGCTATTATTCTAAAACGTAATGTACAAAATGTGTGCATGGAGTCGCAGAAAGGATGAGAACGGAGGACATTTTCAAAATGTCTTATGAAACTCCATTGTTTGCGCGTTATGCTACTTATTTTGTTCTAGCAATCTCATTATCCTCTAGCCCACCTATCATTAACCGTTATTTGATTTTTCCGAACTATGATGTTATCTGCTTTCAAGTTTTTTCATAATTAAAACACATATTTAATAAATCACTGCTAGGTTACTTCTGGATTCTAAATAAATATCTTAAGGGTACGTATGACTGGAATTTCATGAAAAATCAGAAAATATTTTGATTTTTTTAATTTTAATTCCGTAATTTAAACATTCCAGAATACAAAAAAAGATCAAATTGGTAGCTAGATGTCATTTTTAAATGCCTTAAGTCATTGGAGCTAGTGTGAAACTGTACTGAACTCGGTATGAAAGACTTCAGTTCGACGAGATCTTATTCGCATCATGAAAATAAAAAGCGAAGTTATACAGAAGAAAAGCAGCAATGCAAGAAGAAAAGGACAGAAAATGAAGCAGAAGAGAAGAGAAGAAGGAAAACTGAGACCCCACTTACCAACCTGATGGATTTTAATGTGAGCCATGCGTTGAAGTCTTTCCTTGTTTTCTGGTATATATTTTCAGCATTTTTCTTCCTCTAAAATGCTCCTTGCGGAGCAGTTTTTCTGTTACACAAACAAAATTTTCTGTACTGTTAACATAATTATAATGAATAAGACTAGGTTTTACTGTCAGATATATTCAGGTATATGTTTTTCATTTTCAAATATAAAGATTTTATATTTCATGACCAAAAAGCACATTCGTAATTTTAAACATTTTGTAGCCTAAACCAAAGAAGATGCAGAGAAACTTAGGGCAATTTCAAAAATTGCATGTAATTTGAACCTTGGGTTAAAATATTGGACCAAAATTTTAATTTTTTGTCACAAGAAATATGACAAAAACTTGAACAAATTTTATCATAACTTCCAAAGTACTAGAACAAAATGAATTGTATTTGCACAGTAACCTATTTACATTATATTACATCTGTGGTTTGTCATAAAGCTAGCATTATTAGTGTAGAATTTCAAAACTTTAAGTCATATATGTCCTTAATACCCTTTCATTTACTAATCCGCTTACGCTCCAGTAAAATTATGATGGTAAAATATGATTATAATTTTCTTCTGCTTCTTCCTTCCAAGGTTTAGGCCAATGACCTGCTCCGAAACTAATTCTATATCAGTTGTGTTGGTCACTATATCGTCTTCTTGGTCATCCTATGTCTCTTGTTCCCTCTGGTTTATAATACTGTCACGACTAGCAAAGTTAGTTTGGGATGGTAGAACAATAACAAACGCTTGGCTCAGCAATAACAATATAATGAAGAACTTGTGCATATTTCCAATGTGCAGTTGTTTGGCTTACAAACAGAGGAGTCTCGTAAGCTAAATATTGACAACATTATTATAACTGAATTGGATAGTAACTTGTAGGTCTTACCTTGAGAGACGTGTCGACAATGAGCGAGGGAATGAGTGGTCGAGTCCGGGGACGCCCCGCCGAAGGTACCGGCCAGAATCGGGGGACTAACGATTGCCTACCGCGGTCAATTTTTTTCCCTCCGAAGCAGTAATTATAAACACACCGATTCCCTCCGCGGCGAAAAGATACTACTGGAATTAAATATTCCGTTTCCCTCCCGCACGTCGACTTTGTCCACAGTTTTGTGTTGGTATTACCTACTACCCAAGTCGATAATAAAGACACCAATCGATTCGTACACCTACATGTCCTTGTTTATTTAATATAGCAAGCAATGTAGCACTGGAGTGTAGACGGATGTGAGTAGACAATGACAAACATGGAAAACAGGAAAGGATAAAGGAATTGCTTCTACTAGGAAACTATAAATGTATCTTCCAAAAAATATTGAAGGATGGAGTTAGGAGATGAACGTGTATATTAAAAACTTGTATGTGTAAAGTGTGAAGGAACATGGTGCGGTTAAACCATGGATGGAATCGGAATAGACTTTACTTGAATAATAGAAAATTGGAAGGAAAAATAAATGTAATCAGAACCGTATTTTTGGGAAGAATGACAAACATGGAAAACAGGAAAGGAATAAGGAATTGCTTCTACTAGGAAACTATAAATGTATCTTCCAAAAAATATTGAAGGATGGAGTTAGGAGATGAACGTGTATATTAAAAACTTGTATGTGTAAAGTGTGAAGGAACATGGTGCGGTTAAACCATGGATGGAATCGGAATAGACTTTACTTGAATAATAGAAAATTGGAAGGAAAAATAAATGTAATCAGAACCGTATTTTTGGGAAGAATAGTTCGGACCCACCTGAATCACGTGGCAACTAGAGAGAGCCCCCGAGTTGACCCTCGCATCCAGTTAGATAGTTTTACGTATTTCCGGAAGAGCTCTGCAACATGGCGAGGTAATATCAAATATAGCCTCAGCATATCGCATTTGCATCGTTCCAGAACATCCCGTGAGCAGGAGCATGTTGCTCTGTGCAACTCTGCACGTACACCTGAGGAAGTCAACATAATTGTAATTTCCATGGGATTTGCCAGCGGAAGGAAGAGACCGCAGTCTTCCATATTTTTACACAATTTAACAAAGCTTCTGTACTTCAAGAAACTGCAAAATGAAAATCCAATTAAATCTCGGGTCCCGAATAAAATACTATCAAAATAATATAGGTTACAACACTCGCCAATCACGCATGTGTTCGCCCTCCGTGGTGTAATGTACACCCGAGGTCGCGGGTTCAAACCTGGCGGAGGACGTAAAAATCCTTAGCATGGCTTCCTTCGGAAGGGAAGTAAAACCGTTGGTCCCGAGTACGGCACGAAAAAGGCTGATGAAGAGGCCTCTGAGCAACATTTAGCAGTTCTTTACGCCCGGTATTGAATGGAAAGCTGAGAACCACAGCAGTTAAAGAGCGTCCATAAATAAAACTCCCATTTCCATTTTAATCACGCATGTGACATTACGTTGCTAGCCCAGTAATCTACAAGGTGGCATTCTCATAACATGCTCTTTCCATTGCTTCTGGTAGTTATATATTTCCTCAACTATACTTTCCATACCAACTGTGTTCTTATATCCTGGTTTCTAATACTATATTTTCTAGAGTTCCTCAACATACACCGCATAAAGTGCATTTGTGTTGCTTCTAACCGCCGTTTGTCTTGACTTCTCAGTGTCTAGTTTTCACTCCCATATCTTAAGACTGGTTTACATTCTAGATTGTACAGTCTGTTTTATTTCCGTTATAATTTTAATAATTAAAATAGTAAGCAACATGTAATAAATTCAAGTGTTATTATTCTGAAAGTTTTAATTTAAACAGACTTTACCGGTGTCCTCACTGGAGGACTCCAGGAAGCTCTCTTAGGTACAAATAATGAAGCAAGTAAGAGAGCCAGAAAGGCAGCAGAGAGCCAACGTTTTATGTTGTTTCCAATCCCACGGTTACAGTTTCTTGCTGGCTTTAAAATTTAAGCTAAAGATACTGCACCCTCATCCTTGGGTTGGGGAAGAAGACGTACAAACAGTAGCCAGTATAAAAGATCGATACTGACCAGTCTCGACTTAAACCAACCAAGCAAAGCCAACGCTGCTGGAGTAAATGGATATACGTTCAGTTCAACACTGGCAACAAACTGATATCTCACATGACTCTTTTCTTTTCTGCTTCTACTGCTTACTTCCTTTTCATTTTCAGGACTCTTGATTCTTCACTGCACTTTGTGTTCCCTTTTCATACTGCTTTTCCTTTTGCTTTATTACATCGTGTACATTTAACGTTAAACCTATCCATCATATTTCTTAATCCCCTCTTGCTTCTGTGTTCTAATTCTTAAAAGTCATCTCATGAGTCAGTAGAGGGCACTTACAAAATAATCACCGATAATTAATAACAGTTTGATTTATTCCAACAATATTTTAAGGTTAAGAATAACGTTGTTTTGTATGTGACGCCATGATCACAAATGGGGCTGTAATATTCTCACACTCATAAAATTGAAATTCTGTTGTGATTATACGAACTCATACACTTTTATTATTCTTCAAAATAATAAAATAACTCAAGGTAAAATATTATATTTCTACTTTCTCTAGCACGTATGTACAATATACATAGGAGGTACAGAGATTATGTTCCACGCAAAAATAATTTACTGAGATTTCAATAGAAATACATGTAACAAAACATTGAACTTTTATAAAATAATCATGGTGTGCGGCGTGTTCGTGAGATTGTGCACACACGCGCACCTGAGGACAGCATAACTAAAAAAAAGTCAATTAGACTTTAGGAAAATCTTCCACACAAACTACCCTTTACATGGCACACTTTTCCAAATTTTTGTATAAAATGACCAACGATTTAGATTAAATGTCGCATATTTGAGATATTTACGTGGCAAATTAAACGTATATCCTGAATATCTTGGGATAGATCCTGAAGTTATCTTCATTCTGAATGACTTTTGCAAAACTGGTAAACCGTAACACATGTTTACTACAGCAAATTATGTGAATTTTGTTAAAGCACACAATATTTTATGTACATTTTTGGAGAGTAAACTACTTCCGAGATATTCTTTATTGCTTCATTTGCATAGCCCCCTTTAACATCAATGGTCATATTGGGGGCTTTTATTTGTGAAACTGTAGGTTCAGAACATTAGGTTAAACTTTATATTACTAAACACACGCACATTCACTCTCACATTCATACTTCCAGACTCTATGGGGGATAGGGAATAATTCCGGTGAAAGAAAAATTCCCCGCCCCAGCCGGAAATCGAACCCGGGACCTCCGGGTGAGAAATCAGCTCTCTGACCACTCGACCACGGAGGCAGTTCTATTCCTTTTTTGGTTTTAACTTTAAACTACTATTACTTTTCTCAAACAGTTTGTTTCTGCTATCAAAATTCAAGTCAGATATGTTATTAAAAACAATGAAATGCTTTGGGGAACATCTTTAGACCTCTAGCTGAGAGGATATATTTTTAATACGGCTAAAGAAAATGGAACCTGAGAAAAAGGATTTAAAATTTTACATTGTAATTAGCTCTAACTATAAATTGTGTATTTAAACCAGATATACATTTTTGTGCAGTAAGTTTGGTATTTAAGGAACTTTTAGTTTTGACT
Source organism: Hymenopus coronatus (assembly GCA_030762935.1). NCBI lineage: Eukaryota > Metazoa > Arthropoda > Insecta > Mantodea > Hymenopodidae > Hymenopus > Hymenopus coronatus. The sequence continues at coordinate 78,738,618 of CM060894.1, forward strand.
TATATTATTATCGGGAACACACACACACACACACACACACACAACTCACTCATACACTTACACAAAAAAGCCTTTTTCCAAGACTTACTTTTTACCTTCTCTAGCCCATATGTACCATGTAGATAGTAGATAGAGAAGGTATTGTATTCCGCATAAAACCCGATATCGAGATTTCACCGGAAATACATGTTTTCAGACAATCAATACAATGAATACATAAAAACACTTTTAGAAACATGTCTGTGTATATCTGTGGACTGCAAAACTCAAAATCGAAAGGTTGGTTAAATACTACACTTGGTAAATAAGTACAGTATCTTCCAAGGATGCCGCTCGAATATTTTCAAGAAAATTCCCCCCTACCTCCAAATACCCTTTACAGAGCACTTTTTTTTTTTTTTTTAAATTTGGGTTTTTCTCAAAATGGCTGTAACATTTTTATCAAAATGCCATGAGTTTAAGACAGTTGTTATATACAAACGAAATGTATATCTTGAATCTTCATGGAATAGTCTCTGAAGACCTTTTTATTCATACGTTTTTCTTGTATAGTAGACGTTTTCGAGATACTTATTGTTATTCTTTCAATTTTAAACTACCTAACTTATCTTAATCGAGAGCATTCAAGCATCAGTTTTTTTCGCATAGCGACGAGCTCCTAAAAGATTTGACTATAGCTTTAGTCTAGTGTATTCACTTATTTCCCTTCTTTACAACGAAGCAGGTAAAAAGACCCTTTCTGTTTATGTTTACCTCAATTAGTATGATATAAATAAAAAAATAATCTTTTGTAAGAATAATTTGTATATGGAACAGATAGAGAAAGTTAAGTGAATGGAACGCATCAGATTTTTACTTTCTCTAAACGTACTATGTACATAGTATATAGAGAAGGTATTGTATTGCAACCAAAAATTCTATACCAAGAATTTCGATACATTGAAGATGTATGTCTTGAGACCCTCTGAATCAAAAAAAAATCTTTAGAAAAAGGTGCGTGTGTGTTTGTGTGTGTGTCCATGGACAGCAGCTCAAAAACTAAAAGATCGTTAAATTCCAAATTGGTATTTAATTTTATCATCTACCAAGATTTTCCCGAAAATTCCCCCACCCCAAACTACCCTTTTCACGGAAAAAATTTTGAAAGCTTTGTTTTTCTCAAAAATTGCTCTAACGATTTTGATTAGTTAGTTATTCACAACACAAAAAATGCATATATTGAATTTTCCTGAAATAACCTCCGAAGAGCTCTTTATTCTTATTTATCTTGCAGAATGTTGTATAACTTGCTACACAAAAAATCACTGCTTCGAAATCGTTAAAACACGCAATTTATCAAATGCATTTTTACTGTGGAGTTGACCGTTTCTGAGGTATTCCTTGTAAATGGTTTCTATTTTAAAATACTTTTACTTTTCTCAGACAGAAAGTATGCGTTTTTCTTTTGGTCTACTCCTGGACAAACAAAGAAGCCTATTCCAATGACAATCGCATAACCATAACTTTTAAAACATTTGACTATCGCTTTAACATACAGAATCTCTTTAGTTCTCTTCTACTTATAAGAAACTACGTAATAAGTATATTCTGCTAATGCTTATCTCGATTAGCATGGTATGGAAAGAAGAATAATCTTTTGTAATAAGTTAAAGAAAGTCATGTTAGTGTAACACAGCAAATGTTTTTGTTTAATTCCGGGACCCTAAAATGTGTTCATATTTCCAGTGAAATCTCGGCACCGAATTTTTGGGTATGTATGTACAAAGCAAGGAAAGTAATACGCTTTCATAAGAACAACTTGTGGAAGCTATATAAGTATTAGATATGAGAAAGTCACCTGAATGTAACACATCAGATTTTATTATTACTTTCTCTAACCCGTATGTACAATTCACAAAGTGGATAGAGACGGTACTGTATTGCATTCCAAATTCGACATCGAGATTTCACCAATAATATATTTTTTGAGGTCCCCTTAAGTCCACATTTTTTTTATAAAAAAGGTGTGTGTGTGTGTGTGTGTGTGTGTGTGTGTGTGTGTGTCGGCAGCATAGCTCGAAAGCGAAAAATATTGTTAAATTACAAACTTAATAATCATGTTTAGCATTTTCCAAGGATGAGACACGAAGATTTTCAAGAAAGTCCCCGCACCACAAACATGGATTTTTTTTGAATTGGCTCAAATGTCTCTAACAATTTTGATTAAAATACCATTTATTAAAGATGTTTACATCAGAAATAAAATGTATATTTTGAATTTGTTGGGAATAGCCTCTGAAGAACTATTTTTTTTTATGAATCTAGCAGAATTTTCCATTACGGTTAAACCGGTAGAGGTAGACCAAAACGTACTACACAAAATAAATATCTGGTTAAAACACATAATTTGTCATATACGTTTTTACTTTCCGCTCCGTATGTACAATGTACTTAGGGATAGAGGAGTATTGTATTCCACCCAAAAGAATTTTCAGAAACAGGTCCGTGTGTGTGTGTGTGTGGTATTAAAGTTCGGTATCTTCCAAGGATGCGACACGAAGATTTTCAAGAAAATCCCCCCACCCCTAACTACCCTTTACATGAAAAAAAATTCTAAAAATTTGGTTTTCTTAAAAATGGCTCTAACGATTTTGATTAAAATACCACATTATAGTAATTTCTATTACAAATAAAATTTATATCATGAATTTTCTGGGAATAACTTCTAAGACCTGTTTATTTTAGATGAATTTTGCTTAATTTGGAAAACTAGTAAATTATAAAAGATGTACAGAAACTTACAACACAAGAAATGTAGATCTCGTTAAAATACACAAGTTATGTCATATATTTTTTTCGTGGAACTTACCGTTTTCGAGGTATTCCTTCTTATTAGTTTCAATTGTGAAGTACTTTTATTTTTCTCAGACGGAAGTGTCCGTTTTTATTTTGTTCCACTCCTGATCAATCAAAGAAGCGATTTGCAATGCCAATCGCATAACGACAGCTTTTAAATCATTTGACTATCACTTGAGCCTAGTGCATTCCCTTAGTTCCATTCTACTTACAAGGAACTAAGTAATAACATTCTGCTAATGTTTATCTCAATTAGCATGGTGTTGAGAGAAGAAATTTGTTTGTAGAGTAGCCAGAGAATGTCATGTGAGTGTAACACATCAGATTTTTTTATATAGAGCTAACCGTTTCCGAGATATTGCTTGTATTTGGTTTTAATTTTAAACAACTAAAACTTTTCTCTAACGGGAAGTGACATTTCGGTTTATCTTTCTTGTTTTACTCCAGGTCATGTAAAGCGAACCGAATTTCAATTATTTCACATACGGCCAGCTTTTAAAAGAATGGACTATCGATTTAGTCTAATGTATTTGTGTATTTCCCTTCAACTTATAAGAAAGCAAGTAATAAGAAAAGGTCTGCTAATGTTTGTTCAGAAAATAATCTTTTTTTAGGGAAGTTATTTGTATAACAGATAGAAAAAGTCATGTGAATGGGACACATCAGATTTATATGCTTAGTAAAGCACAAAGGTTAGCTTACCATATTTCATCGCTACTTGACAATAATACGATCTTCAGCTCCGATCACACGGCTGCACTATTGGAAGTGGAGTGGAATGCAGTCAGCATTCCAAACCTCCCGACCATATACACACACGGGTTTTCTAGAGCAGAAGCCGCTACTTCTCTATCAAGGAGCTCTTGAATTAATCTCTAGAAACCGAGAGTACACCATTCCCGAGATACCAGTTTCTCTGGCACTCGCTGCATAGGTAGCAATTTCATCACGGAGTCAAAAAAAGGACGCAAGTGCTTGTATCATCTATATAATGTGTATATGCGTAAGTTTTCACGGCCAGTGTCCATAGTTTTAAAGTTTAAACATTTCGGGCTGTTTTGCCGTGGTCTGTAGGTTAAAATATGTTTAGTTAAAATATTTCTACCTAACGTTTCATCCCTGTCTGTGAGGGACATCTTCAGAGGCAATGTGCTCACGTCGCTAACTCGGAAAGAATTATCACAGGTACACACACACACACACACAGACAGACACATACACGGACATTTTTCTAAAAATGCATTTTTTTGTATTCAGGGGGTCTTAACACGTATATTTCTGATGAAATCTCGGTATCGAATTTTTAGGTACAATACAATACCTTCTTTATACACTGTGTACATAGTACGTATAGAGAAAGTAAAAATTGAAACCAATAACATGGAATATCTTGGAAATCGTTAAATCTAAAAAAAAAAATATACATTTGACAAATTGTGATCTACATATTTGTATACTCTTGCTTTTTGTCTATTTTTTATGTTTACCAGTTACGCAAAAACCATCCAGCATGAAGAGAACATCAAACGCTCTTCCTAGATAACTTAAGATATACATTTCAATTGTGATAAAAATATCTTAAATATGTGGTATTTTAATTAAAATCGTTAAAGCCATTTTTGAGAGGATTTGATTTTCGAAAATGTTCCATGAAATATCTATATCGAATTTTTGGGTGGAGTAGTATACCTTGTATGCCAACTGTATACGTACATACTATGTTGTCGAGAAAGTAAGCAGTAAAGTATGATGTGTTGCACTCACATGATTGTCGCTCTTCGCTCTTCTACAAACCATTCATTAAAAAGATTATTATTGTAGCTACGTCTTTTTTGTTTTTATTTATTTATTTATTTTTGGTAATTTAACGTTTTATAACCTGGTTGGTCAAATCAGACGAATGAAATTGGTGAAATGATGCTCAAATGATCTCGGGGTCCACGGAGCTTAAAGTTACTCGACATTCGTCTTCTCAGGATAAGGGAAAACCCCGAAAGAAACCTTATCCGGGTAACTCGCCCTAAGCGAGATTCGAACTCAACGACCTTTTGAATGTGAGACAGAAACGCTACCACCACACCACCCAAGCGGGCTGTATCTACGTCTTGTTAATACAAAATTCACCGGAATGAAGAAAGCTTCGAAGCTATTCCAGAAAATTCAAGTTTTATTTGCGATGAAAACATCTCAAGTGTATGGGGTACTTTAATCAAATTCGATTGAGAATTTTTGATAACATCAAAGTTCTCGAAAAGGTTACTATGTAGGTAGCCATGGGGTACGTACTTGGGAGGATTTTCTTGAAAATATTCATGTCGCATCCTTGAAAGACGTTGAAAAGTTGGTATTTAACGGGCTATTCATTTTTAGTTGTACTATCCACGACACACATATACGCATATTTACGCATCTTTGACACTTCCCCTCCTTGATTGGAGCAAAGAAATCCAGTTCTGATGTTGTACCCCCCAAGAGTTACCTTTGGACTTGCCTGCCTTAAAGGGCCGAATTATTTTATGTAGCGGTTTTAGGCTTCTGTGTACCAATAGTAGTGGCACTTTCATAACGGTAGACCGTTCCTTCATGTTACATCAATTATAACATGTTTCAATTGTTCCTTTTTTGTCGTCGAAATTGTTTTCTAGGCCAGTGACAAAGAAGGGAAAATTATCACCGGTTGTGTGGAGTCAAAGGTTGATTATACTGAAAAACTTTCATTCCATACTTCAGCTTTCTTCTTAACAATTTGAAAAACAAATAATCATAATAAAACAATAAACTTCTTATATAATATCTTCATATCGACTATTTTCCTGTAAATCAACTAAGACTTCTAATTATTCCAGATGGTGCGTAACATACCTATCACGTCTAAGGGTAACATGCTAGCTTCTAATACCCAAAGTTGCGGGTTCAACCCGGTGGAAGGACATGCATTTTTTCGTGCATAATAATCTTAGTATGGCTTCCATTAGAGATAAGTAAAAGTTTTGGTCCCGTGTCGCGGACTAAAACAACCTCTAGCCTGATAAAGAACCATCTGAGCAAAATTAAAGTGTATCACGCCCAATATAATTGGTGTCTCTGCAGTGAGGTAAATGCGCTAGCACGCTAAGTCATCACAGTTCGGTTGGTAACAGATTGCGCTAGTTATTATTGGAAATGAAGCTGAACTGAAACTGAGATTCCTTATCAATGTCTCAGAAGATGTTGAAAATGTTGTCCTCGTTCAAATAGGCAGAGATTGACTGTTTTGTCCTTATTTCGGACAATTTGTGTAGGGTTTTCCGCGTAAATTTGTGATTTTCTTTAGTTAATTTTTATTTCGGGACAACGGATCATTTATAGGGACATAGTTTAATTTACTTACTTTTTTATGTTCTGCCTGAACAGAAACAGTTGTTTCCTGCGCTATTTTCTACATTCATTTAATAGGGTTCCTTAGCGTTACATCCGAAATTTCTTCCAGTTTAGTCTGCTAAAAGTTTAGTCTTACCGCTTTTCGGAGCATCATTCTGTTTCAGGGAATTTGGAATTCAATAATTAAATCTCAAACAGAATCACGATGAAGATATGCCGAGTGTATAAAACATTCAAGATGTTTACGCTTTACTTTTTCCGAAAGCTATCGCCATTAAGGATTATATTCTTAAATGAAACATACTCTTTTCAATTGCTAACATTTTTATTTCATTTCACAAGCATAACTATACAGTATTGCAGCAAACAGTTCGTACAGTATTATTCAAACATAAATAACGCTCCACAGTTCCGTTCCCAACTTAACCACAGCCACAAGCGTCCGGGTGTACTGCGGAGACACCGTTGGAATGGGAGCTGAGAATCGTAAGAAATAAAGTGTTCTTAAATAAAACTCAATTTAATTTTATATATCTATCCCACTGAATAAAATCATCCTTGTTTACTTACTCAGGAAGTACCCTAAAGCTAGTTGCAAGATTTCAAAGTGTGACTACAGTGAGAGTAGCCTAGGAGCGATTAGAAATTTCTGCAAAATGCGAAAACGAAAAGTAAATTCAATCCGTACAAAAACGGCCCTTATCAAAATGTTTTAACGAGAACTAGAGCCCCCTGCGTCATTTGGCGTTGCAGGATAGGCACCTTTTGAAACTTGAAACCGTATCCTCTCGAAGAACAATGAAGAAAGCAATTCCTATTAGCCGTTTTAATAGTTGTAAGGAATTGTAATGTGCTTTATGGTATCATTAGTAGGCAGCTCGCATGTTCAAACTTTGCTCCACTTCCGCGCCTCGCATTGTAATGGCTCCTTTTCCAAATTGTTCGCGAATTTCCCGTCCTCTCTAACGTTATTAAAACAAGCAGTGCCGCACGCTCTCTCTCTCTAACACACTCCGAATTAAACATTTTTCTTACGCCCACGTCAGCTCCCGAACAGACTACCTGAAGTCTTGGAAAATATTACAGATATAGTCATATCCCTCTAGATGTTTTTACTTCCTCTACTTGGTACACAACTATAGGTGCATTTCACTCAAAAATTCGATAATGATTCAATTTAAAGTACACGTTTCAGGGCCCCTTTTATAAAAAAAAATCAATATGCCTGTGAGTGTGTTTCTTTCTCATAGAAGTCATTTGAATCTGAATAATATTTTAATTTATATATTACCATGTTTTAATTAATATTAACTCTTCTTTCAAAAAAATAGTATACGATACACGTGTGTTAATACTCGTAAGTTGTAAAGATTCAACTTTATTTCGTGTTTTCAAATTTTACCTCGATTCTGCAATAGTAATTTTCCAACACTTATTTCACAATTCTCTATTATGAGTTCGTTTAATGAAATGTCGCTTCTGTAGATGGTATGTTTAGTCACAGGGAACAACATATCTTACCTATGCTGTAATGTGTTGATGAGGGCTAAAATAAGAACTCTGTGCCAAGCTGCTCCCTCTCCCCTACTGTTCAGGATATTTATTTCTAGCGTTAACTGAATCCAATCAGGACTTCTTGAAATTTGATTAAAATGCCGTGTATTTACGATATTTATATTATGACAAAAGGTATGTGTTTAACCTTTCTGAGAATAATCTCTGAAGACCTCTTCTTTATGGATGACCTTTACATAACTGGTTAACCGCAGGAGATAGACAAAAACTTACTATACAAAAATATAAATCTTGTTAAAACACAGTTTTTCATATACCTTTTTTGTACACCCCAATATCTTCTTTATTTTGCCTGCTATTGGTTTAATTTTAAAATCCTTAAAACTTTTTTCAAAAGGGAATTTGTCATTTCCTCATTCTTTCGATTTACTCCTGCCCATGCAAAATAATGGTAATAATGATATCAACATAATAAAACAACAAAGTCCTTTTGGTTAATAATATTATAATCGAATTGTAAGGCAGCAGTATGAGAATTAATTTGAACGGACATCTTAGCAGTAAATTAGTACCAAACATAATAGGAAAGAGACGATCTTCTTCTTGGTTAACTGTCGTACTCACCTCCATGATGCTGCAAACTGAATTTTCTAAGTGCAGACCTTTGCAGCAAACTAAACAATTATTCCGCCACGGTCTGTAAATATGAAATATTCCTCCTAGGGAAGCATAAATGCAGTAGTCGATGGCTTGCGTGTTGATTGATTTCTGTTCCCTACATTCCAAACACTGCTCAAGGAAGAGAGAGAATTCCTGCTGTTCCGTGTTGACCCATAGCACGGCGCAAGTTAGTTTGTTGCGAAAGAAAATCAAGCAAGCTGGGACGTTTGATATAGGGAGGGAAATGACGTGTTTACCGCGATTTTTATCACTTCTAATATAGAATTATGGGTATGTTGGACGCTCCTCGTAGACAGAAAAGACTCGGAGGTATAGATAAATTTCTAATGAAGGTGATATAACTTGATCAGTTTTAGCAGGAGCTATTACTATACTTTTAACAGATCGAAATCTAAATACGTCCTTCTTTGATCCAGCAGGGGGTGAAGATCCAATTCTCTATCAACACTTGTTTTGATTTTTTGGACATCCTGAAGTTTACATTTTAATTCTCCTAGGATTTGGAATAATTTCCCATGTCATTTCTCATGATAATTATAACAAGAAGAGCTAAACACTGGTTTTAGATCTTCATACGAGGAGTCACTTTCTTTCTAGCCCCGAAAAAACTATTGCTGTAGACGAAGAGAATTATCTGGGTGCCGGAGGCGGGGATGCTTCCAGAGGATGGAACGCTGCTTACAGGGATAATATAGTGTCCCCAAAACATGATTGCCTATAAACGGTACCGTTTCCCCTTGTCACTGGGCATTAACCTTTAGCATACAAAAGACGACCCCGTACTAGGGGGCAAGAGGCAGCGTAGTAACATTTCTGTTTGTTGGAGACTCTGAAAACTCTTGCTTGCAAATCGAGATTTGCGCCTCAGTTAAGGGACCAGTAAGTGGAAGACTTGGCAACTTCGAGGGTTTGTTTCTAGTCGCATCCCTCCTAATTCCAAATTTTAAAGCCTTTGGCAGAGAGTTATCGTGTTCTGAGAAATAGTATACTTTGAGAAACTGGGATAAACAAAACCTTTCTTGAGTATTCATTGTTTCCTGTCTGACTACTTATCCATTAACCCTCGTATAATATTTTTCATTTCCCCCCTTATTTTTTGTTGTTGTATTTATGTATTTAACTTAAGCCATTTGTTTAATATAAAAGGGAGAGATATCAGAATAACATAAGAAATACCGTTATTCTGTGTTTTCATGTTTAAGATGCACTATTTGAATATGTTTTAATTTTCGTTTCAGTTTTCTTTTCTTTCTGTTTGTCTTTATTATCTTGTTTACTAATTTCTGTACGGTCGAGCGTACGATCTGTGGGTCCGTACGATTGGTAGAGATCCGTTATATAAATATTCATTCCTACATTCATTAATTTATGTGTTCAAATATGTATGTAGTATAGAAAGTAGAAATGCAGTGTTTATCTTGAAAGGCGAAGATTCTCTTGCTGCAGGCGATAGAGTTTTCAATCCAGGGACGTGGACCCCTGGTGGCTCACATCACTAATCATTAGAGCGAAATCGCTTGGCAGAACCCAGCCTACATTTCAATCAACGCCCGCTCCAACTAACAAACAGTCTGACGTCTGCATGAATAGTGCTCGCCCGAGGACACTTCAAACTTGTTTTTGTAAATTAACCTAGACGTCGTGACGTGATTTAACTCCATCCGTCACGTGGTCAATTACGTCACACAAATCATATTTATCATCCACTCGCACTTTACTCGCGCCGATGTGTTTCCGAAAAACAAAAAAGAGATGTGTAGGGGTAGCGGGGTGTTTCCATCGCAAAACCAGAGGAAAAATACGTAAAAATAAAACGTCAGAGGAATATGCTTCTGATGAATGGTCTTTCGGGCAAAAAAATGAAACACCCAATCCGTACAACATACATTCCCGGCACAAGGCTGTAAATAATAAACGGGGCACAACCCCTCGCTCCCTGATTGATTTTTATGAATTGAAGGGAAAGGGCAGACCCGGGTTGCATGTGTCATCAAGACCATTCATTACTTTTCAACGTTGTTGTGTAATTGGTGCAGCCCCCGACAAGCTAGACTGACTCGCTGCTCCGTCTGTCACACAATTATCAGTTTCATCCCACACGCCGCCAGCATCCGAACTTCCACCATTTATAGTAATTATACGCCTGTGAAGAGACGATAATCAATCGGATAGCGCCAAACACAACAAACTTTGTTTTCCAATAAGGACCACAGTGTACACTGACAAGCATAAAAAGTGTCCCATTCTTCCAGATCGAAAGTATTTTCCCTCCGCAAGGTGCACTGTAGTCGGCATCGCGGCCGAATGGCTAGATCGCACGCCTCCCACCTAGGCGCCCGGTTCGATCCCAAGCGCACGCATGTGGAATTTGTAGTGGATGAAGTGACACAGCCCTCCGGTTTCCGCCGCCACTCATTCCAACAATTGTTTCATTATCACCTTTCTTATCATTCATTTCGCTTGCAGTTTCTATAATCTACTTTCTCACGCTCAAGCCTGGCTACGGGCCAACCACTCTCCATTCTGTGGTTACGTGCCGTTGGCTCCCCGCCAGGTTTCTGATCCCTAGGCTTCCGCTTGTAAGTCCTAAAGGGGGTGTCAGTCCTAAATACGGGGAAGGTAAACCGACTACGAAAAAAGGGTACACTGCTGGTCAAAAGTTTCACAATAAAATATGATTTTTAAAGTTTAAGAAAATACAGGTGAATGGTGAATAAGTGCAAAAACTTTTATGTTTAGTAGAGAACAATATAAGTATTGTTAATATGCTAATTTTTCCGCCTAAAAATAGCATTAAGTGAAGCACAAATTTCAAGGTCTGGTATATTTTGAGCGTCCCTGAAATGTCTTTTCTGTATTTACTTATATCAGTCCACTATAGTCTGACAGGATACAGGGCAGAGGACCTGTTCGGTAAACAACGGAACGTCTGAGAGAGGAAATAAAAACCATCCCAATAACATTGTGAACTTTTCCTTATTAACATAAATTTAGAAAACACAAAGAAATCTACAAATACTGGATTATTATATCCTCCTCAAACGCTGATACAAATATTTTCATTTATTCATCTCCCACTTTGTATATTCCTTTTTCTACTTGGCGAAAATATTTGCTAACAGACATGCCTAATTTCACATTTTGTTTTCTCGCAAAGTTATTTTGTTTTTTAATTTTTCCATAGCATTCCAAATTTTACCAATTAGTTTCAAAATATTTTTGCTGCCTCTTAAAAGTACACTGCAGAAAATTAACATATATTTTTTCCAAATTGTATATTTTTTGCAATTTTGATAAGCAAATAATTATATTTTAAAAAATAAAGAATATTGGAAAGTAAAAAGAAGTTTCAATAGGGGTTTATATAAACATATATGATGTAAAATATCTATTTGTAAGCCTATTTACTGTTTTACTTGAATTTTCTTAAACATTCTTCGATTGGTGTATTTTTATAACAATGGATTTAGACAGTAATATTATTTTATTTAAATAATCATAGAAGTTATAATTTTGAAACATTACATAAGTAATACTGTTATTGTGTGTAATAATACTAATTTTACCTATACTTTTAATATCTCCAAAATTTTGCGTTGTCTTCACTTCCTGTTGCACTTCTCTAAGTAATTTTTCTTGCCACTGTTCTTCAGTCGACTTCTGTGCATGAGTTTACTAACTTCATCCCTTCCTAGTTTTCCTTTGGCATGACTTGTCCAGTTAATAACACTATATGGAGATCTTTCTTCCTTCATTCCCTTTACAAGCCCATGCCATTTTCAAGTTCATGCTCTTACTCTCTCACACTCTTTTGTGTATCAATTTCCAATCGTAATAACCAATCAATCATTCCTGATATACTGATTTGTTGATATTTTCATACTCGTCAATCCGTAAATTTTATCGTCATTTTTGTATTTCACTTACAGCCAGCTTCTCTTTTTTCCTCATACATTAAAATACGTTCTACTGTTATCCTTATTGTCTTAAATTGTGTTTCTCTTGTGAAATTTATTCCAAAACAATCAATTTAAATATATAGTTTCCCCTTTTGTAAAACTGAATCTGTTAGTTATGTCTTTTTCACTTTTACCACTAAATAGATCCAACATATTTAAGGAAACTGCTAGTTAAATGTTAACTAAAATCGATTAAAAATAAATAACTTTTTATAGCAAATGCATTTAGGTCTCCTCCCATTAGTTTGGGCTCTACAGCCATTTAAAGATTGTACAATAAACCTGTTTCTAAGCACACTAAATAAAATAGCATTTTTCTCAAAACTACATTTTCACAGCTTCAAAATTTTCTACGGTCCCAGTTTTTGTTCAGATATAATTAACATTTCCTAGCATGTTTAGAAACATTTTCAATAGTAATTTAAAAAGAAATTTTTTCACGAAAAAAATTAATTTTGGAGATTAAAATGTCTGACTTGTTAATAAAAACATATTTTTCCGCAAGTAAGCTATTGAAATATCAACGCCTATAATGTGTGTGTGAGTCAAAGCACCAATTAAGAAAGAAATTCTCAACTGTTGAGGTGAGTGGAACAGTTTGGTATTGCAATATATTTACTAATAAAATAATTTACAAAATTAACTTAATAACAATGCAGTCACAGTAAATATCGATTTAAAAATACAGACATTTTAAATGTTATTTCAAGCGTCACTATATACAATAGGTAAGTGTAATGACTCACACGTACATGATACGAATACAAACATCCATGCTAGAGGAGGCACTTGAAAATGTGGTCTACCACACAGCAGAAAACAAAGCCAAGCACACTAGTGAACATGGCCGCGAGGACGTGCTGGTATTCACATCTTTAGTTCGCGTGAAGCCAATAGTTTGTGAATAGGAGACGTATGGCTTACAGCCCAGTAGTTTCCCTACACTGTGATTATGGTAATCTCCTTTAATACCCAACAGCAGTTAGACGCGTGCGCGAATAAGATGGTCGACAGGTAGTTCAGTTAAACTTTGAGAAATGGCCGTATGCTACAGCTGATTGCCGAAACAGTCTTCTGGTTTTCCACGCTCTGATTGCCTAATTTCCTTCTGCTGCACTTTGCGAACACGAATTCGCCTGCTTTAGTACCCTCCCCCTCGTTTGTTTTAATGTAGTTTACCATCTTCCCACTACGCGCCGCTAATGTTAATTCACTTGTCGATATAGCGCCTGCGTGTAATCTGTAGAGTTACCATGCAGGGTATTTTGTATCACGTGCAATCACGTTTTCCTAAACATCATATTTTCCTAAGTATTTTTAAATTTAGGCATAAAAGATCGTTTTTCATAATTTCGTGTTACTTACGATATATACTTGCCTTAGACCGGTTATAGACGAAGTAAGATGATAGTCAATTATTTATATAGAGTAAGTTGGCAGCTATGAGCTCACGAGAAACAGAGGAATGAACATTGTATTATACAAAATGAAAAAACTTAAATATACAGCAACAAATATTTAGTGTATACTTAGCCATAAACAGTTGTTTGGTATAAGCAAAACGATGTCTACATATTTCTTATATTGGGATTTATCTGTCCTCTAGGTTTTCCTGATTTATGACATTTTTAAGAATCTAGGAGAACTTAACGAGTTTATACAAAATATGCAACACAAATAGGGTTTTACAAAAGTTACTGCAAACCTTAAAACGTTATAAATATTATAATATTTCTGATAGGAAAAATAAAAGAAATCACATCTTGGGCAAACAATGGGGCTTTGTAAAACATTCTGAAAATGTCCTCCATTCTCTTGTTCAACGTATACTATTCTTTCTGCGACTCCATTCACAGAATTTAACAGATGATATTAGCAATTTCTTGGAGATGGTATCTTCAGTTGCTGTCAGGTTGTTGAATGTGTCGTTCTTCAAGGTAATCTCACAACCAAAAGTCTGTTGGATTTAGATTTGGAGATCGCGTCGGCCACTTTGTTGATAACACGACCATCAAAGATTTGGGAATTAATTTATGGGGTGTGGATATAGTGCGGAGCGTCTACTAATTTGTCCATAACCTCATCTCAAATTATTTTGAGATCACAAACCCCAATGGCGACTTACAATGTCGCAAGTAATCTAAGTCCTGGGCTTCATAGTTTAGCCAACATGTTTCCCGGTGAGCCACAAAGTGATCTCAAATTACTTTAAGATGACATACTACAATGCCAACTTAAAATGCCTTAAGCACTTTAAATCCCAATCTTCATAGCTCAACCAACTATTAGACAAAGTTAGTATTAATTGTTTTTTCACACAAGTCATGTGTAGGACAGAAGTTGGATTAGTAGAGTCAGACTAAAACATGCAAGTAAGTTGAGAAATGTAATGCCATGCCGGAATGTTGCCATGGTAGCTCAGTGGTTAAGAGCAATCGAATAGAAACCGAGAGATCAGTGGTTCAAATCTCGGCTGTGGTATTCAATTTTATACGTATATGAAATAAATAATGATTTGAAGATAAATTTAAGATTATAATGTGGAATATTTTGCATAGTTTGCTGTTGTTGCTGTCTAATGTTAACCTTTCGACTATACGATTATATTGTCTTTGCATTTGTGCAAGCATAATAACAGTTATACTTAATTGGTTATGTCCATGATGAATCATAATTGATAGGTGAATAATATGTGAACTCGCTGTTACTTTGTTTTGTGAGGTCGTGTAGGCCAAGGTAGGAATTTTTTTATATTGCCGAAGTTCCAACTATTGATAAGAATATATTGATCGCTTTTCGAGCTTTGTAAGCATTACAAGAAATACAATTATTAATCCTGTGAAACCGGATAGGATTTAAAATTCTAAGCTAAGAGTAATTTTCACCTTGTGTCAAAGGTTATGAAGTTTCGTCGAAATTGGTGCAACGTTGTAGAAGACTATGCATAATGCATACATACCTATACATAATCATACCTTTTTTATATTAAGATTGTTAATCAGCATTTCTGTTGCAATGCCATATGACATGTTCAGTATCATAAATAACTCCTCTATTCTAATTGAGGAGTGTCACCAACAGGGCTTCTAGAAGTCCCAATTTGTTTTCTTTTACTGTCGTATATAGTATAACATTAAGAGGCCTATTCATCTGCTTGCATGCTAGCAATAATTATAAGAAATGAGTATTTTAAAAACTATGTATACTTATATGTTTCAGTTTTTTAAATGTTTTAAAATGTAATTTAATTTTTTGAGAGATATTCGCTCAGCAGTAGCTTCGTTTTGGATCAAAAACTTCACTAATATATGTGCAAGCAAATGTAGGCACTGGGATTTATTACACAGGAGTAGGCTGGTGCGTATCTTCTTCCATCGGTCCGATTTCCCCTGCCATTCATTTTGCTAATCACTCGGTAATCATTAAGCCCCGAGAGTGGCATCAAAACGTAATAAGTTACCAGCGCGAATCTCTCTGTCGTGCTGGTCGAGGCAAATGGGAGAGGCGCTGCTTTTGCTATATACATGGGTTACCACTGAAGAAGTTCAATAATAATACAAGTAAAGCTTAAAAATGTTTATGCATAAGTATACTCTTTATATGCATAACTAATATCAATGACAATTGCAGACATTTCTTAGCTTATCTCCTAAACATAAAGCAAATTAAGTTTCATGATCAGCTAATCAAGTGCGGCTAACTCTACAGCTGAATGGTCAGCGTTCTGGAGTACCTGCACTGGAACCGAGTGAGGTGACGCTGCGCTTGCGTATATGACTGGCATTCGAGAAGTCCTTGGTTTGATATCTCATGGCTTTTTCTTGGTTTCCCCGGGGTCATCATGCGAATGCTATAGTTTCCTTACCATCATTTCCGTTTTACTCCGTTTCCTTCTCATCTTTAGATGTGTTTCTAGGTTTTGCGACTCATGCCGGACAGATGGCGCGGATGATAGCTCAAAAAAAGAGAGGGCTGCTTTTTCAAGCAAACTTGTATCCAATAGTGGGATGGGTCTATGCCCCTGACACTTGGAGAGTTCCGCGCGTCTATGTCACATATCTACCTGCGGTCTGAAACCCCCCTGTGGTGCTTTTGCTTTATCGCTTGTTTCTGGGGGAGGAGGTAGATCTGTGTAGGCGCAGTGCGCAAGGTTCCCTCTCTCCTCATTTGTATAAGCTATATCTGTACTTTTAGTTTGAATTTTATCAATGATTATTTGATCATTTAGTTGAAGTATTTTTCTATATTTAAAAGAAAAAGTCAAGAGTTGCCAAAGCAGGTGCAGTATTTTCTGTTTGAGATCAAAATGTGAAATAAAATGCCAAAAAAAAAAGATTATCTCTGCGGTCGAGTTGAAAACGCTCCGACTTCTCAACCCAGAGGTTCCTGTTTGGATTCCTGGTTGGGGGAATCCTTGACCAGAATGATTTCCTGTCCCCATAAAGTCTGGAAGTTTTAATATGAGAATGAATGTGAGTGATTTAGTAATAACATAAATTAAAAACCAACACAAAAGAAATCCTACAGTTGCAAGCAATACATCACGAGTTCTTTCTCAAACAAAGCTCCCATATGACCAAAGAATTTAAAATGGAATATACAAATGAATGATTTAAAAATATATATTACACTCACACGACTTTTCTACCTATTTTTTACAAGTGATTCTTCCAAACGCATAATCTTCCATCTATTTCATGCAAAACGATATAAACATTGTTAAAATGGTTTTATTATGGATTACCTCAAGGTAATCTATCAAAGGTAATAAGCAGCTACAGTAAGGTAAGCGATACTTAAATATTTTGAAATGTGGTCGCTATATGATAATAGTTCATCTTTGCGTGACCAGGAGTAAGAAAGCAAAAGAAAAACATATAATGGCTTCCCAATTGAGAAAAATCTGATGTGATCCATTCACATGACTTTCTCTACACCTCTGCAACAAATTATTGTTAAAAAACTTATGCTTCTATTTCCTTCATGCTAATTGGGAAAAACTAGTAGAAATTGTCTTATTACTAACTTCCTTGTAAGTAGAAACGAAATAAGGGAGCACCATAGGTTAAATTGATAGTCAAAAGCTGGTTGCTATGTCACTGAAGTTTCTTTGTTTTTATAGACAGGAGTTGACAAATTATGTATGAGAAAAGTATAAGTTTTTTAAAGATGAAATCAATAACAATGAATACATGAAGAACGATCTACTCGACGAAAAAATTAATATGACCTAAATTGTATGCTTTATCGTGATCTAAATTTTCTATTAAGTAAGTTTTTGTCTATATCTTACAGTTTACCACAAAAGTCAATAAAAAATCATCCAGAATAAAGAGGTCTTTAGAAGCTGTTCCCAAAATATTCAAGATACACATTTTATTTGGCAGGTAAATATCTTGAATATAAGAGATTTTAATCAAAATCAATACAGCCATTTTTGAGAAGATACAAATTTTCGAAGTATTTTCCATGTCAAAGGTAGTTGGGGGTGGGGGATTTTTTTTGAAAATCTTCGTGTCGCTTCCTTGGAACATACCAAATACATGAGCACACACACCAAGTTTGGTATTTGACTGTCAGTTCATTTTTGAGCTATGCTGTCCACAAACACACACACACACGCAGGACCTTTTTTCCAAAAATGTCTTTTTTTTGGAATCAGGGGACCCAAAACGTGTATTTCTGGTAAAATCACGGTATCGAATTTTGGGTGGAATACAATACCTTATGTATACCCTATGTATAGTACGTTAGAGAAAGTAATAAAATAAGCGAATACGAAAGGCTAAAATTATAAAATTTGGTTGCTGGGTGATTGATTTTCGATTTGCTTTTCATGGCCAGGAGTGAATGAAATATTCCCGCTTGAAAAACTGTTAAGTATTTTGAGTTTGAAACCAATAATAAGACCAACCGCACAAAAAGCATATAACACAAATTGTATGTTTTTTTTATAAAATATTCATTTTTGTGTAGCAAGTTTTGTGTATCTCTTACGATTTATCAGTTTTGTTCAGGTCATCCAAAATGAAGAAGAGAGTATTTCCTGAAAATTCGAGATATGCATTTTAACTACCATGTATATGGTATACGGTGTTTTAATGAAAATCGTTTAAGCCATTTTTGAGAAAATCAAAATGTTTAATAAGTTTCCATGTAAAAGGTAATTTTGGATGAGTATTTTTTTTGAAAAGCTTCTTGTCACAACCTTGGAAGGTGTTGAACTCAAATACCAAGTTTGATGTTTAACCGACTTTTTTGGGTTTACGTTTCATAATAGGCACACACACGGACCTTTTTTTAAAAAAAAACTTTTGGGTTCAGGGGACCTTAAAACGTGAATTGCCGATTAAATTATGATATCCAATATTTGGCTGAAATGCAAAGCATTCTCTATGTATTATTGGTAAGAAGAGTAAAAATTCCTTTTTACTTTCTCTTCACGTAGTATGTACATAGTGTACAGAGAAGGTATTGTAATGCACCCAAAAATTCGATACTGAGATTTTACCAGAAGTACATGTTTTAGGCTCCCCTGAATAAAAAAAAAGCATTTTTGGAAAAAGGGCCGTGTGTGTGTGTCTGTGGACAACATAGCTCAAAAACGAAAAGACCATTAAATACCAAAGATTTTCTAAAAAAAGTCCACCCCCAACCCAACTACCTTTTACATGGAACTATTTTCGAAAATTTTGATTTTCTCAAGAATAGCTCTGACGATTTTCATAAAAGTATCGTATATCAAAGATATTTATCTGACAAATAAAATTTATATCTGGAATTTTCTGGAGAAAACTTTATATTGGATGAATTGTACAGAATTTTGCATAACTGCCAAACCGTAAGAGATGGACAAAAACTTTCCACACAAAAATGTAGAGCACGTTAAAACACACAATTTATGTTATATATATATATTTTTTTTTTTCATGGACTTGATCGTTTTTAGGATATACTTTGTTTTTGGTTTCGGCTTTGAAAAACATACTTTCCTCATATTGGAATGTGTCAACTCCTGTCCATACAAACAAAGGAGCTTCAATAGCACAGCAACCAGTTTTTGACTATCACTTTAACCTATGGTACTCCGTTATTTCGCTTCTACTTACAAGGAAACAAGTAATAAGACTATTTCTGCTAATTTTTTTCTCGATTAGTATGAAGTAAATAGAAGCATAAGCTTTCTAAAAATATTTTGTTGCAGAGGTGTAGAGAAAGTCATGTGAATGGAACACTTGAGAGTTTTTGGGGTTATCATAACGTATTTCATAACGTCCCCTCTTAACACATATTCCTAATAAAATCGGGTATTGAATTTTTGGGTAGAATACAATACCATTTCTGCCTGTTATGTGTATTGTACATACGTGTTAAAGAAAGTAAAAATACATTCAAAAAACAAATATAATACAGTTAAAGCAAAATGTAAACGTTTTATCTTCTACTTTTGTGCAGTCTGCCCAAGCTTGGAGTAATAAACTATTGGATCAAATACGTTTAGAAACTATCTAGCTGTTGGGGTCACTAGAATAAAATTATCCTTTTTTAATTTTGATACCTACGTATTTGCCACTGGCACACTTTTTCTATGCTGTGAGAGTGAACAAAGCTCCCCAGTCTCTCTCTCTCTCTCTCTCTCTCTCTCTCTCTCTTTAATTACTCTAGTCATTACAAACACACGCAACCCCCGAGTGCTTTATATGGACTACAGAGATGAGCAATTTCCTGGAACATAATTCTTCTTTTATTTTACTCCCCACTCCCTGGCACCGTAGGCTCAAACGTAAATTGTTTTCATAAGGCCCGAGATTAATTACCTGTTATAACCGGTGTGTAAAATACTTTTATTCTCGCAGAACAGGCATTATGCATGTTTTATTGGACCAGTTTGTGGTTCAGTTTAGTTAAAGGAAGACCCGCTTTCATTAATTTGCACGCGTGTTATCTATGTAACCCGTAAGAAATCTCGACATCCGCTTTAACTTCTGCAGAAGAGGCAGGAAAAGTGTAACTGTAAAAAGTAACAATTATATTGGAATGTTTTTGAGAATGGAAGTCTCGAAATCTAAAACATGGGTTCTGTTAAAGGTCCCCAACCCCCTCCCTAGGACTTACAAGCGTGTGCTTAGGGGTCAGAAGTCTGTCGGGGAGCCAAAGTCTCGAAACTACAGAATGGAGAACGTGGAACGAGTGGTTGGCCCGTGGACAGGCAATAACATGAGGAAGTGGAGCAATTGATGGAATTAATGACGGGCAAAGTCGAGGGCTCGGAGAAAACCCGACTAGACGCCACCAAAAACCCCACATTCGGGCGCTTGGGACCGAACCCGGCCTAGGTGGGAGACGAGCGGTTTAACCACTCGGCCACGGTGCTGCACCCACCCAGTTATAGGTACAGTTCAAAATTTTACTTCGCACTAACGTAGTTTCGTTACCAGGCAGGGTGGTTTACGCGTTTTCGTCTGTGGCCCTGATTTAGGAGGTCGTGGGTTTGATCCCCGTGACCAGCCTACCTCTATGGTTTTTTTTTTTCCAAGGACTTCCTGGGTCCAGGAGTAGGCTAGGTAGGTTCATTACATCCTCCAAATTTTCCATCCACCATTTCCTGTTCATATAATTTTCTAATCAGATCTTTAAGGGTTGAATGTGTTTACAGTTTGTGACTGTACTGATTTTCGTGTTGTAAAAAAATTATACTGGCGTCGTCGTCAGGACCTGTCCTCTGTTTCAGTACTTCTCTGGAGGTCGTAAAAATTAAACTGAGTTTTATTTATGGACGCTCTTGAACTGTGTGGTTCTCAGCGTCCCATTCTATATTGGATGAAAAAGGGAGCTTAATTTTGCCCAGAGGCGTCTTTATCAGGTTTGAGGCTATGTCGTAAATCTACGACATGGGATCGTGGCTTTACTTGCCTTCCGAATGAAGCCATGCTAAGGATTTTTAGCCCAAAAAAAGTATATCCCCCTCCGCCGGGTTTGAACCCGTGATCTAGAGAATTATAGGCTAGCATGTTATTCAGATCATGGAGGATGGCCCCTGCAACGGTGTTGGAAGCGTTCAAGTATAGGTAGCAACTCCACGAGTGATTGCGTCCGACGTCATCCATATCTGGTCATCCTTCGGGTGTCTCTCCTCATCCCTCCTTCCCTGTTGTTATCTAAGTGGCAAAGGTCCATAAGGATCTATGTCCAATTCTCAACCCCTAATTCCAAAAATAACGCTTTCAGAAAAGGGTCAGTGTGTGTGTTTGTGTGCGCGCGCTGGATATTTAAGTTCAATATCTCCTAATGTTTTTACACGGAAATTTTCCAAAAAATGCCCCTGGCCAATACAGTTCTTTATACGGAATATTTTTATAAGTTTTCAACTATCTAAAAAAATGGCTCTAACGATTTTGATTACCGTAGTAAATCTATTTAGAAGCACAACAAAATTTACATATGCAGTCGAATGGCAGCAATATAGCTTCTTAATCCAGAGGTTCCGGGTTTGATTCCTGGCTGAGGTGGGAGATTTTTATTCAATCAGCATTATTCTCTATCCACCACAGAGTCTGAAGTGTGAATATGTGTGTGTGTGTGAAGTAGCAGAAAATGAAAAGCAATGATAAGATACCCTACAGTTCATCCAGCAAATCCTAGCAGTTCTTTTTCTAGCCAAAGCCTCCGATATAGCCATAAAAGTTAACGTGATCTACATAAATGAAAAAGATTTAAAAAAAGTGATTTATTGAATTTTCTGGAAACAACCTCTGAACTCGTCATTTTCTCAATAAATGTTTCATAACTGGTAAAACGTAAGAGATGGACAAAACCGTACTATACAAAAACCGTATATTTCTCAAAACACAATTCACATCTTACGCATTTTGTTGTGGAGCCATTTCCGATAAATTCCTTGTTATTGGCCTCAGTCTTAAAAACTGGTATTTGTCTCAAAAGGGAAGCCGCAGTTCATTTTTCTTTTGATTTACTCCTGGCTAATACAAAGAGAACCGAATTCCAATGTCAATCGTGTCGCGACCGGCTTTTAAAAGATTTTGCTGTCGCTTTAACAAAGTGTTTTCTCTTACTTTCCTTTTCGTTCCAAGGAACTAAGTGATACGACAATTTTTAGTAACTTTTATCTCGATTAACATGGTTTAGATAGAAGAACAAGCTTTATAAGAATCTTTCAATGAGACTCATAACAAAATATATTTTATCTTCTAGGAAATAATGCTTGAACAGTGTATGTTCTATCACTTTTAATAGACGTTATATATTTCCTTCTGTTCTGCAGTTCAAGGAAAACATTAACTTTTCATTAATGACTATATAGCACGAGTTCTTCGATAATATCTCCAGCAATGAAACTTGACCTCCTCGCCAGTCATTTTCCTTGTCTTATTTCTACCTGTCAGATTTACGTGTAGCTTTCATACGCGGCGATTATTAAAAGTTGTAAAATAATTTATGTTTCAGAGATACTTCAATATAATTACTTCATCATAAATAATAATGTAAATTAGACGATTCTAAGCTGATATTTAAATTAGCACAAATACCGATAGCTATGTGACTGATTTACCTTTAAGGCTACTTCCGAGAAAGAATTATAATTGTTAATATCAACTTCTGATTTTAATAATTTAGTCAACCATATTAATTTATAAGTAAAAAGTCTTTCTCTCTACATTTTAACGTTTTAATTTTCCGTAACTGGTTTACTTCCCCTTATGTAGGACTGACACCCCTTAGGACTTGCAAGCGGGTGCCAGAACGAAGAACTTGGAATGAGTGGTCGGCCCGTAGCCAGGCATGGACGTGAGAAAGTGCATAATATAAAATAAAAGCAAAATGGATTATGATGTCGTGTGTGGCGTTTAAGGGCGCTCAACTTCGAGGTTATCAGCCCTTTCCAAAAACAATCGTGCCCAAAACCACGAGATAAAATCCTTTAATAAAAATGATGACTAAAAGGTGAAGTTAAAGCCAGTTAAAACAAAACTATCCTGGGGAAAACCAGTAAAAACAAAGCAGCTAAAAAGGAATAAAAAGCTAAAAGTAAGGCCTTATGTGAGAAATGGGCAATAAAAAGTAATTCAATTAAAGGACATTCGGTCCATCGATAGATGTTACACTAAATAGAATACAATAAAATAGAGTATAAAATACAATAAAAACAATACAAATGAAGTACAATAACATACTAAATGCTTAGTCTAAAATTCGCTTGATAAAAAGTTAAAAACCGTATCCCCCGCTCTTTCATCGCCCCTCAAAATATCTGCGAATGTGTCTGGTAGCGAAATGGATGACAGGAAAGATGGGGATGGAGCAATTGATGGAATGCGTGGTGGGGAAGCCGGAGGACCTTGAGAAAACCGACGTCGTTTCGTCCACCACAAAACCCACATACGGGCCACCTGGGTGAAAGACGAGCGGTCCAACCACTCTGCCACTGCGCTGCCCTTAGAAGTTACCTCAAACGAAAACAGTAAAACAGTTTAATCCATTCTTTTTCTTTTTTTTTTTTTTAACAAAATGCGTGTTATCTGAAGGATATTGGTAAAATATTACTTATGAGTAAGCATCAGAATAACATTTCTCACATCCTGTGTCTCAATTTAAATTTAAATATCCTCTTAAAAAGAGGATAAGGAACGTAAAAAGAGTGAAAATCCAAAATTATTCCTTTCCATAATAAAATATTAATTGTAAACTTTGAAATACATGTTTTTCCCAGGTTTAGCTCATAAACGTAATTAACTTAAATCATAAATGGGCAGACATATGCTTACTAATTGGAACACGCAACTTAAAACGTTTTCTCGAATTTTTTTTTCCATATTCAAAATGCTCCACACGCTGAAACCTTTTATTCTAATTTTTCAAAATTATATATTAATTCTCAGAAGTGTAGTATGTTAAATGAGCAAATACATTTTGGAAATGATCTTCAGTAAAGAAATAAATTGTTAAATATCTTGAGTTATGGAGATTAATAAAGTATTAGTTTTTTTACCATAATTAGGGTTGATATAAAATTATATAAATTTATTTGTAACTTCATTTACTGCATCACTTAAATTTTACTGTGAGTATTTTTAAAAATGCAATACGCGACTCATTTACTTGAACAATGAATTTAGACAGTAAAATTATTATTTAAATAACTATGTAAACTAGAATTTTAATACTTGCTTACTAACCACTTATTGTATAAAATTACTGGTGTAAATTTCAATAACTTATATTCTGTGGATTTTCCAAATTTCACAAAAACAGTTTAGAGCTGCTTACAAAGCAGCAGGCCCGGGTTCAATTCCGGTACCAGCGTGCGAATTTTCTCCCTAAGAAACCTGGTGGGGGTTGTACTCAAGACTCCTGAGAGGAATAGTAACAGAGTGTACCACATTTACCGGCCTGGAGGGACTTGGTGCGCTAACCACGTCCCACCATCCAGTACTGTACCCCAATCATGAAATCTGTGAAGGGCATAGGTGGAGAATGCAGCGGTGGGCGATAGGCCGTGACAGATAGTGTATAGAGAAGGTATTCTATTGTACCTAAAAATTCGATACCCAGATTTCACCGGAAATATAGGTTTTGGGTCCCCCTGATTCCAAAAAAAAAAAAGTTGGAAAAATCTTGTGTGTGTGTGTGTGTGTGTGTGTGTGTGTGTGTGTGTGTGTGTGTGTGTGTGGACAGCATAGCTCAAAAACGAAAACACCAAACTTGGTATTTAAGTTTGGTATCTTCCTTGGAAGGACAGGAAGAAAATCCCTCATTCCAAACTACCCTTTACGCGGAAAAAAATTCGAAAATTTTTATTTTCTCAAAAATGGCTCTATGTGCCAAATAAAATATATATTTTGAATTTTCTGGCTATATCCTCTAAATACCTCTTTTTTCTGTATAATTTTTCTATTGAATTTTGCATAACTGGTAAACCGTAAGAGATAGACAAAAACTTATTACAGAAAAATTGAGATAAAACACACAATTTATGTCGCATACATTTTTTGGTGGAGTTGGCCTTTTTCGAGATATACCTTGTTATTGATTTCGTTTTAAGACACTCAAAACTTTTCTTAATGCGGGAACTTGTCAACGCTTGCCACGCAAAGAAACGAATTTCCGCCCCATAGCAACCGCATTTTAAAACATGTGACTGTCGGTTTATCCTAGTGTATTCTCTTATTTCCTTTCTACTTATAAAGGAACTGAGCAATAAGACCGTTTCTGCTAATATTTTAGCATTAAATAGATGGAAGAATGAGCTTGTTAACAATAATTTGTTACTGAGATGTAGAGAAGGTAATGTGAATGTAGCACAACAGATCTTTTTTAGCTTAACTCGCCAATGTTAAAATAAGAATCGTTACTTGTAAATTTTAAATGATTTTCAATAATAGTAATAATTTAATAAAACTAGAATCCTTCCGATAATGAGTCCTAACATAAGCTTTGTAAGTATATCGTTCCGCGCTTGACGATACGTGGTTATGGTGGAGCTGTATTGCTATAAAGTAATAGCATTCAGTGCTTGCTCCTAATGTTTCAAAATGGATGTGGAAATATGCAAAGACAAAAAATGAATGTCAAACTGTAAAAATGCCGTGAAAGAAAGAGTCAGACTTCATTTTATTCTTGAGAACTACATATAATTGAGTGAATTTCAATGGAAAAAAGCAATTAAGAAGTCAGTAATGAAAATTCTTAAATTGCAATAAAATTCATGAAAGGCTAAAAAAACTATGCATTCGTTGTTTTAGCGTGTAATTTGCTTGATGAGGACATTTAAGGTGTATGAAACGAATAAGGACAAGTAAATTAATAAGGACAAGTAATGGTTTCTGAAAAACTTCAACATAATATGGCAGTGTTGTGTGTTGATCCTTGGAACACATCAGTCATGTTGTTCTTAGTATGTGTGAGAACGGAGAAGAAGTGAGTTGTATGTATGGGCCTGATTTAACTTATATTAAGAATTACTTAGGACACTACCGTCTATGATGTCATGTGAACTAATGTTGTACAAGATTATATATTATATATTATCAAGTTGTTTCATGATATTATCATATTTGTGGTACTTATTGTCAAAATTCGAGACAGAGAGAGAGGCAGAGAGAGAGAGAGAGAGAGAGAGAGAGAGAGAGAGAGACAGTGTACACCTACAAGGCCAGCAGTATATTAATTGAGGACAAAATGGTAGATGTGATAATGTGTAAAAGTTGTATGTTCACAAACTTTGGGTTGGTATATAAAACAAGAGAATTTTAATTCATTTTCAGGTCCGGAATATGACCGGCTTAAGTAAACATTCTGTTGTCATCTTTTTGAATTTTTGCATTTGTAAAAGTTTACCATTACTGAGTTTCCATATTTCATTACAATGTTTAATAAAACATATTTTCGTTCCAAATTTTACCTATTTATTTAAATAACCTCCTGTGTCTTGTAACTGGCCGCGCCGTGGCCGAGTGGCTAGACCATTCGCCTCTCACCTAGACGGCCTGGGTTCGATTCCAAGCGACCACATGTGAGATTGGTGGTGGACAAAGCGGCGCAGGGGCGGATTTTCTCAGGGTTTTACGGTTTCCCCCGCCATCACATTCCACCGGTGCTCCATCTTCATTCCATCTATCAGCACTGTCATCGCCTGCGATGCCATAAGTAGTAAAAGCGGGCGTTAAACACTACCAGAAAAATCTGATGTGTTACACTCACATGACTTTCTCTAGCTGTTCTACAAATCTCTTACATAAGATTATTCTTCTTTCTGCATCTTGCTAATCGAGGTACTTCTTAGCACTATGTTCTTATTACTTAGCTCCTCATAAGTAGGAAAAAATAAGGGAATACACTAGGCTAAAACCATTGTCAAATGTTTTAAAAGCTGCCGTTATGCGATTGTCATTACAAATCCCTTCTTTTCTTGGCCAGGAGTAGAACAACAGAAAACCGCACACTCCCGTCTGGAAAAGTATAAGTACTTCACAACTCAAACTAATAACAATGAATACCTTGAAAACTGTAAGCTCCACGAGAAAAATGTATATGACATAACTTGTGTATTTTAAAAACACCTACATTTTTTGTATAGCAAGTTTTTGTCTACCTCTTACGGTTTACTAGTTATGCCAAATTAAGTGAAATTCATCCAGAATAAACAGATTTTTAGAAGCTATCCCTGAAAATCCAACATATACATATTACTTGTCAGCTAAATATCTTTAATATACGATATTTTAATCAAAATCCTTAGAGCCATTTTTAATAAAATAAAATGTTTCGAAAAACGTTCCACGTAAAGGGTAGTTTGGGGTGGGAGGATTTTTCTCAAAATCTTTGTGTCGCATCCCTAGAAGACACTAAACCTCAATACCAAGTTTGGTGCTTTACCGACTTTTCGTTTTAAAGTTATCGTGTTCACAGACACACGGACACACTGACACACGGACACACACATACTAACACGGACCTTTTTGTGAAAATGCTTTTTTTTTTATACAGGGGACCCTAAAACATATATTTCCGGTGAATATATTTCTCTATACACCATGTACATAGTGCATGTAGAGAAAGTAAAAAATGTCTTGTATCTCAAGTAAAAATTTTGAAAAGGGCTTATTTGTAACCCCTGACTTTAATAAAGCCAACTTTTTCCGCTTTAGAAAACCAAACATTTTAACGTCACACTCCTTGAATTATTCAACAAACTTTACACTTACCTTTTCCCCAAGGTTCAATATAGCATTGATAAGCTTTTTAAAACTTTGATCCGATGGATGTGAAGTAACTTCAACTCAAATCTTAGAATGGCATTATTGAGTTCACTTACCTTGTTTTAAAATCCAGTATCACTTGCTCAATTATCCTTTTAGAGACCCGACTGTGTGCACAGGTGTGTAATTTTCATCGATTTGCTGAATGAATAGTTTTTGCTTACATCCACGATAACGTCATATCACGAAGTCTTGTCGGAAGTTCTATGATTAATATGGAGCAAACGATGGCAAATTGCTTTTCCTTCAGTGTCTAACCTGGATGTTAAGTTTTTTTCTTGGTGCAGTTTTTGGATCTGTAACGTAACAGATATTTATACTCTGAATCGCTTTAGAGGAAAAAGCACGGTGATGGGTGGGGAGTGGGGCTGAATTTAGATCGATGAGGTTATCGAGTGTCACTCCGCCTTTGTGCGAGTCAACTAGAGGGTGATGGATTGAAAAGGGTTACTTTTGCTGGTAAGAAAGAGGGTGGATCCGCTGTGATTTTATTGGGAAGACCCAACCAGCAGGGGAGATGAGATGGGGGCATGTCGATAATCAAACCTCACGTTCAACCCCTACGAACGGGATGCTGAATTTTCGGTGCTTCACCTTGGGGAAGGAAAATGGTGAAAAGCATACTCAAGAAGCCGCTCTTATGCAGAATGATGAGATGCCATTCCATATTAAATATTTCATCAACTCTGGTACATCTGCAAATCTAATAGTGAAGTTAAGTAATCAATGATTAATCATTTGATAGAAAGGCAGCATTAAATGATTTTTTCATCGAATTGAAATTTGAATTTCTTTCGTTCATTTTGGATCTGTTTGTTTCTTATTCTATCGGGTAAGAGCTATCAGTTTTAAAAGTTTTAACTGTTGTTTATTGCTTAGTGTACTAATCAGCTATGTAGATAAGTAGGGAAAGTATTTTATTTCACCCAAAAATTTGAAGTCGAAAGTTCACTGAAAACATGTGATCTAGGTCCTCATGATCACAAAAGCCTTTTTAGAAAAGGCTCCTTATGTATCTGTGTGTTCAAGTCTGTGCACAGCGTAATTCAAAAACAAAAATTGATTAATTAATCAAAGTATTCAACATATTCCAAGGATACATTTTGATTTTGTAAAAAATGTCTTTAAGGATATTGATTAAAATAAAATGCATGTAATGACTCTTCTGTTGATAGGCTCTGAATATCTTTTCACTCTGATTAAAAGCGTAATAAACAAAAGCTTACTATATTAAAGCGTAGTTCTTCTTGAAGCTACTTTTAGCTCATTTGTGAATATGTTATCAACCAGTCAACATTCATTTTTCAAAAATGATTAGAAATACTCGCAGACGGGACCCTTAGACATTGGGGCAGAGCGTTGCACGTAGGCCTTTGCAACTTTCGTGAGCCCAGAGAAGGATGAAGGGGAGACACCCAAATGGCAATTAGATTCAAGGGCGCAATCATGGATGGGGTTCCTATCGGCGCCAGATTTGACGCCGCCGAGCCGAACACATAAGCACCGAACGAGCTCTAGCTCGAAAACTCCCGTAAGCGGTACCCGAAGACGCCAGGAAGAAACCTCTACGGTCGCAAGCCACCAGCAGCAAACCACCGAAAGCCTGGTTTATCAACGCTGAAACAGATCACAGGGAAAAGATAGGAAGTTAAATCACTTATAGACATGAAAATTCAGGGGATGCAATGTATCTCACCATCACTCGCCTGGTGACCCGAAAAAACACCACAAAAATCCATGGGTTAGGAAGTTGGGTTCGAAACCACGACCTCCCGAAACATGTCCTCACGTCGCATCTCTCTGAGTTTCAAAGGCATTACATAGTGACCCACTGTTTCAAGTTTTGACTTAGACTTAAAGCCTAATGATTTCTTAAATTTGTCTTATCTACAAGGATATAGGCAATGGTTTATCTCGCTTAATATTAAGTAGACAAAAGAACAAGCGTTTGTAAATATAGTGTAGACTTCATGTGGCTTCAACACTTCGAGTTCTTAAATAGAAAATTATGAGGTGAGTTCGAAAGCTTAGCAAAATGATATACCCTTCAACTTCTGTGTCAAAGATTACTCAATAGGCAGTTATAAACAGCATGTTCATGTAGTCTTCTGACATCCTAAAGGAAAAGACAAAAGTCCATTGTGAATCTCCAATGCCACTTGTTATATTGTAACAAATCTCTTTATTTATTTATATATATATATATTTTACAAATAATTCATTCAACGTTTCGAATCGTAGACAGTTTGCGGCTCCATGCCAACAATGGCTCGCGCACCACTGCGCGCTAACAATCTAATCACTCACAATTCAGTACAGTTCACAACACAACATGGCTAGCAATTCTTCCCCCTTTTACATCTAGAAAATGACGTTGCAGAATTTTGTGGAAACCGAAGCTTCCAGGAGCATCTTAAACCTCGAAAGAATCACGTTCCAGTGAAAAGAATCTTCAGGATTCCAGTTCCAGTATTCTTGTTACATGCACCGCTCTTCCTGTTGTTTCCGCAAATCAAGGTCTCCAAATATGACGACTTACATACCAAGGTGAACGTAGGAATCACTGCTGAAGAAGGCGGCACTGCCTATGGAAGCCACACCGCCTACGTTTGACGTAAATTTACGTGACCTCAGATGACAACACTAAACATCACACACCAAAGATGCTATAAAGGTGTTTTCCAACATCTTTTTCATCTAGAGATCCTTGCTATTGAACTAACGTGTGTTGGCAGTAATAAAATTCCTCCTCGTATAATAACAAAATTATCATAGGAAGAGTCAGACTGAAAAATCCCGGCTATGGCATTGGATTGTTCAATCTGACTCTACCTATCCAACCCCTGTCCTACACACTGTGTGAAAAACAATTAAACCAAAAGTATCATATATTACTCAATGATCTTTTTTCCCTTAAAATAAACCTATTTTGTGTAAAAATGTGCAAACCAATTGTTATGAGCGATTTTTAAAACAAATTTTGGATTTAATTTATAAAATGTGCTAATGGTAGGTTAATTACTTGTTTCAAAGGAGGCAGGAGTTCGAATGGGGCGCAAATATTCTCCTTATTATTTAGTTTTAGCTAATCTCTTTAACTTGATGCTCATGTTGAGTTGATATTGGAGAAAGAACTTACGGCAATGTTTTCACTTTCTGAGTGAAAACTGTGTTTGATTATTAATTGTTAAATGTTGCTTTTTCATTATCCTTTTTCCTGAACAAACTTCCATACACTCCTATACTCAAACTACTAAACTCAATGGAGGCTAAGGGAACGATTTTACTTACTAGAGTAGGGCTGATAAGTCCCGGGCCTCTTAATGAAAACAGCATTTAAAAAAATGCTTTATTTCTCAACATACTTTCCAGAAAAGCTAATACATTACTGATATGGGTGTTCTAATTTAATTAAACCATCTCTATAGTGCGATTTATCAAGGTCCTCTAAATAACTGTTTACCGCATCAATGTCCTCCTCGCTGCTGTGAAATCTTCGTCCTCCAAGAACTTTTTTGAGGTTTGGGAACAAATGGTAATCACTGGGAACTAGATATGGCGAATAGGTTGGATGTTCAAGCAATTCCAACTTTAATTCGCAGTTTCCCCATTGCAGTCACTGAACGATGGTCCGTAGCATTGTCGTGATGAAACATATTTTTTTTTTTTCTTTTCATCTCATCACTCAAGCGTTGCAGTAAGCTTGTGTGGTAGTCACCAATGATATTTTTACCCTTTTCCAAGTAATTAATAAAAATAGTTCTCTGTGCATCCCCCCAAAAACACTCGCCATAACCTTATTAGCTGACAAAATTGACTTTGCCCTTTTTGGAGTTAGTTCATCTGGCGCAATCCACTGTTTTGACTGTGATTTACTTTCTAGAGTGTAGTGATTTATCCAAGTTCCATCCATGGTAATAAGCCGTCTCAAAAATTCACTGGAAGTTTTACGGTAGAGCTCTACATTCTTAACAGAACATTTTTTCTTTGCAACTTTTGATGAGGTGTAAACAAACGCGGCGCCCATCTCGCACAGACCTTCTGATAGCCAAAAACATTACCTAAAATATTACTTGCACGTTCTTTTGGTATGTTTACAGTCTCTGCTATCTCAAAACAACTTTAATCTGCGGTCTTCCAGTACCAAACGATGAATTTTTTCACTGATCTCAGGAGTTGTCACTTCTACAGGGCGTCCTGTCATCACTTGTGGTCGTACGTCCCATTTTAAATTGTGCAACCCACCTTTTAATCATTGAATTTGAAGGGACAGAGTCTTTCAATGTACTGTCCATTTACTCCCTGATTTCTTTAGGCGTTAGGTCTTTCAAATGGAAGTATTTAATCATTTCTCGCCTTTCCAAATCCTCCATTTTCGTGAAAACTCTAAAGTTGTTTGTATAAAATGCTGTCATTCGAAAACTAAACAACCTATTGACCTGTAACTATTAATACAAGCTAGTCTAGAATTAAAGTATACGATGCTACCGTCTAACTGGCATATCTGTGTGAGGCCCGAGACTTTTCAGCCGACCCTTGTTAAAGTTCTTCTCTG
This sequence comes from Hymenopus coronatus, assembly GCA_030762935.1. NCBI lineage: Eukaryota > Metazoa > Arthropoda > Insecta > Mantodea > Hymenopodidae > Hymenopus > Hymenopus coronatus. The sequence goes on from CM060894.1 coordinate 78,771,299, forward strand.
CTGCCGAGATTCAAACCCGGGTCTTCTGGGTTGAGAAGCCAGATCGCTGACTACGCGACCGCCGAGGCAGTTGACGTTACAATACAACATTTAATGACATATTATATTCATAAACAGGGATAGCATCTTGGGGACAGAGAGCGGGACGGAACCGATGTTAACGCAGCTATGATGTGTTGACAATGCAGTGTGCATGTATTGTAACCAATAGAAGGAAAATGGGGCTGTGGTAGGCTGTGATATTTTCACAAAAATGTCATGTCGTCAATTTACTAATACTGTATTTATCAGTATAACTGCAAAGAATTATGTTTCTGTAACTGAAATTACATCGTGTGGAATGATTTAATTAAATGGCAATAAAATACTATAAATATGTTAATATCACAGGAACTATTTTGAAAAAAAAATTCTGAAGTTAGCATGTAAACCATTCTTAATACTGCAATTGCTGTGTTAAAGTTTCAAATCAATCCAAGCAAAATTGTAGATTTTAGGTTTTTCACAGATGGGTATCCTTAATAAGAGCATAGTAAAACTGTAACAAAGAGGCAACAGTTTAAAGAGTAAAGAATAGTAATCCAAGGTCAACATTTTAAAATAATATCGGTAATCCAATGCGTTAGAAATTGTAACGTTAATTCTTTACCTCGTGTAAAGTTTATTTCTTTCCCATTTTCCTGTGCTGCCATTGTATTCAAAACCTGTTGAAATGAATGTACTTATTCGGGTGGAAAATCTGATACCCCCTGAATTTCATCCGATATTTTTGTTGCCAGTTATTACAAACACGATCGCAGTTTTGTTTTTTTTTTAACGACATTTAAACTCCAAAGAGTGGAGTACGAGGGTCGGCAGCGAAAATATAATTTGTGTTTAAAAGGCATTATACCTAACAGCCTTGGGACATCATCTACCTGTTATCATGTGTATTCTGCAGTTTATTCATGTAAAAGTCTAATCTAACTCATGGTGTTCGCAACAAAATTGAAGTAATGATTAGAGCTACGAAATTGATGAAAAGACATTTTATAGTTTCTCTACTTAGTACATAGGAAAAGAAGATATTGCGCTTCACCAAAAAATGTTATACTAAATGTAACTTTACCACACGTTTTAGGGTCTCCTATATAAAAATAAGAAAAAGAAGCAGAACAAATGTGCACAAATGGATTTGAATACGAAAGATCAAAAACAAAAAGTCGATTAAATACCATTGATATTTAAGATCAGCCTCTGCCAAGGATGACACACAGATTTTCTATAAGTTAAAAAATTTGAATAGGTATATCAATAATAGCTGCAAGATTTTGCATTCAAATACCGTATATTAAATATACTTACATGACAAATAAAATGTATTTTTTTAATTTTCTGAGAATAACCTTTGAAGTTCTCTTCATTCATAGCTACTTTTACATAATTGATAAACCTTAAGAGATAGACAAAAGGTTGCTAAAAAAAAATAAAAACTGGATGTGTTCCATTCACATTACTTTCTGTGCATCTCTGCTATAAATTATTCTATTTACTTCCTGCTAATTGAGAAAAAAATTGACAGAAATGGTCTTATTACTTCCTTCCTTTAAGTAAAAGGGAAATGAGGGAATACACTAGACTAAAGTGTTAGATAAATCTTTTAAAAGCTGGTTGCTATGGTTTAATTTCCTTTCTTTGTATGGCCAGGATTTGACAAGTTTCCGTATGAGAAAAGTATTTTAAAACTGAAACAAATAACAAAGATTTAAAAACTGTATTATCCGGGCTGTAGGTTAACCTGCGACCACGGTTTTTAAATACAACGACACCGAACGGGAAAATAGATATTCTAAATAACATGGAATATCTAAAAAATGAACAACTCCAGGAAAAAAAGGGTATAACAAAAATTGTGTGTTTTAAAGGGATCTACATGTTGTATGTAGTAAGGTTTGGTCTATCTCTTACGGTTTAATAGTTATGCAAAATTCCGCTAAATTCATCCATAATAAATATGTCTTCAGAGTCCATTTTCAGAAAATTCAACACATACATTTTATTTGTCATGTAAATATCTTTAACATAAGAGGTTGTAATCAAAATCGTTGTCATTTTTTACAATACAAAATTTTCGAAAAGTTTTCCTGTAAAGGATAGTTGGGGTGTGGGATTTTCTTTAAAATCTTCATGTTGCATCCTTGGAAAATACTGACCTTAAATACCCAGTTTACACACATATATATACACCCAGGGACAATTTTATAAAAATTTACTTTTTTTTTATTCAAAACATTATATTTCCAGTGAAATCTCGGTACCAAGTTTTAGGTGCAATAAAATACTTTATCTATACACTATACACATGGTACGTGTAGAGAAATCCTTGTAATATGCAATTTATGCCATATACATTCTTTTATGGAGTTAATCATTTCCGAGACATTCCTTGTTATTGTTTCCAATTTTAACACTCTCAAACTGATATTTATCATTTCTGTTTCTTTTATTTTACTCATGGCAAAGCAAAGAGAACCGAATTTCAATCACATAGCTACCACCTTTAAAAATGTTTGAATGTCGCTTTAGCGTAGTATATCACCTTATTTCCTTGCCGTTTATAAGGACGGTATTAACAAGTTAGTTGTGTAATAGTAGTATTTCGTGTACTTCCTAAGTGGAACATAGGGTACCATTACGATGTTTCTATGATTGGATTTGAATTTATAGTTCGCCACTATTCGCCATGGTGACGAGGGATCCTTTTGTCGCCCACAGGTGGCACTGTCGCACGCAGTCACGACTTACGGACGCGAAATGGTGGAACATTTTGCCCAGAAACCCTCTTCTTAAAGACACGGGGTTATTTTATGTGAACATAAACATTACATGGTAACCACACACCACGGAAGATGACAAGAAACAAGACATTTTCTGCTAAGTCTTAATCTTGATTATTGTGAAGTGGATAGAAGAACAAACTTTTGTAAGACTTGTTTATTACAAAATAGTAGGGAAAGTCATGGGAATGGGACATACCAGATTATTTCACAGTTTGTCACTTTTTCATGAATTTAAAATTTTATATGCCATTTTTAAGTTTTTCCGGGTCAAATTTCATTATATAGGTACTTCTTTTAGTAATTTTATGTCATTAATTTCCAAGCTCTATAATGAGTATTTTGTACGAAGAGACCATAGTGAACTTCCTCAAAACAGGTCCAGGCCCATATATTGTTATGTTTAAGCTTGGTCACTTAACATCTTAAAATTTAAATGAAAAGCAGATAACACTTCGCCAATAATGACCAACTCAAAATGTTGGTGGCATAGTGTATGTAGATTTTATTTTTACGTTTTCGTCTCTCATAGTTTTCTCTTTATGACCAGCTATAACAGAACGGCGAAGCCCAACCTCATCACTTATGAACTAAAGACGTCACTTTGTCGCTACATCTCCACCTCCTTCCTTGTATGCTTTCACCAATATCCTCTTCACTCCTATGAAACCTATCAACTAAATATTAGAGAGGTCTGTTTGTAACTGTCATGAGTGCGTGTAATACATGGAGGTAATTTTAATTTAACTTACCGACCGGAGTATCCATGTTTGTTAATGCAAGGCTATTGAAGAGACTAGTTAAGAAGACTAAACAAGTCCGTGGTTCATATCCCTCAGAACCTTTTTCTCTAACTTTTTTTTTCTTCATTTTTCGGTAGTTTTCATAACTGGCACATGAAAATTAGGTTGTTGTGGCATAATAGATAGTGTACTTGAATACAAATACATTGGAGTCATAAAAGAGTGTACTTTGCCATTATGTTGAGAATCTCATGGGGTAGAAACCAGTTGTTGTTACTGCACAGAATATGTATTTAAGATAAGACAAATGCCGCCGATATTTGAATGCAAATAGTATACGTACAAGACCATTGTTTACCAACTAAGACACAGCACATGGAAATGCATATGCCAAAATATTTTAGTAATCCTCATGTTAGAAAAATTTGTTTTATTTCCTTCTTAACGTACCCTACTGCGTTTAACTAGTAGAGAAATATTGCATTTCACACCTAAAAATTCGATGTCCAAATTTCCCCTGAAATATATGTTTTGAGGATACCTGAATCCAAGAAAACATTTTTAGAAAAAGTCCCTATATTGAACAGTATAAATGAAAGCGAATGGTAAATTAAATATCAAAATTTATTGTTAAGTGAACTATCTGCAACACGATTTTCAAGAAAATTCCTCAACCAAAACTATCTACTCTTTACTAGGAACAATTTTCGAATATAAACTTTCTCAAAAATAACTGCACGATTTCGATAAACTACCATGTTTAAGACATTTCTATGACAAATGATGTGTATATCTTAGCCTCTGAATTCCAGTTTATTCTGGATTACTTTTTCATAACTGGTAAACCTTTAAGAGAAAGAGAAATACTTTTTGCGGAGTTAAATATTTCCTATATTTTATGTTATTGGTTTCAACTTTAAAATACTTATACGTTTCACAACACTGAAGTCGTTATCCTGTTTCTTTTCCTGGTCAAAGAAAGAGAACGAAATTTCGATGGTATCTTATAAAATAGATCAACTATTAAAATACTTAGATATCCCTTTAAACTGGTGTCTTTCTTTATTCCCGTTTAGCTATAAGTATGTAATATAAGTATTTTTGAAAAAGTTTATCTCGATATGAGAGACACGGGGAAAGTGCATAAGAAATTCTGTGCATGTTTTATTCCTTGTGTACGAGTATCAAGGGAATTTTGATTCGTTGTTAGAATTTTCTGTTCTGTACGAAATTGCAGTTGTTTTGTGGGGAGCCACAAATTGATAAGTGTATTTTTGGGGTTTTTGGCATTAGATAAGATAAGATATTTATTCACCAAAAGAATTATATGAATTCAAAGTCTTCGTAAGAATTATTTTAAACTTAAACCTGCCAAAATTTGGTAGGGGTATGGTTTGAAATAGAGCCACAAAGGATACCCGACATAACTTGATAGCTACGGTATCTAATTTGTGAACATAATATTAACAGCCAATGGTTGATATTCTAGGATATTCTTCACATAATTTTTACCTCCCAATCACAGAATTGTAAGGGATAAAAGGGAGAATTTCCCATGAAATCATCTGGACCATTGTACAATATTTGCATAAAGAATCGAATTATATAAGAACAATTAATGAATGCCTCTTTTGAGTTTAAGGAATGATGCAAAATATGAATTATTTTTAAAAATTCCGAAAATTGTCTTCAAACATTAACGAATAATATCTCAACACTTTTGGACTGAGCAGGTTTTAAGGCTAGCCTTTGGAACTTTAGATATCACCCTCATTTTTTGCAATAATTTTAAACTTTAGATCCACTCCGGATTTCCATTTGGAGTTTGTTTGTCTATTTCAAGTTGGGAATACAATAATATTCACTTATTATTTAAAAAGTCGGTGTAGTAATTTGTTTCGAAATTGTACAAATCCAGGTATTTACACTGGTAGTATGGAGTGGGGAAATTTTCTTGATAATCTTCGCGTCACATCCTTGATAGTTATTAAATTTATAACAAATTGAGTATTTAACGATGCATTCATTTTATGAGTTAGGCTGTCCACAGACACGCACACAAAATACACATGAAGCTTTTTAATGAAATGCGTTTTTGGTTTCAGGAAATCTCAAAGTATATATTAACGGTGAAATTGAATTTGGTCAAATGGAATTTTTGAGCAAAATACAATATTATACAGTGTATTTCAAAACGACACCAAACCAAGATGTGGACCTTGTTGGTCATACCTTACTGATACGTGAATATAATTTTCAGCTCTAAATTGGGCACATACAAAAACTGCCATAAAATCTCCTTGGATTAGGCAGTCGTACATAACTAGATGGCACGTACCTGGCCCACTGCAAGAGAGATGCCGGTTGGTAGCAAAGGTCCCAGTTGAGTGGTGTAGGCGTGGTTTGATAGACATGCCGGCGCGGGAAAGGTCACCTTAGTAATGCAAAACATAGCATGTGGGTGTGGTGTATTACAACCGTTGTTCCTTCGCTACCTAATCCCCAATATGTGCGATTTTTAAACACACACAAAACTTTAAATAGAAGAGTTTGAAAGTTGCAACATCAAGCTTTGGACAAGTAAAAGTAACGTAATCGACTACTATCTTCGTTTGGTGTCGTTTTGAAACGACCTGTATACATAATATGCGTAGCAAAAGTAAAGATCTGCCTTTTTTGCCCAAAACGCGATAATTATTCTCAACATTAATAAATAAGATATTTTCTTGTCTTTCACGTACCACTATTGAAATGAGCATTCCACCATTTTACGTGCTCTAACCTAGGCCCTTCACATACACACTCATAGGCGAGAGAGAGAGAGAGAGAGAGAGAGAGAGAGAGAGAGAGCATCCGGTGTGCTTCCCGATACCCCATCAACGGCATATTATAGGCCGTAGAATAGAGGCTGTCTTGGAGGCAGAATGTATTTCGACTCGGACCAAATGACTTAACCCCTCCTCCCAAAGCTATATAAATCAATCGAAATCGGCGGAAACAGTCCGAGAGAGTTGTCGGCTATAATTCAATTAAAATTGCTGCTGCTTTCTGAAAATAAATATAACTTAGGTTATTGTATAATAAAATAAAAAAAGTTAATACCAGGTGGCCCAACAGCGCGTATTTCAAGTGTGTAGATAGCCCTTCGTGCGTTTAAAGAATTGAAGAGCTCAAAGGAGTAAATCCAAGTACACACCGGTAACAGTGGTCTCTAATTTTGATAGAACAGCGTAAACACAATTTCAAAACTGCCTATTGGCGAATACTAATATGTGAAATAAAGGCGTTTTATTAATTCTCAGTCTAAAATGTGACTCTATACCTTCAAAAATAAAAAAAAAAATCTGCTACTGAAGTGAAAAATATGTTTACTTTTTCGATCTGTTGACTCAGTTCTTGTACACGAGACAAGAGACTCTAATACAAACCTGGTAACTCTTCACAATGAGCGAGATTTCCTCACAATTTCCGCCGACATGCAAGATGATATGCTTACGCTAACACCGCCACTGACCTGAGTTTACTTGTATTTGCCCCGTTGGGATCTTCAATTCTCTAAACGCAGGAATGGCTATCTGCATACATGAAATGCGCCGTACCAACATCTGGTATAGAAAAAATTGGACTTAACTTCTTTGGTATATAACATATCCCTGGTGCCACAGTTTTGAGCGAAAGAGCTTCAAATTGAATTTTAAAGATTCTCAATAGTTTACAGTTCTATTAATGAGTTAGGTCATGAGCTTATTTTCTTCTTTTCTTTTTCTATAGAAAATCCTTTTTAACATTGAAGTATAAATTGACTGACTATTGTAAGATTATGAATATTGGATGCTGAATTAAAAAGGACGAAAATGCAACTTTATAAGTGCAGTAAAAGGATGCTCATTAAAAGAACGCATTAGAAGAAAAGTTACACGTAGAGAATTGCTAATTACACAAATTCCTAGATAAGGTTAAAACATAGAGAACAAAATAGATTTAACATTTAGATAGAATAGAAGAGAGTCGAATACCCAAAAGAACCTGGAAAAATGCACCTGTAGGCAAGACATTCTAAGAAAGACCAAGAAGGTGGTGGAATAAAGTAATGAAAGCCAGAAAGTCTATACCGTGAAGTTTATGAGCATAAAAGCATTAAAATATGCCTATTTAAACAATTTCAGCTTTATAACCAACAATTTAAAAACAAACAGGTTGAGCTTCCATACTAAATACGGACTCAGTTGTTGAATGTGAATTAAAACTAATGAAAATCATAGCGTAAGGGACATTTTATGTCAAAAGAAAAATCAACAATTAAAATAAAAGCTGGACAATACCCATCTTGGAGAGAGAATTTATACATAGAAGTATTAGGATCATCTGTAAAAGAGTATTTTTAGAAAACGTTCAATGTGTGTGTGTGTGTGTGGAGAGAGAGAGGGAGAGAGAGAGAGAGAGAGAGAGAGAGAGATCACGATAACTTAAAAATGAAAAGTCGGTAAACTACCAGACTTGTTATTTAGTATATTTCATTGATGCAATACGAAGATTCTGAGGATACGGAGTTCTCTGTTACTCCTCGTTATCTCCGATTTTTACTTTCTCTACACGTACTATGTACGAGTGTACAGAAAACGTATTGTATTACACCCAAAAATTCGATACCGAGATTTCACAGGAAATAAATATTTTGGGACCCCCTGAATAAAAAAAAAAAATAATTTTTAGAAAAAATGTCTATGTGTGTGTCTGTGAGTAGCATAGCTCAAAAACAAAAACTCCGTAAATACCAAATTATTTACTTTCAGCATCTTTCAAGAATGCGACACGATTTTCCAAGAAAATCCCTCCCACCCAACTACCCTTCACATGGAAAAAAATTCGAAAAGTTTGATTTTGTCAAAAATGACTAACGATTTTGATTAAATTTTTTTTTTATATTTAAGATATTATTTTTCAACATTGCGATAGGATTTTTCAAGAAAATCCCCCCACCCACATGGAAAAAATTTGAAAAGTTTGGTATTGGCTGTAACCATTTTGATTAAAATTTCTTATATTTAAGATACTTACATGACAAACAAAATGTAAAATTGAGTTTTCTGGGAATAGCCTCTGAAGAGCTCTTTATTGTGGATAATTTTTATTTAATTTTAATTTTTGAAAATCAGCATTTTTTAATTTTTTTCTACGTAAAGGTTAGTTTGGGATAGGGGATTTTCCTTGACACAGTAGTAATGACTGCAAGATGGTGTAAATAATTAACAAGAAAAACTATAAAAATAAATGTATGTAATATAGAAATAAGATTATATTAGGCTACCAGCCTAAGTAAGATACTAGGATAGATTTTATTGGCTCATGAGCGGAGACGCTACTGAGAGCAGGAAGACTAGCCAATTACAACATAGTATTAATACTTAGGCAGAATATATACTAAAGATGTGCAGTTCTCGACACAATTCGCAAAACACAGCTCGTTTAGATAGAAGTGTATTTAGTTTGTTCTCCCAGTAGTTAAGTATTACAGATTCTTTACGTAAGAAACGTGATACATGAAATCTAAGTTTCACGTGTAAGTGAATGCATTTCAGCTATGAACGATGCTATATATCCTATAAATAATAAAACGATTTTGATTAAAATGCAGTATGTTAAAGACATTTATTTGACAAATAAAATGTATACTTTAAAATTAATGCCTTGAAGACCTCTTGATTCTTGATGATTTTTGCTTAAATGGTAAACCGTAAAAGAGAGAAGGGGGAGACAAAAACTTACTAAACAAAAATTGTGGATCTCGTTAAAACACACAATTTATGACATTTACATTTTTCCATAGAGTTGATCATTTCCGATATATTTCTTGTTATTGATTTCATTTTTAAAATATATTCCCGTATGAGAAAAGTTGTAATTCCTAGCCATGCAAAGAAACGCATTTCAACTACATAGCAATCAGCCGTTTTATTTACAAGAAAGCAGTAACAAGACCATTTCTGCTAATGTGCTGGTATGAAGTAGACAGTAGAATAGGATTTTTACAATCATTTGTCATAGATGAAGAGAAAAGTATATGAATGGAGCACATAGGATATTACTTTTCTTTATTTTAATGAATAACTATTTTGAGTCATTAACTTCTATTTACTTTCGAACTTTGGACTATCCAGTGATGTGCATTACTTGTTGCAAATGCTGGGTAATAAATAGAAAGAATGAAAGCAGAATAGATGCAACGGAAAAGAAAGTTTTAAGAGCAGTAAAATGATACTCATTAAAATACCTCATTAGAAGTAAAGTTATATGTAATGAATTGTCAATACACTACATCTAGGTAAAGTTATAATATACAGAAGAAAATTGCAATTTTTAGACAAAATGGAAGAGAATCGAATACGCAAAGTATTCTGGAAAAATCACCTGTAGGCAAGAGGTCCCAATAAAGATCAAGAAGACGGTGGAATAAAGAACTGTAGACCAAAGTGCTTAGCTGGGAAGCTAATAATAAAAATATAACATATAGCTCCTTGGACACTTGTAACCCGCAGTCTAAAAACAAACTTTATAGGTAATAATTGCTTCCAAACTGAATACGGACTCAATTGTTGAATTTGAATTAAGAATAATAAAAATTATGCTGCAAATTACATTTTGTATTGCAGGATGAACTTAATAATTAAAATTTGAAACTGAACACACTAATTTTAGGGAGATGTTTTCTGTTTGTTTTTACTTTCTCTATTTAGTAGTACACAGAGAAGCTATTGCACTCCAGGCAACAAATCGATTCCAGACTTCATCAGAAATTCCCACTTTAGGGTCCCTATATATAAGAAAAAACGTTTTTAGAAAAAATTGTGTTTGTACGTGATCAGATAACTCAAAAACGAAAAATCGGTAAAATACTAAGCCTAGTATTTATGTTCCTTGGTATTATGATTTTTACAAGCATGTGATACGAAGATTTTGAGGAAGTGTTTCCCATCCCCAACTACCCTTTAAATGGAAAAAAAATCCAAACTTTTATTTTATCAAAACTGGCTCTAACGATTTTAATTAAAACAGCTATATTAAAAAGTCTGATGTGTTCCATTCATGCTAATCGAGAAAAATTAACAGAAATAGCCTTATTACTTACCTCTTTGTAAGTGGTAGCGAAATAAAGGAGTACCATAGGTTAAACTGATAGTCAAAAGTTGGTTGCTATGTCACTGAAGTTCATTTGTTTGTATGGACACGAGTTGACAAATTCCTATTTGAGAAAGGTATCAGTTTTTTACAGCTGAAACCAAAAAGCAGGAGTGTCTAAAAAACGACGAACTGCATGAAAAAAAAATGTATATAACATGGATTATGTGTTTAATGTGCTCTACATTTTTTGTGTGGTAAGTCTTTGTCCATCTCTTACGGATTAACAGTTGTGCAAAATCCGTAAAATTCATCAAGAATGAAGAAGACTGAGGCTATTCCCAGAAAATTCAGGATATACATATTTGTCGGGCAAGTATCTTTAATATACAATATTTTAATCAAACTCGTTAGAGCCATTTTAGAGAGCATCAACATTTTCGAAGAAGGTTCCATGTAAAGGGTAGTTGGGGTGGGGGAAATTTCTTAAAAACCCTGGAAGATGCCAAACTTAAATACCAAGTTTAGTATTTAACGGACGTTTCGTTTTTGAGCTATACTGTCCACAGACACATACATACGCACGAACCCACATCGACCTTTTTTTAAATTCATAAGGACCCAAAACATGTATTTTCGTTGAAATATCGGTATGGAGTTTTTTGGTGCACTATAATACCTTCTCTATACACTACGTACATAGTATGTGTAGAAAAAGTAAAAATATTTACATGACAAAAGTGAACATCTTGAATTTTCTTGAATTTACTGAAGACCTCTTCATTCTGGATATAACTGGTAAACCGTAAGAGGTTGACAAAACATGGAATATAAAAATTGTAAATCTCGTTAAAGCACACAATGTATATATATTTTTTTTTCGTGAAGTTGGCCATTTCCATGATATTTCTTGTTATTGGTTTCAGTTTAAGTATTCAAAACATTTTGTCATGCGGGAATTTTTCAACTCCTGACCATACAACGAAAGACAAATTTAATTCTATAGCTATCGCCTTAGGCTAGTGTATTCCCTTATTTCCCTTCTACTTACAAGGAAGCTAGTAATAAGACCAATTCTGGTAAGAGATAAAAGAATAAGCATTTTAACAATAATTTTTACAGAGATTTTGAGAAAGCACGGAAAAGACCTTATCCGGGTACCTCATGCTAACTGAGATTCGAACTGGGACTTCTTGACTCAAACTTTTAATTGGAAAGAAAAAAAATTAATATAGAATCTACACTTATTTTTATTTCTGTTTTCTTAAATCCTCTTAACTTCATTAAAACATAATTTAAATTTTGAGTACCAATAAAATTCTCTTCGACCTAAATCAATATATTTGATTGAATCTAAACCAATCATTGTGCAGCCACTCTACAGATTTGGTCTGAAATTTTTTGTGACATATATTCAAATAGATATACCACTGATTCAAAGTTGGTTTATCTAGAACTAAAATGATAGAAGTTAACATTTCCGTTATTGAGTCTTTTTAAAATCTATCTATGCAAAGTCGGTTAAACTAGGCAGTATTTAATAGCCAGTAAGTAACTTTAGTTTGTCAGATAGTTTATAACTAGAGATTCAAAACATGGAACACTAAAACGAGTAGTGTGTGTAGTTTTATGGCTTCCAAACGCAGTTGGTAGAACTGCTAATCCATTTTACTCGGCGTTTCAAATAAAGAGATGAGTTTTTTTGTTTGTCGTTGTCGACGCGTAATCCACCTTAACGTGTATGCAAACAAGGGTGTGCCCCAACACGAAGCCAGTTTTATGGATCTGTCTTGTCACTGTCGTTCTGCATGTTTTACGTCTCAAGAAAGTAAGTCACAATCTGTTCTTAGATTGTCGACTGTCGTGGAGTCTCAGGATAGACTTGAGTTAATAAAATAATTTGTGGTACTTTCATACGACTTTCTCTACACATTACAAGACCTATACATTATAATTTTCATTATAAGGTGTTTCTTCTATTCAGGTCCTTTATAATTATACCTTCTAGAAATTATTTCGAATTAAGAAATAAGTATGGTTTTCCGTGAGGAAACACAGGAGAAAGCACATTCAATTCTTTAATGTTTGCTTATGGTATGGTTTTAAATTTATTTTACTTTCTCTACACCTATTATGTACATGGTGTATAGAGAAGAAATACAATACCTTATTATCATCTTATATTGCATTCCATACCATTTGATACCAAAATTTCTTCATGCTAATAGAGAAAAAATAGCATAAATAGTCTTATTCCTTGCTTCCATGTAAGTAGAAGGGAAATAAGGGAGTAGTATGGGGTTAAAGTATTAGTCAAAAGCTGGTTACTATGTGAAGTTCCTTTGTATTACAGGAGGTTGACAAATCCACGTATGAGAAAAGTATTAAGTTTTTTAAAGCTGAAACCAATAAAAATGAATATTTCAAAAAGGATTTATTCCACAAAAAAGTATATATAACATACATACACTATTTAAACTCCCTGTATCCAAAAAAATATTTTAGAAACAGCTCCATGTGCGTGTGTGCCCGTGTGCCGTGAATACGAAAAATCATTAAAATACCAAATTTGGTATTTAAGTTTAGTATCTACCAGCAATGAGACATGATTTTTATAAAAAATCCTTATCCCAAACTATCCTTTACATGGAAAAGATTTCAAAAATTTTTATCTTACCAAAATGGCTCTAACGATTTTGATTAAATATCATATATTAAAGATATTTACATGGCAAATAAAATGTGTATTTTGAATTTTCTGGGATAGCCTCTAAAGAACTCTTTATTCTGGATCAATTTTGCTGATTTTTGCGTAACTGTAAACCATAAGAGATATCAAAAAATGTAGATCTTCTTAAAACACACAATCTATGTCATATACGTTTGTTTTCGTGGATTTTATAGTTTCTGAGATATTCCTTGTTATTTTTATCAAATTTAAAATAATTAACTTTTCTCACACGGACATTTGTTAACCCTTGAGAATGCACAGAAACGGATTTCAACCACCAAGATTTGACTATTGGTTTAGCCAAATGTATTCCCTTATTTACCTTCTACTTACAAGGAAGCAGGTACCTGCTGTACCTTGATTATCATAAAGTAGATAGAAGAGTATGCTGTTTAACCATAATTTGTTACAGCGATGTAGAGAAAGTTTTGTGAATGGAATACATCACATTTTGACAATAAAGGTAGATTGCAAAAATAAATTTATGAATTAAATAATATCAGTAAATTGTAAAATATGGAAATTTCTAGTAAAGCAAAAATTTTAATTGAGAACCGCATTATTGAACAAGTGTCGCATTACAAATATCTTGGATGTTATTTAAGCTATGAAATACGAGGGTCGGCTGATAAGACCCGGGACTCAATGAAAACCGCATTTAATTTTTTTTTTTTGCTTTATTTCTCAGCTTAATCTCCAGAAAGGCTAATACATTTGTCATATCGGTGTTCTAATTTAATTAAACAACCTCTGTAGTGCCATTTGTCAAGGTCTTCAAAATGCACTTGCAAAATAGCGCATCAATGACCTCGTTGCTGAGAAATCTTCGTCCTCCAAGACATTTTTTTGAAGTTTGAGAACAGGTGGTAGTCGCTGGATGCTATATCTGGTGAATAGGGTGGACTTTCAAGCAATTCTAACTTTAATTCGCACATTTTCGCGCATTGTCATGATGAAATGAGATTTTATTTTTTTGCCAAATGAAGTCTTTTGCTATTCACCTCACCACTCAAACGTTACAATAAGCTTGCGTAGTAGTCGCCAGTTATACTTTTATCATTTTCCACGTTATTAATAAAAATAATTCCCTGTGCATCCCAGCAAACACTTTCCATAACCTTGTTAGCTGACAAAATTGACTTTGCCTTTTTTGGAGTTGGTTCACCTGGCGGAATTTACTGTTTTGACTGTGATTTACTCGTAGATGAAGATATAAATAAATAAAAAAGTAACTAAATTTCAAGCACTATGTGGCACCCTTAAACAAACGCTGAAAGGGAAATCTATAAAAGACACACAATTAAAATTGTATTCCATCTTGAGAGTATCTTCCAAGGAATCGTGAGTCTTTTGGGACAAAAGACAAACGGAATGATCATGTTCAGATCGGTTGCCTGTGTTGTCATTTTGTTATAGCTACCCTAACACCCACATGATGTCCTCATCACAGCATACTACTTTTTCAAAAGACTGTTTTTCCTTTTAAGTTTATAAGGAAATAAGTTCCAATAATATTGGTAAAATGTGTGATGTGATTTAATGGGAGAAACGAAGTATGCTTAGATCTTAAATCTGCGGGTAATGTCGCTCATGATTGCGCAGTCTGAAAACACGGATGTGAGAGTGCTTTGAAAAGCATTAATGTAACGAACATGTAATCTGGGCGATGTATGCCCAGTGATAAATAAATTTACCTGGTTGAGAAGTTGCTTTTTTAATTGCAAAATTTGTCTGTAATTTCTAAAAATTTGTTTGAAAATCGAATTGAAATTTAAAACTCAACAACTTACTCAAATATCTACAAGTGAAATTTTATAGAGTTTACAAGTATGTTGTTTCACTATAATATACTAATACTATGCATTTGCAATGTGTGTTTGTAAAGTAAATAGTTTATCCATAAATGTTCCAAGGTTTGTAGAGTAACCTATCTGTTAATAATTGTGAGAAAAAACGTATAGAAAAGTATATAACTAAGTACACAGCCACATATCTCTGAAAATTGCATAAAATGGTATTTAGTAGCAGTTGTAGTGTTTCAGATAATAATGCAGTGCATACAAGGTAAGATAGAAGACATAAATATTTTAAGTTTGGAATTAATTGCTTCCATATCTTTATGGGTACAATTAGAAGTAGCAATGCAATTATTATTACAAAACATAGAACATCACATTGAGCATGCACAAGTTAAAAGTGGGATCCTAACCTCAAAACAATAGCTGACAATTTCATGCGGTTGCAGATTTGTATGGAGTTTTTAAGGCTACAGTATGGAGAAGTGTGCATAGAATATCCCGTTTTCATATATAAATGAATCTTGCCCATTTACGACGTAATAATGCACATTTTTGCAATGACTAAACAACTCACATATCATCAGCAAGCATGCGAGTGTCGATAATATTTGATATATTTGAATTTTTAGATAAAATTAACTTCAATTAGCTTCTTGTAATGTATTTCAGATTAAATACACACAAAAGCTTATCAAATGCGCTAGACGTATGGAGATATGACATAGCTCTTTATATTAACGCTTTGAAACGTGAATATTACACAATGAATGTAATGGTTACATTTTTACTTTCTCTACGCATACTAACTATATAGTGTATAGATAAGGTATTATACTGCACCCAAAAAGTTCACTAGAAATACATGTTTTGGGGCCCCCTGAATAAAAAAATTATTTTTAGAAAAAAGGTTCCTGGGTGGGTGGGTGGGTGGGTGTGCGTGGTCGTGTGCGTGTGCGCGTGCGTGTGCGTGTGCGCGTGCGTGTGCGTGCGCGTGTGCATAGCTCAAAAACGGAAAGTACGTTAAATATCAAACTAGATATTTAAGTCCAGTTTCTCCCAAGAATAGGACAGGAAGATTTTCAAGAAAATCCCCCCACCCCCTACTGCCCTTTACATAACAAAAATACGAGAACTTTGACTGTGACGATTTCGATTGAGATCTCTTATGTTTGAGACGCCTATTTACATGACAAATAAAATGTATATATTGACTTTTTTTGGAAATAGCCTGTAAAGACCTCTTTGTTCTGGATGATGATTTTTTTTTAATTTTGCATAACTAGTAAGCCATAAGAAATGGTAAAAAACTTACTACATAAAAATGCAGAGCTTCTTAAAAAACTAGAATTTATGTTCATATACATTTTTTTCATGAAGTTAACTGCTTTCGAGATATTTCTTGTTATTGGTTTCGGTTTTAAAATACTTTTAACTTTTCTCGTACAGGAACTTTTCCACTCCTGCTCACGCAAACAAACGGATTTTAACCCCATTTCAACCACATTTTAACTGTCATTTCTGCCTAGTGTATTCCCTTATTTCCCTTCTACTTATAAGTAACTAAGTTATAGACCGTTTCTAAAATGTTTATCTCGATTAGCATGAAGTGAGTAGAAGAATAAGCTTATTAGCAATAATTTGTTACAGAAGTGTACCTACAGAAAGTCATGTGAATGGAACACTCATATTTTTAAATTGTATATCTGTATTGTTAAAGTTTCTCAAAATTTAAAATTTTATAAACTTTCATTTTGAAACAGTTTACAGGCGTTTGTAGTCTTTCCCTTCTAATTTGTAAATTGTTTATATGTAAAGTGTAAATACTTCGAAATAGACCCATGGATACAAAAGTATGAATGTTTAGTGTAGCTGTTTTGTGTAGCTGGAACATCTTATGTGATTCATTCACAGGACTTTCTTTACATCTCAGCTTATGCTTCTATTTACTTCATTTTAATCGATAAAAAATTAGCAGAATTAATCTTATTACCTGCTTCCTTGAAAGTAGAAGCGAAATAAGGGAGTACCATAGGTTAAACGATAGTCAAAATCTGGTTGCTATGTGACTGAAGTTCCTTTGTTTGTATGGACAGTAGTCGACAAATTCCTGTATGAGAAAAGTATGTTTTTCAAAGCTGAAACCAAAAATAAGGAATATCTCAAACACGATCAACTCCACGAAGAAAATGTCTATGACATAAATTGTGTGTTTTAACGTGCTCTACATTTTTTTGTGTAGTAAGTTTTTTTCCATCACTTACGGTTTAGCAGTTATGGAAAATTCCGTAAAATTCATCCAGAATAAAGTAGTCTTCAGAGGCTATTCCCAGAAATGTCAAGATATACATTTTATTTGTCGGTAAATATCTTTAATAACAATATTTTAATCATAATTATTAGAGCCATTTTTGAGAAAACGAAAATTTTCGAAAAAAGTTCCATGTATAGGGTAGTTGGGGGATTTTCTTGAAAATCTTCGTGTCGCATCCTTGGAGGATATAAACCCAAATAACAAATTTGGTTTTTAACGGACTGCCCACAGATACACACACACACACTCGAACATTTTTCTAAAAAGGTTTTTTTTTTATTCAAAACATGAATTTTTGGGTGCATTACAATACCTTCTCTATACACTATGTACATAGTACGTGTAGAAAAAGTAACAAACGAATATAAAAACTGAAACGTGCATACAAATAAAGCTATTTAGTCTTAAATAGGGACTCCATTTTACACTGGAATACGATACCCAAGATATTAAAATAATCAATCAAGCTACTCACCTCTTTTTTTCTCCCTCTGTGTGTGTGTGTGTGTGTGTGTGTGTGTGTGTGTGTGTAAATGAGACAATCCAATTATGAACATTAGAGAAGGGACTCTGCTATTGTGGGACTTACCCCTCGAATGGCCATACACACTAAAATCCCCTCCACGGAAAAGGAAATAGGAAGTAGAAAGAAAGAAAGAAAAACTCAAGGGAAGAAAAAGCACAACCCTGCAGAATACCTGCTTTAGGCAATCGAGATCTATTGGATGGAAAAGGTAAAAAAATAAATCTTCGAGTTCCATTCACATAACTTTCTCTACCTATTCTGCTACGAACTTATTCTTCTTCTTTTTTATTCCTCATAAAAATGGAATCTATGAGTATAAATATAAACTAAAAGTATTTTTAATGGGACCAATGTTTTCACTTGTTCTTAAAAGTTTGAATTCTGGGCAATTTTTTTTTTTCTAAGGAGGAAGGGCCTTTGTTTAATTTTACTCAATTCACCCCTCAGATTCCAATCCAATTTACTTTATGCTAACCAAACATTAGCCAAATAAGCATACGTAAAAGTTGTCTTATTCCTTAGTTCCTTGTACCTAATTAAAAATGAAATTGGCGAGTACACTAGCGTAAAACGATAGCCAGATCTCTGGGCAATTGGAATTACACTCTGAAAAAACTGAATAAGAACTTCCCATTTAAGAACAGTCTTAAGTATTACAAATTTAGAAAGGAATAATAATTTACATTTTCGAAATGGTTAGCTTAAATAATGTATAGGAAATAAATTATGTGTTATAACGCAAACTACATTTTTTGTGTGTATTTACGGTTTACCAGCTATGCAAATCATCCAGAATGAAGAAAATTAAAGATATACATTTGATTTGTGATGGAAATGTCTTAAGCGTATGGTATTTTAATCAAAGTTGTTACAGCCATCTTTTGAGAAAATGGAAATTCGGAACGGTATCCATGAAAAGGGAAGTTTAGGGTGGAGCATTTTCTTGAAAATATTCGTGTCGCCTCCTTGAAAAGTGTTGAGCTTATATACCAACTTTGCTTTTAACACAGTTTTCTTTTTTGAATTATTCTGTTTTCACAAGCACTTATTCAGGGGACCTCAGAACTACATTTCTGGTGAATTTCAACATCAAAGTTTTAGATTAAATAAAGCTCCTTCTTCACCTACTATTTACATTTATGTAGGTATGTATTTATTTTCTGCAATTGGGTACTGCCCGGTGGCAGAGATAAATGTGCAAATTCACAGAAAATAATATTTTTGCACTTAATAATGGGAATACAAATTAATAATAGTAATACAAATAACATACTGAATATATACATGGTTTTAGAATATCTATTTATTATTCAGTATAACAATAATTATAGCAATTACCAGTATTTTATAAACAGTTACTATAAAGCCTCAACATTAATAGTTGCAGAACAGTTTTTGAGATCAATAATTACTTCACAATATTTACTTTAATTATCTAACATTTATTCCTTTAAACTACTGTTAACTTCTTTAAAGGCAGAGAAGTGCTACAGGCAATCATTCCATCTATTCTTCAATAGTCCTCCAATAGTCCGTCGATTCTGTACCTTCTAAATTAATTGCATACAAATGATCGTTTTTCCATAGTATGCTGGGTTTTCTAACCTGTTTCTAACGTCTCCGCAATTGTACCATGCATTTAAACCAGAAAAAGATTTAAATAGTGCGACTAACTTTTAGCGGCTCCTATTTACTCTCTTGCCTTTCGTAAGCCAAAATTTGTACCCCTCTTTATGAATTTTACAACCCTTCTCTATATCTTTTCTAGCGAATCAGTTTAATTCAGTGTTTTCAATATGAAGTGCAATGTCTTCCACGCTTCCTAAATGTAGAATTTATCTGATCCTCCCATCCTGTATTACTTGACAAGCACTCTCACAAATATTTGCAGCTGTCCACCTGTGGAATTTGTTCCCCGCCCATATGATAGCTATAAACAACTTTTAGTTCTACTAAAAAAAAATATGATGTAATCCATTCACATGACTATCTATATCTCTGCAACAAATTTTTGTTAAAAGGTTTGTTTCTATTTGCTTCATGCTAAGTGAGAAATAATTACCAGAAATAGTCTTATTACTTGCTTCCCTGTAAGTAGGAGCGAAATAAGGGAGTAACATAGGTTAAAGTGATAGCAAAAAATGGTTGCTATGTGACTGAAGTTCCTTTGTTTGTATGGACAGCAATTGTTAAATTCCTGTATGAGAAAATTATAACTTTTAAAGCTGAAACCAAAAACAAGGAATATATCAAAAACGATCAACTCCACGAAAAAAAAGTGTATAACATAAATTGTGTATTTTAATGTGCTCTACATTTTTGTGTGGTAAGTTTTTGTCTATCTCTTACATTTTACCAGTTACACAAAATTCCGTAAAATTCATCCAGAATGAAGTAGTCTTCAGAGGCTACTCCTAGAAAATTCAAGATATACATAATATTTGTCAAGTATATATCTTTAATATATGGTATTTTAATCAAAATCGTTAGCCATTTTTTGGAAAATCAAAATTTTCGAAAATTTTTCCATGTGAAGGATAGTTGGGGTTGGGGCGATTTTCTTGAAGATCTTCGTGTCGCATCCTTGGAAGATATGGAACTTAAATACCAAGTTCGGTATTTAACTGTCTTTTCGTTTTTGAGCTGTGCTGCCCACAGACACATACACGTACACACACAGACACGTACACACACGGACATTTTTCTAAAAGTGTTTTTTTGGGATTCAGATGGTCTCAAAACATGTATTTCCGGTGAAATCTCGGTATCGACTTTTTTTGTACATAGTACGTTTAGAGAAAGTAATAACGGACTTACAATTTCCAGCATTAATTGTCATTTTGTTTGCGGCGGCCCACCTACTTATTTCATTTAGCTCATCTTGAAGAGCGGTCTCATGCATTGTATTTCGAATCTTATTGTAAATTAGTCTTGGTTAACCAGTAATGCACTGAGGGCCAGAATACGTTAAGGACCTTACTTGAGGGTCAGGAAAATTAATAGTATAACTATATTAAAAATAAAATAACAGCAATGGCAACTTAAGAGCATATTATTTTTAATATTATTACATACACATTGAAGAAACAAGCATTGCTTTTTACTAAGAACAATGAGGTTTATCAAGATGGCAGTTTCACATATGTAAGTATCACCAAATATGGAAATAAGTTTTAAAACCCAGTTTCTAAGATCTGGAAAATGTTCCTTTGAAATGAGTTTCCAAAAAACAACACCAGTTGCCTCTGTGTTTGAAGAGATGAATCATATTGGAGCTCACTTGTAGATCCCCGGGCTGGCACTCTATCTAACATCTCATGGCATTGTTGAAAAGTTCTATCTGTGATCGAAATACTTCAAAATCTTGAAATCTACCATCAAATTCTAAAATGAGATCTATGCAGGAAGTTAAAACGAGGAATAAATCATATATTTATTTTCGGGCCGCATGAAACATACTCACGGGCCGAATTAGGCCCGCGGCCATCATTTGGCCATCACTGTTGTAAAGAATAGAACCGTCAGCGAAAAATCTTATCTGGCATTTTATAGTTATAGTAATATCATTAACAAGATAAGAAAGAAAATTAACAGACGCAGTACTGAGCCTTGGGGCTTGCCCGAACTTATAAAACTTCTTTCATACAGTTCTCTACCTACTCTTACTCTTTGTGCCCGCCCCCCTTCAAAAATGTTATATCCATGATACTACGCGGTTCTCGATTCCTGTTTTTGTTAGCTTCCGGATGAGTAATTTGTATAAAAAATAATAAAGGAATAGGAAAAGTGAAGACTAATGTCGGTCTAGAGGACTTCGTGTACGTTACTTTTCTAGTTGAGTTGTTGGCATTTCTCCAAGAGAAGTAGATTCTTTGGAGGAATGGTGGATGGTGATCAGGTTGCGCTTGTGAAACTGGGTCTCCAGGGCCTGCAAACAGATGGTGAGTATTTCAGACGGTTAGCAGTGATGGTATGATGCTAGATGTAGGCAGCGGCAATGATGGCCTGCAGGCCTGGCCTTCTCGTTGAGATAGCCGGCGGCGTTTCTAAGCGGACGACTATCCGTGCCCGATATTCAGCATCTCCGCATGGACTGCGTTGCGTCCCACGTCTCTTCCCGGTTGAGGTTTACGGTGTTGGGCCTATATTATACTTTCACATTTATAGGTCAAACATATTGATAAAGCCTTTAATCATGTGATGATCTCACGTTTAAACCATTCATTAATTATTAAAAGAAGCAGAGTGGGGGCATGTTTGACGCTACTGGCAGGTATGGAAGCCCCGGAGCTTTGAGAAGGCTGATAATATGGCAGAGGGGAGGGGGGCAGTAAGCAGAGCTAAAATGATGATACTGCTTTATATATGTGTATTTTTATGTCATTTTTTCGGGCATGGTAGTGTTATGTTTATATATTTCTCTTAAGTGGGTTTATCATAATAAGACACACTGATACATCAGGATGCAGTTCATCAATGTTTGTGTGTTGTAAATTTAAGATACTGTATTTGAATATGTTGGTATTTTAATTTTCCGTGTACACATACTGTGCACATAGTGTATAGAACATATTGTAATGCACCCAAAAATTGGATACCGAGATTTCGCCGAAAATGCATGTTTTGAGGCCCCATTGAATAACAAAATAGAAAAAACTCGGGGTTTGTATGTCTGTCTGTCTGTCTGTGGACAACATAGCTCAAAAATGAAAAGGCCGTTAAACACCAAACTTCGTATTTAAGTTTGGTATCTTCCAAGGATGCGTCACTAGATTTTCAAAAAGTCTCCCTCAACACCACTACCCTTTACATAGAACATTTTTATTTTCTCAAAAATAGCTCTAACGATTTTGATTAAAATTTCTTATTTTTCAGATATTTTTATGACAAATAAAATGTATACTTTAATTTTCTGGGAATAGTCTTTGAAGACCTCTTCATTCTGGGTGACTTTTGTATAACTGGAAAACCGTAAAAGATATACAAAAAATTTAGATCTCATTAAAACACGCACTTTATATACAGTTGATCGTTTTGGAGATATTCCAGACTATTGGTTTCAGTTTTAGCCACTTGAATTTTCCTCAAACGGGAAAGCATTTTTCTTCTCGTTTCTCGTTTGTTTAATCCTGGCAAACAAAGAGATTGAAATTTCAATTGTTTCATATAGCGATTGGCTTTTAAAGAACGAGATTATCGCCTTAGCCTGTGGATTTTCTTGTTTCCTTATTACTTACAACAAAACTAGTAATAACAGATAACATGATGAAGATAACAGATTAATGTTTTGAATAAAATGTTTGTTTACCGAACAGCTAGAGGGCATCATGTGAATGGAACACACATATTTTCCCTTCTACTTACAAGGAACCAAATAATGACAATTTCTGCTAGTGGTTATCTCGTTTGTTATGAAGTAGATAACCTTTTTAACAATAATTAGTTAATTTTTAACAGAGATAAAAATCTGATGTGTTCCATTCACATAAATTTCTATGTTTGTTGAAGTGTTGTACGATGACGATCCAGAAAGTAACGAACGATTTGACATATCTAAATGATAACGAACAACACTATCAACACTAAACTTTATTTATAAAGTACAGTACCTTCCTCTATTTGTCAACGTAACCTCCATTCTATCAAGATATTTATGGTCAAGTAGTACCAGTTTTCAATGTAGATGTTATTCTTTTCTACCGCCAAAGAACTTTCTCGTTTTTTTTTAATGCAAAAAATGTTCGGTCAATCACATTTTATGAGCAAATAGCGCAAGTGTAAGGTTATAATGCAGTGAACGAGTCTTCAGTGAGGAAATGGCGCACCATTTAGGAGTAATCAAGGAAAAACCAGTGTGTACGATATAGACCGGAGTGGAAGTTCAACAATCGTTAAGGAGGATTTGAAAGCAAATGCTGATAAAAGAGTTAAGAAAAATCTGATGTGTACCATTCACATGACTTTCTGTACATCTCTGCAACAAATTATTTTAGAAAGCTTATGCTCCTATATACTTCATGCTAATCAGAACAAAATAGCAGAAATAGTCTTATTTCTTGTTTCCTTATAAGTAGAAGCAAAATAAGGGAGTACCATAGCCCAAAGTTATAGTCAAAAACTGGATGCTATGCCACTGAAGCTCCGTTGTTTGTATGGTCAGCAGTTGACAAATTCCTGAATGAGAAAAGTATAAGTTTTTCATAGCTGAAACCAAAAACAAGGAATGTCTCAAAAACGATGAACTCCACGAAAAAGTGTATATACCATTGTGTGTTTTAACGTGCTCTACACTTTTTTGTGTGGTAAGTTTTTCTCCATCTCTTACGGTTTAGCAGTTATGCAAAATTCCGCAAAATGCATACAGAATAAAGTATTCTTCAGAGGCTGTTCCCAGAAAATTCAAGAAAAACATTTTATTTGTCAGGTAAATGTCTTTAATATACGATATTTTAATCAAAATCGTTAGAGCCATTTTTGAGAAAATAAAAATTTTCAAAAAAGTTCCAGATAAAGGGTAGTTTGGGGTGGAAGGATTTTTCTCAAAATCTTCGTGTCGCATCCCTGGTAGATACTAAACTTAAATACCAAGTTTGGTATTTTAGCGACTTTTCGTTTTTGAGTTATCGTGTTCATAGACACACGGACACACACACACGGACCTGTTTGTGAAAATGCTTTTTACTTTCTCTATACGTACTGTGTACATAGTGTACAGAGAAGGTATTTCACTCCACAAAAAATTCGATACCGAGATTTCACCGCAAATATATGTTTTAGGGTCCTCTGCATCCAAAGTAATTTCAGAAAAAGGTCCGTGTGTGTGTGTCCGTGTGTCAGTTTGTCCGTGTGTCTGTGAACACGATAACTCAAAAACGGAAAGTCGGTAGAATACCAAACTTGGTATTTAAGTTTAATGTCTTCCAGGGATGCGACACGAAGATTTTGAGAAAAAATCTCCCCATCCCAAACTGCGTTTTACATGGAACTTTTTTCGAAAATTTTGATTTTCTAAAAATGGCTCTAAGGATTTTGGTTGAAGTATCATATATTAAAGATATTTATCTGACAAATAAAATGTATATCTTGAATTTTCTGGAAATAGTCTCTGAAGACTACTTTATTCTGGATGAATTTTTCATAACTACTAAACCGCTATTTAGTCGTGGCCGATAGGTTAGACCGCTTGTCTCCCATCTGGGGACCTAGGTTCGATCCCAAGCACCCGCATGTGGGATTTGTGGTGGACGAATCGGCGGCTGGGCGTGTTTTCTCCCGGTCCTCCGGTTTCCACTGCCACTCATTCCACCAATTGCTCCATCATCGCCTATCCTATCGTCCATTTCATATTATCCACCTCCTCACGCTCATGCTTGGCTACGGGCTGACCACACGTTCTAGATTCTCCATTGTATGGTTTCGTACCGTTGGCTCCCCGACAGGCTTTTTGACCGCCTTTTAAGTCCTACGAAACGAAACTCCCTATTAAACGCTCTTGTTGTCCAGAGAATTTTGAAGATGAGCACGAAGCGGAATGGTCGACTGTCTGCTGTTATGAGTTAGCTTGTGGATATTTCCAGGAACAGATCCGAAGCTCCGGCACTGATAAAGTAATTGCCCACGGAAGGGAAACGAGGACTTCATAATTCGCTGTTGGCACGAAGGAAGGAGCGACAGTGTGACAGAAATTAACTACGTTGACCCCCCCCCCCCATCCCTGGGGCAAACATCGGATCATTACATCGACGTTCGGGGTCGATATTATCGGATTTGGCAATTGAAGCAATCCGCAACGGCGGCGGCAGCCAAATAGCTTGTTCTCGCCATCATTGGCTTAGAGAGGAAGATCCTTTATCACATGACGAGGGTGGGCTTGGAGTGAGGTAAAGCACGTGTCATCTCTGTGTGCGTATACCGCAACTTCTTCCTGTTAAAAGATGAATTACCATATTTTATAATTATAAACAACAATGTGTTCCATTCACATGACGTTCTCTACCTGTCTACAAACCTCTTAGAAAACGTTATTCTTCTTTCTATTAAATAATAATCTTTCTACTCAATAGTAATCGAGAAAAACATTAGTAGAATGGTCTTATTAAAAAGTTCCTAACTAAAGGAATATACTGTGATAAAGCGATAGCCAAGTCTATTAAAAGCTGTCCCTATACGAATTACATTGAAATTCACTTCTTTGCATGGTCAGGAGTATGACGCAGAATTTAAGCTTGAAGCAATCTAGGCAACTAAAAATAAAGCTATTCTACCCTAAAGCAGTACTAAAAATCATAAAACATTGTTTGGCACGTGGAGAAATTAAAACGTGACGTCATCGCCTGGCGATACGCACGAAAACTCCTTTAAAATTGTGTTTAACAAACGTGACATAGCTAAAAATATAACTTGTCACTATTATGAATAAAATAACTAAAAATGTAAGCAAATAAAACCTATTGTTTTTATTTATTTATTGAAACAACTACTTCCCATATTTATGGACTGCCAACAAGGTCAGAGTAAAACCGACAAATTATATCATGTAACATGAGAACAGGAGGGAAAGGAGTAGGGGAAGAGAAGGAGGAGGAGGAGGAGGAGGAGGAGGAGGAGGAGGAGAAGAACAAAAGAGATTACAATACACCGGATGCTGTAATTTGTTTAAGAATGTAACAAAGGAAGAACACAAAAATTAACAAATAATTAATTTGGTAAAGTTCATGAGTGTACGAACATTATTATGTAAATTATTTAATTCAGTAATTTTAATTACAAAGAACACACAAGAATGTATATTGTATGTGTATTTTACGAGAAGTGAGAACAAGGAAATCTGTCATCCCCATGCTTAAAAACAATTATCTTCAATTTTATACGAGTGAAAATGCTACATACTTCCGCTGTACAGCGTCTGAGAGGTGAACACGTAGCCAAAGACGCTGTGAGCTAATCTCAGAAATAAGGTTAATATTATAGTAATTGTATATAAAATCATGTAGTATAATAATTCTCACCAATAAATTATGTATGTACCTACTACAAGACAGTTTATGTAAAGAAAATCTGTTCAAGTTGCGCATCTTGGTACGTCATGAGGTAATTTTCACGAATAAAAGTTTTAACGTTGCTAAACCTACCAAATTGCTTTTAACTTCACTCTAACCTATAAGATCCTACCAACCAAGTATGGGGACTGATATTCTTATACTCACCGACGATGCAGCTAATATTTACTTGAAGTAAGCCAGGGCGATCACAAATTGACCGATTCCACAAGGGGAATAAAGGTTAAAACTGTCTCAACAATAGGTTCGGCGCTAAAATAATTTTCCAGTTCCGCCGACTATAAGTGTGGCCAACGTAACAGGTTCACCGGCAAATTCAAACATACAATACACGTTTCAACAAAGCTACCTCACAGAGGTTCCAGGACAAGGAGGGGTGGAGTTCCAGAGATATACAGCAGCCCAGCCAACTCCAAGACCACAAATTGCCCACCAATAAACTTCCGCACCAAGTAAAACAAAACACAAAACAAAAAAAAAAAAGAACAAAAAAAAACAAAAACAAAAACAAAATGGATGACTTCCTGTTTGAGAAAAGTATTAGCATTTTAAAATTAAAACCAATAACAAGTAATATCTTTAAAACGGTTAACTCCAAAACAAAAATGTAAAGGGCATAAATTGTATGTTTTTAAAAGATCTGTGTATAAGTTTTTGTCTCTCTCTTAGTTTGACCAGTTATGCAAACGTTATTCAAAAAGAAGAGGACTGCAAAGGTTATTCCCAGGAAATTCAAGATATACATTTTATTTGTTATGTAAATATCGCGAATATATGGTATTTTTAATCAAAATCGTTAAGAGCTACTTCTGAGAAAATCAACATTTTCGAAAATATCTCTGTATAAGGGGTAGTTTGGGTAAATCTTTGAAAATCTTTGTGTCGCATCCATGGGAGATATTAAACTTATATACCAAATTTAGTATTTAATGAACTTTTCGTTTTCAGCTATGCTGCTGACAGGCGCGCGCGCACGCACATAAACTCACACAAATTGACCTTTTTATAAACATGCTTTTCTTTTGGATTCAGGGAGTCTCAAAACATATTTCAAGTGAAATTTCAAGTATGATATTTTTGGCTTCTGTACCTATTATACGTAATGTGTATATGTAATAGAGAATAGAGAAAGTAAAACATTTAATCTTCAATATTTTCATTACAGATTCATAATATTCTCATATACCCAAAGTTGAGGGTCAAACTCGGCGGAGGACGATGGATTTTTTTCGGGAGTAAAAATCCTTAGCATGACTTCTATCGGAAGGGAAGTAAAGCCGAGGGTCCCTCAAGCCTGACGAAAATTAAGCGGTCTTTCACACCCAATATAGAATGGGACGCTGAGAACCATTGCAGTTAAAGAGCGTCCACAAATAAAACTCCATTTCATTTCTTAATATGAAATTCAATTCAAGGCTGTTAAATTGTGAAATGTCTATTCTAGGCGTTCTAACTTTTTAAATTTACATCCAGGAATAGCATCCAACATTCCGAACAATACACACGCACGTACCTGTATAAGCACATATAAATATTAATTTATATTTAATTTTAATGCAATAGATGATTATTACAGAAACACATTTAAAACAAATTTTGCTCTATTTTTGAGAAAGCTGTATAACATTTTATTCTGGCGCTAATAGAATAGATTAATTAAGCAGCATACTTCCGTTAAATAACATAATTAAATAATTAATTAATTTTTTCTCTGGTGTTTGTTATTCTAAGTTGATAAAAGGCATACTTTTTATTTAAGATACGGAGATTTAAAACGTATTTTGTCGTTCCAGTGAAAATTTAATTAAAATTAATGAGAAATATTTCTACACCACATATATGTTATTTTGAAACAAATAAAACTTCAAAACAGTAAGCAGCTATTTAGAATTGGTTAGGCGTTATGTTCTTGATGCTATTAATAATCGCAAAATTATTCAGAGCACAAGTTTAGATTGGAGAGTTAGTAGAATTCTCCAGGATTTGTAATGAATGACATTCTTAAATTATGTTCAAAATTGTAATTCAAAATTTAAATTTCACTAGTACACCGCGTTTCTAAGATCCTACGGACGTAATTGTTTATATTTCTGTACAAAATTGTAAAAAATGGAAACTTCTCTATAAATTTTAAGCGTTCTCTACTTGTTATCCAAATTCCACATGTAGAGTGTTTTTCTGGCCTTCTAATGACATTGGGTATATTTCTGCAGAAAAATATATTTTAAAAACTAGCGTCTACCCACACATCAGTTATACACAAAAAGATAATAGGAATAATCAAATGTTGAATAACTGGACACTATCATGTGCTAGCTTTAAAAGTTTATACTCTTTCCATGAAATCGCGAGTAGCAACTGGATGTCGAAAGAGCTTTAAAGGAATTACAAATAATTGATCAATTAAAACCATTAATAACGGATATCTCGGAAGTAGCTTAAGCACAAAAATCTGTTTGAAATAAAGTACGTGCTTTGACGATATGTACATTTTTTGAGGATGCTATTCGGCTATCGGATAACGTATACCAGTAATGCAGGCTTGATACAGAATTCCTGCCGAATGAGGACTACTTCATTTGTTATTGCCAACAAATTTAAAATATATATTTTATTACTCAGTCAATATTTTTAATTCTCTTTTTAATTAAAATCATTGGAGCCATTTTTGAGAAAGTCAAAGCGTAGTTGTGAAGAGTTCTTAATAACTTCCTGTTTCATTTTTGGATGATGTGCCACTTATGTATCAAGTTTTTAATTTATCCCAGGGTTTGTTTTACCTAAAATATTGTTATGGATTCAGGAGTCCCAGAATGTGTTTCTCTGTCGAATGTTGTAGTGGAATATAAAAATCCTCTGTTTAAAATACGTAGTAGAGAAAGTAAAATGTATCAAATTCTCTTTATATATTGAAAATAATTTCAGAATTGTCATCTAAATTCTATCTCTACACTCAGTATTTACGTACTAACGTTCACTGTGCACATTCGTGCACAAAAATAAACTAAAACAAGTAAAACTTATTTCTAAATAAAATGGGCACTTGCAATTCATTACAATTTAGATTCCTGTAGTTCACTCCAATTAAACCCTATTTAATCCAGAAAAGTGAAGAGAAGCTTTGGCAGGCGTTAAAAACAAAAAAGAATCAGCTTTTGTTTTGTGGAGGCAAGTTGTCACCCAGCAACTGGGGCTGGAAAGGAAATTTCGATTTGTCGCGATGTTGTTCCAGACCATGCAAATAAAAAGCGGACGACGTTAACGATCACAAGAGCCATGTGACAGCGACGCTAATGGCGACCGCCGGAAGCAAATGGCCTATTACGGTAATGTCTGTACGGATTATATCAGCTTCAGTCGTCGTGGCATCTGGATTTCTTGAAGGAATCCTTCGCTAAAGAGATTGGCAACCTTCTGAGCTTCTCAGAGTCCTCCGATATTTCTTCCTCTTCTTTTTCGTGACTTTTGAAATTTATAACTTGTTATACTATTATGAAGTGGAATTCCACTAATGAATAAGTTCTGCCATTTGTTTTTTTTTTCTCTTATCATTTTGGTTTCGAATAACTGACAAATAAATATTGAAGATTTGGATAGGTAGCGTCGGACTGAAAATTTCAATACCTAAGCCGGGATTTGAGCCACGGATCTCCCGATCTCTAGCCGGTTACTCTGCCACTGAGCTACCATGGCAATATGCCGGTATAGGATTGAATTTCTCAAGCATGTTTCCCGGTAAATGGGAAAAATTCTGGCTAAGGCATTGAATTTTTCAGTCTGACTCTACCTATCCAACACCTGTCCTACACACGGCTTGTGTGAAAAAATCTTATGTGTTCCATTCACATGACTTTCTCTATATCTCTGTAAATTATTATTGTTAATAAGCTTATCTTTTACTTATTTTATGCTAATCGAGAAAAATTGGCAGAACTAGTCTTATTTCTTGCTTTATTGTAAGTAGAAGCGAAATAAGGGAGTGCCATAGGTTAAAGTGAAAGTCAAAAGCTGGTTGCTATGTAACTGATGTTCCTTTGCTTGTATGGACAGGAGTTGACAAATTCCTGAATGAGAAAAGTATAAGTTTTTCAAAGCTGAAACCAAGAAAAAGGAATATCTCAAAAACGATCAACTCCACGAAAAAAATGTATGTAACATAAATTGTGTGTTTTAACGTGCTCTACATTTTTTGTGTGTTAAGTTTTTGTCCATCTCTTACGGTTTAGTAGTTATGAAAAATTCATCCAGAATAAAGTAGTCTTCAGAGGCTATTCCCAGAAAATTCAAAATATACATTTTATTTGTCAGGTAAATAATTTTAATATACGATATTTTAATCAAAATAGTTAGAGCCATTTTTGAGAAAAACATTTTCGAAAAAAGTTCCATGTAAAGGGTAGTTTGGGGTGGGGGGATTTTTCTCAATCTTCGTGTCGCATCCCTGGAAGATACTAAACTTAAATACCAAGTTTAATATTTTACCGACTTTTCGTTTTTAAATTATCGTGTTCACGGACACACGGATACACACACACACGGACCTTTTTCTGAAAATGCTTTTTATGGATACAGGGGGTCCTAAAACATGTATTTCCGGTGAAATCTTGGTATCAAATTTTTTGGTGGAGTGCAATACATTCTCTATACACTATGTACACAGTGAGTATAGAGAAAGTAAAAATGTTGCCGCCAATGATTTCAAATTAGCATTGCCGTTGTTGTGAAGATCTTCGTTGGTTTGAAAGTACTGTCCTCCTAGCCACCTCTTCAGTTCAGGGAAAAGGTGAAAGTCGCTGGGTGCCAGAACAGGACTGCACGGCGGATGATCAAAAATGTCCCATTGAAATCGTTAAAGGAGCCGATAGGTTGTGCAAGCAATCTGTGGACGAGCGTTGTCATGGATCAACACAATTCATCAAGACAGTATTCCTCTTCGTTTGTTTTGAATCGATCTCCGCAAACGTCGTCCAGTTTCACAATAAACAGCTGCATTCATAGTGGTTCCGGGCTGCAACATTGGTAGCAACATTTTTTGAAGCGGGTATTGCAAAGCTTGTGCACAGGTAGGATAAATGTCTCAATATTTTCGGTGATTATGATGAAAAGTAATCATAAGTGTAAAAAATGTTAGTAATAAAATAATTGTTTTCCATGAACTTGTCTTTTATTTGTAGCCTATCGGAGGTTGAAAAACAGCGGCCCTCGTTAAATGTAGAAATATATATAAATAAATAAAAAAACTACGGCTTTCAAAGTAAAATTCCCAAGATGGTTACTCCATGGCACGACAGCTCACGGGGAACCTTGGCCTACCGCTTGGCCGCTGCGTCCCCCATCTCGGTCCACTACAGACGTCATGGATGGGGTGCAGTGTTGGAGGTTTAGACGTAGTCAGCGCCTCGAGTCCCCCCCCCGGCCGGCTAATGCAGTCCTCCCAAGATGGTAATAAACTGAAATAATGAAACAAGTAAACACCTTTAATTACTTGGAATGCTGGACTTTCTATGAACAAGAAAAATATATACAAAAAGTTAAACAAGTTCCAACATATATGGAACTACACAAAAAATGCTAAAAAATAAAATCTTAAATAAAGTAAAAAGTAGAAGATTAGAAACAGTCGAGATGCAATTTCTTAGAAGAATATAAGGTTATACATTAAAATATCATATATCTAATACACATATATGGGAAGAGTTAAACACACACACATATATATAAATTAGAGAGAAGATAAGTGATATTAAATACCAGTGGTCTCAACATATAAAAAGAATGCATGACATTAGAACAACAAAACAGGCATTCAATTATAAACCAGAAGAATGGCTCTCGAAAGAATGTCCTAGAGCCAGATAGGAATATGACTTCGTACCGAAAAGGGGTACATAGCCTTCCCTTGTAGTAGAAGAAGAATAGGATGACTTTATGCTCAAATCTTTGCGATATAGTATTTAAATTCTTATTTTATTTGTGGAATATTACAGATAAATATCTCTGGACGGTCTGACCGTTCCAGCTCCTGTTATGTCAGATGACTTATGATATTACTTCTGATGAAAAATAAACATTTTGGAAATGATCAGTTCCATCAAGCGTTTTCCCTTTGTTTGTCCATTGGTACTAGCACCTTCCATCATACAGGTTCAGCCAAGTGTGAGATTGGCAACTCTGCGTAGGATTGCCAAACTGCGTAGGGGCACCATAGGTTCAAATCCGCTCGGTAACATTTTCATCTCTTGCTTTTATGAAATAATAAAATGCTCCATACTTGGAGATGAATTATATATTACAACCCATATGCGAGCTCCAGCGAGAAAATTTTTCAAGAGAGGATTTTTCTGCCCTCCCTCCCCCCGTTGTACCAGCGTTCTCATTTCTGCTTTGTTTCTAAATTAGGTTTTGTGAAAAACCATTCTCTTCCAGCTGAAGCTTTTGTTGGGAAAGAGAATTTCTGTTTGCATTATAGATGAAGCAGCACATAGCGCGTACAAATGATGTGGTGCTTTGCTTTTCATTATGTAATCATTTTTCGTCGTTTAGACCTTTGTGGACGTAGCGAGAAAATCTGAATAAAACACTTAGTGGGATTTTGTGCGATATCTTCTATTAACGAGGAAAAGTGCTTGTACACTGGCGATAATCTAACCCTTAGTTGCCACATTTCATAACGCAAACGTATTGCGGGCCACCTTATTCCGCTTATGTTTTCAAAAACATAAACAGTCTAATTTTCATAAATCTGAGGTTGGACCAAGAACTCTAATAACGAAGTCAACCAGAATTTTAAAAAAAATATCACGTGTTCCATTCTTCACAAAACTTTCACTAAGCTGTTGCTAGGCCATGAAATTATGAGTATAAATCCATGGCATCCTGGAGATAAATAAAATATATTTAATATAATGCACTTCGAAGCTTTGTTAGTTTTCAACCATGCACTTTTGCATTTTTGAGAGCATAAGAGCTGCTGTGAGTATTTATTTGACTGTGTTATGTCAATGTAAAAGAGGAGATATACAAATAATAAGTGAACTTATTTTCTTGGTATTTATTTATACTTTTAACCTTTTAATAGTAATTATTCTTCTTACATGTTGGAGTTATTACGATATAATATCATGTCGACAAAGATATAGATGGTTTTGCGATAGTTTGAAGTCATTAGATGATATTAAATAATCAATCCTAAGAAATGGAACGAAATTTCTAATTTTAAGCAAAAAATGATTTTTACCTTGTGTCAAAGGTTGCTTGTTTGGTTAAATAAATACACACACTCGTTGATTTTTGTATATTAAAATATATTGGAATGTGGCTTATACCAGAAAAGCTTAATTGAAATTAATTGTGTGGTCTTACAAAACCTACATTTCTTTTACTATGGTTTGAATCAATCATTCAAAATTATATACAAATTCTTCTAAATAAATAGGATTTCACACGTTATTCCCATAAAGTTCAATTAATCATATTTTATTTAGTATGTAATTATCTTTACTTTGTAGTATTTTAATCTAATTCGTTAGAGCTATTTTAGAAAACATAAAACCTCTAAAAATGTCCCATTTAAAGGGTAGTCGAAATTGTGGAATTGGCTTGAAAATATTGCTGTCAAGTCTTTAGAAGATATGAATTTAAATACCAAATTAGGTATTTATACTAATTCTTGAAGTATGCTGCACGTACATACAACGCGAAATGTTTCTCTAAAATGCGCTTTTAAATTGTAGGGTCATCAAATGTATATTTCCGGTGAAATTTCAGTATTTGAAATTAATGCGATACTTTCTATATCTATTTTCTACGTGGTAGATAAATTAAAAATGAAAGTTTCCTTGTAATGTTTCAACATGTAATTTGTGGATTACATTTTAACATTTAATAAAATGATTTATAAATTGTAAAATATTTAAATGTAGAAGAAATGTATGTTTAAGTTCCCAGAATCCAAAATATCATTTTTACTTTCTCTACATAGTATTTGGTACGTAGGTAGAGGAAGGTTACAAAGAATTTTTTTACAAGGCATTTTTTACAAGGTTAGTAACAGAGTAACACTGCATATTAGGTAAATAGAGCACGTCCTCCCTTCTGAGAAATAGCCCAGATCACTGCATGAATTAAAAAATGCAGCCGGTGGTGGTTCGATCCTCACCTCTCGCGTACTTATTTTCTGAAACAAAAAATTTTTCTGAGGCATCTTTAATTCCTCGAGATTACCATTTGTCATTAGGTATGAAGAATCTGTGTGAGGGTACATTCTAGATAGCCAGTTAATAGGGACACAGCAAAACAATATAGTGCTGGGAATAAAGAAAATGAGAATTGTGCTAGGTGTAAAGGTTGCTTCACGTTGAAGCAATCTACGACTGTATTGAGCTCTGTGTAATATGCCAGTGGTTTATTCACTGACATCCGCTACCTTTTACATTGAATTTTATGACCATTAATGCAGTGTTTAATATTGTTATAAAGGTCCGCGCCGTGGTCGAGTGGTTAGGCCACTCGCCTCTCGCCTAGACGGCCCGGGTTCGATACCAAGCGACTGCATGTGAGATTTGTGGTGGACAAAGCGGCGCAGGGGTGCCTTTTCTCTGGGTTCTCCCTTGTCATCGTATTCCACCGGTGCTCCATTTTCATTCCATGATTCCACAAATAGTAAAAGCGGGCGTTAAACACCACCAAAAAAAAACAAGACGACTTATAAGTTCTATTCTGACATAGCATTCGTATTTGTGTCGTATTACTGCATAATTAACTATAAATAATGTAATCATGCTGAATTCACCCAACGTTTATAGAGAAATTATTTTTGTTTTTGTGCCTATAACATATTGATTTCCTTAAAATTCGATGTCGAGATTTCACTGGAAATACATGTTTTAGGACCCCCTGAATCCAAAAAAAAACATTTCCAGAAAAGGATCCGTGTGTGTGTGTGTGTGTGCGTGTGTGTGTGTGTCCGTGTGTCTGTGAACACGATAACTCAAAAACGAAAAGTAGCTAAAATACCAAACTTGGTATTTAAGTTCAGTATCTTCCAGGGGTTTTACACAAAGATCTTGAGAAAAATCCCCCCATCCCAAACTACCCTTTACATGGAACTTTTTTCGAAAATTTTGATTTCCTTAAAAATGGCTCTTACGATTTTAATTAAAATATCGTATATTAAAGATATTTACCTGACAAATAAAATGTGTATCTTGAATTTTCTGGAAATAGCCTCTGAAGAGTAGTTTATTCTGGATGAATTTTACTAAATGTTGAATAACTGCTAAACCGTAAGAGATGGACAAAAACTTACTCCACAAAAACTGTAGAGCACGTTAAAATACACAATTTATGTTATATACATTTTTTTCGTGGAGCTCGTCATTTTCGTGACATTCCTTATTTTTGGTTTCTGCTATGAAAAACTTATACATTTCTCTACAGGAATTTGTCAGCTGCTGTCCATACAAAGGCACTTCAGTGACATAGCAATCAGCTTTTGATTATCACTTTAACCTATGGTACTCCCTTATTTCACCTCTACTTACAAGGAAGCAAGTAATATGGCTATTTTTGCTAATGTTTTACTGATTAGCATGAAGTTAATAGAAGTATAAGTTTTTTAAGAATAATTTGTTGCAGGGATATAGAGAAAGTCATGTGAATGGTACACATCAGATTTTTAGAAAAATATCCTGTGTATATGTGCGTCTTGAACACGATTACTCAAAACCGAAAATTTGGTAAAATACCACATTTCTCATTGCATGGAAAAAATTCTGAAGTTTTGATTCTCTCAAAAATGGCTCTAATTTTGGTAAAAAAAATGTATATTAAAGCTATTTACATTAAAATAAAATGTATACCTATATTGAATTTTCTAGGAATAGCTTCCAAAGACCTCTTTATTATGGATGAATTTTGCTGAATTTGCACTACTGGCAAACCTTAAGAAATGGACAAAAACTTGCTACACAAACACTGTAGATGACATTAAAACTCAAACTTATGGCATATACATTTATTTCGCCAAGTTGACCATTTCCGTGTTATTCCTTGTTTTTGGTTTCGTTTCAAAAGAAACAAATTTCAACGATATGACAATCAGCTTATAAAAGAGTGTACTGTCGCTTTAGCCTAGTGTATTCCCTTATTTTCCTTCTACTTAAAAGAACGTAAGTTATAAAGACAATTTTTGTTATGTTTACGAGTATCTCGATTGTCATGAAGTGGAAAGAAGAATAAGCTTTTTAAAAATAATTTGTTACAGAGACGTAGAGAAAATCCTGTGTATGGTACACATAGGATTTTACTACTGTTTTTCAGTATGCATGTTAATATGGAATAGAAGATATCAAGCTTTATGATATAATTTGTAAAAAAAGGTATGTTCTCAAATGACAAGACACCTGATTATTGCGCATTTTATTTTTAATTTTTATCGTACTAAATGTGGTGTCTTTTAGCCAATAATATACCTAATACATTTTTAAATCATATGTACTAAAACCAAGGCATAGAGGATGAATTTTGACAGTTTACGGATAGAAACATTAAATATAATACAGAAATGAAAAGTCGAAAGAGAATAAAGAGCTAATAAAATTAACAGGGAGCTGAAAATTCAAATAGACTCAAAAGACAAACTATTGATCTTTGATAACTATAAACATTGCTTTTAATATATTACGTCCTCTATGAGGAGGATTATGTTATTGTTCTCAGTGTAGATTTCATGTTCCAAAGTGTAGTAATGCAAACATTTTACCGCCAATGCAGATGAAATGGTTGTATTACAGTGGAAACGTGCTAAATTCTGCTCATAAATTTACATCCTGATTAGTTTTTCATTAGTAATCTCCACAATCATTAGTGGAGATAATTTTTCATGCATAATTCCTTCATCAACGCGTTATGTATGTGTTCACTGAAATAGTTACAGCTCAGTAATGTGGTCCATATGTCTGATTGCAGGTCTCAAGTTTATA
This sequence comes from Hymenopus coronatus, assembly GCA_030762935.1. Lineage (NCBI taxonomy): Eukaryota > Metazoa > Arthropoda > Insecta > Mantodea > Hymenopodidae > Hymenopus > Hymenopus coronatus. The sequence goes on from CM060894.1 coordinate 78,809,382, forward strand.
ACTTTGAGTCCAAACAAATGAATTTGGCTGCATACCCAAACTCCTTTATAGGTTTAAGTACATGTTTTATCAACATTTATACTCATGGGTTTAAGAGATTATCAATCACGATGAATTCTGGCAATAAAATTCAAATATTGCAAAGCACTTTATCAGCACTGTTAGTTTAACCCTGGTGTCGCCCTGCGTGGCGTAATGGTTGCCATGTCAACTTCTTATACCCAAGGTCGCGGTTTCAAACCCGGCGGAGGACGCTTGATTTTTTTCGGGCGTAAAAATCCTTCTTTCGGAAGGGAAGTAAAGCGTTGGTCCCGTGTCGTAGATTTACGGCACGTAAAACAATCTCAAGCCTGATAAGAGAGGCTTCTGAGCAAAATTAAGCGGCCTTTTAACGCCCTGTATTCAATGGGATGCTGAGAACCACAGCAGTTAAAGAACGCACATAAATACAACTCCATTTCCATTTAACCTCGGCAATTCAATAACATTGTAGTTTATTATTTGTGAGGTTGATCCAGGAAATAAAGACCGTTTGTGCCGTCCGACGCGTAGATTACTGTCGAGCTTTTATTTAAGATCAAATGGTTTCCTTAGCATCTTTTCCTAGTGTTTAAGTTTCAAATGAAATCTGATGCGTTCCTTTCACATTACTTTTTCTACATCTCTGTAACAAATTATTGTTAAAAGCTCATTCTTTTATCTATTTTATACTAATCGAAATAAACTTTGACGAAATTATCTTACTACTTGCTTTCTTGTAAGTGAAAGGGAAAAGGCTGAAGCTTTTAAAAGCTGGCTACCTTGTGGTTAAAATCCGTTTCTTTGAATAGCCAGGAGTTGACAAAGGACCCGTATGAGAAAAGTATAAGCATTTTAAACCTGAAACCAATTACAATGAATATCTCAGAAATGATCAACTCATTGAAAAAATGTAAATGACATAAATTGTGTGTTTTAACAAGAGCTACATTTGTTGTGGAGTGAGTTTTTGTTTATTTCTTATAGTTTACCAGTTATGCATGTATGTACAAACAGCACATTAGATAGAGAAGGTATTCTGCTCCACCGAAAAAAAATCCGTAACGAGATTTCACTGGAAATACAGGTTTTAGGGTCCTCTGTATAAAAACATTTTTGGATAAAGGCCCATGTGTGTGTATGTTACTAATAAAACATTTATTACTAATCAGTTTTGAGCTAAAAATATATTTTATTACAATATATTATATCTAAAAGTAAATATGATTATTAATTTGAAGAGCTTTATTTTTTTAGAATGTCATTTATTTAAGGTAGCTGAATTCAGTGTTTTTTTGCGACAAAAACAGACAGTAACTAAATACAAGAATTATAAAGGAACAATTACATAAGCAATTAATATTATTACGGCTTTGTGGTGAAGAAAACGACCCAGGGGCGAATTTTCTCTAAGATTCTCCGGTTTCCCCCGTCATCGGATTCCACCGGTGATCTGTCCATTCCATATGTATTCAGCATCACCTGTGGTGCCATTTGCTGTAAAACGGGCACTAAGCACCATCAAAAATAATAAAAAACAAGTCATTAAGGATTGAAAAGTAATGTATCACAGTTTAAATTGATTTATACTAAGATATAACTTTAAAATAGCAAATATTTTATGAAAATACTTTGGATTATTCAGAGCTTCTTAAGTTCTGATATTTTTTGTTTCGTTCTAAATGTGCTGTATGGTAGATACATTCTTTAAGGATGTGGTTTACTATTCTTTACTAAACTTTTCTCTCTTGCTTATAAATGGCTGGCATGTATTTCTGGCTTTCATTGTAGTGTTTGGTCCAAAAACTTTTAATCTAAAACTCTGTGATAAGTATAATGTGTAGAATTGTGGAGTTTAAAGGTCTGCCTCAGTTCATTACCAGTTTCCAACAGCATTGTGATTAATTCCCTTCTGTATAAACATCACACCTTTCCAACTCTGATATTATTTCGTACATAGATAATAACAACTGAAGACTTCGCGAGCACGGAAACTAGCTAAAGTAACAAAATACAGATCAAGAATACGTAAGGGATTTATTTCTCAGGCTCACAATGTTTACTCGGAGATTTCCTTCAGAATTTCGTACAGCCTTTGGGAACGCTTTCCTTTTCTTCCATTTGAAGGGGAGCTGCCAGTTGCAAAAGATGCTGAAAAAATGCGAATTCTACCATCGCATAAAAAGAATTCTGTTTTCAGTTTCTGGAAGACTGTATTGTTGAAAGTAAAAAGAGAAGACCCCTTGAGGGCAATTTGCTTCACCATTTAAATTTCTTTGCTTCTTCTTTATCTAGTTTTATTATTCTCCCTCATTTCTCGAAATGAAAAGTTTAATAATGAATTACGAAATATCTTGTTGGGATAGATTTAGAGTATACGTTGAGTTACCTCTTTAGAGGTTTCAGAGTTCGATCTCTCTGGTATACTATTTTTTTTGAGATTTATTTTATCCATATCTTTGTAGGATCACTGAGATTTTCAAAGATATTAACGCGCATGATTGCTTTTACCCACTGGGAAACACTTCCACGGAGTGACACTTCTACGGAACCTTTTCCTCTACCTGGCGAGTCCGAAGTTGAATGTTGATACTTGTACGTGACAAGCACTAGTAGCTGGTAATAACAGATTCTATAATATAGATGTGTATAACTAGTAAATTAAATATTAAAACATGATAATACGAGGGTCGGGTGATAAGTCCCGGGCCTCGCACAGATATGGTGCCACTAGGCCAGTTAGACGGTAGCATCGTATAATTTAACTCTAGACTAGCTTGTATCCATAACTACAGATCAATAGCTTGTTTAGTTTTCGAATGACAGCATTTTTAACAAGACACCTTTAGTGTTTTCACAAAAATGGAGGATTTGGAAAAACAAGCAGTGATTAAATACTTCCATTTGAAAGGCTTAACGTCTAAAGAAATCAAGGAGGAAATAAACAGTGCAATGAAAGACTCTGTTCCTTCATATTCAATGATTAAAAGGTGGGTTGCATAGTTTAAAATGGGGCGTACGAGCACTAGTGATGAGCCTCGCTCTGGACGCCCTGTAGAAGGGTCAACTCCAGAGATCATTGAAAAAATGCATCGTTTGGTACTGGAAGACCGCAGATTAAAGCTGTTTGAGATAGCAGAGGCTGTATACATATCAAAAGAAGGTACAGGTAATATTTTAAGTATTTTTTTTTGGACTTTCACAAGGTGTGTGCAAGATGGGTGCTGCGTTTGTTGAAATCTGGTCTAAAGTGGCAAAGAAACATTATTTCTGTTAAGAATGTGGAGCTCTACCGTAAAAATCTCATTGAATTTTTAGACGGCTTATTACCATGGATGAAACTTGGATACATCACTACACTCCAGAAAGTAAATCACAGTCGAAACAGCGGATTGTGCCAGGTGAACCAACTCCAAAAAAGGCAGTCAATTTTGTCAGCATAACAAGGTTATGTCGAGTGTTTTTGGGGTGCACAGGGAATTATTTTTATTGATTATTATTGAGGATCTTGATAAATTGCACTACATAGATGGTTTAATTAATTTACCACACCGATATGATAAATGTATTAGTCTTTCTGGAGATTATGTTAAGAAATATTTTTTTTTTAAAAGCTGTTTTCATTGAGAGGCCCGGGACTTATCAGTCGAACCTAGTATTTGCTATGGTTGACAAGATTCTCGCGTTTCTTTTTGATCGACGATTCATGCCAAGATTGACACGATGCATGCGATTCTTTCTTTGTAGTAGTGCGTATGAACGATTCGTTCATGAATAGCCTCTTGCCTGTAGTCTAGTGTTGGCACTTGATGTACTATGTTGTTATTCACGAGAACTTAACTATGGCGCTCAAACGAAATACACCTCTTCCAATTTAAAGGAAAAATATCCTTTCCTCGAAAAATAAAGCTTAATTATGAAACCAAGGAACTTGAACCTTTCCCAGCGCTGGTTGTTAATGACTTCTCGGGATGTCAGCCAGGTACCAAAGTGTTGGATTAATTCTCAAGCTTTCAACAACGTACTTGTTGCTATCATCAGGGAACTGATGGTGGGCACTCGAACATTGCAAAGTGTGTTTATTCAATACACTTTTTCTTCATTCTAATGTTCTATATTCAGAAAGTATTGATCCATCGATCAATTTTACAGGGTTCCCGTCTTTTAATGGGAAAACATTGTAGGCTTATGCACCTAAGCAGTAGCACAGTCATAGTGAAGGAATCAAACAGGATTGCCATGATAAAAGGTTTTAATAGCGAAAGAAGCATTTTTAGTGATCCTTGAAGGAAAAATCTCGAAGAGATCAAAGAAACAATTTGTGTGTAACATGTTATTACTGCTGAAACAATGCATGAACTATGGATCGTGTAAAATGAGCAGAACAAAGGTAATAAAACCATTAAGACGGACATACAATGTCTTTTCGTAGTCGAGTTACCCTCCCCGTATTTAGGACTGACACCTCTCTTGGATTTAAAAGAGGATGCCTAGCGGTCAGAAGCCTGTCGGGGAGCCAATGATTCGAAACTACAGAATGGTGAACCTGGAACAAGTTGTCGGCGCGTAGCTAGGCATGAATGTTAGGAAGTGAATGATATGAAATCCAAACGCATTTGATAATAGGAAAGGTGATGATGGAGCAATTGGTGGAATGAGGGTCCGCCCAGACGCCACCTCGTCCACTACAAATCCCACAAGGGTGCGCTTGGGAGCGAACCGGGCCGCCTAGGTGAGCGACGAGCGGTGTAAACACTCGGCCAGGGTGCCGCCTTAATATCATAATCATTAAAATTAATTCTTTATCACTTGATGTAATTTAAAAAAGCAAAATGGAGAGAGATTCTAAGTAGATGGGGGAAGAAAAAAAAACAACAAATATCTGATGTGATCTATACACATGACCTTCTCTACATCTATATAACAGCTTATTCTTAAAAAACTTCAAGCTAATGAAGAAAACATTAGCAGAAATGGTCTTATTACTTGCTTCCATGTAAGGGGTACCATAAGATAAGGTGATAGTCAAAACTAGTTGCTATACGATTGAAGTTCATTTGTTTGTATTGACAGCAGTTCAGAAATTCGGGTATGAGAAAAGTACGTATAAGTATTTTAAAGCTGGAACCAATAACAAGAAATATCTCAAAAACGACCAACTCCAGAAACAAAAAAATACAACATAAATTGTGTGTTTTAACGAGCTCTACATTTTCTATTCAGTAAGTTTTTGTCTATCTTTTACGGCTTACCATTTATGCAAAATTCATCTAGAATAAAAATGTCTTCAGATGCTATTCCCACATAATTCGAGATATACATTTTATTTGTCAGGTAAATGTCTTTAATATACGATATTTTAATCCAAATCGTTAGAGCCGGTTTTGATCAAATCAAAATTTTCGAAAAGTTTTCAATGTAAAGGGCAATTGGTGTTGGGGGGGATTTTCTTGAAAATCTTTGTGTCGCATCCTTGGAAGATACTAAACTTGAATACCAAGTTTGGTATTTAGCGAAAATTTCGTTTTTGAGCTATGCTGCCCACAGACGCGCGCGCACACACACACACACACACACACACACATACACACTGATAGACTGACAGACTCACTCATGGACATTTTTCTAAAAATCCTTTTCTTGGATTCAGGGGGGCTCAAAACATACATTTCCGGTGAAATCTCGGTATCTATTTTTGGGGGGAAATACAATACCTTCTCTATTCACTATGTACGTAGTACGTGTAGAGAGAGTAAAAAGTACAGGTAACATAATACAATGTTAAGATATGAGTTTATTTTAGAGAAAAGAATGAAGCCTAAAGCCAAAAGATGGAGGTAGTTGTTTAAAAATGAAGGATCCACTTTTGGTCCGAAAAAACTACCATTAACTTACTTTTTCTTTCTCTACGCGTTCTACACGTGTCTTAGAAGGTATTGCAATGCACTAAAAAATTCGATACGGAGATTTCACCGGAAATACATGTTTTGGGTCCCCCTGAACCCAAAAAAAGCATTTTTAGAAAAAGGTCCGTTTGCGTGTCTGTGGACAGTTTAGCTCAAAAACAAAAAAAACCGTACTGGTAAACCGTAAGAGAGAGACAGACAGACAGAGAATATTACTCACAAGAAATATAAATGCTCTTAAGATACATAACTTGTGTAAAATAGTTTTTGTGGTGTTTTAACTTTTCCGAGATATTCCCTTTTTATTTCAATTTTCCAGTAGTCTCATATGAGTTATCACTCAGTCCATCACGTGCAACCAGCTTTTTACTAACGTTTTAGCCTAATATATTTCCCATACTTTCCTTGTTTCTGCATGAAGATTTGCAGTGAAATAGTTCTGCTAATGTTATCTCGATTAGTATGAAATAGTTAAAAACAAGGACTTTGTTGTAGAATTGGTCGAGAAAGTACTACAAATGTACAGAAGATTTTTGCTTTCTCTACACCTATGGAGTATGGAGAAATTATTGTATTCTATCCAAAAATGCGATACCAAGAATGCCCCGGAAATATATGTTTTGAGATCCCCTTAGTCCAAAAAAAATCATTTTTAGAATAAGGTCCGTATGTGTGTGTACGTCTATCATTCGAGAGCATAGTTCAAAAACTAAATGACCGTTAAATATGAAACTTGGTATTTAAGTTTAGTGTCTTCCAAAGGATGCAATTTACAGATTTTCAATGAAATTCCCCCATCCCCAACTAACCTTTACATGCAAAGTTTTTTGAAAGTTTTGTTCTTCTAAAAAAACAGCGCTAGCGATTCTAATTGAAATACCGTATATTACAGATATTTACATCACAAATTTTCTGGGAATGGCTTCTGGAGACCTGTTCATTCAGAATGAATTCCGCTGAATTTTAAATAACCAGTAAACCGTAAAAAAGTTAACCAAAACTCACTGCACAGAAAATGTAGATGTCGTTAAAACGCACAATATATGCATTACCTCTTCTTTCAACTCGCTTTTGTTAATGCTAGCGTTACAAGGCGAACTGAGCCTCAATTGTTCACATAACAATCAGATTTTAAAATGTATAACTAATGTTTTGGCCTATTTCCGTTTTGCTTACAAGGGATCAAGTAGGAAAACAATTTCTGCTAATGCTTATCTCGATTAGAATGTTGTAATAATCTTTACGTAAGAATAGTTTGTTTGCAGAACGGGTAGAGTTATAATTTATTTTTATGTTATGCTGTTCACATACACCAAGAGTTTTTTGTAAAAATATTTTATTCAGGGAGCCTAAAAACATGAACTTCTAGTGAAACCTCGATACCAAAAATGTAAATGAGATTAAAACTTCCTCTACTTAACTGCATAAATAGCAGAGAAAGTAATACTGCATGTTTATTGTATAGTGCTTCGAGTGACATTATTACTTAACTACTAGGATTAGACAGTAAAGGAGTGCAGAGAGATAAGGTCGCTTTATCATGGCCGCCCCTAGTGGCGCTGATTCTAATGTAAATCTGCAAGATTCCCGCCTGAGTACAGATGTGTTTCTCTTAATCTTCACGGCGCCCAGCTTCCAAATGATTGCCGTATAATGAGGAGCGGTATACTCGCACTCGGTGATGTATCTTTAAAAGAAAAGGTTTTGTTTAGCTAGAGTAATTAAGAACTTGCACGTTACTGCATCTTCACTCGTCTGTGTTTATTCTCAGAGATTGCAGACACGAGTTTCTCGGACTGGAACTTTAATTACATTAAAAGGGGATGTAGCCAAACGCAGGGTCATAATTAAAATATTGCTCTGACCTAATTTTATACCACAGCACTTCAAACGTTTGCAGATGTTTTAATCTTGCATGACAAACGAGGACGGTTAGGGTTAAAAAGTTTTAATTTTCAGAAAATAGGTCCTTAAATTCGTAAGTAAAGTCCTATTAAAGTCCAATTTACGTCTTAGCGGCATCACATTTTGTCATCTAAACATTTTACTTGAGGTATATTATCTCTATTGATTTCTCTATCACTTTTCCTGCCGCTTTCTTATGGTCTTTTGAAATATCACTAATGCCACCAGCAGAGAAATTGAGGGAAACATTCAGCCTTTATCACCTCAAGGGGTAAAGGGCATGTTGGGCGCTACTAGTAAGCAGGGAAGACGTAGATAGGATAAATAACTTTCCATTTAAGACAGAAGGGGAGGTGTAAGAATTGCTAAACGTACCGACAGGGTGTTGGTGGTTTAATTAATTGATATATAACACTATTTTCGCTTATTTTAATGTGTTTTGTTTATTTATCTTTATTAGCTGTTATGCTTTAATATATTAAAATACAATAATGCATCATAATACGCTTTACATTGTTTTCTGAGTTGTTTATATTTAAGATGCTATATTTGGTACCCTTTTATTAATTTCCCTATATAGTAGAACATTCCTCTCAATTTACGTACCGAAATTTTATTGGAAATACGCGTTTTAGGATCGCCTGGATCCAAAAGAAGAAAAAAGAGGATGTTTAGAGAAAGGTCAGTGTTCGTCCGTGTATCTGTGAACACGATAACTCAAAAATGAAAAATAGGTAAGATACCAAACTTGGTACTTACGGTTAATATTTTCCAAGAACTCGCCAACAAGATTTTGAGAAAATAGAAAAAAAAATCGAAAATGTTAATCTTCTCAAAATGGCTATAATGATTTTGCTTAAACTATCGTACCTTTGAGATATTTACATGACAAATAAAATGCATATCTTGAACTATCTGGGAATAGCCTCCGAAGACCTCTTTAATCTGGATGAAGTTTGCTGAACTCGTAAACCGTATGAGATATGCAAAAACTCACTACACAAAACATGTAGATGTCATTTAAACACACAACTTATGTTGTATATTTTTTTTCGTGGAGTTGACCATTTCCGAAATATTTCTTGTTATTAGTTTGTTTTAAAATACTTATAACTTTTCCTATACGGTAATTTGTGAAATCCTGGCAATGCAAAGAAACGGGTTTCAATCAAATGGAACCAGCTTTTAGAAATTTGACTAACTTTTATCAATTTCATAGCTATCTATAATTCGTATTCATGGAAATGATTATTTAAATTCATTTGATTTATTACAATGCTAATATATGTATTATATATACATTTTATGCTTCTTTCCTTTAGCCTAATATATTCCCTTATTTCTTCACTATTTACAAAAAAGCAAATAATATATTTCTGCTAATGTTCATCTCGATCAGCATGAAGTATTAGAAGAACAATTTGTTACAGAAATGGAAATGGAGTTTTATATTTATGGATGCTCTTTAACGGCTGCGATTCTCAGCGTCCCATTCTATATTGGGCGTGAAAGACCGATTAATTTTGCTCAGAGGTCTCTTTATCTCACGCTTGAGGTTCTTTAACGTCCGCAAATCTAAGGCATGGGACCAACGGCTTTACTTACCTTCCGAAGAGAGCTATGCTAAGGAACTCTACACCCAAAAAATCCATCGTCCTCCGCCAAGTTTGAACCCACAAAGTCGGGTATATGAAGTTAGTATGGTAACCATTAAGAAAAGTGACATTGTTACAGAGATGTAGAAAAAGTCATGAGAATGAAGCACATCTGATTTTTTAATTATGCTGTTCACAGATATAACACAAAATATGTGTTGTTCACACACGCACAATTTAGGGAATCTCAAAGCATATTTCCAGTTAATACAAAACTTTTACTTCTAAACTTATATGAGGAACGTTTTTTCAAAAGTCGACATCTGCACTTCTGGACTAAAATAAGTTACACATACTTACCACACAATTTCATAGCTAAATTTCTATTCCTGTTGTTCATTTTATCAAAACTCTGCAAATGCAGTTGCTATAGATCTGTAAAATACTTGAATTTATGCAAAACCAGAAAAGTTCATGCATTTGTAGAGTTTTGTTACACCGATGATGCATTTTGTATGTACCTTATTTTATTTAAAGCGTTATAGAAGGAAGTTCTTGGCGTCTTGATAATGTTTTTTGGCACATTTATTAATCAACAATGAGTTTTAATGTCCTAAGGTTGCCCGTACTGATTCGATGCAATTTGGCGCATTCAGAAGCGCGCAAAATAGGGTGCAACGGTGTGCCTGGTGAATTGTTGTGACACGAGAGTGAAAGTACAACTATATAAAAGAATTAATTATCATCCAAAATTGTTTCCAGAGTTTAAAATAACATTTGACAAGTATAATATAACACTTGCCCCTTGCAGCAGATTCAATTTGAAAAAGATGTTAAATAAACCACTTGATAAAACAGTGAATGGTATCTATCAAATAAATTGTAATGATTCTGAAAAAATTTACATTTTCAGAACAAAGACAAGCTTAAAAGTTGTCTTGACAAGCTTAAAAGTTGTCTTAAGGAACATCAAAGAAATATTAAATTGTAACAGTTGGATAAATCAGCAGTAGCCAATAATTTCTGGAATACTAATCACGAAAAGGGACAGGAAATCAAATTACTGAAAGCTACTAACAGTCCTTTAGAGTTGGATATCTGGGAGAAAAGTTGCATTCATAGTAGTAGCAGCAATGTGGTTAACTTTGAAATATTATCATTTTAAAACTTGTACAAACCGAAAGTCAAACTAAAGACTCAAAACTAGCAAACAGTTCCGAAACGTTCCACCAGATGTTTACATGGTTTCAGTCTTTCTTAGGTTGCAAATCTAACATAACCTAACTCCGTTTTTCCATCTCACCAAGGACACGCAAAAAGAAGGCAGATGTCAATGAAGTCCGGCTTCTACCACTTGATATCACTACTATCAGATCGACAGAGGAAGAAGCTGCCCAGCCACCTCAGACGTCTGCGAACCTGCAAAAAGTGGAAACACGTCCAGGTTACCAACATCATGTTTAGTGAAGTATGTGTCTGCAATAGATGCCCAGATTTGTACAAGAAGATAGTTTCACTGTATGTAATGGATTTTTTAAAAAGTTTTAAAATATATATAAAAAGTATACAACTATATAATATCAAATGAGAATCCAGATTACATGATTCTGTCAATATAGTTCCTCGTGGAAGGAAGCACAGGAGAAGCAATAACAATAACTAGACAAGAAAAGGAAGAGAAATCCTAGTTATGACATAGTTAAACCAGATATAACTGATATCTGCCTTGAGGATATGACAAGTAAGCAAGTCATATATTTACATTCTTAAATATAACTTTTGTTAATGCTTATAAAATGGTATGTCCTTAGTCTGTAATTCTAAAATACAAATAATTTTAAACAGTTTTCCATTATTTGCTTCAAGATAAATCCAAGACCGATCAAGATAAGCTTCTTCTCAAACATATGCATAATCAAGTCGTGCAGAATTGTTGATCTGGATGACAGTAAAAATCCTAAGGCCATATCAATAAAATATCAGCCAAAGAATAAAAAATGGCACATTGGTTCCATTGTGTGCTGCAAGCTTTAAGAGCATTACAGGTAACTAGAATATGTTGTTTCTCCACTAAAGGTAAACAATGATGTTGTTTATACTTTATTTCCATTGCTTTAGGTGTATCTCTTGATCGAGCCACTAGGTTAACCTAAAAGTATTATATAAAAGGAGAAGGTCGAACAGAAAAGAGGGGTGCCTAAAGGACGACAAACTAATTACAGAAGCTATTATAGATCACATAAAACAATATAAATGTCAAGAAAATCATTGCTCATGGGGAAAAGTAAGTAGAAGCTACCTACCACCAGACCTAAATATCAAAATAATATGTGAGATTTTGCAGGCAAAGAAATTCAGAAGAGTTCATCGGAATGCATCGGAAAAGAAACCTAAACACATTCATGTGTTTTCCGACTCGTGCATAGATCAAAATAAGAATGCCATTTCGATGACTCGTTAATGGGGTTTCTTGAGGAAAGTAAACTTATTAAGTGTATAACACATTTTTATCCCATCTGTGCCAGCGGAAAGAATTGTTTGGTATAATCGACAAAGTCTTCAGAAAGAAGTAAACTATTCTCTCTCCTGACGAATACTATAATATTCTAAGATCACACGGAAAAGTAAAATGACTGGGAAAGGAATGGACATCTATGATTACAAGACTTCTGCACAGCGACTACTGAGGATCAAACTTCCCTTCAAGATGAATGAGGCTCGAATTAGGTATATTAATAGGAGTTGCAATTGACAGTAAATGGTACTTCCTGAGGAGATGAGAGTAAAACATATATACATAGGATGTGGTGCAGCAGTAGACGTTATTAAACCAAAGAAAGAATGCATTTCAAAAATATCATGGGTACCTCGAACATACAGGCTAGAAGGAATATGGTAAGCTTTGAAAAAGCAAATGATTTGATGAAACTTCTTATCTACTTTACTGTGCCAATGACAGCTACTGAATTTTACAATAATGTAAAGAGAAGTTTATGTAAACTGAATCTTTCAACTAGCACTACTGACGAAGAAGATATCCTGTAATCTTATGTTTCAATGTACCTTGAATTAAATGTTTAACACTTAAAATAAAGAGTGGTTATGGGTTATTTTAAATAAATAGTAACATTTTGTCCTTAATTTCTAATTTAATAAATTGTGTTAAATACATATGTAACAATGATATGTTTTATATTGTTAAAACATTGGTTTGTATAACTTTTCCTAAGAAAGGCATAGGTTTCCATTAACAACAGATCATACGTAGAGTTTTGAAAAAAAAAACTTGTAAATTAGATTAATAAAATATTATTATGAAGTGCGTATTGTATAGTTTAGAAAAAATAATGGATTCTTGAAATGAATAAGACATTGCTGTAAAATAAAGAAATAACTCAGTTCCTGAAAATTTGAAATGTTGCATTTGTAGAGCTTTGAAAAAACGCTCCTCATATTGAAGAGAAGGTAAAATGTTAAAAATAAAACAAGGTCTAGCTTCTTAATATAGTTTTATAGCACTTACATTCATCACTTAATGAAATTGTTAGGTGGAAAACACAGGAATTGGTTTGCAGCAAGTAAGGATGTTAATAATGTGGAAGTGCTTAGAGCCATGTAGCGCACGGCTAGCTGTTTTCATATTCTAGCCTCGTCAAAGTTTAAACTTGCTTCAACTTAAAAGCAATGATGCTCGAAACTAAAGCGATTAATCAATGTTGAAACGAGGCAGCCCTTCGCAAACAGAGTGGCTAAAAATAGTCATGTTAGCTCTTCTAGTACAACGACAGTTTTCATATTGACTTTACTACCTAGCTGCTCCAAGCAGTCTTGCTTTAATTTCAATCAAGCTTTAAAGAAAACAGTTAAAGGAAATACGTTTTAAAATAGTTCTATAAGTGTTAGATTTAATAAATGAAGAGTGGAAATGCCAAACGTTTCAAGTGCCATTTTATGAATTTTTCAGAAGAAGCAAAAAACAATCTATATATGTTTGTATATCACAAATTAGGACTAAAATCAGTATGAGAGCTTTTTTTACTACAACATTATTTTGTATACAAATGTTATGCCAAAAATACAATGGTGAGAAATAGGGTAGTGATAATAAGATCGTTTTATATGTCATATAATGGAAAGTCAGTTACAAAGGTCAAGCAAACTGCTGTTATATTTTATTTAAGGATCTTGAAAGAGTTAATGCAAAAAATTATTTGTATTAACATGTAACATTTCTCTAAGCACTGTGTATTCATTGAGGAGAAAAGTACAAAACTGTAATATTGTTTAAAAAAACTACAATAGAAATGCGTATTCATGTTTAACCTCAAAACACTGGATGAGTTGTTCACCTCTTATTCTGGGATGGAAATCAATGTCGTATAAAGCTCTGTATATTCTTCATGAAGGAATCGTAACATTTCTTTTTCTCAACCGACAAATGCGGTTGATGTTTCAGCTGAAGTACAGTTTGCTTTATATCAACTGCTGGTTTTCCCTTCTTTAAAACATTAACTACCTTCCACTGTTCTAGTGTTGAGTAAGTGTTTTTCTTAGCTAATTGAGAGGAATGAGATTGTGACACTTTTAGAATTGTGCACTTGTTTAATGGTACCAGTAAATCAACAACGTTCTTCAAATCAAAGAAATTGCTTTCTTCAAAATTGCAACTACATAAAAAGGATTTAAAGCTTTAGCTGACTCTACAACCGCATGTAAAAATGTTATTATTTACTGTAAAATTAACGCCTAATAATGTACAACCGCACACCAAACTCACTAACACAACAGTAAAAAAGTTGACTGGCGCGACGGCACTTGGAACACATGATAGCATTACTGCTTAGAACCTATACCTATGCTATCTTTTAACTTGTCATTGAGCTACTTAATATGCGAATTGACATTGGTACATGAATAGGAATATGCATCTAGGCACATGAAACGTTCTTGAGGACACAAACCCCCAAACATTAAAAACGGCACTATATAACTTGTACAAAACCTACTGTCAAAGCTTTAAATTTTTACTTTCTCTACACCTACTATATACTAGTTTATAGAGAAGGTATTGCACTCCACCCAAAAATTCGACACCGAGATTTCACGGGTGCCCTGTAACCAAAAAAGCATTTTCAGAAAACGGTCCGTGTGTGTGTGTGTGTGTGTGAGTATGTGTGTATGTGTGTGTGTGTCTGTGTGGCTGTGAACACGATAACTCAAAAACGAAAAGTCGGTAAAATACCAAAATTAGTATTTAAGTTTAGTACCTTCCAGAGATGCGACACGAAGATTTTGAGAAAAATACCCCCACACCTAACTACCCTTTACATGGAGCATTTTTTAGAACTGTTTGATTTTCTTAACAATGTCTATTACGATTTTGATTAAAATACCGAATATTGAAAATATTTGCCTGACAAATAAAATGTATATCTTCAATTTTCTGCGAATAGCCTCTGAAGGCTACTTTATTCTGGATGAATTTTACGGAATTTTGCATAACTGCTATACCGTAAGAGATGGACAAAAACTTACCATACAAAACACGTAGAACACGTTAAAACACACAATTTATGTTATTTACCTGTACATTTTTTTCGTGGAGTTGGTAGTTTTTGAGATATTCCTTGTTATTGGTTTCAATTTTAAAAAGCATACTTTTCTCATACAGGAATTTGTCAACTCTTGTCCATACAAATAAAGGAACTTCATTCACATAGGAACCAGGTTTTCACTATCACTTTCACATATGGTGCTCCCTTATTTCGCTTCTTCTTACAAGGAAGCAAGCAATAAGTCTATTTCTGCTAATTTTTATCTCGCTTAGCATGAAGTACATAGAGGCATACGTTTTTTAATAATAATTTGTTGCAGAGATGTAGCGAAAGTCATGTGAATGGAACACATCAGGTTTTTTGCATTCCAATCTATTAACGCTTACAGTTCATTTTTGCACAATACTCAGTGTCCAGTTCTTTATAATTGGCAAAACACCTGGTGATTTTTACTTTGTCTACACGTGCTATGTACACTGAAGGACATAATATGCTATTCCACACATATTTCTATGCTGAAATATATGTGTTTTAGGGTACACAAAATCCAAAATAAGACATTAAAAACAGGTTTGTGTGTATATCTGTTGAAAGTATAATTCAATAAAGAAAAGTCGGTTAAGTACCAAACTTGGCATTTAAGTTCAGTATCTTCAAAGGATGAGGCACGAAGATTTTTAAGAAAATCTCCCCATCCCAACTACTCTTTGCATGCAACTTTGTATGAAAATTTGCTTGGAACTTTTTTCCGAAAATTTTGATTTTCTCAAAAATGTATCTAAAGATTTTGATTGAAATGTCATTTGTTTAAATTAAGGTATGTGAGTATATCTTGAATTTTCTGGGACACCTTCATTCTAGATAAGTTTTATATAATTGGTAAACCGTATGAGACAAAAACTTAACTGCACAAAAAATGTATATCTGTTAAAATGCACAGTTTATGTCATGCACATGTTTTTGTAGAGTTCACCATTTTCGACATATGTTATTAACAGTTTTAGCCTACTTTAACTTTTTTCAAACGGGAAGTCATTTTTCGTTCATCTCTTTATTACTTTCTCTACACGTACTATGCAAGTTTATAGTAGGTGGAGACGATATTGTTATCCACAATGTCGAAATTTCATCCGAAATATTCGATTAGAAATATGTGTCCAATAAAGTATTTTTAGAAAAAGATCCATGCAAGTGTGTGTTATTGTGTGTGTGCATGGATTACGTAACTCAAAAACGAAAAGCCGATTTAAGACTAAACTTGGTATCTAGGTATGTTTATTATCTTCCAAGGATGCGACACAAGATTCTCAGGAATACACCCCAACATTTTCGAAATTTTTGATTTTCTCAGAAATGTCTCTAACGATTTTGATTAAAACACCGTATATTAAAGATCTTCAACTTTTGAGAGCAACATCTGAAGTCCTGTGTATTCTGGATGAGTTTTGCATAGCTGATAAACCATTTAACGTACATTCCTTACACCAAAAATGTGGATCTCATTAAAACATATACTTTACGTCAAATAGATGTTTTTGTACAGCTAACCTATTCCGAGATGTTCCTTGTTATTGGTTTCAGTTTTAAAACACATACTGTTCTAAAACAGAATCATCCAAATTTCTTTTGCGTAACTCCTGACCATCAAAGAGAACCAAAACCAATGACAATCCCAAAGTGCCAGCTTTTAATCCTTTGACTATCGCTTTGGCTTGTATTTCTTTAGCTCTTATCTACTTATAAGGAACTGAGTAATAAGACCATTCTGCTGATGTTTATCTGGATTAAATAGGTAGAACAATAATAATTTGTAAGAAGTATGTTTGCAGATTAGGTAGAGAAAGTCATGTGAGTGAGATTCGTCTGATTTTTATATACCTAGCCATTATAATTTATTTTTAATCTACAGTTTGTGATTTATACCGCACTTACTGTCCATAATACTTATTCTTTGTGAGATACAGTATTCTTTCCACATGTTTGAATAGATTCATTAACCTAATTGTCATGTTCTGATGACTACAATAAATATATAGGAAAGCTAATATTCAGTTTAGGACATATTGTTGAACGTTTGTAGTTGAAATGCTATTTTGGAATGAAAACGTTTGTGCTACGCAGGGACTATGTTATATTTTAGTGCAATAAGACAATGTGTTTAAGTGACGGGGAATAAACTTTTAACGTATAGCCAGAGCATTCTTCATTGTCTACTAAAACCATATGATCACTTTCAACTGACATGTGACTCGGTGGGCAACCAAACCGTGTTAAGTGACCAATGGAGAGAATCCTACATGACAATTCTGACTACTATACAGGATGTTTCAAATACGGGGCATAATTTCAGGAATGTATTTCCCACATGTAGATAATCAAATTAGTTAATTATAACATGTGTCCGGAAATGCTTCATTTCCGAGTTATGGCCTTTAAAACATTGAAATTCACTGGAACGTTTTTCTTTCCACAGGTTGTTGTCATTACAGAAGATGTTCAAAATGTCCACCTCCTGCTTGAATACAGACCTCACATCGATGTCTCATTGACCTGCGAACACAATCCCAAACTCCAGGAGTAATGCGTATGTCCTCACAACTTGCCACAATTCGATTCCGAAGAGATTCCAAATCCGGCACCGGAGACGAATAAACCAATGATTTTAAATGGCCCCACAAGTAGAAATCGAGAGGGTTCAGATCAGGTGAGCGTGGAGGCCAAGCGATTGGTAGAAGTGGCCCTATCCATCGATCAGGAAACCTTCGATCCAAGTACCGGCGAGCCGTAAGACTGAAGTGTGCAGGAGCGCCATCATGCAAAAAGTGAATGTGTTGATGATTGATCAGTGGAGCGTCTTCGAAAACGTCAGGTATGGTGTTTTCCAGGAAGTTTGTGTACGCCTGCCCCGTAAGTCTGTTTACAAGTACATGGGGTCCAACTAATCGATCACCAATGATACCGGCCCACATGTTGAGGGAGAACCGCACCTGGTGATGAGATACAACAGTTGCACGTGGGTTTTCATGCGACCATACATGCTGATTGTGGAAATTTGCTATGCCATCTCTTGTGAACTGTGCTTCATCTGTAGATAATACGACGGCAGAAAAGTTCATATTTACACCACACTGCTGCAAGAACACTGACAGAACCTAACTCGTGCAGGGTAATCTGCTGGTGACAAAGCTTGTACACGTTGCAAATGATAAAGATACAATTGATACTCGTGCAACACTCTCCAGACAGTCGTATGAGGAACATTGACTTGCAACGCTAACCGTCGTGTGCTGATAGGAGTCCTGTCCACAGCCTCCAGAATCTCCTCCTGCACTTCTGGAGTTGTAGATATAGGTCGTCCCCATCCCAAACCAGGAGAGGTGAATGTTCCATACTCGCACAGACGGGAATGGAGACGTACAAATGTCTTCCGATCTGGACATTGTCGCTGTGGGTACCTCTCCTGGTACAAACGACGAGCCAGCGCAGCATTGCCGTCCGCCTTACCGTACATGAAGTGTAGCTCTGCCATGTCGCACAGTCTTAATGCCTAAAGAAAACTGAATGTAACCTTCCTCAGAATGAACTATCAGAGCGCCCTCCTAATGTCTCCTTTGACGGCAAAGACCTGCGGAAAGGAAAACGTTCCAGTGAAGCATTTCCGGACACATGTTATAATGAACTATTTTGATTGTCTTCATGTGGGAAATACATACCTGAAATTATGCCCCGTATTTTTTAAACACCCTGTATAACCCTAAATTCTGACAGACAGTCAAGAATTCGACTATATTTCTCAAGATATGTAAAGATCTTCCCGTGTTACTCGACTTGACTAACTAGGGAAATTTATAGTTGAGGAAATAGTGAATTGAAAGCTAGGAGCAGAAAGTAACATGTATGTAGGTCGGTGTCAAGTCCCTCTGCTGCGCAGAGAGTGAAAGTGTTGGGAATTGAAGAACTCGAGTGAAGGGCGAAAGACGTACAAGGTCGCGCGCAATACATTCGTTGTAATGGGAAAACAGTGACATTTAAAACAGCTATAATTACATCATAAGGATACATGAGTTGGAAATAATTGCGACATCACGTTCTTTATGATCGGCAGCATCTATGATTAGGGAATGGACCTTGAATGTCCTGTTGGGAATTGGATAAAATCACTCCATTGACTAGACGGAATTTCATCCCACAACTAAACTAAACAAAAGTAAATATTATCGTTAAACTTTAATATCCCACAACTTCAATTAAAGTGCTTTAGAAACGGGATGTAAACATCACAGAGACATAATTAAACTTTAATTCTGTTTTTCGCAGTTTATTCTCAGTGATTTGATGAATACTTTCAGGCTTTTACTTTAATGTACAAAGCCGTCAATAAAAATTATAAAGAGGTCTTGTTAAGAGTGTCTCTGCAGTAAAGTGGTCAAAACGCTGAATTAAAAATGTAAAATATGCTGGGTTCGATTCTAGGCTAATGAAGCATTACTTATTTTATCATTATTCCCCACCCTCAACAGCTTGGAAATATGAATGCAATACTTAATGGAATTAAGTTAATCGAAAATACACCTCAATCATTTAGGCAGCTATAGAAGGTCAAGGCGTTAATACGACGATATTGCCTAAAGCGCAATGTAAAGAAACAGATGAAGAAATAAAATGATTTAGCCTGGGAAAACATATCTATAAGATACTGGATTTTCAGAGAGATATGTTTAGTATAAAAATAAAATAAATATGAAATTAGGTACCTGTATTCCTCTTCAGTAAACTATACTCAAAACGTTAAATAAAGATTTTCTATCGGTATTTATGCTATATTTTTATTAGAAAAGATAGGTACTCGTATATTAATGTGTACCACAGGAGAGTATGATCTGAGCTTCCTGAAATAACTCAAAAAACAAATCCAAAATTGGAGTCGATTATTACTTAATGCTCTTTATATGCTTACACTTACGCACAATTTCTTTTTAGCACCCTGCTGGGTTGTGTTTCAGCTTAAAATTATAGATTTGAAAAACTAAGTTCATCGAGATTTCGGATAATTTTTTTTAATTTAAGACGAATTGTAATATTGAATTTAATATTTTAGCACTAACCTCTAATGCTAATGAACATATCCAAAATAGCTGTAAAATGAAATTAGCATCATCTTGCCTGCATTCTCATTGAGACAACTTTTCGCTAAATAATTTGAATATAGTCTGTGGTATTTCGATGGCACAAATCTGTAACGTATCAGAACAGCTAACCACTTACTCAGCAGTTTTGGTTTATGATTTGAGAACCTAAAATAAATTATCTTTTGCTTAGTGGCCGAGGAAACCCGCGAGAATAAATCGGATTGAATTTGAAACACAAATCTCAAATGTTACAATTTATTCTTGCCGATGGAAACTGATCTCGGAATCATTTTACCGGAGATTGGTATTGTTATGCAGCATAGGAATGCACCATTTTCACTATTAAACCCTAATTAACCTTTATAACAGCTCGCTTTTAAAGCCTTTAGCATATTGAACATACGGCAAAAAGTACGCTGTTACCCTCCAAAGGCACCTGCGCGAGAGGCTGCAATTAGCGACAGCAATACCAGCGCCAGTGGCATATTGAAGCAGGAAATAACAGTGTTTTTACTTACTAAACTGTACTTTTATTTCATATTCGTATTCCATCCCGAGTGAGTCGCATCAGTGCTCTGCCGGATGTAATACTTTAGACTGAGACTAATAGACCAATAGAGACTAACTGCATGCCACGAACTTTAACGGCGCGGCAAATATAAAGAGGAAAAACTGCTAAAACTGAAGCTTTCCCATCTTGCGCGTCAGTTAACCGATTTACTTAACGCAATACATCTTAGAATGATTAAAGGTATTATTGAAACCTACATACGTCATTGTGAAACTAATTAAACCTTAATTATAATAGACTTTATGGAACTTAAGCAAATTTGAACATAATAACGTCAGATTTATACCCAGTGATATCAGAGAAGTTCAAAATTCATAATCACAGAAGATGGCAGAGAAATATTTGGAAACTACTGTTGAGCACAATAGAGAAGTATCGGAGGTTGAGTTCAGCAAAAGTTCAGATGAGACATGGGGCTAAGGGAATAACTGAAGAGATCCCAGAATCATTAACATTTTCGTCGACGACGTACTTAATGTAAGGTCTCCAGCTGTAGTGAATATTTGAGAAAAGATGTGTATTATTTCTTGTTAACTTTAACTGTTGAAAATGTTCGAAATGAATGTGGATTACAGAACACAAAACACAATATACTGCGACTAACACCTCCATAATTTGTAACAATGTTGATCTAGTTAGTGTGTAGGTGGTAAGAGTAGTTACAAGCAGGTAAGCAGACGAAGGGACTTTCAGTAAATGGAATATCTCAACATAGGCCATAGTGCAGGCTGTTCCACTCGAGGACTATTTTTAGTTCTCTACATAGTACATGGTCCATAGTTAGAGAAGATATTGCACTCAACTCCCAAAAGTTAAATGCCAAGATTTCACCGAGTCCTCTCTATCAAAAAAGGAAAGAACTTTTAGAAAAACCCCGCGTGTGTATATGTGTGTCTGTAAGCTCGATAACTCAAAAACAAAAATTCGGTAAAATTCCAATTTTGAGTTTAATACCTTTCAAGGATGCAGCACGAAGATTTTCAGAAAAATCCCTCCACTCCAAACTACCCTTTACATTGAAAAAGTTTCGAAAGTTTTCTCAAAAATGGCTGTAATGATTTTGATTGAAACATCGTATATCAAAGATATTTACACGACAAATTAACTGTATATCTTGAATTTTCTGATAACAGCATCTAAAGATCTCTTTGTTTCGGATGAATTTTGTTGAACGTAAATCGTAAGAGATAGATAAAAGCTTACAATAAAAAAATAGTTCTCGTTAAAACAATTTATATCATATAAACTTTTTCATGGAGTTGACCATTTCCGAGATATTCCCTCTTATTGGTTTCAGTTTTAAAATACATACGGGAATTTGTGAACTCCCGGTCATGCAAAGAAATGGATTTCAATCTCATAGGAACCGACTTTTACAAGTTTTGGTATCGCTTTAGCCTAGTGTATTCCCTTATTTCCTTTCTACTTACAAGGAAATAAGTAATAAGATCATTTCTGCTAATGTTTATCTTGATAAGGAATCAAAAATTAATCCAAGACTGATTTTTCGTGAAAAATTATAGGTGTACTTTATAAATACATTTAGGAGTATAATTGCATTCTTTTGGAAATTGAGAACAAAAAATGATTAATATTACATAAATATTTGACTGATATGCAGACTAATAGTTTTAGTTATTAAGAACACTGTTTTTAGGCTGGTGAGTGCCTTCTTGAATAAACGAATAAAGGAATACGGCATGTTTATTTTCCTCGAGAGCATGGGGCGAGAGTACTGGGAGGCGTAGAGCAGAATGGGCAAGCCTCGCGATAACGAATGACGAGTTCATCTACACAAAACTAGTAACAAATGGAGGAACCGATCACGGTTCTTGCGTGCATAAATATGCATTGTTTTATTTAAAACTTATATCTTCATAGAAAAAGAAGTGAGAATGGAAGTTTAAACACCTTTGACAGAGAATTTAATTCCTATGTTTGAATTTCTAATATAGGCATTGCTTATTTTAATGTGTAAATGAGTTCGAATGCTTTATACAAAGCTAATGACCCCTGCCTGGGACAGTATCAGGTATTGAAATGTGATCGTGTGAAAACAAAGCAGATAGTCTACACTGTGAGTTATTGTACATTTCGCGGCGCAGTTACGATCATGCAGAAAACACCAGGTAGTAAATTATGTAATGTATTAAGGCATCAAATATCAAAACATCTTTATTTATACCCTTAGCAGATTGTAAACACAGGATGGTAAGTGAATAAGTGTCAATATTTGTATGAGCATTTGAGGAGGATATGGTGATTTGCAGCTTTTATTCCTTATTTTATAAAGTAATGTTCAGGATAAACATTTCACGATGTTTTTTAAGATGGCAAATGTTCCTTATCGCAGACGTTCAGTGGTTTATGTAACAGGTCTCACGCTGACCCTCCTATGCCCTCTGTGCTTTGACCTGTCCGTCTGGGCAAGCAAATACATCGCACTGAAGCACATGTTTTGCTTTCAAACACTATTATCTGATTAGGACTCTCAGTATTTAACGTTCAACTTAAAGGTATTGAACACAATGATATTGTGCTTTATTTAAATTTGGTTTTATTGAAAAAATGTATAACAAACCAACATGCATGCATTTCCACTTTCCGTTCTTTAAACTACAAAATCACCCTCATTATTTTTACAAAAGGAGAAATTGAAATTAAACCTTAATATTTAAAATACCTTCAAATCGGGAACCTACTAGTAAGCAGTTCTTGTTCATACGACTTGTTTTGGGTGTACTAAGTGTAACACGAGGGCGAAGGTGACACTGTCACATACACTTGTGCATATAGGCGCGGAGTAATACAAAAAATCTTGTGTTACACTCGCGTGACTTTCTGCAAATGTTCTACCAATAAACTTCTTACAAAAGTTTACTCTTCTTTCTACAGCATGCTAAAAGAGATTAATATTTGCAGAATGTTATTATTTAGCTCCTTATAGGTAGAAGAGAAGCAAGGGAGTAGACTAGGCTAGGAGATAGGCAAATGTTTTAAAAGCTGTTGTTATGCGATTGTCATTGCACATCGCTTCTTTGCTTGGCCAGGAGTAACACAAAAGAAAAACTGACACCTACTGTCTGAGCAAAGTATAAATACCTTACAACTGAAACCAATAACAAGGAATATCTCGGCAACGGTTACCTCCACTACAAAAATGTACATTACATAAATTGTTAGTTTTGACGTGATCTAAAGTTTCTGTGCAGTAAGTTTTTGTCTATCTGCAAGTTTTTTAGCAGTTAAAATTCGGCAAAAATCATTCAAAATAAAGAAGTCTTTAGAGGATATTCCAGAAAATTTAGGATATACATTTTATTTGGGATGTAAATATCTTTATAGCCATTTTTGAGAAAATCAAAATGTTCCATGTTTGTAGTGTGGGGACTTTCTTGAAAAACTTCATGTTGCATTCTTAGAGGATACTAAATCTAAATACCAAGTGTAGTATTTGCTGTCCACAGAAACATACGGACCTTTTTCTAAGACATATATTTCCGGTGAGATATCGACATCGAATATTGGGTATATATATGGGCTAGAGAAAGTAAAACTGTTTCTAAGGACGAACAGACAATTACTGGCTTGTAAACACAAGTGAGAAGCAACACAAAACCGTTCAAAACACATTCATTTCTGAAATTTGAGTATGATTTATGATACTGCTATTAGCAACCAGACAAAATGAGATATATTTATGCGTTATATACATTGTTCTCTACTAAATATCAAATGTAAGCACTTATTCATATACTATCCTGTATAAATATAGTATACATAGGTACATCTGTAGGTATATATGTACAGCAATAATTTCTGTAATTCTCCAGCGCTACCTCAACCCGAATAGGACAGTGCTTTTGTGTCTGAGAAACACAGAACACAACAATGGTAGTGCAGGTAAGAATAGAAGCAAGCATAAATAGCAAATGCAGCTTACCTTGTTAAACTTCCTTCCTTTAAACAGGAACTGGTTTTTCAATCTCAAGAAATGTTTTTTAAATATGGATGCAGCACCGTATACGGGCAGTATGGAGCATGGGCTGGCGATATTGCTAGCGAGCAGAGCGGAGGCCACTTCAGGACGAAATACAGAGTTTTTGAACAACTTAACATTTCATTTTCTCTGCAGACTTGCCTATCCTTCAACAACTCGTCGAGTAAACATGACCCTGCGCTGGTTAACAGCGTACGAAACTTTTCTTTCCTGAATAAGTAGGTCTGCCTTTGAAAACATGTTTCAGAAAGCGCTCCCTCTTCAACTGGATTTGTTTTGTTGTTGCTGTGAGTCACTGTTAAAACTCAACAAAGCGAGTATCTGTATTTCTCATAACTCGCGGTGAATAATGCCAAAAGAGTAGAGTAAAACAGACGGTCCGAAATGGACTGATGAGAACTGCCATTGCCTTTGACAACAAGTTTTCCTTTATATAAACCCAAAAAACCTCAAATTCTCATCGTTACCATTATCTAAAATAATAGATGTTAGAAGACTATTGCACTAATTGGCTAGGTAGAGTTTGTTTAGTTTCAACAGAAACTCGCATCCTGAAGTTTTATCTCTTATAAGAGTTGCGTAATTATTTACTATGCAACATCGCCTGGCCATCACAAATAAAAGCTGACATTCAAAAGCAAAGTGAAATGGGAATTCTATCTAAATTTAATCTAGTCTTCTTTTGATATACGCGTTTTCAAATGTACTAAAACAAAAACGCGAGCGCGCCTCTGTAGTGTGCACATAGCGTATATTCAAGAAATTCTAAGTTCAAATTTCGGTTAGGATGAGTTACTTAGATACGGGATCCCCTCCGGAAAAGTCATAATTCAATACTTTTTAAGTGCAAATAAAATGATATATTTAACTGCGACCCTAATGGTTATTAAGAAGCTGATTCTAGAGATTCTTGATTTATTCATGGCAGAGACCAATTGTTAAAATTAGTAGAAATGGAATACTTGTAATTATTCAATTTTTTACATTTGATCCAGGTTTGCTTTTATCCTGAAACACAAAGGTCGAGTAACCTTAAGCTCCATATCTCGGGCTCATTTGAACATAATTTTACTGACTTCATTCATCGTCCGATATTACCTATAATGTTAACGCACGTTAAACTACAAAAGAAAGGGGAAAAAAAAAAAAAAAACAACAGCATACACTTACTAACTAATCGTGTCCATATAACACGTAGTAATTTATGTTGGTCAGGAAGTGCTACACCGTTTTCGTCATGCCCAGGCTCGTAACTGTTTTTTCTTTTCGTTTATTTTACTATGTTTTGTGAGGGGATTTTAATTTAGTGCCAATATATAAGCTAAGAGAAGAGAGATATTTTTTGGTAGTGTTCAACGCCCGTTTTTACTACTTTTTCACCTCAGGTGATGATAGTGGCGATACATGGAATGAAGATGGAGCACCGGTGGAATGCGATGGCAGGCACCGCTTTGTCCTCCACAAATCACATATCCGGGCCTTCTAGGTGAGAGGCGAGTGGTCTAACCACTCGACCATGGTGCAGCCAGAGAAGGTAGATGAATAATAATAATGATAATAATGAAGATGATATGATAAGAATAATGATTAAAATAACAATAATAATAATAATAATAATAATAATTTATGGAATATTAGGATCAATAGTATTTGCAGTTATGGGGAATAATATTAAAGTGAATGTTTTGTTTACTCACCCTTACCTAGTTCTAGTACTCAACTTAATGTTTTTCTTAATTCTTTGTTTGACAACCATTTGGACGATAGATTTTATTGGTTTAGAGCTATAGAATTCTATTAGGACAATTATCCTGACGATTCACTCTACTGGCTTATATTGGTACAATTATCTTGACGATAGGTTCTTAAAGGCTTAATGGATTTAGAATCGGAGCAAATGGCTTGACGATACTACCGACAGATAGAGACAGACGCTGTATTGGGATATTTATCTTGACGATAGACTCTACTGAGGGACAACGATAAACACTGGGATAACTATCTCGATGATAGACTACTGATGGGCAGTGATAGACGTTGTATTGGGATAGTTATCTTGACGATAGCATCTACTGTCAGATAGAAATATATTTTATATTGAAACAATTATCTTGACGATAGTATGCCTTTTCCTTCCTTCTTGAGCCTGAAACCTATCTGTGTTCATAGGTTAATGCTTGAGAGAAAGAGCTTTGACATCAAACCAATACGAGCCATATTCGTCCTCAGAGTGGCCCAGCCACTCAGGTGAAATGCTTCGCCGCTTTCCTCGGCCTTCTTTCATTAGGCAGTGCGCGTGTCTCGGACATAAATTCGAACCAAGGGATTGAATCAGCTATAGAGGGTCCATAGGCTGGTTTGTCCAGCTTTTCGAAACATATCTTCCAGGCATTCATACATGTTTCCACTTTCGCCGCTCTCCTAGGCCTGACATTAGTTCATAGGCTAATGTGTATTTCTCGAGTTTAATTCAAACCAAAGTATTGGATCATTTATGCAGGGTTCGCAGATTTGTGTGGACCATAGTTCCGAAGCATACCTTCCATCCACTTTGGTGACATAACTATTCGCGTCTCTCTTAGGCCAGACTTTTGTGGACAAGCCTATGCATATGTGTCGACATGAAACCAAATCAATAAGGAATTGCCTCATCTAGGGCAGGTGTTTTAAGAATATTAATTGTTTCTACCAGCGTTAAATGAAGAAAAAAAAAATACTAGACACCTAAGCATCGGTACGTTTCCAATTCACTCAACTTTATTTGTTTCTGAGTACAGAATTTATTTATTTAAAAAAAAGGTGTATCAATCTGAATTTCTTGCTTAGTAATTTAGATGACTTGAGGTAACGAACAATCATCAGATTTTTACTTCCTTTAGCCCGTATGTACAATGTACATAGAGAATAGAGAAGGTATTGTATTCCACCCAAAAATTCGATACAGAGATTTCATCGAAAATATACATTTTGAAGTTTCCTGAGTCCAAAAAGGTTCGCGTGTGTCTAATCGTGTTTTATTTGTTTTTTTTTTTTTTTTTTGGACAACACAGCCCCAAAACGAAAAGTAGATTAAATACCAAACCAAACATTTAATTCCACTATATTCTAAGGATGTAACATGGAAGATTTTTGAAGAAAAACCCCCACGCCCAACTGCCCATTGAAACATATTTCGAACATTTTGATTTTCTCAAAAATGGCGCTAGTGATTTTGATTGAAATACCGTATATTAAAGATATTCGCATCACTAATAAAATGTATATTTTGATTTTCCGGGAGTAGCCTATTAAGTCCTTCATTCTGGATGAATTTTGCTGAATTTTACATAAGTGGTAAACTGTAAGAGATATACAAAACCTTCCTACACAAAAATGGTATATATGTTAAAAAACACAATTTTTGACATACATTTTTTTTCATGAATTTGACCGTTTTTGAGATATTTTTTTACTGGTTTCAGTTTTAAAATAAACGGTTCTCATACGGTAACTTATCAACTCCTGATCATTTAAAAAATCGGATTGCAACCCTAGGGCATCCAGCTGTTAAAAGATTTGACTATAGCTTTAGCCTAGTGTATTTCCCTTTTACTTACGAGAAAGCAACTAATAAAACCATTCCTGCTAATGTTTATCTCGATTAGCATGAAGTAGATAGAGGAATAATATGCTTTTTAACAATAAGTTGTTACAGAGACGTAGAGAAATTCATGTGAATAGAACGCATAGGATTTTTGGAGGTGGAATGCAAGACCCTCTCCACCTGCTTTTAAATTGTATTTGATAGAGTAAACATTTTAATAATCATTATGGATTCGGAAATGCTGTAGTTTGATTAGAAAACTTTAAGTAATATTTTAATCCCATGAAATCAACTATAAGGATTATGTATTAGCTAGAAACTCAGATTGGGTTGTTTATGGTTCCGTAAGTAGAAAAGTTATTGCATTCTATTCAAAAAATCGATACTGAGATTTCACCCGAAATATATGTTTTAGAGTCTCCTGTATATAAAAAAAAAAAAAAAAAAAAAAAAAAAAAAAAAAAAAAACATAGTTATAAAAATGTATGTGTGTGTGTGTGTGCGTGCGTGCGTGCGTGTGTGCGCGCTTCCTTGTGTCTGTGAAGACGATAATTCAAAAACCAAAAGTCAGTAAAATACCAAATTTGACTTTAATTAAATATCTTCCAAGAATGCGATACAAAGCTTTTAAGAAAAATCTCTCCGCCCCAAATACCCTTTACATGGAAAACATATCCAAAAGTTCTATTTACTCAAAAATGGCTAGCGTTTCTTGATTAAAATACCGCATATTAAATATATTTACATGTCAAATAAAATGTATATTTTGAATTTTGAGGAAATAGCCTCTGAAGGCCTATTTATTCTGGATGAATTTTGCATAACTAGTAAACCGTAAGGGATACACAAAAACTTACTACACAAAAAAATGTAAACTCGTTAAAACGCAAAATTTATGTTATGTCCATTTTTTTATATTTAACTGTTTTCGTGATATTTCGAGTTTGATACTTTCTTCTTTTTTCTCTCTTTTGTTTATTCCTAGCAAGAAAAGAGAATATAATTTCAATTGTTTCACTTAGTGACCAGAAAGACTTGACCGTTGCTTTAGTATTTGAAGTTGCTTATTTGACTTCAACTTACAAAGAAGCAAGTAAAAAGATAAGTTTATCTTGATTAGCATGATGTAGATAAAAAATAGTATTTTGTAAGCAAACTTTGGTTTTGGAACAACTAGAGTAAGCTATGTGAATGGAATACTTCAGATTTTTATTACTTTCTCTATACGCACTATGTACATAGTGTATAGAGAAGGTATTGCACTCCACCCAAAAATTCGATACGGAGATTTCACCGGAAATATATGTTTTAGGGACCCCTTTAACTAAAAAAAGCATTTTTGGAAAACGGTCCGTGTGTGTGTCCACGTGTCCGTGAGTCCGTGTGTCTGTGAACACGATAACTCAAGAACGAAAAGTAGGTAAAATACCAAACTTGGTATTTAAGTGTGTTATCTTCCAGGGATGCAACACGAAAGTTTTGAGAAAAATCCCCCACCCTCAACTACCCTTTACATGGAAATCTTTTTTTGAAAATTTTGATTTTCACAAAAATGGCTCTAACGATTTTGATTAAAATTTCGTATATTAAAGATGATTACCTAAAAACAAAATGTATATCTTGAATTTTCTGGGTATAGCCTCTGAAGAGTAGTTTATTCTGGATGAATTTTACTGAATTTTGAATAACTGCTAAATCGTAAGAGATGGACAAAAACTTAACACAGAAAAAATGTAGAGCACGTTAAAGCACACAATTTGTGTTATATACATTTTTTTCGTAGAGTTCGCCGTTTTTGAGACATTCCTTGTTTTTGGTTTCTGCTATGAAAAACTTATACTTTTCTCATACATGAATTTGTCAACTACTGTCTATACAAACAAAGGAACTTCAGTGACATAGCAACCAGCTTTTTTGACTATTACTTTAACCTATGGTACTGCTTTGTTTCGCTTCTACTTACAAGGAAGCAAGTAATAACACTATTTCTGTTAATTTTTTTCTCGATTAGCATGAAGTAAATAGAAGTATAAGTTTTTTAACAATAACTTGTTGCAGAGATATAGAGAAAGCCATGTGAATGGTACAAATCAGATTTTTATTATTCGCCGTTTAATGCTAAGGATATGTCACTAATCCTAAAACATTTCCAATTGCGTCTATGCTTTAGGCTGGCGTTTCCAACCCTTCTTTGACCCCAGTGGTTATGTTATACATCTGAGGCTTAAAGTTGAAGCACACCAACCACGATGGAGTTGAAAATACGTAACTAAGGTAACTTTCAGTTCAAATTACTGAACTCATTTGCATGGTCATTACTGGACTATTCCGTTCGTCGCCTGCCATCTTAGCATCAAACCAGGTCATAACTCGCCGTGTTTGTAGTACAACTATATAATATCAGCACATTTTGTCTTCTTTAAAAGCCTTTTTGATATTTCTACAGGGAAGCGATTTTGGAGCAAAAGATTATAAAAGCGAATAATTACAAAGTTGCAAAAGCTTCCTTCGTAAAATACGATTTAAACTGAATCACGTGCTTTATATCTGTTAGGTACGTTATTCTAACGGCAGCGCGTGAGCCTGAGCGACCACTAAAGGGGCCGCTCTAATAATAGAGTGAACTGACCAATAGACGAGAAGCAAAGGTCTTTGTGTTTCCCTGCTCGACTTCTTGGACCTTCTTTACCCCTAAGCCCAGAAAATTCCACTTAGAGTAATTTCTTTCTAAATGGACTAACGAACGCAGTGACTCAGTTATTTTTGTACCAAAAATGTAAAGTACATGTAAATGGGGTGTTATTTTAACTACTGTGGCTCTCAGCGTCCCATTCTAAATTGGGCGTGAAAGACCGCTTAATTCTGCTTAGAGGCCCCTCTATCATGTTATTTTACGTGCCGTAAATCTAGACACGGGGCCAACGGCTTCACTTCCCTTCCGAAGGAAGGCATGCTAAGGATTTTTACATCCGGAAAAAGCCATCGTCCTCCGCCGGTTTCGAACCCGCGACCTTGAGTATATGAAGTTAGCATGGTAACCATTACACCACGGAGGGCGACAATAAAAAAAAAGTAACGTAAAAAATAAAAATGTAAAGTGGTGTATTACGTGAAGTGCCCTAATGACAAATAAAGCGAATTTAACAGAAACTACTTTCATTTGTTACATATATTGGAAGATATAACAAAATATAATCCGATACTAAGTACTTACGAAAGCAATGAAGTAGACTATTAAGGTAGTTCTCTGCTGCAGGGAGATATAGGGTGAATATTTTCTAAACATATAAAGGATAGCCTAAGATGGGGGAACTTCATTGAAAATCTTCGTGTTGTAGCCTTGAAAGATGAACTTAAACATCAAGTTTAGAAATTAACGGACATTTCATTTTTGAGTTATGTTGTTCAACCTTTTTTCTAAAAATTCTGTATTTTGATTTAGGTGTCCTAAAAACCTGTATTTCAGGTGAAATTTAGGTATGGGAAGTCTGAGCGGAATGCTGTAGATTCTCTGCCTGCTCTACAGATTTGGTTGAAAAAGATTAATATGTTTCATTCAATGACTTTCTCTGCATCTGTGTAACAAATAAGTACATCATGCTCATCGAGGTAAACATTAGAAGAACTGGTCTTATTACTTGCAGAAGTGAAATAAGGGAATATACTACCATTAGACTAAAGCGACAGTAAAAATATTTCAACAGTGTTTATGGATGCTCTTCAACTGCTCTGGTTCTCCGCGTCCCATTGTATACTGGGCGTGAAATACCGCTTAATGTTGCTCAGAGGCTTCTTTTTTCAGCCTCAGCTTCTTTTGCGGGCCGTAAATCTAAGACACCAGACCAATGGATTTACTTCCCTTCCGGGAAGCCACCCTAAGAATTTTTACATCCGGAAAAAAATCCATCGTCCTCCGCGGGGTTTGAACCCGAAACCTTGGGTATATGAAGTTAGCATTGTGACCATCACACCACGAAGGATGACTTTTGTATGAGAAAAATATTTTAAAATTGAACGCAATAGCCAGGAATATCTCAAGCGTTCGTGTCTATATTTTATGTGTAGTAAATTTTTGTCTATCTCTTACCGTTTATCAGTTATGCAAAATGCAGTAAAGTTCGTCCAGAATAAAGAGCTCTTCAGAAACTTTTACCACAAAATTGATGTAAACACCTTTAACATGTATTTTAATAAAAATTGTTAGAAAAAGTTGCAAACATTTTTCCCTTAAAAGGTAAATTGGTAGGGGGATTTTCGAAATTTTCTTGTCGCATTTTTTGGACGATTTTAGACTTAAATACCAAGTTGGGTGTTTAACAAAATTTTCACGAACACAGGGCCGGTTTCGCCAACAATGATAACTGTTCCTGTTATTTTACATAGTTTATAGTGTCAATTGGGAGGATTTGAGAAGCACGTTTTATCAAGAGGTTGTAAACCCCGTTAATATAATCGTTGACTTGGTACACATCCAGCAATTTCTCATACATAACCAGTGAGAATCACCATCCACTATTTCCGATTTTTCCTTCTTTCGGCTCCTTTTGTAGATAATACACTGGATGCACAGGATTAAAGTGTGAATTGTCTAATTTGTGTGTTGATTAAGTTATCGGAGAAGAGAAGTGTCCAAAGGAGAAAAAAAAAGGATAAAAGAAAAAAGCCCAAACGTGGCTGGTTGGGAGAAGTTTACTCTTTTAGAATTGGTAAAACAGCATTTTCATGTGGTGGAGAACAAAGTTAAAAAAAAAAAAAAAAAAAAAAAAAAAAAAAAAAAAAAAAAAAAAAACGGACGGCGTGTCCA
This sequence comes from Hymenopus coronatus, assembly GCA_030762935.1. Classification (NCBI taxonomy): domain Eukaryota; kingdom Metazoa; phylum Arthropoda; class Insecta; order Mantodea; family Hymenopodidae; genus Hymenopus; species Hymenopus coronatus. Next base: position 78,842,448 of record CM060894.1, read on the forward strand.
CTGAGAAAAAAAATGTAGAATGCGCTAATAAGTACTTTTGCTTGCTTCTAATGCAAAATTAGCTTACAATAGATGTCACTGCAACCGATATAATAAGTACTGACCCAAGAGAAATAAGAGACCTGCCTTTGCACAAATCTTTAATTAATAATGCATATTCTAGTATTTACCTGGTTATATTTTGGATCGCAATTCCAACTCTTGAGCCTTGTTCTAAACTAGAATACAACACCTTCTTGTTTCATAGCTTTTAGTTCATATCAGGTACGTTGACATAAGAATACAACACCTTCTTGTTTCATAGCTTTTAGTTCATATCAGGAACGTTGACATAAGAATACAACACCTTCTTGTTTCATAGCTTTTAGTTCATATCAGGAACGTTGACATAAGAATACAGCACCTTCTTGTTTCATAGCTTTTAGTTCATATCAGAAACGTTGACATAAGAATATAACACCTTCTTGTTTCATAGCTTTTAGTTCATATCAGGAACGTTGACATAAGAATACAACACCTTCTTGTTTCATAGCTTTTAGTTCATATCAGGAACGTTGACATAAGAATACAGCACCTTCTTGTTTCATAGCTTTTAGTTCATATCAGAAACGTTGACATAAGAATATAACACCTTCTTGTTTCATAGCTTTTAGTTCATATCAGGAACGTTGACATAAGAATACAACACCTTCTTGTTTCATAGCTTTTAGTTCATATCAGGAACGTTGACATAAGAATACAGCACCTTCTTGTTTCATAGCTTTTAGTTCATATCAGAAACGTTGACATAAGAATATAACACCTTCTTGTTTCATAGCTTTTAGTTCATATCAGGAACGTTGACATAAGAATACAACACCTTCTTGTTTCATAGCTTTTAGTTCATATCAGGAACGTTGACATAAGAATACTACATCTTCTTGTTTCATAGCTTTTAGTTCATATCAGGAACGTTGACATAAGAATACAACACCTTCTTGTTTCATAGCTTTTAGTTCATATCAGGTACGTTGACATAAGAATGAATGTGATTGTAGCTTATAATTTTAATGATGGCTTTTATTCAATTATTTCCAGCTTGAAATGCTTCCGTATACTTAGGGACTCTGGAAGGTGTAAAATAAGTAATTAAAAACTACCTGTGTCTCCCAGAATACGAACATGGAACTTTTAGGTGAGAAGAAGAATGCTAGCTATTCGATTAAAATTATATTGGTGTGCAAGATGGGACATCACAAAGTTTACATCAAAATATACATTGAAGTACTAATTGCTTCATTATCTGAATTTTACCAATTGCCCTTTATTTCTCTGTACCACACTATTTATCATTGCTACCTTTATGCATTATCATCGTTGTACATAACTATATCTATTATTCGTTGCGAGGCCATGTTTCTTTTTTGCTTTGCAAACTACGATTTAGATTCGTAAACGGTGGAAAATGGCCGATAAGGTTTAACCGGATTTGCAGGCCTCTGCAATCATTACTTCAGTTGGTGAAACAGCTATCTTACATCTTTAACCCAAATTAAGTAAAATTATTGTTGTTGGTTAAACCTGCCCTAACACACGCGCACACACGGACCTTTTTCTAATTTGGGGGGGGGGGAAGACAGGGGCCCTAAAATGAGTATTTCCGTTGAAATCTCGGTATCAACTTTTTGGGTGGAGTGCAATACTTTATCTACCTACTTAGCACGGTGTAGAGAAAGTAAAAATATATTTCCCAAGTGGAAGCTCCTGTATTAGATTTTAAAATTCTGTCAGGAGTTTTACTTTAATTAGGATATGGATTATTATGGGTATTGAATATTTAATAGAAATTGGTGTATTAATTAACGTATTTTGAATCTCGATGAGATTAATAGCCCGTGTCCATGTATAATGTATATTCAGTGCGAGGAACAATACGCACATTTATATAGCATTATATAAACCAAAACCAAAATTGCCATCTCTAACTATACACCTCTGCTACACATTCGATATTTATATCAGTTAAAGAATATTTATAGTGTGTGCTCCATAAATGTTTATATATATACATATATATACATATGCAATTTAACTAAGAAACACGTCTTTCGTCACAGTGCTACTGAAATTCTATCATCAAGAGACGCTCACCATTTATTATACGTGGGCCCTTCCCACCTTTCCAAGAGGACTTATCTGCACCATAAGCTGGATTCAATACCCATGATGGCACTGCAGCCGTGATCGAGTGGTCAACAAGCTGACTTCTCACGCGGAGGTCCCGCGTTCAAATCCCGGCTGGGGCGGGAAGTTTTCTTTGACCAGAATTATTCCCTATGCCCCACTGAGCCTGGAAGTGTGTATGTGAGAGTGAAAGTGTGCGTGTTTGAGGGAAATAAAAGTATTTAAAACCAAAGTAAAGAACCTACAGACAACGAGTTGTTTCTAATGCAAAGTCTGTAATATGGCTTTAGATGGTATATAACTATTGATTAAATTTTCAAACAAAATTAAACTGAAAAAATTGAAGTTTGTATGTTATCTCTCAGATAACAAAATATTTAATTTTGTGTAACGTGAAAAATTTCCTTGCAAAACATAAAAAGTGTGTAACTTTTAATTTTATAAAAACATAAATCTGGCATCAAATTTTCTCTGAATTTAAAATTATACTGGCTATATGGAAAGCTTCCTTACATATCTTTCCACCTTCAAAGAATATGTACTGAAAATATAAAAGGAAACTAACAGTTCAGAGACACATTTAAAATGGTAAAAATGCAGGGAAACCAAAATAAGAGAAAATAAAAGTTCAGACTTCCAAATTACTATTTGGACAGTCAATATTCATAAATTTAAAGTTAATTTTTGGCATTTAGATTACAAAAAATAAACCTGGTGTATTCCATTAACATGATATTTTCTAGCTGTTCCACAAACAAATATTTCTGACAGATTATTCTTTTATCTACATCATGCTAAACGTCAGCAGAATTGGCTTCATTACTTGCTGACTGTTAAGAATAAAATAATGTTTGCAATACATTACAGTAAACCCCAAATGCGCATCCAACTTGAGCTTTTCTGCTAACTTCGTGGAGGAACGTGAGCTATCTGTATACATTTTTTGAACGTGATTACTTCCACAAATAGTAATATTGATGAGGGATACACTTGGATATACGATAGTTGTACGTGAAGCTAAATACTCTTATTTCCAATCTTGGTATTTCTATACATACCAGGACTTTGTTAATAATTTTTGTAGTCGTGAGGACAATGAAATGTAGAAGTCCAATAAAATTGCATCTATTATCCGAGCTGTATCGATATAGTTCGAAGAGTTTTGGTGATACGAAGAAAACAACTTTGCTGAATCCGAGACAGTTGTCTACAAGCTCATTTCCGTTCTGAAGCATCTATGAAAATATGTCACAAGTATAAATACTAAAGCAAGCGACATGAAATAGCAGTTGTTCTACCAATCATGAACCTACAAGTGTAACAATCTATGAAAGGCGATTAAGTATTTCAAATTCAAAATGTTAAATATTGCCACAACACTGAAGAAATGATCTGTTCTTGCCTTCCGCGCAGTTCATCGCGCAATGCAAATAGGCAAATCAAGGAAATTTCTTCTTTTCACTGTTTTCAAATGGCAACCAGTTGGTGACCTCTAGAAATCTGTTCGCTTGCTTCAGCGTATAGAAGGAATTGACATATTTTTTTTTTTTTCAGATTACAGCTAGGATTAATTAAGACGAAGAGGGCTTCCAGACACCGGAGGCCAGTGTCACACATAGGCCATTGTGGGGCCCTTTGTACCAAATTGGGAGGAAGGGATGAAGTGGTGACCCGAAGCGGATCTGATCCGGACGACTATGCAAGTTATCAATAACGAAGTTTCTAATGATTTTGGAATGACAACAATCTGCGCACCGGAGGAGATTTAGCCGGCCAGTCAAAAGTCAGAAAGAAAACAAGCTTCACCATTCCGCTGCAATGGACCAATAGCTTCGCCTGATTCTAAGCCCAAAACATATGAAGATAAAACATTGGAGAGGTAATGATGGGGACCTTCAATATTTGACAGAACAGGAACCATCTCAGCTTATCCCTACGGACCTGACAAAACCACGAGAAACCCCAATGAAACTCACTTTCCTCTACTGGAACCAAAGTGGACCTACCAAATGATAGCCTCAAATGTTGCCGCGGAGTCATCTCGCTCGTTTGTTTCTACAGAAGTGTTCCAGGCATGCATTAATTAATTACTTAATACAAATCTGGTTCAATCAGTCGAGGAGATAACTATTACATACATCCTTTTCCTGTGAAGAATTGTTTACATTGGTGTTTTGGAAAGAAAGCATAAAATACACACTAAGTGAAGTAAACCAACGGAAAAAAGAGCGCCACAATCCACTTTGTTGCATACGAAGATGTTTGTCTCCGAAGATATTGGAGTGCGTCGAGGTTTTATTCCCTCGATAGATATCGATTGTACCCAGGTGAGTCGCGTCACACCTGGTTGTTGCGGCCATCTTGCGTGTAATCCTCGGGAACCGATACCCATACACGTCCGATTTCCCCCGGGACACGGTGCGTGCTCTCGCCGCGGGTGATCCGGAAAATTGCCCCCTCCTCCAAGGAGACTCACTGTCTTGTCTCTAAAAAGGAAATGCTACAAATTTGCTAGGTTATCCCATGTGCTTTACCAGACGGAAATTAGATGTCACCTCATGTTATCGGAGTATTCCCCTTCTGTTGTACTTCTGTTCCCAGAGCCTCACAAAGTCGAGGAAAATGAACAGAGCACGTGGAATGATAATAATAATAATATTATTACACTATTAATATATAATAATAACAATAATAATAATAATAATAATAATAATAATAATAATATGCGGTATGATTGGCTCACTTGGTTAGGTGCTTGCTTTCTGATACCAAGGTCGCGGGTGCAAACTCAGCCCGGACCAATGGTTTTTTTAAGTGTGCTTAAACGCGAAAGAACTATGTCAGTAGATATATTGACCTGTAGAAAACTACTGAGGGACAAAATTACGGTACACTAGCGGCGTTCATATAATCCTGCCAATTGATAGAATCTTAACAAATTTTAAAAATAATAATAACGATAAAAATAACAAACGATTGTTTGACGTTCATAAATTAACTAAAATAATATTGAATAGAGAAAAGTTATTGCAAAATCTTCGATAGAAATTAGAAAAAAAGAAATATATAGCAATTCTCGCAAAAATGTCATAGTTACACATGTTGCTAATTCTGTCTTGTGGCATCACGATTTGTATTACTAAGCCTTTCCTGCTCTAGCCGTCGAAGAAGTTCCTTCACAGCGTTTCAGCAAAGATAGAGGAAATAGAATTCTGATGTCCTTCATTCGCATAACCTATTCTGTAACAAACTATTCTTAAAAAGCTAAACATCAACACTAAATGCTCTTGTTATTTAGTTTCTTAAGAGTAAAATGGAAATAAAGGAATACATTACCCTAAGCGATAGTCAAATCTTCTAATACCTGCTTGCTATGTGATAGGAGTAAAATAAAACAAAGATGAATGGCAAATTCGCGTTTGAGAAAAGTTTTGAGTATTTTATAACAAGGAATATTTCGGAAATCGTTACCTCCACAAAGAAGTATATGAAATAATTTGTTTGTTTTTTTTTTACGAGATCTATATTCTTTTTGTATATCTCTAATAGAAAAGCGAAGTTTTCGAAAAACGGTAAACTGTAGTTGGATAGATGAATTTTTCTGTAATCTTCGTGTCGTATCCTTGTAACAAGTTGAACTTAAATACCAGGCCTGATATTTAACGCACATTTCGTTTGGTCTGTATGCGTGTGTATACTGTGAACAAAACTCATTTTCTAATGATACATTTCTCGGATCCAGGAGCCCTCAAAACATAAATTTCGGTAAAATCTCGGTATCAAATTTTTGGGTAGAATAACATATCTATACATACATGGTACAGGAGTTAAAACTAATAGTATAATGCTATATAAGTGTGAAAGGTGCATTATTAGAGTTTCCAGGAATAATTTGAAAAGGCGAGATAAAGTTCATTCTATAATGCATTACACGCAATGTATTTTTGAGAGGAGCAGGGTGGGGATCATTGTTTGCTCTCTGGTCATCCAGTGCCATTTAGCCATCAGATTGTCATATTTCCATTAAACCAAAACAACTAAAAATGAAATTAAATTTAGTTCACTTTTATTTACTATACAATTCAAATGAAAAAAATGCAATTTTCTCTAATCAATCAGCTCTATATTCATTAAAATAAATTCCATTATAATTTTAGCCTCTAATAGAGTATGAGAAATAATCCTAACTAAAGAAAAGCAGATTCAGCTCAGAACCGAACCTGAACCTGAAACCTATAGATTTGAGAGATAACATGCTCACCATCAGACCAAAGAGGCAGTCTCACATATGTATTGCAGACAGCTTTTGCGCAATTTTCCTTTCATTATTTTAAATACATTGTCAAAAAAAGTAATCAATTATGCTGTTCTAATGATTTTAACCATAGTCAACTCGGGTTTTGGGTAACGCAATGCTGCCCAATTCAACAATTGTAAATACTACCATGGCTTATAAAATACTATTATTAGAAGGTTTCTGTCAGTTCTTTGATGCCTAATGCAGTGATTCAAAACGGGTCCCTGAAAATAATAATCGCACGGAAGCTAATAAAAATTTGATGTTTCAAGGAAGAAATCTGAGGCTGGTGCATGGTTTATGAAAACGTAGATTTGAAGAGGCGAGTCGCCGACACTTGAAAAATCCAGAATAGAATAGCAAAAGTTCATTCGCCTTAATTATAGTTAATTCGTTTTCAATAGGTAATGCTGTAATAATATGTTATTCTGCTCAGAGTGAGCCATTCAGAATTGTGGCAGAACTGATTAATAGAGAGAGATAAATTAAACCTTAAAATGCATTTTAAATCCATCCTAGATTGCGGTTATGTGTATAAGGTTGTCTCATAAGTTCATTTTTCGTCACGTTTCACTCAGAACGCCTGGGATTACCGGTTATCCGCAACACAGCTACGACAGAGTAGTTGCCGAACTTTTAGTTTACAAATTTAAACACAATATGCTCCAAATATTACGATAATAAATAGGCAGTTAGATTTTGTAAACAAACTATTTATTTCCTACAGTATACACAATTACTGTCTACAATATACCGCCATTTCTCTGGAAGCTTATAAATTCCATTTCTCCATGAGGGATTTCTGGTTGATGAGCTATTCGAGCTACAATTTGCAGTCTCCAAGGAAGTGGTTTGGCATTCACAAAGTCAGCAGGGTAAGGAATAGATGAAAGTCGGACGGGAAAATGTCTGGAGAATACAGCGGTTGAAGCAACATATCCCATTAAAAATTACGAAACGTATTTTGACGGGTCACCGTTTTCTGCCGCTGTCGTGTTCATTTCCCAATTTCGATCTTTTCTCTTCAATAGTTGCGTGAAACCATCCAACTCGGAACTGATAGTATCATTTTTCGGAAGAAGTTCGTAATACAGGATTCCCTATCAATCCCGCCAATGCATAGCATACTTTTTTTCGGATGCATCCCTGGTTTAGGAACCAATAGTGGTGGTTACCCTTTCTTGCCACTTTTGATGTTCTTTCGGATGTTGTTGTACTCCATCACTTCTCATCTCCAGTTACTAACCGTTTTAGACTGCTTCTCAATAAGCAGTCACATATGGAAACGCGCTGCATAAAATTCGCGTTGAATTCAACCTCTATGTTGGAGACGAGAAAATGATCGGCTCTAATGTTTAGGTAAATAAGGGAAATCCAAAGTAGTTTTGCGTTGAGTTGTCAATGGCAATGATATCTGGATTCATCACCATCCTCCGGAAACCAAGCAACAATCCAAACAAATGGTTACTTTTGGTAAATATGCTCCAAAGAGGCAAAGACGATTCCATCGACTGGAGAAGTAAAAGGAAATGCGAAGGCCGCCATTCGCGTTTGACTTCTTAGAAAAAGTAAAACATAATGTTGGATAATACTACATTGAGTTATTGGCTTGGTTGGACAAAAAGTTGAAAGATGTACGAAATTCATCAACCACACTGCATGAATTGCGTTATGAGTTGCTGCCGCACTCACATATTGGACCGCGATTTCTTCTTGTTCGCAGGAACAACATTTAGATAAACTGAGGAGAATAATTTCGAAACTGAGCCGCATTTCCAAAGATTGGTAATGAGGTTTAAAAGAATGGAAGAAATGTTGGGGAAAATATAGATACATCATTAAATACCTTGAGTAATAAATTTGTGTGCTTTTTATTGCTCTAGCACGTATATTCAATGTACATAGTATTCTTTTATGTAGGTTGATATATACAGAATATTTCAACCAAGAATTTGATACCAATATTTCACCGGAAATGCATATTTATAGGATCCCTGAAAAAAACATTTTTAGGAAGTACGCTTGCACGCGTGTGTCTGTGGACAACATAACTCAAAAATAAAATGTTGGTTAAATATCACACTTGCTATTTAAGTTCAGCACATTTCAAGGATGTGATTTGGAGGAGAATTTGAGGAAAATCTCCCACTCCCCATTTACACGAACATTGTTCGAAAATTTTGATTTTCTCAAAACATGTCCCTAAAGTTTTATATTAAAAGCATATCTTTAAGATAATTTTATTACAAACCAAATGTATATTTTGTATTTTATGGAAGTAGCCTCTGTAAACCTGTTCAAGTTTAATGACTTGCATAACTGGCAAGTAGTAAGCATAGACAAAAACTTACACAAAAATATGGATCTCGTTAAACGCACAATCTACGTCATATACAGTTTTTTTTTTGTATAGTTAACGATTTTCGAGGTATTCCTTGTTTATGGTTTAAATTTTAAAATACTGTAACATTTCTTACACAGGAAGTCCTCATTCATTTCATATCTTTTTTTTATTCCTGGCGGTGGAAATATAACCGATTTCAAAGTTAAAGATTTGACTATCGCATTAGCCTAGTGTATATTTTCTTATTTCCCTTCCACATACAAGAAAGAAAGTAATAAGGTCTTTTCTGGTAAAATTCATGTCGATTAGCATTACGCAAAAAAAAAAAAAAAAAAGACATCTCTCGTAAATGTGAAATTTGATCAAACTTCGTGTTTTTAAGTGCCATTATGAGTTGCTATTCGGACTCCAGTTACTTCAGTATATATTTAATATGAGCAAAGTTTATATTACAGGGGGAGAGGTACACAGCATAATCTGGAATTCCCCTTCAACATTTGAGCTGATAGTCTGAGATTTTTTTTCAAGTAACTATACCATTATAAATGTATTACATTGCTTATTCAGAATATCTCTCGGTAGCTGGCACAGGAAGCTGCAGATAAATAAATAAACAAATCTATCGTGTACTCGTCTCACTCGCTTTTCTTGTCACGTACTCGGCATTTCCGTCTTTCCCTTCCATTATCTCTTACATTTTATGCTTTTCAGCCCTTATCCTACTCTCCTATACAACCTTACTTCTTCTGTCACTCTCCTCTTTATCCAGCATCCCTGGTGTTAAAAGTACACCTAAACCTCATACATTGCTATAAAATCGTTTTTAAATATTAATCCTTTATACGTCAAAATCTTGAATCTTAATTAGGTGGTACACACACAATTCATAAGCCCCACTTTACCAAACACAAGATTGCAGGTTCAAACCTACGAAGGGTGATGGATCTTTTCGGACCAAATCTTTTGGTATGATTCCCTCCGAAAAGGAAGTAAAGCTAGAGGCCTCGTTTAATACTTTTTTTTTTTTTTTTGCACATAAAAGAACCCCTTACCTGAAAGAAGAAGGCTACTGGGAAAATTGTTCCGCTATTTCGCGTCCGCAAACCGTGATTTCGTCCTACTCTGCCATCTGTGGGCGACGAGCTGAAACCTCATTATGGCGCATAGTGGCGAACTTAGGAGCTACAGGAAATACTGCTTCTGCTCCTTATAGTGTAAACTTTCCGCAATTTTTACCTCCTCTTACCTAACCCGGCAAGTAGATTTCTCCCGGCCAAACGTAAGTAGAATGTTTTCCTCATCGCTAGACAATTCAAGAAACTTAACGCCAGCAGGAGTGGAAGTTTAAAGGGGGCTAGGTAGAATTAAAAACCTCTCTCTTACTGTTGTGGTAAATAGCCTAGGCGTTACAATACGACATCTTGATGCTTACGTCACTTTGAAACTTCCGAAACTTTCTTTTAGGATTACTACAACCACTGTATTGAACTTTTTCGTCATTTTTAAAATAGCCAGAGATATTTCCACTGGTTTTAGGACTTTTAAAATTGATAAGTTTATTATTATTATTACTACTACTATTAAGTGAACAACTGTCTGTCGTATGAAAAAGAACGTTTATTCATCACTACTGTTACAACTGCAATGATAAATAATAATCGTATTCTATAACTCTTTTTACTTTCTCCACACGTACTATGTACATAGTATACAGAGAAGGTATTGTATTGCACCCAAATATTCGATACCGAGATATCATCGGAAATATGTTTTGAGACCTCCTGAATAAAAAAAAAGCAGTCCATTAAACGCCAAACTTGGTATTTAAGTTCAGTATCTTCCAAGGATGCGACACGAAGATTTAAAAAAAAACACCCCCAACTACCCCTTTCATGGAAACTTTTTCGAAAATGCTGATTTTCCAAAAAATGGCTCTAACGATTTTGATTAAAATCTATATTAAGATATTTACATAGGTAATAAATAAAAAGTATAGCTTGAATTTTCTGGAAATAACCTCTGAGAACCTCTATTCTGGATGAATTTTGGTGATATTGCATAGCTGGTAAACCGTAAGAAATAGACAAGAACTTACTACACAAAAAATGTAGATCTCTTTAAAACACAATTTATATAATTTACATTTTTGCGTGGAATTGACCATTTTTAAGATACTAAAATACTTTTACTACGGGATTTGGTCAACTCCTAGTAATGCCAAAAGAAAAATTGCATCCACGTGGCAATCAGCTTTTAGAAGATTTACCTATCCTTTTAGCCTAGTGTATTCCATTATTTCCCTTCTACTTACACGAAAACATTTCTACTAATGTTTATCTCGATTGTTGTATATCCTTTGCACAAGAAAAAAATATACAACAAAAATTAAATAAATTCCAACATAGGCATATGTGAAACTAATAAAGAACATTAACCAATAAAACCAGAAAAGAAACAATAATGACATTTTATAAGGTTTTGGCTATTCGTACGCTCTTATATGACAGCGAAAACTGACTTTAAGTAGAGCAAACAAGAGAAAATTAGAAACAGCCGAGATGAAATTTCTTAGACGAATATCAGATTATACATTAAAGGATCACAAACCAAATATACAAACACGGGAAGAGCTAAACTTAAATAAATTAGAGGAGAAGATAAATGATGTTAAGTACCAAGGGTTCCAACACATAAGCAGAATGCATGACAACAGAATAACAAACCAAGCACTAAATTATAGGCCAGAAGGACGGCGCTCAACAGGACGTTCTAAATTCAGATAGGAAGGTGACTTTGAGCCGGAACGGGCAATATAGGCCATCCCTGAAGCGTAAGAAGAAGTTTATCTCGATTAGTTACATAGAAACATAATCTTTTTAACAATAGTTTGTTACTGAGATGTAGAAAAAGGTATGTGAAGGGAAAACATCAGACTTTTCTTTTTCAGAAAAAAAAAACCTGGGATTTTTCCTTCCGATCGTAAGCCACCTTTAATCCTATAATTGCTCGTTCCGCGTCGCTATCTCTCAGCGGATATAAAATAAGATTACTTAATATTCAATTTATGTGGCACGAGGAAACTTTTCCCTCGGCTCCGAAGATAAGCAATATCCACATAATGGGGGATGATCCAGCTCCCTTGTTTTCTTTCAACCCTCCAACCTATGCAATGCCGAATCACTGACCGCGCAGCAAAGAGGATTATGGACGTACACGCGCGCGCGATATTTTAACAACCCCCGTGATGAAGAGGGAGTATTTTAAATAATAAACAAAGGGGATTATATTAAATTGGCTCCGTATACTGTGTTAGTTAAAGCTGTGGTCAGCAGAACTGCCTCCCCTCGTGTGTCTCAAACCAAAATGTCGTTATGTAGCGAGGAAGGCTGGATTACATGGGAGTCGTGTTATTGGTAATTAGATTAGCCAACAATTTTCCTAATGACGCGGCCTGGAATCGGAAGTAAAGGTCGCTTTGGATACCGGATGCAAACGTTCTAATTTCGTTACGTTGTTTGTGTTGGACGGTTGTGGAAGGTGTGGTGAATCCCAGAGCAATCGGTTCGGATTTTCGGATTCCACTTTATGGACGCACAGGAGCTGATAGATCAGAAAATTCTACACCTTTCATTTACAATACAAACCTATAATCACCAACAATCCATTGCAGACAACTAAGTGATATTGAATGAATAAAACATATTTACAAATAGCTGTCTGCAAATTAAACGAAACAGTTGCAGGGTGTAATTGAAAATATCAGTGGCGAAAACGAAAGTTGCACTCGCATGACTGTTCTACAAACAGACTTCTTACAAAATATTAATCTTATCTCTAGACCATGTTATTCCAGATATACATTAGCAGATTGTACTTTTTACTTAGCGCATTCTTTTAGTTCTACTTATAAGGAACTATGTTAAAGCGATAGTTAAATGTTTTAAAAGATATCGTAATGCGATTTTCATTTAAATTGGCTTCTTTGCTTGGCATGGAATAGAAAAAACCAAAACGGAGACTTCCTGTCCGACAAAAGTATAAATATTTAAAATTGAAAAATATAACGAGGAATATCTCGGAAGCGATTACCTCCTCAACAAAAACGTAAAGGACATAAATTTTCTGTTGTGACGAGATCTGCATTTTTATGCAGTTTATATTTTTCTATCTCATATCGTTTAGCGGTGAAGCAAAATTGGGCAAAATTAATCCAGAATAAAGAGGTCTTCAGAGACTATTCCCAGAAAATTCAAGATATACATTTTATTTGCGATGCAAATATCTTTAATATACGAGATATTAATCAAAATTGTTTCAGCCGTTTTTCAAAAATTCAAAATTTTCAAAAAATTTTCCATAAAAAGCTTTTGGCAGGTGGATTTTTTGAAAATCTTCTTGTCGCATCTTTGGAAGATATCAAAGATAAATACCAGGTCTTTTCGTCTTTGAGCCACGCTGTCCACAGACACAGACTGACAGACATACACAGGGCTCTTTTTCTAAATTTTTTTTTTGGACTCAGGGGACAGCAAAACATATATTTCCCGTAAAATCTCGAATCGAAATTTTGGGTGGAATACAATACCTTCCTATCCACTATGTACATTTTATATGTGGGCTAAAGAAAGTAAAAAAACGTCTGGAATGTTTCATTCATATGACCATTCTCTACATCTTTTTATCAAATTATTCTTAAAAGGTTCTTCTATATACTCTATCCTAGCAGAAGCTATTTTATTACTTAATTCCTTATAAGTAGATAAGGGAACACTCTAGGCTGAAGCGATAGCCAAATTTTTTAAAAGTTGGTTGCACTGCAATTGAAATTCGTTGAGCAGGAGTTCAGAAATTCCTGTACTAGGTATATTTTTAAGTATTTTAAAATTGAAATCAATAACATATGCCGGAAATCGTTAATTCCACAAAAAATTGTATACAAACATAAACTGTGCTCTATATACTTTGTGTACTAGCTTTTTGTCTCTCTCTCTCTCTCTCTCTCTCTCTCTCTCTCTCGGGCTTATCAGTTAGGCTAAAGTCATTCAGAATGAAGAGAATTTCAGAGACTATTCTCAGAAAATTCGAAATACACGTTTTCCATGTTAAGTATAGTTTTGGGTGGGAGGATTTTCTTTAAAACTTTCGTATCGCATCCATAGACGATGCTGAATTTTAATTTCAAGTTTGGTGTTTAACCGATTTCTCGTTTATGAGTTATCGTGTTTCAAAGACACACGCGCACACACATGGAGCTTTTTCTAAACATTCTTTTTTGGAATCAAAGTACCCCAAAACATACATTTCCGGTTAAATCTCGACATCAACATTTTGGGCGGAATAAAATGCCTTCTCTTCTACCATGTACACAGTATGTGCAGAGAAAGTAATAGTAATAATAAAACAAAAGTTAGTAATTTTAATTATTTAGGGCATAACTATTAAAATGGATATATTTAATACATTGACTGGAACAATGAGCCAAAACACAAAAGTTGAAGACTACGCAACTTAGTGTTTTAAAGTACTGGGTACCTGTTTTAATATATTATGTCTGTAAAACTTAGACATTCAACTGATCAGAGACAAGAAAGTCTGAGGCGGCACAGATGAGATTCTTACGCTCCATTGCATAAATCACTTTCATAGACAAACTGAGAAATTAACAAATTAGAAAATTTAAGAGCGCATAAATATAATTAATATTGTAGATAGAATAATTACTGTTTGCCTAGACCCTTAACAAACTTAAAGATAAGCGTCGTAACTGAATTTCTAGCAATACAGAACTAATGTACACTCAAAGACATTAAAAATACACATAGAAATACCTATCCTTCTACTGACTCCGCCCATGTCTTTCACCTGTTTGCTATGCTCTTAAAAGCGTATTGAACAGACCACGTTACCGAAGGTGAGGGGATGGACATAAAGCGCAACTTGCAACAAATGAAGTTTTGAATTACGAACTGGTGATCTCTAAACTTTCTGATTGGACAATATTCCACCCCACTCACCGAGTATTACAAATTTAGGTTAAACTTTTCTCTGTGCTACATAATTCGCGCACGTAGTCGACTAAGTTATACACTGCTTATACATGCCAACTTGTTCTGGCGGGTCGTCGAGCGGGATTGGGAAGTGAAGCTTGGATTATCTAATCGGTTTTGCCCTATCTTACTTGCGCGGTATGATATATCAGAATGGCACCAATGAAAATCTTGCTAAGACCCAAGATATTCCTAGTTATTGCTTTCAGTTTTAAAATACTCATTTTTTTTTCTCATAATAAAATTTGTCAACTACTGGCTCTGAAAAGAAATGAATTTCAATCACAAGCAAACCGCTTTTAAAGGATTTGACTGTCATTTTAGTCTATGGTACTCCCTTATTTCCCTTCTACCTATAAGAAAGTAAGTGATAACATAATTTCTGCAATGTTTATCCCGAGTAGAAAAATAAGTTTATTAGCAATGATTTGTTACATATATTTAGAGAAAGGCATGTGAATGAAACATTTTTTTTATTTTCTTCAGCGCGTCTGTACAATGTATATAGTAGGTATAGAAGGTATTGTATTAATTGTATTAATTAAACTTTGATGCCAACATTTCACCGAAAATACAGCCCTGAATCCATAAAAAAGGAGAAAAGTTAGGGTGCGCATCAGTGTGTGTGTGTGTGTGTGTGTGTGTGTGTGTGTGTGTGTGTGTGTTATTTAGCACTAATTATCCTAATAGTTGGTTCAAATATGCAGCCCGGGACTTTAAACACTTACGACATTGTAAATCGCCTTTGGCATATGTCATCTCAAATTATTTGAGATCACCTTGTGGTATACCGGGAAACATGCGAGTCAAATGTGGTAACTAATGCCGTGTCACCATGTTGTCATGGTAGCTCAGTGGTTAGAGCAACCGGCTGGAGTCCGGGAGATCCGTGGTTTAAATCTCGGCTATGGCATTGAATTTTTCAGTCTACTGTATCTATCCAACTTCTTTATTGTTTCCCAAGATGTAATTGCAGAAGTTTATCCGATTCTTGATGATCTTTGAAAAAAAAAAACATCATCTGATGTGGTGTTCCATTCACATGACTTTGACTAGTGATCTGCAAAAAATTTCGTACAAAATTATCCTTCTTTTTACTCCTTGCTAATTAAGTTCGCAATAGCCGAATGATTTTAGTACTTAATCCGTTATAAGTAGGAGGAAACAAAGAGAATTCCTATGCTAAAGGTATATTATTTAAAAACCGTCGCTACATGATTGTCATTGAAATTCGCTTCTTTGTATGACCAGGAGTAAAACAAAAGAAACGTCTACGACTTCCTGTTTGAGAACGTATAAGTATTTTAACATGGAAGAAAACAAGGAATATCTTGGAAACTGTTGGTTTCACAACAAAAATGCAAAATGCAAAGGGCATATATAATATGTTTTAGATCTACACTTTTCTATGATACGCTATTGTCTAACTCTTACGGTTTTCCAGTAATACAAAAGTCATTGACAATGGAGAGGACTTCAAGAGGCCACTCCTCTATTCAAGTTATACTTTTTCATGTAAATATTTTTAATGTACGGTATTTGAAACAAAATCGTTTTAGCTATTTTTAAGAAAATCAAACTTTGGACAATTTTCCCATGTAAAGGATAGCCTTGAGTTGGTCGATTTTGTTGAAACTCTCATCCTTGGGAGATGTCAAACGTAAATACCAAGTTTGGTACTTAACGACTTTTCGTTTTTGAGTTATGCTATTCTTAGTTACACACACACACTCACTAAAAGAACAGACGCACACACAGACCGCTTTCTAAAAATGTTTTTTTTTAATTTTTTTTAATTTGTTTGTTCAGGACGTCTCGAGTTATTACCAGTGAAATTTCATTATCGAATTTTTGAGCTGAATGCAATGTCTTCTGTACCTACTATGCACATTGTACATACCAGCTAGAGAACGTAAATTAGGTGCGTGCAGCAAATTACCATACATTGCAACAAAAAATATCTTTTGATAAATTCACTCAAATTCGAATATTAAACTTAAACTCTCTAGAGTGAATGCATAATGTCTTAAGATTCCACTTGAAATGTTTGAATAGAGGACAACTTTATAATATGGCTTATAATAAAGCATCTATTCGCTTATCATCATTGTACCTTTTTTTTTTTGTTTGCATGCACAGAAGTAGCTAAAAAACACAAAACTAAATGCGAATGACGACTTCCCATTTAAGGGACTATAACTACTGGGTAATTTAAAGATCTTGGAAATGTATCACTCCAAGAAAGTAATTTTATTGCCGGTATACTTTCTACATGTGCCGCTGTACCTCTTAATTTATAAACCAACGTTCATGTCTCTTCAAAAGGCACTATCACCGAAGAAATCCAAATAGCCTTGAGCTTTAAGTAATGGATTGGCCATCCATTCAAACCAATTACAATCTCAGCAAATGCAATCAAATGTGGTAAATAACGGGAGGCCCAAATTAAAATACACGGTGTAATGGCACATCTGGAAGCTGACGGAGTCAAATTTGACTGTAGTTGCGTAGATTTTGCTCTTTTTCTTAGAAATAAGGGAGAAAAGTCACTATAGCTTTGCAATCTAAAACAATTTTATGTATACTAGAGTTGAAAGTTGCATTAATATTAAATTAGCCCTAGAGTAAAACCATATTTCTACATAATAGGGTTTAAAGTAAGCGGAACTTAAAAGAGTACTGACAGATTAAACTCTGTGCCTTAACGACACACTTGTTTTGTGCAGCAAGATTTTATCTAAATGTTGTGGTTTACTAGTTATGCAGAATGAATAGAACTTCAGAGGATGCTCCCATAAAATTGTGTCTATACAATATATTTATCATAAAAAGATCATAAACATATGGCATTTTACTCAAAGCTGTTAGAATATTTTTTTAATAAATCAATGTTTTTGAAATATTTTCCATGTAAAGGGTACTTTAGGGCAGGGGGATTGCTTTAAAAATTGCGTGTCGCATCTTTTGAAGAATCTGATCTGAAATATCACGTTTGTTTTTAATGGCCTTTTCGTGTTGAGCTATAGATGGACACACACACACACTTGCACATACACACATACACACACACAAAGACATTTCTAATAATCCTTTTTTGGGTCCAGTAGACCACAAAAGACTTCTATATTTACACTGAAAACTCGCATTGAATTTTTTGTGTGGAATAAAATACTTCATTCTGTTTCATTAGCGCAGTATTAGCGCACCTACCTTTGGTGCGGGTATCCCGAGTTTTATTTCCGGTACCAGTAAGGGGTAAGGGATTTTCTCCCATACTGGGAGAACTGAATGTGTGCAATTTCATCTCCCTACCCCGGCAGAGAAATGTCAATATTACCGCGGTGTCATCCATTGCCTAAACCCCGAGTTGTGGTCTCTCCTGCAATTCCGTCCCAAACATTGACCGACTTTCAGTTTGAATACTTGTCACAATATTCCGCTATTTACTAAACGTAGTAGATAATGTAAAAATAACAACCGGTCTTTTTATTTAGTTATTTATTTATATAAAACTCTCTTGATGTAGATTTTAGATTCAGCTGCATTTACTACATAATTAAAACTAATTTGTCATGTTCCTATCTTAATTACAGTCCACCATCGCTCCTAGCATCAATAATAACCCCAATAACTTTCTGCTGAATATTTTTATTAACGCTTGTGGTTCTACGTTTATACCTTGTTCATTTTGCTTTTAAACGAAAATTAATTTTTTAGAAGGAAAAGAAAACAGTAGAAATTCCCACCTGTCTGTATTCCTATGGAATATTCCGCCCTAAATAGCAAGCTAGGCATAAGTGAAAGAAGACCTTGGGGGAATCTTAGCTTTATTCCCGCAACCAGAGTATTTTTCTTCTTCTTTTGCTTCTCTCAACCCCTTCCCCCTCAACAACCGCTTCCCCCCTCACCTTTTTTGAAGCCCTCAGACTAAGTGCGTGTTTCTTACAGTTTGTTGCTCATTTTCTGTGCCTCTTTCTTCTCTCTTTCTTTTGTTATTCTGCCATTTATTCGGTGTGGTGTGCCGACCCCGGGGCAGCTGCACGAACAGACGGACAGAAGAACGGATGAAGACGGATGTTGAAGACGCGGTAATTATTTCTTAGAACGTTGTGTCTAGCAGTCCTTGCGAACAGCCTCTGGTAATGCATCCATCCTTTTCCTTTCATGTTACATATTACATCTTGAGTATCTCAAGCTTTTAAGATAAACGTGGTACACGTAAAACTTGCTATGCTTTCTATACTTTGTATAGCGACTGATTAAAAAAAAAAAAAAAAAAATAATAATAATAATAATAATAATTCAAAAGCTAGAATCACTTCAAGTAAGCAATCAACACAGTTTTATGTTATTCTGTCTTTCCTCCCCGAGCGAAGAGTTGCAATTGTGTTGAACCAATTCTCTGGTACCAAAATGGCACACAATTTGATTTTTGGGAAAATGTTCTTTCTGTTGAATAGTAAATTCATGGTTTATATAGAATTTATTCAGATATATTTTTTGTCTAAAATTCGGCTTGAAGGCAGTTAATTTTGTCACAAGTCAAAACCTTATGCTAAGAATGTTTCACTGTATTTTCTCCCTCCCAATATTTATAATTTTCATTATTATATGCTAAAATATATTTGTTAATTATGAAATCAGCAGAAATGTTATATTTCAGTTATAATTACTATCACTTTATTCGAAAATGTTCAAAATATATTACTATATAGACTATAATGTTCGTTTTATTTTTCAATTTTGGTGTAAAATTGCACCCTACTTTATAGTACGTATTTGTAATGTTTGATCCACCTATGGCGGATGTAACGCATGCTTTAGAAGTCATTTTAAAGCTTTGCGGTGGTTAATAATCTAGGTCGAACTTTAAAGCCACATTTCTCGGGTCCATTTCTTTTGTTATTTTCCCATCTTCAAAATCAATATATATTTTTCCACAAAAATACGGCTAGAGCTCCGAAAATGTTCCCCAAAGCACTACAGAATTTATGTAATGAAAGCTTTGATTGGAATTTTGATATTTACAGTTGAGTAGTTTTAAAAAATTAGTATAATTATGCACCATTTTTCACACAATGGGGAAGAAACTATGATGTCGTATATTATCTGCTATATTTTGCGTTATTTCAGGCTACAGAATAGTCCTTATTTAGAACTAAAGATGTTGATGGCCTTTCAGAAGTTATTACTGCCTGGTGGCAACATCACCCCATTTAGAGTTTTTCTCAATTATGTTCCTATTGTAACCAATGGTAGAGTACCTATTCTGAGAGGCAGCTGCACTTTTAATCCGTGTAGAGTTGTTCTCATCCTCAGCTTCAAAAGCCGCTAATATCGTGTGGCAAGCAGTGGATGACATCATTGAACTAATCTAGAGTTTTCTAAAGACGTTTCTCATGTAATCAATGGTAGCGCACCCGCTATGGAGAGAAAGTTACATTTCAAAGTGTAAATTTGGAGTAAATGTGTGAAGACACTTCCAGCTGCTTCCGAACCCACTCATACCCTAAAACGCATGATTAAAATAATGCTGATACAAAAAATTGGAAACGGTATTGAAATATTTCGGCTTGTTACAATTTTGCGAGACCCTTGGAGTGAAATGTTGAGTACAATTGGTCAAAAATTAGGAAAGCTTTCCTTTTTATCCCAAATGGTTGTTAAACTGAGAATCAATGTTTAACTGTCCTTCTCTTGTTTCGTACCCCATGTATAAATCGTACACTACATCTATTTTGTAACATACTACTTTACAAAACTGCGTTTTTTTTCAACACTACATTTTCACACTTTCAAAATGTTTCACACGTCTCAGATTTTGTTTTAATAAAATTTACATTATTATAATGTCCAGAAGTATCTATTATAATATTTCACGTGGTAAAATTATCCCAAAAATGTTTTTCCAAAAAATATTTTAATGAAAAAATGTATTAAATGTATTAAAATCTCCAAAATTTTAAAAAATATATAATATTTTAGAACTCAAAGTAATTCAAATATCAACGCATAATGTTTTATATGTTTTCTAAGTTCCAATTAAAATGGAAATTAATTTTCTTAATATTCGAGGCCTGTGGAATATTTTAGTATGCAATACATTTACATAAAAACATAAATGAAATAATTGATATACTGAAAGCATTGTACCATAATGTGGCAACACTGTGTTCTTACGCTCCACGCTATATATAGAGGCATTTGTGAAATAGTTCGATGTTTTTCTGCGTGAGTTGCATTTTTTTTCAGGGCTAAAGAGGTTAAGGCGTTAAGTCGTCAGTCTCAGTTTGGGATGCTTTACATGCAAAGACCTTCTCAGAGTGGAGCGGTAAGTGTTTTCATACGAAGTGAAGCGCCGTTACTTCTTTATTCTAAGAGCTAAACTAATGTCCTCGGTGATACGTGGATATAATTGCTCCGTGAAACTAATATTTAAATTCATTTGGGTTTTGTGGAAAGCTTAACTATCATGATTTCTCATCTAGTAATTTCGTTGCCAGTTGCCTGAAATAATATTCCACATTACGACGTTCCGTAGTGCATTTCACATATTTTATATGTTTGTTAAAAGCTTAAATTATGGGGAACTCTGTAATCTCGGGTTAAGTACGCACATTACTATTTTATTGTGTATTGTTATTGTTATAGTTTTCATACTTTATTAATGAAATTATTTTTATAAAAGTTATACTGACTGTTTTTGTTCATTATAGTTACCAGGCAACACATATATAATTTGTGTCTGCTGTTACCGTGCTGATCCTTTATTGCAAGTTTGGCCTGTTCTACATTTTTTATAAATGAGAGTTGTCGGGTAAAATTACTGACAATTGGTAGCAGAGCGTGGTTAATTTAATTTCAGGTCGCAATTATTTCAGTAGTTTTATAGTTATAATGTGTCTTATTTATCCAGCTTGAATATTAACATAAAAATACAATCACAGTAAAGGTTTAAAAAAATGTAGAAAATACAAGAGTTCGAAAACTCATTCCCAGTGTTCCTTAAGCTTAACTGAGATAAAATGAGTTTCAATTGCACTCTCAAAGTATATAAAACATGTTAATTGTATTTTAATTTAACCTACAATATTATATCTAAATATTAACATTATATTGTAAAAATTAATTGTGTTTGATATATCTTTAATATTATCTTTAAAATATGAAAATATAAACAAAATATTCATTGCTAAGTTAGAAATCCATCTTTTATATATAAAGTTCATTTCTATGATTCAGTGAAAGTAATTCTTAAGGCCTTCTGTTCTAGGACAAGACCATTTACGCTTTGTAAAATGCGTTGAGTTATATTATAAAAATAGGCGAAATAAGATGGCTCCATACAGTGAAGTGTTTAAAGGTCTTATTTACAATAAATGCAGTGTTTATCAGGGAATGTGGGTTATTAAATCTAAAGTAGATCTCTTTAAAATACACAAGTTATTTAACTATGTATAGAATCAGTGATGTTTGAAATATCTGGTAATATCGATGAGTGTTCAATACCTTGTAACGATTATTTTGAAGTCCTATCACTAATCACTTGTTCTCCCAATGCCACAGAAGGAATGTGCAATTTTGAGCTACAGCGAGCCGCTTCTAAACACTTGGCTACGGACTGAGTTTCCTCTATCGTATCTAGAAATAAATCTATTTCTACAAATGTTTATCTCGATTAATGTAATGTGGATAGAATAAAGCTCTATGGTGAGAATAGTACATAGTATGTGTATGAAAATAAATCATAGTGAGTAGAGAAACTAATGTGAATGTGAAATAGCATTAAGTGCTACCAAATTCTGCCGAGTTTCCAACATATCAGCATCTCGAAACTTTAATAATATATGAATCTGTGTTATATTCTTCTGTTAATCATTATTATTATTATTATTATTATTACTCGTATTGTTATTATTATTATTATTGTTATTATGAGATAGACAACTGTAGAAAGTTTAAAACACAATTAATATCCAATACATTTTATGTAGAGTTGACCATTTTCGAAATAGTCCTTAGTTTAGATTTAAATTGTTCAAACTTATTACTTTTTTCAATTGAGAAATAGTCATTCGTTGTTTCTTTTTTTTGGGGGGTGTGTTTGTTTTTTATTTTTTCAATCTGGCTATGCAAATATTTCAGAATTTCAAGTTATATAAAGACCAGCTTGGAAACGTTTGTGTAATCTCTTAATGCCCTTGAATCTATAAAATAATATTTGTATATTGTTGGTAACATATCGACATTTTTTTTTCACATTAAGTATCAAATTGTGAGATGTTTCCGAACATTTCAGCATATATATGGATAAGAAGTTATTATTACATATTTATTATTAACTTGAATCGTAAGAGATAGACACATCTTACTACTGAAAAAATGCAGATCTCTTCAATACACACTCAGAATTTACGTGAAATACATTTTTTGAGGAGTTAAGCATTTCCGAGATATTACTTTTCTCAAAAGACAAATAGTCATTCTGCCTTTTTCTTTTATTACTTTCTCTATACGCGCTATGTACATAGTGTATAGAGAAGTTATTGCACTCCACCCAAAAATTCGATACCGAGATTTCAACGTAAACATATGTTTTAGGGTCCCCTGTATCAAAAAAAAAAAAAAGCATTTTCACAAAAAGGTCCGTGTCTGTGTCCGTGTGTCTGTGAACACGATAACTTAAAAACGAAAATTCGATAAAATACCAAACTTGGTATTTAAGTTTAGCATCTTCCAGGGGTGTGATACGATGATTTTGAAGAAAGATCCCCCCATCCCAAACTACCCTTTGCAAGGAAATTTTTTCGAAAATTTTGATTTTCTTAAAAATGGCTCTAACGATTTTCGTATATTAAAGATATTTATCTGACAAATAAAATGTATATCTTGAATTTTTTGGGAATAGCCTCTGAAGACTACTTTATTCTGGATTAATTTTACGGAATTTTGAATAACTGCTAAACCGTAAGAGATGCTCAAAAATTAACAACACGAAAAATGTAGAGCGCGCTAAAACACACAATTTATGTTATATACATTTTTTTTCGTAGAGTCATCATTTTTGAGTCATTCCTTGTTTTTGGTTTCTGCTGTGAAGACATACTTTTCTCGTATAGGAATATGTCAACTGCTTCCATACAAACAAAGGAACTTCAGTGACATAGCAACCAGCAAGGAGCAGAGCAAACATAGCAACAAGTAACCAAGTAATAAGACTATTTCTGCTATTTTATTCTGATTAACATGAAGTTAATAGATGTATAAGCTTTTTAAGAGTAATTTGTTGCAGAGATGTAGAGAAACTCATGAGAATGGTACACATTAGATTTTTTTGGTTTATTTCTTTGTTTGTTTTAATCCTAGTCATTCATATAGAACAGAATTTCAACGCCATCACCTAGCAACCAGTTCTTAAAAAAATGTTAAGGTTACGTAAGAATAGTTTGTTGGAAAATATGCAAAGAAGTTATGTGAATGTATTTTTTTATTTATTTATTTATTTTACTTTCTCTACATTTACTATGTACATAGTGCATAGAGAAGGTATTGTAATGCACTCAAAACTTCGATACCGAGATTTCACCCGAAATACATGCTTTCGATTCCCCTAAATCCAAAATAAAAGCATTTTTAGAGAAATGTCTGTGTGTGTAGCTGTGGACAGCATAGCTCAAAAACGAAAAGACCGTTAAATACCAAACTTGATATTCAAATTTGGTATCTTCCAAGGATGTGACACGAAGATTTTCAAGACAATTCCCTCACCCCTAACTACCTTTTACTACCCTTTTCGAAAAAAATTAGAAAATTTTGATTTCCTCAAAAATGTCTCTAACGATTTTGATTAAAATCTCTTATTTTTAACATATTTACATGACAAATAAAATACACATCTTTAATTTTCTAGGAATAGTCTCTAAAAACATGTTTATATTGGATGAATTTTTCAGAATTTTGCATAACTGGTAAACTGATAAAGAAAAATGTAGAGCTCGTTAAAACCTACAATTTATATTATATACGTTGTTTTTTTTCGTGGAGTTGATCGTTTTTAGATAAGCTTCAGTTCAAAATACGTGTACTTTTGTCATACGGGAATTTTTCAACACCTGACCATACAAACAAAGGCACTTTAATCACATAACAACTAGCTTTTAAAATATTTGACTATCGATTTAGCCTATGGCACTCCTTTTCCCTGCTACTTCCAAGGAAGAAAGTAAAGGCCATTTCTGCAAATTTCTTTCCTCCATTAGTATTAAGTAAATAGAAGAATAAGCGTTCTAACAATAACTTATTGCAGAGATGTACAGAAAGTCATGTGAATGGAACACATCAGAATTTTTTCATCTATTGTCACCCGTAAAGTTTTGGTGTTTCTTGAGTTAACAATGCTGGCGTTGCATGTATGGCTTACCAAAGAATCCACAGTGGCGCCACTTTAAAGCAACATGTGGGAGGAGGATTATCTTAAAGAAAGACTATTGAGCCGATGGGACCCACTTGACTCCTGCATTATGCTGCATATAGAGTAGGTGTTTAGGACACGTACGAGGCACTCGCGAGAGTCTTCTCCCTCAGCATGCATTGAGTGTATCCTAAGTTTTCTGTTTCCAGATTTCCACTTTCCCTCGTTTCATTTGGGGTTCTCTCCGGCAAACGTGATTAGGCAATAGTAAGAAAATATTTCTGCTAGATATGCCATTTAGCAATCTGCAAACAGATATGGTCTGCAAATTAAAGTCTCTTCTTTTTATGAGTAAATACGTGGTGTCTGTGTGTGTTTGGTATGATATTAGTGTTCTTTCTATTATTGTTCTGTTTTTGTTGTCGTAGCGTGCCAGCGTGTGTGGTTGTGTGTGTTTTTCCATTGTTGTAAAGATATATAAAATAGAATAGTAGGTAATATTTTAAATTCAAGTATTTTTAGACATGTACGTTCACCCGATCCATGCGACTTTGTGACAGACATTGTATTATTGTAAACTTAATAAATACTACTACTACCACCACCACTACTACTAGTAGTACTTTGTCTGCATATACTATGTGCATGGTGTACAGAGAATGTATTGCTTTCCACCCAAAAATTCGATACCGAGATTTCACCGGAAATAGGCGTTACCAAACTTAGTATATAAGTTTAGTATCTTCGAAGGATGCGACCCCAAACTACCCTATTGATGGAAGTCATCTCGAAAAATCTTATATTCTCAAAAATGGCTCACAATTTTGATTAAAATATTTTGTATTAAAGCTATTTACATAACAAATAAAATGTGTATCTTTAATTTCTTGGGAATAGTCTCTGAAGATTTCTTTATTCTGAATGAATTTTGCATAACTAGTAAACCGTAAGAGATACACAAAAATGTACATCTCATTGAAACATACAGTTTATGCCATATACATTTTTACTGTAGTTGACCATTTTTGAAATACTCCTTGTTATTAGTTTCAGTTTTAAAATACTTAAACTATTCACATATGGGATTTTTTCAACTCCTGGCAATGCATAGAAATGGACTTCAACCACATGGCAGCCAGCTTTTAAAAGATTTGACTGTCGTTTAGCCTAGTGTATTCCTTATTTCCATTATACTTACAAGAAAGCATTTCTGATAATGTTTATCTCGATTAACATGAAGTGGATAGAAGAATAAGCCTTTTAACAACAATTTGTTACAGATATGTAGAGAAGGTCATGTGAATGAAATACATCAGTTGTTTTTTGCAGTGGATTTATACGGAAAAAGCTATGGAATGTAATGGCTAAAATAGATATCCTCATACATAATTTTAATAAAAAGGCAAGTCTATGAAGGGAACCATTAGTAGTATTTATAATAGTTTTAAGACAATCAAGACAGGGCTGTCCAATGTCACAAAAGCTTATATCGCAAAGCAAACAGTTCTCAATATACAGTGGCTGTCCCAGAAGTACCCTTCCTGATGTATAGGTAGCGGTTTTTGTTTCAAACAACAAGAATGGTAAAAAAGTTTAGAAAGCTTAAGTTTGAAGTTACATGTTTAGCATTTGTTTCGCAGTTTAGTGGTTGCTCTCAGCGAATTTGTAAACATGGATAAAACTGGTCATTATGTGATAAAATACTTTCATTTTAAAGGTATTAGTCCTACTAGTGTTAAAGCTAAGCTAAATTCGACTTTGGGGGAGTCTGCTCTTTCGTTTACAACAGTGACATATTGGGTGCCACAGTTTAAGCGCGGCTGTACGAGCTGCCAATAAGGTCATCGCAGGTTACCAGTCCAGAAATTGTAAAGAAAATCCATAAAATGGTCTTTGATGACCGTCGAATGAAAGTGCGCGAGCTAGTAGACATTACAAGAATTTCAAAAAGTTCTGTATGTCGCATACTGACTGAAAATTTGTGTATGAGAAAGTTGTGTGCAAGGTGGGTGCCACGTTTGCTCACAATTGAACAAAAACAGCGTCTTGATGATGTTTCAGTCGAGTGTTTGGCAACATTTCGCTGCAATAAAGCTGACTTTTTGCGTCGATTCTTAACAATGCATGAAACGTGGGACCATCACTTCACACCTGAGACGGAAGATCAATCAAAACAGTGGATTGGAAGCGGAGAAGCGGCTCCAGAGAAGGCGAAGATAGTTTCATCTGCAGGCAAGGTCATGGCGTTAGTTTTCTAGGACGCACGCGGGATAATTTTCATTGATTATCGCAAAAAAGAAAAAGTAATCAATGCCAAATATTATGCGAACTTGTTACAGCGTTTGAGTGACGAAATCGAGCAAAAACGGCAGCAGTTAGCGAAAAAGAAGGCTTTGATTCATCAAGATAATTCACTAGTTCGCACGTCCATTATCGCCATGACCAAAACCAATGAATTAAAGTTGGAATTGCTTCCTCATGCACCCTATTAGCCAGATTTAGCCCCTTCTGAACATTTTCTGTTTCCAAACTTGAAGAAAAGGCTTGATGGTAGAAGATTTGCCTACAATGAAGAGATGGAGTATGCAGTTGATGGCTTTTTTGCAGACCGCAATACTTCTCACTATAAACAGGGTATTGGAGCTATTGAACATCGTTGGGAAAAGCGTACCCATCTGAAAGAAATTTTTACCGATCCTAACATGTTTGTGCTTTCTTTGTTAGGTTGGATACTTCTGATCTAGCCCTCGTGTGTACATATATATAATATATAATGTGTACACATAATATTTGGTTTGGTTGCTGCGTTATGCCTTCATTAATAAGGTCCCAGGTTCGAAGGTCCAGAGTTAGGGCGAGTTACCCGGATAAAGGGTTTTCTGGAGGCAAATGAAAAGGAAAATGTGGGGTCACGTTGAGGTCAATGGACTCGGGCTCCTTTGAGCATATTTCGCCCATTCCATTCATTATCCAGTGTCACCAACCAGCTTAAAGGACATTAACTTGCAAAAACAAAATATCTGACTATTCCATTCGTATGGCTTACTCGACTGTTCTGTAAACAAACTACTTTTACAAATGATTATTCTGTTATTTACATCATGCCGATCGAGATAAACATTAGCATAAATTCTCTTTTACCTGCTTTCTTTTGAATATAATGGAAACAAGGGGACACGCTTGTGTAAAGCAATATTCGAATATTTTAAACGCTGGTAGCTATATAAATAATTGAGTTCAGTTCGTTTTGCACAGCAAACAGTAAACAAAACAGGTGAAGCAAGAGGTGCCTTCCCGTTTGAAAAAAGTTGGGTAATTTAAAATTTAAACTAATAACAAATATCTTGGAACTCGTCAAGTCTAAAAAGATGTATGATATAAATTGTGTGTTTTAATGAGATCTAAATTTTTTTGTAATAAGTTTTTGTTTACCTTACGGTTTGCCATTTACACAAGCCTCATTCAGAATGAAGCGGTTTTCTGAGGCCAGAAAATTCAAGATATATTTATATTTTATTTGTGAAATATCATAATATAATCATTAGAGCCAGTTTTGAAAAAAACATTTTCAAACAATTTTCCGTGTAAAAAGTAATTTAAGGTGTGGGAATGTTCTTAAAAATCTTCTTGTCACATCCTCGTATTTGTAGGACTTACAAGCCAATGCCTAGGGGTCAGAAGTTGTCGGATAGCCAACGGCACAAAACCACAGAATGGAGAACCTGTCACGGGGGGTCGGCCTATAGGCAGATATAAACATGAAGTGGATGCTATGAAAAGTAAGCAAAATTGATGACTGGAAAAGTGATAATGGAGACATTGAGGGAATGAGTGGCCGGGAAAAACTCTCCCAGGCGTCGCTTCGTCCACCACGAAACCCACATGCGGGTGCTTGGAATCGAACCGGGCCGCTTAGATAGGAGTCCAGCAGTCTAACCACTCACCCACGGTGCCGCTTATCCTTAGAATATACCGTGTTTGGCATTTACGGTCTTTTCAATTTTTCGATACTGTACACAGGAACACAGACACTTTTCTGACTAGGGAGGCCTCCAAACATATATTTCCGGTGAAATCTCAGTATCGATTTTTTGGGTGAAGTACACTCTATACACTCGTATGTATACGTACGCGTAGAGAAAGTAAAAATGATTATAGAAATATACTTATTCTGAACAGTTGTGAACTGCAAGCCTTACTACTTCATACAAGCTAGAAAACATGCAAAGGCCTAATTACGTTTCTATTAATAAACTTCTTAGGGGAGAGCTTTTTCATCTCTAAGCACGTGCAATATTTTCTCTTCGAAACTACAAACCTAAATGCAGAAAGGAATTAATCTGAAAGCACGAAATTGAGGGATCAGCATTTTGGTTTACAGAGCAAAGGATTGTTGACGTATGTGGCACGTACATATGGCGCTCTGGCTTAATGAATTCGCCATATGAGAAGTGTGCAGTTTCTCATTGTGTGACAGGATGCTGTTGCACTCTCACCCCCCGCTCAGCTCAAACAACCGCGGCAAGAATTTCTCTCACTATGTCATATCAGTCCTCGCTTAAATACTGCAAACACCTTTAAGGTATTCATGACCTTTAAATTGCAAACACTTCAATTTTGCTGGTTCATAAGGTAACAAATATTAAGCGACTGCCTCTGGTCGAGTGGTCAGCGAGCTGAATTCTCACCCGAAGGTCCCAGATTTGATTCCCGGCTAGGGCTGGGAATGTTTCTTCAGCCAGAATGATTCCCAATCCTCCTCACAGAGTCTGGAAGTATATATATGAAAGTGAATGTGTATGTGTGTGTTTGAGGAAAATAAAGTAATTAAATCAAACGTCAAAAAAACAAAACAAAAAAAAAACTACAGACAACGAGTTGTTTCAAGTGCAAAGTCCCCGATATGACTTTAGATGTTAAAGGGGGCTATATAAAACAATAAAAAATTAAGCGTTCTGTGGGGAAAAAAAAGAATAATTTAAAAAATCTGATATGCAACCTTTTCTAGCTTCTTACAAAAGATTACACTTCTTTATACGCCTTGGTAAACGAGATAAACATCAGCAGAATATTCTTATTACTTAGTTGCTTATACGTAGAAGGGAACTAAGTTAATACATTAGGCTAAAGAGGTCGTCAAATGTTTTAAAAGCTGTCATTATTCCATTATCGTTGCAATTCGCTTCTTTGCTTGGCCAGCAATAGGACAAAAGAAAAACGGACACTTCCTGTCTGAGAAAAGTATATGTACTTTAAAATGGAAACAAATAAGTAATATATGGGAAACGGTTACTTCCAGAACAAAACTGCAAAGGACAAAAATTGTGTTATTTGCAGAAAAATCAAGATATCCATTTTATTTGGGATGTTAATATATTTAATATACGGTATTTTAATAAAAATCGTTACAGGCATTTTTGAGAAAAGTAAAATTTTCTATGTAAAGGGTAGTATTAACGGTTTTATCGTTTTTGACTAATGCTGTCCACAAGCACACATACAAACACTCGCACACAGATATACACACAAAAACGAAACTTTTTCTAAAAATACTTTTTTCGGACTCAGGGGACCTGAAAGCATATTTCCGATAAACTCTGGACATTGAAATCTTGGGTGGAATACAATACCTTCTCTATCTACTATATACATTGTACATACAGACTAGAGAAAATGAATTAAGTAAAAATAAACAAAGGCCCCTTCCTCCCTAATAAAAGAATTTTGCTCAAAATTCAAACTTTTAAGAATGAAGAAAAACATTGGTTCTATTTTATATAATTTTAGTTATTTTTATACTCATAGATTCCGTTTTAAAAAACTCGAATGTGTTCCATTCGCATTATTTTCTTTAGCTGTGCTGCATATAAACTATTCATGCGAAAGATTATTTTATTTACATCATGCCATTCAGATAAACATTAGCAGAATTAGTCTTATTATGTGCTTCTTTATTAGGAATAAGCAGATAGGTAATACACTAGGCTAAAGCGGTAGTCAAATATTTTAAAAGCTGGTCGCTATATGTTATTTTCTTTAACAGCCTCCTCTGATACTACTACTATAAAATTCTATATATGCATTTTATTTGGGATGTAAATATCCTTAATATACGGTAGTTCATTCAAAATAATTAGTCATTTTTGAGAAAAATAAAATTTTCAAAAAAGGGTAGTTTGGGGTGGGGGAGTCCTTAAGAAATCTTTGGTCGCAACCTTGGAGAATGCTACACGTAAATATTAAGTTTGGTATTTATCAGTCTTTTCGTTTATGAGCAATGCTATCCAAAGACACACACCGACCTTTTTTCTAGAAATGCCTTCTTTTGGACTCAGGGAACATCAAAACATACATTTACTGTGAAACCTCGACATCAAGTTTTTGGGGTGGAATACAATACTTTCTCTAGCTATTATATACAATGTATATATACGAGAAAGAGAAATTAAAATGTATTAAAAAAAGTATTTTAATGGCAGCGCGAAAAGTAAGTATACATATGTACAAATATTTGTTTGAAAAAATTCTAAATTAACAATGATTTTTATAAACTTGTTTTCTTTGATTCGAGACTTTCTTAATTGTGTTTAGAATTTTCTGACTCTCAAAGCTATGCAATGTACATTTTGAAGTTTAAAACACTTTTTTCTTTCATTAAGTGTTTTTTTTTTATTTTCTCTAGTCCTTATGTACAATATAGGGAAGCTATTGTATTGCATCCAAAATGGATATCGAGATTTCACTGGAAATACATATTTTGAGACCGCCTGAATCCAAAAAAAAATTTAGAAATATGTCCGTGCTTCTCAAAAACAGCTCAAAAACGAAAATTCGGTTAAATACCGAACTTGTTTGAGTTCAGGATGTGATAGGAATTGACACAAAATGCGACAGGAAATTGAAATATCTAAGCTTTTTAATTAGCCTTTACATGACACATTTTTAAAAAAATTTGATTTTCTCAATAAAGGCTTTAATGATTTGTATTAAAATGTCATATATATATATATATATATAAGGTATTAAGACGAACGCAATGTATTTATTTAATTTTCTTGGAATAACCTCCGAAGATGTCGTCCTGGGTGAATTATGCATAATTAGTAAACAGCAAGAGATAGACAAAAGCTTACTACTCCAAAAATATAGATCCCATTAAAATATACAATTTATGTCATATTAATTTTTGTATAGTTAGGCGTTTTCGAGATATTCCGAGCTATTAGTTTCAGTTTTAAGGTACTTAGACTTTTCTCAAACTTTTTCTTTTCGTCCCTCATTTGTTTACTCCTGGTAAGCAAAGAGAATCCAATTTCATTGATTCATTTAGCGACCAAAAGATCTGACTGTCGCTTTACTTAGTGTACTCCCTTTTTCCCTTCTACTTACAAAGAAGCGAGTAATAAGACCAATTCTGGCAATGTTTATCTTGATTAGCATGACTTATATAAAAACAATCTTTTATGAGAAAAGTTTTTTTTATGGAACAGCTGGAGAAAGTCATGTGAGTGGAGAATATAATTTTTTTTCAATAATTTTCTGTTTAATGTACAAACGTTTGTGTTTTTATATTCTCCAAGGCTTTAAAAATTATTTTAGAACATAGATTATTTCATTTCCTTTAATTATATATAAGATGCAGCCATTTAAGTGCTATTGATGGCTTATTACTTTTTTAAACTAAAAAATTGCAATAAATGAATAAATAAGAAAACGAAGAACAAACTTTTTGATTCCGGTTGAAGTCTTCGCTGCTTCCGGTTAGAAAAATGTCAATAATTGTAAACTAAACCGCATAGGTATCATATCTAAATTACGTGTCTTTTTCTAGCAGAAAGAACAAGGTACCAGAAAATACCGAAATCTTAACGAGCACGTTCGTTGTAGAGGGTGATGAATACCAAGAATAATAATAGAAAATGAAAATATTGTACTCTAGCAAGCAAAACATTCGATTTCGAGATAAACCGTAAATATGTTTGGAGGTCCCTTAATAACAATCATATCTAGAAAAAGTCCATCTATTGTGTGTGTGTGTCTATGAAGAGTATAACTCGAAAAAGAAAAGTCCATTAAATAGCAAACTTGTGTTTAAGTTATGCACCTTTAGATTTTCTCAAAAGTGACTTTAAAAAGTTTGATTAAAATACAGTATGTTTAAGGTATTTTCATAAGAAATTAAATTTATATATTTAATTTCTAGGGAATAGCCTCTGAAGTCCAATTTATTCTGAATGAATTTTTCTGTAGGAGATGCACTAAGACCTCTAAAAATTTAGATCTTGTCATTATAATGATTTTTTTTTAAGTTCATTATTTCCGAGATACTTTTTATCATTGTTTTAAATTCTACAAAATTCAGACTTTTGTCAAATGACTAGTCATTCTTTTCCCCTCTTTTTACTTCTGGCCACGAAAAGAGAATCTAATTTCAAACCATTACATAACGACCAGCTCTTAAAGGATTTGACTATTGGTTCAACCAAGAAAATAAGTAATATGACCATTTCTTCTAAGGCTTACCCTGATTAACATTAAGTAGATAACACAAAAATATCTTTATGAACAGTTTATTGCAATAAAGGTAGAGAAAGTGAGTGTAAAACTTCAGCTTTCTTTATGTTATATTCTTTACTGTGTATGTAGAGATTATTGTATTCCACTCAAAATGGGAAATCGAGATACTACTATAAATATAAAGGAGATAATATAGATAGAATGAATAGTGAAGTATCAACCCTTAATTAACTCATCCTCGGGAAAAACCAGATAAGTAAAGTTTTTCTTTTTTTTTCTCAGATTGCTAAGCTTTTACGCATTCCTTGCGTAGGCATAAACCAAATAAGTCGTTTTAAATCACATTTATAGTAAAATACGATATTTCGCTTCCAGATAAAGAAGACGTTAACAAGCATTCCAAGTAAAAATAAGACAAATTCAGTTATATTGTTTGTGTCTTCACTTCCAACAATGACGGCCTTAAACGGATAAATCATTCTTTGTGTTTTATCCATTTTCCTTTGTCAAAAGGCACTGTTGACTGAAAATCAGCATCATTGAACAAGAATACCTATCAAAGAATATTATCAACTGTAATAAATTGTATTAAGATTACCTTAAAAGAGAGCACAATTTAGAACGTTACATTGTTTTTTCCCTTTCACTTGTGCTGTAATAATTTGCCTACGCTCGTTCTTAGTAAAGAAAGCAAACCAGAAAATTCATGTTGCACAGAGCACGGAAAATTCTTAATATGTTGGATAGAAATAGTGAAATCTATACGCAATAAAATCTGGCTACAAATAATGAAAAAAAAAAAATCAGATGTGTCATTCACATGACTTTCTCTATAACTCTGCAACAGATTATTGTTAATAAGTTTATGCTTCTTTTTACTTCATGCTAATCGAGAAAATTTAACAGAAATAGTCTTATTAATTGTTTCCATGCAAGTGGAAGGGAGTAGCATAGGCTAAAATATTAGTCAAAATTTGGTTGCTATGTGACTGAAGTTTCTTTGTTTCTATGAACTAAAGTTAACAAATCCCCCAATGAGAAAAGTATAAGTTTTTAAAGCTGAAACCAATAACAAGGGAATATCTCAAAAACGATCCACTGCACGAAAAAATGTACATAACATACATTGTGTGTATGAGCTCTACATTTTTTGTGAAATAACTTTTTGTCTATCTCTTAC
Source organism: Hymenopus coronatus (assembly GCA_030762935.1). Classification (NCBI taxonomy): domain Eukaryota; kingdom Metazoa; phylum Arthropoda; class Insecta; order Mantodea; family Hymenopodidae; genus Hymenopus; species Hymenopus coronatus. The sequence goes on from CM060894.1 coordinate 78,877,407, forward strand.
GATTTGCAAGTTATGCAAAATTTCGTAAAATTCATCTAGAATAAAGTAATTTTCAGACCCTATTCCCAGAAAATTCAAGATATACATTTTATTTATCTTTAATATACGATTAATCAAAAATTTTGAAATTGTATCCATGTAAAGGGTACTTGTTTTATGTAGGGTAAGTATCTTTCAAGGATGCGACTCTAAAATTTTCAAGAAAATGCTCCCACCCTAACTACACTTTACATGTAAAAAAGTTTAACAAGTTTAGTTTCCTCAAGAATGACTACCGATTTTTATTAAAAACTCTTATACTTAAGATATTTTCATGATAAAAAGTATATCTACAATTTTCTAGGATCAGTCTCTGAACACCTCTTTTTTCTGGATGATTGTTTCGGAATTTTGCATAACTGGTAAATCGTAAGAGATAGACAAGAACTTACTATACAAAGGATGTAGATCTGGTTAAAAGGTTAAAGCACACAATTTATGTCTATACACTTTCTCGTGGAGTTGATCATTATTTAGATATTCCTTGTCATTGATTTCAGTTTTAAAATACTAGAACTTTTCTCATACGGGGACTTGTAAACTTCTGGCCACGCAAAAAAAAAAAAAAAAAGGGGGAACTGCATTTCAATTGCATAGCAACCACATTTTAAACCATTTGACTGTCACTTTAGTTTAATGTATTCCCGTTTACCCCGATTAGCATGAATTAGAAAGAGAAGAACAAGCTTATCAACAATAATTTGTTACAGAGATGTAGAGAAAGTCACCTGAATGAAGCCCATCAGATTTTTTAAAACTATATATTCCAGTTTTTTACAATCTATAAGTTGAAAATCCATAACTTTTGCTTGCAAAGAGCTTTACGCAACTACATGAACATTGTCAGGCCTCTTTGGAGGTGGACTGGCGTTTCTCTGCAGTCGCAACTGGCCAGGTTGGACGACCACGATGATGATGATGATGATGATGATGAAACTTCGACTCCTGAGCTATTGGGAACTGGCTGAAAGCTTTCGGCGCGGCTTGCCCTTCGTTAAAGCTAATTCTCACAAACCTGAGCCTAGAAACTCGGGTAATTAATTTTCAGAAAAGCGAATGTATTTCACATGAAGATTACTCATGGGTGTTGACACTTACATGTTAATTCATTAGCGGCGCTGCGGTTCATACATGCAAAATGAACGCAATTTCAACACGACGGCGCGCTTGCTCTGTTTATTTGTTGCGTGATTAATTCCGTTCTGAATTCATCAAGTGGAATGCTTAATGGTTGTTCGCATTATGCGTGATATGTGAACTTCAAAAAGCGTCCCCAGAAAGTCATGCTTGAAATGGCACAAGAAAATATTGCTAAAGGTTATCTATCACCAGTAGATTAAATGTTCCCCGATGCATGACATTCTAATTCCCTGGATTACATTGAAGCGAATTAATATAATTACGCACTTTTTTCTGACTATGAGCAGAAGCTTTCTAAGCACTCATCTCCATAAAATATCTCACTAATGAACTTACTTCCTCCTACACGTACCTACTGTACAAAAGTAGCATTGTATTCCATCCAAAATTCGTATTTCCATTCCATCGAAAATATGTTTATGCCCCGTCGAAACCGAGAAAGTATTTTTAATTTTCCTATCACTTACAATTATATAGTAGATAGAGAAGTTATTGCACTCCACCTCAAAATACCAAAATTTCATCTGAATAAAAATAGCATAGCCCTTATGTGTTTGAACCTTATAACTCCAAAAAGAAAAGCCCGTTAAATACCTAACTTAGTATTTAAGTTCAACATCGTCCATAGATACGACACGAATACCTTCAAGGAAATCCCCCACTGCAAACTATCTTTACATAAAACATTTTTAGAAAGAAAACAACATTATATCTCAAATGGATCCAGCTATTTTAATTTAATATCATATGTTTAATATATTTTCATGAAAATGAAATGTATGTATTGAGTTTTTTTGGGAAAACATGCTTTAAAGATCTCTTCATTCTGAATGCCTTTGGTATAACTGTTAAACTGTAAGATTTACACAAAACTTACTGTGTAAGTATGTAGATCTCATTAAAACGCACAATTTTTTTGTGTAGAAATATTCCTTGTTGCTTTCAATTTTAAAATACTTAATTTTTCTCAAACGCGAATTTGTCATTCCATTTGTTTTGGTTTATTCCTGGCCATGCACAGAGAACCGAACTTTAAACACATATTAACCACCTCTTGAACCATATATCTTATTGCTTTAGCCTAGTGTATTCTTTTATTTCCCATCTACTTACAAAGATAAGACTATATCTGCTAATGTTTTATCTTCATTAGGTTTTTTAATAATCATTTGTTACAGAATCGGTAGACAATATCATGTGACTGGAACATATAAATATTTATCCTTTGTCAAGTTTTAATGTCATTAACCAGGAATGTCCTATTGGAAGATGAACGAAATTGGTAAAATGTTGCCCAAATAGCTCTGGGTCTATAGGGCTTAAGTTGTCCAATATTCGTATTCTCAGCATAAGGTAAAAGATCAGAAACAGCCCTTAGGTAACTTGCCCTAACCGAGATTCGAAGTCGTGATCTCTTGAACTACTGCTGCAGATTAATAAGCCTGAAGTTTGGGGTATTTAAGTTTTTATCACTGTTAGCTTTAAAATAAAAGACGTTGCTAGAAAGTTAGAATGCCTAATGCCAGTAGTCTATTGCTGTGGATTGCACGAATAGGACAACTTTAAGCAGGTTGAAGGTAACAAAGCAACAACACATGTCGCTTGTGGTGTATTGAAAGCTGAAGGGTGTGTAATTGAACAGCCCTGAGTGGCGGGGGAGCCATAAAACCGGAAGATAATACTCCGGGGGTTATAAAAGTTATTTCTACTCCAGCGGCAGGTTATGAAGTCTTTTTCCTGGAGAAAGTCAACACAGCAACTTTGTTAATGACCCTAAGTTATACGAGCCATTTCCTACTCTACCCACAAAATGTGACTTATAAGCTTGACGGAGTTTATAAATTGACTTCCAGAGCCTCGGGCTTTCTTCTTAAAACGCTACACAGCTACGTATCACAGGACAGTTCTCGACAGAACACCACGACTTTCATATGTTTACTATCGTCAGGAACAATGCTGTGCAATCAACATAATCCACATATCCAGTTTAAACATAACTTACTACATAAAGATATTGGGGGAATAAATAAATATGTTCTGTAGTTAACGTCATATCGAAAGATGAATGAAATCGACGAAATAATGCTCGAATGGAGCTTAAAGCTACTCGACATTCATCCATTTAGGTTAAGGGAAAACCCAAGAAAAAGACTTACCCGGGTAGCTCACCTTAGCCGAGAGTTGAACTCGGGACCACTTGAATATGAAGTAGACACTGCACATTTGAAAACTAACAATTCAGAAAAATAAATTCCATATGTTAAAATCTATGCATAATTTAATATACAGGAGTTATAATTTTTTTAGAGACAAGATTCATTAGCAATGCAAGCGTTGCAGCAAAGTAATGCCTATGTAAAAGACTAGTGAAGGTAATAAAATGTTCCATAATGTCACTTTCCTTCAGACTATTTTTTGTGAATTATTAAGGAAGAATACTCAGAATTTAACAAGTCGGAGTGAAGAGTAGTGTTAGGGAAGCTTAAAAGATTTGGCAACACAGAACCTTAGAACTGGTGGGGCAGTCATGAAGTAGGCGGAACATATGTTAATAAAAAAAAAACGTCGTATTTCTAAAATGTAATTTTTCTTCACCTTTCAAATGACATAAGTTAAAATGTATTAAACAAGCGATAGTGCTTAAGCTCATTAGGTATCTGGCGATAATCGCAGCGGTATTCGCCAATTATCATTTTAGTCACAACTTATACTTCATACTTTTTGTACGGAAACAATTTTTTACACCGTTAAATATTAAGATTCCGGAAATGAGCAAATATAATACGAAGCAGTAACAGTATAATGTGTCGATTATGATACATTGTAAAATTAATCGGTAACATAGCAAACAGTTCTTGCATTAGACTGCACAAATGTTCCTAGTTAATTTAACTGGTGTTGCCAATTGTCGCACCCACCTACCCATGTCCTAAGAAAAATGTCATAGCGCAGCCGGTAGTAGATGTAAAGAGTCACTGACTCCGCTTTGTAAAGGAATCTAATAGTAGATATACAGGGTTAAAATTTTAACACCACTATAATAGTCCTTGCCCACCTTGATTTTGGTTTATAGTGATGAACCTGGCAATTTGTGGTTTGATGTTGTTTCCACAAGTAAAAGATAAAATACATGGAATCACTTTTCGTCTTCCGATAAAGCAGTGGAATATTACTAATCTAGAGTGACAACTTTGTGTTAAGTGGTATCATCGAATGCAAAAACGTTTTGAAGTTAAAGGGGAGCATTTTGAAAAACAATTCTTTTGAACTTTATAAAACTAATTTTTGTTTTATTTTCTAAACCTAGTGACGCCTTCCCGTAAAACTGTATTATATTATTTTTTGTGTGTGCACTGATGAATGACTTTAAGGTCTTTGTCAGCAAAGGTAAATAACATGTAAATATTTGATACAGCTTTTTCATCACATTAAGTACATTCTATTCACACATGCGTCAATATTATGTTCTTATTTCCTAAAGCTCGTTTTCAAAACACTATTAGGAAATGGCCCACACATCTTCATCAACAGAAACCTAGTCAAGTCCGATGCTTCAACTTCACTCCAAAACAATCACCATGGCATCAATATTTAAAGTTTTTTCCGAAAGACGCGGGCAACTAATATCCGTGTACTGGTAAGGATTTCCACCCAGGAAACTGGAAATCCCCCGGTGTTGGGAATGAGATTGCTCTTGAAACTATAATGAAGACTCTCCAGCCCCTCCCAATTACACCCGATGACGTCATACGTTTTCTGTTGTGTTGTTTTGAACACGCCCTCCTTACGTGTACGTTATTGCAGTGCTTCATTTTCTTCTCCTAAAACGTTATTCGCCAAGAGAAAGCAAAGGGTAGGGTTTAATCCTCTTTTCCGATAGTACCCAAATGCTGCTCTTCCTTAACTCTCAGAGAAAATTTTTGTTTGATTATACAAACCTGAAAAGGATATTAAATCAAATTAATTGTGATATAGAACTCATTTACTTTAACAATCATATATTTGTTCGAATCGAACTACTCTCTGCCGTTTAGACATCCTCTATATCACAGCCAGAAATATCCTGTGCGTAAAGTAAGACTAGAGTCACTAGGTAGGTAGGTAGGTAGGTGACGTCTGTGGTTTAGGGTGGTGTGGACCCAGGTAAAATAATAGGTGACACAGCATAACTATATGATGACGGGGAAGGTAGAACACGCAGTGTGGTACCTGTTTTGTAAAATTTCAAAATATTCACTTTTTAACTAATATTATATAGCATTACAAACTGTAATTTTGGGTGGGTTGGTTTAAGGGAACTAATAGGCTTAAGCTATAGTCAAATACTTTAAAAGCTGGTTGTTATGTGATTGAAATTCCTTTGCTTGAATGGCTAGGACAACATTTTGTCTATCTCTTATGGTTTACCAATTATACAAAAGCTATATAAAAGTCATCCAGAATGAAAAGGCCATCTGAGGCTATTCCCAGAAAATGCAAATTATACATTTCATTTGTCTTATAAATATCTTAAATATATGATATTTTAATCAACATCATTAGTCATTTTTGAGAAAATCAAAATGTTAGAAAATATTCCATGTAAAGAGTAGCTGGGGTGATTGATCGCCTTGGAAATCTTCGTGTCGCATCCCTGAAAGAGTTTGGTGTGTAACCGACTTTTCGTTTTTGAGCTCTGCTGTCCGCACTTACAATCTCACTCAGAGCAGTTCATATCTGTTGAACACCATAATGCCAAGAACTGCTGCAAATGCAATTCAAAGGATTCGTGACTTTCCCACAAATAATTTTGTGGCTGAAAAGGGGAGACTTTTGTACCTTATGTTCACAGTGCATTAATTTTGAAAAGAAGTCCATTGTTCAAAAATATTTGGAAAGTTTTAAATATAGATCTGAGTGATGGACATTGCTCAACCTCAGGCAGTCCTAGCAGCATACATATTAGTACTATACCACAAATGGCAGCGCATGAAAGTTCAAAGGATAATATGAAAGAATTAGTCAAAGCATAGACTTCTATTGATGTTCCAGTTCATGTCTTCCGCAACGAACAGTTTCGTCATTGGGTAGCAACAGCTACAAATAGAAACCGGCTCCCAGTGAAACCACTTTGAGGAGATATCTTGTCAAATGTGCTGAAGAAGACCTTCAGCAAAGTCTGAGGCAAAATCCGTTTGTCTAGTGGTTGATCAAACGACAGATATAAAGAATCGTAAGGTGGTGAGTATTCATGTTACTCCATTGGGTGTCTTGTGAAAACCAAAATTGTACAGCATTGCAATACTGATGTCGTTGTAAATGTAATACTTAACACACTAGATATTATTTGTGTTCACAGGTGTATCTTTGTTTTTATTTCGGACAGTGCAGAATTAAAATCCAATATTAGCCGTTCCTGAGCAGATTTATTCCATCTTCACTTCAGGTGAACGAAACGCTTCTCCAACACTGGTGTTTCATTGGAAGAAATATCAACATATGCAAGAATGGTGCAAGAAGAACATTTGCATTCTACTATTGCTTTATCCTTCTGGCAGAAACATTCCACTATGATGCCTACACTAAGTAAACTAGCAATTAAGGCAATAATGGTACCCCCATCATCTGCTTCAGTTGAGAAAAGCTTTTAAAAGTTGAATTGGATTTTAAATTCTAAACGCTTGTGTCTCACAGAAGAATATCTTGAATCTCACCTAAAACTTGCAATTAATCAACCTCAAGAATGTGGTATAGAGGCTGAGAGTGACACACATGATTAGATTTTCATTCTTTAGCATTGCTCTCTTATTGTAATGTGTTCTTGTATAACTTTATGTGAGAAACTTGCTTTACTGTTATGAAAAAAAAATCAATTAAAGTACTGAGTTTATTTGTATGAAAGAAATACATTATAAAAATAAAGCATAGTCATAAAAGACATAAAGCAAAATTATAAACAAAATAAAACACACTACGGTATGCCTTAATGATGACCCACGTATTCGCTTACAAGTGAAGCCTGAGATTTCGCGCGTCATATTGCCAACGTAAATAATATCTCGTGATGAGGAAATATGTAGAATAGTTGTAGAACTAGTGTATAGAAGTGTATTGTCTCTTTCTTGTCTTTTTAGAATATATGCCAATCACCCCGGTACTGTAGAAGCATTAAAATAAGTTCTGATTTGCTTATCTGCGTGCTTAGTGATGTCTGTTTTCATTACCAAATCGCTACCATTTTAGCATTTTTCTTGGGTGCTAGCTCCAAAGTTAATTGCACATTCCAATGAAATTATCATCCCGACCCTTGCTTTTTGTATTTTTAGCTCTAGGTATTTTTTTATATATACTTCACACTCCTCCACGTAACTGTGGGTATGTGTGGTATTGTCATGGTGCTCAAAAATATATTCCAATTCAGAATTTTATTATGAAAAATATTTCTTGCATTCCGATTACCTTACATATTTCCTGAAGTATATAAATTCTCTTTCTTGTATAATGGCTGGCAGCAGTATTTAATGTGCAACAGGAATACTGTCGGTCACCATTTCCTGTGAAACTCCTTTGAATTTACTATGGCATCAGATTCCTGTTTCCTACGTGCAAATATGCACGGCGTTGAGGTGCACCCCGATCTTTATGCGTTGTCAGGCTGTTCTAGAACAATTGGAATACTCCTTTCTAATTGGTTAACATAACTTAAGTCTCCGGCGTTGCCTCACCTTATTTGGCACAATTCACGCCATCTTGGTAAGAAAACCCGTAGACAGTGCTGGCATAAAAGAGCCATAGAGGGGACTTTTATAGCTACCCTTGAACGGGGTAGCTGCAGCTTTTCGCCGCCCTAAAAAGGGATTTATTAGTTCTATAATCATGTACTGATGACGAATCATATTAGTGAAACTTGGCCCGAATAAACAGTCATCATTTACATATCTTGTACTTGTAAGGCATCATGCTATTGACACTTGGATCGAATACACAGTAATTATTCTTATCAAGTTTTGTTCTGTTTTACCAACTGATCTACACCCCTTAGTCGCCAACCTTGATTGCGACAGTTATCAGTGGACAGAAAATGAACCAGATGGACAAGTGTACATGCGCGGAACAAAATGGTATTTACTTTCAGGACACGCTTCGTATATCAAATGACTCCTATAATGCTCACTTTACTGAGAAGATACTGTATCAAGGTCTCACAGACCACCTGCGTGCACTTACCGACACATTCCTTTAATGAATAATATTCCGCACTCTCAAAACACTCGCGCACTTCTTGGAGTTTCGCTTTAATTACTCACCATCCCAGGCACTTCTCACTAAACAAGTGAAGCGTGGGACCTTCTTTTAAACCCGCCACTGCATATAAACCTGCTGAGAGTAATTACATCAGAAAGATGCGTTAACAATATCCCGTTTCCCATCTCTGGAAGAAGGAGCTGGAATATTTAATCCTTTATATGAATGCGTAACGTATATAGAAACAAATTCCTGGAGGTTCATAAAACTAAATTTGTTTGCTATTAGAGGCGGAGAGGGGTCTGTAAAATGAGTTTTTATTACCTCCATGCATAGTCAAGTCTTCCCTCCAGCAGTTTATTAGCAGCTTGTTGGCGAATGTTCTGCGTTTTTAGCAAGGCTAACAACTTCATCGCCAGCACCAGAGCCACGAATATCTCCATGAAATTTGTCTATGAGCAGTTCTCGGGCATTTTTATTTGCAGTAAAATAAATGAATTTGCCCTTTGTATACAATACGTCTGTAAAGTATACGCCATGAACCCAATGCTACACAGTGAACTTACGCATACGCAGAAGAGAAAGCAGAAGGAATCATCACCAAGATATGTCACGAAATATTTTCTGTGTTGAGTGTTTAGCTGTAAGATATTTAACAATGTATTTTTACTTTCTCTACACGTACTATATACATAGTGTACACAGAAGATATTGTATTGCACCCAAAGATTCGATACCAAGATTTCACAGGAGATACATGTGATGAGACCCCCGAATTCCCACCCAAAAATCAGAAAAAGATCCGTGTGTGCGCGACTGTGTGTGTGTGTCTATGGGCAGCATAGCTCAAAAAAGAAAAGTCCGTTAAATATCAAACTTGGTATTTAAGTTTGGTATCTTCCAAGGATACGACACAAAGATTTTCAAGAAAATTCCTCACCCCCTGCTGCCCCTTACGTGGAAATTAAATGGATTTAAAATTATTGATTAAAATCTCTCATATCTAAGATATTTATGTGACAAATAAAATGTGTATCTTAAATTTTCTGTAATAGCCTCTAAAGATATGTTTATTTTGAATGAATTTTACAGAATTTTGCATAACTAGTAAACCATAAGAGATAAACAAAAACTTTACCACACGGAAAATGTAGATCTCATTTAAACACACACTATATGCTATACACAATATATAGAATTGACAATTTTTGAGATATTCCTTCTTATTAGTTTCAGATTTAAAACACTTAAAACACTTATAATCTTCTCATACGGGAATTTGTCAACTCCTGTCTATACAAACAAGAGTACTTACAATCGCATAGCAACCAGCTTTTAAAAGATTTGACTATCGATTTAGTCTATCGCACTCCCTTTTTTTCCTGCTACTTTCAAGGGAGTAGCTAATAGAATCCGTTCTCCTAATTTTTTCTCGATTAGCATTAAGTAAATAGAAGAATTAGCTTTTTAACAATAATTTATTGCAGAGATGTAGAGAAAGTCGTGCGAGTGGAATACATCAGATTGTTTGCGTTGTGATGTGCAGAGTTCCTGGGAAATTTTCCTTTATTCTTCCCCTGCTCTTTCTCTAGGATAGGACCCCTCAAACATGAAAACCGTACGAGTGCTGTCAAGGTTCAGAGTTGCTGTGCACCGTGCATCAGTATGATTAGGCTCCGCTAGAATATTTTGTATTGATGAAGAAACAACGGAAAAGGTGAGAAATGAGTAGACAGAGAATACAACGTAAGGGGAATTAAATAAATGAAATGCGATTATGTTACTCCGGTACCTTTGTGACATACTAAGGTATATATTTAAACTTTACATTTAATTCCAAATCAAACATTAACATTTATTTGTCAGTTATTTAATATCAGATAGAGATGGGCTTCTGACACAACTGATGGGGGTTCTTGTTCCTTGCTCAGTGCATTGTCAGCTAATTATGTCGAGAATAGAGAGCAAATAGTCCTCCGTGATGTAGGGGTAACATGCTAACCACTGGTTCCCGAGGTCGCGGGCTTAAACCCAGTGGAGGGCGATGAATTTTTTGCGGGCGTAAAAACCCTTAGCATGGCGTCCTACGGAAGGGCAGCAAAGCCGTTTGTCCTGTATCGCAGATTTACAGCGAGAAATTCAACAGTCTTTCATGCCTAAAATATGCAATAGGACGCTAAAACCGCTGCAATTAAAGAGCGTCCATAAATAAAAACTCTATTTAACTTAACAGAGAGCACTTCAACACGCAGTCCTCCCTGCCTTCCTTGTTTGAAAGTGACGTTCATTGATAGTTCAACTATTAAGCACATTACAGTTTTCTTAAATTGTTTAAGACGCCATTTACTTACCAAGATGCCTGTTCCTGTTCATAGTCACTACTATAAACGCCGTGGCGGAGTGATTAGACCGCTCGCCTCCCACCTAAACAGTCTTGGATTGATGCCAAGCGCCCACATGTAGGATTTATGATGGACAAAGCGGTGCCTAGGCAGTTTTTCTCTGGGTCCTCCGGTTTCCTCTGCCACTCATTCCACCACCTTTTCCATCATCCATTTCACTTGCAATTTATGTCGTCCATTTCCTCACGCTCATGCATGGCTACGGGCCGATCACTCATTCCAAGTTCTCCATGCTGTAGTTTCACGCCGTTGGCTCCCCGACAGACTTCTGACCCCCAGGGCACCCGCTTGTAAGTCCTAGAGAAGTGTCAGTCCTAAAAATAAGGGGAGAGCAAGCCGATTACGATAATGTAACATAAAAGACTTCACTTTACTTTTAGTCTGCGTCATATCACTTAGTGTTTATATTCTTACTTACAGGCAGAGCTAGGAAGTTCGTACCGTTCGCCATCCCGTCATACAGGTTGCGACCGACCATATCGCCACATCAGAACAAGGCATAAATAAGAAGGCACGGCGGAGAGGTAAACAAACCTGTTGTCAAGTAAACAGTACTGTTTCTAGAGAACAAAACATTCGTAAATACACACCTATTTAGAAAATTATGTAACACTTACAAATTGTTGCCTATACACAGGCTGATTTACTGATTTACTTCTTTACATATGACATCATGAAAACATCCAAGCAATTACAATACGAATTGCAACATTTACTGATTGAATCTAAAATAATATCCAAATAACAAAATTAATTTCTTAAATAGCTTAAGACTCTTACTAAGTAAAAACCAAAGCAGGAATGAAACTAAATCTTTACTCATTGGCAGCCGTATTACTGAAAACAATAATGTACTTCTGAAGCTTTTCAAATAAAAACTCATTCTACGTTCCGAGACTAAAGATTTAAAATGCGAAAAGTTCATTCCACTTGACATGATGTCATCAGGGTGTATTTAAAATATTTTATCGATTTCGTAGCAATATCTGCAGGCAAATAGCATTTGTTGGGATTTAAAAGTGTAGCTTGTATGCAATATATCACACTAAATCCTGCATTCCTTTCAATTACCCTTTTCATTTTCATCTTTATTTCACATAGGATTAGTTTATTCGTCTTGACAGTTCTACATATAGCATAGATTCAGTCAGCTACATGTCTCTGAACTGTGATAGTTGTGAGTAACTTTTTGAACAAATTTGCAGTCAATAATATATATCTGTGAAGCTGTTGCCTACTAGATATTTGTAGTTTGTAAACTAGAACTGTCATGACTTCTAAATAAGTGCACGAATAAGTACACTGCTAGATGACTTACTATGATTATAAAATAAATGTCCAAATTTGAGCAGAAAAAAGATGTTATTCGAACGCTTTCCTTCCTACCAACGTGGCACTGTGTTATGCTGTGATAGTTGTTTTGCAGTAATGGGTTACACTCTACTTTGACCTTTGCTCGCGCAAGTAGCGCCGCATGATATTATCAAGCCTGGCACGAACGTTCTAGCCCTGCTTATACGTAATGATACTTAATTTAATATAAAAAAAATCTAATGTTCACCATTTACATAACTTTCTCCAGCTGTTGCATATACAAACTATTCTTACGAAAGATTATTATTTTATTTACAGCATGCTAATCGAGATAAATATTGTCAGAATTGGTGTTATTACTTGCTTCCTTGTTGTACATTAGGGAGCACACTAGGCTAATGCCATAGTAAAATATTTTACAGGCAGTCGCTAAGTGAAACAATCGAGGTTTTCGTTCGCTTTGTATGGTCCTATTTAAGACAAAGCAATTTAAAATTGAAATAAATTACAAGGAATATCTCGAAAACGTTCAACTCTACAAGAAAAACATATATGACATAACTTAGGTGTTTTAATTAGATCTATACTTTTTGCATAGAAACCGTTATGAAACATTCTGCAAAACGCATCCAAAATAAAGAGGTTTTCGGAGGCTAATCCTAGAAAATTCAAAATATATATTTTATTTGTGACGTAATTTAATACACATCATTAGCTTTTTTTCATGACAAATTAAAAACAAAGGGTAGTTAGTGGCGGGGGATTTTCTTGGAAATATTCGTGTCGCATCCTTGGAAGATACTGAATCTAAATACCAAGTTTGGTATTTAACGGTGTTTTCATTTTTGAGCTATGCTGTCCACGGATACACACGGATCTTTTTCTAGAAATGTTTTTCGGACATTTTTCCAGCGAAATCTCGACATCGAAGTTTTTAGTAGAGTGTAATGCCTTCTCTAGCTACTATGTACATCCGTCGTAAAAAAAAAAAAAAAAAAATGGAACGCCAAATGCATCTAAGTCCTACATGACTCAGCGCCTTGTATACACCATCCGCAATACAGTTGTGTAGCGGTATCAACAAGTTATCACGAATTCCAAAACTTAATGTCACCAACTAATATGATCAATAATCATAATCAAATACATAACTTAAGTTTCTTCAACAATAAACTATCAATATTAACTAAAAATATTAACTACACTAAACATGATTCAGTTTGTAATGTACGGTATTACTAATCTTGGCATCTAGGCACAAATTCAAGCCTGTGATCTTGTGGAATCTCGTCCATATTACTGCACGTATTTAATTTGTCCTATGCTCCGAAGGGCTGTTGTATAGACCGAGAGTTCATACACCCGATATTAAGTATGTTTATGTTTTATATTTTAGTTTTAGAAGATAATGTTTATTTGCACTTTTTCAGTTATCTACACGAGTCTTAGTATAATTTATGTTTTCGTGTGCGTAGATAGGCCCATAACTTCAAATTCCAAAATTATATTCATGCAATATTAAGTTATACATATCCAGTCACAAAATTAACAAACATGAAAATGACAAGCAGTGCCAAATTTAAAACTAGGAACTTATGAGCAGAAACAAGGCCTTCTTAGCCTCTTGGCCTCCGGAACGTTGTTTTCTGACTCATGTGTGTTTTCTGTACTCATAAGTTAAGCATTACGCTATCAGTCACAGATCATTGTACCGTTTTTCCGTCTACATTGTGAACACAGCTTTTACGAAGATACACGAAGCTCTTCGATCGACACATGAAATCTGGGAATGGCTCATTTTTTGTGTCCATGGGGGTACTATATATGCACACACGGACTAGAAGTAAATGTTGCTATACCTGCTCATCATAAGACCTTCTATTCATCATTTACAATAGATTAGACCGTTTTTGGAATTCCCTACCTGAAGACGTAAGGGACTGCTGGAACGTTATATTGTTCAAGCAGAAAATTAGGGTATACATTTATTATCAAACCTAATCTGCTGCTATATTAATATGACAAATACTTCACTACTTTCATCCATTGTTATTAATATTTTATGTACTGCAAGCAATATGCATTTCAATAGTCAATGTGTTTCAACCAACATGAATAATTTCACATAAAATAATTTGTTTACAGTTTTTTTTTCTTTTCATTTCAGTATATTTGTTGCAACTTTTTATATATGTTTTTATTAAGTTGTTGCTATTTCTTTATTCATTGTATCATTGCTGTATTGAATTTAATGTATTTCCTGGTAGAGTGGAAGAGAAGGCCTTATGGCTTTAACAACTAGGATAAATAAACAAATAAATAAATACATTTTCTGATTAAAATGCAGATACATTAGTATATTAAGGGTACCTATTTAATGTTTACATGTTTATTTAATGTTTACATGCTTACTTACAGGGTTAAAAAATAAACTAAATTGCTCTCTGTGTACTATGCAGGATATAACATTAATACATATTGAAAACAGAGTTTTAGCAGAACCCTGAGACACTATAAAGGCTGTTATTTCCAGTAAAGTATTCCTGGTACTCGTTAACTTGCTCATATGAAACTGTTAACGAGCAATTCCAAACGTTTGTAACGATCGAGCCTCCGATACATATTAAAGTTGTGATTACCGCAGTTGCCGTAAAACCGATGTTGGAACTACCTTTATTAAACCCCCCCTTGGCTCCCGACCCATAGGTTGGTGCGCCACTTCTGCCAAAGTTATAGACAATGAAGTTCCTACTTTCGAAAACACGAAAGGTTGAAGAGGAAGGAAAAAAATAAAAGAGCAACGCGGCGCGAGGCACTTGAAAGAAGCAGAACAGAGTGGGGAAACTTTTCTACTTATGAACGCCTGCTACACCAGCATGCCTACCGGATTATTATTATCCAAGATGGGAGCAGAAAGCTCAATATAAGTTAGTTACTTCCACTACAGGTTAATCATGGCCTCCAACAAAGTGCCCATCTCAAGCACAGCATACAGAGTAACTACCACTTCTACCACAGTCATATAAAAGCGATATAACGGCCGCAACTTTAATTGCTTTCCCTTATTCACTACCTATATAGAGTTTGTTTGCATCTGTCCTTTAAATAATAACACGACGGCATAAAACTGGCAACCGCGAAAAATAATGTTCATTTAAATACTTGAGCTGAATCAGAATCTATTGTGATTGAATTCTACTTTCTCTCGCTAAATGTGCATTCCTGAAATACGAAACTATCAACTTGATGCTTCGGAGTGCTCTAAAAAGTGTCTTCACCTTTTCAGATAACAGCTGGCCCAACAGTAGCGTGTTTTGCAATTGCAGATAGCGACATTGCAGATTCTAGTCCAGTTTAACATTTGAATTCTGCCATTGGTCGATTGACCAATAGCTGCGCATGCGCAAGAAGAGAGAACGAACAGAAGACTATGCATTTCACGTTGGAAGGAAGAACCGATTTTCGGAAAATCTATTTATCTCTTATTTCGATCCAATTCATTTACACACACACCTACCTAATCTAATGTAACTTAACCTGGATGAAATCTGGAAGCCTGTCGTTCACCTGTCCCGTAGCCATATTGTCTCCGTAACCAATAGGAAAGGCTCAGTCTAAAAGTGAATTAGAATCTGTAATCTCGCGTGCAGATAACCTTTTGTGCAATGCAAGAACTATAGAACTCGGCGGGATAAATCCAAGTAAACGCTGGTCAGTGGTGGTGTTAGTGATAGCCACTTTCGTTCTTCAGCTCTATTATATCAGCGGCAACAGTGAAGAAATCGCACTCATTGAGAGACAGTTTCCAGACTTTTACATCCAAAGACATAAAACATACGATACGTTTGTTGACACCCTGATCAAAAGTTGCAAAAAAAAAACTATTTCTGTTAAGAATGTGGAGCTCTACCGTAAAAATCCCAATGAATTTTGGAGACGTCTTATTACCATGGATGAAACTTGGATACTCCAGAAAGTAAATCATGGTCAAAACAGTGGATTGCTCCAGGTGAACCAACTCCAAAAAAAACGCAAAGTCAATTTTGTCAGCTACCAAGGCTATGGCGAGTGTTTTCTGGGATGCACAGGGAATTATTTTTATTGATTTCTTGGAAAAGGGTAAAAGTATCATTGGTGACTGGTGAAAAGAAAAAGACCTTATTTGGCAAACAAAAAAAAATCTTGTTTCATCACGACAATGCTCCGGCCCTTCATTCAGTCATTGCAATGACAAAATGTGCGAATTAAAGTTGGAATTGCTTGAACATCCCCCCTATTCACCAGATCTAGCACCAAGTGACTACCACCTGTTCCCAAACTTCAAAAAAATTCTTGGAGGACGAAGATTTGACAGCAACGAGGTCATTGATACGGTAAACAACTATTTTGCACTACAGAAATGGTTTAATTAAATTAGAACACCAATATGACAAGTGTATTGGCCTTTCTGGAGATTTTGTTGAGAAATAAAGTAAAAAAAAAAAATAAAGCAAGAAACGGGCAACATAATTGCCTGGCGAAGCTGGCGCAGAAACGCTTTCGACGCGTCGGGTCCTGCTGTCGGCATTCAGCAGTTAAGTTTGGAGAGTCACAGTAACGAAGTGTAGCTTTTCGCCGTGTGACCATAGAGGTAGCCAAGGTGGCCTCCGGTTTGTGTGGCTGGGATCCAGATGGAGGGACATACCCACAAGGCTTAGACAGGTGGAAACCTGAACGATGTAAAGCTCCATGTCTCAAAAATCTAGGCAGAGCACTCCTGTCAGTCTATTATGTGTCTGAACAGCCTTCTATTCAGAAACCAGTGTATCCCAGTGGGGTATTCCGCGTACTCCAGTAATACCCGCAATTATAGCACTGAACTGCTCATACCACAGAGTTAGTCCTCAGCTGGTGCGGTAAAGGTGGAAAGGACACTACCATCGGAGTCCTGGAGCACGATCTATTCCGGTGATGTCGGGGACGAATGTCAGCAAATCTAATTCAAACTCTGTAGTTTATTTATTAATCGAGTTGTCCCGAAGTGGCGCAGCGGAATGTTTCCGAAATACTGGAAACGTTTACTAGCTAAAAGTAAAAATCAAATGTGTTCCATTCACATGAATTTCTCTACATCTTTGCAACAAATTACTCTATTTAGTTCATTTAATCGAGAAAAAGTTAGCAGAAATAGTCGTATTACTTGTTTCCTTGTTAGTAGAAGCGAAATAAGGTTAAAGTGATAGTCAAAAGCTGGTTGCTATGTGACTGAAGTTCCTCTGTTTGTATTGATAGGAGTAGACAAATTCTTGTATGAGAAACGTATGCTTTTCAAAGCTGAAACAAAAAACATGGAATATCTCAAAAAAGATCAACTCCAAAAAACAAAATTAAATAACATAAGTTGTGTGTTTTAACGTGCTCTACATTTTTTATGTTTTAAGTTTTCAACCATCTCGTACGGTTTAGCAGTTATGCAAAGTTCCTTAAATTTCATCCAGAATAAAGTAGTCTTTATAGGCTATGCCCAGAAAATTTAAGATCTGCATTTTATTTGTTATGTAAATATCTTTAATATATGAGATTTTAATCAAAATCGTTAGACATTTTTGAGAAAAACAAAATTTTCGAAAAAAGTTCCATATAAAGGGTAGTTGGGGGTAGGGGGATTTTCTTGAAAATCTTTGTGTCGCATCCTTGGAAGATACCAAACCAAAATTCTAAGTTTGGTTTTTAACGGTCTTTTCGTTTTTGAACGATGCTACCCACAGTCAGACACACACACGGACATGTTTCTAAAAATACTTTTTTTGGATTCAGGGGGTCTCAAAACATATATTTCTGGTGGAATATCGGTATCAAATTTTTGGGTGCAACACCTCTATACACCATGCATATAGTACGTATAGAGAAAGTTTAAAGTATTGTTTAGAGCAACGGTTCCCAACCGGTGTGCCCCGGCACCCTAGGGTGCCGTGTGATTGGCTAAGGGGTGCCGCGAGATATTGAGATAAACAAAAAAAAAAGACCTTCTACTGAAGCCTTAAGTCTTGTAAGGTCTTGAAATAAAATAAGTCAAATCAATTACTCTCATGCGCGGCAGATGATGATAGTGGTCGATTCATTTCAATAATTCAGTTATACTAGTATCCCACAGATGGCATTACAATAACCTGCCGAACATTCCCGAGACTACTCGCTTCCTCACGAACATTCCGAGACATCGACAGATGAATATATAAAAGTGTACGCCGCTTGGCGCTTTCAGTTGTCTTCCTCGCGTTGATTCACAGTGTTTAGCTATGGATAAGTTCATTGCCAGGACAGTGAAAGTGAACAGTTGGCTCCTACTGCTTGCTTTAAGAAGCCAAATCTTACAGTTTCTCCCGGACCGTCGAATTCACCACATAAAGAAGACAAACGAAAGAAAAGAACATACCAGGACAGTTACTTAGCGTATGAATTTAAGTGGAATAACAACGAGGAAAACCCTATACCTGTGTGTTTAGTTTGTGGCGAAACACTTAGCAACGAGGCCATGGTACCTAGCAAACTGAAGCGGCATCTTACAACAAAGCATCCTAGTGTGTCACAGAAAAGTGTAATGTGTTTTTCACATATATTAGAAGGGGAGAAGAAAACAGCTGTGCGAATGGTAAAGAGAATGACCATAGGTGATACTGCTCTTGAAGCCTCATTTAAAGTAGCAGAACTGAAAGAAACCTCATACTCTTGGAGAGGAAATCATTGGCCCTGCATGTCAAGTTATAGTTTCAACAATACTTGGCAAAGCAGCAGCTAATCAAATTTCGAATGTTCCTCTGTTCAACAACACAATCAGCCGCAGGATATCTGAAATGTCATGCAATATCAACGAGCAAGTCACGGAGAAAATAAAAACTTATAGAACATTTGCTTTGCAAGTAGATGAGAGTCTCGATATTGGTGACAAACCGCAACTCCTTGGTTTTATCAGATATATTGATGAAAAAGATATTAGTGAACAGTTTCTGTTCTGTAGACCGCTGGAGACTACAACCACAGGCCATGATATTTTCGTTTCTATTAATTCCTATCTCAATGACCATGGTCTTTCATGGAAAGACTGTTGTGGTATGTGTACAGATGGTGCACCATCTATGTCTGGGAAAATTAAAGGTTTTACTGCCAGAGCTCTCAATGAAAATCCATCCATTATTATAACTCAATGTTTTCTGCATAGAGAGGCATTAGTCGTGAAAGCGTGTAATGAAGATTTTGCTGAAGTGTTTAACCAAGTTATGAAAATGGTGAACTATATGAAGTCTCGACCTTTAAAGTGCAGAATTTTTGAACAGTTATGTCGCGCAACGGATGCATCTCATACCTCTTTGTTACTTCACACAGAAGTAAGGTGGTTGTCGCGGGGTCGTGTATTGAACCGGTTTCTCGAACTTAAAGAAGAGCTAAAAACTTTTTTTAAGGATGAAAATCAAGACACATTTCATGAGCTCTTACTAAGTGAATCTTGGTGTTTTGAACTGTCGTATCTGGCAGATATTCTTCATAAGCTGAATGAACTGAATGTTTCGATGCAGGGTCGACATGAAACAACAATCTCCTCAACCAATAAAATGAAAGGTTTTAAAAGAAAACTTAGTTCTTTAAAGTCTGCAGTTCAAAAAGGAGATTTGTCGAACTTTCCATCTCTTCTTAACGTGGCAGGAGATAAAGATCTGGGTAAACTGAAAGACCGCATTTGTGATCACTTATCAAGATTGCAAGATGCAATAGATGCGTACTTTCCAACTATTTCCACTACGAATCTCGACTGGGTTGTCTCACCATTTGATTTCGTAGATAGTGCAGAGGAAATAGATTTCACTGCTTGCGAACGAGATGAATTTATTGATCTTTGTGCTGATTCCACACTCAAAGGTAAGTTCACCAAGAGTGAGGCGTCGGTGGCTAGTTTTTGGCTTCAACGGAGAGAGGAGTACCCTAACCTAATGAAGAAAGGAATTAACGCATTTTTGCCCTTTTCAACATCCTATCTATGCGAGCAAGACTTATCTGCTATGGTGACAATAAAATGCAAAGCAAGAAATAGACTGAATAACCTTGAGGATGATTTGCGTGTTTCACTGTCAATTGTAAGACCCGACATCACATATCTGTGCTCTAAGCATCAATCACAAGTTTCACATTAATCATTAATGGAACAAAATTTATTGATGTATTTTTACTCAGTGATTGTAGTAAAGTTTACTGTATTATGTTATGGTGTACGTTATTATTATATCATATTTCAATAAATTAACATATTAAGCTTAATTTTCTTTTAATTCAAGGAAGGGTGCCCCTGGTGTTTAATGTTATTCCCAAGGGTGCCGTGAACTTCAAAAGGTTGGGAAACACTGCTTTAGAGGCTATTCCCAGAAAATTTAAAATCTGCATTTTATTTGTCGTGTAAATATCTTTAATATATGAGATTTTAATCAAAATCGTTAGAGCCATTCTTGAGAAAATCAAAATTTTTGAAAAAAAAGTTCCATTTAAAGGGTAGTTGGGGTGGGGGGATTTTCTTGAAAATCTTGGTGTCGCATCCTTGGAAGATACCAAACCTAAATACCAAGTTTGGTTTTTAACGGTCTTTTCGTTTTTGAACTATGCTACCCACAGACAGACACACACACGGACATGTTTCTAAAAATACTTTTTTTGGATTCAGGGGGTCTCAAAACATATATTTCTGGTGGAATATCGGTATCGAATTTTGGGTGCAATACAACACCTCTATACACCATGTATATAGTACATATAGAGAAAGTAAAAGGAGTGTGATGAGCTGGGACTGAAACTTGATGAGTAATCAACTTTATAATTTAATCTGTATTGTAATTAGAGGAAAAGTACAACTCCAATGCACTCTTGTGCAATAGCCTTAATGGCATTCTCGTATTATATCTTGATTACACTTGGTTACCGTGCTATAATGATTGAATCGTGTAGATGGCCAGAGTTCTCGTATACAAGAGCATAACTCATTAACCTATTTCAATTTGTGATTAGTCTTTAATGGTTAACGGTATTATCATTTATATGTTATTCTTTGATTATTTTAAACATATTGTCATGATTTATTGAGAGGAGCTAAGATATGTCGATAGGCCTATCCATATTTCACCGAAGACATTAAACCAAAACTAACCTCAAAAGTGAGAAAAATATTAAGAGTCGCTTATTCTTGAAAAACACCTCATCACACTAGGTCACTTCTGTCAGCACAGTTCTTAACCATGAGTGACCGACAATTCATGATATATTTAGATATATATCTAAGCTGTGGACGTATTATTCTAATATATGATAAAAATCTGAAAGTATTTATACCAATCGTTATGCTTAACAAGAAACAATTAGATATTTTGCAGATCTTTCTTTGTGGTTCAGTCTTGGTATTATTTGAAATAATAATTCTTTATTTCAAAAAGGGTGTATTCCGTTACGTTTTTAAAACGAATGTAATTTGTTAAACTTAAAACATTTATTTGTTTTTTACTATATAGGTAGTGATTTTTTTGGGGTGGTGAACTCCCCACTTGGTCAGATAGACTATACAGGTTCCACTCTAACCCGCCCGGTCAAATTTGCATATATCTACTTAATGATCACTCTCGCTCTATATATCTATGTTTTTCTACCAGACCTCATAACTTGAGGTCAGAGTTACAGGAAGTTTCTACTGCCACAAAAATTCTACTACTACTGCAAGATGCCAAATGAGAGCGGGGTAACACAAATAAAAATGATTTTGAGCTGGCTGTGTAGTAAACAGAACTTCAAATTGCTGTAAATTACTTTGTTTGTGCGAATGCATATATGTCAGGCATGATCTTATGAAAGGTATGTAAACATGCATGTAAGGTATGTATCTATAGGCTGTAAGGTGGTACAAGTGCAGATATTTCGACTGGTAATTACAACCGTGTAATGAACACATAGCATTAATGTTTGCTTCAGTTTTGCTTCATTCCCGGACTTATTGTATGTTTTGATGTTGGTTGGCACAGGATATAGCTGTTAATTTTTCCTGGGACCGTGGTTCGGAAGGCGCAATCTTTAGTGGACGAGCCTCGTTATAACGTATGTTGTATCGGAACTGAGCTTGAATGCTTTCTGCAAGACCAATAACCCTACCCTACCTAGGCCAGCAGGTCACAGATTGGGGTGAGAAAACCTGGAAGCTAAACGGATAGTGTCTGTGGTGTGCATTTAAGAGCTTGTAGAATACATCAGGTAGCAAATTGTGTGATTGGTTTGTAGGGAAATTGTTACACGAAGAGAAAAAACAATCAACTCATAGAGATGGACACATTAAGATACCATTTATTAAACTGTATGAACACCACTATGGATATACTGCGTTTATTCTGGCACTCGAATTCGCAAATCTGCAGAGGTAAGAGAATGATTTAAAGAAACGTTTTCATCAACAATTTTAGAGCCATTCAAAGTAATGACAACTTTCTCGTGACACTTGTTGCTTGGATGCGTGGGATCGCCTCGGAAATCTTCGCTCCAAGTCCGTAATAGAAATCCGGTCTAAATAAGACATTTTATAATTTTCACTTTTTGTTCGTAAGCCACGCTTTTCATATACAAACACACAAGTGGACTTGCAGCAATAAGTAGGTAAGAGATAGATAAACTGATAAAAAAAAAAATTGTCACTCATATGTGTACTTCTGGGAACGTAGGACTCAAATACATAAAGGGCATTAAATGTATTTTAGTTGGATTTATATTTTAAAGATAAAACGGATTTATTTTCGTTGAATTTGCTAATACCCCCCCAAAAATATTTAAACGAAAAAAAACTTATAGCTTCTCCAGTATGCTAGTACAATGTAATAGCAGATTTCAGAAGGTAATGCATTCCACCCAAAATTTTGATAACGAAATTTCACCGAACATGCATGTTTTGATGACCCCCAAACAAACAGCGTTTTAGAAAAAGATGTTTGTGTGATTATAGAAGCATAGCTCAAAAACAAAAAAGTATGTTAAATACCAAACCTGGTGCTTAAACTCAGTGTCTTCCAATGATATGAAACGAAGATTTTTAGGAATTTCCCTCAAACCTCAGCTACCCTTTTTGTGGTAAAACATTTATAAACTTCTAACTGCCGCATAAATAGATCTAACATATATATTAAAATACCATATGTTTAAGGTATTTTCACGACAAAACATATATCTTAAATGTTCTAGAAATAGCCCCTGATGTCCTCGTAATTATGGATGACTTGTGTTTAGCGGTAAACCGTAAGAAACAGACATCTTAGTACACAACAAATATAGATTTGCTTTTAAAATACACATTTCTTTATAGAGTTAAAGTTTAGAGATATTCCTTGTTATTGGTTTCAATTTTAAACTATTTAAACCTATTCAAACAGAAATTCATCTTTCGTTTAATATCTCTTTTGTATTACTTCTGGCCATGCAAAGAGGAGCAACTTTCAATTATTTCATATAGCGGCTGGCTTTTTAATGATTTCACTAACGCTTTAGCTAGTGTATTACCTTATTTCGCTTTTGCTTACAACGAAGCAAGTAATAGAACCATTTTTGCTAGTGATTAACTCGATTAGCATGATGAAATAAAAGCATACTCTTTTATAACAATAGTTTGTAAGAAAAAGCCATGTGAAGATATTCTTTGTCAAAAACTGCTCTAACGATATTCTTGTTAAGTTTTTTGTTTTAGATATAGCTAATGGTATATAAAAATTTGGATGTAACTAAAACAATAATAGTTTTAGCACATTTCTACAGAAATAAATAAATAAATATAAGGAAC
This sequence comes from Hymenopus coronatus, assembly GCA_030762935.1. Lineage (NCBI taxonomy): Eukaryota > Metazoa > Arthropoda > Insecta > Mantodea > Hymenopodidae > Hymenopus > Hymenopus coronatus. Next base: position 78,901,347 of record CM060894.1, read on the forward strand.
TTAATATGTTAGTGAACAGAAGACCGAATGTTCTAGAGCCTTCAGAGAAATGCTAGCTACCAAGGTTATTCGACTGAGAGGGTGTGTATTTTCCTCTTGGCACCATTCAACCAATGGACAGAGATTTATATTTACAGTGTTCATTAAATCTTCTCACATCTTCAACGGGATACTTATCAGTTGGCTTTATCTGTAAACGTGCAGTACATACGTGCCCGACATTGCTAAACTTTTCGAGGAAATCAATAGAGGTAACGTGGGGCAATTGCCCCCACTGCTGCATTTGTTCCTCTGTAGCTGCAGACTTTTGTTTCTCAAAGCCTACCTGACCCTAACATCCCTGAGATTGTGGTACATTTTATTGCATGGTCAATTGCTGCTAGAGGAGCAACTGTGTTTATTTCCTTCTCCGAGAACCTTCTCTTCTGTATCAGCATAGTAGCTTCGCATAGTCAACTATACCTACACAAAACAGGAAGTTGGAGTTGGGAAAGAGAATGCGTAAAAGGATACAAATCAGTAAGTCTTAATATTTTCTGCCAACCTTGTACTTCAACAAATTAACGGCCTCCCAAGACTTCACTCGTGAAATTTATATAGAACTTTTAAAACGTTTTCGATAACATGAATACAACTCTCTTAACAGATTCTAAAATTAATGTAATTTGGTAGTTAATTACTCTACAAATATGTTAAAATAAATAAAAAATCTGATGTTCATTCACATGACTTTCTCTACATCTCTACAGTAAATTATTATTAAAAAGCTTAATCTTCTATTTACTTAATGCTAATCGAGAAATAATTAGCAGAAAGGGTTTTATTACTTACTTACTTCTAAGTAGACAGGAAATAAGAGACCATAGGTTAAATCGATAGTCACATCTTTTGAGCCATTTTTAAAAAAATAACAATTTTCAAAAAATATTCCATGTAAAGTGTAGTTGGGGGTGGGGGGATTTCCTTAGAAGATACTAAACCTAAATACCAAGTTTGGTTTTAACGAACTTTTCGATTTTAAGCTGTGCTGCCCACAGACACACATACACACAGAGATACATGCAGACAGACACACACGGACATTTTTTCTAAAACTGTTTTTTTTTTTGGATCCAGGGAGTCTCAAAACATGTATTTGCGGTGAAATCTCGATTTCGAATTTTGGGTGCATTACAATACCTTTCTATACACTATGTATATAGTACTTGTAGAGAAAGTAAAAAGTAAAGTTTAATTATTTATTCTTAGTTTTATGCGTTAAATTGTAATTCAGATTTATGTGCTTTTACCTATGAAAGTATTTTATTGTTTAGAACCGTCTTCGACAAATTTAGATTTGTTCCGCTAAACTCTTTTAATTTAATGTTTTTAAAGAAGACGTACTAGCTAGAGCAATATCGAAATTTATCTTTTCTAGCACGTACATATTATGCACATAGTAGCTAGAGAAACGATTGTAATCCAGACAAAAGTTCGATACTGAGGTTTCTTCAGAAATACATGGTTTGAGACTCCCTGAATCCAAAAATGTTCATGTGTTTCTGCCAGTGTGTGTGTACTTAATACCAGTAGTGTATAGACAAGGTATGTATTGCTCCCAAAACTTAGGTACCGAGGTTTCACAGGAAATATATATATCACAGGTCCTCTGAGTCAAAAAAAAAAAATAATAGAAAATGGTCCGCGGATGAGTCTGTGGACAGAATACCTCCAAAACGAAAAAATAGTTAAATACTAAATTGGTTTTTAACTTTAATAGGTATGTTACAAGGACATGACAGGAAGATTTTCAAGAAAATCCCAACACCACAAACTCCCCTTAACATGGACATGTTTTAGAAAATATTTTTCTTATAAATGACTCGAATTTTTTTTATTTAAATACTATATATTAACATATTTACATCACATATAAATGTACATTTGAATTTTCTGGGAATAGTCTCTAAAGATATCTGCATTCTGGATGAATTTTGCGTAACTGGTAAATCTTAAAACGGACAAAAACTTACCGCACAAAAAATGTAAATCCTTTATTTAATTATGCTGATTTTAGTTTCGTTTCGTAATCGGCTTACGCTTCCCGTATTTGTAGGACTGACACCCCCCCCCCTCTAGAACAAGCCAACTCGTAGTGGTTAGAAGCCTGTCGGGGAGCCAACGGCACGGAAACACAGAATAGGGAGCCTGTTACAAGGGGTCGACCCGTAGCCAGGCATGAACAGTAGGAAGTGGATGATATAAGATGTAAGCGAAATTGATGGAAAAGGAGATGATGTAGTAATTGGTGGAATGAGTGGAGGGGAAAACCGGAGGACCCATAGAAAACCCGCCCAGGTCCGTGGTCTATCCACTCGCACATATCACCGCCTGTTGATTTTAGTAATGTTTATAATTTTTACTTTCTCTATACGCACTATGTACATAGTGTATAGAGGAGGTATTGCACTCCACCCAAATATTCGATACCGAGATTTCACCGGAAATATATGTTTTAGGGTCCCCTTTATCTAAAAAAAGTATTTTCGGAAAAAGGTGCGTGTGTCTGTGTCTGTGAACACGATAATTCAAAAACGAAAAGTCTGTAATATACCAAACTATATAAGTTTAGAATCTTCCAGGGATGGGACACGAAGATTTTGAAAAAAATCCACCCACCCCAAACTACCCTTTACATGGAACATTTTTCGAAAATGTTGAATTTCTTAAAAGTGGCTCTAACGATTTTGATTAAAATTTTGTATATTAAAGATATTTACCTGACAAATAAAATGTATATCTTGAATTTTTTGGGAATAGCCTCTGAAAACTATTCTGGATGGATTTTACGGAAGTTTGAATAACTGCTAAACCGTAAGAGATGGACAAAAACTTATTACACAAAAAGGTAGAGCACGTTAAGACACAATTTATGTCATATATTTTTTTTCTTGGAGTTCATCGTTTTTGGGACATTCCTTGTTTTGGTTTCTGCTTTGATAAACATACAGGAATTTGTCAACTGCTGTCCATACAAACAAAAAACTTCAGTGACATAGCAACCAGCGTTTGACTATCACTTTAACCTATGGTACTCTTATTTCGCTTCTACTTACAACGAAGCAAATAATAAGAGTATTTATTTTTAATTGTTTCTGATTAGCATGAAGTAAATAGAAGTATAAGCTTTTTAAGAATAATTTATTCCAGATATATAGAGAAATCACGTGAATGGTACACATCAGATTTTTGTAATTTATAATTAAATGTTATGTAATATATGTTTTAATTTATATATAAGTTGTATACCTAATGTTGAAACGTTATAATTTGTTTTGTAGAGTTGACTGGTTCAGAGATATTCCACGTTATTGCTTGTTGGTTTCAATTTTAAACTACGTTACTTTTCTCGAACGAAGTCACCTTTCATTTCAATTCTCTTTTGTTTTACTGCTGATATGCAAACTTCTATTGCTCACATTGCGAAGAGCTTTTAAAAGAGTTGTCGATCGATTTAGCCTAGCATACTCAGTTATTTATTTCCTTTCTGTTTAGAAGGAAGCAAGCAAAACGAGCAATTCTGGTTATGTTTATCTCGATTAGCATAGTACAGATTAGCATAGTATTATCTTTAATAAGAACAGTTACTTTGTAGAACAGATAGGAAAAGTCATGTGAATGGAACACATCATACATATATATTACACATTTTGGAATAAATTGCCCTAAATGTGAAGAATTTAAAGTGCATAATAATAATAATAATAATAATAATAATAATAATAATAATAATAATAATAAAGCGAACAAATTATATCAACGATATATATGGCAACATGGTAAGACAAATGCCAGAAACAGAAATTTAGGGCAACTAAGATAAATATGGAGTAATCTTTTTACTTTCTCTACACGTACATGCTGTAAAGAGAAGGTATTGCAATGCACCCAAAAATTCGATAGAGAGATTTCACCGGAAATACGTGTTTTGAGTCTCGCTGGATCAGAAAAAAACATTTCTGGAAAACTTTTTGTGGTTTGTGTTTGTGGGCAGCATAGCTTAGAAAACGAAAAGATCAAGAGATTTCACCGGAAATACGTGTTTTGGGTCTCGCTGGATCAAAAAAAAAAAAAACATTTCTGGAAAAAGTTTTGTGCGTGTGTATGAGCGTGTATGTGTGTGTTTGTGGGCAGCATAGCTCAAAAAACGAAAAGACCGTTAAATATCAAACTTGGTATTTAATTTTGGTATCTTCCAAGGATGCGACACGAAGATTTTCAAGAAACCGCCCCCCTTCCAGCTACCATTTACCTGGAACTTTTTTCAAAATTTTTGATTTGCTCAAAAATGGCTCTTACCGATTTTGATTAAAATATCGTATATTAAGGATATTTACCTGACAAATGAAATGTATATCTTGAATTTTCTGGCAATAGCCTCTGAAGACTACTTTATTCTAGATGAATTTTACGGAATTTTGCATAACTGTTAAACCGCAAGAAATAGACAAAAATTTACAACACAAGAAATATAGAGCACATTAAAACACACAATTTATGTTATATATTTTCTTTTCGGGAGTTGACCGTCTTTGAGATATTCCTTGTTTTTGGAGTTTGGCAATTCGTGTCCATACAAACAAGGAACTTCAGTCGCATAGAAGCCAGCTTTTGATTATCACTTTAACCTATGGTAGTCCTTTATTTTCCTTCTATTTACAAGGAAGCAAGTATAAGACATGAAGTAAATAGAAGCATTAGCTTTTTAACAATAATTTGTTGCAGAGAGTAGTGAAAGTCATGTGAATGTAACACATCAGATTTTTAAAGACTTAACAGGCCTGTATGACCTAATACGCGGTATAGTGATGATGAGCTTTGAAGTGAAGTGAATGAAAGGAACAATTTTATTCAGAGCTGTGAGGTTGTCGCTTATTCGCATTTTCTTCTGATGGGCTGTGTGAATATCAAAGTGCTCGAGCATGAGAACTCAAATACCGCTTTTAAAACCAGCAGAGAAACAATCACCGTTAGCTTGTACTGCTGGATATTGAGCTTGGCGGGATAAACAACAAATCACTCTGCATATCGCTCGCTCACACAAAAGCAGCTGAAGTTAGAATGCCGTGCCTCGCTGCATTTCAGCCATTTTTTCCACTACAAGGAAGGGCACAAAAAAGCACGGTATAATCCAAACATCTGGATTTGTCTTTACGGCCTTTAAAACAGACGCAGAAAGCGTTTTGTGAGAATAAATATATAGACATATTTTTGCAGCCCAGGATGTTCTTTAAAGCTAGCACCGCTTAAGAACAAAAAATAAAATAAAAAGCACCCCCATCCTGATGTATGAGCCCACTCTTTTCGCCCCAGAGGCCCATCCCTTCATTCTTTCCGGTTTCTTCGCGGTGTCGACAGTCATTTTTTTTCTCTCTCTCTCCCCCTCGACTCCAAAAGTGAGCACACAACAACAACGTGTTTCCAAGCAACGCGCTCTTCTTTTGTCTCCGGCAAAGTGCTGAAGATGGAGAGGACAACAATTTAGCAGGAAGTTCATTACCTCTCCATTCTCCGCGCTGGAAACTGACATTGTTTCTTCAGTCTGCCTTCTCTGCAGCCCGCAAAATTTTTCTTTATGTGAGCTGTTCTCTTAATTGATTGGGAGATTGTTAGTCACTCCGGTATTTTTAGCTTTTGCAGACATTATTCTCTCACCGACGTGCATGAATTTCCAACCAACTCTTTGATCAAAATTGCTGGCAATGTCGTGTAAACAAAAGCTGCATATACACATTGCATACATTTTTATAAACATAGTACGATTAGACTAAGCCCTATTAAAATTATATCTGTTCAGCTTCCCTCTGATGAAGTCTATTGGTAACTAAGCTCCCGGCGGTTACTCGAATAAATCCGAGTAAAACAATAGAATCGAGGAATGCTTTGAAAAGACAAGACCAGTCTTTTATGTTTCCCAGATTGTTATGAATTCACATAGAATTCTCATTAATGTTGTGTGGATCGTATGATGTATATTTTAAACGAATTATTAATAAATAGAAAAGAATGGCTAATTACCTTAACCACATTTAGATTTCTGGTAATGCAATTTTGCCAATTCAACAGCTACGAGATAACTAAACGACAGTCGGCTTTGGCCAATTGACTGACTTAGAGTATATTTAATAATTTTAGTAATAATAATAAATTATTTGTAAATTTAAATTTAAAAGGAATGAACAAATGTGATGTCCTATTACCATGACATCTTCATCTATAATACAGATTCCCGTCATTTCTCCGGGCGAACTTCAGTCTGAGGCTTATTATGCTATCTGAATCGTTTAGAGCCTGTATCCCTTAAAAACAAGTGTAGCCTTGCAGTGGGTATGGGTGATACTTCTTCTGGCTCTGTGAACATTTTCCCAAAAGCTTTGTATCCCTTGCGAGCCAAAGCTTCGCAGGAGCGTAAAATGTGCTGGGCTGTTTCAGCCTCCTTCCTGCAAAATCTGCAGTCTAATTTACTTTGAAGCTCTCCAATTGTGTTGAGATGCTTTATCACAGGGGCATACCCTGTGAGGAAAACAGCAATTGTTCTAAGCTGAAGTCTGCTACATTGTAGCATTCTCTCAGCTCTTTCCTTACATGGCTCTTGATAAATAGTTTCCCATGTCTAATTTACATGACCAGCTCTTCTACAAACTACTTTTACAAAATATTATTCCTTTATCTACATCATACTAATTGAGATAAACGTTGGCATAAATGGTATTATTACTTATTTGTATGCAGAAGTGAAATAAGGGATAAGCAATAACCGAATCTTTTAAAAGCTGATGTCTATATGAACAATTGAAGTTCGGTTCGCTTTGCATTGCCGCAGTAAAATCTGATATGTTCCATTCACATGAATTTTTTCTAGATCCCTGTTACAAATTATTGGTAAAGATTATTCTTATATTACTTCAAACTAATAGAGATAAATGATAGTATAATTGGTCACATTATTTGATTCCTTGTAAGTAAAGGGGTTTGGTTGATGAGAGGTAAATTAAGTAAAATTAAACAAAGGCTCTTCCTTCAAAAAAACCAAAACAAAAAAAAATCGCCCCCTTATATGATAATATTAAGATGATTTGAGGTGAAATTTATATTATTTTGAGGTATTATATAATGGAAATAAAGGAATACATTACTCTAAAACGATAGTTGAATCTTTTAAAAGCTGGCCTCTATGTGAACAATTGAAGTTCGGTTCGCTTTGCATTGCCAGCAGTAAAATCTGATGTTTCATTTACATGACTTTTTCTAGATAAGTGTAACAAATTATTGTTAAAAAGATTATTTTTTTATCTACTTCATGCTAATTGAGACAAGCATTAGCAGAATAGGTCTCATATTACTTGCTTCCTTACAAGTAGAATGGAATTAAGGGAGTGCAATAGGTGAAGGCGATAGTCAAATCTTTTAAAAGCTGATCTCTACGTGAACAATTGAAGTTCGGTTCGCTTTGCATTGCCAAAAGACAAATTTTATATTTGCTATTCACATGACTTGTGTACATATCTGTAACAAATTATTGTTACTTATTCTTCTCTCTATTTCATGCTAATTTACATAAACGTTAGCATAATTAGTTCTTATTACTTGCTTTCTTGTAAGTAGAAGGGAAATAAGGAAGTACACTAGGTGAAAGCGATAGTCAACTTCTTTAAAGCTAGTTGCCATGTGGTTGAACTAGGTTTCTTTTCATGGGCAGGGGTTTACACATTTCCGTATGAGGAACCAATAACCTTTAAAATTTTACTGCTTCTTTAACAAATCAGGTTATTATAACAATCAACCATTTCGACGCGGAAAATAAAATCCAGCAATGACCAACTTCTCTTAGTGAAGAATGAAGATGTGGCCTTAGAAGAAGAGAGCTGAGCGCTGAGTCATATATCCTGGTTCACGAGCGTGTGTTCCCAAAGTTTGTTAATCAGTTTGTAACCGCAATAAGAAACTTAGCAGAAGATCACTTCACCTTCCTCCGCAGCCTCCTGTTAATATTTGGGAGCCAGCGCTCTCTGATCAGCTCCGTTGTCTTAATTACAAATTACATCCTGCTTGTTGGATTCTATTAAAGCCAGGAGCATCTCCTAGTCGTTAAGTCAGGGGTATCCAAACTTCTATTCCCTTCGCTAGTAATGAAAGCGCCTCATCGACATCACAGAGGCATGACACACCATTGGCAATACCGTAAGACATCTTCGCTAGGGGCTCGTGTAGATTAGACTAGGAGTATAGCGGAGCATAAAAATTGCTGGCGAAAATGGTATGAGAATCTGCCCCATTTGTGAGAGGGAAAAGCTGTGGACCCCTATATTGGTAAGTGTAGGGTCACGGAGGGATGGAGGGAAAAATATTTATCGCGATCCTTTACCACCACGAATCTAGAGCTAGAAGCATGTTGGATGCCATTGGCAGGCACCGAAGAAGAAGACTGGCTAGGTCAATTTTTACTTAAGGTAAGACAGCTAAGATCTGTGAAGGCTGACAATAGAGAAGAGCGGAGAGGGGATAAAAAGAGCTAAACAAAAGTGATTACATGCATATCTTTTATGTCATATTTGTGTTGTGGTTTTATATATTATGTATTTATAATGTGTATATATTTCTCTTAAATGTATTTGTGTATTATAATAGGGTACATTATATAGATGTACTCTGTGTTGTAAATTTAAATTACTGTGTTTGAATATTCTTTGTCTTTTTATTTTCGTGTTTACTCTTTTAATCCTTTGTTACCGTTTTAATATTGCTTACTATTGTTTAGTATTGCAAGAGCATGTACGTCTGTAGACCCGTACGTTTGTTGAAGCTCAATGTATGATACTGTAATTTCAATAAATACACTTATTCATTAATTCATTCATTCATTAAACAGCGCTCAGTATCAGTGTGCAAATCAAGCTCCTTGCTGAAAGGGGGAAATATTTCATCAATTTTAGACACAAAATTAAAAACCAATGTGATCCATTCACAATACTTTTTCTACATGTCTGTAACAAATTATTGTTAAAGAGCTTATTCTTCTGTCTACTTCATGCTAATCGAGATAAACATTAGCAGAAATGCGTTCTTGTAAATACAAGGGAAATAATGGAATATACTGGGCTAAAATGATAGTCAAATCTTTTAAAATCTGGTTGCCATGTGCATGAAATCCTTTTTTGTTTTTTGTATTACCAGGTGTTGACAAATTTTCATATGTGAAAAGTTTTAGAACTGAAATCATTAACAAGAAATATCTCAAAAATGGTCAACTTCACGAAAAAAAGTATATCACATAGATTGTGTGTTTCAACGAGATCTACATGAGTAAAGAATAAAGAGGTCTTCAGAGGCTATTCCCAGAAAAATCAAGATATAAATTTCATTTTTCATGTAAATATCTTTAATATACGGTATTTTAATAAAAATCGTTGTTCATTTTTGAAAAAAATAAAAAAAAAGTTCAAAATGTTTCCATGTAAAGGGTAGTTTGAGGTAGGGAGATTTTCCTCAAAATCTTCGTGTCTCATCCTTGGAAGATACTTAACTTAAATACCAAGTTTGGTATTTTACCGACTTTTCTGTTTTGAGTTATCGGTTCACGGACATACTGAGACACGTTAACGTTTATTTCCGGTGAAATCTCGGTATCGAATTTTTGGTGGAATACAATACCCTCTCTATACGCTATGTACATAGTAGTGTAGACAAAGTAAAAATGAACGCTTGGTGGCAACTTCATTGGCAACAACTCTTGATGCAGTATTCCCAATAGATTATGGCTATCGTGTGGAGAGCCAAAGTGACCATGACCGCTGAAACAAGGTTATACTATTTAACGCTAGACTATTATAAACGAGAGACTATTTGGAAAAAAAATATGATTATATGTTCAATTCACATGGCTTTCTCTACATCTCTGTAACAGATTATTCCTAAAAATTTTATTCATCAAACTACTTCATGCTAACTGAGATAAACTTTAGCGGAAATGGTCTTTATACGTTTTTCCTTGCAAGAAGAACGGAAATGATGGGAGTACAGTAGGCCAAAGAATAGTAAATTTTTTTTAAAATTTGATATGTGATTGATATTAGTTTCTTTGCGCTGCCAGAAGTTGCAAATTCTCCGTATGAGGAGAGCTAAGTATTTTAAAACTGAAGCAAATAACATGGAATATCTCGGGAAGGGTCAACCCTACGAAAAATTGTATACTACATAAATTGTGCGTTTTTAACAAGGCATTAACACATTTCTGTTTAGCAAGTTTCTCTCCATTACTTACGATTAATCAGTTTTGCAAAATTCATCTAGAATGAAGAGGTCTGAGGGGTTATTCCTAATAAATTAAAGACATATATACATTAGGATTTCCTCAAAAATGGCTGTAATGATTTTGATTATAATACCATAAGTTAAAGATGTTAATATATATATATATATATATATATAAACATGTGCATCCTGAGCTGTGAGTAGATTTACTGACATGTTAAATAACTCATTTTTGACAAAATTCCGGCACACCGGTGACGCTGATATGATCTTGGTAATTGGCAAGAAATAAAATATTTTTTTAAGTTAGAATTTTCCTTTCTACCTACTACATTGATAATTCCTACTATTATTACTATTAATACTATTAGAATCACTACTATTACTCTAATATCAACCAAGAAGTAATACAAGTAATGCTGTCTGTCACTTTTTAATATTTACATGGATCACTTAAGCAATAGGTGGAAATTAAATGTTCCCCCAAGTATTTGTTTAAAATAAAATTTAGTTTTAAATATTTTAATTTTTGCCAATAGAAAGCAATCATGAACAACAACACAGATTAACTTTGAGAAATATATTACATATTTTGGAAAATATATGTAAATAGTAAAACTTATAAATATCTATGGAGAAAACTAAACAAAACAACAACAAAAAAAGCAATTGTTACAAAGATAAGTGATACTCTGATAAAGTTATATGTAAATAATAAGTCCTTGAACAGGTTACCCATTTCAAATATTTAGAATGTCTTATGCCTATTATCACGATATAGAAATAAAGTTGATATGATGCTGAGTACGATCCGTAGAACATAGCATTATTGTAGAAAAGAAACGCAATTAAAATGTTATAAGGTTATGACACTGCCCAATTAAAGATATCTTGGGTAATACGACAAAAATGATAGGAGGAACATGTATGCGGCTGATCACATTTTTGAGAGGAGTGAGAGAATACAGTAAAATGGAACGTAGACAAATTCATGCCCTCTGAGAAGAGTTCAATACATTTTCGATACAAGATAAGATTAATGGATATAAAAACAATTGGTACCGTCATGTTAACAGCTGGAATATGGCAGGATACCAAAGTTGGCCCCCAGTTAAAATCCTCGAGGAAAATGAAGTATAAAATGCACGAGAATAAGATGGTCAGTTCTTCCAGAAGAGACTGTTTAGCCTAATCCACGAAGTACAAAAATTGTAAGTGTTCCATTCACGTGCCTTTCTCTAGATGTTGCACAAACAACCTTCCCTACAAAAGATTATTCTTTTATCTACGAAGGTTTACAACACGTAAAAGAATCTCAAGCCTGATAGAGAGGCGTCTGAGCAAAATTAATCGGTCTTTCACGCCCAATTGGGACGCCGAGAACCACGGCAGTTAAAGATCATCCATAAATAGAACTCAATTAAGTTTTAGGAACCAGAAGTCCTACCTTCTAATAACCAGATGGCATATATTTTCTTTCATTTAAATAGCTTAATTCATAATTACTGCTAGCTAGGAGGTCAGCATTCTACTTATAATTATTAGATCAAACCTTATGTTGGATATATTTACACCATCAACATTACCTCTATTATTCCCATAACTCTAAATTTGTTTAGTGTAGATTATAATATAATGGTAACACATAATCGATGTATTACTTTCTATATTCTGTTTTACGATGTACAAGTACACAGTGGATAAAGAAACTACTATATTCCACCGAAAAATTCTATACCGAGGTTTCACAAGAAAAATATGTTTTGAGCACTCTTGAGTCCGAAAAAATGCCTGTTTAGAAAAAGGTCAGTGTGTGTGTCTGCCTGCCTGTTTGTTATCTGTGTATGTATGTGTCTCTGCGTGTGCGTGGACAGCACAACTCAAAACCGGTTAAATACCAAACCTGATGTTTAAGTTCAGTATATTTTAAGGATGCATACCCTCAACACCCTTTTACTTGGAACATTTTCCAAATATTTTGATTTTCTAAAATGGCTCTAAAGATTTTGTTTAAATACCGTATATTAAAGATATTCACATAACAATAAAATGTATATTTTAAATTTTCTGGAGAACTCTTTATACTGGTTGGAAAACTTAAAATATAGACAAAAACTTACTACACAAAATTGAAGATCTTCTTAAAGACCTTAATTTATATCATATATATTTTTCTTGTAGAGTTGATTTCAGTTTTAAACTGGTTAACTATTTTCAAACGGGACCACACAAATGTACCGAACCCAAATTATTTCACATAGCGACCAGCGTTTAAAAGATTTGGCTATCGTTCTAGCCTAATGTATTCCCTTATTTCCCTTATACTTACAAGGAAGCAAGTAATAAGATCAATTCTGCTAATGTCTGTCTAGATCAGCATGACCTAGAATTAAAGAATAATATTTTGTAAGAAAAGTTTCTTTATGGAACAGCTAGAGAAGATTATGTAAATGTAACACGTCAGAAATGTTTCTTTTTATTTTAGTTTCAACTAGGAAAAGCCTTACTACATCGAATTCATATATATACTCTTGTCCTAACCAAAGTCGAAGAAAGAACTTATCTCTCATTTGAAATTACATGAGAAATTATTCAAACCCTGGAAGAAATGAAATGTATACTTCAGGAAGAGCAATAAATCATAAGTGTCGATAAAGAATTTGTTCTCCACTCTATAAGTGCAACTAAAATTTTAAAATGATATTAATTTTCCAAAATAAAAAACACATTAATCTTATATACTTAATAAGATTAATATATAATCAATTGAATAAAATATATAATATTTAACAGTATTTAATTATTAAGATACATGTCCTTCACTTCACTGTTACAATTATTTATAAAATTCATGTTTTCCAGTTTAGAATTCAGTTTTCACATAAAACCTAAGCATCTTTTGTCTCTTAATAGTTTACACAACTTATCAATGAATATTCCCTTCAATTTTATAATTATTTGTGAAATTTGATATTGTACTATTAATTATTAAAATGTTACTTAGAATAAGTTTATTTCTTCCTTTTATTAACTACAACACGCTTATCTTTCACTTTTCAATACACTGCATTTCGACTAAAGCAGTAATCCAATGAACCTCTCTTCTTCTTTCTTGATCAGAATCTGACTACGATCCCTCAAGCAAGCGATCCCTAATGATTCCAGAATGAAATCAATCTTGTCGCCATGATCGCGCCCACGCCATCAACCCAGCAACGACCCATCCAGAACGGGCACCACGGCCAGCCTAGCGCCAGGAAGAAATATACCGCAAAGCACCATCGCCGTTGCCTGGTCTTACAGCTGCCCCCAATTTGACACGTGCAGATATCCCTTCAGAGCTGCAGAACTCGTCGGGACTGTTTTAAGTCTAAGCGAGTCAATGAGCAACTAGCCCTCTCAATGAGAGCGACCTGCTCACAGTCCCTGCTGATAAGTAAGAGGGATAAAACGAAGGCCGCTTTTAACTCTTAATAGCTCCGTTGAATTCTGCAACTCTTTTACACACGAAGGGATATCTACACTGTAAATACGGGACAGGTAGACCGCCTGGTATAAAAGATGAAACAAATATAAAGAAATCGTGCGGAGGGAAGTTCGTAATAGTAGAGGAACCATCCCAGCGAAAAACCCAAATCCAACAGGAATTGAATAGGGCGCCTCCGGAGTGTGAGCCTCATACGTCATAGCGGAGTCACTCGTTTGGCAATTTGATATTGCTTTAGAACGGCTTAAAGCATCAAGAGTTAAATTTACGTCTCCTTTTGAACAGTTATCCTGCAGCATAAAGTTACGCTGTGCTCCACTACTTTGTCGGAAAGCCGTGTACGAGCTTCAATATTCCCCTGAACAACGCTGTAACAAAAGCAATGAATATGCAAAATCCTTTTCGGATTGAGGCGGAAAATAAATGAAGAGGCTTCGAAGATGTTGAAAGGAACCAGGAACCAGAATTAATTTGTCATGGGAAAGTAATTTTAGTAGAAATAAGAGAAGCAGACCGGTATTGATTGTATACGCTTGCTGCGATTTTGCTAAATTGCGTCGCAGTGTCGTACCTAGATGGAACCTTTGTGGCCTGCTTTAAGGGAGACGAACTTTTGCTGTCTGAAACCACGAACACAATCATTTCTTTCCCAGGGCGTTCATCTGACGTTAGAACCACGTGTATATGTACCATTAGACAGTAAAATATATAAATATATGATGTAGGTCCCGGGTTCGCTACTCGGCCCCGGCTAGTAATAAACTTAATGGGGTTTTTGTAGATGTATGCTGAGGTGGTTTCACGCCTACCATTGTTTCCTCGTAATCATTCAGAGGGTCCCAAAAGATGTATTTCCGGTGAAATCTCTGTATCGAATTTTTGGATAAATTAAAATACATTCTCTGTACACTAAGCACATAGTATGTGTAGGCAAAGTAAATTATGAGAATAATTATGCGCGCTCATTTTACACTTTTTTCATTTTTGTGATGTAAAATAATTTTAAATACTATGCAGTTTAGGAAAATATCAAATGTAGAATTCACAAAATTAATTTTAAAAAATCTCATGTGTTCCATTCACACAGTGTCCATTAGCTAACGTTTTATTCAAAACATTTATCTGTTAACTGCATCATGATAATAAGATAAACATAAACAGAATTATTCTTATTACTAGCCTCCTTGTAAGTAGAAGAAAAATAAGAAAGTGCACAGGCTAAAGCCGGTCTCTATGTGAAACAATTGAAATTTCAATCTCTTTGCTTGCCAGGAGTAAGCAAACGAGAAATGAGAAAAAAAAATGTAATTTAAAAGCCGGTGGCTATGTGAAACAATTGAAATTTCAATATCTTTGCTTGCCGGGAGTAAACAAACGAGAAATGTGAAAAAAAAAAATGTATTTGCGTTTGAGAAGAGTTTGTGGCTTAAAGTTGAAATCAATATTTAGGAATATGTTGATTCTACATTTTTGTGTAAAACATTTTTGTATTTCTCTTACTGTTTATCAGTTATATGAAAGTCATTCAGAATTAAGAGGCCTTCAGAGGCTATTCCCAGAAAATTCAAGATATATATTTCATTTGTCATAAGAATATCTTAAACATAAGATATTTTGAGCAAAATCGTTAGAACTATTTTTGAGAAAATCAGAATTTTAGCAAAATGTTCCATTTAAGTGTAGTTGGAGTTGGGGGGTAATTTTCTTGAAAATCTTCGTGTCACATTCTTGGCAGATACTGAACTTAAATACCAAGTTTGGTATTTACTGGACTTTTCGTTTTTGAGCTATGCTGCCCCCGCACACACACACACACACACACATACGAACATTTTTCTAAAATTGCATTTTTGTTGGGGGTTCTGGGGGTCCCAAAACATAAATTTATGGTGAAATCTCATAATTTTATTGTTGGTTCCAATAGAATACCTTCTCTATATATGTATGCACATGTTAGTGTAGTTTCTATGCCTTGTAAATTGAGTGGCTCAGTGAGAGAATGAGTTAAGACTTGTCAAATGAAAATAAGATAATATATCTAAGTTAAAATGCTCAAAGCTGAAAAATGTCATAGTTAAACTGATATTTTTCTTCGTTATGTTTACATTAAACTGTGATACATAAAATCTAATTCACTTACAGAACATAAAAATCTGATGTGCTCATTTCACATGACTTTCTCTACATCTCTGTAACAAGTTATTGTTAAAAATCTTATTCTTCTATTTTATGATAATCGAGATAAAAATCAGCAGAAATTGTTCTTATTACTTGGTTCCTTTTAGATAGAAGGGAAAATTTAATGTGTCCCATTCACATAATGTCCTTTAGCTGTTTGGTACACAAACTTTTATTCAGAACATAAATCTGTCATCTGCATCATGCAAATCAAAATAAACATAAGAAGAATTAGCCTTATTAATAGCTTCCTTGTAAGTAGAAGGGAAATGAGAAAATTCACAGGCTAAATCGACAGTTTCATGCTTCAAAAGCCGGTCGCTATATCAAACAATTTAAATTCCAATCTGTTTGCTTGTCAGGAGTAAACAAACGAGAAACTAGAAGAAAAATATATTCCCGTTCGACTAAACTTTAAATGGCTTAAAATAGAAACCTATAATCCGGAATATCTCGAAAACGATTAGCTCTACAAAAGATGTATATAATATAAATTGTGTGTTTTGATGAGATATACATTTTTGTATATTTCTTACGGTTTGCCAGTTATATAAAAGTCATTCAGAATGAAGAGGTCTTCAGAGGCTATTCCCAGAAAATTCAAGATATACATTTCGTTTGTCATAACATTTTATAATATTTTAATCAAAAATTTTAATCAAAATTTTTAGTCATTTTAGAAAAATCAAAATTTTCGAAAAATGTTCCATCTAAAGGATAGTTGATGGTGGGGTGATTTTCTTGAAAATCTTCTGTCGTATCTTTGGAAAATACTCAACTTAAGTACCAAGTTTAGTATTTAACCGACTTTTCGTTTTTGGACTATGTTGTTCACAGACACACACATACTCATGCACACGCACAGACCTTTTTCTAAAAATACTCTTTTTGGGATCCAGGGGTCCGAAAACATATATTTCCGGTGAAATTTCGGTATCGAAATTTTGGGTGCAATAAAATACCTTTTCTATACACTATGTACTTGGTACGTGTAGCGAAAATAAAAATATAGACCCCTTTAAACACACGTCATTCCACATACGTTTTTATAGCCAACTATTTCCTAGATATCCGATATTGGTTAGAATTCTTTAATAATTTGATGTTCTTTTAAAGTCCTTTCGATATTCGACTGTTTCTGGCGATTGCATGGATACACAATAGATATTTAAGCCCAGCATGTGATTTTCAGTTCTTAAAACATTTGACTATCGGTATTCCCTTTGAACCTATAACGGATTGTAAAATTATCATTTCTGTAAATTCTTAGCACAATTAAATTTAACAAGCTGAAAAATAAACTTTCGTAAGATTATATATCCACTAATAAATGATAAAAGATAGAGCAAGTCATTTGAATATAACACATGAAGTTTTGATATTTACCTCATTTCTTTCATAATTAAATACACAAACCGTAGCATTTAGAGACCTCTTGCGGCCTACCACGATATCTCTCAATTTTGTATCCCCATATAAACATAGCTAACTTAGAGAATTAGTTCTAAGTCTTACCACCAGATGAAGAATATGGCGTTCAATAGTACATGACATGGGTTCAGGAAAAATTTTTATGGTAGTATTTTCGCTTCGGGCAAGCACACGTTTGCATTACTGGTAAATAAAGAAAACATAAAAAAATCTCACCACACAAAATTGTAGAGTTCGTGGACACATAGAATTTCTGAATACAAAGAATTATTTTTGTGGTCGACTTCCATGTTAAAGTGGAAAAACCATGCTAACTACCCTAGTTTCAGCTTCAAACCTGGTGGAGGTAATCGACTTTTTCGGACGTAAAAATCCTGAGCATGACTTCAAAGGAAAGTAAAGCCGTGGTCCAGTGTAACGTCCATTTATACATAAAAGAACTACACACCTTGAAATAAAAGATCCTTAGGCTAATTCGCCATTTTGCTCAAGTAATTTTAAGTGTAATGCTTATTTTACATAAAGAACCCCATACTTGAAAGAAAAGTAATGAGTAAACCTTTACGTATAATTCATCCCTTAATTAAAATTACTAATATAATGCTTTAGTAGTTCTATCAACACCTAATATTTCATCAAGATGAAATTCGACTCTGGGCTAAATTCGCCGCAAATCGTGATTTCGTCTTATTGCGCCATCTATGGGCGAGGAGTCTATCCCTCGTCATCATATGTACATAGAGATGAACTCGAGAACCAGAGATTCTATGATCAAGTAAAAAGAGTAACTGGCGTCCAAAATACGCGTGATAGAGCTCGTTTTGAATTGATACTTTTTGTGAAATTAGCCATTTCCTCGATATTCCTTTTTTGTTTAAAATTTTCCGACATTCATTGCTTTTCTGAAGTGGGAAGTGATAATTAGTTATTATTCACGCTGGTAATGTAAGGAGAACGGAATTTTAATGCCATCATATGACGACCAGCTCTTATTAGATTTGATTATCGCTTTAACTTAGTGTGTTTCCCAGAAAATTGTTGTAAAACCATTTCTGCTAATGTATGCTTCTATTTGCATGAAGCAGGAGCATAAAAGGTATAGAAAGTCAGGTGAATATAGCCTATAACATTTTTACGTTCACTAAGAGGTATATATATATACAAACAATATACGTAGTAGGAGGAGAAGATAAGATTTCACCGGAAATAAATCTTTTAGCACCTCGAATTAAAAAAAAAAAAAAAAAAAAAAAAAAAAAGTATTCTTAGTAAAAGCTCCGTGTGTATATGTATGTATGTATATCTAGGTCTATAGAAACATCAGTTAAATACCGACCCGTTTTCTCAAAAATGGCTCTAACCGGCTTAAATAAAATACCATATGTTTAAGATAGTTTCATTACAAACCATATACATATATTATCTTGAATTTTTTGGGAATGGACTCTGAAGACCTCTTCATTCTGAACACATTTTGTATACTGGTAAACAGTAAGAGATAAACAAAAAACGTAATACACAAAAATGTAGATGTCGGTAAAGCACACAATTTGTCATATACCTTTTTTTCGTAGGGTAAAGCGTTTCCGAGACATTATTTGTTGTTAGTTTCAGTTCTGAACTTAAACTTTTGTCAAACGGGAAGTCGTATTTCGTTTTTTATCTTTTTTTGTTTTACTCCTGGACATGCAACGAGAATATATTTTCAATTGTTTCACATAGCGATCAGATTTTAGCCTAGAGTATTCCATTCTTTCCCTTCTACTTACAGGGAAGCTAAATTTAATACCAAGAATAGCACTATGATGATTTTTATTATATAAGATAAAAATAAAGAAAATACGGGACAAACACAATATAATAAAAATTGGATACTACTAGGTTTATATGTTGCTTACAAAACAGATTTTCAAAATTCAGAAATATCATTCTTGTCATTAATATTTTTAAAGGATTAATTTCTTTTTTTGCACTAAAATCTTACCAATGTTTATCCCGCTTAGCATTATGTAGAAAAAAGAATAAACTTTTGTAACAATAGCTTATTTCCAGAACGGGTAGATTTTTTACTTTCTCTACTCGTACATAGTGTATAGAGAAGATATTGCACTCCACCCAAAAATTCGATACCGAGATTTCAAAGGAATCGTATGTTTTAGTCTCTCCTGTAAACAAAAAGAGCATTTTCAGAAAAAGGTACGTGTGTGTCCGTGTGTGTGAACACGGTAACTCAAAAACGAAAAGTCGGTAAAATACCAAACTTTTTATTTGAGTTTAGTATCGTCCAGGGCGCGACACGAAGATTTTGAGAAAAATCCCCCCATTCCAAACTACCCTTTACATGGAACATTTTCGAAATTTTTGATTCTCTTAAATGATTACTGATTTTGATTAAAATACCGTATATTAAAGATATTTACCTGACAAATAAAATGTATATCTTAAACTTTCTGGGAATAACCTTATTCTGGATGAATTTTACGGAATTTTGCATAAATGCTAAACCGTAAGAGATGGACAAAAACCTACCACACGTGTAGAGCACGTTAAAACACACAATTTATATCCCATACATTTTTTTGTGGAGTTGATCGTTTTTGAGATGTTCCTTGTTTTTAGTTTCAGCTTTAAAAAACATACTTTTCTCATACAGGCATTTGTCAACTCCTGACCACACAAATGAACTTTAATCAGAACTTCAATCACATAGCAACCAGCCTTTGACTATCCTTTTAGCCTATGGTACTCCCTTAATTCGCTTGTACTTACAAGGAAGCAAGTAATAAGACTATTTTTACTATTTTTTCCGATTAAGATGAAGTATATAGAAACATAAGGTGTTTAACAATAATATGTTCCAGGAATGTAGAGAAAGTCTTGCGAATAGAACACAAAAGCTTTTTTTCATATCATGTCTTTGAATTTGTTATATATCTTCCTTATAAGTTATGATACAATGTCTATGCATTACAAAAATGTTTAACAATGGTATATATTGTTTAAATTTAAATATTGTATGTCATTTCAAAAGGGCTTATTCCATCCTCATAATCTGCTGGACAGAGCATCAGAATTATTAGGAAGGTTTCAAAGCCAATACTAAATTCGCTCAAAAGGCACATAACCATAAAGACGAAGTCAGAAGTTACACTGTACTTTTGAGAACTCTTCTAGAACTGGACGCTGCAGCAGTTAGGATCACTGTACGGCAGTAACTGTACGGTGAACTCATTTCAAATTCAAATACGCACATTCAGAGGAAGGGAATGTGGTGCTTGTTAGGTTGGCAAGTGTTGCGGACTTATCTCGCTGCCCCAGTGACCACCTACCTCCCGTTTTATAACCGTGAAACACACAACATAATCTTTAGGGAAGAAAACCCTTCACGCTCCGCTGGGTCCCAAGTCTTCAAATCGCATAAAGAACTAAAGTCCAATAGAGTCATCCTCCTTGTCGCTGACACAGCGCTAGGTTTTGTGGACAAATTATTGTGGTCATGCCCTCGTCAGCATCTTTCTCGTAGCTATACTACAGGGTGTTCCTTACAAAGAATGAGGGTGAACCTCATAAGAAGTTGTTTGTGCTACTGCAAGTAGCATAAAGCAAAATTTCAATTTGATGATCATAGCTAATATCACTGCTTATACAACCCCCCAAAATAAATAAATAAATTATAATTAATAATAACAATAATTAATAAGGATAACAATAACAATAATACTAAAAGTAATAGCAATAACAATAGTAATAACAAGAATAACAATAATAACGATAACAATAATAATAATAACAATAATAACAATAATAACAATAATAGTAATAATAGTAATAATAATAATATTATTGTTAATTATTATTATTAAGGAAACCAAGCAGCGCATTATTTAAGCGGAGTCAAAATGGGTTTTTTCCCATTTTCATATTTTAAATGCATATGAATATTTCGAATCTCCCGCTCATTTTGGCATATTTTTTATAGATGTACGCCATTTTTTTATGTAGCTTAATGTCCTTTTAGCCTGGTTAGTCATATCGGACGATGAATTAAATTGGTGAAATGATGCTCAAATGATCTCGAGGTCCATGTTGCTTGAAGTTACTGGACATTCGTTTTTTCAGGGTAAGGGAAAACCCCGAAAAAAGCTTATTCAGATAAATTCGCCCTAAGCGACCTTTTGAATGTGAGGCAGACACGCTACAACCACACTACCCAGGCGGGCTGTACGTTAGTTGTAAATAGTTTAAAATATTGTTGGAAATAGTCCTGTGTAGTACTTTTTAGAACATTTTGGTACACCTTGTTAAATGCAAATATTAGTGTTGGAGGATTTTTTTTTTTTATCGGAAAGTTTTACTTTAGCTATTCGCAGCATTGGCATTCTACTCTCGTTTGCTTCGTGTGAGAGTTTCGGAGTACTGCGAAGTTGGTTTGGAAAGTTAGGTTACATTTTTGTATACAATATTATGCTTGTAAGCAATTTCTATAGAAGTAAAATTTTCTATACCACAGTTACATGATCTCGGAAACTAATTGATATTAAGGGCTGAAATTGTCACCACACATTTGCACCTAAATAGGCTTTATTTTAAGTTTTTATTTTCATGTTTTATTTTTTTTAAATATTTAATATAATTTTTCAATACAATTTTAAGAGCTTTATTTAAAAAATCATACCTTTGCTTCTAATTAACAGAAGTTTTCTATTTTACAACAGTAAACTTATTGCTGAATATACTTGAAAATTTTAGCTCACTATTTTAAATAGTTGCTGAGATAATGGGTCCAACTTTAATACTGGCAAGATTAGGGCATTTTGACTCTCCTTTAAGGCGATTATCAGTATTCATTTCATTTTAAAAGTTTTCTGGTCAAATGTAAGCTGATAATACAAAATCAGAATAAATAAGTGAAAGAATAACAAAAATTAAAACCAAAACATTACAAAAAAAGAGCTAGAAAATTAAAGATTGTCATTAGTTTCACTCTTATGGGTTTCTTTACCTAATTTGTAAGCAATATTCTTCGTTAAGCCTAATCTTCAATTTAAGTCTTACTATTATTTCCATGTAGCTACAAGGGGAGCAAGTAAAGACGCTAGATAACGCGTTAATTAAAAACTTTAAAAGCGGAAGCCATGCGGTTATATTAGAGAATGTAAATAAGTAACAAGGAATGTCTCCGAAATAGTTAACTACACAAAAAGATGTATAAAACATAAATTGTGTGTTTTAGCTAGATCAAGTCATCTAGAATTAAGAGATCTTCAGAGGTTATTCTCAGAAATTCCAAGATATATTTTTCATGTCATAAAACATATTTTAATAAAAACATTAGACCCATGTTTGAGAATATCAAAATTTTAAAAAAATTCTCCATGTAAACGGTAATTGGGGTTCGGTTGATTTTCTTGGAAATCATATCACAACCTTTGAAGTTGCTTAATCTATATACTACTTTGGTATTTACTTTTTCGTTCACTCACATACACACACGGATCTTTTTCTAAAACTGATTTTTGGAGATACCTGAGTTCCTAAAACATATTTCCTGTGAAATTTGTCAATTTTCTAAAAATAAAAAAGGATATTACTTAACTTTTTTTTCTCAACGTGTTTGGTGTTTGCTTTTTCTATTGTTACAATAAGTAGAGGAAGTATTGCATGGTTTTGAAACTTCCTAAATAAAAAAATACTTAAAAAAATTAAAAAAAGTTCATGTTTGTCTGTTATCTGTGTGAGTTGATTTGTGGGTTCTTGTACAGCATAACCTCAAAACAAAAAGTCAGTAAAATACTCAACCTAGTATTTAAATTCGGCTACTTTATAGGTTACGATACGAAGAGTTTTCAAGAAGACTGATAAAAGTGCCAATGAAGAAGTTTATAGGATAGAAAAGTTATATAGGGAAATTTGGGTACGAATAAATTAAAATAATAAAATCATAGAACAGTTCAACTAATTGCCAGCATTATCCTGTAGCACCATCTTTCAAATATTTTTATTCTTCTTCTCACTGATTTTAGTATTGACCAAGATTGATATCCATACAACATTATGCTTCTGCATATATATGCAAATAATTCTTTCTAATTTTTAATATAAAATTAAGGGATGTAAATAATATATTTTTATTTTCAATATTTCACATAACTAGAACGAAATGTGTAAATATGTTACCAAGATTTATGTATAATAACAAGTAGACAGAAAAATATATGTTTATAAGAACATTTTGCAGAACAAAGGCTAGAGAACATCATGCGAATGTTATTCATAAAATGTTTCAAATTCAGGTGTAACAGGCTTAGTTATTCATCAAAAGTTGAACGCTCAACGCAGTCTAATTCAATTCCCTTTCCTTTTATTAACACAAAATGCTAAATTAATAGCTGTACCGACTGCATCTTTGTCTCTGAGCATTACTATAGTTAATAATTAGGCTTCAGACATAGCATTAGGCTAACTTAACTTCTGAAACTGGCAGGTTGTTTACACGCAAATTAGGCTTCAGACATAGCATTAGGCTAACTTAACTTCTGAAACTGGCAGGTTGTTTACAAGCAAACTGAGAGGGGAGAGCCAGAAGTCCTGTGCGCTACTGAATTTGTGCTATAGATATAGTTGGGCAGATGAGTAACATACAGTTCTGTAGCAAATATGTTTTATTACAAAATTCAAAATTCACATGACTTTCTCTACATCTTTGTAACAAATTGTTAATAAACTTATTCTTCTAAATACTTCATGCTAATCCAGATAAATATTAGCAGAAATGGTTTCATTACATAGTTCCTTATAGGTAGAAGAAAAATAAGAGGTTAAACTAGGTTAAGCCGACAGTCAAAAGCATTATAATGTGGTTGCTATGGTATACAAATCCGATTTTTTGCGTGTTGACAAATTCCCATATGAGAAAGTATAAGTATTTTAAAACTGGAATCAATAACAAGGAATATCTTAAAAAAAACAGTCAACTCTAGGGAAAAATGTACATTACATAAATTGTGTGTTTTAACGGGCTCTACATTTTTGTTGAATACGTTTTTGTCTATCTCTTACGGTGTATCAGATATGCAAAATTCCACAAAATTCATTCAGAATATAGATGTCTTCAGAGGCTATTCCCAAAAACTTCAAGATATACATTTTATTTGTCATGTAAATTTCTTTTATATACAACATTTTAATCAAAATCGCCAGAGCTATTTTTGAAAAAATGAAAATTTTGAAAATTTATCCATGTAAATGGTAGTTGGGATTGTGGAGATTTCTTGAAAATCTTCGTGTCGTATCCTTGGAAGATACTGAACTTAAATACCAAGTTTGGCAATTAAGGCACTTTTCCTTTTGAGCTATGTTGGCCACAAATACACACAGGGACCTTTTTCTAGAAATGCTATTTTTGGATTCAGCAGGTACCAATAAATGTATTTCCGGTGAAATCTCGGTATCGAATTTTATGTGCAATAGAGTACCTTCTCCTTACAATATGTGCATAGTACGTGTAGAGAAAGTAAAAGATAAGAAAATAATAAGTTTGTGTCAATTGAAATAAACTGCTTAGTATGAGAATTGCATGCGTGGATAACTTTTGCAATGGATTAAAATACATTTCTGAATGTATAAAAAGCAAAACGTGTCCACTGGGCTTCTCCCCTCGTTCCCCAGACGTTTCGCCTGCGTCTGCGGCAGGCATCATCAGTGGCGTGTATATCTCCGTGGTCTCTCAGTAGCGACTGTCAAACAATAAAGCAATTTTTAGGTTCATATTTTTAGCATTTTTCCATATTCAGAATTTATATTCTCTCACAAAAATACAGCTTGAGGTCTGAAACATTTTCTCAAAAGGTGTGAAGAATGCGTGTAATAAAATATCTGGTTTAAGTTTTGATATTGGTTATAAATTAGTTTTAAACAACTAATTAGTATAATCAAGATCAGTTTTTTTTCGAGTTTTTCCCCCTTTTAAGATAAAAAAAAAATATCGCCATAAGAAAATTTCAACCAAAGGTATTAAGGAATGTAACGTGGATGGAGCTCAATCTTTATAGCAAAATATAGATTTTGATTTTAACAAATTAATGTAACGTGGATGGAGCTCAATCTTTATAGCAAAATATAGATTTTGAGTTTAGCAAATTAAATCAAATAAATTAATATATCCAGAATGAAGATATGCATTTGATTGAAATTTGGCATGAATACTTATTTTGTTACCAAAAGTAAAAGTTCTAGCTTAAGTACTTTGAAAAATAACTTTTATCACTTTTTTCCGCTTAAGGAAAGACTTTGAAGACCCTAAGAATAAGAACAAAACATTGAACGAAACATAAATGTTATTAACCTGTTCTTAAATAGAAGAGTTTTTAAACCAATGGAGTTGCAATTGTTTAGTGAAATAAATTAGTGAGATTGTAATCAAATCCTTCCAGCTACAGCTGCAGATTCCGATTCCATTAAATCATCTGTACTCGTTTTTGTGGAATAACGGTATATAGGAATGACACTAAATAACACAAAAGTGGGTAATGCAGAAGTACAGCGCAAGATAAAACAAAAATATTAGTAATGGAACACCTATTGATCACAGTTGTAGGTACCGGATCAGTAGGTCAGCTGCATTAAAGTGGATATATAGATTCGTTTACTAGCGGCGCACGAAGTAGTACAATGTCGAGTAAGAAGATCGTAAATAGCAATTGCAATTGATATTGTAATCCAATATTTACGCGCTGGGTTGAAATTTAATGCGTCGGCCACTATTTATATTTTGAACCTTGGGAACACTGCTAGCTCTAGGTGCCACCTGGCGTTTCCACCGGAAAGTTTGACTTTGTTGACCTTAACCTACTTCAGATATTCTGTCGGTACACGTTGGAATTTACTCGTGAAAATGTTAGTGCGGTGATTTATTATGACAATCGACGTGGATTAGAAGATTTGGTAATAAAGCTCCATCGTTTGCCACTGTGAGTGAACTGCTGGTATAACGACTTTAATCGTGGTCACCGTTCGTTCATTGATGAAACTCGTGAAGGTCGTCCAAAATTTGTTGCTGTGTAGAAAACTAGTACTGCAAGATCATACCACACACATTGAGATATAGGCATTGGTTCCACCTGCATTTATAGTATTTTTTTTTAATTCATCAATGGTCATATCGGGGGCTTTCACTTGTGAAACTGTAGGTTCAGAACATTAGGTTAAACTTTATATTAAACACACGCACATTCACTCTCACATTCATACTTCCAGACTCAATGGGGGATAATTCCGGTTAAAGAAAAATTCCCCGCCCCAGCCGGGAATCGAACCCGGGACCTCCGGGTGACAAGTCAGCTCGCTGACCATTCGACCACGGAGGCAGTCGTTATAAAGTATTGCATGATCAGTTAGCCATGAAAAAGGTTTGCTCTTGTTGGATCCTACATAATTTGACAGAATCTCAAAAGGATGCTCGTGCCGATTGCTGAACACAAATGCTCAAGATATACAATGGTAGGGCTTCAAAAGACCTATATAAGATTGTAACAGGTGGCGAATCGTGGATCTATGCATATTAACCGGAACGTAAACAGCAGTCAACTGTATGGTTGTTCCAAGACGAGCAACAATGCCTTTAGAGGAACGTAAAACAGCAAATTCTGAGTAGTACACAACCATTTGTTTGCCGGAAGTCTTCGATGAAATAAATACAGTCGGATTGTTCTTCATCAAGACAAAGCCAGTGCTCACACATCTCGTCAAACAAACGACTATTTGAACACTCAAGAAATCGAATTGATTATTCATCCACCGTACAGTCCTTACTTGGCACCCAATTGCTTCTTTTTGTTCCCGAACATCAAGAACAAAATGCGTGGACAAAGATTTTCGTTGCCAGAAGTAACCGTTGTTGCGTTCGAAAAACATTGTTTTGGAGACATCTCAAGCAGATTGGAAAAAAGACTATAGAAAATGATTCACAGGCATGCAAAAGTGTGTTGATTGTAAAAAAAGAATATTTATAGAAACAATAAATCAATCTTTGATGACAAATTTACCGTTTTTATTATTATCTAGGCTCAAATATAAATCGTGTCATTTATACGCTGTAATGGTCTGTATTACTAGAGGGTGTAACACTTTTATACATTTCCAGTAAATCTGAACGTTTATCATGTAGTTACCACAAGTAATATAATGTCTTATTTTGAAGTGACTTTATAAATTCTTTAACTACGATACATTTGAACACAGGTAAAACATGAACAAACAGTCTGGTTAGTTAGGCTCACATTACTGTTTGTTTGTTTTGATAACCTTCCTTAAGAATTATTGGCCCTTTAAACGGGTAGGTCATATCAGACGGAGAATGAATGAAATGGATAAAATAATGCTCAAATGAACTCAACATACTTCTTTTCAGGATAAAAGAATAGCTCAGTAAAAACCATATCCGTATAAATCGTTCTTCGAACTCAGGATGTATTGAATGTGAGGTATTTCCACACTGCGATGGTGGATGATAAAATGTTAATAGTTTTTTTTAGCAAAATATCATGTATATACATACTTTAAAAAGCTCGAAGAGAACTCTTTTGATTACAAGGAGACACTAAATGACGAAATATGCCCAAAAATCTGATATGTTCCATTCATATAATTTTATATCTGTTCTGCAAATAAACTATTCTTACAAAAGATTATTATTTTATCTACATAGTGATAATTAGGATAAGTATAGCAAGATTTCTTATAAGTATATGCACACTAAGCTAAAGTGATAGTCAAATAATTTAAAAGTTTTTGGTATCTACTTGTCATTGACTTTCGGTTCTCTTTCTAAGACCAGGAGTAGTACAAAAGAGAGATGAAATAAAAGATAACTTCACGTTTGAAAAAAAATTCAGTAATTTGACACTTTTAAATTTTAAACCAACATAAATAATATCTCAAACTGTTTTTGGTGTAGTTAGTTTTTGTCTATCTCTTATGGTTTACCAGTTACACAAAAGTAACCCATAATGAGAGTACTTCAGCGGCTTTAACCCAGAAAAGTCAAGAAATACATTTTATTGTCCATGTAAATATATTTCATATGCGGTATTTTAATACAAATCGTTTGAACCATTTTTGAGGAAATCTAAAATCGAAAAATATTCCACATAAAAGATAGATCGGGAGGCGGATTTTCTTTATCATTTCATGCCGCATCCCTGGAGGATACTAAACTTAAATAAAAATTTATATTTAGAGATAGTAATTTCTGGTGCGTTTCACTCACTTGACTTTCTCCACCTATTCTTAAAAAGTTAACGAGATAAACGTTTACAGAATTGTCCTTGTAGATAAATGTAGGTTAGGCTTCGGCTGTCCTCTGTGTGATGGCTTTTAGATTCCGTTCTCTTTGCTCGACCGGAAAAAAAATGAGATATCCCATTTGATAAGAATATAAGAATTTATATCTTAGACCCACAAAAAAAATGTATATACATACATATATATCGGAAATGTTGAACTCCCCAAAAATGATTTGACATGAATTGAGGGTTTTAAACAGATCTACATTTTGTTTTTAGTAAGTTTTTTTTGTCTATTTCCTGTGATTTACCAGTCATGTAAAAGTGGTTCATAATGAAGAGGCTATTCCCAGAAACATTTTAAACTTTTCAATCTAAACGTTGTCATTTTTGTAAAAATCTGCTTTCGGAAAATTTTCCATGTAAAGAGTAGTTTGGGTTTGGGGAATGTTGTCGGAACCTTAGAAGATGCTGAACTGAAATACCTAGTTCGGTATTTAAACAAAGAAGGATATACATGCAGGCCACCTCCCAAACTCGCACATATGCGAGTCTTTTTCTGGACACGTCTTTTTTGGATTAGTGAGTCCCAAAATGTGACATATTAATGTTATTTTTACTAACTTCTATTCATCGGAAGTAATTGCTTTATTACCATAAAATAAACAATAAATTCTGAATTAAATATCAACATCTGTTAGCAAAACATAAAGGGATTATAAAAATTATTTAGCATTCTTCGTATAAATTAACACCTTTATTTATATAACGTATAATAACTTACACGAGAAACAGAAAAGGGTCAGAATCTCGCCTAAATTTAGTTATTGAATGTTTGGGTGGAATGTAATATTTTCCTATTAAACGTAGAAGTGAAAACAATAATGGAGGAGAAAAACAATGGCTCCTGAAAATATACCTTTTCTGTTGTCTGTATTTGTATAGCTCCTTTTAATTGCTATTCTCACGTCAGGAGTTCTTTAACTTGTGAAACAATATTATATTAACTGTGTTAATTTAGACACAAAAAGTCCTCGGAATCTCTTATTTTCTCTTTAATGTATACGAAAGTAAAGCATATTTTATTTATAGGTGTAGGTAATGTCCATAACCGATATTCATTTCAATTTTCATGATAAAATGATTGTTGTCTGTACTTAGCAACTAGTTTTTGTTTTGCATGTATGTTCTTTATTGCATTTCATAATGTTGGAAACGGAGCACATTCGAACTTAAGGCAAATCTTCCTCAGAGACACTGAGATTGATGGAAGACGCTTAAGATGAAGAGAAACTCGGGTGAATGAATACATAAACGTTTGTCAAGACTTTCTAACGGTGAAGAAATTACTGGACATGAGCCCTAGGACAGGTATTTGACAATGGCTTCCAGAGGTGTTTCTAGTTGTTGTTTTTTTTAGCTTAAGGTTCTTTAACCTGATTGATCATGTCGGACGAATAATGAAATGATGCTCTGAAGTTCTCGGGGTCCATGGGGCTTAAAGTTACTCGACATTTGTCTTCTCAGGATACGGGAAACTCGAAAGAAACCTTATCCGGCTAACTCAGCCTAAGCGAGTTTCGAACTCGCGACCTGTTAAATATGAGGCAGACACGCTACCACAACATTACCCAGACGGGTTTCCAGTCTCTCTACACGGGTTGACAAAAATGAGTCCCTGCGAGAGGGAACTTGTTAAAATGCGTAAATTGCCTTATGGTAATTTGTTTCTGCGTATTTACATATTACGGGAAATTTTTGAATGTATTATGTATATAATTAAATACACACACACATATTCACTCTCAGATTCATATTGCAAAACTCTCTGAGGAATAGGAAGTATTTCTGGTTAAAGTAATATTCCCCGCCACAGACGTTAATCGAACCTGGGACCTGCAATAGACATTTGTTACAAAGGAAGCCACGGCACAGTTTAGACAGTCATAGGAGTACAGAAACAAAAGCTTCGAGACAGAACAGAAATACAGAGGGATGACAGAGCTTGCGTCAGATTATACATTTTGCACAGCCCTGCTCTACTCACCTGTTTCGGTAGTGTTAAATTCAGTTAGCCTCAAGGTTAACCCGGAAGCATATTGATGAAGACGTGGCGGCCCGGGTTACTGATGACGTAATCTGTTCACTGACTCACTAATTTCGTTAGCTCGTATAAATGAAAATGGGACGAAGGAAGATGAGTTCTTTCTTGGCTCACGTTTGCCTTATTAAGGGTCGCATTACGCGCATCATTGTTAGAATTAATAAGCAAGGCAGAATTCACAACTGCTCTGATTTTATGCATCTTTACAAAAAAACCCTTCTTAATACATAGAAGCTATCTTGGTAGCACTTGACTTTTCATTATTCTCAAATTTGGGACGTACTAAATGGAAAAAAGCTGATGTCTTATACTCGCATGACTTTCTCTAGCTGCTCTACAAACCTCCTACAAAAGATTATTCTTCTTTGTACACAATGCTAATCGAGATAAATATTAGCAGAATGTTCTTATTACTTATTTCCTTATAAGTAGAAGGGAATAAGGGAATTCGCTATGTTAAAGTGATTGTCAAATGTTTCAAAAGCTATCGTTATGCATTTGTCATTGCAAATCGCTTCTTTGCTTGGCCAGGAGTAGAACAAAAGAAAAACGGACAGTTCAGAGTACTTCACAGTTGAAAATTACAAGCAATGTCTCGGAAACGGTTACCTCTACAACAAAAACGTAAATGACATAAATTGTGTGTTTTGTCGTGATGTACATTTCTTGTCTAGTGAGATTTTTTCTATCTCTTACGGTTTAGCAGTTAAACAAAATTCGGCAAAATTCATCCAGAATAAAGAGGTCTTCAGAGGCTATTCCCAAAAAATTTGAGGTATACATTTTATTTCGTACATAAATAGCTTTAATGTACGGGATTTTAATCAACATTGCTAGAGCCATTTTTAAGAAAATCAAAATTTTCGAGATTTTTTCCATGTAAAGGGTAGTTTGTGGCGGGTGAATTTTTTTTTAAAATCTTTATGTCGCATCTTTGGAAGATACTAAACATAAGTACCAAGTTTGGTATTTAACGGTCTTTTCGTTTTTGGGTTATGTAGTCCACAGACACGCTTTCTCTACTTCTGTGTAACAAATTATTGTTAGTAAGCTTATTCTTCTACTTATTTCAAGCTAATCGAGAAAACATTAGCAAAAATAGTCTTATTAATTGCTTCCTTGTAAGTAGAAGCGAAATATGGGAGTATCATAGGTTAAAGTGAAGTCAAAACCTGGTTACTGGGTGACTGAAGTTCCTTTGTTTGTATGATCACGAGTTGACAAATTCCTGTATGAGAAAAGTATAAGTTTTTCAAAGCTGAAACCAAAAATAGGGAATATCTAAAAAGCGATCAACTCCTCGAAACAAAAAATCATTTAACATAAATCGTGTGTTTTAATGTGCTCTACATCTTTTTTGTGCTAAGTTTTTGTCCATTCTTATGGTTTAGCAGTTTTGCAAAATTCCTCCAGAATAAAGTAGTCTTCAGAGGCTATTCCCAGAAAATTTAAGATATACATATTATTTCAGGTAAATCTCTTTAATATACGACATTTTAATCAAAATCTTTAGCCATTTTTGAGAAATTCAAAATTTTCTAAAAAAGTCCAATATAAATAATAGTTGGGGTGGGGATTTTCTTGCAAATCTTTGTGTCATCCTTGGAAGATACCAACCTTAAATACCAAGTTAAGTATTTAACGGTCTTTTCGTTTTTGAGCTATGCTGTCCACAGAAACACAGACATACACACGCACGCACACTCGGGCCTTTTTCCAAAAATACTTTTTTTGGATTCAGGGGGATCCAAAACATGTATTTCCGGTGAAATCTCGGTATCGAATTTTTGGGTGGAATACAATACCTTCTCTATACAATATATACATAGTATGTGTAGAGAAAGTAAAAAAGTCTGATGTGTTCCATTCACATGACTTTACATCACTGCCACAAATTAATGTTAAAAACGTTATGCTTCTTTTTACTTCATGCTACTCAAGAAAATATTAGCAGAAATTGTCTTATTACTTGCTTTCTTGTAAGTAGAAGGGAAATAAGGGAGTAGCATAGGCTAAAGCATTAGTTAAAAACCGGTTGCTATGCGACTGAAGTTTCTTTGTTTCTATGGACAGGAGTTGACATATTCCCGCATGAGAAAAGTATAAGATTTTTAAAGCTGAAACCAATAACAAGGAATATCTCAAAAACGATCGATCCATTCCAGGAAAAAAAATGAAAACAACTTAAATTGTGTGTTTTAACGAGCTCTACATTTTCACTTAAGTAAGTTTTTATCTATCTCTTAAGGTTTGCCATTTATACAAAATTTCGTAAAATGTATCGAGAATAAAGTAGTCTTCAGAGGATACTTCCAGAAAATTCAAGATTTCATTTGCCAGGTAAATATCTTTAATATACGATATTTTAATCAAAGCCGCTACAGCCATTTTTGATGAAATCCAACATTTTCGAAAATGTTTCCATGTAAAGGGCAGTTGGGGGTGGAGGGATTTTCTTGAAAATCTTCGTGTCACATCCTTGGAAGATACCAAGTGACATTCAATGGAATTTTAGTTTTTGAGCTAAGATGTCCACAGAAACACACACATGCGCGCCCACCTGGATCTTTTTCCAAATTTTTTTGTATTTCCGGTGAAATCTCGGTATCGATTTTTTGGGTGCATTACAATACCTTCTCTGTACACTATGTATATAGTACGTGTAGAGAAAGTAATAAATAATATGTGGAAACTAGAATTCTTAATTAATTTTATGATGTTATAACAGTTTACATTATAAAAAACATCTTCCTGTATCCAAAAATCAAGTTTTTATCCTCTTCCTCGACTCTTCTCTATTCTGCCAATCAAATTCCTCTAGACCTAATTCCGTTACTTTTCTTTCAATATTCTTCATCCATTTAGTCTAGGTTAATCAAGTCTTCCTCTTCCCGATGTGTTTCATTCTAAAATTTGTTATGATAATCTTATCTCAGGCATTCTGCGGAGATGCCCGTACCATTCTAGCTCTTTATGTCTTATAAAATCTAAAACTGGATTTTGAACTTTCATGATTTGCCTTATCACTTTACTAGAGATATTTTCAAAGTTAGTGAGTCTAATAGATCTCCTGAAACGGTCTATTTCGGTAGATAGTAATTTTAAATACCTATTCTGTGTCAATATTTTGCTCCATAATTGTATATTATAATTATTTTTATGTAACAGACTTGTCATTATCAAGAAAAACTTCTCTGGTTCGAAAATGAAATTCCATTAAAGTGGTTTATTTCTTATAAATATAAACTATTTGGCCAAAGTAATATTTGGATCACTTTCGAGCTTTGGTTTGAGCGTTTGGCCTTAAGCCTGGGGGGTAGAAGAAACCAGTGGTAAGAGATAGATTGAAAAACTAGCACAGTACTTCAATGTTTTTTTTAAAAATCTGATGTGTTCCATTCACATGACTTTCTCTACATCTCTGGAACAAATTATTGTTAAAAATCTTAGACTTCTATTTACCTTACGCTAATTGAGAAAATATAAGCAAACATAGTCTTATAACTTTCTTCCTTGTAAGTAGAAGCGAAATAAGGTAGTATCATAGGTTAAAGTCATAGTCAAAAGTTGGCTGCTATGTGACGGAAGCTCCTTTGTTTGTATGACAGGAGTTGACAAATTCCAGTACGAGAAAATTATGCTCTTCAAAGCTGAAACTGAAAACAAGGAATATTTTAAAAACGATCAATTCCACGAAAAAAATGTATATAATATAACATTTTCTGTGTGATAAGTTTTTGTCCATCTGTTACGGATTAGCATTTATGCAAAAATCCGTAAAATTCATCTAGAATAAAGTAGTCTTCAGAGGCTATTCCCAGAAAATTCAAGATGTTTATTTTATTTGTCAAGTAAATATCTTAATTATACGAGGTATTAATCAAAATCGTTACAGCCATTTTTAAGAAAATCAAAATTTTCGAAAATTTTTCCATGTAAAGGGTAGTTTGGGGTGGGGGTATTTTCTTGAAAATCTTCGTGACGCTTCCTTGGAAGATACCAAACTTAAATACCAAGTTCGGTTTTTAACGTTCTTTTCATTTTTGAGCTATGCTGTCCACAGACACTCACACAGACAGACACACACACGGACATTGTTCTAAAAATGCTTTTTTTTTTTTTTTTTTTTTTTGGAGTCAGGGGGTCTCAAAACATATATATCCGGTGAAATCTCGGTATCCCATTTTTGGGGGCAATTCTATATACACTATGCACATAATACTTATAGAGAAAGTAAAAATAATGTTTAATCCCCATTCTAAGTGCGTACCTTGCTACAGGTAATAGATTTGGTGATATATGATATGATAATTGGGAAAGGAAATGTTAAGGAAACGTTGAGGCCTAAATACAATTTACTTCCGCAGATTACCTAGTTATGAGGAATGAGGAAATTCTGAAAAACATCAGGGTTACGGAGGACCTTCTGGTGGTAGGATCGGCTTTATGCACCGGGCACTAAGTCGGACACTCAAATCAACAAATATTTTAGAAATTGGCAACGTTTTCAGTCTGACTCTACCTAGCCAACTCATGTCCTACACGCGGGTTGTGTGAAAAAAAAAAAAACAATTAATCCAATACCAATTGACCATAATAGATATCTATGAATCCTGGAAGTTAAGTATTTACAACAATGAAAATCACCATTAGAGTTGTCATCTCAAAATAATTTGAGAACACCTTGTGATTTACCGAGAAACATGCATGTCAGTTGAGAAATTCAAAGCTCTGCCGGTATGTTGTCATTGTAGCTCAGTGGAAGAGCAACGGCTAGAGACCGGGTGATCCGTGGTTCAAATCCCGGCTATGGCATTAAATTTTTCAGTCTGACTCTACCTATCCAATGTTAGTAAATTTTAAACCTTTAGAGACCAATGATGCAATATGACAACCATATCTAGTAAATAAATGTTCTTTCCACAAAACGTTTGTAGAACAAGAGTTATAAAGGGAGTTAGAATGAGAAATTCAGTGCTATATTTGGGATTTGAACGGTAGATCTCCCGTCTCCTCTCTATTGCTCTTACCACTGAGTTTTTATGTTCTAAAAATGGCTGTAAAATTTTTGATCCAAATGCATTAAATATTTTTACATGGCAAAAAGTGTTTATATATCCTGAAGATCTTGGAAATGCCCTTCATTGCTCTTCATTCTGAATGGCTGTTGCAAAACTGGTAAATCTTAAAAGATAGATAAAAACTTACAACACAAAAACTGTTATAATACACAATTGGTCATATACAGTTTTTTGTAGAACTAAACATTTATGAGATATTCCGTTCTTCTTAAACTTTTAAATACTTAAGCATTTCTCAAAAAGCAAATATTCATCATTTCACCACTCTTCTGTTTTAATCTGTCCATGGAAACAGCTGAACTTTTATGAATGTCGCATAGCGACAGCTTTTAAAACAAATGACAAATGACCATATCATCTAGAACACTCTTTGTAGATATCAATGACTAAGAGGGCTACTAGAAAAAATAAAAAACGTCTTGTGTATTCCATTCACATAAATGTCTCTTCCTGTTCTGCAAATAAATTATTTTTACAAAGAATTACTATATCTAATTCATACTAATCGAAATAAACATTAGCAAAAAGGACATTACTTAGTTCTTTAATACCAGAAGAAAACTATGATAATCGACTAAGCATTGACTTTGAAATTCAGTTATGTTTGATGGCCAGGAATGAAAAAAAGATTGATGACGATTTCCTATTTTAGTAAAATATAAGCATTTTAAAATTGAAAACAATAACAAGAGTATAATGTATATGGTTAACTCCACAACAAAAACGTATCTGACACCTGAAGTTAAACCAATAAATTTATGCTATACATTTTCTCTATCATGCAAATATTTTAATATACGGTATTTTAATCAAAATCTTTATAACCATTTTGAAAAAAATCAAATGCTCGAAACATTTTCCGTGCAATGTGAATTTTGGGATGGGGGATTTTCCTGAAAATCTTCGTGACGCATTCTTAGAGCTTCCTAAACTTGACTAACGTATCACCTATTCCATATTGGTATTGATATAACCCAATGACTTTGAGGTGGATTTTCCGCTGATATAACAATCGTAAACAAGTGCATAAATTAGACCTATTAATAGCTTACACAAGAGGTTTATATACTTTTAATTTAGCATTATTTTACTACGTACAAGTAATTGTGATTGTACTTATTTAACATGTTTGGCAATAAACCGACTTTTTTTTCGAGTTAAGTTGTTCACACACACACTGATTTTTTCTGAAAACGTTATTTATATAGAGGAAATTAAAACGTATATTTCCAATGAAATCTCGGTATCTAATTTTTTGGTGGAATGCAGTACTTGCTGGTGCTATGTAGCTATTAAGTAGGGAAAATACAAGACAACTTTTCTCCAACGGATTTTTCATTCCTGTTTCTTTTGAGTTACTCCTGGTCATCCGAGGCTTATCATATTTCAATAATATAGCAACAAGGTTTAAGAAGATTTGAGTATTGCTTTAGCATAGTGTATTCTCTTGTTTGCCTTCTACTTATAAGGAAGTAAGTAATAAGACAATTTTTGCTAATGTTATCTCTATTTATATGAAGTAGATAGATGATTAAGCTTTTGTAAGACTAATTTGTTACTAAGCAGGCAGAGAAAACCATATAAATAAGACATCAAAGTTTATTTTCTGCACACGTACTATGTACATAGCATATAGAAATAGCATTGCATTTCACCCACAAGTGTCGATACTCAGATTTCAACGGAAACGCACATTTAAGGGTTCCCTATATATATATATATATATATATATATATATATATATATATATATATAGAATAAACATTTTTAGAAAAATGTCTGTGTGTGTGTGTGTGTGTCCATGTGTCTGTGAACACGATAACTCAAAAACGAAAAGTCGGTAAAATAACATACTTGATATTTAAGTTTAGAATCTTCTAAGGATGCGACACCAAGTTTTGAGGAAAATCCCCCCCCCACGCCAAAGTACCCTTTACATGGAAAATATTTCGAAAACTTTTAATTTCTTAAATAAATGCTTTAACGATTTTGATTAAATTGCTGTATATTTAAGATATTTAAATGACAAAATGAATATCTTGAATTTTCTGAGAACAGCTTCTGGAGACCTAGAGATTCTGAATGAACACACGCAAACACACGAATCGTTTTTCTAATACAGGGGATCACAAAACGTTTATTTCCAATGATATCTCGGTATACAATTTTTGGATGGAATGCAATACTTTCTGGTACTACATACTGATTAGAGAAAGTAAACTGAAGCTTTTCTCAAGAGGGATTTTGTTATTCCTGTTTCTTTTGAGTTACTCTTGGCCATACGAAGAGGACAGTTTTTACTGTCTCTATATGTACTATTGTAATACATCCGAAAATTCGATTCCGTGATTTCACCGAAAATACATGTTTTGGACCCCCTGATTCCAAAAAAAGGCATTTTTAGAAACATTTCCGTATTTGTCTGTCTGTGTAGTATTTCTGTGGGCAGCATAGCTCAAAAACGAAAAGTCGTAATAGCAAACTTGGTATTTAAGTACAGTATCCTCCAAGGATGCAACACAAAGGTTTTCAAGAAAATCCCCCCCACACCCAACTAAACTTTACATGGAAATTTTTTCGAAAATTTAGACTTTTTTTAAAAATGGCTCTAACGATTTTGATTAAAATGTCATATATTAAAGATATTTACCTGACAAAATGTATATCTTGAATTTTCTGGGAATAGCCTCTAAGGACAATTTTATTTCAATAACATAGCAACCAGCTTTTAAACGATTTTGCTATCACTTTAGCTTTTTGTATTCCATTATTTCCGTTCTACTTATAAGGGAATAAGAAATAAGACTATTTTTGCTAATGTTTATCTCGATTAGTATGAAGCAGTTAGAATAACAAGCTTTTGTTAAAGTAATTTGTTATAGTATAGTAAGAGAAAACCATAAATGGGGCACATCAGATTACTTTTGAAGACTTTCTATGATCTATATTTTGAGCAGAGAGTGAGAGGGACAGAGAAAGCATCTTAGTTAACGTAATAACGTGAGCACAACGGATATACACCTATTGCATAAGGCCTAAGGTTTCAGTTCTACCTAACATCATCATTAATTTGTTCTGGTAGGCAGATGAGCTACAGATCCACCACTGGTTGGAGAGCGGCTCCCCGAAGGCCGGTCAGAACGCGGCCAGCCACTAATCAATTGAAGAGCAGTGCGACTAAATGTTGGAGGTCTGTAATTTACGGAGACACGCTGGCCTGCGAGCCGTAGGGCAGCATCACTTTGCTATTTTCAGGTCGGCTCTATCAGCCTCAGGAAGTTTCTGGTACGCTAAGCAAAGGAAGGACGTGCTTTCACCATTATCGCCAGATGTTTGTGTCGCACAAAACCTGCCATTAACGCCAGCCATTCATTCCATAGGCTCATAGAGGACATTTTACTGAAAATAATTAAGAGGACACCAAATGGCAGTCCTCTGTGCAGTCTTATTATAATTGGAATTTCTCCTTCCATTTTATATGACCCAATAATGCATGATAAAGTATTTTACAATTAGAACCATTAATAAACGACACCACGGCACGAAAATGTCATTTAATACTGTGATACAGGTGTGTAAAGTCATCATTTTCTTTGTCATTGAGTGTGGACTTTATGAATCGAGGTGTAGACATAGTAGGCAAAGAAAAATGGTGCTACATCTGCCATTTTGTGCTTTACAGAAACAAAAGGTTAGGTTTGATCTATTTACAGACTTTCTCCCCTATTCTGCAACAAACTATTCTTAGAACATCTTATTCTTCTATCTACTTCATGCTAATCAAGCTAAGTATTATCAGAAATGGTCTTAATACTTAGTCCCTTATAAATAGAACGAAATAAGGTAATAGATAGACTTGAGCGATAGTCAAGACTTTTAAAAGCTGATCGCTGTTTTTTTTAAATTCGGTTCTCTTTGCTTAGCCAGGAATAAAATTAACGAGATATGGAAACGAATGACCAAATGCCACTTGATAAAAGTATAATTGTTGTAAAATTTAACCCAATAACAGGTAATATCTCGAAGTGGCTTACTAAAAAACTGTTATTTTAATTTTTTATCAGATAAGTAGAAAAATTCAATGTCATAGTCATGGTTCAAATCCTGGCTATGACATTGAATTTTTCAGTCTGATTCTACCTATCCAATTCCTATCCTACACACACTTTGTGTGAAAAAACAATTAAAATAAACGCTAATTGACCATTATAGTTGGCTGTACTATAGAGCCCAGGACTTAAAGTACTTACGTCATTGTAAGTCGTCAATGGGATGTCATCTCAAAATAATTTGAGATCACCTTGCAATTTCCCGGTAAACAGGCGAGTCAGATGAGAAATTTAGTATCATGCCGGTATGTTGCCATGGTAGCTCAGTGGTAGAGCAACCGACTAGAGACCGGGAGATCCGTGGTTCAAATCCCAGTTGTGGCATTGAATTTTCAGTCTGACTCTAACTATCCAACTAAAAAAAAAATGTTATGCCATAAATTGCATTTTAACATCTACATTTTTTGTGTAGTAATTTTCATCTTTCTCTTACGGCTTACCAGTTTTAAAAATTGTATATTTGCTCAAAAAATATATACTACATATTATTAAAATACAGTGTGACAATCACATCTTCTCCAGTGGTTCTCACGTTCGCGTTTGAATGTTCCTCATCGCAAAAGGCTAAAAATTGAGCCCCTGACTACATCATACTACTCGAGATTAGCATTAGTATAAATCTAAGGTTAGCAGACATGGTCTAATCTCTGTCTTCCTTGTGAGAAGATGGGAAATAATGAAATACACTAGGCCAAGTAATAATGCAAACCTTTAAAAGTTGTCGCTTTCTGATACAATTGAAATTCGGTTCTCTAATCATGAACAGGAGTAAAACAAGAGAGATTTGAAGTTACCTGACATAAATTGTGTGTTTTAGCGAGATCTACATGTTTTGTGCATTAATATTTTTTGGTCTCTTACGATCTTACAGTTATGCAAAGGTGCTCCAGAAAATTGAAGATAGACATTTTATTTGTTGTGAAAATATCTTAAATACACGGTACTTTAATCAAAATCGATCCGTTTTTAAGAAAATCCAAATGTTCTATAAAGTTTCCATGAATATGGTACATTAGGGTGAGGGGTTTCCTTGAAAAACTTTGTGACTCCTGCTTAATAGGTGCTGAAATTAAATAAGTTTGGTATTTAAAAAGACTTTTCGTTTTCGAGTTATACAATTTAGAGGCTCACACCTTTTACTAAAATGCTGGTTTATTCAGGGGACCTCAAAACATACATTTCCGGTGAAATATCTAATTATAATTTTGGGCGGAATACAATACCTACTGCACCTACTATGCGCATCAGGCAGTTCCAAATGGATTTTTCTGAGTAAGAGTACACGCGGGTACTCAACCAAAAAAAAAAACACGGAGCAGAGTTGGAGAGAGAGGTGGCAGACAACACATCACACACGATACCATAATGCTTGCGTCACGCCATTTTATTTATATTACTTGTTTCAGCCGTGACGATAGCTGGCCGTAAATACTGCGCTGCAGTGTATGCTGCCGTAGACTCCGGTGAGTCGCCGAGTTACTCGCTATATTTTGGTACCCACCCAAACTGTAACAGTCTGTAGAGAAAGCTGATAAGTGCATTTTGTCTTAGAAAATGTAGCCTCACAGCAAGGCCCGAGAAATTTTCGCCATAGCAAGTATATTTAAATGCCTTTCCTATCTTTGAATTTTAGTTAAATTTAGGTATATTGATTAATTTCAAAGTCTTTGCAAGTATTTGTAGAGTGATTCGATGGCATCACTAGTTTGTGT
Source organism: Hymenopus coronatus (assembly GCA_030762935.1). NCBI lineage: Eukaryota > Metazoa > Arthropoda > Insecta > Mantodea > Hymenopodidae > Hymenopus > Hymenopus coronatus. The sequence goes on from CM060894.1 coordinate 78,943,021, forward strand.
TTAAAAGCAAGCTGACTCTAACAAAATAGTAATTTTCCTAATGCAGGAATTTACCTTGTAATTACTGTGGTGACTGAAAGCTTTGTTAACCTTCTAAACAGACTAATTGAATGGTTCCATCTCGTTTGTGGATTTGCGGTATGTTAGTTTTTCCCGACTGCAACCTATTATTCTCAGTGGTAGCACTTACTCTTTCCTCGAACAGTATTACAACAAACCATCCCAGCTCCAGGCAAATTTCCCTAAAATTGAATCTTATTGGTCCAATTTTGACAAAAATCAATTTTGCAATAAATATTTCCAGTGGCATTTGTTAATTTTATTGCTGGTTTAAAAAGTTTATTTTCACCTTTGTACTGCTTCTGTACTGCTACGAAGATAAAGTATTGCATTCCATCCAAATGTAAATGGAGTTTTATTAATGGACACTCTTTAAATACTGTGGTTCTCATCCCATTCTGTATTGGGCATTAAAGATTGCTTAATTTTGCTCAGAGGTCTTTTGTCATGCTTGAGATTCTATTTTTACGTGCCGTAAATCTACGACACGCGACCAACGGCTTTATTTCCTTTCCGAAGTAAGCCATGATAAGGATTTTTACGCCAAAAAAAAAAAAATCCATCGACCTCCGCCGGGTTTGAACCCGCAACCTTGCGTATATAAAGTTAGCACCACGGAGGGTGAGATATATATATATATATATATATATATATATATATATCAGTAAAAAATTCTATACTAAGTTTTCATCGAAAATATACACATTGAGATTCCCTGACTACACAAAACTGTAGTATTCACATGCCTTTATCTATTTCGAAATAACATACTCTTACGATCTACGGACCTTTTCACATAGAAATATTAACGGAAATGCAACTCGAACACAAAGGTTAAAAATTGGACACTTCAAAATTATTTTCGTTAACATGAGCAGGGACACTAACACATACACACGGACTTGAACAAAACCTTGCAATCTCCAATCTTTCATATTTGTGTTAACGGGCTTTGATTAAAAACAAATTCTGAAGTGTTATTTTTACATGACTTTCTCTAGCTGTTCTACAAACAAACTATTTTTTACAAAAGGTTATTCTTTTATATAGGCCATGTTAATCGACATAAACATTAGCAGAAATTGTCTAATGGGCTGTTTCCTTGTAAGTAGAAGGGAAATAAGGAGATACACTAGGCTAAAGCGAATACATAAAAGGTATTACTATGTGAAACAGGTGAATTGCTTTTCCGGAAAAAAAAAAAAAAAAAAAAAAAAAAAGAGATGAAATGAAACTTGACTTTTCGCTTCAGTTTAAGTAGTAACATAAATGATTTTAACAAATTAGGGAAGGAGGGATATGTTTTCATATCTTAAACTTCTGTACGTTTTATAGTATCAAATTTTGCTTTATGAGACATACCTTTTTTATTTGATTGTACTTTATATTATTTGTATGTTAACTTATTCAACTATTTACAAATAATCTATATGTAAATTTGTGTATTTTGAAATTTCTAGAAGGGATTTAAAATTATTAAGTCCTAAATCAATATTTTTAATTGAATCCAATCCAATTGTTAAAGGTTTAAAACTACTATTTTTCGTACATTCATAAATTTTACAATATCTGCATTTAAAGTGCCCTTAACCTTATTTATATTTTAACTAAGGTGCATTAAACAATATATCTAAGTTCATATACATAACGTTTCAACTGCATAGTTGCCCCTTTCGTTAATCAACCGGCGAACGCACCTATGCATGCTTCCGCGTGCATTTACCAACAAGAGCTTCTATTAACAGTTTTTAAATGTAATATTAAATACATTTTAGGTAAGGAATTCCTCTTTTGCGTTTAATATCATAAAATCAATGCCTATCACCTTTATTTCGTAGGAAAACTCCAATCATTTGCACTGCATATTTTCAAGTGGCTGATAAATGATAGAGGATAATCAAGTTTCCTGATTGTGCAGCAACATTTTCCGATAAGGAAAATAGCTGTCCCATTTTCACCGATCGGAAATTCTCGCAACATAACCAAAACAATGGAGACAAACCAATTACAACAGGCGTTCTTTTTTATTTCCTGTTCGGAAATTATTGTTGGTGCCCGCTTTGTCGTGAGACGAGGCAAGTCACGGCCCACTGGATGCCTGCCTGATTGGTTAGTTCTCATTACACAGGTGTACCTGCTTCGCCGCTGATTACGCCACACATTGTGTGCTTTAGTCTCCAACCCCATTAAAAATTACGTTATAAATATAATCCCAATGTTAACAAGGCGTAGCCAAATCAGAACTTTGCAGAGGGACTAAAAATGTTCTGCCACAAAGGGCAGGGTAGGTGCATGAGGGACTTTTAAAGCTTTAGTAATTACAGGATTAAGTTTATGGATAGAATGTAGGCAGGGTCGATACCATTTCTGCATTAACCTGCAATGCTCATTTAAAATACTTATCTCTCCCTCTTTATTCCATTTCAAATAATAGTATTTTAATTTTTCATTTACATTTTCAAAAAAATGTATTGGCAAAAGTAACTGTCTTGGATATGTTATTTATAATACATGTAGGATTATTTTTTCATCCTACTGTATGAGCGGGAAATAGCCGTAGTACTAATTTCTGTAATTTAAAATATGAATTCATCGGAATTGTATAACAAGTGCATATAGCTACCCAATAACATTATAAATGGTGTAAAATATCAGTTTAAAACAATTGGTAGTTTACACGTATAATATCATTTACTACAGGCAAATTGTCCTTCGCAAATAGAACATTTAAGGAATGGAGAAAAATACCTGCAGAGTTACTGGAGACTTTGCTTCAAAGTACAAATACACTGGTGTACAAAAATTAAGCAAAATTTGTAAAACAGAGACCTGAACGAGAAAACGGTGAGTGAGCACCATTCAACGTTGTCAAAGACTTTACAGGTGGTCTTTGATAGGTAAGTGGGTTCACGCTTATAAGGTCAACAAAATCAGAGCAGCAAACCAATGCCAGAGTCTCAGACCCAGTGCGTGGCTTGTTCGTTATTGTGAACAGAGAGTAGCTGCTAAGTGTTTACAATACAGCACCAACATGCCACAAAGACGGCAACTGGATCCTGTTTTGAAGGGTAGAATCAGCGGACATATCGCGGCAGGTAGAACCCATAGTCTCTCGGGCCCTGAATGTGCCACAAAATGTCATTTCCACGCTTTGGCGATGGTTCCAAGAAACAGGAGATGTTCGTCGGATCCTTGTACATGGTCGTCTACGGGCCACAACGCCGCAACAGGACCGACGTTTGACCACAACAGCACGACGACATCGGAGGATGCCCGGAGACAACTGTCTTCGAGTTTCGAGGCAAAACTGTATATCGAAGCTCAGGGCAATCTGCCTCTATGCTAGATGTCCAGCGGTGTATGCCCCACTCACTCAAATGCACATACGGTCAACATTGGACCTAGAATGAATGGAGGAACATGCTATTTACAGATGAGTCCAGATTCAGTTTGAACAATGATTCTCGTCCTCAATAATCTGGAGAGAACGTTGAATCCGGTTTCATCCCACCAACATGGTGGAAACACGCCCATTTGGTCGTGGTGGCATCTCTTGTGGGCAGCCATAAGGTTCGATGGACGTACAGATCTTTACATCTTCGACAGTGGTACTGCGAATGCTCAAAGGTACAGAGACGATATAAAGGAACCACATGTGCGACTTTTCAGAGGTGCAGTTGGTCCACACTTCATCTAATAGGACGATAATGCACTTCCGCATAGCGCCCACCTGGTGGACGATTATCTTGAGAGGGCAGATATTCAGTGTATGGATTGGCCAGTGATGTCCCCGGATATGAAACCAATTGAGCATGCCTGGGATGCATTAGGAAGACAAGTTGCAGCCCTCCAGCCCCCACCGAGGATACTTCCAGACCTCCGACGTGCTCCACGTGAGGAATGGGAACTGCTGTATTCAGAGATCTTGAACCACCTTATAGAGAGCATGCCATGGCGCTGCGAGGCCATGAGGGGTCACCACACCCTATATTATCCACCCAGGACCATTATTGTCATTGTGGAAATTATCGTAGGATTTTGTGCTTGCGTAAAAAGTGTCTCGAGGTCAAAATTGTCTGCTATTTCTCACTCTATTGCATTCCAGATCATGTGTGATGCTTTGATAACAACATATTGCATTATGCTTAACCTTTGTACACTTGTGATAGTTTGGAAATAAAATACTGAGCTATGCTTAATTTTTGGACACTATGTAGTTTTAAAAAAAGACTAAAGGAAAGTGGGGATTGCAAATATGAATGTTGCTTTATCATTAGTATTGTAAAACTGTTAATATTGCATTATTATTACTGTTTGTTGTATACTGTCATGTATTGTAATTCTGACAGGGTATTATACTACCCATATTGTTTATTTATTATAATTGTATTGTGGATTGTCTTATTGCACTCACCGGGCCATGCCCTAACCAGTGAAATAAAGTATTTATATGAAATGCATGTTACACCTGTGTGAATGAACACGTGTGCAGTCGGTGTGCAATTTACATCGTAACTCCTATTCTCGCACCTGTGTGCGAGTCTGGAAGCTCTGCAGTGGCTAGATTCTCCAGAAATTTATAAATGAGCATAAACAAGTACGTTTGCAATCGGATAGGAAATAATTGAAACATTCAATGGAAAAAATCCAAAACATATGAAATCTGGATTTACCAGTATGACCCAGAAAATAAACAGGTTCTTTTTTGTTGGGGGATCTTCTTCTGGAAAGACCCAGACCGATAACTATCGCTTTTTATGTTTAGGGGACCATAAAACGTGTGTTTCCGTTGAAATCTGGGTATTGAACTTTTGGGCGGAATTTAATACCTTGTGTATACACTATCCACATATTACATGTAGAGAAAATAAAACTTTGATGTGTCTCATTTACATAACTTTCTGTACCTATTTAATAACAAATAAGTCTTACAAAAGAACTTAAGTCTTTTATCTATTGTATAGTAATGGATATAGTAATAGTAATATATAGTATAATATGTCCGTGTGTCTGTGGACACGATAACTTAAAAACAAAAGTTGATAAAATACCATACTTGGTATTTAAGTTTAGAATCTTCCAAAGATGCAACACGAAGATTTCCCCACCCCAAATACCCTTTACCTGTTTGTGATGAAATCTACGGTGGTTTGCACGTGCGATCACTTCTGAAAGTTTGTGTTGAAGTATCCCGGCAGATCAGTTTCAACTGGAAGCTCAGAACGTTCAGCAGCCAAAGCCGACCGCGGAGAAAGTGACACCTTTGCGGGTCCCTAGCATAGTCCAAGCAGTTCTTTATCTCAACGCGGGGAGCTATAGGAGCCCGTGCTCGGATATAAAGATTCCCCAAGTCTTACAGAAGCATCCTGCCGCCGGGGGCTGTAATTACAGAGCATAGAGAAGCGCCATCGCGGACTGATTGGGGTTGTTGATATTTTACTCACAAAGACAAAGGAACAAGGTTAGGATGCATTCTATCATATTTCAGATTTATACCAATCGTAATTGAATACACTTCAGCTAGGTATTTTATTAACTGAATTCCCAATTCATCTAAAAAGTCGTCAGATAACTGAAAAGCAAGTAGTGTTCTCTTAAACCAAATTATAGTTGCACAGCAAGTTACTCAAAAATAATATTAATCCAATCACAGACATCACTTTTGATATGAACTCTTGAAAGAAATTATGCTGTTATATCAGAGTTAATTTAATCTTTTAATCATTATTTACGGATCACAATACCAACTATTATTTTAGACATTAAAAACGAGCTCTATTTATCTACAAAAAAACACCCGATTTTAAACAGAAGATTCTCTTTCTTAACGTGAAAATTGGCCTGAATAAAAATACTAGGACCTATACTTTTTTGAAGAAGCAATAAATGGAGAGCGGTAAGGAATGTAATTCTACATAATTCTTTGTTTTGAACACTTGACCGAAGTTAAACGCCACTCTGGATTTCCACATCAAAACCGTGTATAGAGCTGATGAGTATTAAATTCAGGATTTTTACTTTCTCTAGCACGTATTATATACAATGTATATAGTTGTTGGAGAAAGCATTGTAAAAATTTGAATCGAGATTTCACCGGAAATCCCTTGAGCCCGAAAAAAGCATTTTTAGAAAAGGCCCGCGTATGTGTGTGCGTGTGTGTCTGAGTGTGCGTATGCATGTGCGCGTGCGCGCGCGGGGGACACCATAGCTCAAAAACGAAAAGATCGTTAAATATAACAGTTTTACATTTATGTTCATTTGCTTCCAAGTAATACGACAGGAATATTTTTTACAAAATTCCTTCACCATTGACTACTCTTTATATGAAAAAAATTTGAAAATTTTTGTTTTTCTCAAAAATGGCTCTAACAATTTTAATTGAAATACTGTATATTAAATATACTTACATCCCAAATAAAATACATTTTAAATTTCTAAAAATAGCGTTTTATTCTGAATGAACTTTTTCAGAATTTAGCATAAGGTTAAACCGTAAAAGATAAACAATAATTTACTGAACCAAAAATGTACATCTCGCTAAAACACATAATTTAGGTAATATTTTTTTCTTGTAGATTTGAGCAATTTTACCTTCTCTACACGTACTGTGTACACAGTGTATAGAAGGTTTTCCATTCCACCCAAAAATCCGATACCGAGATTTCACCGGAAATATAAGTTTTAGTGTCCCCTGTATCCAAAAAAAAACAAAAACATTTTCACGAAAGGTCCGTGTGTGTGTGTGTGTCTGTGTGTGTGTGTGTGTCTGTGTGTGTGTGTCCGTGAACACGATAACTCAACAACATAGAGTCGGTAAAATACCAAACTTGGCATTTAAGTTTAATGCCTTCCAGGAATGGGACACGAAGATTTGGAGAAAAATATCCCTTCACCAAAAAAAAAAAAAAAAAAAAAAAAAAAACTTTAATTTTATTCTTGAATTATCTTGAATTTTTTACGAATAGCCTCTGAAGACTACTTTGTTCTCGAGGAATTTTACGGAAGTTTGATAACTTCTAAACCGTAAGAGATGGAAAAAAACTTACCACACAAAAAATGTAGAACAGTTTAAAACGCACAATGTATGTTATATGCATTTTTTTTAATGGAGTTGGTCGTTTTTGAGATATTCCTTGTTTTTGGTTTCAGCTTTAAAAACATATACTTTTCTCATACAGGAATTTGTCAACTTCTGTCCATACAGACAAAGGATCTTCAGCCACATTGTAACCAGCCTTTGACTATCACTTCAACTTACGGAACTCCCTTATTTCGCTTCTACTTAGAAGGAAGCAAGTAATAAGACTATTTATGCTAATTCTTTTTCGATTAGCATGAAGTAAAAAGAAGCATAAACTTTTTAATAATATTTTCTTTGTAGGTATGCAGAGAAAGTCATGTAAATTTATCACATTAGATTCTTAAATATCCTTTGCTAATGGTTTCCATTTTAAACTACCTAACTTTTACCCAACAGGGTATTGGAAAGCAAACTGAACCTCAATTGTTTCACACATCGACCAGCTTTTATAAGGTTAGACTATTGCTTTAGCCTAATGTCCTATTCCCCTTCTACTTACAAGGAAGCAACCAATAGGATCAAGTCTGCTAAGGTTCATCTTCATTAGTATGACGTAGATAAACGAATAATATTTTTACTTTCTCTACACGTGCTGTGTATAGCGAAGGCATTGCACTCCACCAAAAAATTCGATACCAAGATTTCACCGGAAATATATGTTTTAGGGTCCCCTGTGTCCATGTGTCTGTGAACACGATAACTCAAAAACGAAAAGTCGGTGAAATACCAAACTTGGTATTTAAGTTTAGTATCTTCCAGGGATGCTACATGAAGATTTTGAGAAAAATCCCCCACCACCAACTATTCTTTACATGGAACTTTTTTGAACATTTTGAGTTTCTAAAAAATGGCTCTAACGATTTTGATTAAAATATCGTACACTAAGGACATTTACCTGACAAAATGTATTTTTTTATTTTTCTGGGAATAGCCTCTGAAGACTACTTTATTCTGGGTCAATTTTACGGAATTTTGCTAAACCGTAAGAGATTGACAAAAACTTACCACACAACAAATGTAGAGCACCTTAAAACACACAATTTATATTAAATACATTTTTTTCGTGGAGATGATTGTTTTTGAGATATTCCTTGTTTTTGGTTTCAACTATAAAAACTTATACTTTTCTATTCAGGACTTTGTGAACTCTTGTCCATACAAACCAAGGAACTCCAGTCGCAGAGCAACCAGTTTCGACTATAACTTTAACCTATGGTACTCCTTTATTTCGCTTCTAGTAACAAGGAAGCAAGTAATAAGAGTATTTCTGCTAATTTTTGCTCCATTAGGTGAAGTAAATAGAATAATTTGTTGCAGTAATATAGAGAAAGTCATGTGAATGGAGCACATCAGATTTTTTAAGAATAGTTTGTATATGGAACATCTAGACAAGGTTATGTGAATGGGACACATTAGATTTTTTGTACTTTTTTAAGTTATGTAATTAGGATAATAAGACCTAAGTTAATTTAACTCTGGGTATCTATAAGATACAAAAATATCAAAGAAAAAACACTGTAGATGCATAAATAAAAGTTCCGTTCAGTTTTCTCCTCGAAAGGTTCTGCTTGGGACAAATTTTAAGATGCATACCGCTTGCTAAATTTGGACACGCTTATCTTGCAAGTGTGTACCAGGCTTCAGCCAACTTGCCTTTATTTTTGTCATGGAAATAATTTTAGCACCTGTTTATGTTGAAGAGAATTCTATTGTGTTAATAAATATTAATGTACACAAATTGTTAACTTGTAAGTACCATTAATCGCTTGCGGTGTCAAGGTAGGGCGTTAAACGCTATAAAAAAACACGGACATTTTCAAGAAAGTATCCCCACCACAAACTACCCTTTACATAGAAACATTTTTTAAACTGTCTGCTGTCAAAAAGTCTCTAACAATTTTTGTATAAGATATTATTTATTAAGAATAATTACATCACAATAAAACGTATATTTTTTAATTTTCTTGGAAAAGTCAATGAAGATCTCTTTATTCTAATGAGTTGGGCAGAATTTTATATAACGGTTAAACCGTAGGAGATAAACAAAAACTTGCTGCACAAAAAATGTTACTGTTGTTTATATACCTAATTTATGTCTAATATGTTTTTCTTGTAAAGTTCTCCATTTTCAAGATATTCCTAGTTATTGGTATCAGTTTTAAACTATGTAAATTTTCTTAAACACTACCATGCAAAGCGAACCAGCGACCAGTTTTAAAATAGTATGAGATCACCGCTTAGCTGATATGTTCCCTTATTTCCCTTCTACTTACAAGAAGGGAATTCTGATAATTTTTATCTTGATTAGCATAATAGATAAAAGTATAATCTCTTGTAAGAATAGCTTGGATGTGGAGCACATCAGATTTTTAAAAAATGGCTCTAACAATGTTGACTAAAATACTGAATATTAAAGATAGTTACATGAAAACAAAACGTACAACTTTAACTTTTTGGGAATATCCTAATAAGACCTCTTCATTTTGGATACATTACATTGTAAGCCGTAAGAGATAGACGAAAAATGTCATCGTCATTTTTGGTAGAGTTAAACGTGCTACATATTCGTTGTTATTGGTTTCAATTTTAAACTACTTGAAATTTTCTCGAACGCTAAGTCATCTTTCATTTCATCTCTCTTTTGTTTTATTTCTGACCATGCAAAGAGAACCAGACCTCAATTGTTTCACATAGCGACAAATTTTAAAACATTTGTCTATTACTTCAGTGTATTCGAACTAAGTAATAGATCATTTCTGCTAATGTTTATCTTGATTAGCATGAAGTAGAAAAATAAGCTTTGTAAGGAACATTTAATTTTTTATCTCACAAACTGTGTATAGGACTTAAGTTGGATACGTAGAGTCGGCCTGAAAAATTCAATTTGACGGGATTTGAACTACGGATTTCCCGACCATTCAGTCGCCATGGCAACATGCCAACTATGGAATTTAATTTTTCAGACGGACTCTACCTATATAACTCCTGTCCTATACACGGCTTGTGTGAAAAAACAATTAAATTTAACAATGATTCATCATAATAATTGACTATATTATAGACCCCAGGACTTAAAAGTGCTAACGGCATTGTAAGTCGCTATAGTCATCTCAAAATATTTATATAGCACCTTGGGATACATGCGAGTCAGTGGAGGAATTAAATGCCGTGCCAGCATGTCGCTGTGGTAGCTCGGTGGTTAGAGCAGCCGACTAGACACTGGTAGATCCATGGTTCAAATCCCGGCTATGAATTTTTTACTCTACCATCAATGGTTTTGTTACAAAATAGGTAGAGAAAGTTATCTGAATAGAAAAGATTAGATTTTATTAACTATTTCCCACAACAGCCCTGCGTAAGAAAACATTTAGAAAGGTAAGGAAACATATGATGCTTTTCATGCACAAGTAATGAGAAATTGTGTCATTACTTACGTCCTTGCAAGTCGAAGGGAAATAGGTAATGCAGTAGACTAAGGGGAATGTAAAATCATTAAAACTTCTCGCCAAGCAATAACATTGAAATTAGCCCCTGTTTGTATGACCAGCAGTAAGACAAAAGAGATTGGAAACGAATGACTAGTTCCGTATGCAATACATAAATATTTTAAAATTGAAACCAATAGCCATGAATATGTTGGAAATGGTTAACTGCACAAGAAAATGGTATGTGATACAAATGTGTATTTTGACAAGATCTACTTTTATTGTACAATAAACATTTGTCAAACTCTTACGGTTATAGCTTATACAAAATTTATACAGGCAGAATGGAGGGGACTTCAGAGCCTTTTCCAGAAAATTCATAATATACATTTCTTTATTTGAAAATATCTTTACCATCAGTAGTGCAATTTTTGAGAAACCAAATGTTCAAGAAATGTTTCGTGTAAAGGGTGTTTAGAATATGGTTTCGCTTTAAAATCTTTGTGCCACATTATTTAGAGATGCTGTACTTAAATAAGTTGGTATATAACGGACTTTTCGTTTTGGATTTATGTTGTTCACCAATACATGGACTTTTCTTCTATTATACATTTTTTAGATATTTCTTAAAACATGTATTAGACCTCGTTAAAACACACAATTTAGGTCATATAGATATGTTTTTTGGAGTTGGCCATTTTTAAGATATTCCTTTTTATTAGTTTCAGTTTTAAAATATTTTAAACTATCTTTGACCATCGCTTTAGGCTAGAGTAACCCATTGTCTCTTATACTTCAAGAACGCAAGAGGCCATGCCGTGGCCGAGTGGTCAGACCATTCGCCTCTCACCTAGACGGTCCGGGTACGATCCTAAGCGACCGCATGCGAGATTTGTGGTGGACAAAGTGGCCAAGGGGTGGGTTTTCTCCGAGTTCCCCAGTTTCCCCCGCCATCACATTCCACCGGGGCTCCATCTTCATGTATCATCAGTGTCGTCGCCTGCGGTGCCAGAGCAGTAAAAGCGGGCGTTAAACACTACAAAAAAAAAAAAAAACGCAAGTAATATGGCCATTGTTATTTGATTAGGTGAAGTAGCTAGAAGGATAAACTTTTTAACAATAATGAGTTACCGAAACGTAGAGAAAATCATGTGAATGGAACACATCAGATTTTTTGCAATCTGTTGAACACTTAGTTCAAATTAATCAATGAAATGAATGAGATATGAGCTCGCCACTGTAGTCACTTTTAAGTTTGGGGCCGGAAATCAAAAGAGCGATTGCAGTCTCAGAAGCACATCAAGGCGCCACATATTAAATTTCAAGATAACATTTATAAAATAGCAGTGTTAAAAACACGCTTAATTCCTGGAGAAAGATATAATGACTTGATACCGTCAGAATCAAGAACTGTGTACAAAGGGCAAAACCGCGAAGGCTGGTAACAAAGGAAACCCTCGTAATTTGGCCCACATCTGATGGTCACAGAGCTATACTGAGTTTAAGCATAATTCCCAGGGGATATCGCGTAGGTGCCTTTCTCCCCCGAGTTCCTGGAACATTTAGCTCTGTTTCAATATGTCGTTTAGCGTACTGGATGAAAGAGACTAAGTTGAAAAACGCTAGCGCGAACATTTAACGAGGTGCAGTTCAAAGCAGGGTAACATGAAGACGAATCCAAGCAGAGTGCGATTCATAATCTTTAGCAATGGAACAAGTGACGTTACCATGGTTACGCATACACGTCGAGGTCACCAAGCTCCTCCTCCACCTGCAGCAGTATGCGGAATTGCCTTTAAAATGCTTTATTCTGGTCTGCATTGATAACTATGCTTTCAATGATTTTACTTTCTCTACACGTACTATGTACATAGTGTATAGAGAAAGTATTGCATTCCACCCAAAATTCAATACCGAGATATCACAAATACAGGTTTCAGGGTCCCTGTATGCCAAAAAAAAAAAAAAAATGGAAAAAGGTCTGCGTGTGTGTGTGTCTGTGTGTCTGTGAACACGATAGCTCAAAACCTAAAAGTTGATAAAATACCAAACTTGGTATTTAAGTTTAGTATCTTTCAGGGATGCGACACGAAGAATTTGAGAATAATCCCCCACTCCAAACCACCCTTTACATGGGGAAAAAATTAGAAAATTTTGATTAAAATGCCCTATTTTAAAGATATTTATATGGCACATAAAATGTTATCTTGAATTGTCTAGGAATATCCTCTAAAAACCTCTTTATTCTGAATGTATTTTGCTGAATTTTGCGTATCTGGTAAACCGTAACGGTTAGGTAGAAACTTACTGCACAAAAATGAATATCACGTTAAAACACGCAATTTATGTCATATACATTTTTTTCGTGGAATTTACCATTTCTGAGATATTCCTTATTATTTCAGATTGAAAATACTATTCTCACACAGAAGGTTGTAAACTCCTGGCCCTGCAAAAAAACGGATTTCAAACAAATGTCGAACAGTTTTTAAGATATTTGACATTTGTTTAGCTTAGTGTATTCTCTTATATTGCTTCTACTTAGAAGGAAGCAAGTAATAGAAAATTCTGTTTATCTCGAATATATAAAGTGGATAGATGAATATGCTTTTTAACAATCTGTTACAGGGATTTAGAGAACGTCATGTGAATGGAACCATCAGATTTTTAAAGTTTAATTTTAGAACAGATTTTTGAAACATAATGTAACATACAGGGATCATTAAGAAGAGGTACATTATTTCCATTGTGGGTAGGACATAGCTAAAAGTGTTGGAAATTTTGGTAAAGGTAGTGAGATGCCTCGCTGGGCAAATGAACACTCACGTGACAAAGCTGTGGGGAAAAGACGGTTGAGCTGGTTACTATTGTTAGAGGCAAGAGAGAGAACAGTTCTAAGAGGAAACCGCGTATTTGTGTAATAAAAAAATCTGACGTGTTCCACTCACATGACTTTCTCTACTTCTCTGCATCAAGTTATTGCTAAAAATCCTATGCCTCTAATTACTTCATGCTAATTGAGAAAAAATTAGCAACAATAGTCTTGTTTCCTTGTAAGTAGAAATAAGGAAGTACCCTAGGTTAAGATGATAGTCAAAAGCTGGTTGCTATGTGACTGACGTTTCTTTATTTGTATGGATAGAATTTGACAAATTCCTGTATGAGAAAAGTATGTTTATTAAAGCTGAAACCAATAACAAGGAATATCTCATAAACGATCAACTTCACGAAAAAAAAAATAAAAGGGTGTGTGTTTTAACGTGCTCAACATTTTTTGTATGGTAAGTTTTTGTCTATCTCTTACGGTTTAGCAGTTATGCAAAATTACGTAAAATTCATCTAGATTAAAGTAGTCTTCAGAGGCTATTCCCAGAAAATTCAAGATGTACATTTTATTTGTCCGGTAAATATCCTTAATATACGATATTTTAATCAAAATCGTTAGAGCCATTTTTGAGAAAAATCTTGCATGTGGGGGGGGGGATTTTCTTGAAAATTTTCGTGTCGCGTCCTTGGAAGACACTGAACATAAATATAAAGTTTTGATATTTAACGGAATTTTCCTTTTTGAACTATACTGCCCACACACACACACACATATATATATATATATAATTATATATACAGACACACACACATGGACATTTTTGGATTCAGGGGGGCCTAAAACACGTATTTCCGGTGCAATCTCGGTATCGAATTTTTGGGTGTATTACAATATATACACTATGTACATAGTGCATATAGAGAAACTAAAAATCTGATGTTTTGCTATCACATGACTTTCTCTTATCTGTTCTGCAAAAAATTACTCTTAAAAAGATTATTCTTCTATATACATCATGCTAAACGAGAAAAACATTAACACAAATGTTCTTACTCCTTAGTTCTTTATAAGTAGGAGCGAAATAAGGATATACGCTAGGCTAAAGCGATAGTTAAATCTTTTAAAAGCCGAGCGATGTGTGAACAATTGAAACTGGGTTCGCTTTACATTTTCAGAAAAATCAAAGAAAGGTGACACGAAACGTGCTCCCCTTTGAAAAGCTACGTAGTTTAAAATTGAAACCAATAACAAGGTATATCTCAGAAATGGTCAATTCCACGAAAAAAACGTAAATGACATAAATTCTGTGTTTTAACGCCATCTACATTGTTTCTGTGGTAAGTGTTTGTCTATCTGTTATGGTTTACCTTTTACGCAAAATTCCTTCAGAATAAAGTGGTCTTTAGAGGCTATTCACGGAAAATTCAAGATTTACATTTTAATTGCCACATAAATATCTTTAATATACAATATCTTAATTAAAATCATTACAGCCATTTTTGAGAAAATTGAAAATTTCCAAAATTGTTCCATGCGAAGGTTAGTTTAGGGTGAGGGGTATTTTTCTCAAAACTTAAATACCAAATTTTGTATTTTACCGACTTTTCATTTTTGAGTTATCATGTTCAGTCACATTGACACACGCACACACGGACACACACGACCTTTTTCTAAAAATATTTTTTGGATACAGGGGACCTTAAAACGTCTATTTCCGGTGAAATCTCGGTTTCGAATATTTGGAAGGAATGCAATACTTTCTCTATACACCATGTACATTGTACGTGTAGAGAAAGTAAAAAATCTGATGTGTTGCATCACATGACTTTCTCCAGCTCTTCTGTAAATATTATTCTTACAAAAGGTTACCATTCTAAGCTAAACGAGAAAAACATAACACAATTTTATTGGTTTTACATACTTAGTTCCTTATAAGCAGAGGAGAATTAAGTATATACGTTAATTTTACGCGATAGTTAAATATTTTAAAAGTCGATCCCTATGCGAGTAATTGAAATAAGGTTCGCTTTGCATTTTCAGAAAAACCAAAGAGGAATGAAACGAAAGGTGACCCCGTTTGAAAAGATGAAAAAAGATGAAAAAAGATGAAACGTTTAAAATTGAAACAAATGAAAAGGAATCACTCGGAAACGGTTGACTCTGCTACAAAAATGTATATGGCATAAATTGTGTGTTTTAACTAGATCTACATGTTTTTGTAGTAAGTTTTTTTGTATCTCTTACGGTATACCAGTCATGCAACATTCGGCAAAATTCATCCAAAATGAACAGGTCTTCAGAAGCTATTCCCAGAAAATGCAATATATACACTTTATTTCTGATTTACATAGATTTAATATGCGGTATTTTAACCAAAATCGTGAGTAATTTTTGAGAAAAACTGGATTTTGAAAAAAATGTTTTTTGTAAAGATTGGTTTATAGTGGGAGGATTTTCCTGAAAATCCTCGTGTCACATCCTTGGAAGATATCAAACTTAAATACCAAGATAGGTGTTTAATGGACTTTTATATTTTGAGCTATGATGTCCTCGCACAGCGATACACACGGATCTTTCGCTAAAAAAAAAAAAAAAAAAAAATATGTTTGAACTCGGGGAACCTCAAAATATATATAATTCCAGAGAAATCTCTGTATCGAATTTTTGGGTGGAAAACAATACTTCTCTGTACACTGTGTACATAATAGTGTAGAGATAGTAATAAAATGAGATACTGTACTCGCACCTTTTCCTGGGCGCTGGTTGTAGAGGGAAGCGTGGGCCGAGAGGCAGAAGAGAGCCCGCGCGGCTTTCTTGCAACAGTGTTGTCAACCAAAGAAAGCTTCTTTCTGTGATACTCTCAACCATTATGGTTAATAGGGTATCTAATTTACCGAGAACTAGCTGAATTATTAAATGAGTGGTATCTGTGTAGTATGAAATGATAAAATACTCCTTAAAACAACAGAAAAACAAATTATTTTTTTTATTTTTTTTTTATTTTTCAACAAAATCTTCTATTTAGCTCTATACACTTTTCCCAAAGTTTCTCCAACTGTTTTAAGCCTCTTTGTTATAAGTGAATCGTTTTGCGCCAAGCCACATTTTCAAGTTTGGAAACAAAAGAAAGTCACTGGGGGCAAAATCTGGTTAATCGGTGTATGTTATAGTAATTCGAACCTTAATTCTGCATTTTTTGCCATCAAAACTGTGTAGATGTACATCCTTCCATTGTCTTGATGGAAGAGAATCTATTTATTTGCCACATGAGGGAGTTTTTCTTGATTTTTCCCGTTCAACCGGTGAAATAACGATGCATAATACTTTTCATGTATCGTTCTTCCTTTCTGCAAGTAATCAACATAGATGATTTCACGTGCATTCCAAAAACCTTGTATGCAGATTTCATCCCTTTGGCTTCTTCGGAGCCACTTCGCCTTTAAAAACCTGCTGTTTCGACTGCACTTTAGTCTTTCTAGTGTAGTAGTATGTCCATGGCTTATCCACTGTTATGTATCGACACAGGAACTCGTCAGGATTGCGACGGAAAAGTGCCAAACCAGCTTCCGAATTGATCACACGAATGTGTTTATGGTCCATTGAGAGTAAACGCGACACCCTTCTTGCCGATACTTTTGTCAAATCTAAAATTTGGTGCAACATTAAGAATGCTGTACCTTGGGATATGCCTGTGACCTTTACTATTTCGCGAACTTTGATTCGTCGATCACTCAAAACCATATTCTGGGTTTTGTCAATCATTTCGGAGGAAGTCACTTCTACTGGGCGTGTGGAATGATGTTCATCATTTGTGGATAAACGGCCACGTTTAAGTTCATTTATCCAATTGTATTTTGTTACAAACGCAGAAGCTGGTTTTTATCTATTCCGATTTAAACAGTTTAAATAGAAATGTTTAATCACCGCACTATTTTCTTTTTTTTTTTTTTTTTTTTTTTTTTTTTTCATATTTCTAAAGAAGTATAAGATTGTAGATTCAATCGATTATTGCAACGAAATCACGTGATAGATATAGTTGAAACTTTAACTGCCATCTAGTAAGAGCGACGGTTACTAAATATGAAGTTTTTCGATGTTACGAGTATAATTTCTTGGATTTATTAAGGACTTCTGAACGCCACTAGTATGAACAGCCGTTTCTGAATCGTACATAAAGATACTTCACACAACTCGCTTCCATTTGCTTGATTGTGTGTTCAGAAAAATCCTGTAAATAACATAGCATTGTGTTAATCACTGCCTACTCGCTCAAACAGAGCTTCCTCACAAAGCCCTATTATTCTGCAAATGTAATAACTCATATGTTCGTCAACGCAACAGTTTTGATGCTTCTGATTTTCTCTTGGCCATTTAGTTCAAAGGCTCTTGTTTCTGTTCTGAAGTTTATATTGTTTATTGTCGAAAGTTTCCGTATTATGGACCAAAAATCGTGTCGGCTGCTGGACATTTTCTTCGCCTAGGCCACAAAACTTCAGATGCCAGCAATTTACCTAGCCCATTGTCCCGCAAGACTTTTGCATGGGATGTTAAATACAAGCTAAGTTCTGAAAATAGACAACAATGAGTTGTGTTACGCCAAAACAGATTTTCCTAACTGAATATTGAAGTTAGAGAGCAACATGTACAAGTCTGGCCACGTTGTAGCAATGTATGTCGTTATGTATGTTAATGTATAGCAGTTGATGCTGCGCCATATGCTGGATG
Organism: Hymenopus coronatus; assembly: GCA_030762935.1. Classification (NCBI taxonomy): domain Eukaryota; kingdom Metazoa; phylum Arthropoda; class Insecta; order Mantodea; family Hymenopodidae; genus Hymenopus; species Hymenopus coronatus. The sequence continues at coordinate 78,961,139 of CM060894.1, forward strand.
TATCTCAAGCTTTGCCGTAATTTTAATGACTTAAAAGTAGAATTAGGGGAGAGAGAATACCTCGAAATACTGCATCGTGCGCTTAGAGATCTTGCCCTCCGCAGTCCACTATTTATCAATGGTATGCAGTTTTGAAAATGAGATTCCTCGAAGATGAAGGTCGAGCAGGATTGCCGGCTACAGCAATGGATACAAAAGTGGTTAAAATAGAGTACATGTTGTGGGAAATCATATAGTCAGATAGAGCAATATGGTCAGATCATTGTTCACATGGTGAGATTTAAGAACCTCTAAATACTGAATCGGCAGTATTGAAAGCAATTTTGAAAGAAAAACTTGACGTTTGGAATCTCTGCAGTCGCTAGATTCCCCAGGAACTTGAGTATCAACAAGCGCGTTTGCAATCGTGATAGGAAATGATTGAAAAATTCAATGGAAGCAGATTCAAAACTTATTCCACGTTGTAACAGTGATGAAAGTTGGCTTTATCAGCATGATCCAGAAAATAAACGACAGTTGTCAGTCTGGGTCTTCCCAGGAGAACATCTCCCAACAAAAGTGAATCAAAACAGAAATGTTGGCAATAAGATTATCTATTTCTCTCCGCTTGAGGAACAAAAGATTGCAACACCACAAAATGTCTGCCAAAAGTGTTCAATGAAATGAGATAAAAAAAGCATCCTAAGATTCATCTGCGTGGAGCTTTGTTACACCATGACAATGTCCTTGTTCAAACTGCACAAGAATACAAACAGTTTCTGTACAGTCAGGAGTCAGATGCTTGTCCCATCCGCCACACAGTCCAGATCTGGTCCCATACAACATTTTCTATTTTCCAAAATGAATGAATAAAATCGAAGTCAACTATTTGAGTTACTTGAAGTTCAGTAGCTGCTTACTGCGATCTCTTTAGAGAAGGATGGCATTCAGCATTTTAAAAATGATTTGAAAGGATGCGACGGAGTATGGAATACAATACAGTGTATTTGAAAAATACAATGATCAGATAAAACTTTTTAATATTTTATTAAATACATTTTTAGAACGTTTAGAATGACTCTCGGAAGTGATTCTTGCAGCAAACATTTCTGGATCGTACGTTAAATACACTACACAACAGCTCGCGTCCATTCGCTTGATTGTGTGTTCAGTAGTGTCCAGCAACATTGTGTTAATCACTGCCTCCTCAGCTCAAACCGAGCTTCCTCACAAAGTCCGATTATTCTGTACATGCAACTCATATGTTCGCTAACGCAACGCCGTTTTAATGCTTCTCATTTTCTCTTGGCCATTTAATTCAAAGGCTTTCGTTCTGTGCTTCATTTTCCATTACTTTTTCTCACAAGTTCCGTACTGTGTACTAAAAAACATGTCAGCTGCCGGACATTTTCCTCGCCCAAAGCCACCAAACTTCAGATACCAGCGACATCATTAATTCGCCTAACCCATTGTCCCGGAAGACCTTTGCAGGCGACACAGGATGTCAAATACAAGCTCTTGGTATTCACGTTTTTTGCTCGGCACTCTCGTTCCTAGTGTGTTATTTTTTGGTATTACTATCCCTTTTCCCGCGTTCACTTTTACAACTTTTTCTCTTTTTGAGAGCATCCGCAAGTTCTTAGCGGCGTACTTTTGAAACGCTCTGTTGTAAGAAAACGCACATGTATGTCTCTACTTTATATGTAGTGAGCACTCTTCCATCAAAGTAATAAAGAGAAAAAGAGGAGAGGAATAAAATATTCAGAGTTCTTCCTCCCCGACCGACGCTGTCAATTTGTGTTACCTTAATGCAGACCTTGTGGTAAAAGTCTGGAGCCCTGTAATTCAGAAACGTCACTCATGGAACGACTGACTTTTGGAATCGGGAACAGCAGCGAAACACAATTTACTGTTGCGCCGTGACGACAGGAAGTGTTCATTGTTGGATGTATGCCATGACCCGGTCCAGCTAAATGTAGTGCCGGGTGCTGCGGAGTGCGAGGGGGAAGGAGGAAGGTCAAGCGGATCTTTGCATCTCAAGTACTCTAGATTAGAGGCATTGATTCTGGACAATTTTTGGTCAAATTAACCTTCAGGTTACATTATTTCATTAAACGCTTAGTCAGGATTATTCTTAACTGATAAATGATAACCAGGAAGTGCTAGCATAACACATTGCTGCACCTTTTACCACAAACTGGAGCTAATTTGACCCTATATGTGTAATTTGGCCCAACTATTTAAAAGGTATTATTATATAAATATATACACATATTTTGTTTTGTATTATACTTTCTTTTATTGATTATTTCCCTTATTTGCCGGCGCTATGTAGACAAAGCATAATTACACAGTTAACATTTAAAAAATAATTAACGATAAAAATAAATTACATAACTAAGCGTTGAAAACATAAAATAATTAATATTAAACTTCAAATCAAGTACAAATAATAACTACCAATCTTGTCACAACACTACAATATTAGCTTCAAAAATAAAGCAAACGTTAATAATCTTACTTGGAGCATCAATACTAAAATGAATGCAAATTGTTCCTGAGGATAAGAATTGCTTCTGATTGCCATAATTACTACTGTATATAACAGACGTTTATCCAGACCATAATGTACTCAAAATTGGTGTACTTTTTGGGACAACTTTTAACTTCCTCTAGCACATATGTAAAATGTACGTAGTAGATAGAGAAAGCATTGTATTCCACCCAAAAAAATCGCTACCGGCATTTTACCGGTAGTACATGTTTTAAGAACTGCTTAGTAAAACAAATTAAGCATTTTTAGAGAAAAGTCACCGCTTTTTTGTGTGAGTGCGTGTCTGTGGGGCTCAAAAACAAAATTCAGTTAAATACCAAAATTGTTATTTAAGTTCAGTATCTTTCAAATATCGGGAGTGTATGGTTAGACCGCTCCCCTCTATCTAGGTGACCCTGGTTCGATCCCAAGCACCCGCATGTGGGATTTGTTATGGACGAAGCGCCGTCTGGTGGGTTTTCTCCGGGTCCTCCAGTTTCCCCCGCCATTCATTCCACCAATTGCTCCATCATCACCTCTCTAATCGTCAATTTCGCTTAAATTTCATATCATCCACTTCATGTCCTTGCCTGACTATGGGTCGACCCCTGGTAAGATGTTCTCCATTCTGTGATTTCATGCCGTTGGTTCCCCGAGAGGCTTCTATCCCCTAGGGAGGGTGTCAGTCCTACAAATATGGGGAGGGTAAGCTGATTATGAAAAGAAACGATCTTCTAAATATGTGACACGAAAATTCCCCCATCCCAAACTACCCTTTACGTGGAACATAATTTCGAATATTTTATTTTAATTAAAATGGCATATGCTTAAGACACTTTCATGACAAACGAAATGTTTGTCTTTAATTTTGGGTGAATAGTCCCTGTAGACCTCTTCATTCTGAATGACTTTTGAGTAACTTTTAAACCGTAACAGATAGACAAACACTTACTGCACAAAAAATGTAGATCTCATCAAAACACACAATTTATGTAATATACGCTTTCTTTGTAGAATTAATCGTTTCCTAGATATTTCTTGTTATTGGTTTTCAATTTTTAATAGTTTTTACAAGTGGGAAGTAAAGTTTGTTTAATCTCTCTAATTTTATTCCCAGGAATACAAAAGAGAACCGATTTTCAGTTGTTTTAAATAGTTATAGCTTTTAAAACATTTGACTGTCGCTGTAGCCTAGTGTATGCCCTTATTTCACTTTGTAACTATACAATTTCTACAATGTTTACTTCGATTTGCATGACATAAATAAATAACAATGTTTGGTAACGCAGGTTTGCTTGTGGAACAGATAAAGAAAAGCAGGTGAATTGAACACATCAGAGTATGATTTCCTCAGTTTCCTTATTAATCATATTTCATATTGCGTGTAGTATAACCTAAAAAGTGTAATTTCCAAGTATTATGCTATTACTTTCACTACACTACTATCTACATAATGTACCTATACGAGAATGTATTATTACACCCAAAAAATCGATTCCGAGATTTCCCCGGAAATACATGTTTGGAGAACTCCTGTAAAAAGAAATCAGAGTGTGTGTCTATAGACAGCATATTAAAAAAAACTACTTAAATACCAAAATACACCGCACTACACAAATTACAACCACTAACGCCATCCCGCCGACGAGACCTGTATTTCTAGAGCGCAGTCACCTCCACGAAATAGCGCCTCTGCCGTGAGTCCACTTACAACCCTGAAAGAAACTGGTTGGGATGAAATGAAGATGTAAAACATCTGATGTGTTACTCACATGACTTTCTCTAGCTGTTCTACAAACTTCATACATAAGATTGTTCTTCTTTCTGCACCTTGCTAATCGTGGTACTCATTAGCACAATGTTCTTATTATTTAGTTCCGTACAAGTAGGAAGAGAAAAAGGGAATACACTAGGCTAAACCAATAGCCAAATGTTTGAAAAGCTGCCATTATGCGATTGTCATTACAAACCGCTTCTTTTCTTGGCCAGGAGTAGAAAAAAAAACCGACATTCCCGTCTGAGAAAAATATAAGTACTTCACAACTGAAACTAATAACAATGAATACCTCGAAAACGGTAGGCTCCACGAGAAAAATGTATATCACATAGCTTGTGTATTTTAACAAGACCTACATTTTTGGTATAGTAAGTTTTTGCCTATCTCTTAGGGTTTACTAGTTATGCCAAATTAAGCAAAATTCATCCAGAATAAACAAGTCTTCAGAAGCTATTCCCAGAAAATTCAAGATAAACATTTTATTTGTTAGGTAAATATCTTTAATATGTTATTTTAATCAAAATCGTTTGAGCAATTTTTAAGAAAATTAAAATTTTCGAACAAAGTTTCATGTAAAGGGTAGTTTGGGGTTGGGGGATTTTTCTCAAAACCTTCGTGTCGCATCCCTGGAAGATACTAAAATTTAATACCAAGTTTGGTATTTTAACTACCTTTAGTTTTTGAGTTATCGTGTTCACAGACACACGGACACACACCCACACACACGGACCTTTTTCTGAAAATGCTTTTTTTATATACAGGGGGTCCTATAACATGTATTTCCGGTAAAATCTCGGTATCGAATTTTTGGGTGGAATACAATACTTCTCTATCCTTATGTACATTGTACATATGGGGCTAGAGAAAGTAAAAAGGAACAGGAACTTCATGGAATGAATAATCCTCTCCAGCATTTGCCTATGGAGTCGGGAAAACCTCCGAAAAACCCATCGGTCAGATCGAGGAAATGTCGGTCCAAGACGAAACAACTGAGCCACCTGGCTCAGCATGCCACTACTATAATAATAATAATAATAATAATAATAATAATAATGCAATCACAGTAAAACTTTCAGAAAAATTTATACAGAAATATAGAAATTTGAAATTTCACTCCCAGTGACAGTCTACATAAGCAGTCCGCATTTCCATAATTGTAGAGTAAACTGAGAATGAAGAGGAGAGCAACAAATTGCCTCTGAAGTTTTCCATGCTGCCTACATCTGAACAGGCTGTAACGTAACAATTTTCCCGAGACTATTGCACATAATGCTGTCAGAGAGCAACAAGCTTGTGGTAAATTCAGTTGTGTAGAGTGTCTGCCACAGCTAGGGCAAGCCAATTTATGTACTGGAAGTAACGGAGTCGACGGCTACCATTACAGTTTACCGCAACACAATGTTTGAACCGACCCATTCCGATAAATGCGTTACTCAATTACGTGTATAAACGGCTTAACTTTATATCTGCGCTTATCTTTAATTGTTTCTGTAATGGCGGTGTTATACTTTTATTGCTACATAATTTACGTCACCCAGTCCTCCTCGCATTAAGAGCTGTTAATGCCTGCTGTAAAGCTGTTTGATGTGTAAACTCTAGTAAATTCATTGTCATAAACAAGAGACGATAGTGACACAGTGGAAGGTCAGGTATTATAGACTTCACCTCTCGGTCAGCAGTATGACTGCACGTCATTCAATGACCTACAGACCTCTCAGATTTACTTTAGTGTTATTTTACTATTGATTTAATTTAATCCCCTGTCATCCGGCAATATCAACTCTTCACCCGGAGGTCCCGGGTTCGATTCCTGGCTAGGGCGGGGAATTTTTCTTTAGCCAGAACTATTCCATATCCCCCACAGAGTCTGGAAGTATGTATGTGAATGTGTGTGTGTTTGATTTGTGATTTAAACCAATGTAAAAGAACTACAGACAACGAGATGTTTCAATTGCAAAGCCCCGATATGACCTTAGATGTTAAAGGGGGCTATATAAATGAAACAATAAAAAATATATAAACTCTTTACCTTAGTTGTTTTATGCCCATACGCAATTTTAAAGGAATGGACGAATAGCATCCTATGTAAGTGGAGGGTAAACAATGTTGCCTTTAGATTTTATTTTGATGTATTCAGTACACTTCAAATGATTATTTATAATATCTCGCACAAAAGAAATTTATAACTAACCTTTGATTTGAATATCCTTAAAATTAACTGTAAAGTTTCTCAGGCTTCTAACCAGAGTTAATACGTCATTAATACGTCGTCAGAAAAACGTCGGCTCTTACTTTAAATGTTTAAAATTACATCATAATAGTACGAAAACTATCACTGCCCTTTATAGCTAAATATAAAAATATAATTTAAAATTGTTATTTGAAAGTCAGATTACTTTATCTACTTAGTACGTGGTACTAATTTGGTACCGATATTTCATCAGATACACAAGTTTTAGGTATCCCTGAATCACCCCCCAAAATAAGCATTTTCAGAAAAATGTCCGCCCGTATGTGTATATTCGGGAACACGATAATTCAAAAACAAACAGTCAGTAAAATATCAAAGTTGACATTTAAATTTAGCATCTTCCAAGGATTCGATTCGAAGATTCTACAGAAAATTCCCCCAACCCAATCAACTCTTTAAATGGAAAATATTTCAAAACTTTAGAGGCTCTCAAAAATCGGTCTAACAACATTCATTAAAATGCCATATATTAAAGATGTTTACATGAATAATAAAATGTATATCTTGAAATTTCTAGAATCAGCCCCTGAAAACCTCTTCATTCTGGATAGCTTTTGCATAGCTAGTAAACTGTAAGAAATAGACAAAGTCATACTACACAAAACTGTAGATCTCGTTAAAGCACACACTTTATGTATTGCAACTTTTCGTGGAGTTGACCATTTCCGGGATATTCTTTGCTATTGGTTTCATTTTTAAGATACTTAAACTTTTCTTATATAGTAATTTGTCAACTTCTGCCCCTACAAAGAAACTAAGTTCAATCACATAACAATCAGCTTTTAAAGAATTTCACTATCATTTTAGCCTAATGTATTCCCTTATTTCTCTTGTGTTTACAAGAAAGCAAGTAATAAGACTGTTTCTGCTAATGTATAGCTCGATTAGTATGAAGTATATAGAATAGGCTTTTTAAAAAATAATTTGTTACAGAGATGTAGAGAAAGTGATGAGAATGGAACATATTAATTTTTTTTCCACTTTCTCTACAAAAGTACAACATACATCGTGAATAGCGAAGATAGTAATTATTCCACTCAAAAATTCAACACCCACATTTCACCGGAAGTAGATGTTTTAAGGTACCCTGAAAAAGGCCATGTGTATTTAAGTTCAGCATCTTCCAAGGATGCAACACGAAGATTTTTAAAAAAATATTCCCAGCCTAACTAATATTTATATGGAAGATTCTTTTCAAAATTGTTAATTTTAACAAAATGGTTGCTGTAGATTTTGATGTTTAAGACATTTTCGGAAAAAAATAAATCTATATTTTGAAATTTTGGGAATACCCTCTGAAGTCCTCTTCATTCAGGATTACTCTTGGATGACTGGTAAATCGTTAAAATATAGACAAAAGTTTACTATGCCAAGAACGTAAATCTCCTTAGACACACACTTTATATCAGATATATTTTTCTAAAGTTAATTTCCGGTAGCTTCCTGGTTATTTGAGTAAGTTCCCCAATCTCAAACCTTTTTCTCAAAAGGAAAGTCGTCATTTGGGTTTTCTTTTGTTTTTTCTTGAATGCCTTAACATATATGAATATTTAGAATATGTAAGTTTTTAGAATGTTTGAATATCGCTTAAGCCTTGTTACTTATTTACAACATGTAACTAGAAGGAATATAAAGGAATACACACCACCATTTCTGCTAACGTTTATTTCGATTAGTTAACGCAGATAGAAGAACAACGTTTTATAAAAATAGTTTGTGTCGGAATAGGTAGAGAAATTCAAATAAAGGGAACAAATCAGATTTTATAAACAAATTTCTCAGAAGCATATGTTGCCCTTTTGTATATGTGGCGTGAAGCTTTTCACAGTAATCTGATTAAATCCCGTTTTCGTAATGGGCTCGACATCGAGTTAGTGAGGATATTGTACCCACACCTATTGAAGGGACACCCCCGGGAGAGATGGGGTGAGATAACACACGGGATGGCCGGAACCAGGAGGGACGGCGCAGCGATGGACTGTACCATACATTCCCGAATTGAGTCGCTCCGGCAGTCGGACATGTAGACCGGGTGATATGTACATTAAATTTATACGGATAATACGTTTAAATAATTTCATTTATAAATTATTTAAATAAAATCAATTAATTTGTTTGACTGCAGGATTTTATATATATATATAAAATATTGTTACATAGTAATTGCTTGGATCCTCTATGTGTATATATTATAATATTATATTGTCCATTCATTTCTTAATGGAAAAGCTTAAAGATCCTCAGGTTTCTACGAATGTCATGGTATGTTTCCATGTGATTCTATCATTAATCCTATAGCTTCTATCCCCTGCAGATGGTATTTGCACTTAGATAATTTTGGTACAGACAGAGCAGCAGTTTCCATGTTGAACCTTAATGAAATATTAAGAGTTACTTGAAAAGTATACAAGCTATCATAATGAGAATTTTGCAAACTCAATTTCTTGTAATTAGAAAACCATAGTCACATCATAATTTAGATCAATAACGGCTAGTTTTTTGATATCAATAAACAAGTAAATTTGCAAAACTTTTTAACACTTTAGGTGCACTTTTGTAAAAAGGTATAATAGAGTTGTTAAATTTTGCACATATGCGTCATGTATTGCTCTAAACAGCCGGTGAAAATTTGTGTTACCTGTTCATGAAAATCCTATAAAAGTTATAAATACCTAAAAGAGATTCAAAATGAAGTGTATATAATTATATATTTTAATTTATATGTTTTATTAAACTGTCCCGATTTTTCACCATGTCACTTAAGAATATGCAAAACAACATATTCCTAAGTGACTACAAAGTCTAAAGACTTCTCACCCTGAGGTTCCGGGTTCAACTCTCGGCTAGGGCGGGGAATATTTCATTAACCAGAATTATCACCTATCCCCCACAGAGTTTGGAAGTACATATGTGAGAGTGAATGGGTGCGTGTTTCAGGAAAATAAAACGATTTAAACCTAACGTAAAGATCCTATAGACAACTAGTTGTTTCTAATGCAAAATCCCCGATATGACCTTAGAATGTTAAAGGGGGCTATGTAAATGAAACAATAAAACACAACAAAAAAGTCTAAAGTGTTCACTTCAATTGTTTAGGAGAAAAGTGCACCTAAAGAAGAAAACATGTGGAAAATGTAGCACAATTTTTTGTTTATTGAAATGTCAACAAGGTAGCAATCATTATTATTTGACTATGGTTAATGAATACGAAGAAGTTGCTTAATAAGTGATAAAAGTTTCATTATGATATATATTTCATTGAGTATCAACGTGGAAATAGCTAATCTTGTCTCTACTAAGAGTCCTTAAAGTACGGTATAGTGGATTGGTAGATTTTCTTCTTCTCCTTATTCAAAAGTTCGGGTTAATCAATATAATGTTTAAACCGTGATGCTGGTTCTATAACATATCCTATTGTTTCAAACAACTAAATTATATAGTTACAAAATTTTGTTATACAAAAGAATCCGATGTATTCATTCCATGCCTTTCTCTATCTTCTCTGCAAATAAGTTATTCTTAGAAAAGCTTATTCCTTTATCTTCAACATGCTAATCGATATAAATACTAGCGAAAATTATCCTATCACTTGTTTCCTTGTAAGTAGAAGGGAAATAAGGGAATATACCAGCGATAGTTAGATATTTTAAAAACCGGTCGTAGCTGAACAATTGAAGTCCGGTTTGCTATGCATTTCCAGAAAAATAAACAGATAAAACGAAAGGTGGCCCCATCTGACAAGACACCCAGTTCTAAATTTAAACCAGGCCTTAAGAAGGAATATCTCGAAAACGGTCAACTCTACAACAAAAATTGTGGTTTTTAACGAGATCAACGTTTTTATAGTACGTTTTTGTCTGGTATTTATGGTTTATCAGTTTTGCAAAATTCAGCAAAATTCATCCATAATGAACAGGTCTTCAAAGGTTGTTCCCAGAAAATCCAAGATATACATTTTATTTGTGATGTAAATAGCTTTAATACACGGTGTTTTAATCAAAATCGTTACAGCCATTTTTGAGAAAATCAACATTTTAAAACATTTTCAAAGTAAAGAGTAGATTGGTAAGGGTATATTTCCTTGAAAATCTTCGTATCACATCCTTGGAAGATATAAAACTTAATTTCCAAGTTTGGTATTTAACAGTCTTTTAGTTTTGGAGCTATTCTGTCCACAGACACACACAACTACGGATATTTTTAAAATGCTTTTGTTGGACTCGGAGGACCTAAAACATATATTTCCGTTGAAGTCTCGACACTAAATTTTTGGGTGCAATAAAACACTTTCTCTACACACTTATGTCCATAGTACGTGTAGAGAAAGTAAAAATTGCATGTGTCCCATTTACAAATTTTTCTCTACTTGCTCTGCAAACAAACTCTTTTTGTAAAAGATTATTCTACTATGTCCTTTATGCTAATCGAGATAAACACTGACACAAATGAGTTTATTACTTCGGCCCCTGTAAGAGAAGAGAAATAAGAGAATACACTAGGTTGAAATGCTGCTTACTGCCTGGCCTCCTTCAGTTCTTGCTAGTAGGCAATCCAGTGAACAACGAAAGAGCGCAGATTGAAAATGTCGAAAATACGAAAGGGTGAGCATTTTATATGAAGAAACTATCGATGCAGTAAAGATGTATAAATGGTAGCGTCGGACTGAAAAATTCAATGCCATAACCGGGATTTGCACCACGATCTTCCGGTCTATAGCCGGTTGCTCTATCACTGGGCTACATGGCAACATGCCGGCATAGCATTGAATGTATCAACTGACTCGCGTGTTTCCCGGTAAACCACAAGGTGATCTCAAATTATTCTGGGATGACAACCCCAATGGCGACTTACAATGTTGTAAGTACTTTTAAGTCCCAGGATTCATAGTATAGCCAACTATATTGGACAGTTGTGGTTGTTTTAATTTTTTCTCACAAAAACCCATGACAACCCCAATGGCGACTTACAATGTTATAATTTGAGATCACCTTGTGGTTTACCGAAACGTGCGAATCAGTATAGAAATTCAATGCTATGCCGGCATATTGCATGGTAGCTCAGTGATAGAGCAACCAGCTAGAGGCCGGGCGATCCGTGGTTCAAATCCCGGCTATGCATTGAATATTTCAGTCTGACTCTACCCACCCGACACCTGTCCTAAACACGGTTTCTGTGAGAAAATAATTAAAATTATCACAATTGTCCGTAACAGTTGAATATACTATAAATCCTGGAACTTGAAGCACTTGCAACATTGTCGGTCGTCATTGGGGCTGTCACCTCAAATAGTTTGAGATCATTTGGTGCTTTACCGGAAAACATGCGAGAGTGTTGAGAAATTCAATGCCATGCCGGCATTTTGCCATGGTAGCTCAGTGGTAGAGCAATCGCTAGAGACTGGGAGATCCGTGGTTTAAATCTCGGCTATGGCATTGAATTATTCAGTTTGAACACACGGATTCTGTGAGAAAACAAAATTATCAGTAAAGATATATCTTGTAATTTACTGTAATGAATTCGGAGTGAGTTTGGCTAAATTTTGTTCATTGGCTTTTCAAAGTTCTGCATTTATTAGTTTTTGTATCAAGCGTTATATTTTTATTATGACGGAGTTTTTATTTACTAAACATATTATTAAATAATTGCTTTATTGTGTTACTTTATGAATTAGAACGATGCATATTATGTCAATATAAGTAATGAGCTACTTTTGGCACAGATTATACCTCATGTGTGCATGTTTACACTACAACCCCCTCCCTAATACCCTATCTTTATACCGCGGACTGCTCTCTGCGTTCGTAATTGTGTATGCTTTGGAGCCCAGCAATAATCACTCTAGTGTTAATTCTTCTTCAGCTTGTGACAATATTTCCGGCGAAATCTCGGTATCGAATTTTTAGGTGTAATAGAACATGTTCTCTACCTAATGTGTACATTGTACATACGTGCTAAAGGAAGTAAAACTGAGTTCTATTTGAAAAAATACAACATTTTCAAACCACCATTAACCAGCATGAATCATGTGTTACACTTCAAAAATGTTCTACCCAGTCATTAAAGTATGCCTACATAATTATAATCTAACTCACATATTACATTTTGTCAAGTACCAAAATCCCATTTATTTCCCGTCTTCCATATGAAGTCCACAAGGGATGTAAGAGGACTAATGTACTCCCTGCATGCAATTTTAAAGTATTAATAATATTTACAGAGAAAGTTGCATAGTCCCATGCGTTTGCATGCTTCTGATAAACACGACAATGATAAAAAATGCACGCTATCCACAGTGGCACACATAATGGGCACGCAGTGTTCAAATTAGCATATGCGATATTAATGTGATGAATACTTTCTTCGAATCTTGTACATTCGGGTGAGTATATACGCAGTAAATGTTCAAAATATGTTATTACATAATATAACCAAGACGATTTAATTGCCTACTCAAGGTTAGATCCAAATGTGGTTATTTTTCTATTTTTCTCTCAAAAAAGATATTATATTCCAGGTATGCTAAAAATCTAAACTATATGCCAAAATTGCTACCCTTATATTATTCTAGGCGTAAAGGAAATATTTTCCTGGAAGAAGTCTAAAAATATGGCCGAACCGGTAAGTGTAACTTACAACTTAAATGCTGTATTTTTATTTGAGTCATTTCTTAATATCGGTTTTTCTACTGCCGTTCCAAAGCAACAATAACTTAAACTTTAGCCTCCATGTAGCTCTCATATAAATGCCATAGCTGTCGTCCAGTTAATAGATGTAAGGATTCTTTAGCTGTTCCTCTAGAAGGCCGGATTCTGTACTAATCGAAGCGAAACTGTTTCATAGAGGCGGTTTCCGAACCACCCCTTACCCTACACGGGGAGAAAATCTATTGTTGACTAGAAAATATAGATCTCTTTATGCACGTCAAAGTATATTGACGAAATAGGTTGAGGTCACAAGCAAAAGTTGTCATTACCACCTTCTGGTAATCAGCAAATATGTAACAATAGTACTTTTCTCATACTAGAATTTGTCAATTCCTGCCCATACAAACAAAGGCACTTCAATCACATAGCAACCAGCTTTTGACTGCAACTTTAGCCTATGGTGCTCCCTTGTTTCCCCTCTAATTACTTGGAAAAATTTCTGCTTATTTTTTCTGCATTAGCACGAAGTTAATAGAAGAATAACACTTTTAACAATAATAATTTATTGTAGAGATGTAGAGAGAGTCATGTGAAAGGAGCACATCAGACTTTATTAAGGGGTCTTCGAAACTTGTATTCACGGTGAATTCTCAGTATCGAATTCACAATAAGTTAGGTACAATAAATCCCTAAGGTAATACAGTAAGTGATTAATTCGTTCAACAATCCATTGGGCTCTATCCCAAATACGACATGCTCAACCAGCAGCACACCGTAACAATGCTAATAATTGTCATGGCATTTAGAGAGTGGTAATTTGCACTGAAGAGTAGCTGCTAGTCCCTCCTAACAAGCAAGCTTTCACGAGATCAAATAGGCACCTTTGAACCTGTTGCAGCACATTTAACCATTGTTTATAAACGAGCTGTTCCAAACCTGCAATCTGAGAAGTAACGTTCTCATTAGTCAAGAGACTGGAAGGCAACAGGGAGTCCGTTGGCAACACAAGGGTGCACTGGATTATAGCACTTCAACACTGCATAGTAGTGCAGGCAACATCTTGTACTAGTAATTACGCTGTCTTAGTGTACATAATGGAGTTACATTTACGTAGTGAGAGTAAACAGACCAGGTGATTTTGTTATTTCAAAAATTTTATGAGAAGTATCATATCTAAGGAGAAGAACTCAAGGCAGAAAATGCCTAGCAAGCACGGCGTTCAATCCAAGGAATATTAATATAGGGGAAATTTCTAAATTCGGTATAAATGGACATGTTTTTTTACTTTCTCTACACGTACTATGTACATAGTTTGTAGAGAAGTTATTGTATTGCACCCAAAAATTCGATACAGAGATTTCACCATAAATACGTTTTGAAACCCCCTGAATAAAAAAATCATTTTTAGAAAAATGCCCGTCAGTGTGTGTGCGTGTGTGTGTGTGTGTCTGCTCAAAAACGATAAACAAAATGCTGAACTTCGTATTTAAGTTCAGTAACTTCAAAGATTGCGACACGAAGATTTCCAAGGAAATCCCTCTACTCTCTACTACCCTTTACATGGAGCAATTGTCGTAAATTTTGATTTTCTCATAAATACCTCTATACATTTCATTAATATATCGTATATTAAAGATATTTACATGAGAAATATAATTTATATCTTGAATTATTTGGGAATAGCCTCTGAAGACATCTTTATTCTAGATGAATTTTGCGGAACGTTGCATAACTGTAAACCATAAGAGAAAAACAAAACTTACTTCGCAAAACATGTAGAGCTCGTTAAAACAGACAATTTGTTATTTACATCTTTTCTTGCAATTGACCGTTTTTGAGATATTCCTTTTTCTCGTATAGGAATTTGTCAACTCCTGGTCATATAAACAAAGGAACCAGTTTAAAAAAAATTACTATCGCTTTAACCTATGGTACTCTTTTATTTCTTTCACTTGCAAGAAGCAAGTTTATCAGATTTTTCGATTAGTATGAAATAATAGAAGAAAAAGCTTTTTAACATCAATTAGCTGCAGAGATGTATAGAAGGTCGACACATATCAGATTTACTGCAAGTTAAGACACCTAATCACGCACACACATTTTCGATGGAGTGTTTTTAGCGATTTTTAAATGTAATTGATTATTTGAATGGTAAAAACAAAAACAAAAAAAAAAGAAAAACAACAAAAAATAAAAGAAAAAAGAATACTACTCTCGATGAAAAGAACTAGACTTTTTCTGATCTATGTATCTATTTTGACACTACAAGATACTTAAGAAAACAAGTTTAAAACATATTATATATTAATATTTTAATTTTTTAGAAAAAAATTATAAACTTATGAGTAGCAATATTTTTCACTAATTTTAGTGTAATCTAGTTAATAGTTCTGAAATGATAACCAATAAAGCAAAATAAATCCCAGCATTTAATACACATAGCTTTAGATGTAGCGCTATAATGTGGATGAAATCGAAAAATTTGCATTGTGTGAAACATTTTGAACAAATATAAATTTAAAAAAAAAGAAAGCGAGGAAAAAATTACTCTTTTAAGGGTTATCTAGCTCTGTGGCAGGAACATTTAAAAATTAGTGTAAATTATTTCTAGTGGTCAGTAATAAATTCCAAATATGATTGTGAAACTAGAAAAAAAATTGTTTATTTTGTAGAACGGTACTTTTTTAAAAAATGCATTACCTTAAGCTAGTATGATATACAGTAATTCATTTTTAATTTAACACGCAGCTTCGTTATTGACCAAAACAGTGCCAAATAAGAGACATAAGGTGCACGCCGCCGTTTGTTGCTATGACGTGAAAGACTGTCAATTTCAGAATGGATGCCTTGCTTTCCAGCAACTTCTCCGACACACGAGTTATAGGCCTCTGTGGAAGCACTAGAACGGATTGAATTCTGATTCACTAGCTGTTTAAGTCACAGCACAGCACTTTGGAAAAAGCAACCAATATATTTTACAAGGCTCTTTGGGAGGTAAGGGGGTATCAACTGACAATATACTGTTAATAAATCCAAGTCCAGAGTGCCTTGTTTACGTATAAGGATCTCTTAAATGTGAAGGATAACGTAGGCACTAGGCATCGTAAAGGAGAGGAAATAAGTAAATAATAAATCTGAAGTAATTAAGTGAACATACATAGCTTTATGAATATTGAAGGTGCTCCAAATACTTGCTACCAAATTCCATCATATACTTTGTGCAATACCTGATTATGTGATGTCAAAATCTTGGAAAGAGTTCAAATACAGGTGTACGTTGTATCCACGGACGTCCGCAGCAATGTTCCTAGTAAGTAAGTTTCCTGTTTTAATAACAACGCCTGTTCAAATTTAGATACATAGTGTGGGCTGGGTGACGACTGTTAGGATACCGTTGTTGATAGAGCTGGTAAACTTCGAAGTCTCCATAAATAATAGCATCTTGTTGCATTCTTGGCGTATATACAAGGCTGAAAATTATCGTACACTCATTCTTGGCGTTCATACAAATGAATAACTGCAAGATGTGAAAATACTAAGCCAAATAATAGTGCAGCATAATATAAGTTTATAAACAATTTAAGAATTCGCTCATCATATTTATCTAAAGTATCTTGCCAAACTATTGCAAAATTTGCAAATCTTTTTCAAATTATGAGGCACATATGCCATTTTGATTATTGCGAAATCTTTAAATTTTATAAGATAGTTTATAGCTAGGGATATTTGTCCATTTTTAATGCAAATTTTTATCCATATTAAGTAAACAACACACAACCATAATGGAATTTTCAAAAGAATCCGTACAAAAATGTAGAACTTTGAAAAGTTGTTCCCATGTGCTTGTCCTTTAAACTGCATGTAAAACATAATATTAGCGGCATATGTATTCCAGTCTATTTTACCAGTGATTCCCTTTCATTTCTTGCTGCTATGTAAAATATGTTAAAAGAATAATAAAAAAACTGAAGGAACAGGTACTTTAGTGACATTTTGTAAAACAAGCAGCTTAAAATGACCTAACCATTTTACAGCATATCCGTTTACGATTACATACGAAAGCAAGCGACGCAAGCTTCACAATCTACTTGTGTTATTTGTGGTAGTGGGGACAGGCACGCGCCGTTGTTCCGAGAGAATTATCTAATGCATAATCATTATTGAGTATATCTTTCATTTGTTGAAAACTGTATTTTCATATAGTTAGGACAACATTTGAAACACTCTGTATATTTATTGTTGCAGACATGAAATGTCATATTTGATAGCTATTTTATTATTTATACTCACCATCTTTACTTCCATCCATATTTTAACATTTACCTAGATTTAATTAATGCAATTATTAATTATAGCTTACTCATTTTACTACACTTTATTATTAAAGTGAGTAAGTTCCAATATATTTGTGGAGTAATAGATCGTACCTTGGAAAGAAAATCCTGAAAAGATACAATAAGACAATGGCTGTTCCAGTTTTACTACATGGTTCGGAGACATAGACACTTAAAAAGAAAGATTGGCGCCAAATAGCGTTAGAGATGAGATATCTTCGAGCAGTAAAAGTATGTACCAGACAAGATCATATTAGAAACAAAGACATACGGAGAGCACTGGGCATATTTTACTTAAAAGAAAATATATAAATAAATGGAGAACAATGGAAAAGTCATTTATAACTCTTGCATTCCATTTCAGTCATACAAATGTAAGCCTTTAAACTACAGAACAATAGGAAGACCAGTTAAAAGATGGGAAGAAATATGAGGCCGGAACAGGAGAATTCACCTAATCCATGAAGAGTTGATGATAAATGATAACTCTTTCGACGCAGGGGGCCATGTCACCTTCAGCGGTTGACTTGGTCAATACTATTGGTCGTAGCCTGAGGGAATCACAGTTCACTTCGCTAGCGTGGTCGACCTTGATATTGCTTTTGACTTTATTTCGTAAAAAAGTTCTTCCCTGGCTCTAAGATGCAGTATCGCAATATTTAACACTCAAGTTTGCTCTAGCTTCCAGATCATCTGTGATACTGGACCATCTCCACTGAGTTGGGAGCTGTTAACACTTCTCCATAAATATGAAACGCTGCGCTCCGCAGAGCAGCTGATGTCAACGTTACGTTTGACAGTACCTCGTTAATCACATGAACGACGTGCTATAGAAACTCTTGATAAATTGCCTTCTCTATATTTCGTCCGCAAAAGGCAAACAATGTTGTAGAAAATCAGTTATGAGCAGGAGATCAACTCAAGGATTATGGGGTATACATACATACTGCAGCTATCGGTGTGCAGCTCTTGAGCCCCCTAAACTATTTTTGGAATTTAAGAATACTTTAAAGCTTCACTGCAGTATTTGAAACAATACTCTACAATTTATTTAACCATAATTATTCCCTACCCTCACAGACAGTATGTGTGTGAGTTTGTGTATGTGTATGTGTGTGTTTGTGTGTGTGTGTGTGTGTGTGTGTGTAAAATAAAACACCTTAAACCCAACGTAAAGAACCTGCAGACAACGAGTTGTTTCTAGTGCATAGCCTCTGATATGACCTTAGGTATTAAAGAGGCATAAACAAAAGAAACGATAAAAAAAAGTACTCTACAATCAGGGTAACTAAAATTAAGAGTAACATATGAGGCAACATATATGCTCATTTTACGCCTTAACGTTAATATCGTTCGGTTGGATAATGTTGTATTTTGCTTATTTGCGTGAATTCCATTTCTATTTCTTATTATAGCTGTCCCACGAAACGGATATATTATGATTTTGTTTTGTTACGTTAGGATTTCTCTCTTTATTTATCATTGAAAAATTCTCTGCTCAGTTTTACTTTCTCTATAGCACTATGTACACAAAGTATAGAGAATTCATTGCATTCCACCCAAAAATTCGATACCGACATTTCACTGGAACTAAACGTTTTAAGGTCCCCTGTTTCCCAAAAAAAATCTTGGAAAAACGCCCTTTGTGTTTCCATGTGTCTGTAAACACGATAACTCAAAAAACTTGGTATTTAAGTTTAGTATCTGCGACACGAAGATTTTGAGAGAAATTCCCCACCCCAAACTACCCTTTACATGGAAAAGAACTGATTTTCTCAAAAGTGTCTCTAACGATTTTGATTAAAACACCCATTATTAAAGATATTTATATGACAAATAAAATGTGTAACGTGAACTTTCTAGGAATAGCATCTGAAGATCTCTTTTTCTGAATGCATTTTTCTGAGTTTTGTATAACTGGTATACGTAAGAGACAAATACTTACTACACAATTATGTATATCACGTCAAAACACACAAGTTATGTAATATGTTTTTTTCGTTGAATTGACCATTTCTGAGATATTCCTTGTTATTTGTTTCAGAAGTAAAATACTAATTTTTTATTTTCTCTACACTTATTATGTACATAGTGTATAGAAAAGGTATTGCACTCCACCAAAAAGTTCGATACCGAGATGTCATCGGAAATATATGTTTTAGGGTCCCCTGTATCCAAAAAAATCTGATGTGTACCATTCACATGACTTTCCCCATATCCCTGCAACAAATAATTCTTAAAAAGCTTATACTTCTATTTACTTTATGCTAATCAGAAAAAATTAGCAGAAATAGTCTTATTACTCGCTTCCTTGCAAGTAGAAGCGAAATAAGGGACAACCGTAGGTTAAAGTGATAGTCAAAAGCTGGTTGCTATGTCAATGAAGTTCCTTTGTTTATATGGATAGGAGTTGATAAGTTCCTGTATGAGAAAAGTATACGTTTTTCATAGCAGAAACCAAAAATAAGGAATGTCACAAAAACGACGAACTCCACGAAAAAATGTATATAACATAAATTGTGTGTTTTAAAGTGCTCTACATTTTGTGGAGTAAGTTTTTGTCCATCTCTTACCGTTTATCAGTCATTCAAAATTTAGTAAAATTCATCCAGAATAAACTACTCTTCAGAGGCTATTCCCAGAAAATTCAAGATATAAATTTCATTTGTCAGGTAAATATGTTTAATATCCAATATTTTAATCAAAATCGTTAGAGCCATTTTTGAGAAAATCAAAATTTTCGAAAAAAGTTCCATGTAAAGGGTAGTAGCAGATGGGGGGATTTTTCTCAAAATCTTCGTGTCGCATCCCTGGAAGATCCTAAACTTAAATACCAAGTTTGGTATTTTACCGACTTTTCGTTTTTGAGTTATCGTGTTCACGGACACACACACACACACACACACACACACACACACGGACCTTTTTGTGAAAATGCTTTTTTTGGATATTGGGGACCCTAAAACATATATTTCCGGTGAAATCTCGGATTCTGAATTTTTGGTGGAGTGCAATAATTTCTCTATACACTATGTACATAGTGCGTATGGAGAAAGTTAAAAGGCATTTTCACAAAAATGTCCGTGTGTGCTGTGTCAGTGTGTCCGTGTGTCTGTGAACACGATAACTCAAAAACGAAAAGTCGGTAAAATACCAAACTTGCTATTTAAGTTTAGTATCTTCCAAGGATGCGACACAAAGATTTTGAGAAAAATCCCACCACCCCAAACTACCCTTTATATGGAACTTTTGTTCAAAAATTTCGATTTTCTCAAAAATGGCTCTAACGATTTTGATTAAAATATCATATATTAAAGACATTCACCTGACAAATAAAATGTATATCTTCAACTTTCTGGGAATAGCCTCTGAAGAGTAGTTTATACTGGATGAACTTTACGGAATTTTGCATAACTGCTAAACCGTGAGAGATGGAAAGAAACTTACCACACAAAAAATGTAGAGCACTTTAGAACACACAATTTATGTTATATACATTTTTTTTTTCATGGAGTTAATCGTTTTTAAGATATTCCTTGTTTTTGGTTTCAGCTTTAAAAATTATATTTTTCTCACACAGGACTTTCTCGACTTCTGTCGATGCAAACAAACGAACTTCAGTCGCATAACAACCAGCTTTTGACAAACACTTTAACCTATGGTACTCCCTTATTTCGCCTCTACTTAGAAGGAAGCAAGTAATAAGAGTATTGCTGCTAATTTTTGTCAACTAGCATGAAGTAAATAAAAGCATAAGCTTTTTAACAATAATTTGTTGCAGAGATGCAGAGAAAGTCATGTGAATGGAACACATCAGATTTTTTTCACACGTAAAGTTGTAAACTCCTGGACCTGCATAGAAAAGGATTTCATCCACATGGCAACTGGCTTTCAAAATATTTGACTATCGTTTAGCCTAGTGCATTCCTTTATTTTCCTTATACTTAGAAGGAAGCAAGTAGTTAACTATTTCTGCTGATGTTTATCTCGATAACCACAAAGTAGATAGAAGAATATGCTTTTTAACAATAATTTGTCATAGCAATGTAGAGAAAGTTTGTGAATGGAACACAGATTTTTTCTGTTATTTTAAATGAAAAGAGAATCCTTGTATTAAAATGTTAACAGTTTGTTTTAATGATGAGTGAATCTTGTATATATAGTTTTTCCAAAATCTTAACATCGTTTCCCCATCCCATGCTTCTGTCCACACTTTAAAAATCTCCAATAAAAGGTATACCTTAAATCATCTAGGACCAGAATGAAGTGATTGGACAATACTTTAGGGATCCAACCAGTGCTTCTGCCAAAAAACAAAACAAAAAAGAAACACTTGCTCCCAAACAGGATTTCTTTCCCTGATGTTTACTTTATCTCTACTTCCTAAATAGTACGCAGAGAAGGTATCACATTTCACCCAAAATTCGATACCGAGATTTCACCGGAAATACACCTTTTAGGAACCCTTGTGTACCACAAAGTATTATAGAAAAAGACCCGCGTGCACGTGTATGTGTCCGTCCGTAAACATTATGGTTCAAACCTGATACTTAACCTTAACATTTTACTTCAGCACGAAAATTTCAAGAAAAATCCCCCACTTCTAACTACCCTTTAAATGGAAACATTTTGTAAACGTTAATATTCTCAAAAATAGCTCTAACAATTTTGATCAAAATACGTATATTAAAGATACTTACATGACAAAATGTATATCCTGAACATTTTGGGAATAACGCTCTCAAGTTGTCTTCGTTCTTAATTACTTTTGTATAATTGGTGAACGGAAGGAAGTGATGGAAACAGTTCTAAACAAAAAGTATAGATACCGTTAAGCCAAAACTGTTATATGCATTTTTGTAGACTTAATGAATTTTGAGGCATTCCTTGATGTTGGTTTCAATTTTAAAATACTTGTACTTTTCTCAGACAGGGACTCGAGATCCATGTTTCATTTGTTTTAATCCTAGCCATGCAAAGAGAACCGAGTTTAAAAGTCGCTTAGTGACAGCTCATAAAAAATTGACTAACGCTTTAGCTCAGTTTATTCAATTATTTCTTTTCTACTTATAAGGAACTAAGCAATAAAACCAATTATATTAATGTTTATCTTGATTAGAATGAAGTAGCTAGATGAATAAGCTTTTGTAAGAGTATTTTTTGGAAATGGTATTTAAAATTAAGTGAACTAAACGCATAGTTTTCTCTAGCACGTACTAACGATGTATATAAACGATAGGGAAGGTAATTTTCTAAATTTATTCCACATAATGAGTATTTTGGAGTGGACACTTCCCTCAAAACCTTCGTGTCGCATCCTTGGAAGATACTAAAGTTAAATGGAAAGTTTGGCATTTTACCACTTTTCGTTTGTGTGTCCGTGTTCAGAGATACGGACATACAAACAGACCTTTTTCTAAAAATGCCTTTTTTGGATACAGGGGACCCTAAAATTTCCGGTGAAATCTCGTTATCGAATTTTTAGTAGAGTGCAATACCTTCTCTACCTACGTACCATATATTATGTAGAGAAAGCAAAATAGGTCTTCTTCTTCTTCTTCACTTCACGGTATGGGCAGATTGCCCGTTCCGTCTCACAGTTGTTACCTTCACCTTTTTCTGGGTCGACCGACATCTCTCCTTCCTTTTGGTTCATATTCAAATGCTATCCTAGGCAGTCTTGAATCTGCCATTCTTTGAACATGTTGTATCCACTGGTTCTGATATTTTTCAATTTTGGAATGTATTGATTCTATATTAAGTTCTGCTGTTATATCTTCATTCCGGATTTGATATAATTTTGTTTATCTTAAAAAGTTTATTTCTACACTTTGTAAACAGTTTTTCATTTTCTTTGTGGTGACCCATGTCTCACTGTTATATATAATAGTGTAGAGACCGCTATTTTTTGTAAAACTTTAACCTAGTTTCCTTTCTTGTTTTATTTCTCAATGTTCTATGTATAGCTCCACATATCATTTGGAATCTTGAAATCTTTTACCCATATCTCTTTCAGTTCTTGTCCAATAATTGAATTTAGATTCTAGGTAGTTAATCTCCTTCACTTGTTTTAACGTGTCAACATTCACCTCAGCAATGCAGCAGCTTTCTTTAGAGTTAACGTGTTGACACCAGAGCTCGGAAAGCATTCGGATCCCACATGGAAAGTATTTTGGTTACATTCCTATAGAAAAATGAAACACAGAAAGTGTAGCACCCTGCTACGCCACTACTGGCGTGAGCAGCGACATGAACAAAGCGCGCTTTGGTTTTTGCTGTATCGTGTTTGGCTGTTCCATTTGAAAACACTGCCCCAAAACCACAGGACAGTTTTTTTAAAGCATTCTCGGCGAACGGAATGCCATAATATAATGAAAAATTACAGTATAAATACAACTGCAAGCTTAGTGGAACAACTGGGTGACCAAAATGCATGTTCTCCATATTTTAAATTCCTCTAGGCAGGATATCAGCTTATGCAATGGAACACCTAAAGTATGTTGTAGGCAACATCTCCCGTTGTAATATTAGGTTTTGTCAGTTTATGTTAATCATCTCAACAGTTGGCTTTTCATGAAAAGTTGATAGTTGTTTATTGTGTTCTATTTGATATCGAAAATCTAAAAGCATATAAACTATATCCATAAATGGATTTCCAACTCTTTTTACTTTATCTAGCACGTATGTACATACGATGTATATAAGTATCTAGAGAAGAATCCGTATTTTACGCAAAAATTCGTTGTCGAGCTTTCACCGGAAATATATGTTTTCAGAAGGCATTTTTAGTAAAAGGTATATCTGTCTGTGGACAGCATAGCTCAAAAACAAAAAGTCAGTTAAATATCCAGCTTGGTATTTAAGTTCAGTATCTTACAAGGGTGTGAATCGAAGATTTTCAAGAAAATACGCTAACCGAAATTTTTGTTTTTTCTCAGAAGTGGCTGTTAAAGGGTTTTATTTAAATATGATATGTTTAAGATATTTTTAAGACAAACTAAATTTAATTTTGAATTTTCTGGTAACTGGAAAACTGAGAGATAAACAAAACCCTATTTAAAATGTAAATCTCGTTAAAACATACAGTTTATCACATACATATTCTGTACAGTTAATCGTTTTCGAGATATTCCGAGTTATTGGTTTCATTTTTAAGCTGCTTAAAGTTTTCTCAAACGGGAAGACATCTTTCTTTTCAGCTCTCTTTTGTTTACTCCTAGCAAGCAAAGAGAACCGAATTTGAATTGATACATGCAGCAACCGGAATTTAAAAGATTACAAGACTATCTAGACGGCTGGGGTTCAATCCCTCTAATCTAAAATCCATCTTTGTGTACAACGTTACAGTTAAAGAACTCTGGGGTCACATTTTGACTACATTCGGTAAAAATAAATCGAAAATCGCTGTTTTATAGTAACTAGTTGGAACTATCGTGCATCCATAGAGAATCAACATTTAGCTGTGCGCTCTCCTTTGTTTCCGGCTTTACTGCCGTTTAAAGGCCATACAGTACACTGTTTCCTAGCATACTATTCCTACCTTCTCTACACGTACTATATACAAAGGTATTGTATTCCACCCAAAAAAGCTATCCGATATTTCACCGGAAATACATGTTTTGGGTCCCCCTGAATTCAAAAAAGGTATTTTTGTGGAAAAAGGTCCGTTTGTGTGTGTATGTGTGTGTGAGAGCGTGGGTTGTGTGTCTGTGGACAGCATAGCCCAAAATGAGACCATTAAATACCAAAGTTGGCATTTAGGTTTTGTATCTTCCAAGGATGCGATACGAAGATTTTCAAGAAAATCCCCCATCCCAACTAACTTTACATGTAAAAAAATTCGAAAGTTTTGATTTTCTGAAAAGTAACTAACGATTTTTGTTAAAATATCGTGTATTAAAGATATTTACATGACAAACAAAATGTATCTCTTGTGTTTTCTGGAAATATCTTTTGAAGACATCTTTATTCTAGATGAATTTTGCGGAATTTTGCATAACTAGTGAACCGTAAGAGACAAAATTTTACTATACAAAACTTATAGATCTCGTTACAATTTAAATTATAAGCATTCTTTTCGTAGAGTTGGCCGTTTTTAAAATATTTCTTGTTAATGGTTTCAGCAATCAAATACTTATACTTTTCTCATATGGGACTTTGTCAACTCCTGACTAGGCAAACAAAGGCACTGCAATCACGTAGCAACCGGCTTTTAAAAGATTTGACTATCACTTTAACCTAGCGTCTTCCCTTATTTCCCTCCTAATTACAAAGAAGCAAGTAACAATACCATTCCTGCTAATTATTTCTCTATTAGCATGAAATAAATGGAAGATAAACTTTTTAACAATAATTTGTTGCCAAGATGTAGAGTAAGTCATGTGAATGGAACGAATCAGATTTTTAAAGCAGAATTTTCCCAA
Organism: Hymenopus coronatus; assembly: GCA_030762935.1. Classification (NCBI taxonomy): domain Eukaryota; kingdom Metazoa; phylum Arthropoda; class Insecta; order Mantodea; family Hymenopodidae; genus Hymenopus; species Hymenopus coronatus. Next base: position 78,987,080 of record CM060894.1, read on the forward strand.
AACAACACTTTTACACATTCAAAGCTTTCCACGTGACATTCAGTTGTTTCATGCAATTGCATGAAAATGGCATAGAATATTCAGGCCAGCATATAGCTTCAAGTTCTTAAACATTTGTAATGTAGCAATTTCTGCAAAATGTATCTCGATTAATACGAAATAGTTGAAAAGGACCTTAGATGAATGACAAAATATTAAACATTATTAACGGATGTCTCCTTAAAGACCTACAAAAAAAAAAAACAAAAAAAACTCTGTAGTTTGGTGAGACCGGATTTTCTTGAAAATCTTCGTGTCATATCCTTGAAACATACTACTTAAATACCAAGTTCTCTTCGGTTTTGAGTTATGCTGTCCACACACACACGGGACCTTTTTCTAAAAACGATTTTATGGACTCAGGGGACCTCAAAACATATATTTCTGGTAAAATATCGGTATTAAGTAGAATGCAACAATTTTTATATACACTATCTACATAGCTCGTGTAGAGAAAATAAAAATCTTGTAAGTTTTATGTTTTAAAATGCTTTGAATACTAGATTTGAACTTTTTTGAAATGTAATGTATATCTATATTGAGAAAATTGTAATATCATTATAAGTTGAAACTTGAATACATTTAAGTTTTGAATATTAGGTAGTTGGTAGACCTGGGTTCGATTCCCGGTACCGGCGGGGGATTTTTCCTCCGCTGGGAGACCCGGCCCGAGGTGCACTCAGCCTCGTGAGGTCCCTGGAGGAGGCCAATTGATGGAGAAGTAGGGGCTGCAAGTCATGAGGACCGCATTAATGGCCGGGGCGTTCGAGGCGCTGACCACGTCTCACCCATCAATACTGCACCCCAATCCATGACGTCTTCCATGGGCCGAGCTGGGGGGCGCAGCGGCCGGGGGGTAGGCTAAGGTCCCTTGTAAGTTGTCGTGGCTATTATGTAGTTGAAAATAGTAGGTATAAATTTGAAAGTTTTAAATGAATTGATGAGATTTAAAATTTTGGATGCATGAATATTTACTGGATACCAGTAGTTGTATAATATAGTTTATATAGTTTGGAAGTCAGTAGTTTACTTTTGTTTAGAGAGCATTTATTTTAATTATTTTTGTTAATTTTCTGATGTTTAATTGTATTGAAAATATTAGAAATAAAACTAATTTGGCAACTGTGTCCTGAGTTAAGAAACCAGGATAAAGGTTTCAGACGTATGTATTAAATGCATTGCAAATGGTTTATAGCAGAAGTAAGGAGCACTAACTGCATTTTAAAGAGAAATACATGTAAGACAGACACGTTGATAGAAACTTGGGCTGCTTGGTAACACGGTGGTCCAATGTTGGCATTGTTGAGTACATGTCTGCCATCAAGATGAGAGTGCTACAGGGCTACCGGACAAACAAACAAACGCGGCGTGCTTTTCGATGGTTTTGTGGGAAATCTGTTGGACATCGATTCTCGTGGAAAGCACTTGAGAAAGCGAGTTTGTGACAAGCTTCCAAACCTGACGACGACAAAACAAGATAGGAAACTACCTTGCTCACTTTGTCCCCCCCCCATCTCACTCTTTCCATAGATGGATATCGGGAAATGGAATGTATACAATCCTTCGGGAATATCGCAGCATTTTTATGCCGTATTTGATATTCTATTGTGCAATGGAGAACAGTGCTGTAGAAGCGAAATATCAACGTTATTGTAACAGGAGCTGTGAATGCTGTTCAGCTGTATTTTGAAAATTCAGACACTCAAGAATGAAACATTGACAAGATAAAGTCCCTAGAGCTCAGGCTTTGTCTACTACTGAAAACATTTGATGTGTTACACTCACATAACTTCTTTACCTATTCTAGAACAAACTATTCTTACAAAAGCTTATTGTAATATCTATTTCACGTATATTGAGATTACATTTGCAGGAATAATTTTATAACATTCTTACTTGTAGAATCTTTCAAGAGCGGATCGCTATGTATGTACTGACATTACGCTTTCTTTACTTGACTAATAGAAAGAAAAATGAATAACGAGTTTCCTTTTGAGAAATGTAAAGGTATTTTTAAATAACTAGGAATGTCTGCAAAACGGTCAACTGCACAAAATAAATGTATTTGACACAAATCCTGTCTTTTAACGATATATACATTTTGGTTTAGTAAGATTTTGTCTATCTCTTATGGTTTACCATTTATGCAATAGTCATTCAGAAAGAACAGGACTTTAGAAGCTACTCCAATAAAATTTGAAATATACATTTAATGTTTTATCAAAATCGTTAATCGTTTATGAGAAAATTATCATTTTTGAAAAATATTCCGTGTAAAGAAAAGTTGGTTATGGGGAAAGTTCTTGGAAATCCTTTGAACATGTTAAACTTAAATATCGATATTTAACCGATATTTCGTTTTTGTGCTGTGCTGATTTCAAAAAATCTGATGTGTTCCATTCACATGACTTTCTCTACATCTCTACAACAAATTATTGTTAAAAACTTAGGCTTCTATTTACTTCATGCTAGTCGAGAAAACATTAGCAGAAATAGTCTTATTAATTGCTTCCATGCAAGTAAAAGGGAGTAGCATAGCCTAAAGTGATAGTCAAAAGCTAGCTGCTATTTGACTGAAGTTCCTTTGTTTGTATGGACAGGAGTTGACAAATTCCTGTATGAGAAAAGAATAAGTTTTTCAAAGCTGATACTAAAAACAAGGAATATCTTAAAAACCATCAACTCCACATAAAGCATATAACATAAATTGTGTGCTTTAATGTGCCCCACATTTTCTGTGTAGTAAGTTTTTGTCCATCTCTTACGGTTTAGCAGTTATGCAAAAATCCGTAAAATGCATTCAGAATAAAGTAGTCTTCAGAGGCTATTCCCAGAAAATTCAAGATATAAATTTTATTTGTCAAGAAAATATCTTAAATATACGAGTTTTTAATCAATATTGTTACAGCCATTTTCAAGAAAATCAAAATGTTCAATTTTTTTCCATGTAAAGGGTGGTATGGGGTGGGGGATTTTCTTTAAAATCTTCGTGTCGCATCCTTGGAAGATACCAAGCTTAAATACCAAGTTTGGTTTTTGACGGTCTTTTTATTTTTTATCTATGCTACCCACAGACATACGCACACACATACACACTGAGACAGACACACACGGACATTTCTCTAAAAATACTTTTTTTTGGATTCAAGGTGTCTCAAAACATATATTTCCGGTGAAATCTCCGTATGGAATTTTTGTGTGCAGTACAATACCTTTTCTATGCACTATATACATAGTACGTATAGAGAAAGTAAAAATACATACACACAAACACAAGGAACTTTTTCTAAAAATGCGTTTATTGATTCAAGAAACCACTAATCATGGATTTTTTGTAAAATTACTGTATTGAATTCTTTGGCAGAATACATTACCAGCTCTAGCTGATGTTTACATTGATATACTTTGTAGAAAGAGTAAAGATATTATATTTAGAACATTTAACTGCACGATGGTTAAATTATGTCATAAGTGTATGAACATGCTCTAGAAACCTTCATTGAAATTCATGAAATGAAAAAGACACAAGTGAATTTATAATCCGGGACCCCGGGGGTCAAGGGATTATAAATCATGGTATACGTGCCTAAAAACACAATCATAAAATGAAGAACAAAATACGATATAAAGTAAGCCAAGTTTATTATGTGTAAAGAAATTCTAAATTACATCTAAAATTGTAGTCATAAATATTATTAAATATATTAAGACATTTCCTTTCCACCCAATTGTTGAAATCTACACCATTAAATGAAATACAGATGGTAGTGTAATATTAAATCTTTGAAAAATGTCTCTCATAACCAAATTACATACACTTTCAAATGTTTTAAATAATGTCATTATATTTTGGCACTGCCGGGGCCAAGATCGCTCGCCTCTTACTAAAGTGGTCTGAGTTTAATTCCAGAAGCACAAATTGTATTTGTGATGGAGAAGTGGAGCCTGAGCGGATTTCCTTCGGGTTCTCCGTTTTCCCCCCACTATTTATTCGACTATTTGCTCCATCACCTTTCGTATCATCCACTTCACCATAATATCATATGATCCACATCCTCACTCTCATCTGGTTTCAGGTTCTTCATTCCAAATCAAATTATCGTTGACCCCTGGACAGGCTTCTGATCCTAGACACCCACGTCTAAGTAAGTCCTAAGAGGAGTAGATTCTCCGTACGCGAGGTTGTCAGCCTTGGTGACTTAGTCGATTGGACCCTGAGATAGTACTGGCAACTGGTAGCAGTCATTAACAAATAAATTTGGATAAACAAACTTCAATAACGGACTATTATTGAAATTGCAGTTTAATAATGCATATAGAGCTTGCAGACAAGACCCAATCAAGGTCATCTACTTGTTTTAGGTGTTTCTCAAATCGAATGATGAGGTCGATGACAAAGGCATCGATGGAAGATAGAAAAATCTGACTTTCTCTAGCTGTTCTACTAACTTCATACAGAAGATTCTTCTTCTTTCTGCACCTTGCTAATCGTGGCACTCATTAGCACAATGTTCTTATTATTTAGTTCCGTATAAGTAGGAAGAAAATAAGGGAATACACTAGGCTAAACCAATAGTCAAATGTTTTAAAAGATGTCGTTATACGATTGTCATTACAAATCGCTTCTTTTCTTGGCCAGGAGTAGAACAAAAGAAAAACGGACAAAAGAAAAACAAAAGTATAAGTACTTCACAACTGAAACTAATAACAATGAATAACTCGAAAACGGTAAGCTCCACGAGAAAAGTGTATATGACATAACATGTGTATTTTGACAAGACCTAAATTGCTTGTATACTAAGTTTTTGTTTATCTCTTACGGTTTACTAGTTATGCCAAATTAAGCAAAATTCATCCAGAATAAACAGGTCTTCAGAAGCTATTCCCAGAAAATTCAAGATATACATTTTATTTGTCAGGTAAATATCTTTAATATACGATATTTTAATCAAAATCGTTAGAGCCATTTTTGAGAAAATCAACATTTTCGAAAACAAGTTCCATGTAAAGGGTAGTTTGGGGTGGGGGGATTTTCAAAACCTTCGTGTCGCATCCCTGGAACATACTAAATTTAAATACCAAGTTTTTGAGTTATCGCGTTCCCAGACACACGGACACACACACACACGGACTTTTTGTAAAAATGCTTTTTTGGGATATTGGGGACCTAAAACATATATTTCCAGTGAAATCTCGGTATCGAACTTTTGGGTGGAGTGCAATACCTTCTCTATACACTATGTACATAGTGCATATAAAGAAAGTAAAAATGGGTGGAGTCCAATACATCTTTGTACTTGGACCACAAAAGCCTCCTGTGTTCCCCTGCATTAGCCCAATCCAGATCCACTTTTCCTATAAAGGAACATAGGTTCCCGGTGTTGGCTTATATAATATCGTTTGGTGCTCCAGAATAACATCACGAGTTTATACGATCTTGTGAAAAATGTCCACAAGTGCATAATTGTTAAGAGCTAAGGCCTCCTCTCTTCGTCTTGAGTTCACTGTGAGTCCCACAATGCATGAAAATCCAACAGACTCTTTCAAAAACCGAATGTCTATGCTACGAAAAAATCTGATGTGTTCCATTCACATAACTTTCTACTTCTGTGTAACGAATTATTGCTAAAAAGCTTATTCTTCTATTTACTTCATGCTAATCGAGAAAAAAATCAGCAGAAATAGTGTTTATTACTTGCTTCTTTGTAAGTAGAAGCGAAATATGGGAGTATCATAGGTTAAAGTGAAGTCAAAAGCTGGTTTCTATGTCACTGAACTTCCTTTGTTTGTATGGACACGAGTTGACAAATTCCTGTTTGAGAAAAATAAACATTTTTCAAAGCTGAAACCAAAAACAAGGAATATCCCAAAAACGGATCAACTCCTCGAAAAAAATGTAAATAACATAAATTGTGTGTTTTAATATATAGATATATATATATATTATTTGTCAGGTACATATCTTTAATATACGGTATTTTAATCAAAATTGTTAGAGCCATTTTTGAGAAAATCAAAATTTTCGAGAAAAGTTCCATGTAAAGGGTAGTTGGGGTGGGGGATTTTTTTTTGAAAATTTTTGTGTCGCATCCTTGGAAGATACCAAACTTAAATACCATGTTTGGTATTTAACGGTCTTTTCGTTTTTGAGCTATGCTGTCCACAGACACACACACGCACACACGGACGTTTTTCCAAAATGATTTTTTTGGATTCAGGGGGACCCAAAACATGTATTTTCGGTGAAATCTCGGTATCGAATTTTTGGGTGCAATACAATACCTTCTCTATACACTATGTACATAGTACGTGCAGAGAAAGTAAAAAGAGGGTCAAATAGGAATGGACCTTCTACTTATTTTCATTGGTCAAATTTAGCACAAAACTGTTGAACGTTGAGCAACCGACCTTAGAAATCTTCTGGCTATACAATAGAGAGAAACAAATGTGGGACTTTCTTGCACGCTACTACTCGGTTTCCCATAGAGACTTTATCTCCTACTGTCTGCTCTACTGTGTGCATCCAGTAATTTACTATTAGTTGCAGATTGTATTGTGAATAGAGGGCAAACTATTTGCCATCCAGTTAACATGTTTGTGATGTCTTATAAATAAATAAATGACAAATATTCTACCTAGTACTTAATGAGAAAATATTTTGGTTTGTTTCAGGTCCAAGTTTTTGGGGTCTGATAAACCCACAGTGGCCTCTGTGCACCAAGGGTCGACGTCAGTCCCCTATCAACGTGGAACCAGACAAACTTCTGTATGACCCTTACCTACGTACCGTCCACCTCGACAAACACAAGGTGCGTTTCTTATTCTTCTTTACATTAACTTTGCTTTGGAGAGGTTACCATAAAACTGATTTGTTATACACGTTATTTTTTATACCTATTTTGCAACAAACTATTCTTTCAAGAGTTTTCTATATACTTCATGCTTTTCAAAATAAGCATTGATAGAAATAAACATTTATTTTTCCTTTCTGGAGCGAGAAAATACACTAGGCTAGAGCAATAGTCAGTTCTTTTAAGAGCTGGTCATTCTGTGATGAAATTGTAAATGCTTATCTTTGCATGATAAAGTGCAACAAAAGGTTATAAGGATATCCCATTTGCCCAAAGTATAAGGCTTTTAAAATTGAATCCATAACAGGGCATATTTTTGATATATGTAGTGAAATAAAAGGGTATTTCACAAAAAATAGGGTGATTTTTACATTTTTGTGTAGTACAGTTTTGTTACATCTTACCAGTTTTGGAAAAGGATCCAGGATGAAGAGAACGTAAGAGGATATTCCCAGAATAGTCGATTTATAGTTGAATTTGCTATAATTATTTCTTAAAACATATGATGTTTTAATTAAAGTATTTAGAGCAATTTTGGTGAAAGATTTTGTCTAGTGGTAATCTTTTGTCCCTCTCTTACGGTTTACAATTTATGCAAAAGTTTAGAAAGAACAGCACTTTAGAGGCTATTCCCAGAAATTTCAAGATGCACATTTTGTGGAGCAAGTATCTTTAATATGTGGCATTTTAATCAAAATCATTACAGACATTTTGAGAAAATCGATGAATTCCAAAAATCTTCCACCCAAAGAATAGTTTGGCTTAAGGGGATTATCCTAAAAGCTTCGTCTCGCATCTTTGGAAGGTATATTACCTACTTCCAAAGTAGAGGATATCAAATTTTTATATTTAAATGTCACTTCGATTTTTAATTGTGCTTGTCACAAATGGGGACCTTTTTCTAAAGATACTTTTACTCTCCCTACACGTATACATAGCGTATAGAGAAGATATTTTCCAACCATAAATTTGATATCGAAAATACTTGTTTTGAGGTCCCCTGAATAAAAAAATAAGCATTTATAGAAAAAGGTTTGTGTGTGTGTATGTGTCAGTGGACAGCATAGCTCAAAAACTAAAAGACCGTTAAATACCGAACTTGATATTTAATTTTAGTACCTTCCAAGGATACAGATGGTTCATCACAAATAAAATTGTATCTTGAATTTTCTGGGAATAGCTTTTGAAGACCTGTTCAGCCTAGATGGCTGAATTTTTCATAAATATTTAAGTGTAAGAAATATATAAAAACTTACTACAAAAATCTCGTTAAAATGCACAATTTAAGTCATGTGAATTTTTGTTGTACAGTTGACCGTTTCTAAGATACTCCTTGTTATTGGTTTCTACATTAAACTACTTATTAGTACTCACTTTTGTTTACTGCTGTCCTTATAAAGCGAACCGAACTTCAATTGTTCTAAAAGAGACATAGTTTGCTTTAGGCATATTTCGCTTCTACTTACAAGGAATCGAGTAGAAAGACCATTTCTGCTAATGCTTATCTCTATTAGCATGATGTAGATACAAGAATCTCTTTTGTAAGAGTAGTTCGCAGAACGGGTAGAGAAAGTTATGTGAATGGAAGACATAAGGTTTTTTTCTTCAGGCGTACTCAAGCCATATATTTCCGGTATGGAATTGTTTGTCGAATGCACATGTTGTAAATGGTATAAAGTGATAGAAGGCAAGATCACATTGGATGCCTTGATCTCTATGCAGTAGGCTATAAAGTCAAGGCGAATGAAGCAGAGAAAAAAAGGAAAGGGATACAGTCGCAGGGTTCCTGTCAAACAATTAACACTCCTCATGAAATCCCTAGCCCTGGCGCGTCGAGTCCCCACATTATTCTCTGCTAATTACAATCAACGCAGATAGAGCGCACTGTGGGCTGGCAGAAATTAGTGGACGTTCCTCGTCCTTAATGCAGTGGCGTCCGGAATTTTTAATTAATAGGATTAAATGATACAAAAGTTGCCAGCCGAATGTTCACACAAATAAGAATAAAAAGGAGAAAGAAAGAGTCAGCGAGCGTGCTGCTTTGTACCTCAACACAGATTGTATTCTGTTTATCGCTTCTTTGCAAATAAAGGAAATTAAACAAGCTCTGATAACAGAAAAGTTGTATACCTAGAGACAATGCACAATTCTCTTTCATTCCCCTGCAGTGCATGTGTGGCGTGTTTTACGGAGCGATGTGGTTCCGCAGTGACGTTTCAGGTTCGTAATCCGGAGGCATCGGGTTCGATTCCGGTCGGCCACTATAACCTTATTAGGCGACGTCGTGTCGGATATTACAGAGTATATATTTTTACTTTCTCTAGCACGTGGTACTTACAATGTGCATGTAGCTACAGAATATTCCACCCAAAAATTCGATGTCCAGATTTCACCGGAAATATGTTTTGAGATCCCCTGAGTCAAATAAAGCATATTTATAAAAATGAACGCGCGCTTGTGTGTGTGTGTGTGTGTGTGTGTGTCTGTCTGTGGACAGCATAGCTGAAAAACGAAAACATCGTTGAACACCAAACTTGGCATAGTGTTTAATATCTTCCAAAGACACGACACAAAGACTTTAAACAATCTTCCCCACCCCAAACTACTCTTTACATGGAAAATGTTTTCAAAATGGTGTTTTTCTCAAAAACGGCTCAAATTTTTAATTCAAATACTCTTTATTAAATATATTTACATGACCAAACGTATATAAAATGTATTTTCTGGGTATGGCTTCTGAAAACCTTTTTATTCTGAAAGAATTATACATAATTGATAAAATAGACAAAAAAACTTACTACACAAAAATGTAGATCTTGTTAAAATATATCATTTATGGCCTATGCGTTTTTCTTGTAGAGTTGCCGTTTTCAAGATATTCCTTGTTATTGGTTTCAATGTTAAACTGCGCTAACTCTTCTCAAACAAGAAACTTACTTTCGTTTGGTTCTTCTTCATTTACTGTGGTAATGCAAAGCGAACGAACTTCTTTTGTTTCACATAGCGACCAGCTTTTAAAGGATTTCATTATCGTATTAGTATACTGTATTCCCTTATGTCCCTTCTACTTACAAGAAAGCAAGTAATAATTTAAATTCTGTCAGATGTTATTCTTATTGTTATGATGCATATACAAGAATAATCTTTTCTAATAATAGTTAATATGTGGAACAGCTAGAGAAAGTCATGTAAATGGAGTATATTATACTTTTATAAATTATACCTTAAAGTGTATTTACTACTATGGTGTGTTACTTATTATATTTTCTCACTATACATAACAGGAAGAGAAGAAATTGTACTCCATCCAAAATTTTGATATAGGGATTTCACTGAAATACATGTTCTAGGGTCATGTAGGGATATTCATGATTCGATATATTGTAACCTTTTAATAGGCATCACAGAAAAATAATTAATGGTGTGAAATGCATTGAATTTCAAATTCTAAGTTACACAACTATTTTCACCCAATATGAAAATTATCTTTTGGAGGTTTGGTCGAAGTTGGTGCAAAGATACAGAAATTTATTTACAAATCTATTTACCCAGCAAATGTTGCGACTCAATACAGCACATGGTCCACAACAACGGGAATAGATTTCTTTATAATGCAACATATCATGGAAGGTGACCTACTCACTAACTAGAGAAATACCGAGATTTCTGCTAATGCATGCAACAATTTCAATGTTGTAAGTTAATGTGAACACATGTTTAGTTTATCTTTAAAAAGGCATGCCAACCTGATAGCCGTTGACATTGTAACATCTGGTGTGTCTGATGCCTAATTCAGGCTCGCAACTAACTCGTTTCATCAACACTCAGACACTGACTGTGTAACTGCCTTCTATCGCCACGGTTGCCTCCGCGGCGGTAGAAAGGATGAACCAGTCAGTGATTGGGCTGTACCGTGACTGAATAGACCACTCGGCTCTCACCTTGGCAGCCTGGCTTTGATGCCAAGCGACCGCATGTAGGATTTGTGGTGGACAAAGCGGCGCCGAGGCGGTTTTTTTCCGATTTCTCGGTTTTCCCTGCCATCACATTCCACCAGTGCTAATTTGCATTCCATATATTCAGTGTCAACGTCTGCGGTGCCATAGAAGTAACAGCGGGCGTTAAACACTATGAAAGAGTCACGTGGTTGGACGTCTCAAATGGCAAATGTTTCAACTGACCTAACTAAATAAATGGTAATTAACGAAATTTTCTATCAACTGTCATTAACGACCATTTATCAATGTTCAACTATTAGCCCTCCAATCAATAAATACATTTACACTAAGTAACCCCTATATGCTACACTACTTAACTACCTACCTAGCTGTCGTCCTCCGTGATTTAGGGGAAGTCTCTGGTTTCCAAGATCACGGGTTCAAACCTGGCGGAGGGCGATGGATTTTTCGGGTATAAAATCATTATCATAGCTTCTTTGGACTCGGCACAAAATAACCTCAAGCCTGAAGAAAGATGTCTCTGTGAAAAATAACTGTTTCACTCCTAATATAGAATGGAACGCTAAGAGCCGCAGCAGTTAAAGAGAGTCCATATATAAATCAAATAAATTTAATTTTCCGCACTACTTACTTAGACTTTTATACAAGTTGCCATGAGGTGAAAAAGTAGTTGTTCGTTACTCTTTTTGCAGAAGTACACTACAGAAGTAGCCTTGCAAATTTTAGAACAGTGACTAGGAGAGGACAATAATTAAAATGTCACATGCAGTTGTCAGTAGGTGTCGCAGTGAAAGAAGAAAAAGGCTAAAAGATGTCAAAAAGCTGTTGGAAAATGAGTTTAAAAAAGAGTGGCGTCATAACGAATACCTTTTGTATTGTTAAAGCATAAGTAAGTGATGAGAACATGCTAGGGTAACACATTTCAGACGTTGTCGTTTGTGAACCACGACAAGAGGATAATGATCTGAGGATTTAAATACTGAGTTCAAAGAAAGTAGACCTTACTTTGTTGTTTACTTTTACTAGATTATGAAAAAATATATTTTCAATGCTTCCTTAATCTCATTTTTGAATATTGAAACTGTCTTTTGCCAAATAGCTTTATTGTTTATTAAAGCAAAATGTGTTTTTTCACTTATATTCCTTATAGTAAATCCTTTTTTATTTTTGTGTTTGAAATTTCAATTGGTACAATAAAACAGGGCGGCGCCGTGGCAGAGTGGTTAGATCGCTCGCCCCCATTTAGGCGGCCCGGGTTCGATCCCAAGCGTCCGCATGTGGGATTTGTGGTGGATAAAATACGTCTGTGGGTCCTCCGGTTTCCCCCGCCACTCATTCCGCCAATTGCTCCTTCATCACCTTTCGTATCATCTATTAGTTTTCATTCCATATCATCCACTACCTCACGCTCATGCCTGGCTATGGGGCAACCACTTGAACCAGGTTCTTCATTCTGTTGCGTACCTTTGGCTCTTCAATAGGCTTCGACTTAGTTCTAGGGAGGTGTCGGTCCTATATACGGGGAGAGTAAGCAGACAACGTAACAATAAAACAGTAATATATATATAAACATTCTCGTAATATATTGTTTATTGTTGCAAATCTCGACATATCCTAAACGTTCCTTTCACTTCAATTTTTGACAAAGTTATTTCCAAAACGCCTCATCCCCATTTTTATATAGTAATCAGGGAATGATAGCTGTCTTAGAACCTTAGTATTCGTAAGATTCTGTGAATCTTTATATGTTCAAATGTTTCTTTTTTCGTATTTCTCGATAGTTAAGACTGGGATCCCCCCCCCCCCATCCTTCATAGAGTTCGTATTATAGTAAATGCAAGATACTTGAATATAAGCAGTACCGTTCCACCAAAGAAAGAATATTGGGAATACCTACCTAAGTTGACCGAGAAATAACAGTATCAGTTGCTTCCTAATTTGAAGCCTCGATATGACCATACCTAGAAGTTAAAAGTTAATAAGGACTATACGATTGAAATAATAAAACGTAAATGAACGAATAGCCGATTTGTCCACATAGGTTTAAGTCCTCCTTTTGCAATGGGTCGCTCCAAACTCCATATGTGTCAAGCTTGTGCTTAGCACTTTTTGCCTTATTCGGATGTCTCTCCAGCTGCTGCGGTCGCGTATATATGAGAATAAATATAACTGCAATAAATGAAATTATTGATCTTATTGATGAAATAATACTTCATGTGTAGTCCTGGTCTATCTTGTCGTCTCTTGCCTATGTAGAGGGTCCACATTGCAGAAATGTATGACCTTCTGGTGTTCTGAAGTCTCGCCACTTGGCCTACCCACTTCCATTTCAAATTGTTAGTTCATTGGAATACAATATCCAGTTTTATTTCCCTTGACCCGGTGTTTAGCACTCTCTTCGAGGGGTAGCCCTATCACCTTTCTCTGAAAATCTTGAATATGTTTGTTTCGTGTTTTCGTCAAGTTCAAAGTTTAGTATCCTTATATTAGTGATAAGAAGATGCAAGCTATTGTTTTTATTTTTATTTTTCGGTTGAATTTCTTGCGTAATAGAATGAATTTAAAATGATATTGTTACTCTACGGTTTAGTTCTTTGTCTAGTTGTTATACTTTCCTGTCAATTGCCCCAGAAGTACCTGTTCTGGTATACATTATTGCCAATCGTAGAATTTTAAAACATTGCATATATACTAGATGTCAGAAGCTGCATCTGTATTTCTCCAATCCTCTATCGCCACATAAAACAGCTAAAGTTTTATTTGTAAAAAGGTTACAAGTCAACTTTGTTCATACTATTTCATTCTCATTTTATCTAGCAAAGAACAGGGATGTCCTATAGGGCAGCAGAAGATATCGAGTGGTGCGCATCTAGGGGTTTTCTCTTTTTCCACTCTCAGGGAAATCCCTGTTTGTATTTCTGCAGAGCTAGACACGCTCTCTTCCAGACAGGCTGCTAATTGGCGGAATGGCAAATAACTCTTCCCGAAGCGGCATTATATTTTTCTCTATTCCCCAAAGTGTCTGTCAGTCCTTTGTCGTGAACTCAGGAAAGTTTCTCCTTTGTTGGTGCGTGTTACTGACGTGCTAAACTTCAATTACAGGTTATATTTATTATTCAGTTTACGAAAGTACGTTTTGGGAGTAAAAACTCTTCTCTATTATTACGTTTTTATTTTAAAACATAAAAACCGTTCGCTGGTGTATTAAATGCAACTCCCAAAGAGCTTAACTTAGGGGATTTATTTAAATGCTCTTAATGCTTCACACTTGGACATCTTTTGGACTTTGCAGTGGGTAAAATGAACAAATAAACATTAGCGAACTCTGATTGTCAAAGTTCTGCATTCAGTTTATCATATGTTTCAATGCTAGTAGATGATGTAGATCTGCTCACGTTATTACATTTGATATGATAGCTATTCTACTTTGTTCTTCCCTCACCTTTTTCCATTCTCCTGCTCTCCCTGATTATTAGCCCTGTATCTAATAGACATTCCATATTCTGCTTTGAAAATATGAAACAAAACTTTATTGTTATGGTTTGTCAGTAAATATAAAAATATTCCCGAATCATAACTTTTAAATATTCATGCTTCAAAATGTTTAGAGAACAAAACTTGACAAAAAGGTGTTATAACCATTTCCAACGGTGGTGTCGCTAGAGTTGTTGTTTAACAAATGAAGATTACTGGGAGGTCGCGGGGGGTCGCGCGGATCGAGGGCATGACACAGTCCATCACGTAATTCTATAAATATTGGACAGTTATGTTGACTTTCCATTTATATCATTGATACCAGACAATAACAATAGTTATCGGATTTAGTAAAAGTCGCCTACTGTAATGCCAGCACTGCTGTAATGGGGCATCGTACAAGATGAGAGCATACATCACTGAACTTCACAGTTAGTGCGAGTGAACAAGTCGCGAGTTCAAATCTCGTTTAGGGTGAGTTGCTCGATTAAGGTTTTTATCGGGGTTTTCCTGAGAAGACGATTGCTGAGTAACTTAAGCTTCATGGACTCCAAGATAATTTGAACCTCATTTCAACAATTTCATTCATCGTCCGATATGAACAATCAAGTTAAAGGAGTTAAGCTACACAAAAAATAAATAACAATAATAAACACTTCATAATAAATATCAAGGTAGAGTCCAGAAATCTACACGTGAATCAAGGAGGGAGGATGCAGAGAAATTCAAACACCTATTATTCTGGTTGGTTACCAGTAAGAAGAAATGAACAATGCTATTCATATGCAGGTATGCCCGATTAGTCGCCTTTTTGATTGCTTGTTGCCAATAAATAATAATTTTCTTCACCTTTTCGCACAACCAACTGGGCAATTTTTGTGCATGCCTAAGAACACTACGCACGCTGCAGTTCTTGGTATCAATTAATTGCCGGAATGAGGACTGTGGAAAGCTTGAAGTGGTGGTCGGCCCTAGTAGCCGTGATCGTTGGCGCGTTTGGCGCTCTGCCGCGGATGTTTAGTGTTGTGTTTCTGTGTTTGTGTTCTATTTCTCCTGTATTGCCCCATTTCTTACCTCTTTACATTCAGTTAAACAGTGAACAATGCTGTCTTTCGCCCCCGCATGAAATACAACGGTTTAATGAATTATCTCTCATCCGTTTAAAAAATACTGCTCCTGACCTCGTCCAACTTAATCTTTCCCTCTCTTGTTTATATTCTACATCCCCCTCTCTCAAAATTTCTATCGTGTTGCTCACCCACTTGCAGAATTATTTTCATTTTCTTCTCCTACCCCCATTTTCATCATAATTTCCTCTAGCTGCCCCCACTAGCATTTCGGAGCAGGTGACAGCTGAAACGGATTCTAATATAAGTACATTTCATAAAATCTGGGACCATGCGCACCACAGTAATTAAAATTGCGTTGAGATCAATGCGCCGTATTATTCTAACAGGACAGATAGTATTTAAGTATCTAGCAAAAATATTTCTTTGTCACTGCTGCTGGAATCCATAACTCAATCTCACACACTGCTTTTAGCGCAGTAACAAGCCACCATCCAGGTAACAAACTAGGCTCCGTCTTGCAAACTGAAGTTGTCTGCCTAACGAACAACCGCCGGACCCCTTGGCTGCGCTTGCTAAAGTGCCTCACTTTGGTGCTTCGTGGCGCAAGGGATCGAGGTTTCAAACGGCGCCTTGGGTATGGGGTTTGTAAAATGTGTATATGTGTGTGTGTATTAGAAGCAAAAAAATGGTAATGAAACAGAAAAACAAAGTAAATGTTAGGAAACTGAAAAAGAAAGGAAAAAGGACTACAGCTGACAAGACCCCGGAACCAAAAAAAAAAATAAATAAATTTAAAAAACAACACCGTAAAAACAAACCAGGCAGTAAGTAACAAAACAAAACGAGAGTTGCACGTACTCTTAGATATTACAGTACAGTCAATCGGAAGCTCTAACTGAACTTGATAAATAAGAAACACTTGTAAGAAAAACTAGAAGCCAAAGAGAGGAATATTCACTAGACTTAGTATACATCTCTGCAACAAATTATTGTTAAAACGTTTATTCCTCTATCTACAATATTCGAGATAAGCATTCGAGATAAGCATTACTAAAAAGGGAAATAAAGGAGTACAATAGGCTATACCGAGTGAAATCTTTTTAAAAACTATCCCTGTGAATGACATTGAAATTAATTTCTCTTTTCATGGTCAGGAGTAGAGCAAAAGAAATGTCAACATTCGTTTGAGTCAATTATAAGTATATTAAAATGTAAATCATCAACAGGGAGTATGTTGAACACAATAAGCTCCACAACAAACATATATAGGACATAAAGTGTACCTTGTAACGAGATTTCTATTTTTTGTGCAGTAAGATATTTTGTCTACTCTAACGTTTACCAGTTATGCAAAGTTTTCCTGAAAGAAGGGGACCATAAACGACATTCCTAAGATATTCAAGCTACTTATTTTATTTGTCATTTAAATATCTTTAATATATTGCATTTCTATGCGTTTTGGACAAAATCGAAAATTCTGAAAAATTATTCTTGTAAAAGATAATGTGGGTTGGAGGTATTTTACTGAAAATTGAAAGATACTAAACTTAAATCCCAAGTACTGTATTTAACGAGCTCTTCTTTTTGAGTTATGCCCCCTTCCCACACACACATGTTGACTTTTTTTTTCTAAGAATGCTTTATTTTTATTCAAAGGTCCTCAAAATATATATTTCCGGTGAAATCTCGGTATCGAATTTGTAGGCGAAATGCATACCTTTTCAACATACATAGAATTTAGTAATTCAAGTACATAGAACAGATAGAGAAACAAAAAACATCTAATGTGTTCCATTCACATGACTTTCCCTACATCTCTGCAACAAATTATTGTTAAAAAGCTTATTGTTCTATTTACTTAATGGTAATCGAAAAAAATTAGCATAAATAGCCTTATTACTTGCTTCCTTGTAAGTAGAAGCGAAATAAGGGAGTACCATAGGTTAAAGTGATAGTCACAAGCTGGTTGCTATATGACTGAAACTCCTTCGTTTGTGTGGACAGGAGTTGACAAAGTCCTGTGTGAGAAAAGTATAATTTTTTAAAGCTAAAACCAAAAACAAGGAATATCTCAAAAACGATCAACTCAATGAAAAAAATGCATATAACAAATTGTATGTTTTACAGTGCTCTAAATTTTTTGTGTGGTAAGCTTTTTTCCATCTCTTACGGTTTAGCAATTATGCAAAATTCCGTAAAATTCGTCCAGAATAAAGTAGTCTGCAGAGGCAATTCCCAGAAAATTCAAGATATATATTTTATTTGTCTGGTAAATATCTTTAACATATGATATTTTAATCAAATCGTTAGAGCCATTTTTGAGAAAATCAAAATTTTCGAAAAAAGTTCCATGTAAGGGGTAGTTTGTGGCGAGGGGAAGATTCTAACTTGGTATTTTACCGACTTTTCGTTTTTAAGTTATCATGTACACGGACACACACACACACGGACCTTTTTCTGAAAATGTTTTTTTTTTTTATACAGGGGACTCTAAAACATATATTTCCGGTGCAATCTCGGTATCGAATTTTTGGGTGGAGTACAATAACTTTTCTATACACTATGTACATAGTACGTGTAGGGAAAGTAAATAAGCAATATTTTATCAAAATATGCCTGTTGCCTGGAATTGCTGAGTTGGAAGATGCTGGTTGTGGAAAGGCTCTAAAATTCACCATCCATTATAATGTCTCTTTTGTCTAATACTGACGTTAGCAGAGAATTTCACTCCTAAACAGTTACAATGCTGATCTGCGATTCAGAACACGCACAATTCGTTACCTAGCACATACCCCCAATGTTCTTTTTGCACTTGATGAGCTGTTGCTTTATCTGCTGGTCAAATACGAAGTCAGAGCATGACAGTTTCTTTGCGTGCGTCAAGAGGTAACTTTCTTTCTTTTCTCTACAGAGTACATGGCATTATTGCAAAAAGTATTACAAAAATTCGAAACCGAGATTACACCGGGTCCCCTGTATCCCCCCAAATAGAAAAAGATTCTGTGTCTGTGTGTCTGTGAACACAATAACTCAAAAACAGGAAGTTGGTAAAATACCAAGCTTAATATTTTCCAAGGATACGATACGAACATTTTGAGGAAAATCCCCCACCGCATATCCCCCACATTTATATCTTAAATTTTCTGAGAATAGCTCTGAAGACCTGTTCATTCTGAATGTATTTTGCTGAATTTTGCATAACCAGAAAACAGTAAGAAAAAAAAAAATAAAAAGTTACCTTACAAAAAATATAGGTCTCGTTAAAACCACAATTTATGGCATATGTATTTTTGTAGTAGTGTTGACCTTTATCAACATATTCCTTGTTACTGGCTTCAAGTTTAAACTAGTACATTTTCACAATCGGGGCTACCTTTCCTTCTATCTCGGTTTTGTTTACTGCTGTCCTTGCAAAGCAAACTGAACTTCAATTTTACTGTTCCAATAGATACCAGCTTTTAAAAGGTATGACTATCGCTTTAGTCATCAAGTAGGACGACCAATTATGCTAAAGCTTATATCGATTAGCATGATGTAGATAAAAGAATTTCTTTTGTAAAATAGTTTGTTAGAAAGACATATGAATAAAACATTATTTTTTTTCTATAGTACAAGGATAAAATACTTTGTACACTTCTCGGTTAGAACGTATATTAGAGAACAAATTGAAAGAATTTTTATTCTTTCAAGTAGTAAGTGGATTTGGTGTGTGTTCGCATCTTTTGATTTTGACGTAAACTTCCAGCATTTTAATTTTAAGAGCACAACGAGGAAGACTATGAGGAGATAAATGACTGCTTCACCCGTGGTTTATTACAACGCTACGCGTTAGGAGAGCCAGGAAGTGTGACTGCGGAAGAATTGGACCAAGTAACATTCACCATATGAACAAAGACTGAAGCTCATCATTGGAGTTCCTGCCTGCTGGGCTGAAGGTCCCGCGTTTGATTCTGATTGGTTGTGGGGATCTTTTCTCTAGCCCAGATTATTCCCTATCCTCTCCAAAGTCTAGAAGTATGAATGAGGGTGTAAATATTTGTATGATGTGATGAATAGAATTAAAAAATTCTCAGCATCCCATTCTACATTGGGCGTGAAAGAGAGCTTAATTTTGCTCAGATGTCTTTTTATCAGCCCTTAGGTTCTTTTACATGTTGTAAATCTAGGATAAAAGACCGCCGACCTTATTTCCCCTCCGAAGGAAGCCATGCGAAGGACTTTTTACTTTTTTCGTAGTCGGCTTATTCTCCGTATGTAGGACTGACTTCCCCCTCGAACTCTACAGGTCAGAAGCCTGCGGGGAGCCAACAACACGAACTACAGCATGAGGAACCTGGAAAGAATGGTCGGCAAGTAGCCAGGCATGAGCGTGACGAATCGGGTGATATGAAATGAAAGCGAAATCGTAAAAGGTGATGCTGCAGCTATTGATGGAGTGAGTGACGGGAGAAACCAGAGGCTCGGAGAAAACCCGCCCAGACGCCGGTTCGTCCACCACTAATCCCACATGCGGGCGCTTGGGATCGAACGCGCACTGCCTAGGTAGGAGGCGAGCAGTCTAACCACTTGGCCCTGACGTCACCTCTAAGGTTTTATACCTCGAAAAAATTTATTGCCTCTGCCAGGTTTGAGCTCGTGACCTTGGGAACCAGAGGCTAGCATGTTGCCCGAAGCAACGGACGGATGCCTACAACAGTACATGGGTTGCATTATTGCCAAGTTGCCATATATTCTATAGGGACATGCTGCCAATAGGACCAGGCAGTTAAAAGCGTGCTATATGTAAATGGAACAATAATAAAACATCTGATGTTTTCCATTCACATGACTTTCTCCACATCTCTGCAACAAATTATTGTTAAAAAGCTTATGCCTCTATTTCTTCATGCTAAGTGAGAAAAAATTAGCAGAAATAGACTTATTACTTGCTTCCTTGCAATAGAAGCGAAAAAAGGGAGTACCATAGATTAAAGTGACGGCAAAAGATGGTTAATATGTGACTGAAGTTCCTTTGTTTGTATGGACAGGAGTTAACAAATTCCTGTATGAGAAAAGTATGTTTTTCAAGGCTGAAACCAAAAACAAGGAATATCTAAAAAAACGAACAACTCCACGAAAAAAATATACACATAACATAAAGTGTGTGTTTTAACGTCCTCTACATTTTTTGTAGTAAGATTTTGTCCATCTCTTACGGTTTAGCAGTTATGCAAAATTCCGTAAAATTCATCCAGAATAAAGCAGTCTTCAGAGGCTATTCCCAGAAAATACAAGATATACATGTTATTTTTCAGTAAAAATATATTTAATATACGATATTTTAATCAAAATCGTTTGCCATCTTTTAGAAAATAAAAATTTTCGAATATGTTTCCATGTGAAGGGTATTAGGAGGATTTTCTTGAAAATCTTCGTGACGCATCCTTGGATATAATGAATTTAAATACCAAGTTTGGTATTTAACGTCTTTTGGTTTTTGTACTATGCTGCCCACAGATCGACAGACAGACACATACGGACATTTTTCTAAAAATGCTTTTTTTTGGATTAAGGTGGTCTCAAAACATGTATTTCCGGTGAAATCTCGGTATCAAATTTTTGGGTACAATGCAATACCTTCTCTATACACCATGTCATGGTACGTATACAGAAAGTAAAAATCTGATGTTTTCAATTCACATGACTCCCTACATCTCTGCAACAAATTATTGTTAAAAAGTTTAAGCGTATTTTTGCCTCATGCTAATCGAGAAACGAATAGCAGAAATAGTCTTATTACTTGCTTCCATGCAAGTAAAAGGGAGATAAGAGTGTAGCATAGGCTGAAGTGTTAGTCTAAAAGCTGGTTACTATGTGACTGAAGTTCCTTTGTTTTTATGGACAGCAGTTGACAAATTCCCGTACGAGAAAAGTATAATTTTTTAAAGCTAACAAGGAATGTCTCAAAAATGATGCACTCCAGGAAAACAATGTATGTAGCGCAAAGTGTGTGTTTTAACAAGCTCTACATTTTCTGTTAAGTAAGTTTTTCTCTATCTCTTGCGTTTTGCCAGTTATATGCAAAAAGCGCCGATTTTGAATCGTTTAGTAAATTTGTATCTGTTGATTGCCGACATTGTTTTACATTGTTGCTACATCTACAAACATTCTCATTGTCATTTTAGTCTAAATTTCTCGCATTTCTTCAGTCTGTGTCTAGCAATAGAATAGTTTACTATTTTGAAGTGTGTTAATTGCGAAATCTTTTTATCAGAACGAGAAAGTTATACAGCAACTGTCAAGCGACTTCGCGCGATTCTAGGCAAAATGAAGCAACAAATGAATCAGCAATTCGCAGAATTATGAAAAAGTTCAATGAACATTTTCAACAGTGAACTTTAAAAATCCTAAGCGTCATCGTAGTGGTCGATCTGAGCAAAATATTGCTGTGATTCGTGACAGTGAGGTCGTTAGTCAAGTGAAATCCGTTGTTCGCCAAGAATTGGGCATAGAATGTTCTTCAGTTAACAGAGACGAAATTTTGTTGACTGGTTTTTGAGAAGACAACGGCTTTGTGAGCAAAATCATCTTCAGTGACGGGGCGCATTTCCACTTAAATGCATTTGTGAATAAGCAGAATTGCCATATGTGTGGGGCGGGGTCAGAAATTTTACGTGATTTTCAAAAAAGTGAAATACATCCACAACGATTGACAGTTTGGTGCGGTTTTTGGGCGGGAGGTTCTTGCATGCCAGCGCAGGAGAGGTCATTCATATGTCCGGCATCATTCACCAAACCTGAAACTGGAAGTAGTGATAAACATGTCTATGAATTTTGTTAACGTGTTTTGAAAAAATGACTGCATGCATTAGTTGTATACCACAGTTGCTAATAATATACACAGTGGGTTCTTTTAATTTTTAAGTAAGTTATAAAAACGTTACTATACATTAAGAGCCAAAGCTTTCCTAACAGAGTATTGACTCTAATGTTTCTCGGGCTTCTAGCCAGGTAAATATTTCTAGAGATGTCCGAGAAAATTTAGAGTTAAATTAATATACTTTTAAAATAAAATATATAGGTATTGACAAATGCATTACTGCGTTGGAATATTCATGAAACAGTAAAAGCTGAGCTGGTATAATGGTGATATAATTTTGAATGCATACCAACCACAGCACAGCGCAGTAAAGTGAGCATGATATTGCACTTTATCAGACGAGTCTGTTCCAAATTTGAACGGTGAACATTCACTTTGAAAAGATTCTTACAGTTCCCTTGTTCCGCATGCTATACCGATATCGTAAAACCATTTTCGCAGGCGCAGAATGCATTACCACGTCATGTCAGTGTTGACATAGACAGGAGCGTCATCCTCGTCGCTCGAATAGACTCTCTGTGTTATGGATCACCACGATGGTGCGCCCTCACACCACGCGCCATAGCGAAAAAAAAAAAGGAAAAAAAAAAAAAAGCATCGCGAGAGGCAACGTGCCGTGTAATCCATCAATACCACATCTGAGATTGGAAACCTGTGTCGCGCTGCATTTGCTTGTTTCCTGCTATGACGTCATACAGTGATATGGTTATTTTACTTATTCTTTGGAGCGTTCTTTGCAGAAATATGTAAGCGTTGCTGAAAAAGAGCGGATGTGTTCCATTCATATGACTTTCTCCATATGTTTTGCAAACAAACTGTTTTACAAAAGGTAATTATTTTATCATGCTAATTGAAATAAACATT
Organism: Hymenopus coronatus; assembly: GCA_030762935.1. Taxonomy (NCBI): domain Eukaryota; kingdom Metazoa; phylum Arthropoda; class Insecta; order Mantodea; family Hymenopodidae; genus Hymenopus; species Hymenopus coronatus. Next base: position 79,010,196 of record CM060894.1, read on the forward strand.
AGCAGAAATGGCCTTATTACTTGGTCCCTTATAAGTAAAAGGGAATACACTAGGCTAAAGCAACAGCCAGATCTTTAAAATCTGTCGGTATGCAACTATTGAAATTCGGCAAAGAGTAAAGATAAAGAGAGATGAAACGGATGAATATTTCCCTTAAGTATTTTAAAATTGAAACCAAAACAAGGAATATTTGATAAGCTTAGCTCTTAAATAGCTATATATGAAAAAAATTGGATCTTTGTCTATCATTTACTATTTACAAGTTATGTAAAATTATTTCAGAATGAAGAGAACGTTAAGATTCTTTACAAAAAGATCAGTAAATCTATTATATTTTCAACGTAAATATTTTTAATATAGAGCATTTTAATCAGAGTCGTCAGAACCATTTTTGAAAAAAATCAGGGATTTTCCTGAGATTCTTGGCGTTGCATTCTTGGAAGATTCTAAATTTAAATATCAAGTTTTAGTTCATATTTAATTATGCTGTCTACAGGCGACTGCACGCTCGTACACACACACATATACAAATGCACGCACCGTTTATTTGATTTGCTATTTGAGTCAGGCTTTGTTTACTACATTGGCATTTTTGAATTTTAGAAGAACGTAACTTCATTATGCTGATATAATTAGATTGTATACTTACTAGGGACCACTGGCACAGTAATGTTATAGAGCAGCTGCGAGACTTTTAGTGAAATTAGGTCGAAAATGAAAAGTTCTTGTTTCGGCCTTCTCTTACATAGGCCCAAGCTTGACAAGTAAGTTTTAAGTATAATTAGAATGACTCGCTAATAATATTTAATTCCTTGCAAGTATCGGAGTTTAAAAAGTGTTAACCGAGAACATATAAAAATCCGATGTGTTCCATTCACATGACTTTCTCTACATCTCTGCAAAAAAATATTATTAAAAAGCCATTGCTTCCATTTCCTTCATGCTGATCGAAAACAAATTAGCAGATATAGTCTTATTACTTCCCTCCTTGAAAGTAGAAGTGAAATGAGGGATTATCATAGGTTAAAGTGATAGTCAAAAGTAGTTGCTATGTGACTGAGTTCCTTTGTTTGTATGGACAGGAGTTGATAAATTCCTGTATGAGAAAAGTTAAGTTTATCATAGCTGAAATCAAAAACAAGGAATATCTAGAAAACAATCAACTCCAGGGAAAAAATGTATATAACATAAATTGTGTGTTTTAAAGTGCTCTACATTTTCTGTGCAGTAAGTTTTTGTCCATCTCTTACGGTTTAGCAGTTATGAAAAATTCCGTAAAATTCACCCTGAATAAAGTAGTCTTCAGAGGCTATTCCCAGAAAATTCAAGATATACAGTTTGTCAGGTAAATAGCTTTAATATTCGAAATTTTAATCAAAATCGTTAGAGCCATTTTTGAGAAAATCAAAATTTTCGAAAAAGGTTCCATGTAAAGGGCATTTGGGGGTGGAGGATTTTTCTCAATTATTCGTGTCACATCCCTGGAATATACTAAACTTAAATACCAAGTTTGGTATTTTACCGACTTTTCGTTTTTGAGTTATCGTGTCCAAAGACACACGGACACGCGCGCACACACACACACACACACACACACACACACACACACACGGACCTTTTACTGAAAAAGCTTTTTTTGGATACAGGGGACCCTAAAACATATATTTTCGGTGAAATCTCGATATCGAATTTTTGGGTGGAGTGCAATACCTTCTCTATACACTTAACATAGTGCAAATAGAGAAAATAAAAATGAGCAATTTTTATCTCTAAATTTTTATTTTCTCCAGGCTGTATGTGTACATTGTGGATAGAGAAGGTATTTCCAAAAATTTGATACTGAGATTTCACCAGAAATACATGTTTTAGGAGCACCAAAAAATGCATTTTCAGATAAAGGTCCATGTGTGTGTCTGTGTGTTTGAGGACAGCATAGCTCAAAAATGAAAAGCCAGTTGAATACCAAACTTGATGTTTAAGTTTGGTATCTTCAAAGGGTGCGACACAAAGATTTTCAAGAACCCCCCCCCAACTTTCCTTTACATGGAAAAATTTTTGAAAAGTATGTTTTTCTTAAAAATGGCGCTAACGATTTTTATTAAAAGCCATTTGCAAATAAAATGCATATCTTGAATTCCTGGCAATAGCCTCTGAAGACCTGTTTATTTTGTGATGAAATTTGCAAACCGTTAGATATAGACAAAAACTTAACGCCACAAAAAAAATGCAAATTTCGTTAAAATACAGAATTTATGTCATATACATTTTTTCGTGAAGTTTACTGTTTTAGAGATATTCCTTGTCATTGGTTTCAATTGTAAAATACTTATACTTTTCTCAGACAGTAGTATGCGTTTTGCTTTTGTTCTACTCCTGGACAAGCAAAGAACTGCAATGAAAATCGCATAATGACAGCTTTTAAAACATTTGACTATCACTTTAGTATAGCGCATTCCTTTAATTCCCATCTACTTATAAGGAACTAAGTAATTAAAACATTCTGCTAATGTTTATCTTGATTAGCATTGTGTAGAAAGAAGAATAATCCTTTGTAAGAAGTTTGTTTGTAGAGCAGCTAGAGAAAGTCACGTTTTTTTGTTTTTTTTCCTTGCAGCCATCCAGTATTGGAGAAAAAATGTAACACATATACAGCCTATATTGTCTTGTAAATTGATCCTGATTTACAAGTTATGTTTAGTGCAGTCTTATGCTCGGATACCTGTAGCAGAGACTCGACTGGAGAGAAAGCCGAGAGACGATTATTTTTGTTTTTGATGTATTTCCACTATAAAAAAGTGCAGCTCAATCTGCAACATCAACCTGACAAAGGCCCCTGGTTAGTGTACTCACGATTTTTCAGATTAAGATTATATACTTTGTATTTGTTATTTTAATAATTAATATATTTATTTTTGTTTTTCAATACTACTAATGAGTAGTAATTAATTTCAGTTTAAATAGTGGTTTAAAACAAATACAGAGGGCTATAAATGCGTACTCGCTTTGACAGTAGATATTTCATTTAATGTATACCAAAGTGGGACCAAAAAACAACAGTAATATGTAGAAACAGATATGACTCACATACGTTACACTAGTGCAATAAGTAAAGTAAACAATAAAAAAATGAAATCAAGTTTATTGTATGATTTTCGGTAAATAGAGTGACTCACTTGATCATGCTAGTGTTTCTGCAACAATAACTTATATAGCCCCCTTTAACATCTTAGGTCATATCGGAGGCTTTGCACTTGAAACAACTCGTTTCTTTTTCTTTACGTTTGATTTAAATAATTTTATTTTCCTCAAACACACAACATTCACTCTGACATACATACTTCCAGACTCTGTGGGGATAGGGAATAATTCTGGCTAAAGAAAAATTCCCCGTCCCAGCCGGGAATCAAACCCGTGACCTCCGGGTGAGAAGTCAGCTCGCTGACCACTCGACCATGGAGACAGTCAACAACAAAATTGTTTGATCAGTGGAGAACAAAATGGAGCCATGATTATCGTTTGATCAATGGAAAACAAAATGGAGCCAGATTATCGTTTGATCAGTGGAAAACTGAAGTGGTACTGGAAAACCGAGAATGTTAAGATCAACAACAATTATCTTGTGTACAAAACAGAACCACCAATGCGAGTAACAATTGCACGCATTCTTGACAAATTTGAGACTCATGCGATGTTCACATTGACAAATCTGTGGGGAGACCTCACACCGCAACTCGGCTATGGTTTTGGGTGGTTTTTAGCATTCATCGCAGAAATCTACAGCTATGTGCACGTGAGATTGGTATTAATAGATCCAGCGTACGTCGTATTATTAAAACAGTTGAAAGCTTTCATCCCAAGATCTTTGTATGCACTAAATGAAGATGACTCTGATTGGTAACTGCATTACTTGCATGGTTTCGGAACATGGTGCAAGAGGATGAGGCCTTCAAGAGAACTTTGTTTGGTTCGATGGGGCGGAATGTAATTGTTAATCGCCATATTTGAGTCTACTGGTATGTAACAAAAATGCACTTTTGGTAGGGGGGAAAGACTGTTAATTTACCTGGAATAAATGTTTGGTGTGGGTGCCTTATCTAGGGGTCAACTTGGAACTGTAGTTCGCCAAGTGTACTTGAACATAATACGCACATCCGTCTTACCCACGATTCATACCCCCTATGGAAATTAGAAATTTATAACAGGATAGTGCACCACCACATTACCATCGAGATATCCGTGCTTACCTTCCAGAGCACTGGATTGGACGAAGAGATCTAATTGAGTTACCACCGCGTGCGTTCTCAGGTACTAACTTCGTTGAACTTCTACATATGGGGAACTCTTAATGAGTTAACTCATATAGAGAAGAAAACCAGCCGCACTGGCAGCACTTAGGGAAGAAACTGAAACAGCAATGCTGCAATCCCTGAGGACTCTTTCGCAAACATTTGTTCGATCAGTTGTTCAACGTACTCAGTAGAGCAATGACGCCGATGGTGAACATGTTGAGCAAATGTTGTAACTAATGTAACTGCAAAAGTCTCAGATGATTGGTGCTCATCATTTTCTGTTTGTGTGAATTCAGTTTTGCTATGTTAACACAACAATTTGGCATGTTTTCTAAACACAGGTTTTATAAACACAATTTTTCGTCAATAAACGATTGGTTTCTGTATCCTCTGACTGCTACTTGTTTTTTCCGTCTGTTGTAGTACACATATTGGGCATTTTCTTCTGTCTCAGTTTGATTTTGCACTACTTTTCTTCCCAGTAGGCGATTTATTTTTGTTCATTGTATCTAGAGGTCTAGTTTCAACATTGTCATTCCTTCGTCTACTTATTTTGTCTGCATATTTTGTAACTGTTCCAGACTTCTCCATATCTACGTTTCAAATATTTCCTTTGTTTTTCATTTTGCCCCAGCGTCCAGCGGACACACATCATATGTATGCAACTCCTTCATAGTTCTTTGTAAAAGAAACAACAGAACATTCTTCTCTTCTATTGGAATGTTTCTTTTGTATCACTATTATCTGTTGACTCCTTGACCAAACCTCATAGTAACTTATTGCGTTTCCAAGCTTCTAAAATAGCACAGAGGTAGCTGAAGTTACTAGACTAGAATGCTAGAAATTTCTAATTATAATTATCTAAACTTTAGTCAAAAATCTTGATGTAACTGGTGAATTTTAGTGACATTCTAAGATCCTAATTGGTCAAACTCATTCTTATTATCTGATCTATGCCCCACGTATATCCTTAAATTTGTAACAGAAATTTTAGTACTCAGAAAAATAACTGAGGCTTCATTTTCTTTTATATCTAGAAAGAATTAAAGTCTTAGAAATCACAAGGAAGCTGAATGCTGAATGTTCAGCTTTACATTTCGGGTATATAATTTAGAAAAACAGTTACGAAAATTAAACATTTTATGGGGCTAGTATAAATTATCCTTTAATTTTAATTACTTTAATTAATTTGAAACTAGTTTCCATGTTTTGGATATCTTCAAGCCTTCATGAATAAAGTGTTAACTGAACATATATTTAGTTGGCTTTCATTTGATTTTCCTTAGGAATTTCTCACATGTATCCTAAGGGTAAACATGTCTTTTTCTTTTCTTTTCCGCTTCATGGTATAGGCAATCAGTTGCCTCTTTTGGCTTTAAAGTCTTTCAGTGATTGTTTTTAATCTACGCGCAGATCTCTTTTCTTTAGTAATGTATTCCATTGCTATTACTTACTCTACCATGACCATACAATGCGCATAGTAGTTTAAGTATTTATATTCCACCAAAATGTGACTAAAATACGATTTTTGAGGTTCTTGAATAACAAACTGATGTGTTCCATTCATGTGAATTTCTCTAGCTATTCCACAAACAATTATTACAAAAGATATTCTTTTATCCACATCATGCTAATCAAGATAAACAATAGCACAATTTATCTTATTGCTGCTTTGTAAGTAGAAGAGAAATAAGGGAACACACCAGACTAAAGCGATATTCAAATCTTTTAAAAGCCAGTTGCTATGTGAAACAATTAAAATTCGGTTTTGTTTACAAAGACAGCAGAAAAACAAAAGGTAGATGAAAGAAAAGTTGGCTTCTTCTTCAAGAAAAGTTTAAGTTGTTTCAAATTGAAATTAATAACAAAGAATACCTCCGAAACATTTAACTCTACAAGTAATACGTTTAACATAAACTAAGTGTTTCAACGAGATCTACATTTTTGTGCAGTGTGTTTTCGTCTCTCTTATGTTTAACAGTTAAGTAAATCATTCAGAGTGAAGAGCTCTTAAGAGGCTATTTCCAAAAAAAATTAAGATATACATTTCGTTTGTCACAGAAAATATCTTTGGCATTTTAATCAAAATCGTTAAAACCATTTTTTCTAAAATTAAAATTTTCTAAAAATGTTGCATGTAAGGGTAGTTTGGATTGGGGAACTTTCTTGAAAAGCCTTCGTGTCGCATCCTTTAAAGAACTAAACTTAAATACCAAGTTTGATATTTAACGGACTCAATTTTTAGCTATGCTCAAGGACATTTTTATAAAAATGCTTTTTTTTTATTCAGGGGGATTTCAAAACATGTATTTCCGGTGAAATCTCGTTTTAAAAATGTTGGATTGAATTCAATGCCTTCTCTACCTGCTATGTACATTTTATATGCGTACTAGAGAAAGTAAAACGTATTTTTATAAAACGGTCCACGCATTTGTCCATAAAACAGAATAGCTCAAAAATGAAAAGTCTGTTAAATAGCAAACTTGATATGTAAATTATTCTACAAGGATATGACATGAAGATTTTCAAGAAAATCCGTTTTCGAAAATGTTGATTTTTCTCAAAAATGGTTCGACAAATTTTCATTAAATATTACATGTTTAACATATTTTTTCTGCTAAATGCAATGTATATATTCATTTTTCTAGGAATAGCCACAGAAGTTCTATTTTGTCTGAAGGTTTTTAAATAAATAATAATACATCAGACCTATAGAAAATCTTACTACACAAAAAAATGTAAATCTCGTTAAAACACATAATTTACGTAAAATACATTTTTGTAACCATTTCCTAGATATTGCTTGTATGAGGTTTAATTTTCCAATACCTATACCTTTTCAAATTGGAAATCGTTATTCATTCTTTTTTCATCCTGCGCAAGTAAAGAGCAGGGAATGTTAATGCATCAAATAGCGACCGACTCTTGAAATATTTGACTATGGATTTAGTTTAGTGTTTCTTATTCCTGTGTATCTACAAGAAAGTATATATTTAGAGTATTAAAGTAGTTTTAAAATGTTTATTTCGATATATGGAGTTGACAGAAAAACAAGCTTTTGTTGCTGAATGAGCACTAGTCACTATCCATTCCTGCCTACCCTCATTCTGAAGATGTCCTCCACAGCTGAGGACGAAACGTCAAGTTTTAATTATTTTAATAATTTTAATATTCGACCACGGCCTACAAGCCCGGATATGTTATATTTTACCAATACAGGGAATGTTTTATTTAACCGGAATTATTTCCTAGCCCCTACAGAGCCTGGAAGTGTGAAAGTGAATTTACGTGCGTTTAATGATAATAAAATGATTAACCTAATGTGATAGCCTAAGTTAATATAGAGTTGTTAAAGGCTCCCGTGAAAACTATAAAGTTAAAGAAAAACAAACAAACAAAAAAGAAAGCAATATTAAAACTTAAAACTGCATTCCCTGTAGGAAAAAAAAAAATATTACAGTTACTATAACTGGGATATCCTTGAAACAAGCGTATACACATGACATTAATGAACTCAGGAGGAGCATTTTGTTGATATTGTTTATTTAAACCTTTACGTTTTTCATTTTCTACTATAGTCCCAATGTGAGGTGTATTACATTCCACTCCAAAATTCAATTCCAGATTTCGCTTGAAATACACGTTTTTAGATCTCCCAAAATAAAAAGGAATATGAAGTAGGAGCTTCTACACTTGTTCTTCTATGAATTATTATTATAAAATATTACTATTTGGTTTCTTATAAAACTAGATCAACTTTCAATTCAAGTCTAGATATTCCACTGTAATTTAAGGTAAATAAAGCAAGAGTATTATTTGGCAGTTTTTTTTTTTTTTTTTTTGAGATGTTGGAAAGAGGAGATAAAATCTCATTTAGTTGCACGGTAGATAACACAATGTCCCGACACGTGTAACCTACCTGGGGACAGGTAACCTATCTAGGTCTATAAGACTCTGATCGAAGAATAAGATTTTCAAAGAACGTGTCTTATTGGTGACTGAGGAAAACTACGTAAAAATCCAGTTGGCCCACGGGAATTAAACCCCGGAGCTCCTGATTGCAGGCTCAAACGTTACCGTGTGGGCCATCCCACTTTGTGCGTCATGCACTTATTTTCCTTCGAGGATTATAATTAATGACCAACTATGGTGTATTGCCATTAACCATTCTGTTTAAATATATTGGTACCAATTGTGCTTATATTCATTGGCCTTGTCTTGTATCGCGAATATATTGAGCTCTTTTCGTATGGCATCATTTGGTATATGTTCTATTTTACTGTATCCCTTCACTCCCGTCGGAAATTTATCAGATGCGTGTGTGTGTGTATGCGTATGTATGTGTGTGTATGTATATGTATGTGTGTAAGTGTGTATGTGTATGTATGTGTGTGTATTTGTGAATGTATGTGTATTTGTGTATGTGTGTATGTGTATTTGTGTATGTATGTGTATGTGTGTATGTGTATTTGTGTATGTATGTGTGTATGTGTGTATGTGTATGTGTGTGTATGTATGTGTGTATATGTGTATGTGTATGTATATGTATGTGTGTAAGTGCGTATGTATGTGTGTATGTATGTATGTGTGTATACGTGTATGTGTGTATTTGTGTATGTATGTGTGTGTATGTGTATGTATGTGTGTGTATGTGTATGTATATGTGTGTATGTGTATGTATATGTGTGTGTATGTGTATGTGTGTATGTGTATGTGTGTATGTGTATGTATGTGTATGTATGTGTGTATGTGTATGTATGTGTGTATGTATGTATGTATTGTGTATGTATGTGTGTATGTGTATATGTGTGTATGTGTGTATGTGTATGTTTGTGTATATGTGTGAATGTGTATGTGTGTATGTGTATGTGGTGTTGTATGTGTATGTATGTGTGTATGTATGTGTGTATGTATGTGTGTTTTCTGTCGTGTTACGCATGATTCACGGCCATATGTTTATAAAATTATAATTTGGTTTCTTTTGTACAATAATGTAGGACATGGATCTAAGGTCATATCGGGGGTTTTGCGCTTGAAACAACCCGTGGTCTGTAGGTTCTTTACGTTGGGTTTAAGTTGTTTTATTTTCCTCAAACACACACATACATTCAATAACTTTATTTATATATATATATATATATATATATATATATATATATATAATAATTTTAACTTCATATCGCAACAGTCCAGCCGAGGTCTATTGTCCAACCGCTGTATGCTCTACCTCTACCCTACATGAATGGGATGCTGTACTGAAGGGTGGGACATGCTTGGTGCTGCGAGTCCCTCTCTGTCGATTAATGCGCTCCACGCAACCTGGAGGCCGCGCCGTGGCCGGGTGGTTAGACAATCGCCTCTGGGTTCATCCCAGATGACCGCATGTAACATTTGGGGTGGACAAAGCGCCGCGGGTTTTCTCCGGTTTCCCCGCCATCGCATTCCACACCATCTTGATTCCATGCAGCATCAGTGACATTGCCTGCGGTGCTGTATGTAGTAAAATGGACGTTAAATACTATAGAAAAACACAGCTTGGAGCTTGTTACTTTTCCCAAAATAAGCTACTCAACTGGCCCTCCAAGAACCTCACGCAACCTGGGCCAGTACTCCCAGCGGGTACCGGGAATCAAACACGCGCCTGTCGCTTGGTAAGCCGTCATGCTGTCATCATCATAGGATATCATAGGCAGCTTAAATATGTAACTTCTTCTAGGGTTATTTTAGTACTTATAGGAGTATTTTACTACTTATAAATTTAATATTTTTGATTTTACTACCTTTAAATGCCATAATTTTAGTTTTCTCTATAGACATCTGTAAGATACTCTTTACATACATATATATGTGTGTGTGTATATGTATAGTTTTATTAATTTTAATGTCATATATGTTTCGAAAGTTTTATTATTATTATAATTATAATATTATTATCATTATTATTTCTAACATAAATCGAACACCCTAAAGCTATGGACACAAATTGGTGAGTTTATACTTTTCTACCATAGATTAAATGATATCTTGGTGCTTACGGTTTCTGGAGGTGAATTTGAATAAAATAGGACAATGGTCTATCCTCCTTAAATATTCAAATCATTCATATCAACCCTTAATTAAAAGACTGTATTAATACTTCAAAATATTGTTAAAACAGAATTTCAAAGAAATCAAGAACAAAGTAGAATTCGTTAATATATTATTATTTTCGCTTAGCGTGAATGGGTATAAGCGTTCCATAAAGTGTTTTGAAAATATATCCGTTTGCAAAGAGGGTTATATACGGATTGCAAACACACCCACTCATCTAAACGTGTAAGAGTATAGTTTCGCGTTAATAACGCACTTTTCGGTTCCCTCGTGTAAAACGATTAGATGGAATTTGAGCTTGTCATGCATCGATTGCAGTGAATCGACATAATCGATCAACCGCGTTAAGAAGCTTTATGGAAATACATCGCTACAGCTTTGGTATGGTGGTTGCGGCGTCAGGATACGCGAGCAAATCGCATTACCGCGCCGGTCAGTCAGCGGGAACCCCACCACTGCTACCAACTTCATTACCTCAAACCAGAAGTTGGCGCCCAACAAAATTGGTTCCGCAGAGAGCACGTTGAAGAAAGAGCGAAATAGGAAAAAAGGTTAATTTACTTATGGCCGTACTCTCTCTCTCTTTTGTTGGGTTGGTAGACCTGGACGTGACGTCTGACTGACGCGTTTGCCTTTGATCACCGTGTTCCAGGAGGAATTTCAGCGTGTGGCAACCCCACGATTTGCTTCCAGAGATCTGATAGATCTTTCATCTGTAATACACGTGAGGCAAAAATTTCTTAAAATGCGAGGGCTCTGTAGAGGAAGGAAATGAGGCTTTCGATGTGATGATTCAGAGCAACCACCCAAGCAATACCATCATCTTCTGATGGTTGCTATTTCATCTTCACTGTGGAATGAGAAACATATGTGCTCATATCTAACGAGCGTTCATAGCATTCACATAGCTTTCTCTACCTATGATGTATGAGTATGTTAGCGGGGGACACGCCGGCAACTACGACCAAGTATTGAACTATTATGGCCTACCATCCCCCGAGGGAAGGGATGAGAGGGGAAACCCCAGGACAGCGCACAGGGAATGACAGAGCTAAGCGCAGAGACGCAGAGAAGTCACTAACAGTGTCACTAGATGGCAGCTTTGGCGCGCCACGGAGACTATACAGGCGATGGGAGTCCGTCGGAAGAATGCCACTACATCGGTACCTAGCTCAACCAACCCAAGCAGGGAGAGCAACCGTGCTCTCAACCTGCAAAGTCGCCTTCCGTGTGTAGGGTTGCCATGCTAACTTCATATACCCAAAGTCGTGGGTTCAAACCCGTCGGAGGGCGATGGATTGTTTCGGGTGTAAAAATTCTTAACATGGCTTCCTTCAGAATGGGAAGTAAAGCCGTTGGTCCCGTGTCGTAGATTTACGGCACGTAAATGACCCTCAAGCCTAATAGAGAGGCCTCTGAGCTAAATTAAGTGGTCTTTTCACGCCCAATTTAGAATGGGACGCTCAGGACCACAGTAGTTACAGAGCGTCCATAAATAACACGCCATTTACATTTGAACCACACCTGCTGCTAACCTGAAAGATGAGAAGGGAAATGAAATGCAGAGAAATGAACCGTGATAGACATACAGCACGCTAGCATTCACCTGATCGGCCCAAAGAAAACCATGGAAAAACCCAGGGCAAGAGTGCGCGGTCAACGGGCAGCGAACCGGGACCTCCCGAATGCCAGCTAGAGACGAAACCGCCGAAGCCACCTGGCTGGTTCCTCAAATCATAAGGGCTGATCACAATGTGATGGTTTTAAAATTCGGTTCTCTTTTATCGCCAGGAGTAAAAAAACATAACTGAGTAACCATTCCCGTTTAAGAACGATAAAAAAAAATTGGAAATTTCAATCTAATATGAGGAATATCTCGGACATAGTTAATTGCACAAAAAGTGTATTTGACATAAATTATAAGAGATCTACATTTTATGTGTAGTAAGACTTCATATTTTCATTACAGTTTACGAGATATGAAATGTCATCCAGAATGAAGGAGACTTCAGACGTTAATTCTGAAAATTCAATATATACATTTTAATTTTATTATGATGTAAATAAATATCTTTAATACAAGGGGCGTTCAATAAGTCCTCAGAAAATCCAAGGAATTACACTCGTAGCATCAAAAAACGTTTGTTTTTGGTAACCGTCGTCTCTTACTAGATGACAGTTAAATATTCAGCTATATCCATCACATGGTTACGTGACCATAGGCGTTTGAATCAAGAATCTTGTGCTTTTTTAGAAAGATGGAAAAAAAAAGACTAATGCGATGAATAAACACTCCTATTTAAAAGGCTTAACACAGGAAGAAATAAAAACCGTGTTGATGGAAGTTCATGGCTCATCTGTTTCTGAATTTGCAACAATTTACAATTGGATAAATAAATTTAAACGTTAATTCAAAATCTTCTCGGGCTTCTAGCCAGGTAAAAACCTGGTTTTACCTGGCTAGAAGCCCGAGAAGATTTTGAATTAACACGTCGCCAGGAAAGCTTCAGTTCTTATTTTAAATTTAAACGTGGTCGTACATCCACAAATTATGAACATCTTTCTGGACGTTCAGTAAAAGTGACTTCCACCGAAATGATTGACAAAATATAGGGTATAGTTTTCAGTGATCAAGGAATCAAAGTTCGCGTAATGGTAGAGACCACAGGCATATCACAAGGTACAGTGTTCTCAATTTTGCGAGAAAAATTAGGTCTGGCAAAGATCTCGGCAAGATGGGTGCCGTGTTTGCTCTCGATGAACAATAAACGCAATTGTGTGATCGATTCAGCTGCTGGTTCGACACTTTTCTGTCGCAATCCTGAAGATTGTCTGCGTCGATATATAATTCTGGATGAAACATAGATACACTACTACACTCCAGAAACAAATATACAATCGAAGAAACGGTGGGTTTTAAAGCCGAACCGGTTCCGAAGAAGGCAAAGGTGGTGAAATCTGCAGAGAAGATGGTGACCTCGGTTTTTTTAAATGCACGCGAAATAATCTTCATTGATCACTTGCAGAAAGGAAGAACAATACATAGAGAGTATTATGCATCATTATTGCACCGATAGAACTGAGAAATCTAGAAAAAAACGCCCTCATCTGGCAAAGAAAAGGATTCTATTCCATCAAGACAATGCAAGGGTGGACACCTGCGCAGTTTTAATGGCAAACATTGTAAAAGTAAGGTTCGAATTACTACATCATCCACCGTATTCACTAGATTTGGCCTCCAGTGACCTTTTTTTATTTCTAAAGTGGCTCGACAGAAAATGATTCACGTATAGCGAAGAGGCCAATTCTCAAATAGATATCTATTTTGAGGACCTTCTGAATTTCTATTTTTGGAAGGCTTAAAACAGTTGGTGAAACGCCGAAAAAAGTGTATTGGCTAAAAGGAGATTATGTTGAAAACTGAAAAAACTTTTTCTAAGGACTTATTCAACGCCCCTCGTATATTGCATTTAAATCAAAATAGTTAGCCAATTTCAGAAAAAAATTAGATTTCCAGGAACGTTCTTATAGTTTGAAATGGGTGATTTTCCTAAAAATGTTTGGTATTTAACTGACCTTTTGATTCTGAGTTATGCTTTTCACAAATGCACACAAAGACATAGGTGCAAGTGCAGTTTTCTAAAAATGATTTTTTGGTTTAAGGTGTTCCCAAAACATGTATCTCCAGTAAAATATCAATATAGAATGTTTTACTGGATACAATACCTTCTCCACCTACTATGCGCATTGTTGTACGTGAAGAGAAAATAAAAACATTGTGATTTGAATCCGCACTATTTAAAAACTTGTAAAACTAGGAGAAAACAGGCGGCAAAGTTTGGCTGCTATTCGACGATATCACCTCATAGCACAGTCGTTGTGTATTATGAAACATGTGTTTTCTTATAGAAAATTATTTCAAAGATGCACCATTATCTCGAAGAAAAATGGAATACCTATGAATTAAATGTATCTTCTTGTATGCTTGCGCGCGGCGAATGAAAGTTTCTCACTAACATGTAAACTATTTATATGGTTGCAGGTGAGCGGGACGTTGTACAACACTGGACAAACCCTGGTGTTCCGGGTGGACAAGGACACCAAACACCCGGTTAACATTTCCGGCGGTCCGCTGGCCTACCGCTACCAGTTCGAGGAGATCTACATCCACTACGGTCAGGAGAATCATCAGGGTTCCGAGCACCGCATTCATGGCTACTCCTTCCCGAGTGAGGTAAGTCAGCCTCAAAAATGATTTCATTATTCACTGTGCAACATGGAAGGGGTCTAGACATCTATACCTTATTTATTTATTCCACAAATCTTTAGGCCCAATTTACAAAAGCATGTCGGGTATTTAGTTTATAACATTATATCAGATACTCGGAATTCTTATACAGGATGATTCAAAATACTTTACAAAATTTTTGACAGATTTCTTACAACAAAACAAGAAAAAATGTCCATACAAATTCATATCCCAAAACCCTTCATTCTTGATTTATTGAGTTTCAAAATGATATTAATCAAAACATTTTAAACACATTATTCTATTTTTGACGTTATGAGCTTGTTACCAGGTGTCTCTTGCGTCTAGATATTCGTGCACTCGACGCATGGAGTTTCACATTTTTACATTCGGTGTCGTATAGTTTCGCAGGCTTACATGATAAAAAGATAAAAGGTTTCTTCATCTGGGATGTCTGCTGCCCCCAAAAGATATAAACCCAAAAGTCTGAGGTCGGAGCTGTACAGTTATCTTCCTTTAGTGCAACGCATCCAGGACGCCCTCCACATTTTCCACGCTTCTAGGGTTAAGGTGGATGCCTGGACACATTGGCTTGTCGGGGAATGAACTGGCGGATTTGGCAGCGAAATCGGCCCGGTGTTAATGTTATCGGTGCAACAGCGGAGTGATTATGCCGAGAGCGGTGTTTTCCGGCTAGCATGCGGAGTTGCCGGCTCTCCGCGGTAACAAACTTAGGAAAGCGAAAGATCTGCCTATGATCTGCGCAACTTGCTCACGTCCTTCTCGTCGGGAGGAGTTAGGTGTACTCGGCAACTGTTTTTTATTTTCTCTATACGTACTATGTGTATAGTGTATAGAGAAGGTATTGTAATGCACCCAAAAATTCGATACCGAGATTTCACCGGAAATATATGTTTTGAGACCACTTGGATAAAAAAAAAACATTTTTAGAAAAATGTCCGTGTGTGTGTGTCTGTGTGTATGTGTGTGTCTGTCTGTGGGCAGCATAGCTCAAAAACGAAAAGAGCGTTAAATACCAAACTTGGTATTTAAGTTTGGTGACAACCAAGGATGCGACACGGAAGATTTTCAAGAAAATCCCCCCAACCCCAACTTCCCTTTACATGGAACAAATTTCGAACATTTTGATGTTTTCAAAAATGGCTCTATCGATTTTGATTAAAATATCCTATATTAAAGATACTTTCCTGACATATAAAATGTATATCTTGAATTTTCTGGAAATAGCCTACTTTACTCTGGATGAATTTTACGCAATTTTGCATAACTGGTAAACCGTAAGTGATGACAAAAACTTACAACACAAAAACTGTAGAGCACCATAAAAAACACAGTTTATGTTATATACATTTTTTTCGTGAAGTTGAGCGTTTTTGAGGTATTCCTTGTTATTGGCTTCAGCTTTAAAAAACTTACACTCTATTTCGCTTCTACTTGCTAGGATGCAAGTAATAAGACTATTGCTGTTTTTTTTTTTTTTTTTTTTTTTTTTTTTTTTTTTTTTTTTTTTTGCGATTATCATGTGAAGTAAATAGAAGCATGAGCTTCCTAAAATGAATTTGTTGCACAGATGAAGAGAAAGTCATGTGAATGAAACAAATCAGATCTTTTTACCTACAGATACCTTTTTAATAGAGATCCTGAACCTGTCTGTCCGCTCTATGGAGCAACACTACGGTGGCGCGTGTGCTGGTAGTGTTTGCTGATCTATTAGCTCTGCGCACAATTCTCCAGCTGCCGGCCTTCCTAGTACAGGTCCTTGGCGATGATCCTGGTGCGGTTGACAGGGTTTTTAAATGTATATCAACAATTAGTATTACCGTTAGATAGACCTAGTTCGTTTTATTTATCGCCATACTGCGCTTTTAGTTTTATCTACTTCTATCCCCTTTACGCTCCATTGGTTTACATGGTTTTATGGTTTTAGCAATGGATAGTTTTTACAGTTCCTTTTATGTGTAATTTTAGGTCGCATCTTATCCTTTACAGACTTAAACCATCAGATTGAGTTAGGGGGAACGTGTAGGACATGGAACTGGTCCCCCTCTACCTATCCATTTCTCTTGCTAGATACCAGTCAGCGCCTCTCGATCAGTGACTCTAAAATATTCTAGAGCATTATGCATAAACCGCATGTTTCTTCTTATTTGCTAAGGCACATTTTCTAATAAGTCTGGGAGAATATGTTGAATGAAGTTCCTGTAGACTACTTGCAAAGCGTGCTGGGGGATTGCATTACACATGTGATAAATGACAAATGCTAATAAGTAGCCATGACAAATCAAGGCCAACTCTGCAGGGAAAGTGGGTCAAAGTCTTCTATGAATGAGTCATAAATAAATGAAGTTATTAGCTTAAACCCGGAAAGGTGACTTCTATTAATAAATTGATTACGCAAAAGCGAAGCGATTTAGATCATATGTTTGTATGAACCAATTTTCTTGTTTCGATGTCAAAAATCCATCCCTATACATTATGAAAGTATTTTTGAATCATCTGTATAATATACAAACAATAATTACATCACAACGTTTTTAAAATATCACTAATAAATTGGTTAAATTTGTGGAAACAACATCTTTTGACTGCCTCCGTAGTCGAGTGCTTAGGAGCTGACTTCTCACCGGAAGATCCCGGGTTCAATTTCCGGCTGGGACGAAGAATTTTTATCTCCCTAAGAAGCTGGCAGTATGAATGTGAGAATGGATGTGCGTGTGTTTGATTATATAAAATGAGTAAATTAATGTCAGTAACCTAGAGTTTAAAAAAAAATGGGTTTTGGGTGGTATGAAAGACATTTTTCAGAAATTAAAATTTTGTTCTACATGAAATCTCTTTATACATATATTGGATGATTAGAAAGTAAATGGTTGACATTTTGACAAGAATTTAGACAGGAACTACTACTGTTTCTACTGAATTATTTTAAAACGTTAAAAGTATTATTTAAATTTTCCATTTTCTGAATAAATTGCAAAGAAAATTTATAGTCTTTTATAGTATTTAACTTTGTCTGTTCTCAATTGTTGGAAAAAACACGAACTTCATGAGCTGGCCATTGTTACTCTTCGTCCACAATATATTCCATGCACTTAGCATTTGTTCCTTCTATTTTTTTTATAAATGTTTTTGGATATCTGGTGTAAGAATGTTCCATATATGAATGTGTGGCTGCTTTTGCAAACAGATCTGCTTTCTCGTTACCTTCACTCCCTGTGTGACCTGGAATCCATTCTAGACATATACGTTTCTTACATTCTAGTATGGTATTTATAACATCAACTGTAGTTGGATGAAGATTGTATTTATCCGCATGGCTGAAAGTGCTGCTTGAGAATTACAAAATATACTATACCATAT
This sequence comes from Hymenopus coronatus, assembly GCA_030762935.1. Taxonomy (NCBI): domain Eukaryota; kingdom Metazoa; phylum Arthropoda; class Insecta; order Mantodea; family Hymenopodidae; genus Hymenopus; species Hymenopus coronatus. The sequence goes on from CM060894.1 coordinate 79,028,205, forward strand.
GTACACTCTGTACAATCCATTCAGCTACTTTATGAGCAAATAATTCTGCTTTAAATGGTGATGTATCTGTAAAATTTGACCAAAAATTGTGAAAATAAAAAAATTATTTTTTTCGTGGTAAAATGATAAAAAAACCTTAAAAAAATGTCGTTTTTACCACTAGGCCAATTTTACATACCAGTTAACTGAAACTATAAATGGGCAGGCGCATGCATATTAATAGACACGCCACCTTTAAACGCTGTTTTCTCGGAACTTTTTCCCAACACTTTCCCATACTCAAAAGTGTTTTTCACGATGTAGTTTTTCATTCATTTGCTTACACAGTTTCATACTGGCTGTAAAAAGCACACTAAAGAAAATGATCATATTACATTTAAAAATAATACTACAATTCTGTTAAATATATTATTAAATTTTGAAAAATGTTGAAAGAGTTTTTGAGAGTATGAAAAATAATAATTTTTCTACACTAATTATAGCTAATATAAAATATAACATCTCCCATCTATTATTTACTGTAAAACAGGACCTTTGTATGTGAATGTTTTTTAAAAATGCAGCACTTGGTTCATTTTTACTAGAACAATGAATCTAGAAAATGCAGAATTATTAAAGTAGCCATGGAAGCTAAAATGCTGATATATGATAGACATATCCTATTATTATGTACACTCAAAGACATTAAAAATACGCCTGGAAATACTTATCGTTCACTCCGCCTATTTATTTCCCTGTTCGCTATGTTCTTAAAAGCATATTGACAGGCTGAAAGGTAGGGGTTGAATATTTAACATAACATGTGACCAATGAAGTTCTGGGTTGCGAACTGGTGATCCCTAAACGTTCTGGTAGAACTATCCTCCTATTCCTATCCCACATGAAAATGCTATACTCTATATTAAGAAAAAACTGATACAACAGTGGAAAGACAACTCGTCTGAAAATATTCAAAGCTCCAAACTATTTGAAGTTAAACCTCATACACCACTTCCAAAAATCTATTAAGTTGTTAGCCTCCATCAACAAGTGCTACTCACCAGACTAAGAAGTGATCACACTAAATTAACTCATGATTATCTATTTACATGCCAGGACCCTCCGTTTTGTGGACATTGCAACAAAAGACTGACCCTCAGAACTTCAGGCAGCATTAGATGAACTATTTAAATATTTAAGATTGTAAATTAATAAATGTAATAAGTTTAAAATATGCTAACAATGTTAATATATGTTATCGCTACAAGACCTATGATGTCGTAGGTGACATTAAATAAAGAATTTAATTTTAAAAAAAATCTCCACACATCTCACCAGGTTTTACAAAATGAGACTAATCTTTTCTCTGCTGTATACTGAAGTTCTAATGCCAAGGCAATGCGCGCACGTGGTAGACTAAATTGATGGACTGCTTATACAAGTCAACCTTTTCTGTAAGATAATCGAGCGGGTTTTACATTTTCATACCCGCGTGGTAGGTTGTACCAGATTGGCACTAATGAAAATCATGAAAAGACCTGAACCCCCCTCAAACACGTTCACATTTTCAGCAAAATCACAGTGCAAGGGTATTTTAATGCCTTTGCCTGTACAATAGCTGGTATAAATTTTAATACGATATCTAACATGCTGTGGAATTTGCAGAATTCACAGATTCTATTTTGGGTGTGAAAAATGCCTTCATTTTGTTCAGAGGCCTCTTTTTCAGGTTTGAGGTTATTTTATGTGCGGTAAATCTACGACATGGGACCAACGGCTTTACTTCTTTGCGGAGTAACCATGCTAAGGATTTTACACCCGATAAACTTCATCGCCAACCGCCAGGTTTGAACCGGTGACCTTCGGAACTAGAGGTTACCATATCTCAAATGTCTGATATTAACTTGTAATTCTGCGCATTAGACTAAACGAATTATTTTAAGGACTGGATTACCCACTGCAAAAAATCGATTTGTGTAACTAAGATAAAAAGATTCAGATACTAAACACAAAATACAAAGAATGTTTATATTATCAACCACTTTTTACTTTCTTTAGCAGTTATGTGCATAAAACGGTAGCTAAAGAAGCTATTGTATCCTATCAAGAATCCATATCTACATTTCACCGGAAATCTATTTTGAGATCCCATGAGTTTTAGAAATAGGTCTGTGTGTGCGTGCCTTTGGACAGCTTAGTTCAAAAACGAAAAGTCCGCTAAATACCAAACTTCATATTTATGTTTAGCATTTTCCAACGATGCGACACGAAGATTTTCAAGAAAAAACCCTCACCACGAAAAAATGCAAAAAAAATTATCAAATTTGTTTTTTTCTCAAAAATGATTCTAATGATTTTTATTAAAATGCCGTATATTAAAGATATTTACATTACAAATAAAATGCATATTTACAATTTTCTGGGAAATAGCCTCTGAAGAGCTCTTTATTCTAGATGAGCTTTGCAGAATTTTGCACAACGGTTAAACCGTTTAAAACTTACTGTACAAAAATATAGATCTTGTTAAAACACATAATTTATATTTAATACATATTTCTTGTAGAGTTGACCGTTTTTCTCAAACGGCACCATGCAAAGCAAACCGAACCTCAATTGTTTCACATAGCGACCAGCCTTTATAAGAGTTGACTATCGTTTTAGCTTAATGTATTCCTTTATCCTCCTTTTACTTACAAGAAAGCAAGTAGTGAAACAATTTTTACTAATGGTTTAGGATGCTACAGATAAAATAATATTTTGAAAGAAAAGTTTGCGGAATAGCTAGAGAAAGTCATGTGATGGAACACATTAGATTTTTACTTTCTCTTCACGTACTGTATAAAGAAGGCATTGTATTTCATCCAAAATTTCGATACCGAGATTTCACCGGAAATACATGTTTTGAGACCCCTGAATCCAAAAAAGCATTTTAGAAAAAATTCCGTGTGTGTCTATCAGTGTGTTGTGTGTCTGTGTGTATCTGTGGACAGCATAGCTCAAAAACAAGAAGTCCGTTAAATCTAAAAATTCCCCATCCCCAACTACCATTTACATGGAAAAATTTTCGAAAATTTTGATTTTCTCAAAATTGGCTGTAACGATTTTCATTAAACTGACGTATATTAAATATATCTACATGACAAATATAATGTATATCTTGAATTTTCTCGGAATAGCCTCTAAAGGTATCTTTGATCTGGATGAATTTTGCGGAATTTTACATAGCTCGTAAACCGTAGAGTTAGACAAAAACTTACTGAACAGAAAATGTAGATATCGTTAAAACACACAATTCATGTTAATTACACTTTTTCGTGGAGTTCATCATTTTTAGATATTCCTTTTTATAGGTTTCAGCTTTAAAATACTTATACTTTTCTCATACGGGAATTAGTCAACACCTGCCCGTACAAACTAAGGAACTTGTATCATATAGCAACCAGCTTTTGATTATCGTTTCAGACTATAGTACTACCTTATTTCCCTTCTACTTACATGGAAAAAGTAATGAGACCATTTCTGCTATTCTTACTTTCTCTACACGTACTATGTACATAGCGTATAAAGAAGGTATTGCATTGTACTAAAATTTGATACCGAGATTCCAGCGGAAATACATGTTTTGAGACCTCCTAAATTCAAAAAAAGCATTTACAGAAAAATGTCCATGTGTGTGTGTGTGTGTGTCTGAGCAGCATAGTTCAAAAACTAAAAGACCTTTAAACAACAAACTTGGTATCTTCCAAAGATGCGACACGAAGATTTTCAAGTAAATCCCCCACATCAAACTACCCTATGCATGGAAAACATTTTTCGAAAATTTTGATTTTCTCAAAATTGTTCTATTGATTTTGACTAAAATACCTATACATAAGATATTTTTATGAAGAACTAAACATATTTCTTGAATTTTTTGGGAATAGTCTCTGAAGACCCCTTCATTTGGATGACTTTTGTTTAACTGGCAAACCATAAGAGATAGACAAAAACTTACTACACAAAAGTGTAGATCTCATTAAAACACATTTAATGTTATATGCATGTTTTTGTAGAGTTAACCACTTTCGAGATATTCCGGATTATTGGTTTAATTTTAAGCAGCAAACTTTTGTCGAACGGGAAGACATCTGTCTTCTCGCTTCTCATTTGTTTACTCCTGGCAATCAAAGATATAGCATTTCAATTATTTCATATAGCGACCGGCTTTTAAAGGACTTGACTGTGCTTCAGCCTCACACATATATATGGTGCCACTAGGTCAGTTAGACGGTAGCATCGTGTAGTTTAACTCTAGACTATCTTGTATCCATAGTTACAGGTCAATAGCTTGTTTAGTTTTCGAATGACAGCATTTTAAACAAGACAACTTTAAAGTTTTCACGAAAATGGAGGTTTTGGAAAAACGAGCAGTGATTAATTCCATTTAAAGGGCTAAAGGAGGAGGAAATGGACAGTATATTGATAAGACTCTGCCCCTTCATATTCAATGATTAAAAGATGGGCTGCAGAGTTTAAAATGGGACGGACGAGTTCTAGTGATGAGCCTCTCTCTGGACGCGCTGTGGAAGTGACAACTCCAGAGATCATTGAAAAAAGTCCATCTTTTAGTACTGAAAGATCGCAGATTAAAGTTGTTTGAGATAGCAGAGACTGTAAACACATAATAAGAAGGTGCAGGTAATATTTTAAGTAATGTTTTGGTCTTTCACATGGTCTGTGCAACATGAGTTTGTTGACACCTGATCAAAAGTTGCAAAGAAAAACTGTTTCTGTTAAGAATGTGAAACGCTACTGTAAAAATCCCAGTGAATTTTTGAGATGGCTTAGTAGCATGGATGAAACTTGGATACATCACTACACTCCAGAAATTAAAACACAGTCAAAACAGTGGATTGCGCCAGGTGTCTCAACTCCAGAAAAGACAAAGGCAATTTTGTCAACTAGCAAGCTTATGACGAGTGTTTTCTGGGATGCACAGGGAATTGCTTTTAATGATTACTTGGAAAGGGATAAAAGTATTACAGGTGACTACCACACAAGCTTACTGCAACGTTTGAGTGATGAGGTGAAAAGAAAAGGACCTCATTTGCCAAAAAAAAAATCTTGTTTCATCACGACAATGCTCCGGCCCATCCTTCTGTCATTATAATGGGAAAATGTGCGAATTAAAGTTTGAATTGCTTAAATATCCACCGTGTTCGCCATATCTAGCACCCAGGGACTACTACCACCTGTTCCCAAACCTCAAAAAATTCTTGGAGGACGAAGATTTCACAGCAACGGTGAGGTCATTGATGTGGTAAACAGCTAGTTGAGGACTTTGATAAATCGCACCATAGAGATGGTTTGATTAAATTAGAACACCGATATAACAAATGCATTAGCCTTTCTGGAGATTATGTTGAGAAATAAAGCAAAACAAAAAACAGTTTTTCTTAACGACATCCGGGACTTATTAGTCGACCTAGTCCTTACAAGGAAACTAGCAATAAGACTAATTCTGCTTATGTTCATCTTGATTAGCATGATGTAGATATCAGATTAATGTTTTCAATAAAAGGTTTGTATGCCGAACAGTTAGAGCACATCATGTGAATGAAACACATCATATTTTTTCTTAGCGTGAAGTAAATAGAAGAATAAGCTTTTTAACAATAATTTGTAGCAGGGATGTAGATGTAGAGATCAGATTTTTTCTATAAAAGCCTCTTTTGAATTCATTATTGTGAACGTTTGTCAGGCTTAGACTATACTACAACAAATTAGCTGGTGAATACATGTGTTTTATTTGTATGCTTTGTGTAATCCGGATCCGCACTTCATATCCCTTCCTCACAAGAACGCTGCGATTTCAAGAGCACTGTCTCAAAGCACACACGGGTCAAGAAGTTCGGAAGGAACTATGTAAAGGTGTCACGTGAGTACAACAAACATGTGGCCAGCTTTAGGACAAACTTGGTGACCTCGGGAAGTTGTCCAAGAAACCAGGCGAGTTGTGCACTTCCAAATGGAAAACCTTTGGGACTGCGACTCTCCTCCCTTTGCAGTTTGGAGATGGTGCGCCCTGAATTTTAACGAGTGCCCGGACCCACCCTCCTCCTCCTCTTTTTTTCCTCCCTCTCTTTCTACTCTTCAATTAGATCTCCCAAAGCAATCAAGCTAAGAGGTGGAAATCTGACTAGCTTGTGACTCAACTGCGACAGGCGCCATGATTATTACGTTGGCACACTTTTATGACATTAGCAGCACTGAGGCATCGTAATGAATCACTAATGACGTCAGAATGTGGTTCATTCAGCACACATTCATTTTGGGCGAATAATCCATAACTATACTGCAATATGATCGTCAGTACAATGACGACCAGGGTTTTCTGCCTCACTAGGGCTTCTCTGGTTTTACCCTTACTATGAAGCATGGCGCTCATTTAAGGGTGCAAAGTAGCGTGGTTGTAAGGCTTTAACAATTCATCAAAATTAAACACTCGCATATCAGGAAGTACTTAATGAATTTTCATACAGATTTGTTTTAATTGACAATAACTGTCTGTATTTCTCCAGGCGAAAAGCTTATACTTTTATCTGCAAAACTTGATCCATAAAAAAAAATTAATACTGGGGAGGGGGAGTGATTTCATGTACCTCTTATTCAGAAACCTTTCAAAATATTCAAATTATTACACATGTTCTAACTACACTTATCTACTCTAACTGCCAGAATCAGAAGCATATGGTTCAAAATAACAATTTTAAAAAATACCACATTTGTGGAAAAAAGAGTAAAATATATCAATTTTCATATGGTTAAAATTTATAATTTCCGTAATTTGTAAGCTGGCTTATAAATCAGGTGGTTATAAGTCATTAAAGTGTAGAAAATGTCATCATTCTAGCATCAAATGTTCCAGAGTAAAAGATACATGTGTATCAGAAAATGTCATATGGAGAAAATTTAACTTAAACATTTGCAATGCTAATCTTACTTAGTTCAATACATTCCAGAGTGATAATCATCTGAATCTTTATTCCTGGACGCCACTTGCTTCTCAGCATTCCTTCTATTGGTCCCGGCTTCATTTGTGGGATGTTAGGCAGCTCGTTTAGTTTGAAAATTTCCCTCGAGTTTCTATTATTTTAGAAAGCAGAAAGATTGAAGACACAGAAAAGGGCTGTGGCGCTCTGTTCGGGAGCATTTAAAAGCTTGCGCGCCATATTTAAAATGACATTTAAATACTAAAAATGGACCAATAATATTAAAAGTATCTATTGTTTGAATCAGAAAACTTCAGAAAATTAAGTATGGAAAAATCCTAAATTGTCATTTTTGACCCCTTCATAGTACCTTGTACCCTTAAGGGGCGCGAGAAACTTTCTGGCCACTAATTACACCGGTATGCATGTTTTGGGGGTTTCCTCCAACCAAGCTGTATTATCAAGCCGATGCCTAGTATGGAAGTGAGGAAGTGAAAATTTAATGGCAGTAAAATAGATTATAGTAAAGAAAATTATGGAGTCATTGGCAGAATGATTGGCGGAGAAACCAGAAATCCCGAAGAAAACCCACACAGAGGCCTGTTTGTCCACTAAATGCTGTCGCCTGCGATCGACCTCGAGCTGTCTAGGTAATAGGTGACAGTTTTACCACTCGGCCAAGACGCTGCACTATTTCACTGTTTCTTCAAACTAAATTTTAAAAGTGATTACCGCTATTAATCAAAAAGTTGAAGCTGAGAGCTGAGTTCCTGGTATAACTGTGTCTGCATTTAATACATTTTTGGGACTATGTTTGTCTCATTGTGTACTTATTATATTACACGTTCCTTTACAGTTTATTGATGTTTTCCTATATCCTTTATTGCGTATCTCTTTCAGTCTATTCATTATCTTAAAACTATGCTACACAGCTTATTCATATAAACTTTGTAAGCTGATTAGGCAGGGAATGCTGTGAACCGACATCTTGACCTCAATCTAAGTTATAACAATTCTGTAGTAATTTTAAATAAAATTCCAGTTGGTAAAATATATATCTTGGATTTAAAAATTCACAAGTTTTCAAATCGCTTGTTCTCAAATTACACGTATTCATATCATCTATTCAATCAGAGATATCTATATTTTTATAGATGCTAAAATGTTTTAAAAAGTCACTTTCATACAACTTTCTCTACATCTCTGTAACAAATTATTGTTGAAAATCTTCCTATTCTTCACTCCACTTTATGCTAATCAAGATAAATGTTACAGAAATTGTTCGTATTACTTTCTTTCTTGCAAGCAGAAGAGAGCCAAGGGAATACACTAGGCTAAAGTGATATAAAATATTTTAAAATCTAATTGCTATGTGATTGAAATCCATTTCTGTGCAAAGGAGTTGACAAATTTACATAGGAGGAAAGTTTACGCATTTTGAAACAAACTAATAACAAGAAATATCTCGGAAATGGTAAATTCCTCAAAAAAATGTATGGCATACATTGTGTAATTTAAAGAGATCTACATTTTTTTGTAGCGTAGCCTTTGTCTATCTGTTATGATTTAACAGTTAAGCAGAACTCATCAAAATTCATCTATAATGAACAGGTTCTCAGAGGCTATTCCCAGAAAATTCAAGATATAAAATTTATTATCAAGTAGGTATCTAGAATATAAATATTTTAATAAAAATCGTTAGCATTATTTTTTAGAAATTAAACATTTTCGAATAAAGTTCCATTTTTTTTAATTGTTCAACGCCCACTTTTACTATTTGTGGTACCGCAGGCGATGACACTGGTGACACAAGGAATGGAGATGGAGCACCGGTTAAATGCAATGGCGGGGTAACCGAAGATCCCGGAGAAAACCCGCTCCTGTGCGCAGCTTTGGCCACCACAAATCTCGCATGCGGTCGCTTGGGATCGAACCCGGGCCGTCTAGGTCAGAGGCGAGTGGTCTAAGAACTCAGCCACGTAATTTTCCTTGAAAAGGGCGATTTGGAATGGGGAATTTTCCTCAATCTTCGTGTCGCATCCTTGGAATATACTAAACTTATATATCAGTTTGGTATTTTACCGATGAGTTATCGTGTTTACAGACACTTAGGGACCTTTTTTCTAAAAATGCCTTTTTTGGATATGGCCATCCTACTACATGTATTTCCAGTGAAATCTCGGTATCGAAGTTTTGTATGGAGTGTACTTAGTACATAAGTAGAGAAAAAAGAAAATATGTAAAATGATCGATTAAACAACATTTTTAATTTTTGATACTACAAACCTTCAAGTATAGCAAACCAGTTTTTATATATTGGACTTAAAATTTAAGAGTCTTCATCCCAACGTGTATATATTCTTAAAGGAAGAGAATATTGATACATCTTATTAAAATAAATACCAAACATAGTAATACAGTTTTACATAGCTATTATACGCCTCTTTATTGCTATGATATTTCCTTTTTAAGTTTCCCAAAGAATCAAGGAAGTCCACAATAAAAATCTTGCCGAGGCAACCGCGAGTGCTTTGGCTACTTGGGATTTCATTAGAAAATATTTTGCTCACTCACTCATTTGTGAAGTTATTTATCACCTAATTAACCTAGCCAAATAAGCGAACCGACAGAGATGTGAAAATTACTACCAGCTGTCTCTCAAGACTCTCTATTCCAGATACTCTTAACAATGAATGCATTTATTGTAATTAAAAATATACCAAATATAGGGTGTTCAAAATCACTCCAAAATTTAAATCACTATTAAAATACGGACAAGCAACGGGGTTTGGTTTTATTTTTATTTTTTTTTTTATTTCTTTATGTTTATTTCTGGTTCACCGGTACTATGACTACAGATTTATTGAATAAAGCTTTAGTAATTTTATTTATACTACTATAAAAATGTGTAAGTTACAAATCAACGTTGTATCACTAAATAATAGAATACAGCTGATTCAATGGTATTATCGCCATGCAAGATGGCGCTCCGCCCCATATCTACACCGGTACAAAACAATTAATTACGCGTATCTTTGGCGATCGTATTATGAGCAAACACTTTCCAACAAATTGGCCGCCTCGATCTCCAGATCTGAGTCCCACCGAGTTTTGGCTGTAGCTTACCTAAAAGAACGACTTTTCCTGACATCCAAAATACACCATCTGAAAGATGATATCTTGCAAGAAATTGCTTATATTCTAAGACGTCATCATCTGTAAATGCTGTGCAGTCGATGAAAGAATGATGTACGTCGAAACAAAAGACCGGATGATACCTTTCTAATGGTTTATAAAACCCTACTGTTTCCCAGCATGCGACTTTTTTTGTTTCTTTTTCCCATCTCAAATACCATTATATTTATAACGGTTTTAAAGTTTGAAGTTACTTTTGAAAGACCCTATAGACCAAATTATCACAATTAAAACCTTGAAGTCAAACAGAACAAAAAATTACGGAATATTGCAGGAATTGTTTTTGATGCACAGATCTGGCGATGTATCTATAAGTATACTATGTTTCATTTCTGTGACAGAATAATTAATGGAAACATTAATTTGCAAAAGCAATCTTAGTTTTTCATACTCCTAAAATGCCGAAATATTGACAATAAATGAAATATCTAAAGTTTTTGTCGTTACAAACATGGATCTCTTATCTGTGCAATTCTCTTCGTATGTGCTTAACCCTGCCGCACTTTCATCTCCACTATCCGTCCTATATTTTCTTGCGTTAGTTCCTCTGCCCTTTTTTACCAAAACAATTTCGTCAAATATATTTTGCAGGAAATTACATTGTGCCAAGGAAATACCGGGAATTGATCATATAAAATCCTATTTAAAAGGGGATTCGAAATTATTGTTGTAGCTAAGTTGTCTATACCCGCTTGGAGTTTGATCGTCATCTGTCATGTAGTTTGTTTACAGTACGCCATTATGTTAGTTCATCTCAAAGGTGATTTGCGATTTTACGATGGATACAAATATTGAACCAAGAATCTGTCTCAAATTTGGCATTGCAATTGGTATTTCGTGTGCCTAATCGCTGAAAATGTTACAGAAGACACGGTGAATCGACTTTATCAAAAACACGTGCATATGAGTGGTACAGTGCATTCAAAAGTGGTCGAGATGTGCTGGAAGATTTGACTCGCTCTGGTCGGCCATCAACGGCTTCAACTGAACTGAACATCGCTAAAGTGAAGAAAATGGTGTCTGAAAATTGTCATTTAGGTTTGAGAGAGATTGCCGCGAACTGTCTATGTCTCACGAATCGATTCGTACCATCTTAAACTATTGTTTGCGCATGACAAGCGTTGCAGGTCGGTTAGTTCCGAAAGACTTGAATTTTCTACAAAAACTCAATCGCGTAAGGATTGCTGAAGACATGCTAGAACAAGCCAGTTCCGACCCCACATTCATGAAACACATTATAACTGGTGATGAGACATGGGTTTACGAGTTTGACACTCAAACCAGTCAACAAACTTCCGAATGGCACCTTCCAACTTAACCGAAATCTAAAAGGGCACGTCAAACTCGATCAAAACTGAAGGTCATGTAGACAGATTTTTTTCGATTATCACGGTGTCGTGCACTCAAAGAGTTCTTGCCAGAAAGCAGATGGTAAATAAAGAGCGTTATGCGGCGTTTGAGAGAACAAATACGGCGAAAAGAGCCAGATTTGTGGAACCCAACTCGTGGATTCTGCACCACGATATCGCACCAGCTCACAAGGCTATTATTGTGAACGAATTTCTAGCCAAAAACTGAACAAATTTTATCGAATAACCACCGCATTCACCTGATCTGGCACCTGCTGATTTCTTTCTCTTTCCAAAACTCAAGTTACCACTTCGAGGCACCCGTTTTCAGTCGATATAAGACATAAAGGAAAATTCGCAGCGACAATTGGATGAATAATTCATTTTTTGTGTTTTATTGGCAAATTCCCGGAACCTTCTTGACACAGTAGTATTGTGTCAAAGTTGTAGACCAAACATCGATGTTTTTCTCTTCTTTATTGTTTCCAGAAGAATCATCGGAGTGTTTATTTCATATCACTACACCATTGGATATCCTATCTGTAATTAAAGTATAAACTATTAAATTTTAAATAATCTGGAGCTAAACCAGAAATACCCAAACCCTTCATTGTAATTGGAAAACTGGTGATTTTTACGCATATTAAGTAACCAAAATATAGGTTTATCAACGATTTAGTTTCACCCTTTCAGTATATTTACTGCTTTTAATTGTATGAATACCTAATTAGCTTCAGAAATTTCATTTCTACGCCTTCTCTGTGGTACCAATTATATTTATTGTAAATTGCTAAATATATATGGCTATTACCAACCCTTATAAACATTTAATTACTTCCTCTATAAATAATACTTAGTGTGAGAGAAGGTATTGTATTCTATCTAGAATTTGATGCCGAGAGTTCACCGGAAATGTTTTGAGGTCCCTTGAGTCCAAAACCAACATTTTTACAAAAAGATTCCTGTGTGTCCGTGTATGTCTGTAGACAGTATATTTCAAAAACTACAATATTCTTATATACTAAACTTGGTATTTAAGTTTAGCAACTTCCAAAAATGCATATTTGTAAGATTCTGAACGAAAATTTCCAGAAAATCTCCCCACCCCAAACTTCCCTTTGGCAAATTTTTTTGAAAATTTCGTTTTCTTCAAAGATGGCTCTACATATTGAGATTAAAGTACCTATGTTATGGTATTTACGCACAAATAAAATGAATATCTTGGATTTTCTGGAAATAGATTCTGAAGACCTGTTCAGTCTGGATGAATTTTATTGAATTTTGCAAAACTGGTAAACCATAAGAAATAGACAAGAACTTACTGCAAAACAATTTACTACTCGTTAAACCACAATTTATGTCATATTTTATTGTAGATTCGACACAGTTTCCGAGATATTCCTTGTTATAGGTTCCAATTTTAAACTACATAACTTTTCTAAAGATGAAAACTTTCGTTTCATCTTTATTGTATTTATTGTCAACGCAAAGCGAACCGAACTTCAATTGTTCACATTTCGACCAGCTTTTAAAATATCTGACTATCGCTTTGGCCTAGTCCCTTATTTCCTTTCTGCTTAGTAGGTGGCCAGTAATAAGACGATTTATGTTAATGCTTATTCCGATTAGCATGATAGATAAAAGCATAATATTTTGTAAGCATAGTTTGTTTGCAAAACAGGCAGAGAAAGTCGTATGAATGGAAAGGCATTAAAATATTTTGTTTAACAATATATGTAAAATATTGTCTGCTCTATCTATTCACACAACTTTTTCTGTCTTTGTTCTAACCAGTTATTCTTACAAAAGTTTATTCTTGTATTTCACGATTATCAAGATAAACATTAGCAAAACTGATGTAATTATGATATTATTTCCTTGTATGGAGGAAATAAGGATATATAATAAGCTAAAGCAAGAGTCAGAACTTTTAAAAGCCGTTTGCTATGTTATAATATTGAATCTCCGTTCTTTTTGATAATTTAATGGGACCCTATAAGGCAAATAATGACAAGTTAAAATTTAAGATTTCAAGGAAACTATTTATTGTATCTACTTAAAATTTTACAGTACATTATATGGAATCTTGTACACAGATTAACGTGGTTTTTTTTTTTGTTTTTTTTGTTTTTTTTTAGAATAATTATTTGAAGAGTAAATAAATGTTTTGTAGTAGTCAATCTTTTCATTAAAAATATCATACCAATCACTTCAAAATTTAAAAACTATAGATAAATTTAAAAAACTGGCCCTGTTAAAATGTTTATCATGTATATAAACATAATGCCTGAAAGCACGAGCTTTCTATGCCTAACAGTTTCTGAGAAAATATTCCTTATGTATCAAAAAATGTAGTTTTGAGATATCAAGCTTCAAAGTTAGAACTAATCTTTTTATTACGTTCCAGCACCACAGGAGGAATTGTCAGGGCTATGAAGAATATTTTATAATATTTATTTGCATATTTATTATTTCATTAGTATTATTGTCATCAGCATCTTTCATTAAATTATTACATTCATCTCCATAGTTAAGCACATTCTTTTTAGAACAACTATTACGCTTCACACCATCACTTTTACCAACATCATGTTTATTTCAACATTCATATGTGGATCTATAATATCCACATTACTTGCAGTGATATATTTTGGTGTTCTAACATTCTTCCCCTTTCTAAAAAGCCTATTAGTGGCATTGGAAAAAAATTAAAATAGTAACAAAATACAATAACAAAATACTCACAATACATCAATAACAAACTAAGATATTTACACTAAACAAACCAGCTAATTTAGGTTACCTTGAGCTATCAGTAATCAGTGTTACCAAATATCAGTATGGCCACTTCTAAATTTTACCACAACATTTCCTTTACAAAAAAAAACGGGAACTTTAAAAAATACTAAAAAGAATTCATAGCAGAAACAAATGTCAATAAATTGACAGTCACGCCCATTAAATGCAGCCCCTTGGTAAATACTCTATAAAAATGCTTAGAGCAGCAATATCAAGATAAGAATTGAAGCATTTTACTCAGGCAATTCTCTAGTATTTTTACTCATACTTTTCTCGCAGTCAGGACAGGAGCCGTGCAGGCAGTGTCAGACTGAAAAATTCAATGCAACAGACGAGATTTGAACCACGGGTCAATACCTATCCGCCTCCGTTCTTTTTGCCTGACCACGACAAAAAATGAGCAATGTCTTCCTATTGCATAGAAGTATAAACATTGGTTATTTAAAACCTATAACAAACAAATCGTGGAAATGGTTGGTTCCACAAAAAAAAAATGTTTACCTAAATTGTGTGTCACAAGGAACCATTTTGATAATATAAAAAATGTCCATGAAAAGGGTAGCTTGGGGAGGAAGAATTTTCTTTAAAAATTATCATGGCGCAACTTGGAAAGAATCTAAGCGTATCACGATCGCGTTCTCTGCTTGGCCTAGAACTGTGAAGTCCAAATATGCTTGATCTGTCACATCCGCGACACCACGTTCTTTTTACTTTCTCTACACGTACTATTTACATAGTGTATAGAGAAGGTATTGCACTCCACCCAAAACTTCGATACCCAGATTTCACCGGAAATTTATGTTTTCAGACCCCCTAAATCCTAAAAATGTCCATGTGTGCGTGTGCGCGTGCCGGTGGGCAGCATAACTCAAAAAACGAAAAGTTCGTTGATTACCAAACTTTGTTTTTAAGTTCAATATATTCCAAGGATGCGAGACAAAGATTTTTAACAAAATCCCCCCAACCTCAGCTACCCTTTACATGGAAAAATTTTCGAAAATGTTGGTCTCAAAAATGGCCCTAACGATTTTGATCAAAATATCGTATATCAAAGGTGTTTACATGGCAGATAAAATGTAGATAGTGAATTTTCTGGAAATCGTCTCTGAAGAAACCTTTACACTGGATACATTTTATATAACGGGTAAACCGTAAGAGATAAACAAAAACATGTTACACAAAAAAAATGTAGAGCTCGTTGAAACATACAATTTATGTTATATAGACTGTCTTTTGACATAATCCTTCTTATTGGTTTCAGTTTTACACTTTTCGAAACGGGAATTTGTCAACTCTTGCCCAACTTCAATCAGATAGCAACCAGCTTTCGACCATCACTTTAACCTATGGTACGCCCATATTCTTCTAATTACTTCAAGCTAATCGAGAAAAAAAATAGAACAGAATTAAATTTTTTAACAATAATTTGTTGCAGAAATCTATAGAAAGTCATGTGCATGGATCACATCATATTTTTAGAAAATGGTCCGAGTGTATATGTGTGCGTTCGTTTGTCTGTGACCACGATAACTCAAAAACTAAAAGTCGGTTTAATGTCTAAGTTGATGTTTAAGCTCGGCATCTTTCAAGGATGTAAAACAAGGAAATCCACCACCAAACTAGCCTTTAAAAGGAAACATTTTCAAGAATTTATATTTTATATAACTACGTGATAAAATAAAATGAAATCTTGATTTTTTGAGGAACAGCCTCTGAAGTCCTCTCATTCTGAGTGAGTTTTTCATAACTGGTAAACGGTAAGAGATAGACAAAATGATATTGTAAATCTCATTAAAATACAAAATGTATGTCAAATAAATTTTAGGGTAATCCATTATAGAGATTTCCTTGTTTTTGATATAAGTTTTCCAACACGTATACTTTTCTCAAATGAGAAGTTGTGATTTGTTTCGACCTGGTCATGCAAATAGAATCAAATTTCAATACCAACGCATTTTCAACGCTTTTACTGTCGCTTTCGGCTCTCGTTTCTTTGTATCTACAAGGAAATAAGTAATATAATCACTTCTGCTATCTAGATTAGGCTGATACCAGATAGACGAATGGATTTTGCAAAATAGGTAGAAATATGATTTTAGAATATCAGATTTTTTCATTCAATCTCGAAACATGTATTTCCGGTGATATTGGTAAAATTACTATGTACATATTTATATATATTCCATATCGAGATTTGAGCGTAAATAATTTTTGAGTTTCCCTGAGTGCGCAAAAAGCATTTTAATAAAAAATATCCGTGTGTCTGTGGAAATAGATATCTAAATAACTAAAAGAGCGTTAAATGCCAAATTTAGTTTTTAACTTTAGTATCTTCCAAGAATGGTCGTCTCCTTAGCGCGGTGGGAGCGCAGCTGCCTACCAAGCGGGAGACCTGGGTTCGGTCCCCAGTACCCGCTGGGAGACCTGGACCGGGGTGCACTCAGCCTCGTGAGGTCCCTGGGGGGCCAATTGAGGAGCTACTTGATGGAGAAGTAGCGGCTCCAGGTCGTGAGGACCGCATTAACCGGCCGGGAGGGGCTCGAGGCACTGACCACGTCTCACCCTCCAATACTGCACCCCATCCATGACGTTTGTAGTGGACCGAGATGGGGGACGCAGGGCCGGGCGGTAGGCCTAGGCTCCCCGTGAGCTGTCGTGCCATGGAGTTATGTTATCTTCCAAGAATGCGACACGAAGATTCTCAAGAAAATTCCCCCACTCCAAAATATCATTTATATGGACATTGTTTTGAAAATTGGACTTTCCTCAAAAATGGCTTAAAAGATTTTCATTAATATACCGTACATTATAGATATTTACATCGCAAATAAAAGTTACACCTTTGTTTTTATGGGCATAACCTCTGGATGAATATTGCTGAATTTTGTATACTAGTAAGAAATGGACAAAACCTTACAACCAAGAATATGTAGATGTGGTTAAACACACATTTATGTCATAGGAATTTTTGTTGTAAATTTGGCCATTTTGAAGATATTTCTTTTTATTTGTTTCAAGCTTAAACTACGTAACTTTTCTCAATTGGGGTACCTTTCTTTTCATCTCACTTTGGTTTATTGTTGGCCTTGGAAAGCGAACTGAAATATATAAGTATTAACCTTAATTGCATCATGCCTATTCTAACTTTAATTGCAGTAGTTAAAATTATTAAAATGTATAAACCGTTACGTAAAATTCACCCCTTAATTAAAATTTCCAACAATGCATTAGTGGATATGACTATCGTTTTAGTCATACTTCCCTTCTACTTACAAGGAATCAGTAATGAGACTATTCCCGCTAACACTTATCTGTTAGCATCATGTAGATAAAATAATCCCTTTTGTAAGAACAGTTTGTTTGCAGAAAGGATAGAGATAGTTTGTGAATGGACCATGTCAGATTTTTACAGAAATTCTTAGTTACAGCACATGTTTGTGTTAGTACTAAATCAAGCAGTATGTGCATTCAAAAGTCGGAGTTATAAGAAAATCATCTTGAGCACTACTGTCGTATCGGATATCGACAAGATGGCTTCTTCCACAAGCTAGGCAGGGAAGATATCGGGTCCTTCTCTACTCTGGTATCGATACTCAATGATTCATGAGTTTGCGCTGACCGAGTCATGTATAATCGAAACCCGGTGACGCGGAAGGGGATCCCGATGTCGGGAGGTCCCCATCTCTCTCGCTCTCTCTGTCCTGGACAGATTTACTTTGCGGTTTTCCCAATTGAACCATCAGTGGGACCGCCTCTAACAGCGTGTCCCTTGATGTTTCACAAACCGCACCTACACAGCTTTGGTTTAAACCTAGTAAGTGAAAATCTCATAAGGCGGCACTTTTAGATTTCATTTATTCCTCCGGTGAGCAATCAAAGATGTGTTCCAATCAGAAGACTTTCTCTACCTGCTATGCGAATAAACTTCTTACAAAAGATAATTATTTTATCGACTTCATGCTAATCGAGATAAACATTAGCAGAAATAGTCTTATTAATTAAATACTGATAAGTAGAAGTGAAATAAGAGAACACGTTAGGCTAAGGCGATAGTAAAATGTTTTAAAAACTGTCGCTGGGCGATTGTCATTTAAATTCGCTTCTTATCATGGCCAGGAGCAAACAAAAGAAAAACGGACGAATTACTGTTTGAGAAAATTTTCGAAAATTTTTCCATGTGAAGGGTAGTTTGGGGTGGGGGAGTTTTCTTGAAAACCTTCGTGTCACATCCTTGGAAGATACTGAACTTAAATAACCAAGTTAGGTATTTAACGGTCTTTTCGTTCTTGAGCTATGCTGCCCACAGACACACACACATACAGTGTCATCAGGAAATCAGTGAAATGATGCTCCAAATAAACCGACATTCGTTTCTTAGAATAACTACAAACACCGGAAAGAACTTCCGGGTAACTCTCCCCAGCCGGGATTGGAACTCTGAATCTCTTTAATGTAAGGCAGACACGGTACCCTCACATTACAGAGGCGGGTAAAAAGATAATGCTGTCTAGAGAGGAAAAAATGTAACTAAATAAAGCTATGATTATGAAATAACACAGTCCTCCAATGTATATACCTGTCATTACTAACGAAAAGTTAAATAACAACAAGCGAAACAAAAACAAAAACAGTCGTAATATTGTAACAAAACGAAGTAGTGTATCTATACGTATCAACAAGGTATCCTATACATATTAATGTCGATGTATCAAAATTTATGCAACAGTCTATTTTTGCTGTTGAAATATGTAAAATACAAATGAATGCACTTTTCCAGGGAAAAGAGCATTATGCGTTCGAATAAGCTATTTTTTTGTGAAATGGAATACATCATTCTGTGGGATTAATTATTTTGCAAACTGTGTTTTCATTTGCGTTTTAACCTGTTTGGTTAATAATACTTTAATTACAATATTTGTCTGCATAGCAATGACAGACTGTCAAGCTGATAATTTGATTTTGCCAGGTGTTGCATTCCAAAGTACTTCACGAATGTGTTTTACAAGCTTTAATTAAAGAGACCGCAAACATTGTTTTCTAGAATTATTTTTCGACAGGTTATGAAGAGGCATATTGGGATGAAAAATTTAGCCCCGTGCTGGTTTTATGATGATGATGACGTCAGTCTTAGCTGACTTTGCAGCCAGTTACTTTGTGTCGCCGTCAGTAACCTCTGGTGTCGAAGCGATGCCTTCTCGACTCGTACAGCTGATTCTGTTCTGTGAAACATGTGATTAGTGGGACAAGTTAAGTCAGACAAAAATTAAATGCCATAGCCGGGATTTGAACCACGGTTCTCCCGGTCTCTAAGTCGGTTACTCTACCATGACAATGTGCCGGCACGAAATTAAAATGTTCTACTGATTCGCAGGTTTCCCGGTAAGCCACAAGGTGATCTCAAAGTATTTTGAGATGACGTACCCCAATGGCGACTTGTAATGTAAGCATTTTAAGTCCCAGGATTCATAGTATAGCCAACCATTATGGTTAATTATAGTTTACCGGGAAATATGAGTCCATTGAGAAGTTTAATGCCATACCGGCATGTTGCCATGGTAGCTCAGTGGTAGAGCAACCAGCTAGAGACCGGGAGAGCCGTGATTCAAATCTTGGCTATGGCATTGAATTGTTCAGTCTAACTCTACCTATCCAACTCCTCTCCTACACACGGCTTGTGTGAAAAAACAATCAATATGATTAGTGGTTTTATTTTTGTCGCTAAAACATATCTTTGGTGGGATCGCAGTGTTGGATAAACATCTCGGTCAGACAGAAGTATTGGCTCACAGCTGAGTACAACCGTTCGCCAAGGTCACTGTTGAATTTGATTTTGCCCATATGTTTCTGGCGTAGTTTCAGGATTGATATTCGGTGTTATTTATGGACGCTCTTTAACTCCTGTGGTTCTCAGTGTCCCATTCTACATTAGGCTAGAAATACGGATTAATTTTGCTCAGAGGCCTCTTGAGATTATTTTATGTGCCGTAAATCTAACGGGCTTTACTTCCCTTCCAAAGGACGCTAAGTTATGGATTTTTACGGCAGAAAAAAATCCATCGCCGTTTGCTGGGTTTGAACCCGCGACCGTTGGAATAATAGGTTAGCATGTTACCCCTCGACGTGTAGTTCTAAACAAACCTTCCGGCATCATTCGGTGGATACGAAATTCCTAATCCAGTTCTCGTGTTTTAAAATAGGTGTGTGCAGGTAATGATGATTTTTATATTTTTTAACTTAACGTCCTTTAATCTGTTGGTAATATTGAAGAATGAAGAAAGAAAGCGGCGAAATAATGCTTCTCAGGATAATGGAAAACTGTGAAAAAAACCCTTGTCCAGGTAACTCGCCCTTAGCGAGATTTGAACGCGTGACCTCTTGAATTTGAGGCAGACTAAGGGAGTGGGCTCATAAATAGTTATTCAGTTATTTCTAACGAAATTTTAACTGTGTTTGCAATGAAAATTCTATTATTTATGTCACTTTTAAAAATGTGAAAATTTTGATGTCTTATTTTTGAACTTTTTCTTTTAACAATAATATACGTATTACTTACAGTGGTAATTACACAATGCATTAAACAATATGTTGACTTGAAAAATGTCCTTAATATAATCCAGTGAGATTATTTCCACGCCATGCAAGCTTTTGTGTAACCGATTCTAAATATCTAATTTTAAATATTGCTACAAAACATGAAATATTTTTATCATAAGTGATAACGAGAGATGCAACTTTTATCGATACATTTGCGAGCAACTCCTCCTTTCATAGCTACAAAATAACGTTGCAGAATTTCCTGGAAGCTTCTGGAAGAACAGCTGGAGAAGAATGGAGAAGAGTCACGTTCTCGCGAGAAGAGTTTCGCGTTTCGTCACGCCACTCTTCCGTGCTATTTACGCATCCGATATGTGGACTCGAATACCAAAGTGAACGTGAGAATCACTACTGCAGAAGTCGGCACTGTCACAGTATTTGAAAACCGAGACCAATAACAAGGAATGCCTCGGAAACGGCTAGCTTCACAAATAATGTAAAGGATGTAAGTTGTGTCTTTTGAGGAGATCTGCAGTTTTGTGTTGTAAGCTTTTTGGTGTATCTCTTGCGGTGTATAATTAAGCAAAAGTCATTCAGATGCTATTCTCAGAAAATTCATAATATATATTTTATTTGTCATGTTCAATGTCTTATCTTTGCGAGACACTATACTCAATTACTAAGTGTGGCATTTAACGGACTTTTCATTGCTGAATTATGCTGTCCACAACCTCGCACACAGGCACACAGACTGACTTTTTTCTATTTTTTTTATTTGGGGAGTCTCAAAACATATTTCCGGTGAAATGTGGTATCGTTTTTGGGTGGAATAAATTTCCTTCGCTAACAAATATATACATTGTACATACGTATTAGAGAAGGTACCACTTCATATTCTTAATAATAATAATAATAATAATAATAATAATAATAATAATAATAATAATAATAAAGTCATACATTTTGAAGTACCCGCATCTAGTGTCAACCTAAAATTTATCCACTCAAAAAGTTAAGCTCTAAGCCACCTACCAGCTACGAAATGAGAGTCCAGAGATATTTCTAATCTTACCTGAAAGAAGCTGATGCCATAGATGCACATCACAACCACCAGAGGGCAGCAGGATCACAACCTTATCTATATGACGACAATGTTGAGGAAGAGAGTACCAACCAGCAATATGACTTATCAAGCCACGTCTATTAAGTCAGAACATCTAATTAAACCAGCGAAAAGATACAAGCATCGTCGCCACATACAGTTTCTAAACTAAAAAAAAAAAAATCTTATATGTTCCATTCACATGACTTTATCTTCTCCTGTGTAACAAATTATTGTTAATAAGCTTATTCTTCTATTGACTTCATGCTAATCGAGAAAAAAATTAGCAGAAATAGTCTTATTACTTACTTCCTTGTAAGTAGAACCGAAATATGGGAGTATTATAGGTTAAAACGAAGTCAAAAGCTGGTTACTAGGTGACTGAAGTTCAATTGTTTGAATGGACACGAGTTGACAAATTCCTGTATGAGAAAAGTACAAGTTTTTCAAAGCTGAAACCAAAAACAAGGAATATCTCAAAAACGATCAACTCCTCGAAAAAATGTGTATAACATAAATTGTATGTTTTAATGTGCTCTACATTTTTTGTGTGGTAAGTTTTTGTCCATTTCTTACGGTTTAGCAGTTATACAAAATTAATCCAGAATAACGTAGTCTTTAGAGACTATTCATAGAAAATTCAAGATAAGCATATTATTTGTCAGGTAAATATCTTTAATATACGATATTTTAATCAAAATCGTTAGAGCCATTTTTGAGAAAATAAAACTTTTCGAAAAAGGTTCCATATAAAGGGTAGTTGGGGGTGGGGGGATTTTCTTGAAAATCTTTGTGTCGCATCCTTGGAAGATATCAAACTTAAATACCAAGTCTTTTCGTTTTTGAGCTATGCTCTCCACAGACTCACAGACACACACACGCACACGCACACAGGCGCACACACACGGACCGTTTTCCAAAAATGCTTTTTTTGGCTTCTGGGGGACCTAAAACATGTATTTCCGGTGAAATCTCGGTATCGAATTTTTGGGTGCAATACAATACCTTCTCTATACACTATGTACATAGTACGTGTAGAGAAAGTAATAAAAACAAATAAATCTGATGTGTTACACTTACATGACTTTCTCTAGGTGCTCTAATTACAAACTTCTTGCCAGAGATTCTTCTTCTTTCTATACCATGCTAATCGAGATACATGTTAGCAGAATGTTCTTAGTACTTAGTTCCTTATAAGTAGAAGGGAACTAAAGGAATGCCCTATGCTAAAGTGATAGTCAAATGTTTTAAAAGCGGTTATGCGATTGATATTTCAAACTTTTCTTTGCTTAGCAAGGAATAGAAAAGAAAAAAAAAGAACAACTGACACTGCCTCTCTGAGAAAAGTGTAAGTACTTTGCAATTGAAATCAATAACAAGGAATATCTCGGAAACAGTTTCCTCCACAACAAAAACATAAAGGACATAAAATATGTGTTTTGATGAAATCTACATTTTTGGTGCAGTAAGTTTTTGTCTGTTTCTTACGGTTTAGCAGTTAAGCGAAATTCGGCAAAATTCATCCAGAATAAAGAGGTCTTCAGAGACTATTCCCTGGAAATTCAAGATGTTCATTTTATTTGGGATGTCGATATCTTTAATATGCGAGATTTTAATCGTTAGTCATTTTTGAGAAGCTTAAAATTTCGAAAATTTGCCCATGCAAAGCGTAATTTGTGTTCGGGGGATTTTCTTGAAAATTTTCGTGTGCACCCTTGGAACATACCAAACTTAAATACTAAGTTTGGTATTTAACGGTATTTCCGTATTTGAGTTATGCTGTCCACAGACACACACACGGACCTTTATCTATTTTTTTTTTTTTGCCTTCAGAGGGATCCAAAACATGTATTTCCAGTAAAATTTTGGTATCGATTTTTTTTGTTGCAATACAGTACCTTCTCTATACATTATGTGCATGAACGTGTAGAAAAAGTAAAATGTTTTTTCGGACTCATGGGACTCTAAAACATATTTCTGGTCAAATCTCGACACCAAATTTATAGGTACATTGCAATGCCTTCTCTATGCCTATGTACGTGGAACGTATAGAAAAAGTAAAATGCCTTTTTCGGACTCGGGGAACCCGAAAACATGAAATCTCGACACCGAATTTATAGGTACATTACAATATGTTCTCTATACACTATATACGTAGAACAAGTAAAATGTTTTTTTTTTTTTGGACTCAGGGGGCCCCAAAGCATATATTTCCGGTGAATTCTCGACATCGAATTTTTGGATGCATTACAATACCTTCTCTAGTCTCTGTGTAGAACGTGTAGAGAAAGTAAAAATAAGTTTTATGCTTAATGAATTTATTAATAAATGCAATTTAGAAAACTTCAGTTTGAACTGCAGCTACATCTGTCAGTGTTAAATCTAAGCAGTGCGGTAGTTATTTGAATATCTTACACCAGGGCAATGCAGTCCCAGTGAAGCTGTAGCGTGGAATAAATAGAAATATAAAAATATTAAAAACGCCAGATGTAGGTGGAGTTCAGCAGCAGCAAAAAAAGAAATTTCCAATAGTTGTAAAGAGAGAAACGAAATAAGGGTTTGGAATTTATATTTACGGCCGCCTCAGGGGGTGGTATATGCATCGATCAGATCTCTACCGCTTTTCTCTTCCCTCACTTTCTTCATTTCCTTTGCTTCTGCATCCCTGAGCGGTCCGTTCTTTTGAACAGTTCATACTGCGTGAGATGTGCTTCTCTCTCTCGGATGCCTTTCACGAAGAATACAGAGAGCCATGACAGGTAAACAAAAAATGTCTAGGAGACATCTGGAAGTAATAAGAAGTAACAAGCTAGGTTATATAAACTGTCTCACTGTTTCTGCAAACTTCCGTTTGAAGTGCCACTAATACCCACCGCTTCCGTTGCACCAATCATAGCAATAACAACATTAATTTCATTCCGAGTACCTTTTCAAAGTTTCCTATCGGAATCCAAACTACTCGAACTATACTAGTATCTTTTTAGTGACGATGTCCGTTTGTCCAAGCGTTTATTATTTTATTTTATTTCTTTATATTTTTTATGGCTTAGCGTTCTTTAACCTGGTTGGTTATATTGGACGATAAATGAATGAAATTGGTGAAATAATGCTCAAATGATTTCGTTGTCCAAGGAACATTGAAATTAGGTGTTATTTATGGGCGCTCTTTAACTACTGTGGTTCTCAGCGTCCCATTCTAATTTGGGCATGAAGGACCGCTTAATTTTGCTCAGAGGTCTCTCTATCGGGCTTCAGGTTCTTCTACGACACGGGACCAACGGCTTTACTTCCCTTCCAAAGGAAGCCATGATAAGGATTTTTACACCCGAAAAAATCCATCGTCCTCCGCTATGTCTGAACCCGCGACCTTGGGTATATGAAGTTAGCATGGTGACCATTACACCACGGGGGACGATGTTGTCCAAGGAGCTTAAAGTTACTCGACGTTCGTCTTCTCAGGAAAACTAAAAAAAGAAGAAGAAAAAAAAACTTATCTGGGTAGCTCACCCTAAGTGAGATTCGAGCTCACGACCTATTGAAAGTGAGGCAGACACGCTACCACCGCATTACCAAGACGGGCTAGCGTTTATTCAATATGAATTATGAATTCCGGGCAACTAGGTTTCTCCTAATCAAAATTATGACTATTTTATACATAAAGGTATCAATTTATTATACATGATTTAGTAACTTTTCAATCATCTTATTTTTTTTATGCCACTTATCACTAAGTCATTCTTTGCTTTAGTCAGCGTCGCCAGGTTATTACTTTCTGCAGCACGTATGTACAATATAAACAGTAGATGGAGAAGATTTATATTTTCTCCAAAATGTCGATACCGAGATTCACCGAAAAACGATCTGGTTTTAATGTGGAGTGCGCATGGATTCCTGGACACGTTGGCTTGCCAGGGAATGACACGGCGGATTTGGCAGCGAAATCGGCAGTCACAGCGCCCAGTGTTACGATTACCCATTCAACAGCAGAAGATTTTAGAGTGCCTGTACGGAGTGCCGTTTTTTCGACTTGGCATGCGGAGTGGTCGGCTCTCCGTGGTAATAAGCTGCGAGAGGTGAAGGACCTCCCTGTCAACTGGGTAACCTCCTCTCGTTTATTCCGCTGGGAGGAGGTAGTACTAGTTCGGCTAAGAATTGGCCACTGTATTTTTACTCACGGTTACCTTTTTAAACGTGAACCTGCTCCTGTCTGTGCGCTCTGTGGGGAGGCACAGACAGTTCGTCATGTGTTGCTGGAGTGTGGTCACCTGGCACACATTCGGTCATCTATGGGCATGCCGGCCTCTCTTGCTGAGGTCCTGGCAGATGACCCAAGAGCAGTGGACAGGGTTTTTAAATTTTTAGCAAAAGTTTCTTTTACCTTGACGTTTTAGTGTGATAGCAGTTTTTTTAAACTCTTTTTGTTTTAATGTGTTGGTTTTAGATGGAGTTTTATATCCAGCTCTGGTTAGAGGGCTGGACAGTTCTGTTACTTGTGTTTCAACTCTGTTAGCTCTTTTACTTGTGCTTACCTTTTTTTTTTCTTGCAATGGTATTTTTTTACTGCCTATTGACAAGTTTTAATCATAAGGGCGCTTATGACCTCGGCAGTTGAGCGCCCTTAAACACCATTATCATCATCACCGAAAAACGAAAAGTCTGCTAAATACCAAATTTGGAGTTGCAGTTCAGTATCTTCGATTAATTTTTAAGAAAATCCCCACGCCCACAGCAAACTTTTACATGGAACATTTTTTTAAAATTTTGATTTTCTCAAAAATGAATAACGATTTAAATTAAAGTGTCATATGCTTCATGATAAACGAAACATATGTCTTGAATTTTCTGGGAATACCCTCTGAAGACCAAGTAAGAGATTGACAATAACTTACTACATGAAAAACATAAACTTTATTAAGATACACAATTTATGTCATACACATTTTTTGTAATGTTAAATGTTTCCCAAGATATTCCTTGTTATTAATTTTAATGTTAAACTACTTAGTTCTTTTCTCAAGCAGAATCCAACTTTGGTTTAATATTTTTTATCTTGCTCCCAGGTATGAAAACAGAACGGAATTTAAGTTGTTTCACCAAGCGTTGGTTTTTAAAATATTTCACTATCGCTTTACACTTACAAGGAAGTAAGTAATAAGACTATTTCTGTTAATGTTTATCTTGTAGATAAGAATATTTTGTAAGGAAAGTTTGTTTTGCAACTTGAGAAAGTCATGCGAAAGGAACATATCAGATTTTTTATAGAATTTAACATTCTCTGGTCAAATCTCTTCGATATTGTACTTAAATTTCTGTTTTGTTTATGGGATAGTCCAGAGAAATAGCACTCGACAGTCTGACCGTCCCGGTTAAAATCTCTTGCTATGCCTGAGAATTTATAGGCTCATATCAGATGTCTAATTATATTACATATGATAATAAACACCAGTCTTATGATATAGTGGAAATATTCTTCTACTTACAGATGCTTCTGCTGTAGTTTAATAAAACTGCCATTAATGTGCATCAGCTTATCTTCTGAAATGGTATCAACTAGTTGCTTGAAATTTTACGGTTATGTGTGTTGAACAACTGTTTTACTTCTTTTCAGAAATCAAAATACTTTTAACCCTTATTAAGGATTTTTTAAGTGTTTAACGTACGCTTTTACTACTATGGCACCGTAGGCAATGACACAGATGATACATGGATTGAAGATGGAGCACCCATGAAATGTAATGGCGGGAGAACCCGGAGAAAAACCGCTACCACAAATCCCACATGCGGTCACTTGGAATCGAACCCGGGCCGCTTAAGTGAGAGACGAGTAGTTCAACCACTTGGTGGCCACCTTATCGAGTATATATCCTTCAACTCTTCAAATAAATGTATCATTACTTCTTCTCTTATGTACAGTAAGTAGAGGAAGTATTGCATTCTACTCAAAAATTCTATACCGAGATTTGACCGGAAAAATATTTTTAGGCCTCCTAAACCCCAATCCCCAAAAGCATTTTAGAAAAACGTTCTGCATGGTTTTTATGTTTTATCTGTCTGTCTGTATATGCGTGTCTGAACAGCATAGTCCAAATACAAAAAGTCGCTTAAAAGCTAGCTAAGTATTTAAGTTCAGATCTTCCAAGGAAGTGACTCGAAGAACTTAAATTCAGAATTTTCGAAGGGTCTGACTGGATCATTTTTAAGAATTTCCCCCATCCCAAGCTGTCCTTTACAAGGAAAAAATCCGAATTTTAAAAAAAAATGTCGGTGTAACAGTTTCACTAAAATACACATATTTTCATGACGAATGAAATCTATAATTTACTTTTTTTTGAAACAGTCTTTGGAGTCTTCTGCACTCTGACTGACTTTTCCTTAATTGGTAAACCGTAAGAGATAAACATCGTACTGCACAAAATTGTGGATATCATTTAATAACAGAATTTACCTCAAATGAAAGTTTCTGTGTAATTATCTATTTCCAAAATATTTGTTATTGATTTTGTAATTTAAAATGCTTGTACATTTCTCAAACGGGAAGTTCATCTTCTTCTTTTTTCTATTCTCCAAAGGGAATAGAATTTAAGTGCGAAAGATGTCTAAGAGTACGCAGAGTTATTAGCGGTTAAGATATTTCACTTCTGGCGAAACTGACAATATGCACATGTTGAGGTAACTACATTCTGCTCTGATCATTGTAGTTTTAAGGGCAATAATTGTGTTTTTGTGCTGTTTAATATCCTCTTTCAATTCCAATTTAACACGGAGACGGTGAATGTGCCTTTGTATATCTCAGATGCAGGAATATCTGCTTATCA
This sequence comes from Hymenopus coronatus, assembly GCA_030762935.1. Taxonomy (NCBI): domain Eukaryota; kingdom Metazoa; phylum Arthropoda; class Insecta; order Mantodea; family Hymenopodidae; genus Hymenopus; species Hymenopus coronatus. The sequence goes on from CM060894.1 coordinate 79,056,949, forward strand.
ATACCACATAACCCTCAACAGCATGTATTGTAAGGAGGGTGGTTGGTGTAAGCAACTGTAAAGCTGTGTGCTCCTGGCTTGAGTTTGCATCCAAGCACGCCTACTCCTGCCCCTCTCTCACGTTGTGTGAATTCTGTGGCGTTTGGTCAGTACATGATAATTACAAAACTGCATTTGTTGTGTTAAGACAGTAGTAAAATAAAAGAAACTATCCTCTATTGTTTGGTGAAACCCTGATTTCTCCATAAATAATCTGCTATCTTTTGGTGAAGCCCTGGAAAAAAAAAACAAAAAAAAAAACGATAACTCGGTTAAATACCAAACTTGGTATTTAAGTTTATATCTTCCAACTATGCGACATGAAGATTTTCATGAAAATCTCCCACCCCAACTACCCTTTACATGTAACATTTTTTCGAAATTTTTTATTTTCTCAAAAATGACTACAAGAATTTTTATTAAAATTGCCACATGTTTAAGATATCTTCCTTGACAAACAAAATGCATATTTTCTGAGAGTCACCTCTGCATACCTCTTAATTCTGGATAACCTTAATATAACTTATGTATAACTTAAACCGTAAGCGATAGACAAAGGCTTACTACAGAAAAAAACGAATCTCATTTAAACTCACAGTTTATGTCATTTACATTTTTTTAGAGCAATATCTCTAGAGCAAATAATTCGCAATATCTCTAAAACAGTTCATTTTTACGATGCTTTAGCTTTAAGAAACAGGAAAGCCTCTTTCTTTTCGTCGCCGTTTTGTTTACTCCTAGCAAGCATAGAAAATGGAATTTCAATTGTTTCTCTTAGCAACTAGCTTTTAAAACATTTGACTTTCGTTTTAGCCTAGTGTATTACCTTATTTCCCTTCTCCTTATAAATAAGTAAATAATAAGAACATTTATGCTAAAGTTTATATTGACTAGCATGATATATGTAAAAGAACATTCTTTTAAAAGAAAACTTTGTTTTTGTATCAGTTAGAGAAAGTCATAGGAATGGATACATCAGATTTTTTATTAGCAAGAATCTAATGTACAAAATTGAGTAAAGATCTTGATATATTAAAAGATTATTGATAAAATTACAGCTCGAAGTAATATCCCGAGAGATAAAAGTCAATTATAATAAATACAAATATGTGCACCGCATTTACTCTAATAAGCTAATGTAATTCTTGAGTGGAGAACATTACATTTTTATACTGTCTGTACAAGGAGCTTGCACCTTAACATTCTGTTCAAACGTTTCAACAACACATGAATAACACATATTCTACTATGAATAGAAAGATTTTCAAAACAGACTCTGACTCGCCAAACAGCACATTTTAAAAGGTGCCTTTGCACAGGAACAGATCGGTCTTATTATCATTGTTGTGTAAGCTATAAGTCAATGGAAACATTTTTAAATGACACCCTCTAATTTTTATACAACTCAAATACTTTATATATGTGTATGATCCTACAAGATATAAAATAAATAGATAGAACCGTACCTATATTTATACATGTAAACTGACTAATTTCTTCAAGTAAACTATATCAATAACATCAGGTAATTCATCAGCAGTTATGTTGTGATTTTGGTGAACATTTTTTGAATAGTGAAAATAGTTAAAGTAGTTATTTCATCATTTTTCTTGTCTGAACGAGGAGTTATACTACATAAAATTGATAAGAAGTTGTGATGCTATAAGTCTTTGGGAAGCCATTGTTATAAAAAAAAACTGATGTGTCCCATTCACATGATTTCTCTACATTTGTGTAATAAATTATTGCTAAAAACTATTCTCCTATCTATTTCATGTCAATCGGAATAAAATTAGCAGAAACTGTTTTATTGCTTTATTTTTTTAAATGGAAGGGAAATAAGGGAATACACTAGACTAAAGTGATAGTTAAATATTTTAAATGCAGTTGCTATATTATTAAATTCACTTCTGTGTATGACCATGAGTGACAAATTCCCGAATAAGAAAAGTAAAGGTTAAAGTTGTTAGCAATAATAAGGAATATCTCGATATCAGTCAACTCTACAAGAAAAACGGTTTAACAGTTATGCAAAATTCTGCAAAACTCATCCAAGGTAAAGATATTTACAGAGGCTATCCCAAGAAAATTAGAAAAATATATTTTAAATATGATGTAAATATTTTTAGTATACGGTATTTTAATCGTATCGTTAGGCCATTTTTGAGGAAAGCAAGATTTTCAAAAATGTTTCCATGTAAAGATTGGTTTGGGGTGGGGGTGGGGGGTTTACTTAAAATCTGCGAGTTCCACCCTTAGAACATACTAAATATAAATACCAAGTTTGGTATTTAACGCTCTGTTCGTTTTTGAGTTATGCAGTCCACAAACACAAACGAACCTTCTTCCAGAAATTCCTTTCTCGGACTTGGGGGACCACAAAACATATATGAAATATGTGGTGAAATCTCGACACAATTTTGAGGAAAGAGTATAATACCTTCACTAGCTACTATGTACATTGTATGAACATATGTGCGAGTTTGGTTTTTTGATCCAGGGCGTCTCTGATGAAATGTCGGTATGGACATTTTGGGTGGAACAACACCTTCTACACTATGCAGATGGTACGTGTAGAGAAACTAAAAATTATATATAGGGAAATACTTTTATGTTGTGTTTTATTGTTTATATTATGGTTTTACTTTTACTAGAAAGTTTTGGCAGAGAAAATATTATTTTCCTACTTATTTATGCGAAATGTAACAAGAAACTTTTAAAAAGGAGTGTATGCTATAGACAGGCAACATTGTACTGCATTCAAAAATTTGCTAATGAGATTTCATCAGAACTCTGCATTTTAAGATCCATTGAGCCGCCCCAATGCCCTAAAAATAGAAATAGATGCATAGTTTATGCCTGTTTCCTTTAATAAAAATAGTTCTAAAGAGTTTTATTTAAATCGTTTGCACGAGTAATGGATTGGACTTTAAGTGAAACCCTTGTGAGTTCTTTTGTGTTCATTGAATTGGATATAATTTAGTATTATTAGCAAATACAAGAGATAGACTCACTTGATTTAGGAGAAACTTTCATATATAATTTGTGTGAAACGATTTTTTCGTGCTGTTTATCGATTTTGAAATATTTCATACTGAGTGCTGGAGTGAAGCTTTGCAATTGTTCTTTTCTTTGGAAAGAAGGTGTTAGTCTGACTTCGGCATTTCACCCCATCAGAATAATACTGTCGTAACTACGGAAATTAAATTTTGTGGTAACTGCACATTGCAAACTGCCATTTCTTCCTCTATCGAACAGTAAAACTGTCGTTACACTTATGCCATGCTTGTGTAATAAAAATCAAGTGTCTCTCCGAAAACCCTGAATTTTGAAGTGCATTCCAAATCTATGAACTGAAAATCGTACTTTTGTAGTAATGTCAGTGCTATTCTGAGAGTGAGATTTATTCCATTGTGCTTCGGTTAAACATTTAACGGCTTCCGCTTGTATATCACTAAGTATTCATGATGTAATTTTTACAGACCAAAATGTATCACAGTAGACACTGAAATTATTGTATTCAAAGCAAAAGTGCTAAATCGAGAATTCTCCATAAACATATGTATTAAGGTCACCTGAATAAAAAAAAAACTTTTTAAACGGCGGTGTACGCGCGTGTTTGTCGCTTTTTGAACAACATAACCCAAAACTAAAATGTTCAATAACTATCAAGATTGATATTTATGGTTAGCATCTTTCACACAAATTTTAAGAAAATCCCTCCTTACCAAACCACCTATGTTAATTATTTTACAATTTTTTTGTTTCAAAACTTACTCTGACTATTTTGATTTAAATACGATGTGTTTAAGATATTTAAGTGGATAATTTTATGTGTTCCATTCACAATACTTTCTCTAGCTGTTCTACAAACAAACTATGTTTACAAAGGATTATTCTCTTTTCTAAATCATGCTAATCGAGATAAAAATTATCAGAAACTGTCTTGCTTATTTGTAAGCAGAAGGGATATGAAGGAAATACACAAGGCTAACACTATAGCCAAATCGTTTATAAGCTATGTGAAACAATTGAAATTCAGTTCTCGTTGCGTGGTTAGGAGTAAAACAAGAGAAATATGAAACGAACGATAACTTCCCGTTTGAGAAAAGTTAAGGAGCTTTAAATCAAAACAAATAACAAGGAATATCTTGGAAACGGCCAACTCTAGAAAAAATTGTATACGACACAAATTGTGTGTTTTAAGGAGATATACAACTTTTGTGTAGTAAAGCTTTGTCTATCTCTTGCCCTTTACCAGTTATATACAAGTCATCCAGAATGAAGATGTTTTCAGAGGCTATTTCCATAAAATTCAAGATGTATGTTTGGCTTTCGTGAAAACATTATGAAGATACTCTATTTTAATAAAAATATTTTAGGAAATAAAACATTTCGAAAAATATTCCATATTAAACGGTAGTTAGGTGTGGGCATTTTCTTGAAAATCTTCGTTCCGCGTCCTTGAAAAACAGTGAACTTAATTGTCAAGTTTGGTATTCAACCGACCTTTCGTTTTAGCTATGGCGTACACACGCACACACACATACAAACACACTCAAACACACAAACAATTCATAGACACGGATTTTTTGCAAAAATTGTTATTTTTTTGCTTAAGGGAATGTCAAATATATATTTTTGGTGCAATCGAATTTTTGGGTGGAATACTCTACCTTCTCTACCTATGAACACTGTACTACACTACTAGAGAAGGTAAAAAAAGTAAAATTTGAATTTTCTAGGAATAATCTATGAAACTCTCTTCATTAAGCAACGTTGCACAATTTTGTGTAACTGGTAAACCAGAAGAGAGAGACGAATAAGAAGTACTAGGTAAACAAATTGCAAAACTCTCTGAAACCTCAATGTGTAATGTATTTTGTGGTATTGGCCTTTTCTGGGATATGCTTTGTTATTGGTTGGCATATTTTTGTTATTTTCAGTTGTTTCTAGCGATGTTATGAAAAGATTATAGAGCGATATGACGTCTTGCATTCGGCAGTTCCCGAGTCCTTTCCTCAGCGATCTCCCTGTCTAAAGCCGGGAAGATCCCTAGTGATTAGCCAGCGAACTATCTCAGCTTATAAGAGATATGTCTGCCTTCTGTCAATAGATTCAAGCAATCATGTCATCCTTGTTGCAAGAGTAACAAACATTCTACTAAACAGTTTCAGTTCGTGCGAGTATCCTATTGTACTGCACTATTTCGATTTGTTACAGATTTTTTTACGTGTTGTAATGCAAATTTTATTGTTAGTGTGCTAGTGTTCCAGTTTGTGTGTTTGAAAATGACTTATTGTCTTGCTGAGGCTATGAACGGGACGAAGTGGCAACACTGTGACGGAGCGGCCACGAGACATGGCATGTCTCCGACTTTAACTCCTGGGTTTTTCGTGATGTCCATCCGTGGGATGGTTTTCATCTACCATGATCCCATCTCTGCTTCATTCCTTTTCCCTTTCCTCTTTTAGGAGCTCTTCCAGGTTCGTTTAGCCTGGTTCTTATTTTCCAATTCTGTCCTACACACGGCTAGTGTGAAATAAACAAAACAATCGGCAATGGTTCCCTTAATAGTTGGTTAAAACTATGAAGCCCGGGACTTAAACACTTACTACATTGTAAGTGCCATAATTTGAGATATTCTTTTGCGGTTTACCGAGAATAACTTGAATCATTTGAGGGACTTAATGCTATATCCGTATGTTGTTATGGTAGTGTCATATTAAGACTATCTTAAGGCCCTATTTGGAAGGTCCTGGCGCCAATTCCGCAGGCCGACCAATTTGGTTGTTTTTGGTGATTTTCCTCAGTCGCCAAGGTATATCCGGATTCGATATTAAAACCACGACTAAAAGTTCCACCTTCAGTTTAAAACAATAGTAGAACTGTAAAATAGGTATTAATTGGGGTTACACCATCATCTATGAACAAATGGTGAAATAAGTTACACCGGACGGCATACCAGCACCATCTGCTTGGCACGAAGCGAAAGTTGCATGAGTACGGGTGAAAACTACTATCTACTACATTTAGATCAATGAGTATCATGAACCATTGCGATATGAACAAATAGTTAAAGCGACGTTGACTTATATAAATATATTCACGAGTTGGATACATAATGTTTTTAATTGTTCCATGTATGCTCGAGTTCAGCCAACATGATCATGTAGGCGGGCGTTTACCTTTGGACATTAGCTTTGCCTTTGGCAACGGTGTTAACTCGTGACAGCTTTTTTTAAATTATTTAATTTACATAGCTCCCTGTAACAGCTAAGGTCCTAAGGAGACCTTAGAAACAATTTATTGACTGTAGGCTCTTTAACGTTCAGTTTCTTTGATCATTTTCTTTTGTTCAAACACACGCAACTTCATTCTAGCATTCACACTTCCGGATTCTGGGGGACGGGGAATGATTCTGGTTAAAGAACAATTGACCGCTCCGGCTTCTAATCCAACCCGGGACACTGCATGAGCATGAGATTTTATATCTTTGAGTTTCTGTACGTTAGATCTCGCACACACATCCAACTCATTCACTCTTTCAGACTCTGTATGTCCTATGACAGAATAGCAATAACTTTAGCGTGACTCGAACCCGGGATTACTCACTCGTACACCAGGCAAATGCTCTATCTACTGAGCGACAGGGACACATTTACATTAATAGCAGAAAATAAATCAGGAAATAAACAGCAGTCATAGCTGACATAGGTATCATGTGTTATGAGGCGCTAGCTTCTTCCCTGGTGTTTCATTTTCCTTTCCTGGCGAGTTGAACCGATAAGCATGTCAGCCGCTTATGTATTTTCTTCCTGAGAGAAAAGGGAGCAGATGTTACAGACACAACTAGGTAAGTAATTATTAAAAATGAAATCATAATTATTTTGTTTAATGATACATTCATTTTAATAAAATAGTAAGAGAGCTTTACAACTTCATTGCTCAGTAAAAAGAATATCATAACAATGGTTTCAACATCTCTCTTTAAGCCGCGACAACTTGGAAAACCTGAATTATCCGCTATCGGTATTATTGGCACGCGTGCCATAAGAAACCAAATATGCCCGATATTTAATGCGGTAATAACCTGCTTATAATGATAAGATTACATAAAATCTGTAGCAGGTATAGATGCATCTGGTACCTTTTTTGTGTTTGGCGATCGCAATCGCGCATGCGTACCATCAATTGTACTCAAGGCAAGAGAGAGAGAGAGCGAGCGCATTCCAAATATTCATTCCCAGACCCGAGGTGTAAGGCTGGGAAAATCAGAGTATGGCTGCTGTTTCCCCCAGAGACGAATTTCTGTTACTCATAGAGCATAGCGGAAAGACCTAATTTTCTGTGGAAGGCACGAGATCAGGATTATATTCCAATCAGCGAATCTAGAACTGATCTCACACCCTCTTCAATGGAGCAGTGCAGAATGAATAAGCTTCTTGTTCTTCTCATTCTTTTGTTGAATTTTTATTTTTTCGGAACGGTTCTTTACAATTAGGATGAAGAATTACTTAAATGCCTAAATTATTGTTAATGGATTAACGAGTACAACTATTTGTAACAAAAGTAACTTAATTGGGTAGTACTATAATCATCGTGACTTTATAATTGAAGAGCTAGAATGAATAGGACTGACAAAGGATTGTTAAGTTCACAGTCGAAACTAAAAACATAATGGCTGTAGAATAAAAGCTTTGTCGGAAAATAAAGTCAGCAAAGAGGGTTTGCTTCACTTAGACTGGGGTCTTGATAAGCGGTCAAATATGTTAACGGAGAGGCATAAGTATCTGTCCCGTTGCAGAGAGAAAGAAACTTGGATTCATGTATCAGCGCATTGTAATAAAACAGAAGAGATGAGGAGGAAGTATCTGCTTGTTAGCTCAAAAAGAGGGTCATCAGGTACTTGGACCCAGGTAGTTTGGATGCGATTGGTAAATTTTATAAAGGGTATGCAATTCAGATCGGAGTGTAAGGAAGAGGGAAAACAGTGGGAGAGGGAGTTTGGTTTGTAAACAATGTCGTGTGCGTGTTCATATGGTTTTATTTTTATATGCATCACTCCATTATGTAATTGATACTGTAAAGGCAATTAAACCATCTAATACGAATCTGCTGATGTATCTCTTCTTCTTTAGAGACTAATAATTTATGTATCTATCAAAGGAAAACGACAGTCAGGTATTATTCCACCCTGAATCAAGTACACTAGATGACGTGTACGCTAGAACCAGAAGGGCTGAGAGAACTGTATAAGTCACAAACGCAAGTGTTATGAATTTCATGCTTAATAATTAATTCCATTATCTTTCAATAATATAATAAGCAGACATAGGAATTCTTAATCAGTTAGCATCATGTTATCTACAATCAAACTATTGTTAATTTGAAGAACATAAACAACGGCAGCTGTAAATCACTACGTGTAGCTAAATATGGTGTAATGAGTACTATCATTGTCTCCAAATGCCAAAAGATGTATGAGGGACGGGGATGGTTTGTAGCCTGCGATGTAACTTTTCAATTTCATTTCCTTTCATTCTTGTTTTATTGTTTAGAAATTCCAATATATCTCATAATACATTTTCGCACAATTAGCCCCAAAGTAAACTACCTTTTATTTGTGAAATGATCCTTTCTTAATATCTCCGAAACTTTATACCAAGTTTTATTAAAATGTATGTTTGATATATAAATATTATGTTGATTTTTCTAGGAATATATATAAAATCCCCTTCATTCTCTTTGAGATTAGGAGACCTTCATAGATATTATAAGAGATAAATATTTACTTTAAAAAGTTTTAGAACTTCTTAAAGAATCTGATGTGAAATATCCAATTTTCTCTATCCTCTATCATTTATTAGTAGGTATACAAATTATTCTCATGACAGTTTCTTTTTTCATATACTTCATTTTAATTGAGCTAAACATTTTACGAAATAGCTACATTACACACTTTGTTATAGATTCAAAGAGAAAGCTTATTTGTTTATTTGTTTAAGAACTGTATGCTATATAACTGTATGCTGCCTTTAACATAAATGAATAAATGTATTTATTGACATACCAGTACATACATTGATCTTCATCAATGGCACGGTCTACAGACCGTACGTGCGCTTGCGATACACAAAATAGTAAGCAATATCAAAAACAAAAAAATTAAGGCAGTGAACACAAAAATAAAACGACAAAGATATTCAGATACAGCATTTTAAATTTAAAATACAGAATTAATCTTATTCCCTTTTACTAATGTACTCTATTATAGTACACAAATGTATTTACAGTACTAACACAACAAAACAATGTCAGAAAAGGATGTCTTAAAAATATATATAAAGCATTATGATCATTTGTTACGTCTTATCAGCCTTCTCAGATCTCAGCTGTCTCACGTTCAGTGGAAATTTACCTATCCCCTCCGCGTAATTGTGCCTGCCAGTAGCATCCAACATGCTCCTAACTATCCATTCGTGGTGGTACAGGATCGCGGAAAATACTTTTCCCTCCGTTCCTGCGTACCCATACATCTTGCTAAGATATTCGTCCACGATTCTTCCTCCTCAAAAATGGGGCAGATTCTCATACCATTTTCGTCAATAATTTTTATCATGCTCCTAGTTTAATCCACGCGAACCCTGTACTTAATATACTATACTGTCATCATGCAATCACGAGAAAAATCTGAAACTCGAGAAAGAACCTAAAGAGAATCACAGTATTGAAGGATTTAAAACCATGAAAATATATATCTCATAACAAATTTAGGATAAGCTATATGTTTTAAAAGTTCTACAGTTCTGGAATAATGCTTTTTACTTTCTCTATATGCACTATGTACATAGTGTATAGAGAAGGTAATGCACTCCACCCAAAAAATTGATACCGAGATTTCAACGGAAATATATGTTTTAGGGTCCCCTTTATCTAAAAATAGCATTTTCTGAAAAAGGTCCGTGTGTGTGTGTCCATGTGTCTGTGAACACGATAACTCAGAAACGAAAAGTCTGTAAAATACCAAACTTGGTACTTAAGTTTATTATCTTCTAGGGATGTGATACGATAATTTTAAGAAAAATCCCCCCACTCACAACTACCCTTTACATGAAACATTTTCGAAAATTTTGATTTTCTCAAAAATGGCTCTAACGATTTTGATTAAAAGTTATTATATTAAAGATGTTTACGTGACGAATACAATGTATATCTTCAACTTTCTGGGAATAGCCTCTGAAGAGTACTTTATTCTGGATGAATTTTGCGGAACTTTGAATAGCTGCTAAACCGTTAGTTATGGACAAAAACTTACATCATGAAAAATTTAGAGCACCTAAAACACACAATTTATGCTATATACATTTTTTTCGCGGAGTTCATCCTTTTTAAGACATTCCTTGCTTTTGGTTTCTGCTTTGAAAAACGTATGTTTTTCTCATACAGGAATTTGTCAACTTCTGTCCATATTAACAAAGGAACTTCAGTGACATAGCAACCAGCTTTTAGCTATCATTTTAACATGTGGTACTCCCTTATTTCGCTTCTACTTACAAGGAAGCAAGTAATAAAACTATTTCTGCTATTTTTTTCTTGATTAGCATGAAGTAAATGGAAGCATTTTAACAATGATTTGTTGCAGAGATGTAGAAAAAGTCATTACAATGGAACACATCAGATTTTTAATCTATCACTTATAATTCGTATACAATTGCTTTCGTAGATATACATTGCATTTGCCATATAGCAGTGAATATACACATTATTTAAGTCAAAGTCGTTAGAGCCGTTTTTTAAGAAAACCGTAATTTTCGAAAAATGTTCTATGTTGTTTCAATGGCACTATAAAAATGACACTATAATGTAACAGAAGACACAATATTTAAGGTCTATGAAGCAATTTGGTGTCAAAACTGTTTTGGTGGAACGAAACTTGGATCAGGGAGAGAAAAATAAAATTAAATTGGAAGCAAGTAAAATGATATTGTTAAGAGCAATTGCTGGCTATAGGAAAATACACCACCAAGATGTGAAAATATAAAAAGGGAAATATTTACAATTTATATATATATATATATATATATATATATATATATATATCTGTGTGTATGTGTATTTTATTATGTATGGATAACATCAAAGGGTATAAAACCAAGTAGATAATTCAGGCACAGAGATTAGACATAGAGTGATCACTATTTCATTTTAAAAGTTATAAAACGATAGAGATAGGAAATATTGGAGGACCCAAAAGTTATGGCATAAACAAGATGTATTGATTGCTATAGACAATGTCTAATGTGTGAAGGAAAAAGACTAAAAGACAAGGACTTCAGTGCGTCTTCGTCAGAACCATTTACTCAATTACTCTACGTTCCTTTACGCAGTGGTGAGAGATCACTTAGGGGTGTTTAACCCAACTCTTTACTACCGCGAATGGAAATTTAGGGGCATGTCAGATGCTGCTGGCAGGCGCAGAAGACGCGGAAGGGATAGGGTAAATTTCTACTTAAAGGCGAGACAGCTGAGACCTGAGAAGGTTGATAGGAAGAGATGAAAAGTGATTATAATATTGTAGATATATTTTATATCAACCTTTTCGGTCATTGTTTTGTGGTGTTAGCATTGTGTGCATATATTTCACTCAAGTGTATTTGTATACTATAATAAGGTACATTAATACATGGGAATTTAATATGCTGTATCTGAATATCTTTGTCCTTTTGTTTTCGTGTTCACTCTTTTTAGTTTTTAATATTGCTTACTATTTTGTGTATTGCAAAAGCACGTACGGCCTGTGGGCCTGTACGATTTATGAAGATGTTGGTATGTCAATAAATGCACTTATTCATTCATATTCATTCAAGGGGTTTACTTATAAGTAATTAATAAAAAGACCGGAATTAAAACAGTGAAGTTTCTTCTATTTTGCAATTTCAGCCGAGATTGTTTAATACGTCACATACAATTTTAAAAGAATATCGTGAGTTCGCCACGGTCCATACTTCTTCAGTTCTTTTGCACAATTGAGTCCTTCGGCTTGATGGCATCTCCTCCCTTCGATTCACTATGCTGCTCCTTAAGGGTAGGTTTGACGAACTTGAAGATCTTCTGGTTGTCCATTTTCATGTCGAAACTCATTACCTCTTGTTTGAATCTATGTATAAAAATATTTGCTCACGTTATCAATCCTAATACAGTCCTACTTGATTTTATTAAAGAAACGATCCAGTTAATTTCATGATTTGTATCCGAAAAATCTGATGACAATGCCGATTTGTCTAATGTTTATTTTGTGTGTGGTTTGTGTTCTTTCACTGTAGCATATTCACTTGGAGGGGGAGGAATATAAACAAAAATATAATCACATAAAATGAAAATGGTTTTGGTAAATCTTTAATGGATAAAAGGATTAAAAAATACATAATAAAAAAAGAAGAAAACTAAAAAGATTACTACATTAATTTCAGCAAAGGTAAACTCATATATAAAAAATTAACATTTCATCCTGGGGCTGCTAAAACTTTAAAAAACTATTTTGCATCCTAAAAGCATCTATAATATCAGTTAAAATCAAAATATATTGAACAAATACCACATAATAAAAATCCGGTATATAGAAAATTGAATGTTCACAATGTGGAAAAAACTGATGCGTTTCACTCACATGACTTTTTCTAACTGTTCTATAAAAACTCCTTATAAAAGACTATTTTTATATACGTCATGCTAATCAAGATAAACATTGCCAAAATTGGTCTTATTACTTATTTCTTTGTAAATAGAAGCGAAATAAGGGAATATATTAGGATAAAGCGATAGTAAAATCTTTTAAAAGCCGGTCCCTAAGTGAAACAATTGAAATTTGGTTCTGGTTACTTACTAGTACTTGAGAAATGCTCGATTAAACGGTAATTTTTGGGTGGAGGAATTCCTGAAAACCTCCATATAAGCTACCTTGGAAGATACTGAACTTCAATGCCCAAACTGGTAATTATTTAAGCGACATATACACATACACACACATGGATATTTTTCTAAAAATGATTTGATTACTCAGGGGGTCTTTAAAACACCTATTTCCAATGAAATTTTGATATCGCCTTTTTTGGTGGATATTATACCTTTTCTACCTTCTATATACTACTGTGTCAAGAAAGTTCCGTGAATTTGCCAATGAAACACAAAATGAATTATTCATCCAATTTAATGTTATCGCCTTCGAAGTAGGTCCCTTCTTAAATTATACATTTATGCCAATAATCCAATCATCAAAACATTTTTTGTAGGCACTTTTAGGAATCGATGTCAATTGTCGCCGCGAATTTTCCTTTGTCTTCTATCGACTGAAAACGTGTGCCTCGAAGTGGTAACTGGAGTTTTGGAAAGAGAAAGAAATCAGCAGGAGTCAGATCAGGTGAATGCTGTGGTTGTTCGATGAAATTTGTTGAGTTTTTGGGCAGTAATTCGTTCACAATAATAGACTTGTGAGCTGGTGCGATATTGTGGTGCAGAATCCATGAGATGTGGTTCCACAAATCTGGCCTTTTTCGCCGTATTTGTTCTTTCAAAAACCGCATAACACTCAAATAATAGTCTTTATATACCATCTGACCTTCTGGCAAGAACTCTGAGTGCGCGAAATCGCGATAATCAAAAAAAAAAAACTGTGTACATGACCTTCAGTTTTGATCGAGTTTGACGTGCCCTTTTAGGTTTCGGTTTAGTTGGAAGGCGCCATTAGGAAGCTTGTTGACTGGTTTGAGTGTCAAACTCGTAAACCCACGTCTCATCACGAGTTACAATGCGTTTCATGATTGTGGGGTCGGAACTGGCTCGTTCTAGCATGTCTTCAGCAATCCTTATGCGATTGAGCTTTTGTAGAAAATTCAAGCCTTTCGGAACTAACCGAGCTGCAACGCGTGTCATGCCCAAACAGTAGTTTAAAATGATACGAATCGATTCGTGAGACAAAGTTCAGCGGCAATCTCTCTCAGACCTAAATGACGATTTTCAGACACCATTTTCTTCACTTCAGTTCAGTTGAAACCGCTGATGACCGACCAGAGCGAGGCAAATCTTCCACCACGATTACTTTTAAATTCACTGTACCACTCATATGCACGTGTTTTTGATAAATTCGTTTCACCGTAAGCCCTCTGTAACATTTTCAGCACACGAAATACATCGGCAATGCAAAATTTGGGACAGAATCTTTGTTCAATATTTGTATCCATCGTAAAATCGCAAATCACCTTTGAGATGAACGAACAAAATGGCGTACTGTAAACAAACTAAATGACAGACAACGATCAAACTCCGCGTGTGTATAGAGGAAAGTTGTACCAACTTATCGACAACAATAATTTAATCCCCTTCTAAACAGGATTTTTAAATGATCAATTCCCGGTACTGTCTTGACAGAATGTACATTGTGGATACGTGCTAGAGAAAGTAAAAAAAAAGACAAAATAGCTAAAATCCTCAGGCTGATCATAATATTTTAGCATATCTCTCAAAAGAAATAGCTATGTTACAACGGTAACTCCAACTTCTACTACGAGTTATGAGCAGAAAGAAAATGTGTATTTACTTATGATATGAATAATGTTGATCTTTATTGTTTTACATATTACATTTATAATTTCTGGAACAAAATTAATATAATGTAAGTATAAACTGGGAAAAAACATTAATACTTTACATTCTATAAATATCCAGAAACAAACAGAAATAATTTTATTCAGTTCTAATTATCAAATGCCGTTATGGATATAAACAGCATTTATGCATGAAACAAAGGTCATGCAGCAAACAGTGGATATTTCTTTCTTTTTAGGACGGTTATTGCTAGTGCCGTGTTTTCCTTCCAGGAAGAAGTAAACAGCAATATAAAGTAAGAAACTTTCCCTTTAGCTCTCAAAGAGCAGAAAAAGATTTGCCATCGGCGCTCTGGAAGGATGTTAATATGAAACTCTGATAAAATGCCTGGGCGTAAACATGTTTGTTTTAAAGTAAATAAAGATTCCATGCTTCTGGCGCTCGCAGAAACGTAAAAAGAATTTCAACTCTCATTGGTTACCGGGAATACCAAGAATTCAGTACCTACACTTTATGCTTTCGTTTATACCCAAAACTTTGTTCTCATATCGTGTTTAATTTCTGTTTTCTCCTACGGCCGCAACACTAGAAAATTAATTACAATTTCCCTCTTACTCTTGCAGTATTTCATACTTACTGTAAAAGTTTTGTATACGTGATGATTATTATCTTTGCTTTCTTCACCAGTTTCTTCCATATTTATTACATTTCTTTTATGTTCTTCGTGTATTTAAGTGCTTTTCAACAGTCAGGATGAATTCACACTACATTAAGCGTTTATCACAAACAGTTTGCTACTTATTAATATTATTGTAATCATATTATCATGTTAATCATTCACATTGATATTTCCTGAAATTTCTTCAATGGTTGTACAACTCCCTCAGATATCGGCGCTGTATAACTTTGACTAACAAGGAATTTAACAAATATCTTTATTGGCTCAACAGTTAGTTACAAACAAAGCTTCAAAGGCACTGCTCCAAATAGTGCACATAACGTTTGGACACATAGTTTACGCGTCCACTACGTGCCAACACTCCAGTCGCTCACGATCCACTCCAGTTCATAGCTCACTGCAATTCTTCTTCCTTTTTATAGCGGGAAAATGACGTCACAGATGCACCTGGAAGCTTCCAAAAGCCACAATCGAGTAGCATCGAGAATCGCGTTCCAGAAGGTTCCGGTTCAATCTGGTCCTGTTTATATAAGGTTTTGTTTCCAAGGTCTCCAACTGCGATGTCTCACATTTCAGTTCCACTATCGCATACCACAGCGAATCTGAGAGCGGTCACGCACACGCACTGCATTGTCACGAAGTGTCTCGTCGATATCGAAATAACATTAATTACAATGGAAACGTCAGATATAATCAATATTTTGCACCAATTTTAGCGGTAATCATACATATTGGTGAGCCCTATAGATAGTGGTGTAGTAATGAATAGGACAGGAAACACCGGTATAACATAATGAGTGCCTATTCTAATCCATTTAACTGCAGCACCTATTATTAAGCAAGTTTGTGGGTCCTAGTGTAGAAATCTGTTAAACATAAATGTAAACGACAATAAGCGCATTGTTATCTGGAATACAGAAGATTCAAGTTACTAAACACCCAACTGCACAGCTGCATCATTTATCCAATGCGCACATTGACGTTTGCATTTCTGTTTAACAGATTTCTCCACTAAGACCCGAATATGGTGCTCCTGTGTGGGGAGACACCATAAAAAAAGCAAGCTAACCTGAAGAAATTTCAAAGAGTACAGAGAGTAATTAATATAAAAATCTAACTGTGTTACATTCATATAACTTTTTCTACATCTCTAAAATAAATTACTGTTAAAAAGTTTATTCTTCTATTTACATAATGTTATTCGAGAAAAAATTGGCAAGAAGAGTCATATTACTTGCTTCCTTATACGTAGAAGCAAAATAAGGAAGTAACATAGCCTAATCGATAGTCAATCTTTTAAAAGATGGCTTCTATGTGTTTGAAGTACCTTTGTTTGTATGGACAGGAGTTGACAAATTTCTGTACGAGAAAAATACAAGTATTTCAAGCTAAAACTAATAACAAGGAATATCTCAAAAACGTCAACTCCACGGAAAAAATTAAATGGTAACGTAAATTGTGTTTTAATGAGATTTATATTTTTTGTTGAGTAAGTTTTTGCCAATCTCTTATGATTTACCAGTTATGTAAAATTCCGCAATATTCATCCAGAATAAACTTGTCTTCACAGGCAATTTCCAGAAAATTCAAGATACAATTTTGTCCTTATAAATATCTTTAATATACGATATTTTAATCAAAATCTTTATAGCAATTTTTGAGAAAATCAAAATTTTCGAAATTGTTTCCACGTATAGGGTAGTTTCGGGTGGGGAGATCTTCTTGAAATTCTTCGTGTCGCATCCTTGGAAGATACTGAACAGTTTGGTATTTCAACGACTTTTCGTGTTTTAGGTATGCTGCCCACAGACACATACACATGGAATTTTTTCCTAAAAATGCTTTTTTTTGATTCAGAGAGACCCAAAAAAATGTATTTCCGGTGAAGTCTCGGTATCGAATTTTTGGGTGCATTACAATAACTTTTTTATAGACTATGTACATATTACGTGAAGAGAAGGTAAAATGGGAAAGGGATACAGAACAATTTCATTCAAAGCCTCTTGTGTGATGGTTGAAGTACCTCCAATAGGATTTGTAATACAGAGAAGATAAACCTTTATAGAATAAAGCATAACTTAGAGTAAGAGAACAGGAATGCGAAATGCCAGAGAATGGCCACACACATCTCCACTAGAGAAGATAGCCGACATTAATGACGCAACACAACCCATAGAGATCTACGCAGATGGCAGCAAAATCGAAGACAAAGTCGAAGCTATATATGTGGAGAAAATTAGAAGAAACAACTTAAATACAGATTGCATCCTAGCTGTTCAAACAACCAAGATGAAGCCATGCCCATTCTTAAGTCTCTGGAACAAGTGCACCGATTATACCAACAGCAATACCCAAGTGACCATACATACACACAGAAAAGTGACTCTCGCCTCTCTTGAACTCAACTCCATATATTCCCCTTTAATTGAAAAAATAAGGAACACGATTCGAAAACTTACAGAAGAAAGTTGGACAGTAGACTTCGAATGGGTAAAGGCGTACATAGAAATAGAAAGTGCGGACAGTCTCGCCAAATAGCAGCTCAAAACCACGAGCTACCCATAGTTTACAACAAAATACCTGCAACAACAATAGCCTCCGAATTGAGAGCACAATACACAGAAAGGAACCAAATGTAGACAATTTTCCCAAGCATAGAACCAAGACTATAATCTAGGAGAACAGATAATAGATCATATGACATATGACTACAAATTACTGAATAGACAACGCACGACAGGCAGGAACTGGCCAACTTCCGACAGTGTACTAATAACAAAACACACCAAGGCATTCTATAGACTCGTGAATTTAATAAATATACTTTGAGAAATAACACAAATGTTAAAAAAAATGGAACCAAAATATAAAAGGAATCTGAAATCAAAGACTATAAACAGCAAAAATTGAGAACCTTCTTAAGTAATTTAATATCTTTGGAATTATTAAACATGTAACGGTGATTTTTAAAAATTACTTTTAACAATTTCACTTGTTGCATTACATGTTTAAAAGATACACACTTGATTCAATAGAAATATAACACTAAAAGAAAACTAAAACTTGTAATATTACTTTTTAATGAAGCATGCTATATTAAATAAATACAAAAGATACCTACATTAAATGGGACAGAATACTAATTATGTTATACATGTGATTCTTGTCCTATTCATTACAGCATTATCTATAAGGCTCACCGACATGCATAATTTGACAGCTAAAATTGGTGCTGTAAGTATTGAGTGCACCTGACGATCCAATCATAATTAAGTTTATTTCAATATCCATGACACACTGTGGGAATGTACTTTTTTTTATTGCAAGAAAACTCTTTTGTACAATTAGGTACAATGCAGTTGAGCTAATTAGACACACAGAACAGCATGTAATATGTGGTTGGGGTACCATCCAGCGATGAGCCCAAAGAAATAGTACAAAGATACAAAGAAAGCAGCACAGAAAATAATAAAATAGCTAAATGTTCAGTCGCAGATCGGAGTGCCAGCGGCGCTTCAGTCTTCGTCGTTGAGGTTCAGGAGGAAGATAAATATGGCGGAGAAGAGGATTGGTGTGGCGCAAACAGGATCGATGAGCCTCTTGTAGCTGATGCGGAGGACACACATTACCTCCGGCAGGCCTATGTCAGCGTGCAGAGTTGAGTTGCGCACGTACCATGGAGCGCCAGTCATGAGGTGGAGAAAACGGTTCTGTGTGCGCTGGAGTTTGATGGTCTGTGACGGAGCGGCAGAACCCCATATCACACAGCTATATTGCCACATGGGTCGAATTAAGGAGGAGTAGACAAGACGCTTGTACCGCAAAGGCAATGGCGAGGAACCGGACACAAGATGATGGACGTCGCGGATGCGATGACGAATCCTCTGCACTAGACTAGAGAGATGGGGGACCCCAAGTAAGACGGCTGTCCAAGATAAGGCCGAGGTACCTTATAGAAGTCGCGGTGGGTATCTCGTCCCAT
Source organism: Hymenopus coronatus (assembly GCA_030762935.1). NCBI lineage: Eukaryota > Metazoa > Arthropoda > Insecta > Mantodea > Hymenopodidae > Hymenopus > Hymenopus coronatus. The sequence goes on from CM060894.1 coordinate 79,076,253, forward strand.
TGAGAGAAATGGGATGATGGGTCACGTTCGTTTTGTAGGTGAACTTCACAACACAGGATTTATGAGCGTTCATAGTCACTCTCCAACGTTGGCACCAGGAGTGAATTTGGTTGCAGAAGTCCTGAAGGCGGCTTGCCACCGTAGCACAAGTACCCACACTTAGCGCCGCCACATCGTTGGCATAGTGAGCAGTGGTGAGTTGCGGATGACTAGGAAAATCCGAGACAAAAGCCAGGTATAATAAGGGGCCCAGTACGCTCCCTTGCGGCACACCAGAGGAGATAGGAAGGGCCTTGTAAAATGTACGATCATGCTTAACGGAGAAGGTGCGATTGCGCAAATAGGTCTGTACGAGGCGGAAATAAGTGTCCGAGAGATGCGGTTTGAGTTTGAATAACAATCGTACCAAACTTTATCAAAGGCCTTCTCCGTATCCAAAAACAGTCCTATGCATACAGATTGACGCTCATAGGAATCAAGAATAGCGTCAACGACACGATGGAGCTGTTGAGAGCAGGAGTGAAGAGAGCGAAATCCAAATTGGGTGTCAGGGATAATCGGTGTGAGCTGAGGCAAAAGACGAGGCAGAAGGGGACGTTCGAAGATTTTGGAGAGTAGTGGGAGTAAACTAATAGGACGATAAATGAGGGGATCACTCTTGACTTTATCAGGTTTGGGAAGAAGGATAACTGTAGCGTGTTTCCATTGATGAGGAATATGAGCTGTGCGGAGGATAGCATTGTAGATTTGCGTCAACAAAACCAGCGCATTCCGGGGTAAATGAAGGAGTAAGGGTTGCACAATAAGATCAGGACCGGGAGCTTTGTGAGCTGAAGAGCGAGCGATGATGTTTTTAACTTCAGCAGGGGTAAAGAAGTGGCGGAAAGGAGTGAGCAACAAAGGTTGCGTGAGTTCTTCCTCCACACGATGACCAAAGTCCGCGTCCAGCACAAGATTCGGGGAAAACTGACGTTCCAGGATTTCTGGGCACAAATTTACCTTTTCAAGTGGCGTAGAAAACCAGATGTTCCCAACCTTAAGAGGCGGCATGGCAGCAGAAGGACGTGTCAAAGTTTTAGTCTTCTGCCATAGTGACCCATCACTGGCGTTTAAATCTTGTAGTCGGTGTTCAGCAGCAGTGCAGCGTGCAGCACGTAAGGCAGCCTTCAGCTCCCGAGTAGCGCGATTAAAATTGGTTTTGTGAAGCGGGTAACGCGTGCGTTCCCAGAGTTTCCGACAGTCTCTCTTGATGGAGTGCAGTAGACGGATCTCGGGAGAATAGAATGGCACAAAACGAGGAGGACGAAGATCCTGGAGAGTACTGCTGGCAAGGTTAGCCGCACACTGGATATTGCGAGTCAGGGTAGAAACAGCACATCTTAAGTGGCACAGTCGCAATAGTGAGATCGGCAAGCAAAGAGGTGTACAAAGGCCAGTCAAAAGGATGGCGTATCAGGGATGGGGGTAAGTCTTTGTACTTCGCACCATCGGAGAGAGTGAGCAGGACTGGTAAATGATCGGAGCTCAGATCATGAACAACGGAGAGACGTGAACAATGACGGGAAATATTACGTCCAATGAAGATATCCAGCACGTCCGGAGTCGTACCATTGTGTGGGTAAAACGTAGGTTCAACAGGAGAAAGTACGTCTATGTGTAACTGATGGATTGCAACGTGTAAAAGTTTACCCCTAGGATTAGATAAGTTCGAAACCCATAGAGGATGTTTGGAGTTAAAATCGCCGCCGACCAAGAAGGGGCCCTGGAAAGGATGAACAAGACCCCAGAAGTCGGTGAGACTGACATGATTCTGAGGCGCAGAATAGAAAGAACCAACTTGAATGCTTGCGGAAGTAGTAGACAGCTGAATACGAGCAACCTGGAAGGAGTCCTCTAGAAGGGGCGGAAGAATGTACCTTCTAAGCGGAATGTGGTTAGCTTCTTTATTTAAGTTCGTGGTTAAATGGGGCACGACCACTGGGTCTCAAGGGAATCTGAACAATACGCTCAACTTAACTTACCTTTAATATAAAGAGTAATAACCATACAAATAAATCTCAAATAGAAAATCTAACATAGAATTGAAATGAGTTTGTAAATATTGAAAAATTTTACGATTTTAGCATTAAAACACAGTATTAAAACTGCTAAAACGCTCGAAAACTGTATATAGAATTAGAATTTAACTTAAATCATATAAATAATTAAGAAAGAATCTATCATTTGAACCTTTACATTAAATAATTCAATGATTGAGTCAAGTATGTATGTATGATTGGTTTTGATAGTAACATAAATAAAGCTGCCTAATTATAAATGCTTTCTCTTTCAATTATGTTTTTCAATACAAATAACATAACTCAATAACACAACAGTCCACAAGGGTCCCTTGGCCTACCGCCCGGCCGCTGCATCCCCCACTCTTCCCGATGGCGTCATGAATGGGGTGCACTGCTGAAGTGTGAGACGTGATCAAATCGTCCCGGCCGATTGATGCGGTCTTCTCGATCTGGAGCCGCTACTTCTAATCAAGCAGCTCCTCAATTAGCCCCCCAGGGACCTCACCCCGGACCAGTTCTCCCAGCGGGGGAAAATTTCCCACGCCGGTACCGGAAGTCGCCGTGCTACCGCGCAATATAAATACAATTCCCAAATATATACATAATAATATATTTAATACTATGGAATCTTTACAATACGTTCCTGCAAGGTCTGCTAATGTGACATATCCTGTCAAAGGAACCGAATGCACCAACACTTACTTTTACCTTTGCTAAAATCTTAACATACGTATGTATTGAAGCCAATAGAGAGAAAACTACCTCTTTGTACTGTCATATTACAATATTAAATACATTTATATTGTACTTTTTGCCAATTGCCACACATTCTTGTTGAAATAAAATTCAATGTTGATAATTTAATTATTTTTCTCACATAAGCAGTGTGTAGGACAGGAGTTGGATAGATAGAGTCAGACTTAAAAATTCAATGCCATAGCTGGGTCTCTAGCCGGTTGCTCTACATTGAGCTACCATGACAACATGCCGGTACGTCATTAAATTTTTCAACTGACTCGCATGTTTCGCGGTAAACAATAAGGTGGTCTAAAATTATTTTGAGATGACATACCCCAATAGCCGGCATGTTGCCAGTGGTAGACCAACCGGCTAGAGACCGGGAGATTCGTGGTTCAAATCCCGGCTATGGCATTGAATTTTTTAGTCTGGCTCTTCACACGGCTTGTGTGAAAAACAATTAAATCGATAGGTTTCTCTTTCTTTAATCTCGGTAGAATCACCCTATCAGTTGTGCTTCGCTCTACGCGACCTCTTATTGGATTGAACAAAGTTAGCGGCGAAAGAGATGGGAAGCGTAAGCATTTCACCTTAGTGGCCTTAAACCACTCATTAGATGTGTTCTTCTGTATTAATTGTATGTCCAAAATCTGGCTCTCAAATTCTAACCAATGAACAGAAGTAGGTTATTGTATCTGAAATGAAGGAACGAGAGGTGCAAGTCAAACATTGTGTGGAGGGATTGCCTGGAATTACCTTTTAAACATTGCTCTTTGTAATGTATACCATTTGAAAGGAACAAAGGACATGGAAAACAAACTGAAAACTATTGCCCTTATTGAGCAAGAGCACAAGTTAGAGTAATATGGAGTATTTCTAAGAACAGCGGCAAACTGTTGGAAGAAATACGACAAAAAGGGTTACTGAACAAGTTTACTATTACAAACAAAAGCTAAAAATCGTGGTAAAGAACCGAGTTACAAATGCACCATGTAAAAGGTTACAATTTCGTATTCCTTGAAAAGACTTCGCAGTCTTATTATTTTCTCTATACGCACTATGTACATAGTGTATAGAGAAGGTATTGTAATGCACCCAAAATTCGATACCGAGATTTCACCGGAAATACATGTTTTGAGACACCCTGAATACAAAAAAAGCATTTTTAGAAAAATGTCCGTGTGTGTGTCTGTGGGCAGCATAGCTCAAAAACGAAAAGACCGTTTAATACCAAACTTTGTATTTAAGTTCAGTATTATCCAAGGATGTGACACGAAGATTTTCAAGAAAATTCACCTACTCTTCACACGGAAAAATGTTCGCAAATTTTGATTTTCTAAAAAATTGCTCTAACAATTTTGATTAAAATATCGTATATTAAAGATATATACCTGACACATAATATGTATATCTTGAATGTTCTGGGAATAGCCTCTGAAGACTACTTTACCCTGGAGAAATTTTGCATATCTGCTAAACCTTAAAAGATGGACAAAAACTTACACACAAAAAATGTAGAGCATGTTAAAACACACAATTTATGTTTTATACAATTTTTTCGTGGAGTTGGTCGTTTTTTTTTAGATGTTCCTTGATTTTGATTTCAGCTTTGAAAAAATTATACTTTTCTCATACAGGAATTTGCCAACTCGTGTCCATACAAACAACTTCAGTCACACATCAACCAAGTTTTGGCTTTCACTTTAACCTATGATACTCTTTTTGGGCTTCTACTTACAAGGAAGCAATTATTAAGACTATTTCTGCTAATTGTTTCTCGATGAGCATGAAGTAAATAGAAGAATAAGCTTATTAACAATATTTTGTTACACAGAAGAAGAGAAAGTCATGTGATTGGAACACATCAGACTTTTTTTTTTACCATTTTCTTGACAAAATCGGATAACAAAACATTAAAATTAGGGTAATTTTGTAAAAAAAAACTCGTAATAGAGAGCGCAGTGCCATGATTAGAATCCGAACAACAATATTCAGTTCCCCTTGCCACTGCTGTACCATCTGAGCTACAAAGTCGAGGCTAGCAGCTTTTGTGATTTTCCATGAGACTCGAAGTCTCCCAGAAAAACGCAAGGCTTCTCAACTTCTCTTGAGATAACTATCATAACCTAATGTCAAACAAATTACATAGTTACTTCTTCATTCTCATCCTAGCTTTCCACCTTAGAGAAGAACAATCAATAAAATTTAAACATTTTGAAACTATATGCGTAAGCTTTCACGGCTGGTTTCCATACTTTTAAAATTTAAACATTTCGGGCTCTTTTGCCATGGTCTGTAGGTTAAAATATATTTAATTAAGTAGAAATATTTTAACTAAACATATTTTAACCTACAGACCACGGCAAAACAGTCGGAAAATTTTAAATTTTAAAATTTTGAAACTGTTTTGCACCCTATTCATGCCGAAAGATTTGCGAATCAACGAATGCCTAGAACTAGGTGGAGCCCATGAATGTGGTAGGACTGCCCTAAAAATCCTTACGAACTTAACTCAAGGCTCACTAATTGGCACTTTTTTTTTCTACACTTACCATGCATAATAGAAAAAGTATTGCATTCCACCCAAAAACTATATACCTAGATTTCATTGGAAAACATGTTTTGAGAATCCCTCAATAAAAAGCATTTTAGAAAAACGTCCATGTGTGTATCTATGAGTGTATGTGTGGGCAGTATAGCTCAAAAACGAAAAGTTGGTTAAATATTAACTTGGTATTTATGTTTAGTAACTTTTAAGGAGGCGACACGAATACTTAAGAAAAAACCCCACCCTAAACTACTCTTTAAATGGAAACATTTTTGAAAATTTTGTTTTTCTCAAAGATGGGTCCAACAATTTTAATTAAAATACCGTATATTAAACATATTTACATAACAAATAAAATGTATATCCTGAATTTTCTGGGAACAGGGTCTGGAGCCTCTCTATTCTGGATGAATTTTGTTGAATTTTGCAGAACTATAAACCGTAAGTGATACACAAAAACTTACTACACAACATGTGTAGATAGCGTAAAAACTCGCACACAATTTGTCATACACGTATTTCTTGTAGTATTGAACGTTTCCGAGGTATTCGTTGTTATTGTTTTTTTTTTTTTTTTTTTTTACTACGTGAACTCTTTACATACAGGTGTCGCCCTCCTGGTGTAAAGGTTACTGTGCTAATTTTGTATAACTAAACCCGGCGGATAACAATGGATATTTTGGGTTTGCGTCGGAAGGGAAGTAAAGCCGTTGGTCCCGTGTCTTAGTTTTATGGCAAGTTAAAGAACCTTAAGCCTAATAAAGAGGACTCTGAGCAAAATTTAGCGGTATTTCATGCCCAATATAGAATGAGACGCTGAGAATCACAGCAATTAAGACATCCATAAATAAAACCCCATTTCCGACTACCTCCGTGGCCGAGAGATCAGCGAGTTGACTTCTCACCCGGGGCTCCCGGGTTCGATTTCCGGCTGGGGCTGGGAATTTTTCTTTAACCAGAATTTTTCCATATCCACCACAGAGTCTGAAAGTATGAATGTGAGAGTGAATGTGCGTGTGTTTAATAATATAAAACTGCTTAATATAATGTTTTATACCTACAGTAATACGAGTCGTTTCACAAACCAAAGCCCCCGTTATGAGTACCGAAGTTAAAGGGGACTATACAAATGAAACAATTTAAAAACAACAACAATTTCATTGCCAATGCTTTCCTTTTGTTTATGTTTACTGCTGTCCATGCAAAGCAAAACAAACTTCTATTGTTTCACATAGCGATCAGATTTTAAAATATTACACTATCGCTCTAGCCTAGTATACCTCACTTCTTCTCACAAAAAAGCAAGTAATATGACCAGTTCTGCTAATGTTTATCTCCATAAGCATGATGTGGATAAAAAAAAATTTTGTAAGTTTATATGTGGAACAGCTAGAGAAAGTTATGTGAATGGAACATCAGGTTTTATAACAATTTTGTTTTCAGAATAGGTAGAAAAAGTCGTGCGAATGGAATACTTTTCTTATTATTTTATTTTACATCTTTTCTCGCTACTACACATGATAGAGATTGTGGAAGTACACCATACACTACTGAGACCAGATATGCAGAACTGTGAAGCACAGAAATGCATTTTAAAACTGCTTAAGGGTAACGTGAACAAGCCCGCTCTTGTATGCTTAAATTAGTTTCTTGATTATACTGGAAGGTCTTGCCCAGCCGCAGGGATCCAGTCTTATTAAACCCAGTGTAATGATCTACCATCGCCAAACGCCTCTGATGTATGTCAGAGGTCTCTTATTATCCATTCTGGAGCACTTGCTTGCTGTATTTTCATCACATTTCTCCAACAGTGGAATTAGTATCAGATAGAAAAACACTGCTCTGTTTCCATTATCTTTGGTCGCAACCAACATTATGCGGGACGAGCCAGACGTAGGAACTGGGTCGTGGAGTGCTGCAGACGGAATAAGAATATATGTTGCCTTTTTCATTAACAATTCTATTCAGGGCAGAGTCACGACTGAGGTAGTCCCCATCAGCTCTATAGTCTTCTGCTCAAAGTCCTATTAGAGCCGGAATGACATTACATCACTTATAACCCTTTGCGTTTGATTTGAGATGGGAGGTTCTTTTTCTTTCTTTGTTTTCTGTCTTTTGTTTGTTTAAACACATGGTCTTTTGTTATCACCCAGAGTATATCAGGTAGGCTTCATTTGTCACCTTTTTGGTCGACTCAAACCTCTGTTTCTCTTTGGAGCTATCTTGACCAGCCTGGTGCTGTGGGTTTTGTGCATTAGAAAATTCCATTCCATCTCTTTTCTTTTTTATGAATTATCTAACGTACGTAATATTCCATTGCTGTCTCGCATTTGCATTTTGCACTCTGTCTAATCTGTTTTTCCATTTTAATTAATTTCGTTTAGTACAATGTTAAGATATTTACGTTTTATATTCCCTTTGTTTTATGACAATTAGCTCAGAATTTATTTATTTTATTTATTTTGTGTCGTTATTATTTTTAAATAGTATTGATTATTTTTTAAAGTTCGGATACTGCTGTACTCATGATCTGTTCTGACTTTTATTTTCCCACTACTTACCTATAGGAAGTAGAAAAAGCACTGTATTTCCACCCAAAAATTGGAGATTCACGAGAGTCATAGATTTTTGATCTACCGGGCGCTCCTCGACTACCGCGCTTCTTGGAACCATGACGTCATCTTTCAGAGTCACATGCGTACCCCAGTATGTCCGTGGAAACCACGGAGCGCCATCTCGCCTCTGCCAAGTCGCAGGACCTTCCTATCTCCTAAAAATTGTGGCTCCTGAGGGCATCCAATCCCAATATTGCTTATTTGGCCACTCTCGCGATGAACATCCACAGCTTTACGATGCTGCATCTCAAGGACATTTCCAGCAAGAACTTCTTCTCCACCAGCAGGATGTCACCCAATGCCGTCACTATCTTGAAGGGCCGATTCGGTTTCCTTATCAGTAAGCCATGTCAGGTGGGATTACTGTCACCTGCACCTTTGTCCACTAGCATCCGCCACAGCTTCCCTCTCATCCACAGCGTGGAGGCGGCGATGACTCAGTTCGCCTCTCGTCATGGATCTTATTCGTTTGTCGCCTGCCCGTCTATTTGGTTGTGGACAGAGCTTTACTAGATCCCCCCTCCCCATCGTCAGCATCCCCAAAATATACACTTTGGCGCTTGTAGGCTCGGTTGGGTTCAATCCTTCGCCATCTGTTCCTTGTGGGGTGACGGCTGGCCACACTTCCAACAAAAACTACTGAAAGATTTTCTTTGATGTCCCTGGGTTGAACATCTGTCGAACCAAATATTTCTAATCCTCCAAGCCTGTTCTAGCCGCCTCCATTCTTAACGTGGCTGTTAAGAGTTTCGCAGATGGACTTATAATCGCCGAGCATCAGACGCTGTCATGTCTTTCGTCACGCACCCCGTCGACGTACGACAGGTGACTTTCTTTGGGAGACATAACTGGGTGAAAGTTTCTTCACTGCTTTGTTCACTGGTGACCTGCAGCGTTGTTGCTGCCTCGACTTGTTGACTGTGATAGGTTGCACCCAGGTGATGATACCTGAAGCTGTTCTAGCGGTCTCTCGGATGTCCCCCGATTTATAGATTGCATTTAAAACTGAAGTATGACTATCAGCTATCTCGCTTCCTCTTCTGCCGACCAACGGATGTAGGTAGCGGTTATGTGGCAGCGAACTGTCCGGGGAAGGCTCCGGAAGTTGACGTTACATCGCACTTCTGTGGCTTGACGCGCGCAGATATGTCACATCTGGCGTCACGAACTTAAGATTTTTTATGTCTAGCGTTGAGCATTTCTTTCACCAAGTCAATTATCTCTTTGGCGCTGCCATCAAACCTTTCTTCCAGAACCTTAAGCTGTTCCCCGAAGTTCTGCAGGGTGTTAAGGAATTGGCCATGTTATTTCACATATCCAACGAGTACCTCACGTTTTCTCTACACCGGTATGTCGTTCAACTGTTTTGGTCAATAGCTCCGTCATCATTTGCCTCACCTTCAATTTCTTCATCCCCGATTCCATCTTTTGATTTATCTACTCCATACCATAATTTATTGTCATCTTCTTTAATACCGAATTCAATGTTATTTCACTTCCCATCTTTTTTAACTTCTGCAGTAGTGTTTAAGCATTTCGCGGCTTGTGCATTCCATTGCTGACACCAATGCGTTAAATGAGAACATCACTTTCTGCTAAATTCACTTGATTTACCACTATGCCGCTCAACGTAACACAACAGGTTAAACATCACACTTGTTACTCTAACTGAAGCACAACTCGCGATTGTAAGCACTATCTACTGTCAACTGTTCACAGTGTTTGCACCTCATTCTTAGCTGTTTTAGATTTTTCACACTGACTGGAGTTATACATACCGTGGTCCAGAGTGAGACTTCTAGAAATGGAGTGTTCGGAATCCCATAAAACCTACGTCTTGAGCGATGTTTTTCAGAGAAGTGATATAATCACCTTTGTTTGTTCGGCTATTGTGTTAGTGGAGCGAGATTGTCTGCGACTGAGACAATAGCTGCCGGAGCAAGGAAGTAGACTACGCACTGGGCGACGCCGTCACAGTATTGACAATAATTGGCAGGCTGTTGCGGACAATCGAATCACGTTTTATAAGATAAGCAATATATTTCATTAAATATGTTTTATTAGACTACTGTTAAACAATAAAAGTATCGCGCGAGTTGCCTATAAGAAAATATTATTTATGTACATTATTTCATATTTTGGTGCTAAGCATGGCTGTATAAAGATTTCCACAATCATTTGACTTTTACTATTTTATCAATATTTGGTACTATTGTTTGTGTACTCAAAAGTCTAAAGGAAGTCTTATAGGTTTTGATCGCTATTGCTGATTTCTTGTTTGCTCTAGCTCAACTACGTCATTGAAAACAACTGTTCACACAGATATTTGAGTCCAAAGATGCTTAAAATAATTGCTTAGCATGTTTCTGAAGTGCGCATTTTCTTGTTCAAAGTTAAAAAAAGAAATTCTTAAGCTGCACTTAAGCTGACCTTACATCCTCTTATTTTTTGGTACTGATTGGTATGGCAAGATAATAATGGTGCCGAGAATTATGTTTTTATATGGTCTCCAAGGAGAATTGAAGATAGCTGATGTTGGAGACCTACGCTTTGATGTCAGAGTAGATCACACAGTGTTAATTGAAAATTGCTCACCACTGTACTAACAAGAGGGGCGGTATGAATGACGTAAACGTTTTTCTCTTCGTTGCTCTTACAGCATGCTTATGTATTGAGCTGGTAAGCTCCGAACCAATCTGGCCCGTACAACCTTATAATCTGGAGCCTTAGAAAAGAGGTGTCTTATTTCACTTACTTCATCCGGATGACTAGACCTAAAATATATATCATTAATCTATGAAAGTGGGTTACGTATCTCAAACCAAAAATGTTGATACCGTCACAGCACTGAGGAATTATCTGTTCTTGCTTTCCGCGCAGCTGGTGGAGTGGTGCACAGTAGGTGATCCGCAGAAGCATCTAGCAATTTTGCTATCTTTGCTTTTACTCAAAAGGCAACCAGTTGGTGGCCCCTGCTGTAAAGCAATAAAAGGACAAACAATGGGCATTGTTGAAGAAAGAAAACGAACAAAAGGACATGCTCATGGAATGTTTATGTTGAAAGGGATTGGCTCATACATGTAGAAGTATTCATATTTCCACTTGGTTGCGGGAGTGTATTGAACTCAAAAGGAATCAACCCTGAAAAGCAATAAAGTACATGCTGTGATTTCTTTCCCATTATACCCGGACATAACATACAGCTTCCTTTCATTTTCCCTTGAGTCTACAGCGATCATTTTTACCTCGCGTTTTTACTGTTGTAGCATTCTGCTTTTCTGACAGTTCGTAATTCATTTCAGCAATTGTGTCTCTCCGAAGAACATCTATTTATTCCAGACAAATATTAATGTCACAGCTATCAGCATCCTTTAAATGAAATACGGTAGTATGTTTTATGTTCAGAAGCATACGATATTTACAAGGAAAGGTTTCCATCAGGGAAGAATTTTGGCATTTTCTGCCGCTTAGATATCTGAAGTAAAGGAAGATTTACATTCGACCCAAAATTTTGATATCAAGATTTCTTTCGAATTATTATTTTCTACTCTTCTAAATAAAATTTTTATTAAAATATTCTTTAGGTATGTGTGTATATGTGTGTGGGTATGTATGTGTATGCTCTCGCGTTTTTGTTTCATTCATCCTTTGGATAAACCTCCTAAGAATAAATTAAAAATCTCAAGCATAAGTCAAGCATAATTTAAGAATTCAAAACAAACGTTTTTAAGAAACCATGATGGATACATTCGTAGAAATTTCTCCACCATTTTTCAGCAAACTATTTTGAAAACGGTTATTGTTCTAACTATATTTAACATATACTTTTCTTATGTAATACACACATTTGTAGAAAAGGTTTTATTGCACATGTAGATGCAATCAAAATAGGGGAATACAGTAGGTTTTAAGTATTTCTAAGAGCTTGTCACTATATGATGCTTTGAAATTCCATTCTCCTTGCTTGAACAGGAAAAGGAAAGCGAATGATGATTTTCTTTTTAACGGAAAGTATAAGTGTTGGACATCTTATACCAGTAGTAAGGAATGTCTCAGAAATGGTTAATCCCATAAAAAGTGTATTTGACGTACACAGTGTATTTTATCTAGATCTACATTATGGTTTTTAGGGTTTATCAATAGTGTAAAGCTCTTCAAATATGAAGGGAACTTCAGAGCCTATTCCAAGAAAATTCAAGCTATACATTCATTATTTGTAAAAATATCTTAAAAATGTGATATTTAATACATAATCCATTTTAAGAAAGTAAAAGTTTTCAAAAAAGATTTCATATAAAATGCATATTTGAAAGACACTGAATTTAAGTACAAAGTTTGATGTTTAACTGATTCTTCGCTTTGAGTTATGCTGTTTACAGACACATACACGCACGTACATACACCCACAGAACTTCTTTTTAAATGTTTTGTTGCAAACAGGACTTTTAAAACATATATTAGTGTGCAATCTTGGAATCGAATTTTTAGCGCAATACAAATAATTCCCGAATCTTAATCAAACTAGTACAGAAAGTAAAAATTACCCACTGCGTTCAATCCTTGACATTTTCGTTATGTTTTATTTTTTCAAAAATTACTAACACTGTTTTGATTCAAATTTCAAAGAGCTTGAAATAGTGAAGTTCGTGTATATTTTATTTAAAATGAATTCTTATGTTTTTTAAATAAAGGTATGGCTTTGATCCTCAGTAAACGAATTTTAAAATATTGTTCATTCTTAAAGAAGCTTTTGGTACTGTAAAATCTTAAGTGACGGACAGCAACTTATTTGGAAAGAATATGTTTTTTTCCAAATCAGTTGCTGTCCGTCACTTAAATAGTACAGAATTCATTTTTTTTAAAAATGTTACATTAATAACTTTTTCGAAATTGTCTCTATCACTGGATTGAATTTTTTCACAACTAAAATTAGCTCGCTCTCATATGCTGAGGTCTTATTCTTTGTTTGTGTGGAGTGTGTTTAATTGGTTTGTGAGGGATTACGTAAAAGAGATACACTAAGTAAGCGCGTAATGTCATATTAGTTTTACATTAAAGTTTGGCGTTGTTATAGTGCATTTAACATCAGGCTGTACCAATCGAGAGTTTTTAATTTTTCATCCAGGTACTAAGTAAGCAAATAGTAGGAAAAGAAGGTTCCGAGGACACTTAAAGTCGGTGAAATTCAAAGTTTGTATTTAAGTATTGCATCTTCCAAGGTTGCAATATGAAGATTTTCAGGAAAATCCTCCCAAAACTGCCCCTTTATATAGGGCATTTTTTCAAATTTTTGGTTTCCTCAAAAATGGCTCTAACGATTTTGATTTAATACTGTATATTAAAAATATTTGCAAGGAAAAAATAAAATGTATATCTTGAACTCTTGAATAACCTCTGAAGTTCTCTGCATTTGGAATGAGTTTTGCGTAAATAGTAAACCGTAATAAATAGACAAAAAATCATCACGCAAAGCTGTACATCTCGTTAAAACACAGAATTTATATCATATAAATTTTCTGCAGAGCTAATCATTTCCGAAATATTACTTGTTATTGGTTTTACAAATTCTAGTTCTTAAGATTGGTAAGTGAAGGGTGAATTGAGTAAAATTACACAAAGGCCCTTCCTCCCTCCCCCCCCCCCCAAAAAGAAGAGATTTCTCAAATGGGAAATAATTATTCATATTTTACTTTCTCTAGTTAGGCCATAGGTAGAGAAGCTCTTGCATTCCACCCAAAAATTCGATACAGAAATTTTACCAAAATTACACGGCTTAGGGTCACACGAATAAAAAAAATTAAAAAAAAAAGTCAGAGTGAATGAGTCGCGTGTCTGAACACGATAACTCAAAAACGAAAAGTTGGTAAAATTCCAAACTAAGTATTTAAGTTTAGTATTTTCCAAGGATGCCACGCGAAGATTTTGAGGAAAATTCCCCCACCACAAATTACCTTTACATGGAACAAGCTTTTTAGAAAATGTTAATATCCTGAAAAATAGTTTTAACGATTTTAATTAAAATACCCTAAATTAAAGATATTTTTATGACAAGTAAAATGTGATTTTTTAATTTTCTGCGAATATGTTTTGAAGAACTCTTCATTCTGGTTGGCTTTTGTATAACTCGTAAACCGGAAGAGACAGACAAAAACTAATTACACAGAAATTTAGATCTCTTTTGAGATACAATTGATTCATATAATTTTTTTGTGGAATTGACCATTTCCGAGATATTCCTTGTTATGAGTTTTACTCTTTTTAATACTTAAGACTTTTCTCTAATGGGAAGGAGTTATTTTTATTTCTGGATTTTTTCATTCTGATCATGCAAAGAGAAGGGAATTTTAATTACATCACATAGCAGCCAAATTTTAAAACATTTGACCATCGCTTTAGCTTAGTGTATTCCTTTATTTCTCTTCTACTTATAAGCAAACACGTAAGAAGACCATTTCTGCAATTCAGTGAACCCTTTAAAGTAATAGTTTGTTGCAAAATAGGTAGAGAAAGGCATGTGAATGGAACCCTTCAAATTGTTTTCCCAACATTCATACTATTCTACAGTGTGAATCATTTCAAACATAATGCAGTATGATGCACAAACCACGTTTACTAGAGAAAACTGACCGCTTCTTCACGAGAATAAAGTCAATTGTTAGCATACCGTACTGGCCGCCGACCTCAACAATTGAAAATTTTGGAGTAAACAGTAAATTTCTTGTTTACAATGGTGCATGTAGTACTGTGATGAATAAGAATTTGTGATTTTCAACCATAGTGGAGGAGATTTAAATCCGAAAGTGTGTATTGAGCCAGTAGTAAGTCTGTTTAACAAAATAAATAATTAATTACTCACTAGGATAATTAAAACATAAACGTCTACGAGTAGGAATCACAAATCCAGGTTGTATATAATGAAAATCAGAGCTGTAAATTGTTAGAAATTAATAAGATGTACATATTAAAGAAATGATAGCTAAAATATTGTAAAGAGCTAGGCCAAAGCTAAAGCTGTAGACAACGAGAAATCTTTGCAAGATCCTTCAAACTATGTGAACTCAGAGTTTTGGGGAAGACATAAAATAGGAAACCTTAAGAAAAAAAAAAAAGGCAGAAAGCGTAGAGGCTTGTTATAGTTTTTTAGAAAGTAGAAAGTTAGCTTGGGTTCAATGCCTAAGATGGATGCTAAAATAGCAAGTTAGTTAAAGAAGTAGGATGCTACCAAATGCCAAGGTAAAGTTAATTCCAGTGGTGGCCCAAAAACACGTGAACATCTTGTGGATTCTTTGGATTGTTTCCTTTGAATGCTGTTAGACGTAACGTATAAGCGCTAATTTAAAATATATGGCGTTTAAAGCTGCCACGCCACTGATCACAACTCGATGAAATGTGGCATCAATGTCGGCAGTACATCCAGTTTTGCACGTTTTAAGTAGCTTTTGAGCATGCGCGACTGGCATGGTGTAATTGCCTTATGACTAAAATACCTAGGCAGCGTGTACGAATGACTAAGTTTTTTTTTTTTTTCCGCGCTCTATCAGTACATTTAACATTAATGACGTCAAAAGGTAGCTCACTGCAGTATAAATAAAGGTCACAAGAGGACAACAATGTTACTGCTTCGTAGCAGTACACTTCTTAATACAGTTTAGTCGCTGCAATAGTGTGTTAATCCAGCCATCTGTCGACTTTGTCAGTAGGTAAGGTACGTGCGCGCGGAACTGCACTTTTCAAACCATCCATATTTTCAACTGCAATTTAATTCCCACATTAATTTATTCTTGTCTTAGAACTCTGAACTTAATGACGTACGCAAAAAACAGCTACAAAATACCCTTTATTTCGTAAGACAACTTATGCATAAACATCATCATTATTATCGCCGTCTTTGTTTTAGTTGTTGTGAGTGGCTGCAGCTGTATCAACTTGCTCGTAATCATAGAATAGTAAGAGTTTGTAAAACTAGTTTGCAGAAGAGTAAGTAGAGAAAATTATGTGATGGTAACACATGATTTTTTCTTTTCTTTATTTCTGCAATACAAGAATTTTAGTTCACTCGACATGAGCGTAACATGATTACTGTAAACTATTGCACCAAACTAATCCTTTGCAGCGCTCGTAATGCTGCCAGGGGACATTCTTATTATTACTGCTGGAACCCAAAGCAACAGTGGATGATCATCAGAACTTGTAAACAGAGACGAAAGGAACAGATGCTATTCACATTTCTAGGGCTAATGACTTTAAAACTTTTGTAAACACCTAGAATGTACGTATACTCATAAACCCTACTGGCTATTCCATGGTCAGTTATAATGCATAGACAGATTCATAAAGAAAGCATACATTCCAAGTACCACAGATTCAGCCCCAGTTCTTGGGTACAATATACGAGAGTTATATCGTAACTTACGTAGAAATATAAGACTTAATATCTTAAATTTCAATTTAAGCCTAGCTTCATAAAGTTTTAAATAACGTGTAGAGTACAAATGGAAGCTGTGTGTTCCAATTCAGTCTCAGCTAGGCTTTATAAAGAAATTTACATGTTCATCCATATCAGTCGCTGGGTGATTCTCCTTACAATTCGTATCTGTGCATGGCCAGGAGCAAAATGAAATGTCGGTATCAAAATTTTCTGAGGAGTGCAATGATTTCTCTAGTGATGGATAGGCAGAGTCACACTGAAAGATTCATTGTATAGCCAAGATTTGAACCACGGATCTCCCGGTCTCTAGCCGGTTATTCTAATGACTGAGCTAGTGTAGCAAGACGCCCGTATGACATTAAACTCCTCAACTGACTCGCATGTTTCTCGGTAAATGACAAGGTGATTGTTTGAGATGACAACCCCAATGGTGACTACAATGTAGTAAGTACTTTAAGTCATAGTTGAGCCAACTATTATGATCAATTATTGTTAATTTAATTGTTTTGTTTTTCGCACAAGCGTGTGTAGGACAGGAGTTGGATACATAGGCTCAGATTGAATGATCTCTAGTGATGATGATGATGATTCGGGCTTAAGGGCTCTCAACTACTAAGGTCAGTAGCGTCCTTTCTCTACCTATGTACTTGTACTAAGAGAAAGTAAAAATATATGTGCCTCACAAAGAGCCATCGTCATTTGAAATTAAGTTGCGATTATTTAGTGAAAATATATGGAAAATAAAAATACTCTTGTGTCGGCCTTCTCTGAAATAGGACAAGGAAAAAACTTATACAACTCAGAATGATTGATTATTAATATTATTAATGATTAATTATTGCACATATTTGCGGTTCATTATTAACTTGCATAAAGGTGCGATTTATTATCTGTTCATGTTTTTCTTAAATACACTATTACTGGAGAAAATCTGTTGTGTTCTATTCAATTGACTTTCTTTGTATCTCTGTAAAACGCTTGATCTTATATCTTCTTCAGCTAATCGGGATAAGCATTACCAGAAATTGTCTTATTACTTCCTTCATTATAAGGAAAATAAAGGAATATACTAGACAACGTTGAAATTTCGTTGCCATGTGGTTGAAATCCGTTTTTTTTTTTTTTTTGCATTACTAGGAATTTATGAGAAAAGTTTAAAATATTTTAAAACTAATTACAAGGAATATGTAAAAAACCGATCAACTCAACAAAAAAGTATATATATATCATAAATTATGTGAGCTGGTTGCCATGTGATTGAACTTCCTTTGTTTGTATGACCAGGAGCTGTCAAATCCACATACGAGAAAAGTATAAGTATTCCTAAGCTGAAATCAATACAGGATCATCTCAGAAACGGTCAACCTTCCCCACAAAATCTTATATCACATAAATTATGTTTTAACGATATTTACATGTTTGTGTAGTAAGTTTTTGTCTATCGCTTATGGTTTACCAGTTATGCAAAATTCAGCAAAATTCATTCAGAATAATTCATTCAGGGACTACTCCCAGAAAATTATTTATTTTATTATTATTTTATTTATTTTTTTGTAAATATCTTTAATATGACATTGAAATATTAGAAAGTGTCGAAAATGTTTATTAACAGTATTTGGGTGGGGGATTTTATAAAAAGTTTTCATGTCGGATTCTTGGGAGATACTAAGCTGAATACCAAGCTTGGTATTTAACGGAATCTTCGTTTTTGAGACGTACAGACAGACCATTTTCTGAAAATGATTTTTCTGGATCCAGGTGGGATCAAAACATGCATTTCCAGTGAAATCTTGGTATTGAATTTTTGGATGAAATACAGTAACTTATCTAACTACTATGTACATTGTATATATGTACTGGAAAAAGTAAATATGCTAGAATTTTATATATATATATATATATATATATATATATATATATATATTGTGAAATGGACAAGAAATGTTTTTCTACTAAAATACTTGCAGGTAGCATCTAAAGAATTCTGCACGGAAGCAACTTTTATTTGCTGTAAATGAAGGTTCATCCAGCAGATGTGATGGAAGCTGGTGTTTCCATTAGCAGCAGTTCTCCCTGCACCTTAACTAGGTGTAATTACTTGAGCAGAGGAGCCGTGTCAGCAGTTTCCCAAGATCTTGGCTCTCTGCCACTATAATAAATTATTCTCCAATTCATCAAAGTGGATGGAGGTGTCGTCTGCAGCGGGGGAACACACCTTTCTGCAGCAGTCAGCACTTTGCAAGCCATTGCTGAAGACGAAGACGACGGCAAACGAAGAGGTACGTGGATCTGGGGGGCCGTGACACGAACAACTTGATGATCTGCCCGAACGAATCCAGCGTCGATTGAGATGGGCCTAGAAGAGAAAACTTCACCAGCAAAGTAGACACAAGGAGCGTTACCAACATTGAAATGTAAACTGGACTTGTTACTAGAGTTAATTAAAATTAGTATATTATAAACCAAATGCATTACGAGAGTGAAACTTTATAGAACCAAGGTAAAGCATTCCACTTTAAGCTTTTCACGCTTTGAACAATTGTAAGTAACTGGGTAATTTCACATTTGCTTACAAATACCACAAAAATAATTTTCACTTTCTTTACTCGTACTAGAGGACGATGGATTTTTTCGGGCGTAAATATCGTTAGCATGGCTTCCTTCGGAAGGGAAGTAAAGCCGTAGGTCCCGTGTCGTATATTTACGGCACGTAAAAGAACCTCAAGCCTGATAGAGAGGTCTCTGAGCAATATGAAGCGATCTTTCACGCCCAATGTAGAATGGGACGCTGAGAACCACAGCAGTTAAAGAGCGTCCATAAATAAAACTCCATTTCATTTCACATAGTATTCTATACAAAAATTTTATGTCGACATTTCACCCTAAATATGTTTTGACGTTCCCTGAATTCGGAAAAGCATTTTAAGAAAAAGGTGTATGTTAAATACCAAACCTGATATTTTAATTCTGCATCCTCCAAGAATACGACACGAAGGTTTACAAGAAAACCCCACAGCCCAAACTACCCTTTACATGGAAAGATTATCAAACATTTTGATATTTTGCTATCTCTTTAGTACATGTCACATAGGTAGAAAAGGTGTTTTGCACCCTATCAATTGATACCGAGATTTCACAAGAAATGCACGTTTTAGGGTCCCCTGTAACAAAAAAAAGCAATAATAGAAAAAGGTTGATGTATGAGTGTGTGTCAATGTGTCTGTGAATACGATAACTCAAAAACGAAAATGCTGTAAGATAGCAAACTTGGTAGGTAGTTTATCTTCCTAGGATGCATTCTGAAGAATTTGAGAAAATGTTCTTCACCTGAAGTATCCTTTACATGGGAAAAGTTCCGAAAACGTTGATTCTATCAAAAATGACTAACGATTTGGATTAAATACCGTATATTAAATATATACCTGTGTAAATGAGAAATAAAATTTATATCTTGAAGTTTTTGGTAAAAGCCTCTGAAGATCTCTTATTCTGTAGCAATTTTTCTGAATTTTGCATAACTGGTAAACCGTAAGAGATGGACGGAAGCTTAGAACATAAAAAATGTATATCTCGTTAAAACACACAATTTATGTCATACATTTTTTCTTGAAGTTGACAATTTCCGAAATATTACTTGTTATTGGTTTCAGTATTAAAATACTTGAAACTTTTCTCATACGGGGATTTGTAAACTCCTGATCTTAGTAAGAAACGAATTTCAAGAGATTTGACTATCGCTTTAGCCTGGTGTATTCACTTATGACCATTGTGTGAAAGCATGACCATAAGTCATTAAATGACAGTAATGTTCGTGTAAAAGTAAGAAATAAATTACTCGAAGTTTTCTGCGTAACTGAGACAAGGTTTCGGTAAATCACGAACTGTATTGAAAATATATTTGGAAGGTGTGTAAGAAAATAAAACAGGGAATGTCGTAAACTGGGGGAATTACATTAATGAAAAAATTGCATCTATAATTTATTATTTAACGATGACCACATCATAATAAATAAGCTCAACCTCATGTTAAATTTATAGCACTTATAGCTCTGGAGACTTTTGAGGAAGACGAAACGAAATTAATCTTTGAAAAGACAAAATAATGGGAGAACCTAAAGAAAATATTAAAGTAAATGATAGTATAGTACAAAGTTAACGAGTATAAGTATCTTGGATCTATTAATTGTTGAGGGATCTGGTATAAGAAAAGAGACCTAGCTTATGGAGTCAATTTTGCAAGAAGGCAATTAGATCGTTGAAATGATTCATTTGGAACAGAAATTTGACAATAAAAACTAAATTGAATATAACAAAGACAATAGTAGAAGGCATTTTAGCTGATGGGGCGGCTTGAACTACAATTCAGTGTAGGTGACATAAATAGGTCGGTTAGGAGGGATCATGAGGATATGAATAATTTAACGTAACAGGAATGATTCTACAAGACTGAAAATGGGCGCAGAAGACTCCAGAAGCAAGAACTTTGGGCACGTAAATGGAATGAAGTAAAACTAATTGCTACATAGCGTTATTAACTGGACAACTCCTAGGCGAATAAAACAAGGAAGGGCACGTTTGTCATAGATGGATGATATCAATCAAGTTATGCAGAAGAGGGTTGAAAGAAGGAAAATTGCGGGATAGCATAATTTGGATAAATACAACAGGGTGTAAGAGAACCACTGAAAAGTGGGTACCTGTAAAAATAAGTATTATGCGTGTGTATGCGCCACTCAGCAAATTACCCCATCCGGTCAAACCCTATTAAGATAGGCTACACTCAAAGCTCTCTCTCTCGGGCAGATCAATAGTTTGCTTTTGAATGGTCTTTGTCATGACAAGTGTGTTCATCCACGAAACAATCCCTTGACTTAAATAGATTGTTCTTCTTCATCTATTCTACCGCCCGGATATACCGCCATCTGACTAATTTGTCACCATTGGCACATAGTTATGAACACGCAAACTTGAAATTACTAAGAATCAACTCATCGTCCATAGATGGCGCGACCTGACGTAAAACGTGGTGAGTTTAGCACAGCACCTTTTATTTCAAGGTGTGGTAAGCACTTAAAAAATCCACTGGAGCACGAATTCCAGGTTACAGATTGGTTGTATGTATAGTAATCCGGGACGGGGGAGGGTGAGTTCGAATCTTGATAGGGTGCATTGTCTGAATAGCTTTCCTGATGCTTCAGAGACAGACGTGAGATAACACTTGCACATTGGACCTCGGCCTCATTTGAGAGCCATTAGTCAACCTCTCTTCATTTATTAACTCCGTGACAGAACGCATTTTATTAAAATGTAATAAAGAACGAAACAAAAGACAAAAAAGAGAAATACCTACATATTTATAGCATAGCACAGATGTAAAACTTAGCGTTTATATTGCTGAATAATGAATAGGAAACCCATAGTAAGTTTTCTTATTTTGCCCCTCCTGCATGATCGCTTTCGGTAAAGTAAAGCAGTGTGATACAATCAATTTTCAGAAAATTTGGTGACTGGATAAAATCCTCGGATTCTTTTAAATTGGCACAAAATCCAGCCTACGTCTCACTTCTTTTCGATCAATTTTCAATTATTTTACTTTGTCGGGAGGAAGAAAATGCTTTCGAGATCACTCGAACGCCAAAATTGAATGAGGATTTCTGAAATTGAGCCTTTAAATTGGAATCTCGAAAACTCCAACCAATGGATTTACATTGATTTTTAAAACCTAAGAACATTGGTGAAATGAAAATCGAAGTGAGTTTCCATATATTTAGTACACGAAATCCGTAAGTAACATCGAGTTTATATCCTCCAGAGGGGATAAAATAGAAGATGACAAGATTCTATTAACAAGTTATCTTCTTAGATTATCTAACTTATTACTTTAATTTCAATTTCCAACTTCATACATGTTTATGAAAGTATAGACGAGTTTGAAGTGTTTATTAATAAATTGTAAAACACATTAAGAAATAACCACCACTTAATAATAAATGGAATGCAAAAATTTGGACATGATTGAAAAAAGAAAATAATAACCCACTAATTAGAGTAAATGAATAAAAAACATTGGAATAAGTTGAAGAATGTCAACACCAGATAGCAAAATAACATATAATGGAAGAAGTAGAAAATAAAGTATTAACACAATGTGCGAAAAAAACTTGTCTTCAGTAAACGAATAAATTAATTACAATTAAAATATTAACCTTCAATGAGGAAGATTTTTTTTAAACATATGTATGAGCCATAATGTTATATGGATATGAAACTTGATAAATACTAAAATCCGAAAGAAGAACAATAGAAGAATTTGCAAGATGGAACTATAGGAAAATAGTGAAAATTAGTTGGGCCGATAAAAATATTAATGAAGAAGTTTATGGTAGAGCAAAAGCAAAAAAAGGATATTTGAAAAGCAAACAAAACATATTATAGAGCGTTTGCAAGAAACTGAAGTATTTTGAAAATAATTATAATTGAAGATACAATTGCAAGAAAATATACAGTACATTGAACAAATGAGGAACTAATCAGGAAAACAGAAATAAGATAGCAATGTTATATCGCTGCAAACCAGTCCAGGGATAAAATACTAAAGAAGAAGAAGAATGTATAGGATATATCATTCAAAATGTATCATATTTGGACAATATATTAAAGTAATAATTTTATTCATTGGTTGAGAGGTTATTTTGGGTATCTTTTTAGAAACCCTTTAGCATGAAACAACTTTCCCTTTTTACTTTCTCTATACGTACAATGTACATTGTGTATAGAGAAGGTATTGCATTCCACCAAAAAATTTAGGGTCTCCTGTATCCAAAAATAAGTACTTTCAGAAAAAGGTCTGTGTGTGAGTCCGTGTGTCTGTTAACACGATAATTTAAAAACGAAAAGTCGATAAAATACCAAACTTGGTATTTATGTTTAGTATCTTCCAGGGATGCGACCCGAAACTACCCTTTACATAGAACTTTTTTCGAAAATTCTAATTTTCTAAAAAATGGCTCTAACGATTTTCATTAAAATATCGTATATTAAAAGTTATTTACCTGACAAATAAAATGTATATTTTGAATTTTCTGGGAATAGCCTCTGAAGACTACTTTATTCTCGGTCAATTTTACGGAATTTTGAATAACTGTTAAACCGTAAGAGATGGACAAAAACTTACCTCACAACAAATGTAGGGCACATTAAAACACACAATTTATGTTACATTCATTTTTTTTCGTGGAGTTGATTGTTTTTTTAGATATTCCTTGTTTTTGGTTTTAGCTATAATAAACTCATACTTTTCTCATACAGACTTTTGAGAACCTGTGTCCTTAAAAAGGAACTTCAGTTACATAGTAACCAGCTTTTGACTATCGCTTTCACCTATGGTACTCCCTTATTTCACTTCTACTTAAAAGGAATAAGACTATTTCTGCTAATTTTTTTCTCGATTAGCAGGAAGTAAATAGAAGCATAAGCTTTTTAAAAATAATTTATTGCAGAGACGTAGAGAAAGTCATGTGAATGAGACAAATCAGTTTTTTAAATGTTTTAATTTAGTCGCGCCGTGGCTAAGTGGCTAGACCCCTTGTCTCTCACCAAGTTGGCCGGATTCGATCCCAAGCGACCGTATGTAAGTTTTGCAATCGCATTCTAGTGTTCCACCTTCATTCTATGTGTCATCACCTGCGTGCCTATGAGGTAAAAGCGGGCGTTAAACACCATAAAAAGCCACAACTGAATAATATTAAGTTAATAAGGGATTTAAAGTGCACATGAATAATAATCTATTTTCTATCAAATATTGCCGTTATCTTCCGTATATGTAATATTAAATCCACTACCTTTATATGCGCTGAAAAAGAACTGCAAGCTCTTTTGGCCTAAACTGAATTCCAACGAATGTCCAAAAGTGAGTTAGAAGCAGAAGGAATATATTTCCAAGAGAAAAGCTTTTACTGATTTTCTTCCTTTCCCTTTAGTCGAATTATTTATTAAATACGATGTATACATTTTCATACTGAAATTTAAAAACATATATGTCAGATTATTACTCCATTCATATGTAACGATTCAATTTTACCGCAAAAGGAAATAGAGCTGAACACATCTTAAAATGACAAAACTTATGTTCAAGTTTTTAAAAACGAACATATTAAATTTATTATGTTTAAATTTAATATATTTATATGATATATTTTATACAGCATGTGAGGTTTAATGTAGTCCTGCTAAAGAGGACAGAAGTCGATCGATAGATGTTTCGAAGCAATGTCGAAGAATGTAACAATCCTATTTATTCTAAATTAGTTCGAAATTTAATGTCGCAACTTTATAGCTGTTTTAAGGATGTTTTTATGTAAAAATTTATATTAGCAGCTCAAAAAACACTTGTTATGATGCACATATTATTATGTTTTATGCTTGTTAAGTACGTGTCATGAAACCAAACGGGTTTCTCCTTGTGTGTTATCAGCAAATTTGTCCTAGGCTTTAGGCTAAATGACATAGATGGGTTGCCTAATCAAAAGTTATAAGACTGATAGTTTCCAGTTTGTAAAATGTGAAGTATACATATTTCGCACCAACCACAAGTATCTTGTACTTATTACCCCAGTCATTTGCAATTATCGTAATAGAAAGTCTCAACAAATAACGGTTTTCGGCAAGAACTTGCTGTTAAATGTACAAGCGTGCCTTTACTATATCCAGTTACAACAAATTTAACTTCTTTTCTCTTATCTATAATCCTTTGGTGGTATTCTGATAGTATTCTTTCCACTGTTGTCTTTAGTAGCTCCTTATCTCCATCCTATTTAAAAATCCTTAACGTTATGGGACAGTAAGTGAATTTTTTATTCCAATCGTTCTAAAAATCGAAAACATTTTTTTTCCATAAATCGATGTTGGAACCTTTTCGACATACATATAGAGAGCCAAGATTTGAAATCGTACAATACATCTGTTTCCTACTATACCTACTATTTTATAAAGCAAAATTTTTATGAAATCTACATTTCCACATTTTGAAAATGTTTCACGCATCTTAGTTTTTGTTTCAATTCTACTGCAAACATTCTAATGCCAATAAAATTTCCTTTGAAAATGTGGTTAATTATAAATATTGAATTTTCTTATAGGTTTATAAAAATGTCACAATTCGTTCATTATATTTATTTAAAATATCCTTTTGCTGAATCAACATTCCAATTGCAAAATTTGCAACGAATTTTCTCAAATTATGGCAGGCGTGGGACGTTTTGACTATGTGACGTAGTTAAGTAATAGATTTTTAAAAGAATTGATAGCCCTAGGGGTATTTATCCAATATGAGTTCAGGTTGGAATTGAACATATTAATTACACAGTGAAAAAACTAAAAAAGAAAAAAGTATACAAAAACGGGAAACTTCGGAAACTTATTCCCATGTGTGTGTATGTGTGTCCCTTAAACTGTATGTAAAACATAGTATTACTGGTGTATGTATCCCAGCTTATTTTCCTAGTAATTACTTTTCGTTCATTTTCTTTAGGATAAAATATGTTGGAAGAATAAACAAATAACTAAGGTTATTAGGTAGGGTTTTATAAGACAAGCAGCTTGTGCATCTGGTCATTATATTTACGAATATGCTGCTTAAGCTTGTCACGCTGAGCTTTCGAATCTATCCATCCGGTAGTGGGGCTTAACGTGAGGCTTTGTTCCTGGAGAACTACCTAATACATGATAATTATGATACGTTTTGTTCATGTACGTATATTGGTGTTGAAATCTATATGTTCATGTCATATAGGTTCTAACCACCGACAACTAATCTTGGTTTAGCGTCGCTTCGAAGCATTACACACAAACACACATGCGCGCGCGCAGACACGTACATACATATACAATATATACAGAAAGTTGATAAACTACATTGAAATATTTTCAGAGAATAAGGAGGTGTCTTAAACGAGTAATTTGAGAAAGCAGATCTCTGATCTGTCTGTACAAATTTCGATGTTATGGATATGTTTCTAAATTACTAGTGCGCCATAACATTCGAGAACACAACAAAAACGAAAGACCGTTGAAGAGCATACCTTTCTGGTGCAATAGCTATGACACTAGCTTCGCACAATAAGCAGTGTTTCTTTTCGAGTTCAAATCTCTCCACCAAGCAGCATTTCTTTGTATGGTTATAAAAGAAAAATATCTAATGTGTTCCATTCACATGACTTTCTCTACATCTTTGTAACAAATTATTTTTAATAAACTTATTCTTCTGTCTCTTAATGCTAAATAAGATAAGTATTAATAGAAGGAAATAAGTGCATACACTAGGCTAAACTGATAGTGTTTTAAATGTGGTTGTCATGGATTTGAAATCCGTTTCTTTGCGAGGTCAGAAGTTGACAAGTTCCCGTATGAGAAATGCTTAAGTATTTTAAAACTGAAAATAATAACAACGAATAACTAGAAAACGGTCAGCTCACAAATAAATGTACATGACATAAATTGTGTGTTTTAAGGGCATCTACATTTTTTGTATAGTAAGTTTTGTCTATTTCTTACGGTTTACTAATTAATGCAAAGTTCAATCCAGAATGAACAGTCTACAGAAGTTATTCCCAGAAAATTACAGATCTACATTTTAGTTGGTGGAAGTGCCTTTATTATGTGGTGTTTTAATCAAAATCATAGAGCCCTTTATGAGAAATACATTATTTTGGATAATTTTGAAAAAAGGTTTTATATATACACTTAAATACCAAGTTTGATAATTAACGTCTTTTCGTTTTTGAGCTATACTGTCCACAGATACATACACTGACCTTTTCTAAAAATCTTATGTGTTCCATTCATATGGCTTTCTTTAGATTTCTGTAACAAATTATTGTTAAAAAACACATTCTTCTATCTACTTAATGAAAATCGAGATCAACATTAGCAGAAAATGTCCTTAATTCTTGCTTCCTCGTAAATAGAAGGCTAAAAATCCGATGTGTTCCATTCACATGATGTCCTCTAGCTTTTCGGTAAACAAAGCTTTTATTCAAAACATTAATCTGTTATTTACATCATGCTAATCAAGATAAACATAAGCAGAACTATTACCAGCTTCCTTGTAACTAGAAGGGAAATAAGAAAATGCACAGGCTTAAGCGATAGTCCTTTAAAAGCCGGTCGCTATTTGAAGCAATTCAAATTACAATTTCTTTGTTTGCCAGAGTATTCCCGTTTGAAGAAGTTTAACTGGCTTAAAATTGAAACCAATAGTCCGGAATATCTGGAAAACGGCTAAACCTACAAAACAAATATATGACATAAATTGGTGTTTTAATGAGATCTTCATTTTTGTGTAGTAAGTTTTTGTATAAATCTTATAGTTTTCCAGTTGTATAAAAGTCGTCCAGAATGAAGAGGATTTCAAAGGCTATTCCAAGAAAATTCAAGATATACATTTCGTCTGTCATAAACAATATCTCAAACATAAGGAATGTTAGTTAAAATCGTTGGAGCCATTTTTGAGAAAATAACATTTTTTTTTTCAAAATGTTACCAAGTTTGGTATTTAACAGTCTTTTAATTTTTGAACTATTCTATCCATAGACACACACGCACACAGACACTGACACTTTTCTAAAATTGTTTTTTTTTTTTTGAATTCAGGGGGTCCCAAAACATGTGTTTCCGATGAAATATTGGTGTCAAATTTTTAGGTACATTACGATGCCTTCTCTGTACACTCTGTACACAGTACGTGTAGAGAAAGTTAAAACGACAAAAAGCTAAACGAACCTATGATCTTCGGGTCTTTAACTTTTGGCGTTAAACATTAAACCTCAGGTGCAATTAAATAAATGCCTCTAGAATAGGCTATATAATGCAAATAGGAGAGTGTAACAATATCAAGTGCTGTGTTCGAGATTCGAGAGTACTTTATAGAAGTAAATTTTGACAATGCGAATAACGATTTGTTGAGAATTGAGATTTCTAACTGGCGTATCAGATTTTAAAACATTATAAATCAGTGTAACTAAGAGATGACCACGGCAAAACACCCCGGAAACATCTCTTTAGTTACACTGACTCCGGCCGTGAAAGCCTACGTTCTCTCATAAATCAGATTTTCATCTGACTTTGATTTTTCATCGACTTAATTTTTACCACCTTATAACTACTTTATGCTTAGCCGTGGATTTTCTGCCTGAAATTGCTTATATTAGACACGTCTATAATCACGTAAATTATTTCGTGTAGTTCATTAATACCCTTTGCTATCCTATATGTTACGTAGTAAACTTTCTAGTCTGTTTTTTCTTTTATACTTCCATGTCAAACAACCGCAACAAATCCTGCCATGGCAGCAAATGTAGAAGTTAAAGCCTTTAATGAATCATACAGAGCGTAGTAAACGTTTTTTGCGTTTCTTGTATATTTCCATGTCAAACAACCGCAACAAATCCTTCCATGGCAGCAAATAAAGAAGTTAAAGCCTTTAGTGAATCATACAGAGTGTAGTAAACTTCTTTTTTTTCGTTTCTTCTTTTATACTTCCATGTGAAACAACCACGAATCCTGCCATGGCAGCAAATGTAGAAGTTAAAGCCTTAGTGAATCATCAAGAGTGTAGTAAACGTTTTTTTTTTTCGTTTCTTCTTTTATACTTCCATGTGAAACAACCACGAATCCTGTCATGGCAGCAAATGTAGAAGTTAAAGCCTTTAGTGAATCATACAGAGTGTAGTAAACGTTTTTTTTTTTTTTTTTTTTTTTTTTCGTTTGTTCTTTTATACTTCCATGTGAAACAACCACGAATCCTGTCATGGCAGCAAATGTAGAAGTTAAAGCGTTTAGTGAATCATACAGAGTGTAGTAAACGTTTTTTTTTTTCGTTTCTTCTTTTATACTTCCATGTGAAACAACCACGAATCCTGCAATGGCAGTAAATTTAGAAGTTAAAAGCCTTCAGTAAATTATATAGTGCGTAGTAAACTTTTTACTCCGTTTCTTCTTTTATATTTCCATGTCAAACAACCACAACAAATCCTGCCCATGACAGCAAATGTAGAATTTAAAAGCCTTTACTGTATCATATAGTACATAGTAAAATTTTATTCCGTTTCTTCTTTTATACTTCCATGCCAAACAACACAACAAATACAGTTAAAAGCCTTAGTGTACCATACAGTATATAGTCAACTTTGTATCCATTTCTTCTTTTATACTTCCATGTCAAAAAACCACAACAAATCCTGCCATGGCAGCAAATGTAGACGTTAAAGCCTTTAGTGAATCATATAGTTGGAAGTAAAATTTCTATTCCGTTTCTTTTTTTTATATTTGCATGTCAAACAACACAACAAATGCTGCCATGACAGTTAAAAGCCTTTAGTGTACATATAGCATATAGCCAACTTTGTATTCCATTTCTTCTTTTATACTTTCATGTCAAACAACCTCAATAAATCCTGCCATGACAGCAAAAATGGAAATGACGTGTTATTTATGGACGCTCTTTAACTGCTTTGGTTCTCAGCGTCCAATTCTATATTGGGCGTGAAAGATCGCTTAATTTTGCTCAGAGGCTTCTCTTATCAGGCTTGATGTTCTTTTACGTGCCGTAAATCTACGATACGGGACCCACGGCTTTACTGGAAGCCATCGTCCTCCGCCGTGTTTGAACCCGCGACCTTGGGTATATGAAGTTAGCATGGTAACCATTACACCACAGAGGCCGACTGCCATGACAGAAATGAAAAAGGTAAAAGCCCTTAGTGAATCGTACGTAGTGAACTTTTTATGCCGTTTCATCTTTTATATTTCCATGTCAAACAACCTCACCAATTCCTGCCATGGCAGCAGATGAAGAAGTCAAAAGCCTTTAGTGATTTATGTAGTACGTAGTAAACTTTTTATTCCATTTCTTCTTTTATATTTCCATGTCAAACAACCGCAACAAATCCTGTCATGGCAGCAAACGTAGAAGTTAAAAGCCTTTAGTGAATCAATGGAAATATATCAGAATTTCTAGTTACATAATTGGATTATATGTTACACGAAAGACAAATGATGTAATGAAACAAACAGCTTTCGGTCCTGCAAAACCATCCGGTGAATAAAGTGAGAATCGAATTTGTTTTGCGCCTTTTTTGCGCAGCAGTTTTTGCTATAAAATGAGTTTTGCTCAAATTAACAGATACAGCCACGTTCCCATTAAAAATATGGAGCTTGTGGCTGGATTCAATAGACCATACACCCAATAAAACGCCTTGTTTATTAGATTACACCGCGTGAGAGCAGTTTAATAGTGGCACAGCCTGCAAGGGTGGAAATGGAATCGTATACAAGCTTGGAATAAAATAAGTGCATCAGTTACAATATTGTCGATGCACGTTACATTGTTCTACTGAAGCTAATAACGCAGTATTTTAAAGTTAAAATAGGTGCTGTTGTTTAATTAGATACATTATTAAACGACATTTATTGCATTTTCGGTGTTTTTTCATGTTTAACCTCACATTTCTGTTAAAGGGCAGACGCATGCACTAACATGAATAATTTTTTTTCTAAAAATCTGATCTGTTTCATTCACATAAATTTCTCATATCACTCTTCTGAAGCTACTTTTGCAAAGGTGTAATCTTTAATCTACTTAAATACGCATTTCGGTTTTTATAATACTATATATTTAAGGTCACAGAACTCGGTGATTTTTTTCTTGTTTTATTTTATTTATTTTTTTGCCACCACAACATTACAATAACAAAATACAAACATTATACAGCGCCGTGTTATTTTATCTACGCGTACTATGCACATAAGAGCATAGAGAAGGTATGGTAGTGCACCCAAGGATTCGATACTGAAATTTCACCGGAAATACATATTTTGGTTCCCCCTGAATCCCCCCCCCCCAAAAAAAAGTTTTAGAACAAGTTTTTGGTGGAACCAAAACATGCATTTCTCGGTATTGAATTTTTGGGTGGAATACAATACTTTCTCTTTCCACTATATATTTTGTACATACGGGCTAGAGAAGATAAAATGCCTTATTAGGTACATGTACTCCCAGTGTAATCTGGACATCGAATATTTCGTGTGGTGTGGATTTACTCCTCAATATAGGTAAATCCTAGGGAAAGCTAACATTACTCATGTTGCTCCATAAGGACCTAATTTTTGTTAAAATCTCACATTAATGGTAATGGAAAGAAAGAAGACAGGCAGATCACATCGTACATGCTGCAAGTAATTTCTAAAACAATGATGCAGTAGAAAAGCGATGAATATTTATAGATAAAATCTGATGTGTTCTATTCACATGACTCTCTGTACATCTCTGTAACAAATTATAGTTGAAAAGCTTATTCTTCTGTCTACTTCATGCTAAAGAAGTAAACATTAGCAGAAATGGTCTTATTACTTGATTCCTTCTAAGTAGAAGGTAAATAAGTGAATCCACTAGGCTAAAACGATGGTCAAATCTTTTAAAATCTGGTTCCTATCCTTGGTTGAAGTTTCCAATATGAGAACAGTAGAAGCATTTTAAAACTGAAATCAATAACAAGGAATATCTTGGTAACGGTCAACCCCACGAAAACTGTATATGATATAAATTATGTGTTTTAACGAGATTCACATTTTATGTGTATTAAGTTTCTGGCTAGCTTTTACGGCTTCCAGTTATCATGAAAATTCATTCAGAATAAAGAGGTCTTCAAGAGGCTAGTTCCTGAAAATGGAATATATGCAGTTTATTTGACATGTAAACTTCTTTAATATACGGTATTTTAATCAAATTGTTACAGCCATTTTTGAGAAAAATCAAAATTTGTGAACATTTTTCCATGTAAAGGGTAGTTGGGCGGTGGGAAAATTTCTTAAAAATCTTCGTGTTGTATCCCTGAAAGTTACTCAACTTAAATACATAAATATACACTGTTTTGTATTTAACGGTCTTTTAGTTTTTGAGCTATACTGCCCACAGACACATACGCACACATTTTTCTAAAAATGTTTTTTTTTAATTCAGAATGTCTTAAAACATATATTTTCGGTGAAATCTCGGTATAAATTTTGGGTGCAATACAATACCTTCTATATACACTATGTTCATAGTACGTGTAGAGAAAGTAAAAATCTGACGTGTTCCATTCACATGACTTTCTCTATATCTCTGCAATAAATTATTTTTAAAAAGCTTATGCTTCTATTTACTTCCTGCTAATCGAAAAAATTAGCAGAAATAGTCTTATTTCTTGCTTCCTTGTAAGTGGAAGCGAAATATGGGAGTATCATAGGTTGAAGTGATAGTCAAAAGCTGGTTGCTATGTGACTGAAGTTCCTTTTTTTGTATGGACACGAGTTCACAAAGTCCTGTGTGAGACAAAATATAAGTTTTTATAGCTTAAACCAAAAACAAGGAATATCTCAAAAACAATTAGCACCACGAAAGAAAAGGTATACAACATAAATTGTGTGTTATAATGTGCTCTGCATTTCTTGTGTGGTAAGTTTTTATGTCTCTCTTACGGTGCAAAATTCCGTAAAATTCACTCAGAATAAAATAGTCTTCAGAGGCTATTCACAGAAAATTCAAAATATACATTTTATTTGTGAGGTAAATATCTTTTATATACGATATTTTAATCAAAATCGTTAGTCATTTTTAGAAAATCAATATTTTCGGATAAAGTTCCATGTAAAGGTTAGTTTGTAGTGGGGGGATTTTTCTCAAAATCTTCGTGTCGCATCCCCGGAAGATACTAAACTTAAATACCAAGTTTGGTACTTTACCGACTTTTCGTTTTTGAGTTATCGTGTTCACAGACACACGGACACTCGGACACAGGGACAAACGGACCCCCACACACGTACCTTTTTCTGAAAATACTTTTTTTTGGATACAGGGGACCCTAAAACATATATTTCCGGTGAAATCTCTGTATCGAATTTTTTGGTGGAGTGCAATACATTCTCTATACACTATGTACATAGTGCGTATAGAGAAAGTTAAAATCGAGAAGAATTGAGGATGAAAATAGAAGCTGCTGTAAAGCTTTATTGTGATAGAGGGTTCTTTAAGCTCACACTATGTCCCGGTGGAAACCGGGAGCGCTCTTAAACTGTCCCTACGCCAGAGCTTCATGCAACCAGAGGGACTCTATTTTGGAGGGGGCGATGTGAGGGACATGTGAGTCATGCGGTAGAGGACATTGGAGACATGATAAACCTGATTCCTCAAAAAAGAAGATATTTAATTTACACTATTCTATAAATGTTATGCGTAATTACATAGGCTAACAAAATAAAACGTTTCAAAAAATTGTTTAATGTTCATTGGCGATTCTTATAGTTTTGATGTCACTCATTCCAGATTTTGCCTCAATTCTTTTCTATCACCCACAGTTTCGTCACAATGTAACTTAATTACAAACCAAAAAATTTGCATAGTATATTCTAGGAATGAAAATTAATTAGTGTTTCAATATGTACAAAGCTTTTATCTAACATAATCTCTAGTACATAGTTTTATGTGTTCATCTGCTTATATTTCAATTTTCTCTTCTGCTTCTCATATAGCTTTTCCTCCTATGAGTCGCTTTCTGAACATATCGAAGTGGTTGTGTGTCCGGCAGCAGTTTCCCATCATACTGATATTCCAGTCCTAATACCTTCTTCCCATCACTTTGATATCTTGAAGACACCACTGACCTTGCGCCTTAGTCACCTCCCCCAAATTGTCTGGGAAGTAATTCAGATGAATATTCAGAAAGCGAACATCATCAAACATCCTAAACTTTTGAACTTGTTCAGCAAGTTAGGTACAATAGAAATATATTGTGTGTCATTTTTGATGCCCAAAAACTTGGTAACAACTTGCCTGAATAAGCCTCCCTCTCATTGTCTGTCATGTTTTATTCAAATTTGGAATCAAATATCATTAGGTCGAACAAACCGCCTTCTTTCAGTTTTGCTTCTGATAAGTGAGGAAACTTCTCGTAGACATGCTTAAACATTGCCCATATTTGGGTAAGGCATCACAAACTGTTTTATTTGGCCTAATTTGATGTGTAGAGGTGGTAGCAAAATGATTTCTGGATCCACAATATTCTTGTGCAGAATATTCTTCTCTCCAGGTTTTAAAACTTTTCTTGCAGGCCAACTTTTTCTGGAACAATGTCCCATTTACAAAAAAAAAAAAAAAAAAAAAAAAAAAAAAAAAACATGGGAATTTGGTAAAACCGCTAGTGTAAAAAATATCTTCGAAATTGCTAAAATGTTAACTTTCTTGAATAATTAATTGTGAATTGTATAACAATAGTGGATAACACAGCTTTTTTATTGTCATATTTGGATTCCACATACTAAAAACCATAATAAGGCAAATTCATTAAAAAATTATTTCATTGTTAGCCTGTGTTTTTTTATTATTATTATTAGTAGTAGTAGTAGTAATAGTAGTGGTGGTGGTGGTGGTACAAAAATAGGGATGAAGATAAAAGAGTTAGACCCTACAATGGCATAACGAACTTGCTTATATTACTCTCCAAATAAACTTTCTGATAAGCAACGCCCTCGTTCTACAATTACACCAAGTTCGGTTCTTATAGCATTATTATACTTATTAGAGCTAATCTTGTACATCCTTTAGCTTTTTGTAGTCTCCCAAGCTCTACAGCATTACAATAAAACTGGCAGGCACTGCCATTGTTTATTTTTCTGAACTCTATGATTGGAGTTTTTATAATCTTAAATGAATATTTATTTATATTTAGGTTTACTTCCTAAATATTTGAAACTTGAGACGTCTTTCAGGTAGTAATTATCTACGATGATATTTTATTAAACTTGATGTTTTCCCCAGAAAGCGATTATTCTTGACTTTCTCTCGAAAGTTTAAAACCATGCATTCACAAATTATCTTTATATGACCCGCGAAGGTTATCTTCACTTTTCTGGACAAGACTACACCGTTCGCATATAATAGAACACATACTGCTCCACAACTTAATAGCTATTTAAAAGATATGATTCAAAAATACTTTTACAGAGATTAGAGATTGGTTCCTTATGTCAATACAAGAAATAATGCCCATATAAGCGCATGTCCCAAATTCCTACGTTTTTAGGATTTGTTAAGGTTTAAAATCATAGCATTTTAAAGTAACACATCATTCTATTTTTTGCCCTTCTCAGCTTGTTAGCAGTTCAATACAAACGCCACTAAGAGCAAATGCTCAAAATATTCTTCTCTTGCGTCTAGACACGTAGAACTCGTCGAACCAAATACTCCCTGTTGGTGTCGTGGGGTTTCGACGCGAAGATTAAGAGTCTACTGCATATTTTAATGTTTTAAAGGTTCCCCAAGGATAAAAATGCGGCCATGGGACTGGTTCCTTAGCTATCCATCTGTCGTGATAGTGCATCTCCCAAGTGTCTTCTTATTCGCATCTTCTGGGATATTGTTCTGAATAAAGCACCTGTAAGCCGTGTTAGGAGAATGTATTACAGAAATGACAAATGTAAACAAGCAGCCATGACAGCACAACGCAACTCTGCAGGTTACAATACGTCTAGGCATTCTGAATGAATACATAGATAAATGATGTTGTTGAGTTGGCCCCGGAAAGCCGTTAAACATTGATGCTACATTGACAATGAGATGCAAGCACAGATGCAAGGAGACAGCATTCACAATGCAATCGTAAGCGCAACGCAAGAAGTTTCTAGATCCGCAAGTTACAAACTGAATAACATAACCAACAATACCACATAAGAAAATGCATTCAATCTTTTACAAATAAATATGTTATGAAATTACATACTAACAACTGACGCTCGCGGCAGTGACGTCACAATAATTGTTCATTCAAATTATTGAAAATAGTACAAGCATAAAGACTTCAGAAAGTGATAACGCTACATATTTAATGAACAAAGAACCATCTCGATTTATGAGAACCAAGAAATATATACACAGATGATAGTTACATCCATTAAATCAAAGAAGGATTCTCAAGGAGACTGTCATAAATAACCTCTTAAGGGAAATTAGAGATAGCGCGGCACTGCACGGCTAAATAGAACCACGTGCATGTACAGGCAGGCCCTGTAAAGCCTTGCAGTGCGATCGTTTGTTATTGAATTCATAGGCAATGCATAGAGAAGAGAAGCAGAATTCCTTTTCTTTGCATGCAACGCAAGGCTAAATTTTAGAGTTTGCAAACTCTTGCTTTTCTTTGTATTGTATTGTATTGTATTGTATTGCATTGTATTGCATTGCATTGCATTGCGTTGCCTCTCGTCTTGCGTGTTTCTATGTGAATGCTTACATTAAATAGTATAAGTGCAAACTCTTGCGCTTACGTTGCGTCTGCGCTTGCATATCATTGTGAATGCATATAGCCTTCATTAGTAAATTGAAAAACGAAGGTTTTAAAGCATATGTTTACATAAACGTATTTTCTAGTTTAGATATAAGGAGTCCATCCTCAAACGTTGTAAAAATATTTATGAATCACGCTGTAAACTGTTAAATAACAGTTAATATTGTCCTTTGTGACACTATTTCTCTTTGCGTTTCTTATAATAGTCTCATCATTTGCAAATACAAGGCCAAATAAATTGTTAATATCAATTAACTCAGAATATTTGCCATAACTCTTTGGTAAGATTGCGTCAGCAGTCAACCTATAACAAAGGAATTCACTAAAGCACTACGGATTGTTACATCCCTATTTCAGTTAACCCTGGATCTGCCTGCAAATGAAGTTGGCTAGAAACGCCTCGTACAGTGCAGGAAATGAGCATGCCAGATCAAATCTTTCCCACTCTCCCCCTTTATAAATACACCTCACAGAATATTGGAAGGGTAGGCTTACACTCGCAGCTTTTTCCTTTTCTGTGTGGTGCTCGATATAATATAGACTCCCGCAGACCTCCGCCACCGTTTTTATACCCTGGTTTAAACCTTGCGCAACGTTTTGAATGGGAAGCAGTCGGCCGCGGCAACCAAAAGCCTGTAGCGGAGAAAGCAAGAGAGGTTCTACTGAAGAAGCTTCCTATTGCTGAAAAATAATCTGCGCAATCTAAGGCACCTCTGTAATCCGCTGCGGAGGTTCAATCCGTCGTCATATCTGAGGCAATTAGCAACATTTAGAACTCGCACTGTCGGTGTCGTGGTTGAGAGGTTAGACCATGTGGGATTTATGGTGGACGAAGCGGCGTCCGGGTCCTCCGGTTTCCCCCGCCACTCATTTCACCAATTGCTCCATCATCACCTTCCCAAACATCAATTTCACTTAAGTAACAGGTTCTAAATTCTGTGTTTCGTACCGTTGGCTGCCCAGTAGACTTCTGACACCTAGGTATTGTTTTGTAAGTCCTAGGGGGTTGCCAGTCTTTCAAATACGGGGATGGTAAGCCTATTATGAAAGGAAACTATAGCAACATCTTTTGAAACTCTTTTTTATGGATGAACATACCTCCCTCTGCATTGTATCTTACATTATTATTTTTGCAAATAACTGTTTTATGTTTCATTATATAGACTCCTTTAACTTCTATAATCATGTCGGCTTTAGAAACAATTATAGGTTTGTTCTCGCTGAACTGCAAGGTTTCTTAACAGTGTTTTCTTCAGCATTAATAATATTAAACACACGCAAATTCACTGTCCCATTCATACTTGCCGATCCTTGGGGGATAGGGAATCATTTTAGTTAAAGATAAATTCACCGCCCCAGCCGGGAATTGAGTCCTTATCCGTATGGGTGAGAAGTCAGAACGCTGAGCACTCGACCACACAGACAGCCTGAACGATATTTGTCACAGTCCATTTTTGTTAAGAGACATGAAAGTTCAGTATTTATTTGCTTGTTTGTTTCTAAAATGGTTTACTAGTTTATTTACAGATAGAAAAAAGCTACATAGTTATATATGTATTAAGTATGTAAATTTTAATGTAATGGAATAATAGAAATACAATTCAGTAAACTTATCAAGGCTGAAATCACACGGCCTATTATTAAAGACAAGACGTTACAACTTTCAATAATAAAATATACAATCACGGACTCCTAATTCTGTAGCTTACACAGAATGTTGAATAAACTGGCTATGCCAAATGTTTTATTGAACTCTTATTAACTCAAGAGATCGGAAAAATTACTAGAAGATTCGAAAATCTTACTTTTGTTACTAAATAAGCAGATAAATGCAAAATATGTAAATAGCACGCCAGTTAGGATACGTGAAAAAATGCGTCACACAAGTTTTTCAGCAGGCAGTGTTTGAATACAATTGGTGATACACTTTTTATGTTCAGCGACATGTGAAAAAAGTTGTACTTTCTCTAGCCCCGTATGTACAATGTAGGTACATAGAGATAGAGAAGGTATTGTATTCCATCCAAAAATTCGATGTCAAAATTTCAGCGATAATATACGTTTTGGGGTCCCCCGAGTACAAAAAAGGCATTTTTAGCAAAACGTCCGTGTGTGTGTGTGTGTATTTAGGTTTGATATCTTCCAAGGATGTGACACGAAGATTTTAAAGAAAATCCCCCTCACCATAAACTACCCTTTACATGGATAGCTTTTCGAAAATGTTGGTTTTCTAAAAAATGACTAATGATTTTGATTAAAATACCGTATATTAAATATATATAATTATATATACACATTCCAAATAAAATGTATATCTTAAATTTTCTGGAGAATGGCCCCTGAAGACCTCATTATTCTGGATGCAGTTTGCCGAATTTTGCCTAACTGCTAAACCGCACGAGATAGACAAAAACTATACAAAAATTTAGATCTCGCCAAAACACACAATGTATGCCCTTTACGCTTTTGTTGTGGCAGTTACGGTTTTCGAGATATTCCTTGTTATTGGTTTCAATTGAAAAGTACTTTTGCTTTTCTCAGAGAGCAAATGTCCGTTTTTTTTACTCCTGGCCAAGTAGAGAAGCATTGACAATCGCATAGCGACAGCTTTTAAAACATTTAACTATTACTTTAGCATATCGCATTCCCTTAGTTCCCTTCTACTTATAAGACACTCAGTAATAAGAACATTCCGCTAATGTTTATCTCGATTAGCATTGTAAGAAATTTGCAGAGCAGGTAGAGAAAGTCATGTGAGTGTACACGTCATATTTTTATATTCAGCTTCGACTATTGCGTGATTTCCAAATAACTTCTGCCTTTGGACGTGTATGATTTATGCTGGGTGTTAAATGTGAAGTCAGAACTGTTTAGTGATTAGTGTACAACAGAATAAAAAGCAGAACTGATAAGCCACTAAAACTCATAATGCTTCATAGAGTCTGCTATGTAGTTAGATTGTTTTGGGACAAAACTAATTAATTTATCTCGGTGAAAACCATAAAATAAGGTTTGACTGCTGTCTATCGAGTCGTTTAGATAGAGGTAGGCTTTATGCGCTTCAGATTTTACTTTCTCTACACGTACTATGTACACAATGTATAGAGAAGGTATTGCTTTCCACAAAAATATTCGATGCTGATATTTCACCGGATATATACATTTTAGGGTGCCCTGTATCCAAAAAAAGGTATTTTCAGAAAAAGGTCCGTGTGTGTGTATGTGTGTGTCTATGGATAGCATAGCCCCAAAACAAAATTACCGTTAAATGCCAAACTTGGTATTTAGGTTTAGTATCTTCCAAGGATGCGACATGAAGATTTTCAAAAAAAATCCCCCCACCACAAACTACCCTTTACATGGAAACAATTTAGAAAATTTTGATATTTATGTCCGAAATAAAATGTTTATCTCTAATTTTTTGGGAATAGCCTCTGAAGACCTCTTTATTCTGGATGAATTTTGTTGAAATTTGCTTAACTACTAAACCGTAAGAGATAAAAAAAAAAAAAAAAACGTACTACACAAAAATGTACCTCATGACAAAACACACAACTTTTTCCTTTACGTTTTTGTTGTGGAGATAACCGTTTTCGAGATATTCATTGTTATTGGTTTCAATTGTGAAGTACTTTTTCTCACACAGGAAGAGCCTGTTTTTCTTATGTTCTACTCCTGGCCAAGCAAAGAAGTGATTTGCAATGACAATCCCATAACGATAGCCTTTAAAACATTTAACAACCATTTTAGCATAATGCATTCCCTTATTGGCTTCTACTTATAAGGAACTAAGTAATAACATTCTGGTAACATTTATCATGAATAATCTTTTGTAGGAGTTTTGTAGAGCAGCTAGAGAAAGTCATTTGAGTGTAACGCATCAGATTTTTATATGTAAATATTCTCACCTCTGTAATTTTAAAAGGCAATTTACCTTTTACAATATTTTTTCCATGGATTTTAAATCATAGGTATGCCAATCTTTCTCAAAACTTTTACCTCCCCAAAATTATGTTTTATGAAAGTTTAAGAAATAGAGATGTTGAGTTTTATGATCTTGAGGCACTCTTTTCAATGGGAAATATTTAGCTTTATGATGTTATGAAAACTGCATTATTTTCCTCTCATTACAATTCACCAGCATCATCAAAACCTGCATTTCGAAAAAACTGGAATTTGATGAGTTTTGTTAAAACGGTCCTCAATTGTATGAAGTAAATAGAAGCCTAAGCTTTTTAAAACAATTTGCTGCATAGATGTAGAGAAAGTCATTTTTACTTTCTCTAGCCCCGTATGTACAAGGTACATAGGGATAGAGAAGTATTCCATTCCACCCAAAAATTCGATGTCGAGATTTCACCGGAAATACATGTTTTAGAACCCCCTGAATCCAAAAAGAGCATTTCCAGAAAAAGGTCCTTGTGTATGTGTGTGTCCGTGTGTCTGTGAACAACATAACTCAAAAACGAAAAGTCGGTAAAATACCAAACTTGGTATTTAAGTTTAGTATCTTCCAGGGATGCAACACGAAGATTTTGAGAAAATCCCCCCACCCCAAACTACCCTTTACATGGAACTTTTTACGAAAATTTTAATTTTCTAAAAAATGGCTCTAATGATTTTGATTAAAATATCGTATATTAAAGTTATTTACCTGACAAATAAAATTTATATTTTGAATTTTCCGGTATAGTCTCTGGACTACTTTATTCTGGATGAATTTTTCATAACTACTAAACCGTAAGAGATGGACAAAAACTTAACCGACAAAAAATGTAGAGCACGTTAAAACACACAATTTATGTTATATAAATTTTTTCGTGGAGTTGATCGTTTTTGAGATATTCCTTTTTCTTGGTTTCATATTTAAAAAACTTATACTTTTCTCATACAGGAGTTTGTCAACTCCTGTTAATACAAACAAAGGAACGTCAGTCACATAGCAACCAGCTTTTGGCTTTCACTTTAACCTATGGTACTCCCTTATTTGCCTGCTACTTATAATTAAGCAAGAAATAAGACTATTTCTGCTAATTTATCTCGATTAGCATGAAATAAATAAAAGATAAGCTTATTAACAATAATAATTTATAGAGATGTGAATGGAACACATCAGATTTTTTCTTAGCAGCATGTCAAATGGGATCTCACTGCAAGTTTAGCTCCAGATCTTTACTAGAGAGATGGAATGTAGGTATAACATTGTGGCGTCTTCAATAGGAAGACGAGCTTTGGGAATACTAGACACGCTTGCTCCTCATGGCAGGTTATACACAGGAAGAGGCAAAATCTGCTACGCTCCAGAGTACAAGGATATAATAAGCAGCAAGGAAACGGGGGGGGAGGTGCCTTTCGTACACAGAATCTTGATTTATAGCAAATCAATACCCTGAATGAATACGCTTTCCTGACAAGGTACAGGAAACCGCAATCCCGGGTCTAATTATGGCGAGAATATGAACCTGTGATGGGGTTCACACTTCAGTAGCGTGTTTCCTTCAAATTTATTTTTCTGCGTATAAAAATATAGCATAGACAGGAAACATATTTAAATTTC
Organism: Hymenopus coronatus; assembly: GCA_030762935.1. Lineage (NCBI taxonomy): Eukaryota > Metazoa > Arthropoda > Insecta > Mantodea > Hymenopodidae > Hymenopus > Hymenopus coronatus. The sequence goes on from CM060894.1 coordinate 79,118,571, forward strand.
TTTTTTTTATGTGATGCATCTATAAATTTGAGTAGACGTTTTGAAAAAATATATCGTTTTTACCACTTGACTCATTTTAACTACCAGTTAATTGACGCTATAAATGGGCAGCGCATGCTTATTAAAGCCGAAATGTAAACCTTTTTCAACATTTTTCCACACTCAAAATGCTCCGCAGGGTACAATTTTTACTAAAGTGTTTAAAAATTGTATTCTGCTTCTGGACTCTCAAAAGTACATGAAATAAAAGATTCATAGACCTTTTGGAAATAATGCTTTAAATTATTAAAATGTTAAATAAATAACATTTTGGGGAGTAGGAAAAGTAATATTTTTCTACAATAATTAGGCTTAATGTAAAATAAATCCTGATGTGTTCCCTTCACATGACTTTCTGTACCTCTCTATAACACATTATTGTTAATAAGCTTATTTTTTTCTATCTACTTCATGCTAACGTTTATCTCTATTACTTAGTTGTTTGTAAGTAGAAGGGAAATAGGGAATACTCTAGGCTAAACCGAAAGTCACATACTTTAAAATATGGTTGATATAGGATTGAAATTCGTTTCTTTGCGTGGCCAGGAATTGACAAGTATCGTATAAGAAATGTATAAATTATGTTTAAAACAACCCAACAACAAGGAATATCTCAAAAACGGTCAACTCCACAAAAAATGTATATAGTAATATAAATTGTGTGTTTTAATGAGGTCTACGTTTTTTGTTATGTAAGCTTTTGTCTATCTCTTACGGTTTACCAGTTACGGAAAAGTCAATAAAAATAATCCAGAATAAGGTGGTCTTTAGAGGTATCATATGAAAATTCAAGATATACATTGTATTTGTCATGAAAATGTCCTAAATATAAGAGATTTTAATCAAAATCTTTAGAGCCATTTTTCAGAAATTCAAAATTTTTGAAAAATGTCCTATGTATAGGGTAGTTGGATTTGGGGTATTTTCTTGAAAATCTTCGTGTCGCATCCTTGGAAGATGTCAAACTTAAAAACCAAGTTTGATATTTAACTGTCTGTTCGTGTTTGAGCAGACACACACACACACATACACAGACAGACAGACAGACACACATACAGGGACATTTTGCTAAAAATGTTTTGTTTTTTTTTGGATGCAGGGTGCCCCAAAACATATGGTACCGGTGAAATCTTGGTGTCGAATTTTTGGGTGCAATGCAATACCTTCTCTATAGCTATGGACATAGTAGTATACAGAAAGTATTATAAGATGCATCCATTGTACAAATTCATTCGCTATAAAACATATATTTATTTGAATGTGATCATTTTAAAATACATCATGTGGCTTGTTTTGATTAGGAAATGAATTTAGACAATATATTTATTATTTAAATGTTGATACATTGCAAACAGATCATAATTATTTTGTATAACATCTTGTACAAATGCCAATACCATATAATATATACTCTGATTTTTCCAAAATTCACATATGCATTACCTTAAAGCCATGCATTCTAAGGAACAAGTGTTTTTTACTTTCTCTATTACCTACTCTGTAAACACTAAGTAGAGAAGGTATTGTATGCCACCTAAAAATTCGATACCGACATTTCACCGGAAATACATGTTCTGAGATTCCCTTTATCAGAAAAAAAATTAGAATTGTGTGTATGTATGTGTGTGTGTGTATGTGCCTGGCTGCTTGCAAACAGAACAACTCAAAAACAAAAAGTGCGTTAAACACTAAGCTGAGATTTAATTTTACATGTGCCAAGAATACGACACGAAGATTTAAGACATTCACCATCCTAATTACCCTTTTCACGGAATAGTTTTCTAAAAATATAGATTTTATCAAAAATGACTCAATGATTTTGATTAAAATCCTATAATTCTAAACTATTTTATGAAATGTGTATCTTGAATTTTCTGAGAACGGCTATTGAAGTCCTCTTCATCCTGGATGACTTGCATAATCGGTAGACGTAAGAAATAGACAAGAACTTATATGCAATAAATGTAGACTTCGTTAACACGAAAAACGTATGCCTCTACATTTTATTGAGGAGTTAACGCTTTTACAGATATTCGGTGTTTCTTTCTGCTTGGCAAACAAAGAGAATAAAATTTCAACGCCCTCGTATAGCGACCAGCTCTTTAAATATTTGACTTTGGTTAAGACTACTTTATTCCATTATCTTGTTGCATCTGCAAGGAAATACATAATAAAATAGTAATTGTCTATCTAGATTAAACTATTAATAGAATAACGGTTTTGTTATCTTTTTACTGCCATTTTCAACTCTTGCAACACTTTATAACTATGACGAAATGTTTAACGAAACCTTTTTTTTTTTTTTTTTTTTTGTAAATGTTTATCTTGACTAACATGAAGTAACAAAATAGTTTTGTAGAAGTATTTTGAAGGTGGGAGATTTAAACAAATGATAATAGCTATAGAAAGGCATGTGAGTTTGACCCTCAGGTTGCTTTATTCCATAGAACTCAAACAGTGAATCTCTGATGAAATTGCGATACATTTTTTTGCGGTCCATTTCAGATAACAATCTTGCTCTATTTAGCATAGGGATTTTGAAAAAGAAGCAACACGTGGTTATAGATCTGCTGATACCAAAAGCAGCTGTTCAATTATATATTTGCATAAGCGGAAATGATTGCAATCTTGGACGTATATGCAGAAAGTCCATTTCTGGAATTGAGCTATGCAGGCAACTCGCTGGGTATCAAACGCGGGACCACTCACAGCAAATCTAATTACTGCGGTTTGAACGCTGCTGTGTTATGAAGCAATCTGCAACGTGACGCTGCCTTTAATTGGGTTCTAGTCTTGAGTACAGTGGAGCCACTAATGGCGTTCGAAAGAAGCGCGATGCGGCGCAGCGCAGGAAGACGGTTATGTAATTTCGTGGGGTTTCCCAGGTGACAGAATCGCAACAAACCCAAGTTAACGAGATGTGGCTTGAGGTGAGCGGAAAGGGTGGATTTGGTCGATAATGCAGGGCACATTAAACCCACGGTGGTAAAGCGGAAGTGTTAACAGCTGTCAGGATGTGTACCTTGCCTCAAGGAAGATAGAAATAACTGACGGTTCATGGGGTACCATTTCATTTCTCCCTTTGATATAAGAAGAAAAGCACTCTACTGTCGATCCTAATTCTCTTCCAACCGGAGATGGTATTCTAGCCGGGAGGTGGCATGCGCCAGTTTAGCAGAACAGATTTCTGAGTATGGAATCTGGGTTCGTTTCTAGCATGGATCTTTTCTCTCAGTGATGATGGTATACTGGGTGTTTCGAAACGATACCTAACCAAGAAGTAGATGCTGTTGCTCAGGCCCTATTTGATAAGAAAATATAGTTGTCAACACAAACAGAGCTATATGAACTTAACACCTTATTATCAAGCATGGATTAGAAAGTTAATGCAGGAACAAAGCCGCGCGCCTGGCGCCACTACCAGAAGTTAGTTTGGTTTGCATTCGTAGTGTATTCTTAAACATGCCTACGGGCTGTACACTGTCTGCCTCACATTACACTGCTTGCCTTACGATGTGCCACTAAAGAACTTGTATCTTCAGTTATTTGTTTGTTCTTCCAACATGTGCTATCATAACAGTTGAAATGTAGCTACTGGAAAGGTAAGTTGGAATACGTACGCTTTAATACTATGCTTTACAGCAATTTAAATGACATGATATGAGAATGACTTTCCAAAGTTTCACTTTTGCATGGATTCTTTGAAAATGTCTCCTGCTTACTTAGACTGTATAACTTATTATTTAAACCTATTATGTAAATATGTGGCATATATAAAATTTTTCACGCATCTCACAATTCGAAAAATTGATAACAATTTTTATTGGGTTTTAAACCATGAGAAAAACTGTATAAAATATATTTTAAATTTATTCAGTGAGAAAGGTTTGAACATTTTTATAAACGTATAAGAAAAATGAATCCTGAAATCCAAACACATTTTTAAAGAAAATTACTATCAGTATAACGTATTTGTCCTGCAGAACATACCATACATACTTGTGTACTTTCTGTGTAAAAGCATGCAATTTAAACAAAAGTGAGACTTGTGCAACATGTTGAAGGTGTGAAAATATAGTTTTAGGAAAACGCTTTTTATAAAATAGTACGCTGGAAAACCCAGTATTGTGCGATCCCTTAAGGGGAAAAAATGAACGAAATCCTTGAAAGAGTGATTTTTTTCTTTATAGGTATATTATTATGAATGGATCATCCAATATCATAATGTATTTTTGGTGTATATTACTCTTCGTTAGAAATAATTTTACAAGAGTTTTCAAATGTGCCTGCGCAAAAGACTACAATAACCTTATAGATTTTCGCTTTGTTTTTTCTGTGTGTTTTTCAAAAGGTTCCACGTGATGCAAGTTTTGTTCAATTTTCTTCAAATTGTATAGCTATACTCCCAAATCTATAGGTGCTAAAATGTTGTGAATGATTTTCCTTTATCGATTATCATTAGAGAAATATTAATTGGAATATATAAATAACGACTGAAAATTTGTAAATAGATTGTTTCTCATAGGTTTATAATATCTTTCTCAAACTGGAATACGAATATAAATCTGTTTCCAGAGTCTGTGAGAGGATCTATGAGAAGAAATATTTACAATAAAGAGAAAAGGCTTAGGCAGATAAAGGTAATAGTAAACGAATTTTTAGAAAAATGAAGAAAAAGAAGAGCAGAAGAGAGAAGGAATTAAAGAGGGTGAGGAGCAGCAAGAAGCGAAAGAGGATGATATGGCTGTGCAAGGTGAGGGTGCTACAGAAAAGAAGGATAAGGAATTAAAGTGGAAGCAAGTGCATGCTACAGCGGAGGGGAAGATGGATGGACAAAAATAGGAAGGATTTATAAAGAAAGATTATCAACATAGAGGGAGGAAGGTAAGCCCGCGTGAAGCGAGAAACCCTCCAGATTGAAAATACCGGCAGAAGCGAAAAGCGGAAGATGAGGGGAAAAAAGAATCTTATGAGGTGCTCAGCTTTGATTAGGTGCAATGATTACCATTCGTGCCACGGAAAATAAATGTGTTTCTCTATAATGAGATTATGGCGGGAAAGAATAAACCCAAATGACTTCTTATTATTCTAACGAACAGACTGAGACTTGTCAGGCAATTTATTTCAGTCTGCACGTGGCGGTAGCGAATCACCATGAGAAGCGGGAGGATACATTTCAACTGGATCATCCACAAAATATCGACTACATGACGATGAAAGAAATTATATAGAATTTTGTTTTATTTATTCTTTTTTTTTTTTTTTTTTGTAATTTAAGGTACTTTAGCCTGGTTGGTCATACCGGACGATGAATGCAATTGGTGAAATGATGCTCAAATGACCTAGGGGTCCATGCAGCTTAAAGTTACTCGAAAAAAAAAACTTTATCCGGGTAACTCACCCTAAGCGAGATTCAAACTCGTGACCTGTTGAATGTGAGACAGACACGCTATTACAACCCTACCAAGGCGGGCTCTTGGGTTTTGTGTAAGTAAATACATTAATATCTAAAAGCTTTAATAATATCGCATTCTTTAGTCGTTTTTGTCTCATATAGGATAAAAGGATTAAATATATGGGGTAGATTAGTAAGGAGCACAGACTATGTACTTAGTCGGAAGAAAAGGTACTGTTTATCAACCGAAATTACATATTGGGATTTCAGCACAAATGTATGATTTTTGAACTCTCCTGCATAAAAAATAAATGTTTAGAAAAAAGTTCTTATGTGTGAGTGTGTGTTCTGTGAACCTCATAATTCAAAAACGAAAAGTTCGTAAATATCAAGCTTGATTAAACTTCAACATCTTTCATGGCGATACGAAGATTTGCAAGAAAGTTCTCCTCCAGAAACTGCCTTTTGGGAATGGAGTCTTAACATTGGAGCCAAAATACTGAAACTTGTTCAAGGAAGGAATTTTGGAAGACAATGAGAATAAACTCGCTTATGAGGCTGTACAAGTCTTCTAGGCTGACGTGCAGGAAGTCAACAAACTCCACTTAATTCCCCCGTTGTCTAATCTAATCCTTTACATGGAACCTTTTTCGAAAACTTTCATTTTTTCCAAAATGGCTCTTACGATTTTGATTAAAATACCGCATGTTTAATATATTTTTACCACTATTGAAATCTATATTTTGAATTTATTGAATATGCTCTCTTCATTCTGGATTGATGTTTTTCTAATTGGTAAACCGTAAGGGATGGACAAAATTTACAATACAAAAAAGTAGATTTCGTTGAAAAATGCAATTTATGTCGTGTAGATTTGTTCTCTGTTGAGTTAATCAGTTCCGAGTTGCTTGTTTCAATTTTGAAACCCTTAAAACTTTTCTCAAACAAGAGCTGGCATTCGTTACATTCCTATCTCTTTTATTTTACTTCTGTCCATACAAAGAGAACCAAATTTCAGTTGCATTATTACAACTTTTAAAATATTTGATTATCTCTTTTGCTTAGAATATTCCTTTACTTTCGTTTACTTACATGGAAGCAAGGTATATAATATCGTTTCTGCAGTTTATCTACTAATAGTAAAATATCTCACTTATGATGTAGATAAAATATTAATCTTTTGTAAGAATATATGTTTGCAGAACATGAACATGAAGGTCGTGTGAATGGAAAAAACAGCTATTTTTGATTGCCTTCTTATTGGACGCTTAAATTTCGCATTTTTTTAGCTTGAAGTTTACAACGGAACTCTGAACTATGTAACAAAAATGATCCGCGTGTTACTGCCCTCAACTTCTGAAGTGTTATGAATTGTTGTGTCTTTACTCTCTCTACTAGTATGTACAATGCACATAATAGAATAGAAAAGGGGTTGCATTCTACCCAAAAATTCCATATTGCGACTTCAGTAGAAATGTGTGTGCTGAATACAACTAAATGGAACATATTAAAAAAAAGTTTTTTTAGAAAAAGATCCAGGTGTATGTTCATGTGTGTGTCTGTGAACAGAGAAACTCTAAAATCAAAAGTCTGTTAAGGACAAAACTTGGGTATTTAAGTTCAGCATCTTCCATGGATTGACACAAACATTTTCAGGAAATCCCCTCAATCCAAACTATTCTTTAAATTTCCCAAAAATAGCTTTAACAATTTGGATTAAAATGACATAAAATGTTAACCAGGTGGCCCAAGTGCTATGTTCAGATATTCCTTTGTAGGTTAAATGACTTGCAGATTTATATTTCAAATTAAAACCGGCCAGTGGGAAACCAATGAGAAATGCCTTCGCTTTACCCCTCTCAACGAGCGCGACCCGCTTCGCCGTCTCCGCGATAAACAAAAGGGATAAAACGAAGGTCGCTCAACCAGTTCTCCACTTACCGGTTTTAACTTGAAACGTTGTATTCTGCAGCTCTTTTTTTGGGCAAAGGGATATCTGCAAAAGACAAATACGCAGCAGTTAGCACACCTTATGCCTTACATATCCTGGGAATACCCTCAAAAGTCCTCTTCATTCTAAATGACTTGCGTAACGTTTAGAGCATGTTAACAAGATGGACACCTCAACAACTGCGACCAAGTACTGATCTACTGCGGTCTACCACCCCCCGGGGGATGGGTGGAGAGGAGGGAAACCACAGGCAGCACACAGGAAACGATGGAGATAAGCACACAGACACACGGAAGTCCTTAACATTTCACTAGATGGCAAATCTAGCAGCCTGCGGAGGCTACACAGGCGCCGGAAGGGCGGAATGATGCATCTACATCGGCACCTAGCCTCAACCAGCCCAACCAGGGGGAGAGGGTTTCATTCGGAGCAAGCAACCATCTGTCTGCAAAGCTTCAAGTCACACCTGCCGCCGAACTGAAAGATGAAGAAAGGAAATGAAATGAAGGAATAAAAGGGAAAGAAACTGCACCCCAGCATTTGCCTAAGCGGCCCCAGGAAAACCATGGAAAAATCCAAGGCAAGAGTGCGCGGTGAACGGAGACTGAACCCGGATATCCCGAATGCCAGTCACAGACGAAACGCCTCAGGCATCTGGCTCGGTTGCATAACCGGTAAACCATAAGTATAATTTCAGATCTACTTGTTTATGTTAACCATTTCCGACATATTCCTCGTTATTGGTTTCAATTTTAAAATACATTCCTTTCTCAAAGTTAAATACCAAACTTGGTATTTATGTAAGTTTAATGGAAGACACAAAGTTTTTCAAGAGAATCCCACATCCAAAACTACTCTTTATGGAAGATTTTTTTAAAATACTTATTTTCTCAAAATGGGTCTTAACGATTTTGATGAAATTATCATATCTTTAAGATATTTTCGTGGTAAATGAAATGTATATCTTTGGTTTTCTGGGATTAGCCTCTGAAGACCTCTGCTTTCTGAGCTAGAACCACATACATCATAAGTAATAATGTACAGCTCAAAAGACTGATTTAGAGTACTATACATTTTTTTGCGGAGTTAACAATTTGTGAACTATTTCTTTTTACTTTTTCTAGCCCGAATTTACAATGTAGATAGTGGACATGTGTGGCTCTGTTAACAGTATAGCTCATTATCGAAAAGACCTTTATACATAAAAGTTGGCATTTAAGTTTATATCTTCCAATGATGCGACATGAAAATTTCAAAGAAAATCACCCACTCCAAACTACTCTTCAAATGGATAAGTTTTTTAAAATGTTGTTTGTCTCATAAATGAATTTAATGATTGTGATTAAAATATCATAAATTAAAGATATTTACATGGCAAATAAAATATACGTCTTGAATGTTCTGAAAATATGTTCTGAAGATTTTTGTGATTGGATTTTGCATAGCTGGTAAACCGTAAACGATTGCCAAAAACTAACTAAACAAAACAAAAAAAAACAAAAAATGCAGATCTCGTTAAAAGGCAGAATTGATTCCACTTATATTTTTACCAGTAAAGTTAACCGCTTCTGAGATAATACTTGGTGTTTATTTCAATGTTAAGCCTCTTAATCAAATTTGAAATCATTTTTTATTCATCTCTCTTTTGTTATACTCCTGGACGTGCCAGACATACCTAATTTCAGTTTCTAGTAGCGATCGGCTTTTTAAAGTCTGACCATCGCTTTTGCCTAGTGTATTACCTAATTTCTGTTCTACTTAAGACAGAACTAATACAATTATTTCTGCTAGTGTTTCTCTCAATTACCACGAGATAGAGAAAGAAATAATATTTTGTTACAATAGTTTGTAGAGAAAGAGATGTGAATGGAGCACATCAATTTTTTTCAGACCTTGGTCTACCGTGTTTTTGAAATTCTGGAGCCTCATTTAGCGCATGAAAATGCACTGCCAAATGTGAGATACGGAACATTTCAACCTGGAAATCGTTATTGATAGCTTACATCAATAAATTACTACTTTTCAGAGATAATTTCTGTGTCGAAATTTGAAACATGAGAGACAGTTGATGTTCTATGACGTCTAGCTCTGATGCTAATGACCTCAGAAGTTGTAGGTTAAGCCCCCGCCATCGTGACCTCTGTGTCTGTCTACTTCTATTCAATTCTAGTTTTTTATTGTTACCTCTTTTTATTCACATATAGGCATTATCCTAAACTTTGTGTCATCATTTTATAGTTTCTCTTACTTTGTAGCTGTTCTCATATAGTATTCCTTTCATAGCAGGCAACTACAAATACATTCATTTTTCGTGACAGATGGAGTGCAAAGGTTACTAACATATACACAGGTCCATTTCAGACAGAAATAGAAGCGTATTCTATTGACTAGCAAGGCTAGCTGTGACTTCGGGAACATATCTACTTTCTATACACGTACTATGTACATAGTGTATAGAGAAGGTATTGTATTTCACCCAAAAATTTGATACCGAGATTTCACGGGAAATACATGTTTTGGGTCCCCCTGAATCCAAAAAAAAAACATTTTTGGAAAAAGGTCCATGTATGTGTGTCTGTGTGTCTGTGGACAGCATAGCTCAAAAACGAAAAGACAGTTAAATACCAAACGACGATTTTCAAGAAAATCCCCCCACCCCCAATTACCCTTTACATGGAACTGTTTTCGAAAATTTTGATTTTCTCAAAAATGGCTCTAACGATTTTGATTAAAATATCGTATATTAAAGATATTTACCTGACAAATAATATGTATATCATGAATTTTCTGGGAATAGCCTCTGAAGACTACTTTATTTTGGAAGAATTATGCATAACTGCTAAACCGTAAGAAATGGACATAAACTTACCGCACAAAAAATGTAGAGCACATTAAAACACACAATTCATATTATATGATTTTTTCCGAGGAGTTGATCGTTTTTGAAATATTCCTTGCTTTTCTCATACAGGAATTTAGTGCTTTTTATTAATAAAAATAGGTAATTTTAATTGGCCTAAAGAGCACAAAATTTCAAGTATCCACTTCAAAAATAGATGGCGGTGGTTGTTTTTCATTAGTTTTACTTTTTCTAGCACAAATATTAATGCACTTAGTAAAAAAGAGAAGATACGATATTTCACTAAAAAAATCGATGCCGAGATTTTAGTGGTAATACATATTTGAGACTAACTAAATAGAAAAATATTTTTTTAGAAACAAATGTGCGTGTTTGTGTGTCTGATTGACGACAGCATAAATTAAAAACGAAATGTCTGTTCAATACTAAACTTCGTATTTAAGCTCAGTTTCTTTCAAGAATGTGACATGAATATTTTCAAGGAAATACACCATCCCCAACTAGCACTTATATGAAATACTCTTCAACAATTTTGATTTTATAAAAAAATGCTCTAACGATTTTGATGAATATATGTTTAAGATACTCCGGTGACAAATAAAATGTATATTTTGAATTTTATGAATATATACATTTAATCTCTGAAGACCTCTTAATTCTGGATGTCTTTTGGATAACTACTAAACTATGAGATATAGAAAAAAATGTAGATTTTAATAAAACACACAGTTTATATACATTTTTGTTGAGTTAACGTTTTGGTTAAGTCCTTGTTACTGGTTTCAATTTTAAACTACAAACTTTTCTAAACGAAGATTTGCAAGACAATTCCCTCAACCAAATTACCCTTTGCTCGAAAAATATTTCAAAATTTGATTTTAAAAAATGGCTAATGATTTTTATTAAATGCCTATGTTAAATATAGTTACACGACAAATAAAATTTATGCACTGTACACCTCAAAACTCCATTTAATTCTGAATGGTTTTGCATAATTGGTAAACCATAAAGGATAGATATAAGCTTACACAAAAATTCATATATCGTCAAAATGCATAATTTATATCATAGTTTATATAACTTTTGTTGTGATGCTAACCATTTTCCATGTATACTGTGATACTGTGTTGATTTTCCAGTTCATTTACTTCTCTCAAATGAAAAATAGTTATGCGTTTTTTCATCCTTGTCAAGAAAAGAAAATGGAAAATAAAAAGTGTGAGTACCATTTTGGCTTATTGTAATTCCGCATTTCCCTAGTGCTAAGACATAATATTGTAATAAAAGAATTTCTGATTTTTTTTATCGTGAAATCATGAAGTAAAAGAATAAGCTGTTTTAAGAAGGTTTTCGCCAGCATAGAAAGTTATGTGAATATGACACAACAACTTTTGCTTCATTTCTCTATAATGATCCTGTTTTCGTTGACGGGTGTCAGGCAGTGTGGTGTGTAGATATAAGGAATTTATGTTTGGTTGTCATATGGTTTATGTATTAATATTTATATTTTTATTGAGATTCATGTTATTATAAATTGTATTAGAAAAGATTTAGTTTAGTTTTTTGAAACAGGATTAGGATTATACACGGATGGGTTTCAACAAACAAGGGGCTGAGCACTGCAAGAGTGCTCTTGGGTCCGTTTGCGTCTTACATGATCGCAGCGGGTATGAGAGGAGAGACCCTAAGATCCGGAACGCGACGAGCTCAAGCATAAACGGGGTGCCGCCCGGTGCCACTCACGAGCCGCCAGCTTCCAGAGTTGCTCGTGCCCGAAAACCGTGAAGGCTAATCCCGGTACAAGCCACCATCCAGCCACAACCCGCCTAATGCCCCATTCACAGTCCGAAGTAAGCGCAGATGCAGCGTAAACAAAAGACCTTGCACGCATGTTATTCAATACAAGTATTCACATAAGACACACATATGCAAGCGTTTGCAAACTTCAAATTTTATCCGTACATTGTTTACCTAGAGGAAGAGTTCTGCACTGTGTACTGTCAACGACAGACGATCGCATTGCGAGAGTTTACAGCGCCTACTGCACATGCTTGATGCTCTTCTAATTGGTCGTGCCGTGCCATCTCTCATTTTCCTAAAGAGACTATGGTAGTCTTCTTGCTGAATCCTTTGAATTAATGGATGTACTCACTATTTATGTATAGATTTCTTGGCTATCACAAATCGTAAGGAGCAAAGGGATAATGCACGTTGCATTAAATGTGCAGGTTTATTTCTTTCTGCAGTCTCCAATGTTACACTACTTTCACTATTGTGGTCAAACAACTACTGTGACGTCATTGCTGTGAGCGTCAGTTGTGTGTATGCAATGTTATAACTTATTTATTGATATGTAAATGACTGGGTGAATTTTCTTATATAACATAGTTATGTTATCCAATTTGAAACTTGCAGTGTACTTGGATGATATCCCCATGTAATTTACAGATCTAACAAACCCTGACATCTTGCGATACGCTTACGACTGCATTGTGAATGATGTTCTCTCGCGCATGCGCTTATGGTGAGCTAGTCTGTACCTGTATCTCATTGTGAACGTATCTACTTAACGCCGTCACCCTGTCCTTGGACTCTGAAATGGATGATAAAGAAATGATGAAAACAGGGAGTGAATAAATAGTCAGACTGAAAAATTCATTGCCACAGCGAGCCGGGTTATGAATTGTCGGTTGCTTTGAGAACAAGCTGACCCCAACTTCGCATGTCGAGTTGGCATGTTGTCATGGTACCTTAGTGGTTAGAGCAGCTGTTTTAACTTGATTCGACTCTGAATACAAAACTCGGAGAAGAGCTGGAAGTGGAGCCTAGTAGCCAGTACGTTACTGGGAAAAGGCCGTGCAAAAAAGCTTGCGTCGTCCTATTTCATTTACAACACTTGATTCAGACGTGACGGTAGTTCAGCCCCACTGCTATGCTGTATTGCATGCTGCGCGAGTTACTCACCACGCACCAAAGCTGGAACAACCTGGATTAGAGTGACCTGATGGAGAAAGGGAGCTCCGTAGTTAAAATCCCAAATGCGGCATTGTTTCCTTTTCTTTTTTCAGTCTAACTTTACCTATCCAAATCCTAGCCTACGCACGGATTGTGTGAAAAATAATAAATAACGTGGGAATAGGAAATAATGGACTGGAAAAATCGGGAGATGTTCGGGACACACCGAATAAACCCAATGGTCAGGAAGTCCGGCCAGGGGAATCAAACCCAGATCTCTCGAATGCGAGTTGCGCACGTTACCGCGACACTACCTCACTGGCTAAGTATCTTCTGAGCTTCGAATCTCGGTTTAGGTAGTTGCTTGAAGATATTTTCCTAGCGTTTCAGTTTATCCTGAGAAGAAACTTGAATTTGAGAGGATAGTTCAGTTAACAGGTCATTGCATTTATGTGTTATTTGTTAATTTTTTTTTACTTTCTCTGTACTACTATGTACATAGGGTATAGAGAAGGTATGGCACTCCACCAAAAAATTCGATGCCGAGATTTCACCGGAAATATATGTTTTAGGGTCCCCTGAATCCAAAAAAAGTACTTTCAGAAAAAGGTCCGTGTGTGTCCGAGTGTCAGTTTGTCCGTGTGTCTGTGAACATAACTCAAAAACGAAAAGTCGGTAAAATACCAAACTTGGTATTTAAGTTTAGTACCTTCCAAGGATGCGACACGAAGATTTTGAAAAAAATCCTCTCCCCCCAAACTATCCTTTATATGGAACTTTTTTCGAAAATGTTGATTTTCTAAAAAATGTAACGATTTTGGTTAAAATATTGTATATTAAAGATATTTACCTGACAAATAAAATTTATATTTTGAATTTTCTGGGAATAGCCTCTGAAGACTACTTTATTCTGGGTCAATTTTACGGAATTTTGCATAACTGCTAAACCGTAAGAGATGGATAAAAACTTACCACACAACAAATGTAGAGCACTTTAAAACACATAATGTATGTTATATACATTTTTTGTGGAGTTGATTGTTTTTAGGTATTCCTTGTTTTTTTTCAGCTATAAAAAACATACTTTTCTCATACAGGAATTTGTGAACTGGTGTCCATACAAACAAAGAAACTTCAGTGACATAGCAACCAGATTTTGACTATCACTTTAACCTATGGTACTCCCTTATTTCTCTTCTACTTACAAGGAAGTAATAAGACTATTTCTGCTAATTTTTTCTCGATTTGCAGGAAGTAAATAGAAGCATGCGCTTTTTAACAATAATTTATTGCAGAGTTGTAGAGAAAGTCATTTGAATGGAACACATAAGATTTTTTTTTCATATTATGATATTTAAAAATTATCATCCGTAGTGTAATGGTTAGTTTGTTAGTCTCTAATACCCATACTGCGGAATCAAACCCGGCGGAAGAGAAGAAAACTGTTGGTCCCATATAATGTTTATTTTCACCCATGACTTTAAATAACTCTCTGGGCTGATTTCGGTATATTTCACGTCCACAGGTCGTGATTTCATCTTATAGTGCTGTAAATTGATCTTTCGTTAGCATGTGCGAACTAGAAATTCCCTGTTCAAGAAACCACGTAAAACTGGCCGTGTATATGCCAACATAATGCATGGAACTTGAATGAATGTCATTTACAGCCCGTTCAATTTAATCTGAAGTTTATTTCCCACAATACAGTAGAAATATATTACTCTGGCCTGGCAGAGCTCTGCTAATACTCCTGAAGATCCCTAAAGAACTAGGTGATACACTAAACAGCTGTTGTATGTGCCCACAGTAATTCTTATTTCACTTTAGGTTACGTCTGGTGGACTCGCCACGCAATGCTGCACAAAGATGGAGAATTCTTCACAGAGCCCTCCGTACAAAGGAACACAATCCCGCTTCAATTTTATTCCGCCGCACGTTAGAAATCCCTCGGAAAATCTCGTCCAAGGCGAGAATAAGCTCCAGCCGCCCTCCGCTCGTATTGTTCCGCTGTACTGCGTGCTGTATGATCCCGAGCTTACACAGGCACTTTCATTATCTGCGCCGCTCCTCAATCTCCACGACGACGTCCCTGCCGGGAAAAGATTTCGGAACCTTTCTCAAAGTTCAAGAGATAACAGACCTTTCTTTTCGTTTTGCCTTATCTGTCTCTATTAAGTCAAGTATGCCTATATGAAACAAAAAAAAAAAAAAAAAAAAAAAAGAACAGGCAAACCAAACAAAAAATCTGAACTGTTACACTCACATGACTTTCTCTAGCTACTCTACAAACAAACGTCTTACAAAACATAATTATTCTTTCAACACCACGCTAATCGAGATAAACATTAGCAGAATGTTGTTACTTAGTTTCTTATAAGTAGACTGGAACTAAGGGAATGCACTAGGCTAAAGTGATAGTCAAATGTTTTAAAAGCTGTCGTTAAGCGATTATCATTGCAAATCGCCTCTTTGCTTGGCCAGGTGTAGAACAAAAGAAAATCGAACACTCCCGTCTGTACCTATAAGTACTTAAGAACTGAAACTAAAGAATGACTCTAAACGGTAAGTTCCACGAAAATAACGTTTATGACATAGCTTGTGTATTTTAGCGAGATTTACATTTTCTGGATCGTAAGTTTTTTTCTATCTCTTACGGTTTATTAGTTATTCTAAATTAAGCAAAAGTCATCCAGAAAAAACAGGTCTTTAGAAGCTATTCCCACAAAATTCAAGATATACATTTTTTTTATGAAAGGTATAAGTGTGCCTGTGAACACGATAACTCAAAAACGAAAAGTCGGTAAAATACCAAACTTGGTATTTAAGTTTAGTATCTTCCAGGGAAGATTTTGAGAAAAATCTACCCACCCCAAACTACCCTTTAAGTCGAATTTTTTTCGAAAATTTTGATTTTCTTAAAAATGGCTGTAACGATTTTGATTAAAATAGCGCATATATACCTTATGGAAATAGCCTCTGAAGACTACTTTATTCTGGATGAATTTTACGGAATTTTGCATAACTGCTAAACCCTAAGAGATGGACAAATACTCAACACAGAAAAACTGTAGAGCACGTTATAATACACAATTTATGTCATATACATTTTTTCGTGAAGTTGGTCGTTTTTGAGATACTCCTTGTTATTGGTTTCAGCTTTAAAAATCTTATACCTATCTCATACAGTAGTTTGTCAACTACTAACCATACAAACAAAGGAACTTCAATCGCATAGTAACCAGCTTTTGACTATCACTTTAACCTATGGTACTCCCTTATTTCGCTTCTACTGACAAGGAAGCAAGTAATAAGAATATACCTGCTAATTTTTTCTCGATTGCATGAAGTAAACAGAAGCATAAGTTATTTAACAATTTTTTGTAGAGATGTAGATAAATTCGTGTGAGTGTAACACAAACACTTTTTTTAATTTGTTTCTATTTTATTCTTATAATCAACCAGCGTCAGACTCGGAAGTCAGGTTTAACGGACCATGAGCGCTCACTCAATTTAGTCCAACTTCTCACTAGAGAAAAACTGACGAAGTAAATTTGTTGATTATTACAGATGGCTTCACGGCATAGCAACAGATTTAGATGGACTTCTTTGATTACAATATTACTCGGTTGCTATCCCGTGACCCATCTGTAATATATTTGTGTTGTTACAACTTGCACCCAAGAGAGCGACGTGCCTTCTTTTAAATGATTTACTGTACAGGGATATTATTAAATATTTGTTAAAGACTATTTAAAACAATCTGATGTTAAATTCATATGACTTTCCCTAATATAGCATTCATTACTGGCTATAAAACTATTCTTACGAAATGTCATTTTATTTCATTTTAATCGAAGTAGACATTTGCAGAAATAGTTTCATTAAAATTTTCGTTATAGATATAAAAGGAAGTGGTAGTCAGATTTTTAAGAACTGGACGCTTTAATATTATACTTTTCCATGCAATCACGAGAAAAATATGACTATTGACAGAACTTTAAAGTACGATTATCGACAGAACTTTAAAATATGATTATCGACAGAACTTTAAAATATACCAACTAGTGAACTTGGTGTTGAAATTTACTGTGTTTCAAAGATGCGAGACGAAGATTTCCAATATCCTCCCACTCTCAACTAGCTTTTACATGGAATAATTTTCAGATTGTTTTATTTTCTCCAAAATTTCTCTAATAACTTTTATTAAAGATATTTACATGCAAAATAAAATGTATATCCTAAATTTCTTGCACGTAAGCGTTAGAGGAAACGTGCTGCGAAGAAAATGTGGATTTCTCTAACACATGCAATTTACTTCAAATAACGTTTTTGTGGCATTGTTGTCCTCCTTGGTCCGGGGGCAACTTGTTAGCCTTTGATTCCCAAGTTTGAAACTTGGCGGAGGGCGATGGATTTTTTTCGTGCATAAAACTCCATAGCATGGCTTCCTTCGAAATGAAAGTAAAGCCGTTGTACTCGTGTCATAGATTTACGGCCGGTAAAAGAACCTCAAGCCAGATAAAAATGCCTCTGAGCCAAATTAAGCAGTCTTTCACACCCGTAAAGAATGGGACGCTAAGAAACTCAACAGTTAAAGAACATTCATAAAATATAAAACTCGATGTTATTATGTGGCACAGGTCATTTCCGAGTTATTCGTTATTAATGGTTCCAACTGCCCAAATGTTTCTCATGTTTTTAGAGTGTTTTTGACATTGTAGTTTCTCGTGATTGCATGGAAAGACAACGGAATTTCAAGGCTATTTACAGCGTTCTATTTTACTTTCTCTAACCTTAGTATGTATATAGTGTATAGAGAAGGTATTGAGTTCCACCCAAAAATTCGATATACTGTAAATAAACACTGTATCCAAAAAGTATTTTCAGAAAAAGGTCCGTGTGTGTGTCCGTGTGTTCTGTGAAAACGATAACTCAAAAATGAAAAGTCGGTAAAATACTAAACTTGATATTTAATTTCAGGGATGTCCAGGGATGCGACACGTATATTTTGAGAAAAATCCCCCCAATCCAAACTACCCTTTACTTTGAAAAAATTTCGAAAATTTTAACTTTCTCAAAAATGGCTGTAGCAATTTTGATTAAAATACCGTATATTAAAGATGCTTATATGGCAAATAAAATGTATATCTTGAATTTTCTGGGAATAGCCTCTAAAGACATCTTTATTCCGAATGAATTTTGCGTAACTGGTAAACCGTAAGAGATAGACCAAAATTTACTTCACAAAAAATATAGATCACATTAAAACACGCAATTTATGTAATATACTTTTCTTTCGTTGGATTTACCATTTCTGAGTTATTACTTGTTATTTGTTTGAGTTTTAAAATACTTAAACTCTTTACACAAGGAAAGTTGTAAAAACGTATTTTATCCACATGGCAACCTGCTTTTAAAAGACTTTACTATCAATTTAGCCTAGTGCACTCCCTTATTTTCCTTCTGCTTACAAGAAAGCAACTAATTAAGACAATTTCTGCTAATGTGTATCTCGGTTATTATCATAAAGCAGATAGAAGAATATGTTTCTTAACAGTATCTACTATAGTGATGTAGAGACAGTCATGTGAATGGAACACATCAGATTTTTAAATATTTTACTGTTGTTATTCCCATTGCGTTTATAACGAAATGTGTAATTAGCTGTTTTTGAAAAGATTTATCTTGATGAGATTGAAGTAAATAAAATCATTAATAAATTATAAAGGTAAAGAACGTCGTGTAAATGTAACATAAATTAGAACGTACATTATACAAAAGGAAAATATGACAGCGCTGAAGTATACAGCAAAAGTTGACGCCAATATGCGTGACGAGTATATGTTTTATGGTTATGTAGCATGTGGAAGTTTAGCTGTGTTTGTGGAAACGGCGGAAGTCTGGAGTGCTAGCTAATTCTGGCTGCCTGCGATCTGGTTACGTCACTCATGACAGCCCCGCTAAAAGCCACAATGGAGCTCCCCCTCTCCAGGAAAAATTGGAGGAATGTGCAGCATCCTGCATGTAACAGGGATCACGTCGTCACCCGCCAAGCAAATGGAGCGTCGATGTTGGCAAGTCAAAAATAAGGCGGAGCTTTCAAAGGTGCTGGCTTCGTGATCTGCCTGCCTCGATGCGAGTTTAAACCCGATTGTGCCGCGATTCTACACTTTCTGCTATATCCGAGCAAGTCCCTCAGCACGCTAGGTAATATTCCCACAGTCGATTACACCATTTATGATTAGATTGCTAACACAAACTTTTATATGGTTTGTTTAACAGGTTTTCGAAACGTATTTCTTTTAACAAAAATCTGATGTGTTCCATTCACATGACTTTCTCTATATCTCTGCAATAAATTATTTTTAAAAAGCTTATGCTTATATTTACTTCCTGCTAATCGAGAAAAATTAGCAGAAATAGCCTTATTTCTTGCTTCTATGTAAGTAGAAGCGAAATAGGGAGTATCATAGGTTAAAGTGATATAGCTTAAACTAAAAACAAAGAATATCTGCAAAACAATCAACTCAACGAAAAAAATGTATACAACATAAAGTGTATGTTTTAATGTGTTCTACATTTGTTGTGTGGTAAGTTTTTGTCTCTCTCTTACGATTTAGCAGTTATGTAAAGTTCCGTAAAATTCACTCAGAATAAAGTAGTCTTCAGAGTCTATTCCCAGAAAATTAAAACAGTACATTTTATTTGTCAGGTATTTAGATAGGATATTTTAATCAAAATCGTTAGTTATTTTTTCGAAAATCAAAATTTTCGAAAAAAGTTTCATGTAAAGGGTAGTGTGGAGTGGGGGGATTTTTCTCAAAATTTTCGTGTCGCATACCCGGAAGATACTAAACTTAAATACCAATTTTTGCATTTTACTGACTTTTCGTTTTTGACTTATCGTGTTTACGGACTCACGGACACACGGACACACACAGGGACCTCTTTCTGAAAATACTTTTTTTTTATACAGGGAACTCTAAAACATATATTTCCGGTGATATCTCGGTATCGAATTTTTTGGTGGAGTGCAATATACATAGTGCGTATAGAGAAAGTAAAAATGGAGATTACATTTGAATAGATATTTTATGTTTGAGTATTAAATTGCGCACATAGACAGAAAAAGACAGTACACACACGGACGTTTATCTAAAAATGTTATGTTGTGACTTACGGATGAAATTTGTAATCGAATTTGATACCAATACTTCCTCCATTTACAATAACTTTGAGTTGTCTTTGGTTCTCCATGCTATCATGGCCTGAGTTAGGTAGTTGGGGATGGATAAAGTTTCTTGAAAATCTTCATGTCGCATCCTTGGAAGACACTCAATTTAAATATAAAGTGTGATGTTTAACAGACTTTTCGTTATTGAAAAAAAAATGTAAATGGCCTGTTATTTATGGACGCTCTTTAACTACTGTGGTCATCAGCGTCCCATTCTAAATTAGGAGTGAAAGACCGCTTAATTTTGCTCAGAGGCCTCTATCAGGCTTGAGGTTCTTTTACGTGCCGCAAATCTACGACACGGGACCAAAGGCTTTACTTCCCTTCCGAAGGAAGCCATGCTAAGGATTTTTACACCCGAAAAAATCCATCGTTTGAACCCGCGACCTTGGGTATATGAGACATTTTTCTAGAATGCTTTTTTTTGATTAAGGGGATCCAAACAGGTATTTCTGGTGAAATCTGGGTATATAATTTTTGGGTGTAATACAATACCTTCTCTGTACACTATGTGCATAGTACGTGTAGAGAAAATAAAAGGTGAAACATAGTCACTATTTTAGAGGGATTTTCTTTTAGGACAATAAGGAATAATAAACACCATATTTATAAAACATGGTAAGTGTACTTCCAAAAGCATGTAGAATGTAGAAATAAGCTAATCGTGTTACAGCACTTTGCAATAGAGTGGGTGCCTACTGAACTGTCACCCCCATTGCGTTTCCGTATCCCACCTTTTAACGCCACGTCAAATAACGCTAACTTTACTAGTGCTGGAATCAGTGACGCGTGAAAAACGTCTTTTGGTCGCTTATCACTAACGGCTTGTGGTTAAAAACAGAGCCGTTTTTTTTTTTTTTTTTTTTTTTTACTACCACCATTCTTTCTCTGAGCTTAATCTCATGTACGCATGGACGCGTATGCCTCCATTTCCTCCACACACATATTGTTCAGCGACGTGCAGGTAACGGAATAATCTCTTGGTTAATTCTGGATTATACTTTATTATTTCTAGGACAACATATTTGCTCATTTTTCTGCCTCTACAGAAAATATTAAACTCTATATCGAATTTTAGTTAAATTAAGCTAAATATCAGTACTTTTAAAGGTGCGTATTAGTGTACTGCAATGTTCCAACTTGAAAAAGGAAACCAAGAGTGGGTAACGTAAGCCTTGCTGCATATGCAACAATCAAAACGTATGCGTAGAGTGTGTAATCTAAAGTGCCCGAGAATGGCAAAATTCATTTGAAGGGGCATGTTTGAAGCGATATTTGCTGACTAGGTTCTCTGGCCTTGCTTGATCTATGACGTTACAAGCTATGTAGACAATTAGGCCTCTATTTACAAAATATAACGAAGGTTGGAAATTTGTGAGTACCTATATATGGATGGTAAATAAATGTATATCCTTTATTAATTTTTTCTCTCCAATTAAGAGTTTAAACTCTTCATGGAGTTTACTAATAATTAAGTTTCATAAAAGCGGTAAAGAATTCGAATAGAAGGTAAAACAATAAAAACTAAAACTACTGTGGGTAGGTTTAACCCTGACCAAGTCAACACGGTTTTATTAATACATAATTTTATAGTCAATCACTAAAATTCCATGACACTATTTTGATGAATTTTGGGCCATTTAATGATTTTTTTGATTATGGAATTCCCCGACTTCACCACTATGTGCGCATGGTGACGAGGGATTATTTCACTTCCCATAGATGACACTATATAATGAAAAAGCTCCCAGGGACCTTTTCTTTCAAGATAGGAGATTCTTTTTTATTTATGTGTATTACACGGTATCAACGGCTTTACGTATCTTCCAAAGGAAATACTAAGGATCTATCACACTCAGCCAGGTTTGAAGCGGCAATCTTGGTATGATAACCATTACACCACAAATGGTGACTAAAATTATGGTAATTATCAGTAATTCATTTTTAATTCGTTCTCATTTGCAGTTGGCGTCTGCACTCTTGCTATTTTCCTGGATATGATACTAGCAAGAGGGCGTTCTTTTAATTAATTTTGAAATGTTTATGTTTATAACGTCTTGAAAATTTGCAGTGTAATTATCTCAGGCTTCATAACTAGTTTTTTTTCAATAAGTGTAGTTCCACTAGTTTTACGTGTGTATATAAAACACACGTTTGGCATGGCTATTAGTATATATATGAGCCCACCTAATAATTGTATTTATTTCCTTACATACAAACAATTAAGTCCGAGAGGAACCAAAAAAGTATCAGCGTCTGGGCAGGTATTCTCCCTGTTCTCCGGATTCCTTCGCCGTCATTCATTACACCAATTATTCCAAATTCATGTTCCCTGTCATCTGCTTCATCATTTCATATCATTCACTTCCTCTCTTTATACCGGCCACCCGGCAGATAAACCTTCAATTCTTCCCTCTGATCCAGATCCTCTGCTCCTCGATAGTCCGCTTACCACAGTCCCTGGCTTCTAGGTCCTACATATGAGGAGCTTAAACAGAAAAATCTGATGTGTTCCATTCACATCACTTTCTCTACATCTCTGTAACAAATTATTGTTAATAAGCTTATTCTTTTATTTATTTCATGCTAATCGAGAAAAATTAGCAGAAATAGTCTTATTTCTTGCTTTATTGTAAGTAGAAGCGAAATAAGGGAGTATCATAGGTTAAAGTGAAAGCCAAAAGCTGGTTGCTATGTGACTGAAGCTCGTTTGTTTGTATGGACACGATTTAGTAAATTACTGTATGAGAAAAGTATAAGTTTTTCAAAGCTGAAACCAAAATCAAGGAATATCTAAAGAATGATCAACATCACGAAAAAAAAAGGTATATAACATAAATTGTAGGTTTTAACGTGCTCTATTTTTTTGTGTTACGTTTTTGACCATCTCTTACGGTTTAGTATGTATGCAAAAGTTCATCCAGAATAAATTAGGATATTCCCAGAAAATTCAAGATATACACTTTATTTGTCAGGTAAATATCTTTAATATAGGATATTTTAATCAAAATCGTTAGTCATTTTTTAGAAAATCAAAATTTTCGAAAAAAGTTCCATGTAAAGGGTAGTTGGGAGTGAGGGATTTTCTTGAAACTCTTCGTGTCGCATACTTGAAAGATACCAAACCTAATACCAAGTTTGGTTTTTAACGGACTTTTCGTTTTTGAGCTATGCTGCCCACAGACACACACACATACAGACAGAAACACACACGGACATTTTTCTAGAAATGCTTTTTATTGGATTCAGGAGGTCTCAAAACATGTAGTGAAATATCAGTATCGAATTTTTGGGTGCATTACAATACCTTCTCTATACACTATGTACATAGCACGTATAGAGAAAGTAAAAAGAAAGGGAGATACAAAGGAAAGAAAAAGAAGGCACCAAAATATGCATGGGAATCAGTGATATTATTAACCATTGCTCCGAAAGCCGTACAATGCTCCTACCCAAGACTGAGTTAATATTCAAAGGTGAGAGGAGCCAAAGTCGAACGAGCGTAGTTTGCCTCGCTCTAAAAACCATACCTCGGTAGCAGCAGCATTCTACAAACATGAACAGCATATAGAGCGCGTTTTCAATGACGCTAGTCCATATGCCTCTTTCGGATGTATACAAAATGCTGTATAAGTTCTGTATGAACTTGCCATAAGATTTTTAAGAAATTCCTACACTCACGTTACAGCTTACATGTTAAAAATGCGTTATTTTCATTTTTCCAAAAGCAACTGGCAATTTTGATTGAAGTTTGATGTGCTTAAGGTACCAATGTTTTCTTTCCTTTTGCTTCAGGAGATTTGAAGAAATCCGATGTGCGTAAATCATATAACTTTCCCTACTAATATTATAAAAAATGATTTTGCAATAGCTTTTCTTCCCTCTACTTAGTGCTAATCCAAATAGAAAGACCTCAGTAATACAAACATTTCTGCTAATGTCTAAGTAGAAGGGAAATGAGGGAAAGCACGTCTTTCAAAAGGTGTCGCTATCCGATTTACTTGAAATTCCCTTGCCTTTACATGACCAGGATAGAAAAAGGGAGTAATTGCTTCCCATTTTAGACAAATATAAAACGTAGCACTTTCAAATCAATAACAAAGAATATCTCGGAAGCAATTAGCTCTACAAAAATGTATAAAACATAAATTGGGTATTTTAACGAAAACTACATATTTTTGGTAGCTGGTTATTTGTCTATTTCTTACGGTTAGCCAGATATGCAAAAATCTTTCAGAATGAAGACTTCGGAGGCTATCCGCAAACATTGAAAATATGCATTTAATTTCCTATATAAATATATACATATAAATATATATAATGCAGGGTATTTATAATAAAAATTGTTAAGCCATTTTAGAAAAAAATAAAAACATTCGAAAAATCTTCATGCAGTTTAGGGTGGCTGTTTTTTTTTTTTTAAAAAATCTACGCGTCCCATCCTTGGAAGGTACTATTTTAATAGTTTGATATTTAACGGACTTTCCATTTTTGGGTTACGATCCACAGTCACGAACATACACACACGTACCTTTGTCTAAAATGCCTCTTTGGATTCAGAAGTCCTCAAACGGTATTTCCGGTGAAATATCGGTATCGAATATTTGGGTGGAATACAATATCTTATCCACCTACTGTGTACGTACATAGTAATATATATTTCCAGCAAAACTTAGCTGTCCAATTATTGCTAAATACGCTACCCTTATACAGTATATACAGGCCCTAAAGAAAATACGGGGCCAATCAGAAAGTGGCAGACGATTTGGCATAACTATAATAATGACAATGACAATGGCAATGGCCACAACAATTTACTTACAAAGTTACAGTAAATTACTCTATTTGTCAACGTAATCTCTGTCTAGATATTTATTGTCATGTAGTACCAGTTGCCGATGTTATACTTTTCTGCCACAAAAGAACTTCATTCTTTATTATGCACAAAATGTTCTTGAAATCGAATTTTATAAACAAATAGCGCAAGTGCGTAGAAATAATGCAATGAACGAGTCTTCAGTGAGGAAATAGCGCATATTTACGAGTAAGCAATGATGAACCAGTATACGAAAATTACCGTGGAAAAAGTGGAAGTTCATCAATCGTTATGGAGAAGTTGAAAGAAAATGCTGATAAAAGAATTCAGAAAAATCGGTGTTTCACTTTGGACATCGTACATGACTTTTTGGATGGAAAAGATTTCCCTGCCATGACAATCTCAAAGTGGCAGTGACATATTGGCTCAGATCTTAGCGGTGAAAGACCGTTGAAAAACCGTTACCACGTGACAATAAATACCATGATAGCAATGAAGATAAACAGAGTCAAGAACCCTAACCTTGTTTAGAAAGTTTTGTGTTGATAAATTTCGTTATTATTTAGTTACGCCAAATCGTTTGTCACTTTCTGGGTATGCTTCATAATAAAGAATGATGCGTTATACTGGTCATGAAGCATTTGTTTTCGTGTTTTTGTACCTCATTTTTATACTTTTTTGGAAGGTGTATATGAACTAGTGCAATGTGCTGCTTGTCTACTTAATGAAGTTATTTTATATACTTGGTTATTAACCCAGTTACTCAATTTGAAGCACGCAACGCTTTGACAGAAACGGAAATGCATTTACTTAACGTCAGAGAGGATTTAGTTTGTGACTTCAAAAGACGCTCGCGATTTTCTCTCAATTTAGAAACAACATCAGAACGGCTGCTAAATACGAGTATTTTGGTTTACTCGTCACCACCGACGCAATCTTCTTCTATATAGGGTGTTCAAGGTTTCGTGTACCACACGGAGAGAAAAGTAAAGATAATTGCATAAGTGTAACACCTCTAATATTGTAGTAGTAAAAAGTTATCAAATCAGAAGACGCTAGTACAGTTATTCTTTGCAAACTAATGTCATTCGATAATGCAATCCGTAAAGCAGCTCAAAGCCTCATTTTAACCCCAAAATTTGGGGTGATGACACTGGCGATAATGAAATGAAGATGGAGCATTGGTGGAAAGCGATGATGGAGGATACCGGAAGACACGGAGAAAACCCGCCCCTGCGCCGCTTTGCCCACCACAAATCTAACATGCGGTCGCTTGGGATTGAACCTGGGCCGTTTATCTACCTCTACTGCTAAATTGAACTAAAACAGGCTTCTTAATAAACAGAAAAATATACTGTTAAAACATGTCAAAAGAAAATGGAGAAAAATGTTTTAGAGTCAGTCTTCAGGATAAAATCCGCAATGAAGACCCGATGAAGATGACTGCCATCAAAAACGTAACCACAAGTCACTGTATCAAATGGAAGTGGGTAGGCCACGTTATGAGAATGAGTTTTATCTATATACGTTCCTTAGCTGCTGTGTTTTCAGCGTCCTATTCTACATTGAACGTGAAAGGCCGCTTTATTTTGCATATGCGCTTTTTATCAGCCTTGAGATTCTTTTAGTATCGTAGGTCTACGATACGGGACCGCGGTTCCTCTTAATTGTCGAAGGAAACAATGCTAAGGATTTTACGCCACAATAAAATCATCGTTCTCCGTCGGTTTTGAACCCGCGATCTTGGGAACCAAAAGTTAGCATGTTACCCCAAGATCACGAGGACAAATAAAGTGGCAGCTTCTGACCAAAAAACCGGTCGGAAGAAAAATAAGACAACAGGAAAGCTGGCTATCTCCACTTTGTTCAGCTGAACTACACGAGTGAAAAACACTGGTATATATATGCTAATGTTTATCTCGATATTTTGGAACAATAGTTTGTACAGAGAGGTATGTAAGTGCAACACATCAGATTTTTTTTTCATTTATAATTGAGCGTGACTGTACTTTCGTGAATGTTGACATAGGAGGCACAGGACGCTTTGACTTTCTCAACACGCACTATGTGCATAGTGTATAGAGAAGGTATTGAACTCCATCCACAAATTTGCTACAGAGATTTCACTGGAAATATATATTTTAGGGTCCCCTATATAAAAAAATCTGATGTGTTACTCTCGCATGACTTCCTCTAGCCGTTCTACAAACTTCTTACATAAGATTATGCTTCTTTCTGCACCTTGTTAATCGAGGTATTCGGCACAATGTTCTTATTACTTAGTTCCTTATAAGTAGAAAGAAAATAAGGGAATACCCTAGGCTTAATCCACAGTCAAATGTTTTAAAAGCTGTCGTTATGCGATTGTCATTACAAATCGCTTCTTTTCTTGGCCAGGAGTAGAACAAAAGAAAAACGGACACTTCCGTCTGAGCAAAGTATAAGTACTTCACAACGAAACTAATAACAATGAATACTTCGAAAACGGTAGGCTTCACGTAAAAAATGTATATGACGTAAATTGTGTATTTTAACAAGGCCTACGTTTTCTGTAAAGTAAGTTTTTGTCTATCTCTTACGGTTTATTAGTTATGCCAAATTAAGCAAAATTCATCCAGAATAAATAGATCTTTAGAAGCTATTCCCAGAAAATTCAAGATATACATTTTATTGGCCATGTGAATATCTTTAATATACGATATTTTAATCAAAATCGTTAGAGCCATTTTTAAGAAAATCAAACTTTTCGAAAAAAGTTCCATGTAAAGGGTAGTTTGGGGTGGGAGGATTTTTCTCAAAATCTTTGTGTCGCATCCTTGGAAGATACTGAACTTAAATACCAAGTTTGGTATTTTAGCTACTTTTCGTTTTTGAGTTATCGTGTTCACAGACACACGGACACACGGACATACACACACACACACGGACCTTTTTTGGAAATGCTTTTTTTGGATTCAGGGGGTTCTAGAACATGTATTTCCGGTGAAATCTCGACATCGAAGTTTTGGGTGGAATGCAATGCTTCTCTAGCTCTATGTACATTGTACATACAGGGCAAGAGAAAGTAAAAAAGCATTTTCACAAAAGCGTCGTGTGTGTGTATGTGTGTGTGTGTGTGCTTCTGGAGACTACTAAATTCTGGATGAATTTTACGGAATTTTGCATAACCGATAAACCGTAAGACTTAGATAAAAACTTACTAAACAAGAAATGAAGAGCACGTTAAAACACACAATTTATGTCATATACATTTTTTTCACGGAGTTGATCATTTTTGAGACATTCATACTTTTTGGTTTCGGCTATGAAAAACTTACTTTTCTCATATAGGTATTTGTTAACTCCTGTTCATATAAACAAAGGAACTTTAGTCACATAGCAACCAGCTTTTGACTAACCTATAGTACCCCCTTATTTCGCTTCTACTTACAAGGAAACAAGTAATAAGTATTTCTGCTAATTTGTTCTCGAGTAGCAGGAAGTAAATAGAAGTATATAACTTTTTAACAATAATTTGTACCAGAGATGTAGAAAAATTCATGTGAATGATACACATCAGATTTTTTGTTAAGAAATCCCAACACTGGTCTCTGATGGAGCTGTTCCTTTACTGTAATTTTATGGAATTACTTTTATCGTATTTTGTTTTATTAATATCACCTATCTATAAAGCGGAAATCTCTGTAGCAATAAAATCGATTGGTTTTACTCTACTTTACCTGCATTCAGCTTAAATTCATTTGGTGTGAAGACAATGTTTTACTTCCAAAATAATGTGGTCGGTAATAAAGTTTTATAAACGTATACAGTTAGCTAAGAGTGATGTGACTTTAAAGTCGACGTTTTTACAACCGAGTACGGATTTCATGAAACGAGCCTACGTGAAAGAAATATGATGTTCCATTCACATAACTTTCTCAAGCTGTTCCAAATCAAACTGTTCTTACAAACAATTATTCTATTAGCTTCATCATGCTATAAGAGATAAATATTATCAGAATTTTCTTATTACTTGCTTGATTGTAGGTAGGAAAGAAATAAGGGAATACATTAGTTTAAAGCAATAGTTTTTTTTTTTTTTTTTTTTTTTTTTTTTTTTTTTTTTTTTGTAGCTTAACGTCCTTTAACCTAGTTGGTCATATCGAACGATTAATAAATATGGTGAAATGATGCTCAATGATCTAGGCAACCATGGAGCTTAAAGATACTTGACGTTCGTCTTCTCAGGATAAGGGAAAACCCTGACAAAAACTTTATCCGGGTAACTCACCCTAAGCGAAATTCGAACTCGCGACCGGTTGAATGTGAGGCAAACTCGCTACCCCCACAGTACCCAGGCGGGCTCAAGTATTTTAAAAGCTGGTTGCTATGAGAAACAATTGAGGTTCGGTTGACTCTGTATGGTTCACGTTTGAAAAAAGGTTCTTTAAAGCTGAAACCAATAACAAGGAATATTTCAAAAAGGTCAGCTCTACAAGTAAAGATTATATGAATTAAATTATTTGTTTTAACGAGAGCTACATTTAGGTTTTTGTGCATATACGATTTAACCATTATATAATTTTCAGAAAAACTCAGAGATCTTCAGAGGTTATTACCAGAAAAGTCAAAATATATACTTTATTTGTAGAATAAATATATTTAATATGCTGCGCTTTAACACATATCGTTAGAGCCAATTTTGAAGAAAAACAACATTTGAAAACATTTTTTCATATAAAGGTTATGTTTGTGGTGGGGATGTCTTTTTTCAAAATGTTCGTGTCACATCCTACTAACCATAAATATCAAATTTGACGTTTTATTGCCTTTTAGCTGTTGAGCTATGCCGAACAGACACATACGAATCTTTTTCTAAAAATGCTTTTTTTCGGACTTAAAGGACTCAAAACATGAAATTCCGGTGAAATTTATATATTGCACTTTTTAGTGGAATACAATAGTTTCAACATATGTATTATACAATGTTTTCAGTAGGAATTTAAAAAATAAAAATAAATATTATATTGCTATTTTCATATGCATGATAACAGCGACTATTATATGTACATTTAATTAAACATTGGAGATAATAGAACAAAGATGGCACTGCCATTATACCCCCTGATAAAAATAACAATAACAATACTTTGCTTAGCTACTTGTTTCAATAAATTTTGAATAATTTAAAAAGCTGATACGTTACAGTCACATGTCTTTTTCTAGGTATTCCGCAAAGAAACTTTTTTGCAGAAGATTATTTTATCTATGTCAAGTTAATCCAGATAAACATTACCAGAATTGAGTTTATTACTTGCTTCTTTTTAAGCTAAAGGGAAATGAGAGAATACACTAACCTAAGGCGATTGTCAGCTATTTTAAAAACCGGTCGCTAAATGAAAAAGTTGAAGTCCGGTTCTCTTTGTTTGCTAGGAGTAAACAAGAGAGATGAAAAGAAAGATGTGCCCTTTTGAGAACAGCTTTAGCATCTTGAAACTGAAACCAGCAACCCGGAATATTTCGAAAACGGTTAACTCTACAAAAAATTGTATACTCCACAAATTTTGTGTTTAAATGAGGTCCACAGTTTTTGAGTAGTAATTTTTTGTCTGTACCTTACGTTTACCAGTTACACAAAAGTTACTAAAATGAAGAGGTTTTCAGAGTCTTCCCAGAAAATTCAAGATATACATTTCGTTTTCCATGAAAGTATCTTAGTCATATGACATTTTAATCAAAATAGAGCAATTCTAAGAAAATCAAAATTTTCGAAAAATCTTCCATGTAAAGGGTAGGTTTCTTGAAAATCTTCGTGTCACATGATTGAAACATACTGAACTTAAATATCAAGTTTGTTATTTAACGGACTTTTCGTTTTTGAACTAAGCTACCTACAGGCACGCACGAACACACACAGACATGTTTCTAAAAATTCTTTTTCGTATTCAGGGGTCTCAAAACATCTATTTCCGGTGAAATATGGCTATCGAATTTTTGTGTGGAGTGCAATATCTTCTCTATCCACTAAGTAAAATGTACATACGGGCTAGAGAAAGTAAAAATCGGGCTGTTTTCAACATGAAGTTACAGTAAAACGGAGATAGATGATGAAAGGAAATTGCTGTACAAGAAGATTATTTGCCTAAAATGTCTAAAGCTATTTATAAATCGCAAAACGGTAATTTCAAAAAGCGGTGTTTGAAGAAAAATATACACAAATACTAATAAAATGTTCCTCTTAGATGTTTCTATGAAAAATAGAAATATCTTAAGTTTTCTATAATATATTTCCTATGGTAGTAAATTATTATTAATATTTATAACACTGTATGTTAAATATTCCGCGCATTGTAAAGACTTGTGATGTTACTTATGTGATATAAAGCACACATATCGGCTATAAATTAACCCTAATTATGGATGTCTGAAAATTAATAGTTCTTGAAAGGCCACCAAAAATTGTCTTCAACCTAAATTAGCATGCTTAATTGAATATAAACCAATTATTAAACCTTTTGCCTATCTCCTTTAATTAAAATTAAAGGTGTGTCATATAAAATCTGAACAAATAATTATTCCATATTTAAATAAATTAAAATAATAGTTTAATCTATATTTAAATACAATTCTTCTTAATTACAATGCTAATAATCTCGGTACTGATACCCGGGATCGCCTTGAAGGTTTGCCAAGATGCTTAAATCAATGAAATATTTAATGTGGACGCGAGTATTAGGCTATGGTAGCGCATAAGCATCGAGAACCTCATATATGCATTTCTTTTTTTTTTTTTTGTAGTGTTTAACGCCCGCTTTTAGTACCTGTAGACCATGATACTGGTGATACATGGAATGAAGATGGAGCTCCGGTGGAATGTGATGGCGGGAGAAACCGCAGAAGGCGGAGAAAACCCGCCCCTACGCCGCTTTTTCCACCACAAATCTCAGATGCGGTCGCTTGGGATTGAACCCGGGCCGTCTAGGTGAGAGGATATGCAGCTCTATTGTGGTACTGAACTTTTCAAGTCTAACTCAACCTTCTGATTTAATGACTACATATGGCCAGAGTGAAGAACGATTTATCAAATAAATTATACCTTAACTGGGAATGCACAAAAAATAGGTGAAAAAATACTTTGACGGCGTGTGAATAATATAAAAATAAGATAAATTGTAATTATGACTTATTTTAAAATGTATAAAGAACAAATATCGTTCTTACTTATTAGGTAAGAATTATTGAATAGCTATCTGGCAGTAGTAATAAGGTTTGTTTCTTGTTTCTTTCAGATCCAGCTCTACGGTTTCAACGCAGAGCTTTATCACAACATGTCTGAGGCACAACACAAGTCGCAAGGCATTGTGGGAATTTCTTTAATGGTCCAGGTATGTAGAAGCATACTTTACAAAACTTTTATCGAAGTATAACAAACAGGAAAGCAAAAGTAAGATACTTCTACTGGCTGATGGGACAGCTTCAAGTAGTAATGACAGAGAGTTGAGAAAAATACTGCAAATGCTCAAGTTCCATATGTTTTTTGGTGTGCGTGGAAATCGGATTAGCGAGAAGGAACGTAGCTAACGAGATAGACGGGCTGAGTCGTGAATTGAAAGCGCGACATTTTTCTAGCCCAGTCAGGGCCCAACGTTGGAGGGTGTCTATGAACGCTCATAATCCCGTATTGTGAAGTTCACCTGTGACCCCTCATCCCATTTATCTCAATGGGATGGAGATTCCCACTTCTGTAAGGTACCTCGGCCCATCTTGGACAGCCGGTTACATGGGGTCTCTGCAGTCTAGTACAGAGGATTCGTCATCACATCTAAGCGTCTTGGTTTCACCTCGACCCATGTGGCAATATAGCTGTGCCACTTGGGGTCCTGTCGCAGACCATCAAGATCCAGCGCACAACAGAACCGTTTTCTCCGCCTCATGACTGGCGCTCCATGGTAAATGCGCAACTCAACTATGTACGCTGATATAGGCCTGCCGGGGGTAATGTGTGTTCTCCGCATCAGCTACAAGAGGCTCCATCGCTCCTGTTTGCGCCACCGCACTCCTCTTCTCCGCCATATTTATCTTCCTCCTGAACCTCAACGACAAAGACTGCACTCCGATCTGCGACTGAACATTTAGATCTTTCTGTGCTGTTTTCTCTAGTTTCGGTGTACTGTTTCTTTGAGGCCTACGCTGGATGGTACCCCAACCACATGTTACATTCTGTTGTTTTGTGTCTAGTTTAGCTCAACTGTAATTTACATACTTTTACAAAAGGTTTTCTTCAAATAAAAACAGAAAAAAGTCAAGGTCCGATGAGGTAAACTCCAACTGGCCCAATACTCGATATTCTATACAGATAAATAAATTACTTGTTAAATTCATACAAAACAACAGTGAAAGTATGGAGGTGTTCAATGTTAGCCATGTTTAGGACGACCGTTACTACGTAACGCTGATTTGCGCCAGAGACTGCCTATCTCGTTAGCACCCTGCAACTATATCGTCCAACTGGTGGTGCTGTAGCTTCTGAACATGTTAAAATCCACATCACAGAAAGCATGATACTCTTAAGGAACTGTGGTTGATGCTTCAAATTTAGATTTTCTGCATCGTTATTGCTGTAGGCTTCACGGATATATTGTGTTACCAAATTTTGTTTCTTTAGGAAAACCATTTTAGGTTTAAAAATTGCATTATTCTACTATAGTTCTTGAATAAAAGATCTAAACTTTTGGTAGTATTATAGAAGCATATAAGAAAGGTTCAGGCATCAATTTTCCACATCTTGGTTACAGAGGAAGAGAGGAATATTACCATAGTGTCATTCTTTCTTAACGTATACT
Organism: Hymenopus coronatus; assembly: GCA_030762935.1. Taxonomy (NCBI): domain Eukaryota; kingdom Metazoa; phylum Arthropoda; class Insecta; order Mantodea; family Hymenopodidae; genus Hymenopus; species Hymenopus coronatus. The sequence goes on from CM060894.1 coordinate 79,152,643, forward strand.
TAATCACATTCCTTCCAGCCACATGAAATTTGGTCCCTTACAGTGCTGTAACAAAACTGCTCTTTATTACTCATATATCTTTCAACTGATTACAATGAAAATTTTGTTTTCAAACAAACCTTTACTTAACATTTTACAAACAATTCTATAAATTAGTTTCTTTTGATGATCGATACGGCTGCGGCTACAACTACTTACTCCGGACTTCGAAATTGAACTCAACTACTGCGCATTGTGAATTTACAGTTGAAAATGACCCTAATCGGGCTTGTTCTCTGCGTTTTAATTATGTCGATGATGGGCAAAAAACTTCCAGAAGCTTCGGAGCTTCGATAAACAAATACTCGCCGACTGCACACGTGTCCATTCACGCAGATGTAACAATGCACGACAACAATCAGCTATGAATTTCGAAGCAAACCGACTTCAGTATTCATGATAACACAAAATGAAAAGTCATTAAAATAGCAAATTTGGTATTTAAGTTTAGTACCTCCCAGGGATGCGACACGATGATTTTGAGGAAAATTCCCCAATACAAACTACCCATTATATGGAACAAATTTCAATATTTTAATTAAAATACCATATTTACATGACAAATAAAATCAATATCTTAGATAGTCTCTGAAGGCCTCTTTATTCTGGATGAACTTTGACGAAAGATGTCTAAAAGATGTCTATGTCGAAAGACGACGGGAAGTATTACAACGCTATGCGAAATAAAGCTAACCATGTAATTTTATGTTCTATGAAAGGAGTTTCATCAGAAAGAAGTTCAATTCGCACAGGTCACGAAAATAAAGATTCCCATCTCCAAATATATAAATAAATAGAAAAACAAAGGTCGCGTAACGTAGCATTCGATCCCGACTTCTCTGTTAATCAGCTGAAGCACGCTTTAACAGTGTCGGCTATTCTAATTGCAGCCACAATTACTGCTGATTAAACCTATCTTTGTAAACAAAGCGCTCAACACTAGAAGGGTTTTACTTCAGGTCCACTACTTAATCGAAACACAATAACAACACATTTTCCGCAAGCGTATTGAAGTTGAATTTGCAATAATTTCCCGTTAGTATATAATGATAGCTGAAATATTGGTTTCCAAATCTGCCATGCTAACTTGCACACAAAAGGAAGGGAAGCGAATTTTATTCTCATATCCCTTTGTAAGAACGCTTAAGAATTAGGTGACCCATCGCGCGGTGGGTATTTATTTTTTTGAAGGTAGTACATGTACTGTGAAGGCCAGTAAAATGTCTCCCAAAGCTGGCATTAATGAAAGCGAGGGTGCCTAGGAATAAAGTCACGGTGCTGGCCCACACTCTGAAGGTAAGAGAGCTAGGGTGGCAAACAGCGAGTCATCTGCTGTAGCAGTGTTTTCGTAAACATGCCGACATGTGGCACAGTGGCTAGCTAATATTAAGGGATACTTGACTTACAAATCGTCCGTCACCTTTAGTTATGTCTTTATTCTTCTAAAATAAAATGCCATGGTAACTGAATATGAATATAAAGAAATATACAAATCTGTGATGCATACGTTGGCAATACCATTTGAGGCAATTTAATATCAGTGACCTTGAAGATGGAGGCAAGAAACTGATAAAGATTATAGTCAGAAATACCTTTAGAAAATTAGCAAAGTATTGAAAATTAATTCAACCAGAACAAAACACGTTTCCTTTGAAACAAGAAGAATTTACCACCTTTAGCTTATGATACTAAAGTATTAGTATATTTAAAACCAAGTTCTTGTTGATATTTAAGGTACCCTACTGAGAGCTTACTTTTAGTATAATTACAAAACTATAAGGATAATTAACACAAAATACTCATTATATAGGGAAAAGTATACATACTATATATTAAAGGGCAGCCTCAAAATTATGGAGTCGTAAGTAGCCTTTTGAAAAGATGGATTAAGATTAGTTATGGTATAGATGTTCATAAACTAGGTCTGTTCGACCTTTAAAATCTTTGCATGTAGAGTACGTAGAAGTCAACCGTAATTTACGTTTCCACAAATGTGAGCTACTCTAGAACATGCTAAATCAATATGAGCTGATACCTTTATCACTTTACCGAAAAGCTGCGAAGGTTGCTGATAGCGAACTTTGAGAACTCATATGTTTTCATGACGCGTGTTTGCCAAGAACACCTTGTGAGGTGTGAGTATGTGAGCATCATGAGTTTTAACACAAAAAATCGGGAATCTTTTTAGAAAAAGGTCCGTGTGTATATTTGTAGACAGAATAGCTGCTCAAAAACGAAAATACCGTTATATACCAAATTTGGTATTTAAGTTTAATATCTTTCAAGAATGCGACACAAAGAGTTTTTAGAAAGTCTCCCTACCACAAACTGCTTTTTGCATAGAAATTTCCTTTGACTGCACTTTAGTTTTATAATTTGTTTTATTTACACGAGTCCCGCTTCCATGTATTAATACTGCCACAAACATTGTCTCATAGAATCTAAGTTGAGTCTTTTTCATACTTTACCTCTCGGAATTCGTAAACTTGTGCCACACATGTACTGAAATCTAAGTTGAGTCTTTCTCATACTTTACCTCTCGGAGTTCGTAAACTTGTGCCACACATATACTGAAATCTAAGTTGAGCCTTTCTCATACTTTACCTCTCGGAGTTTTTAAACTTGTGCCACATATATACTGAAATCTAAGTTGAGTCTTTCTCATACTTTACCTCTCGGAGTTCGTAAACTTGTGCCACACATGTACTGAAATCTAAGTTGAGTCTTTTTATACTTTACCTCTCGGAATTCGTAAACTTGTGCCACACATATACTGAAATCTAAGTTGAGCCTTTCTCATACTTTACCTCTCGGAGTTTTTAAACTTGTGCCACATATATACTGAAATCTAAGAAGGTTTTACTTCACTTCATTTCATCATTAAAAGGTATATCACAAACAAGATACTTGAGAATTGTTCTAGGTCTATGTGACTCTGATGGTTAGGCGCTGGCTTTCATATCCCAAGGTCACGGTTTCAAAGTCATTTGATGGTCATTAACATACCAGTATTTATATTACCTAGACTTGTTCTATTGCTTGATTGCCAATTATCTTTACTCTAGTAGAGTATTTTCTTTCAATGCCATAACTTTAATTTTCGCCATAGATATTTGTAGATTGTAGCTTTTGCAGATAATATACTAACACACACACATGCACACACACCATAGAGCATTAAAATGGTGAGCGGCGGGGCTCCATTTGGGATTATCAAAGATTTGCTTAAACGATATTTGGCAAAGGGGTAATGAAAATAGATATAACGTCGTGAAGTAAAGAGACGACTATGCGATATAAACAGGCTGGAAATAGAATCTGAATGTAGAAGAAAGGTGTCATTGGAGAAGCAAAATTAAATAAAAGTAGGATGGGGTAAAGAAACATATATTTTAGAATTGGGTATGAAACAAAAGTAGGAAATGGCGTGGCTCAGTGGGAGGTTGGAAAACTCTTAAGTAGTAAAGGAAACTGGTAGAAGAATTTGCCCATTATGTAGATATCAGGAAGACTGAACGCATATTTTGGCAGACTGCGAGCAGATGGAGGATATTAGGTAGTGCTGCCGGAAGTATTTTTAGCTTCCAACAGACGAAGGACAGCATTCTGGGATTTGATTCTAAACAGCCTAAACTGGTCAAGCCTGGGCACATACTCAATGGAAGCAGTGCACTAAGAGATAAAATAGTTGTGTAAATATTGTGTAGACTTATTTGATGTTTGAGTAATCTATATGTGTGAATATGTAGTGTAGTTGTGAGTGCAAGCATGTGTGTGTATGTGTGAGCGCGCGTGTGTGTGTTTGATATCAGTGTGTTCTTTCTTTTATTTTTCTGTGGTTCTGTTTAAGCGCGCGAGTATAGGTGTCTGAGTGTGTGTGTGCGCGCGTGCGTATGTGTGTTTCCAATGTTCTAAACATAAATAAAATAGATATGTAGGTAATATTTTAAATTCAAGTATTTGACAACATGTATATATAGATATCGTGGTGGCAAGCGAGCTTCAATTCCTTAGTTTCCTCTTAATCAGCAAAAACATTAGCTGCAATATCGTTTCATTCCTTCCGGTTTAGGAGTGGTAATGGTGGAAATAATGAACTATTACAAATCCGAAAGCAAACCCAATAACTGCGGAATAAAACAGCGGAGTGAATTAGGACACACAGGGGAATGAAGTGTGTTTGTTTATCAGCGTGCAATAGCGGTCTAAATCATTAAATGTGTAATTCGTACATATATCACCATAAAGGCAAACCGCGTGTACTATAGACCCAGGATAATTGGGGAGCCCAAGCATATCTAAGGACTAATGTTTCCGTGCCTATATATGTACAGGCATTGCTATAGGGAGGGAAATATAGTGGCAGAATTCCATTAAGTTTTGTGGCAACACACTTGATGCCAGGGGACTGAATACTCAAACACATCGCATCAGTCCCTGGAGGCCGTCAAATCATCCAATAAGCTAATGCTATTGTAAACAGCTCTCTAGTATTGATGTCTCCTGAACTTTACCAAATATAGATTATTTTAATATTTAGGGCAAGCATGTCCAAATTAAAGGAGCAGAGGTGAAGTTCACCTTCACTTATTCCGTTCCGTATGAAGCATTGGGTCATGCTGCTGTGTGACGTAATGGAATGTTTGTAAACAAAAGGCCCTGCGCATCTGCAGCTAGTATTTTTACTTTTTCTAAGGCGTGTGTGCAATTTGCATAGCAGGTAGAGAAGATACTGTTTTCCACCGAACGTTTAGGTCCCGTGTATGCAAAAAACATTTTTGGAAAAAGGTGCGTAACGGAAAACTCGGTAAAATGCCATACTTTGTATTAAGATGCGACACGAGGATTTTGAGGAAAATCCCCTACTCTAAACTTCCCTTTACATAGGAAAAATGTCGAACATTTTTATTTTCGCGAAAATGGCTCTAACGATTAAATACCGTAAGTTAAAGCTATTTACATGGAAAAGAAAATTTATTTAAATTTTACCTCTTTATTCTGGATGTCTTTTGCATAACTGGTAAGCCGCAAGACACAGAAAAAGCTTGCTACACAAAAATGTAAATCTCAATAAAACACACAACTTATGATATATATATTTTGTTCTTGGAGTTGACCAACCATTTTCTAGATAAACCTTATTGGTGGTTTCAGTTTAAAAAAACAACAAAACATGTGAGTGGAACATTATATATATTTATATATATATATATATATATATATATATATATATATATATCGGTGATTGCTTTAATTTTGACGAGTATATCCATATGTGCTGCTAAGGATGATGTAGACAACCTTAATTAGCAAACCAAATATTTTCGTGTACAACGACGTTTGGTTTTAATATAATTCAGTTTACGGAAGCTATGCTCGCAAATGTATCTGGAGCCAAACATTTCCACTAAATATGAGGCAAATAGTCATAATTCGGAAAATGAATGACAATGTTTAATAACTCTCAACATATTATATTCGTACAATTTCGTAGAACAAGTAATTGCATTTGCTTTGTGTGAAACTTCTGAAAATGTAATAATATGATATTTCCCGCGTTTCGAAGTTGACATTCTGTTTATATTTGCTTAAAAAAAACAGCTCATTCGCTACCGAGCACTGTGCGTATATCTGACGGTATGTTTGACTCGCTAACGTTTACTCATCTTAATTGAAGTCAGGGAAAGTCGGAAGAATTGCTTACGGACATGCCCGATTTAGAGCGTTCGTATGTTCAAAATAAACTTCCATACACACACTGATTATTAAGTGGATTTCAATGTTTTAGAATTCCAACGTCATGATTATCTGTAACGCTCAATTCGTTGAAGAATTATGATATTTTGCATTCTCTAAAGTCTTAGTGGATATAAAACTATTCATAGGAATGCTTATTACCTTCTCTAGAATGTATATACAATGTACATAGCAGGTAGAGATGATATTGTATTTTACAGAAAGATTTTATGTCGATATTTCACTGGAAATATATGTTTTGAGGTCCCCTGAGCACCACAGAAGCAGTTTTAGAAATAGTCTGTATCAAAAAATAAAAGACCGTGAAATCTCAAATTAAGTTTAGTATCTTCCAAAGAATGCGATGAGAAGATTTTCAAGAATTCCCCTCTCAATCTATACTTCTCTAATTTTTTTTGAAAATTTTGTCAAAAATGGCCTGAGTTATTGATTAAAATACTGTATATTAAAGATGCACACATATATATTGAATTTTCTGGGAATATCTTCTGGATTAACTTTGTTGACATTTTTGTAGCTGAAAAACAATAAGAAACAGAACAAAACTTACTCCACAAAACATATAGATCTGGTTGAAACAACCAATTTGTGTGTGATACATTTTTTCTGTAAAATTGACCGTTTCCAAGGTATTCCATCTCATTGATTTAAATTTTAACCTACTTTTCGTAAACGGTAGGTTATTTTTATTTGGTGTACCTTTTGTTTACTCCTGGTAACAAAGAATTGAGACTCGATGGAAACAAAAGGTTTTGTTTTGCTCTACGTTAGACTCGTGTTAGTATCAGATGTTAGAAACAAATTCCACGTGGAATTATGTCTCTGTTTATAATTTAATACAGTCGTGTACTCTCCGAATAATAATAAAGTAATAATGATAACAACAACAACAACGAACAAATAGCTCGGCCAGTAGAGCACTGCATGCTGTTCGCTTCTCAACTGGGGATGAAATATTTTTCCTCTTACCAAGATTATTGCCAATCCTCCTCAGAAGCCGAAAGTATGAATGAGAGCGTGAATGTGAACTAATTTCCTTAATTGAACTTAATCGTTCTTCTATTATCTTGGCATATATTTTATATTCACCATTTTGAGTTTATGCCCATGTAGCTATTGCAGTCATTACGATCTCCATTCTTAAATAATGGAACCAGTATTGCATTTTCCCAAAATTCCAAAACATTACTGGGAGATCCGTTGTTTAAATCGCGGCTGTGACTTGGAATTTGTCAGGCTCTATCTATCCTACTGTGAAAAAACCTAATATTTGGTAAAACTATAAAGGCCCGGGACTTAAAGTACCTATGACACTGTAAGTCGCTATTGGGGTATGTCATCTTAAAATAACTTGAGATCACCTTGTGGTTTACCGGGAAACATGCAATTCATTGTGGAATTTAATGCAGTGCTGGTATATTACCATTATAGCTCAATGGTTAGATTAATTGGCTAGAGGCCGGGAGATCTGTGGTACAAACCCTGGCTATGGTATTGAATTTTTCAGTCTGATTCTACCTATTGTAAAACAGTTCTGTTATCCAAAAAAGATGAATATAATTACTAATTTTTCTATAAATTGGTAAAAAAGTGTGTTAAATGATTTAGCTATTTGATGTTAATAGTGATAAAGACTACCGTTAGTACATTAATTTGATTCGTCCCGCAGTTTGTCTGCCTCGTTAGCCACGCTGTTGGTTGATGTCATGTGTTTGCACCAAACTGGGTTTTAAGAGTGGGAAGGTTCTAGTTAACACTTAGTTTTATAGTAGAATAGAAATTATGTTTTATAGTAAAATGTAGTTATATTTACTAACAGCGGACTGATGAGAAATATGTAATGCATTGCGTCATATAATAACAGTTTCCCAGTACGAGCTGTAAACTTCCGCGAAATCATTAACGTTGTTGCCTACAATGCTGTTTGGTCGCTGCATTTTGTACCACTTATAAAGTGCGCATGTACACAAACTAAAGTGTTGCTCATTGTGTTTGTTACCAAGCGCGCGGTGTTAATTAGCCGTTATGGTGCCTAACTGTTTTGTTCTCACCACTGTACTTCCTGATTCCATAGCTGGAAGCATCATTCGTACGTCACTTCCGGGAAGTAGTGATGGCGTCTTCCAGTCGATTGCGCCGAGGGATTACGAAATCTGCGTACACCGGACCGTAACACTACTTCTGCTGAGGTCAGCACACATTTGCCTGATGGCACTTTACGTGGTGGGGCAGTCAGTCAGCCCATTTCAGGAAACACTCCGCTGACGCTGCCAGCAAGCAAACTTAACGTCCTCGCCATTATAGGGTGTACTAGGGGAAATATCAACACATACCTGCCTTTTGTATTCTCTCCCCAAAGCGTGTATCACAATCCCGTCTTCTGCTATTCAAATAAAATTCTAACTTTCCTCACTTCTTCAATGTTTTCCTGTAACTCCCTGTGACCTTCATAATCTGAACAAAATATCTCCAATTATCGCATTTTTGCGATTTTATAGTAACATAAAAGAATATTTATATCTCAACACTCATTATTACATATTTGAATGACAAACATTTTCATCTGCATACGTATTTTGGTCACTCCCATATACTAGTGATTCATAATCACAACAGACACAAATCCTAGTTTTTCAAATCATTAAAGAGAACCCCGGTGTATCCTCTATAAAATTAGAGTACAGTTTATTTAGGAACTTTTATTTTCACTTCACTGCCCACGTTTGCAATAATAGATAAGAGCCTCCCAGCGAACCCTCAGAGGGAGCCAAAAATGACTGAAGGAATGTCCCGACCAAGCGATCCCTACGACGACGCTAGAGTAGCCTTTTTACAAATTACCATCCAGCCGCAACCCGCCGAACACCGTCATCTGGTCCTTCAACTCTGGAAAAGACGATAAGGAAATGATGGAAACAGAAAAGGGTGGACCAGAACATTTGGGGTTTTGACACGCCGGCCACGGGGATCGAACCCATAATTTCCCGATGAGTGGCAGAGACGAAACCGCCTGTGCCAACCCGCTCTCTCTCTCTCTCTCTCTCTCTCTCTCTCTCTCTCTCTCTCTCTCTCTCTCTCACACACACACACACATACACACACACTCTCTCTATCTGTCTCCCATTTACTCTCTTTATACAGAGTAGCACAAATAAGATTGTCCAGTTTTCCGATTGAATGCAAATGCGATATTTCCATTGTGTATTAATAGCAATTTCAATAGTTGGCATTCTTGTGTCAGCATCTCAGTTTATTTCATGTTGTTATGCAGTTGCTATTCGCATTCTGGCTCATGTTATTATAGGATAAACACAGACAAACGAATTGCTTAAATAATCTCGTCATCTATTGAAGTTGTTTGGAGCAGCCCTCTACAGCTTGCACGTCTAACCATATTCAGATACACCCGGCATAAGGTTCCGATATCCATAGCAGCAATTTCACGGCTTATGTCCTTCAGTTCCCATAATCGCTACACATCGTACACACGATATCTTAAAATTCACAATTTTAATATCTGCTGACGATTCCTGCTTGCATATTACTGTTGCGCCAATTTACGTGTAGACTTCGTTGAGCCTTGTGTAAAATCGCTGACAATTCCTCCTATATACATATTCCTTTTGCGCCGATTTGCATGTAGACTGTTTTTTGAGCTTTGAGTAATCTCCGCGAATTCTCATGGTCGCCTTAATATATTTGGGAAATGTTGCAATAGCCCCAGTTACCAGTTATGCATTTGCTGACTCTCAGTTGAAGAATTACTCTGGATAGCAAATTAATCAATCAAGAAAATCTCCCACCTTAAACTACCCTTTGCATGGAAAAAGTTTTGAAACTTTTGTTTTTCTCAAAAATGGTTTTAACGACTTTGATTAAAATTTCATATGTCTATTAAAGAAATAAAACGAATATCTTGATTTTTATGGGAATTTCTTTTTTATTTGAGATGAATTTTGCATACAAAATTGATAAACCGTAAGATAAAGACAAAAACTTACTACAGAAAATGTAGATATCATTAGAATACACAAGTTATGTCAAATACCTTCTTAAATATATGCTTAAGCTTTCAAATACGGTGACCATAGTTTTAAAAATTAAAATTTTCGGGTTGTTTTGCCGTGGTCAATAGGTTAAAATATTTTTAGTTAAAATATTTCTACCTAGCGTTTCGTCCCTATCTATGAGGGAGTTAGCGACATGAGCACATTGCCTCTGAAGATGTCCCTCACATATGGGGACGAAACGTTAGGTAGAAATATTTTAACTAAACATATTTTAACCTACAGACCACGGCAAAACAGCCGAAAATGTTTAAATTTTAAAAGTAAATACCTTTTTGTTGTAGAGTTGAACGTTTTCATGATATTCATGTTATTATTTTCAGTTCTAAACTGACTTTTCTCAATCGGGATCACGTTTCGTTTCATTTCTCTTTTGGGCGTCGTATTTAGACCACTTGCCTCTCACCAAAGTGTCGCGGGTTAATTGCCAGGCGACCACATGTGAGATTTGTGGTGAAAAAAGCGGCTCAGGGACGGGTTTTTGGGATCCGAGGTTTCCCCCGCATTCCAACCGTGCTTTATCTTCATTCCAAGTATTATTAGTGCCATTACCTGCGGTGGATTAGCGAAAAAAATGGCATTATACACTATAAGGAAATATCATTTTTGTTTTACTGCCAACAAGGTAAAACGAGCTTCAATTATTCGCATATCCACTAGTTGTGAAAAGATTTGACTATTGCTTTAGGCTAGTGTATTCCATTATTTCCCTTTTACTTATAAGGAACTAAATAATGAAACAATTTCTGCTGACTGTTGATTTCGACTTTCATGGCGTAATAAAGAATAATATTTTGTAAGAATAATTTGTATGTAAAACAAGTACAGAAACTCATATGGATGGAAGACATCAGATTTTGTAACTAATTTCTGTATTTCACTGTTTGCCGCAATACCCTACCCGAAAACTTGGCCCCAAAATGTTCAGTTTTTTACTTTCTCTATACGTACTATGTACAGTGTATATAGAGAAGCTATTGCCTCCACCCAAAAATTTGATACCAAGATTTCACCGGAAATACATGTTTTAGGGTCCCCTGTATCCAAAAAAAAAAAAAAAAAAAAAAAAAAAAAAAAAAAAAAAAAAAAAAAAAAAAAAAAGCATTTTCAGAAATACGTCCGTGTGTCTGTGATCATGATAACTCAAAAACAAAAACTTGGTATTTAAGTTTAGTATCTTCCAGGGATGCGATACATAGATTTGGAGAAAAATCCTCCACCCCAAACTACCATGAAACTTTTTCGAAAATTTGTGTTCACTCAAAAATGGCTCTAACAATTTTAATTAAAATATCATATATTAAAGATATTTACCTGACAAATGAAATGTATATCTTGAATTTTCTGGGAATAGCCTCTGAAGACCTCTTTATTCTATTGGAATTTTACGGAATTTTGCGTAACTGCTAAACCGTAAGAGATGGACAAAACCTTACCACACAAAAAATGTAGAGCATGTTAAAACTCACATTTATGTCACATACATTTTTTTCGTGGAGTTAATCGTTCTTGAGATATACCTTGTTTTTTGTTTCAGTTTTGTAACCTTACACTTTTCTCATACAGGAACTGGTCAACTCCTGTCCGTACAAATAAAGGAACTTTTGTCACATAGTAACCAGCTTTTGCTATCCTTTAAACCTATGGTACTCCCTTATTTCGCTTCTACTTACAAAGAAGCAAGTAATAAGACTATTTCTGCTAATTTTTCCTCGATTAGCATGAAGTAGATTGAAGCATAAGATTTTTAACAATAATTTTCTGCAGAGATGCACAGAAAGTCATGTGAATGGAATACATCAGATCTTTTATAATGGAAACCGTTTTGACCACTGCTTCCACACATTGAATTCTTTCTTTCATCGATAAAGTAATTACTTTTCCAGAAGCCAAGCATCAGCATGAATATGAACTAACGAACTAAACTAAAATTCTGACAGAAGAATGCCAACTATAAAAATCTGATGTGTACCATTCACATGATTTTCTCTATATCCCTGCAACAAATTCTTAAAAAGCGTATACTTCTATTTACTTCATGCTAATCAGAAAAATGAGCAGAAATAGTCTTAGTACTTGCTTCCTTGTAAGTAGAAGCGAAATAAGGCACTACCATAGGTTGAAATGATAGTCAAAAGCTGGTTGCTATGTCAATGAAGTTCCTTTGTTTATATGGATCGGAGTTGACAAGTTCCTGTATGAGAAAAGTATAAGTTTTTCATAGCAGAAACCAAAAATAAGGAATGTCTCAAAAACGACGAACTGACGAAAAAAAATTATGACATAAATTGTGTGTTTTAACGTGCTCTGCATTTTTTGTATAGTAAGCTTTTGTCCATCTCTTACGGTTTAGCAGTTATTCAAAATTCAGTAAAATTCATCCAGAATAAACTACTCTTCAGGGGCTATTCCCAGAAAATTCAAGATATACCTTTCATATGTTAGATAAATATCTTGAATATACGAAATTTTAATCAAAATCATTAGAGCCATTTTTTGAGAAAATCGAAATGTTTTAAATAAGTTCCATGTAAAGGGTAGTTGGGGTGCGGGTTTTTTTTTCTCAAAATCTTCGTGTCGCATCCCTGGAAGATACTAAACCTAAATACCAAGTTTGGTATTTTACCGACTTTTGTTTTTGAGTTATTGTGTTCACAGACACACGGACACACTGACGCACTGACACACGGACCTTTTTGTGAAAATGCTTTTTTTGGATATTGGGGAGCCTAAAACATATATTTCCGATGAAATCTCGGTATCGAATTTTTGGGTGGAGTGCAATACCTTCCCTATACACTATGTACATAGTGCGTATAGAGAAAGTAAAAAATGTATAACGTAACCTATCACAGCGGAGATATCGTATTTATGTTCAAGCACTTTAATCTGCGGCACCCGCTAATGCCGGTATAGCGGAATCTGAATGTAAAAGCGTGAAGTTTGCTGTACTTAACATAATGTAGGCACAGAGCAAACGTCAGGCCCTTAGTGCAATTTGCGATCTGCTACGATCGGAATTGCAGCCCTTAAGGGCACACATGTAAGTGGCGGTACGACATAGAGGAGTGTGCTGTGGACATCAGTTGACAAAGTGAGGGGTCGGGGAGGGGTCAGCTATTGCGAGTGCGGCCAGCCGCGGAACATGAAATAATATTTGCGGAAACATCAGTTAACCTAATTGCTTGTAAACAGATGCGCAAACAAATCGGAACTGCTGTGCACATCCTAATGGAATTGCATTTTAAGTACACCGGCGCCCACACTTGTGCATCCTACATGATTATAATGGTGCATGTTGTAAAGTTTAAACCCCTGCAACGCTTGGCCTGCAACCGATCGTCATTACCTCACCTCTTCAATTATTAACATAAACTATAAAAATATGATGTGTTGCACTCACATGACTTTCTCTAGCTGTTCTACAAACTTCATACATAAGATTCTTCTTCTTTCTGCACCTTGCTAATCGAGGTACTCATTAGCACAATGTTCTTATTACTTAGTTCCGTATAAGTAGGAAGAAAATAAGGGAGTACACTAGACTAAACCAATTGTCAAATGTTTTAAAAGATGTGGTTATGCAATTGTCATTACAAATCACTTCTTTTCTTGGCCAGGAGTAGAACAAAAGAAAAACGGACACTCCCGTCTGAGAAAAGAATAAGTACTTCCCTACTGAAACTAATAACAATGAATAACTCTAAAACGGTAAGCTCCACGAGAAAAATGTATGTAACATAACTTGTGTACTTTAACAAGACCTACATTGTTTGTACAGTAAGTTCTTGTCTATCTCTTATGGTTTACTAGTTACACCAAATTAAGCAAAATTCATCCAGAATAAACAGGTCTTCAGAAGCTATTTCCAGAAAATTCAAGATATACATTTTATTTGTTAGGTAAATATCTTTAATATGTGATATTTTAATCAAAATCGTTGGAGCCATTTTAAGAAAATTAAAATTTTCGAAAAACGTTCCATGTAAAGGTTAGTTTGGGGTGGGGGGATTTTTCTCAAAATCTTCCTGTCGCATCTCTGGAAGATACTTAACTTAAATACCAGGTTTGGTATTTTAGCTACTTTTCGTTTTTAAGTTATCGTGTTCACAGACACACGGACACACACACCACATACACACACACGGACTTTTTTTATGAAAATGCTTTTTTTGGATACAGGGGATCCTAAAACGTATTTCCGGTGAAATCGCGGTATCGAAGTTTTGGGTGGAATGCAATACTTCTCTATCCCTATGTACATTGTACATATAGGGCTAGAGAAAGTAAAAATTAAGGTGATTTCCTTGGTATTATACAACATTCTAACATTGTTTCTTTCCATAAAAAAATAAGTCATATGACTTTCTGTGCATATCTGTAGCAAATTATTGCAAAAAAGCTTATTCTTTTTTTACCTACTTCATGTTGATGGAGATGAACACTAGCAGAAATGGTATTATTACTTGTAAGTAGAAAGGAAATTAGGGAACACACTAGGCTAAAGCGATTGTCAAATAAGGGAAAAGTTTTAAGAATTTTAAAACTGTAATTGATACAAGGAATACCTCGGTAATAGTCAATTTCACGAAAAAAATATATCACATAAATTGTGTTTTTTAACATCTACGTTTTTACTTTCTCTACACGTACTATGTACATTGCGAATGGAGAAGGTACTTGTATTGCACACAAAAATCCCATACCGAGATTTCACCGGAAATGCATGTTTTGGGCACCCTGAATCCAAAAAATCTGTTATGTTCCATTCACATGACTTTCTCTGTTTCTCTGCAACAAATTATTTCATGGTAATCGAGAAAAAAATAGCATAGTTTTATTACTTGCTTCCTTGTAAGTAGAAGCGAAATAAGGGAGTACCATAGGTTAAAGTAATAGTCACAAGCTGGTTGCTATGTGACTGAAGTTCCTTTGTTTGTATGGACAGGTGTTGACAAATTCCTGTATGAGAAATGTTTAAATTTTTCAAATCTGAGACCAAATAAACAGGAATATCTCAAAAACTATCAGCTCCACGAAGAAAATGTAAGTGATATAAATTTTATGTTTTATCTTGATCTAGTTTTTTGTGTAGTCAGTTTTTGTCAACCTCTTACGGTTTACCAATTATACAAAATTCAATAAAAGTCATCCAGAATAAAGAGAGAGGTCTATAGAGGCTATTCCCAGAAAATTCAACATATACATTTTATTTGGTAAGTAAATATCTTACATATAAATCGTTAGTCAATTCTAAGAAAATCAAAATTTTGGATATTTTTTCCAGAGTAGTTAAGTGGGGGAAATTTCTTGAAAATCTTCGTGTCGCATCCTTGGAGGATACCAAACTTAAATACCAAGCTTGGTTTTTAACGGTATTTTCGTTTTGGAGCTGTGCTGCCCAGAGACACACGCGCACACATACACATAGACAGACATACACGGACATTTTTCTAAAAATTCATTTTTTGGATTCAGCAGGTCTCAAAGCATATTATTTTTCCAGTGAAATCTTGGTATCAAATTTTTGGGTTCATTACAATACCCTCTCTATACACTATATACATAGTACGCGTAGAGAAAGTAAAACTTAGGTTGATTTCTTTGGCTTATACAAAATTCTTATTTTCTTTCTTGTACACAAAAAAAAATCTAATGCGTTCCATTCACAGGATATTCTCTATATTTCTGCACGAAAGTATTAATAAGAAGCTTTTTCTTTTATTTACTTCATGCTAATCGAGAAAAAATTAGTAGATGGTCTTATTACTTGCTACCTTGTAAGCAGAAGAGAAATAAGGGAGTACTACAGGCTGAAGCGATTGTCAGATGTTTTAAAAGCTGGTTGCTATGTGATTGAGGTTCATAATGTTTATCCAGGAGCTGACAAATTCCCGTATGAGAAGAGCATAAGTATTTTAAAACTTAAACCAAAATAAACGGAAGTATCTCAAAAACCATCAACTTCAGGGAGAGAAAGAAGAAGAGTAATAAGGGAGTACTATATTCTAAAGCGATAGTCAAATCTTTTTAAAGCTGGTTGCTATGTGATTTAAGTTCTTTTGTATATGCAGAAACTGACAATGAGAAAGGTATTTTAAAACTCAAACCAATAACAAGGACTATCTCTAAAACTGTCAACTTCACGAAAAAATGCATATAACATAAATTGTGTGTTTTAGCCAGAACTACATTTTTTGTGAAGTAAGTTTTTGTCTTACCAGATATACAAAATTCCGCAAAATTCATCCAGAATAAAGACGTCTTCAGAGGCTATTCCCAGAAAAGTCAAGATATATATTTTATTTGTCATGTAAATATCTTTAATATACGATATTTGAATACAAAGACACACACACACACTGACAAACAAACAGATACACACACAAGCATGGAATTTTTTCTAAAAATGTTTTTTTTTATTCAGGGGATGTCAAAACATATATTTCCGGTGAAATCTTGGCAAAGAATTTTTGGGTGCAATACAATGTCTTTTCTATACATTATGTGCATGATACGTGTAGAGAAAGTAATAAAATATGATAATGTGTTTCATTCATATGACTTTCTTTACATCTCTGTAACAAATTATTGTTTTTTCCTACTTAATGCCGGTTGAGATGAGCATTAGCAGAAATGGTCTTATTAGTTCTAAAGAGAAGCAAAATAAGGGAGTACTATAGGCTAAAGCGATAGTTAAATCCTTTAAAAGCTGTTTGCTATTTGATTGTAACTCTTACTCTTACTGTGCCAGGAGTTGAGAATTCCCATAAGAGAAAAGTTTTTATCTTAAAACTGAAATTGATACAAGGAATATTTCGGAAATGGTCAATGTCACGAGAAAATGTATAGGCATAAACTGTGTGTTTTAATGATATCTACATTTTTATGTATTATTTTGTCTATTTCTTAAGTTTTACCATCTATGCAAAAGTCATTCACAATGAAGAGGAATTCAGAAGCTGTTAGCAGTAGCTTTTACCCCTATACTAGGGATTGTTCATGATCGAACAAGAAGTTAAATACATACCACATTTTCTCATTTAAATATATTTAATATACTTAGGTATGTTACTCAAAATCATTAGATCCAATTTTGAGAAAATCAAAATTTTCCAATATTTCTTCATGCAAAGGGTAGTTTGGGCAGGGGGAATCACACGGACAGGTAGATATACATTCATACACACACACGCGTGCGCGAGCGCGCGAACCTTTTACTAATTTCTTTTTTGGATACAGAGTCTCCTGAAACATATATTTCCAGATAATTTCGGTATCAAAATTTTGGGTGGAATGCAGGACCTTCTATACCAATGTATTATGTACACAGTAGAGAAAGTAAAATATACTTTATTCACTTTCTAAAGTTTTTTTAACTTTCTAAAGTAATACAATGTATTACGAAACATTTATTGAAACACACACATTTCGATAATTTAAGCCAAAACGTGGAGCTGCACAGCCGTTTTGAAAATTCAGGTTTCTGCTAATCGTGACATCTGCAGCTCCGGAAGTATTTACGCCAAGTACCATTCTATCGAGCACGCCTGCGGTGCCATAAGTAGTTAAAGTGGGCGTTAAACACTACAAAAAAATTCTATCGAGCTGGCATGCATAAGCCAACACTAGATAGTTATTGACAAAACTAAACTTAATATTAATTAGTGTTAAGTTCCACTAATTGCGGATTCTCTACAGCTTTGAGTTTCGTGTAGCTCCAAATATGTCTGTTGTGTGTATTAGTGCCTTGCTGTCCACAATAATCTAGCAAAATCAGGTTCATTATTACGGGTATAAATATACCATTTAGCAAATTGTTGTCTCTTAGGATAATCGTTTCTTTTACAGGTTCTTCACTTACAGCAGTTTGCCTTTGATTTCCGCTTTTCAGAGACCTTTATCATCTCATTGGCCTCTTCATCATGACACCATATGTTCCCTCATACCATGTTCCTTTGGCTTTTCCCTGTTCTGCTCTGCTTGGCACCTCCATATGAGGACTCGATTGGGCCACCTCCAACAGCCTTTGTACATGCCCATATCACTGTAGAGCTCTTTTTGAGATGTTATAGATGTTTCCTGAGCATCCATTTCTTTTCTAAATAAAGATATTTATAATATGCTAAAGCATGGATATTCTCATATTTCTTCAGAGTTCATTCAGTTTTTGTCGCCAAAACTCTTTTCTACATCCTTCGATTTAATGTCCAGCTTTCGAACCTACGCTCTCGCTCTATTATTGCTTGTAAAATTTATCAAACTCCTGTTTCACAGAACACTGTCCAGGGATTTAATCGCCTTCTTTGCACAAGTTGCTGAATTAATAACATATATTTACAAGTGATAGGTTTACCGATTATAGGACCATTATAATCTAAATTCAGCACATCTAATTGTCATATAATTTATTTTTATATCTTCTGAATCTCCTCCAATTACTATATATAATGGCGTATAATTTTAATCGCCTACTTCAAATGTCACTAATTTTCTGTTCATATATTCTATATAGTCTTTGTCTTATCTTTTTGTGTCGTGGTCATCCTCAAATAATTAATGGTGTACTAAAAGACCATTGATTTTGAGTCCCATTCTTAGCTTTACTTATTTCACTCTGTTAATATATCTTCTAAAAATAAATTAAACAGTGTTAATGCATCCCACATCCTTGTCTTAATCCTTTTGCTGTGGGAAATTTTTACGATACTCGGTTTCTGTCTGTATCCATAGAATGGGCCAAAGTTTGAGTGCTAGTTCTTGGATTATTTTCAAACCTCTGCAACACCTCCTCTTCAGAGTTTAATGTTACCTTTCGATTTTTTTCTGAATCCACTTACTTTATCTGGAACTGGCCACTATGACGTGGCGATCCCCATGATCGCGCTCGCTAAGGCGACTCGATTTTGTGATTCGTGGCGCAGGGGATCGTGGGTTCGAGTCCCGCCTTGGGCATGGTTGTTATATGTTTGTGTATATATGTGTGTAAAAGCAGAAATCAGCAATACAGTAATCACAGAGCAAACAAAGTTAAAAGTTAGGTAAATAGAAGTAGGGTATGTAAAAGACGTTGATCAATGATGTATGGCAACGAAAATGCCGCCGAGGTTGTTGCTCCTCATAGATTCGCTTAACCAAATTAGAAGTGCCGTAAGCAGCTCCGTGTGCCTTTTGCACCTCTGAAAATTCATTATTTGTATACCGGTACATTTTAGTATTTAAAATCATATAATCAGATCTCATAGAAGATATTTTTGACATACAAAAAAAAATAAAATAACGAGTTGACCTCTCATCCGAAGGCCCAGATTTGAATCCCAACTGGGCAGGGAACTTTTCTTTGGTTGGAGTTATTTCCTATTCCCCAGAGAGTCCGAAGAATGAATTGTAGAGTGAAATGACCATAACTGTTAAAGGGTACTATACAAATAAAACAATAAAAACTAACCTCGGTTGTTTATTGTTTCGTGGTAACAAGAATAGAAGAGGCGCGAATGCAGCTACAATGCGTTTGATGAACTCTATCTGTATCAGTATTTTATGCTGAAATCCAAGCAGTTCTAGAAAATATTTTATTAAAAAAACTGAATTATTTAGAATATTTAATTTCATATGACGCAGAATTAGCTAAATTTAAATGTGTGTGGTACTATTCACGGAACTTTGAGAAACAAAATAAGAATGGAGGAAATTTTAAGATTTTACAAATTTCTTAACTATTTCATTTCTTACTTCGGCAGTGAGAATTGGGCTCTAAATAGAGCAAAGAAAAGAAATTTTGAATCACAGAATAACACTAGGATATACTTTAAGACATCATATACACAGTAGGATAAAAGAGACCATACAAGAAAAAGTGACCCCTTGAAACTAATGGATTTCATTGAAAGAATGGTTTCATAGAATAACAAAACAAATGTATGTTTACACCCCACGAGATATATAATGAAGATCGATATTGTGACGGGAATATAGACTTTAAAGTATTTTCTTGAAGTGGAAGAAGCTATTTTCAGATAGAAACTAGAATTAAGGGACATAGTATTAAATATTCAACCCGGTATTTACCTTGTTGACTGAGGAAAACCACAAAACAACCGCAGTTTGATTGGTCGCCCCACAGAATTTGAAACCGTAGCCTATAAAGTGGGTGCCACCAATCGCCAAACTTGTAATTTAATTTCTGCGCTGAATGTTTTCTAAAACAAATTCGAAATTCTCCAGTTATTATTTTTCAGCTTCAATATAATTGGTGCTAAGTGCATAGTATCAAAGGAAAAATTTTGAAAACGCAGTTGCAACCGGAATTCACCAATTGAACTCCAATGTCAACCAATATGGGCCCATATGCAACGCTTCACCAGTCTTAGCAATCGATATTGGTGGCAAGATGTGGAAATGCTGACATAGCTGTGTCCTCTTAAAGCAATACTGGTATAAGCAGCGGTTTAACTGTAAAAACTTGAATAAGTAAGCCACAAAAATAATTTAGTCTGAGCTGCTGATTCTGTAAAACGTATTCCGGACCAACGTCCACTAAACGGGCTTAGTATTTGAATAATTGTTTTTTTCACACAAATCATGTGTAGGACAGGAGTTTGATAGGCAGAGTCAGACTGAAAAATTCAATGCCATATCCAGGATTTGAACCACGGATCTCCCAATCTCTAGCCGGTTGCTCTGCCACTGAGCTACCATGGCAACATGCGGGCATAGCATTGAATCTCTCAACTCACTCGTATGTTTCCCGGTAAACCACAAGGTGATCTCAAATTATTTTGAGATGACATCCTCAATGACGAATTACATTGTTGTAGGTACATTACAACCAGGATTCATAGTATATACAACTATTATGGCTAATTGGTATTGGAGTAATTGTTTTTTCACACAAGTCGTGTGTAGGACAGGAGTTGGATAGATATTAGTATTTATTTAAAAGTGTTGACATTAATAATCACAATAAATCAGGCGGATTAAGTGCTGTTCATTTCCCCCCAACTGTACAATCTCCTGCACCTTTAACCCTCAGGCCACTTGCTTCCTTCTCTCAGGCTCAAGCATCAGCCATATTTTGGAAACTAGTATCTCCTAGATATATTCAGTGTAGGGGTAGAATACCCCAAACTGGGTATCCTACATTATTTTCATTCATTTCAGAGTTGTGAGTTGTCAGTGAAATATTCCTTTGACAAGCTTTAAAACCTGTCCACGATATCAAAATTCCCTACGCCTTCAGCAATATATTATTATTGTTATTTGGACTTTAAACACATATAAGCGTTGCTGATTAAAACTTGAATTAGTTGTAAAGTAGTATGTCATGTATGTCATTCTCCTAGTTGATTCTATAGGAATCCAAAAAATAATAAAAACTTTATATACAATTTAGAATAACTTAAAATCTTTGTTATATTGGGGCACCTGTTTTACTTGTAAGAGGGAGAGAGACCGAAAAATTATGTGCTCATGATTTCGCATCTGCAAATGAGGATTCATGACATTTAGGTAATAATGTGGTTATGTTAAAATTTGTTAGGTAGAGTCAGAATAAAAATTCAATACCACAGCCGGAATTTGAATTACGGATCTCCCGACCTCTAGCCGGTCAATGTATAGACCATGGCAACATGCATTAAATTCCTCAACTAACTCACATTTCAAAATTATTTTGAGATGACATACCGCTATGGAGACATACAATCTCATAAATACTTTAAACCCATAAGGTAGCTAATGAAGCTGGTAAGTGGACTTTCCCATTATGCAGTTATCAGGAAGAGTGGACGTATAATTGGCAGATTGCGTGCAGATGGAGGATATTAGGGAAAAATTATTGCCTGAAGTATTTTTAGCTTCAAACAGACGAAGGACAGCATTCTGGGATTTGATTCTGAACAGCCAAAACTGACTAAGCCTGGGCACATACTAATGGAATTTCGTGCACTAAGAGAAAAAATGTTTATGTAAATATTGTACAGTCTTATTTGGAGTTTGAGTTATCTATATTTATGAATACATGGTGTAGTTGTGAGTGCAAGTAAGTGTGTGTGTGTGTGTGTGTGTGTGTGTGTGTGTGTGTGTGTGTTATACCAGAGTGTTCTTTCTTTTATTGTACTGTGGTTTTGTTGTCGTAGCGCGCGAGCATGTATCGTCCCCCGATCCATGCGACTGTGTGACGCAAATATTGTATTATTGTAAACTTAATAATAAAATACTAACTCTTTCTCATAACTACTTTAAGTCCCAGGTTTCATAGAGTAGCCAACTATTAAGGTCAATTAGAATTAATTCAATTAGTTGTTTCACAGAAGGCGTGTGTAGGACAGAGGTTGGATAGGTAGAGACAGACTGAAAAATGTAATGCCATAGCCGCAATTGTGTTTACCGGAAAACATGGGAATCAGTTGAGGAATTTAATGCTGTGCCGGCATGTTGATATGCTGGTTAGAGCAACCGGTTTGAATTTTTCAGTCTAATTTCCTATCCAACATCTGTCCTATACACGGCTTCTGTGAAAAAACAATTAAATTAACACTTAGTTTAAATGTTAATCTATATGAAACATAATGATTTATAAATTTAGAAACATATAATTCAAGAGAAAATCAATTTGAAAATCATTTGTAAAGTATTGATCAAAACGATATATGTAAGTAGTAGAAATTGTTACATTCCCTTACATATTGCAAAAAAATCCTCAAATCCTTTTGGGATAACACGCCGAGGGATTAATCCCTCAACATCGCAACACTGTTCATTTCTAAGGAAATAAATCCGTAAAGATTTCCCAAACTCCAGTAAGCACTAAAACCTCCCACGTATAGGTAAACAAGAGACGTACAAACGGCTCTTAAGGCAAGGGAATATTAATGCGTTCCAATGCCATTTCGCTTGTCACAGAGGCAATAAACATAAAGGGGGGAACATGCCTTGTTAGTTCTTAAACGGCACAGTTGAGAGCGCTAGTGGAGCTACGATCATCCATCATCAGAAGCAAGAGAGAGACAAAGCTCCGTCGGTTTTCCTGCGAGTTGTCAACTACACAAAACAAGGAAGCCGTTCAACTGGAGATCCTACCAGGCCTGTTTGCATAATCGTGTCGTGTGTGGGAGCCAAAGTGGCTCAAATAAGCCACAACTACCCTTTCAATTAATGATACGCGCCAAAATGTCCTTCCCTGAGGTAAATCGTCATGCTAAATAAACAATTCCGCTTAGCTGTGAAGCAGAAGACAGGTTTTTGGGGATAAAGAAGCATTTTCTTTGATTCTTTGACTCGGATGGCAGTTTAAATCCGTAGGCCAACTAAAATAACTGCAGTCTTTTCATAGATTCTGTCAGTCACCCAGATAAATACGGGATTGTAGATTTATGTGGCGTCCTGAAGTTAATGTTACATATTAAGGAAATCCTCCAGCAAGATATGCATTTTTAAGGTAACACAATTTTTAAAAAAAATATGACGTGTTCCATTCACAAGACTTTCTCCACGTTACCGTAACAAATTATTGTTAAAAAGCTTATTCTTCTATCTGCTTTATGATAATCGATATTTAACAGAAATTGTCCTCATTTCCTGCTTCCTTGTAAGTAGAAAGGAAATGCATCTAAACGTTTTACATCCACATCATGTCCTCTAGCTAATTAGTAAACAAATATTTTATTCAAAAGATTAATATGCTATCTCTTTCGTACTAATCAAGATAAACATAAGCAGCATTAGTCTTATACTAGCTTCCTTGTAAGTAGAAGGGAAATAAGAAACGATGGTTTCGTCCTTTAAAAGCCGGTCGCTATGTGAAACAATTGAAATTTCAATCTCTGTGCTTGCCATGAGTAAACAAACGAGAAACGAGAAGGAAGATGTCTTTCCGTTTAAAAAAAAGTTTAAGTGGCTAAAATTGAAACAAATAATCCGGAATATTTCAAAAACGGCCAACTCGACAAAAAATGTATATAACATAAATGGTGCGTTTTAACGAGCTCTACATTTTTTGTGTGGTAAGTTTCTGTCTATGTCTTACGGTTTACCAGTTATGCAATATTCCGCAAAATTCATCCAGAATAACCATGTCTTCAGAGACTGTTCTCAGAAAACTGAAGATGTACATTTTATTTGTCACAAATATCTTAAATATAAGAGATTTTAATCAAAATCGTTACAGCCATTTTTGAGAAACTAAACATTTTCGAAAAATGTTCCATGTAAAGGGTAGTTGGGGCTGGGAGAATTTTCTTGAAAATCTTCGTGTCGCATCCTTGGAAGATATTGAATATCAAGTTTGTTTTTAACGGACTTTTCGTTTTTTAGCTATGCTGTCCGCAGTTATAAACACACATACGCAGATACACTCAGACACCGACACACACACGCGGGCATTTTTCTATAAATGATATTTTTGGATTCCGGGGGTCCTAAAGCATGTATTTCCAGTGAAAGCTCGGTATCGAATTTTTGGGTACAATATAATACCTTCTCTAGACATTATGTACATTACGTGTAGAGAGAATGTAAAAACGGGGGATCCAGCATCGGTAGTCGGTACCAGTGCCGCTGAAAACCTAAAGTTGGCTTAACAGATATACACATGAGCTGTAGCATAATACACAATTTTTAAGCATTAGCTGAAGTATATAATCACACTATTTTACCTGTTACACAGTTAAGGAACATAATGAAGGTTTTGGTGTATAACTCGTCCTTGGTGCTAAGATTGCCACATCCTACGACGTTATAATTTTACCAGGATTTAAACCAGTCTAGTCTGGATACTACACAATACACGGTGCTACTGGTTGTAACTATGAGTAACCTAAAGATGCGCAAGGAACCCAAATTCAGGCGTTCATAAACTTTATGGAAGATACTACAAAATTAAAAACTAAGATTAAAGTTCCAAAGTCTAAAACAATCGTAAACACATAAATAGTTGGTAATAGCGGTTGTTCTACCATGTAACCACTATTATTGAGGCAATAATAATAGTAATAATAATAATTATTATAATAATAGCAATAATAGTAAAGAATTTATAAATAATGACATTGTGGTGTAATTCAAAGTTTTAAAATATTCGTTATTTAAAATTGGTTTAAATTGCTTAGTGTGAAGATTGTACTTTCCTATAGATATCGAAGCAATAGAGAATGTAAAAAGGCGTTGAGAATACTGGGATTATATCTTTTGTGATGCGCAACAGTGTTCATCTACCGATACAGGCTTGCATATTATCTGCCAGAGGATCAAGATTTGTACTCTACTCTAGAGGATGTAAATAACTGTTATGTTGTTCATATATCCATGCTTAGAACAGTTATTTACTTTCCCTAGCACGTATACACAATGTGCATAGTAGGTAGAGAAGGTACCTAATATATTCCATAAAAATTTCGATACGGAAATGAGTGTTTTCAGATCCTCGGAATCTAAAAATGCATCTTTAGAAAAAGAGTCCTTGTGGTGTTTGTAAAAAAGTGCTTCCATCCTAAACCAGCTTTACAAGGAACATTGCTCGAACTTTAAAATGTTCTAAAAAATGACTAACAATTTTGATTAAAATTCCGTAGATTTGCTGTATGGCAAATAAAATGTATATCCCGAAGTTCTTGGAGATAGCCACTGAAATCCTATGCATTATGAATGATTTTGGCATAAATGATTGAGGTCACGCCGTGGCCAAGTGGTTAGACTGCCACCTAGACGGCCCGGGTTCGATCTCAAGGACCGCATGTGGGATTTTTGATGGACAAAGTGGCGCAGGGCGGGTTTACTCCGAGTTCTGCGGTTTCCCCCGCTGTCGCATTCCACCAAATACTTCATCATTCCTTGTCTCATCAATATCATCGCCTGCGGTACCATTTGTAGTAAAAGAGGGCATTAAACACTATTAAAAAGGTGGTAAACTGAAAGAGATAGACAAAAACTTACTACACAAAAATATAGACCGCAATAAAACACACAATTTATCTCATATGCAGCTAAGCATTCCAGATATATTCCCTGTTAATTGCTTCAATGTTAAAGTACTTGTACTTTTCTGAAACGGGAAATCCTCATGTGATTCACATATTCCGGTTCACTCCTGATCATGAAAGGAGAACCGATTTTCAATGATAGAAGCATAGCTATTTCTTTTAAAAGATTTAGCTGCCGCTTTAGCATAACGTATCCCCTTATTTTCCTTCTACGTACTTATAAATAACAAAATAATAATACAATTTCTGGTAATGTTTATCATAATTAGCAATAAACAGATAAAAATATAATCTTTTGAAAAATAATTTTATTGCAGAACAGGTGGAGAAATTCGTGTGAATGGGCACATAAATTTTTTTAATATTTAGCTTAGGTTTCTGATAGAAGAAAATGTGGAAAATGCAGTTCAAAGGATAGCAAAGAAGTGAAAAAACAAATCTGAAACACTGTAAATAAACCGAAAAGATTTTAGTCAACTAATGAAGTCGCTCAAAATGGATGGTGCCAACTTCGATATGTTTCGAGCATCGCCTGGTCATGTCGATCTCTTTGAAAGAGTTGATACTCTGTATAGGCGTGTGCGCGTACATCTATATAGGTGTTTGTTGAGTTAAACAGCTCTCCAACTGGTGCGGACTGACCTACGCCTAATGGGAGAATATTGTCATAACAATCGACAAGCTTCTCCTTCATTCATCCGAATTACACATAAATATGAAAGATTTGGATGAGGGCCACACTGCTCATTCCCACTTGATGATAATCACTTGTATCGTGCAAAATTCGAACTTGAGATAAGAAACGAAGACGGAAAGGTAATCCTTGCTGCATATGCAACCATCATACCATATGAATGAAGCATGTAATCTAGAATGACTGAGCGCAGTAAAAATATTAGCTGCATATTTGAAGCGATGTTTCTTGACTGGAATGGAAGACCTTGCTTGATTTATTGAACTTCCAAGTTATGTAGTTCATTAAAAGTTGAGCAAAGCCTAGTTTGCAAAATAAAGCAAAGATTGGGGATTTTTGGGTATATGGGGATGATGGATTCTTTTAACTCAGACCAAGCCAGTGATGTGTTTATTAAATCACGACATTATGATTATCAGTAGTTATTTGTGATTCGTTTCCATTTGTAGGTAGCCTCTCTACTTTAGCCATTTCTCTCTGGGCATGATACTGTGTAAGGAAGGATTGTTTTTCCTTATTAATTTTGAGGTGTTTATGTTTGTTATAACGACATGATAAGTTGCACTGCTATTATTTCAGGATTCATAACTAGTGGCTATTTTTCATTAATTAATGTGTGTTTATATAAATTACATCTTGGTATGATCAAAAGTGAAATGTAAAATTTATACATATATGAGGACCACTTAATAATTTAATACAGTTTCCGTTATAGGAGAAATTAAAATCTGTTAGACAGGAAAATATAGTGGCAGTCTGTAAACCATTTAACCATTTCTCCGAAGCTTGAGTACCCATCTCTCTGAAAGTCGTACCTTCTACTTATGGCTGGATTATCGTGTAAAGAAATCTATCTAGTAAGTAGAGGGCAAAGTCGGAACGAACACAGCTTACCTACTCTCTAAGAAACGAACTTCGGTAGATGTCACACTCATAAGCATGAACCGGACAGAGAGCATGTTTAGCACCACACTAATAGGTGCACAAATGAACACTGTGAAGTATGAAACTTCTAACCAGAATAATACCTATAACATTACCGCTGGCAGTAGATCAGGTGAAGGTCTACAATGCACAAGGAAAAGCCAATGCAATATTGGTACTCAATTCTTAAATAATGAATGCGACTTCTAATGAGTGTCCAGAGTCCACAATTTGTTTAACAAACCACTCTATTTCTCAAGTTGGAAGTTTAAAATGAGGCATCTGACCAAAAAGGGACACAAAGAGATTTTTTTCTTGAACATTAACAAGGAATGATTCCTGAAAGTGGTCATGATATAAGTTCAATAGCGCGGACAAGACTTATTGATAAGGACTTCAAAAGAATAATATGAAGAAAATAAATCAATAAAATCCCGCCTTTGTAGCATGGTGGTAGCATCTCCGCATACATTCAAGAGTTCGAATCTCGGTTTGGATGAATTACATAAATAAGGCTATTCCGGAGTTTTCCCTTATCCTGAGAAGACAAATATCGGGTAACTCAGGTTCGATAGACTCTGACAGCATTTGAGCATTATTTTGCAAATTTCTTTCCTCGTCTAATACGATCTAGCACGTTAAAAGACGGTAAACTTAATGAAAGTATATAAATAAGATTATTACTCTTCGCAATGCTGTTGATACTTCTTTTATGTACTATAGTAGTTATTTATGAATACAAGAGTTAAAAGTTTATTTTTATTTTGCAAGAAGGAAAGTTTGCGTTAACGAGGCCGTAAGGCAATTCTACTAGCAAAATAAAAACACTTTTAACTTGCGTGTCATACACTAATTTTTGACAGCATAATATATCTATATTTATCGATAAATTTAAAATATAAGGTTCAACATTCCTTTTGCTCAAGGAATAGTACGTTTTCCTATCACTTGGAGGCGTGTGTGTATGTGGGAATAGAACTCGTCTATCGATATAGATTGGTAATCCATGGAGTAATGTCAGTTCTATACTCTTTACCATAAATCTTATAAATTAAGATTTCCATTCCATTTTTTCTGCTACCAAATGATAAACTAGAGTATGTTACAACCAAATGCCCAGCAAATACGTTTTATAGTTTGCAGTTGCCAATCGAAGAAAATTGTTGTCTAGTTGAGCATGTTTGGACTCCAAAATGGGCTAGTAAAGAAAGCGGTGGTAATATTATTGATTTTTTTTCTCAGGAACATAATCTTATTTATTTTTATACAAATACATAATATAAAACAAACACATACAATTCTTATTAATAATAGGTAGCATTAAGTTCTTAACTGTGCAATATTTATTGTACAATTATTGCAATTGGAAGTGTTGATTCCTTGTGATGAGGTACTTGCTGCGTTTGTATTGCTAAATTCAAACATAATACTATTATCAGCATCAGCAGAAGTGTTTGGAAGAATGAGTGTAGCTAACATTCTATATAACGGATACAGTGATAGTAACAAAACTTAAGTTGGTAACATTAGAGTGTTATAAAAATTTCATAAATCTAGAGCTATAAAGAACAACTTTTAATTCGAGTGTTTTGTGTTAAAAGCTTACCTTTAATAGTATGTCTGAAAAAATAATCTAGAGATTTTACGGAATAATATGAACTTTGTTTTGGTCTACTGTTACAGAAAAAGCGTCGCATAATGAGTGTGTTAATCTTCAATGCGTCCTTAAAAATATGATGCGTTCCATTCACATGACTTTCTCTATATCTGTGCAATAAATTATTTTTAAAAAGCTTATGCTTCTATTTACTTCCCGCTAATCGAGAAAAAATTACCAAAAATAGTCTTATTTCTTGCTACCTTGTAAGTAGAAGCGAAATAAGGGACTACCATACGTTAAAGTGATAGTCAAAAGCTAGTTGCTCTGTGACTGAAGTTCCTTTGTTTGTATGGACACGAGTTTCCAAAGTCATGTATGAGAAAAGTATGTGTTTTATAGCTGAAACCAAAAACAAGGAATATCTCAAAAGCAATCAAGTCCACGAAAAAAATGCATATAACATAGTGTGTTTTAAAGTGCCCTACATATGTTGTACGGTAAGTTTCTTATCCATCTCTTACGGTTTAGCAGTTATGCAAAATTCCGTAAAATTCACCCAGAATAAAGTAGTCTTCAGAGGCTGTTCCTAGAAAATTCAAGATATACATTTTATTTGTCAGGTAAATATCTTTAATATACAATATTTTAATCAAAATCGTTAGAGCCATTTTTTAGAAAATCAAAATTTTCGAAAAAAGTTCCATGTAAAGGGTAGTTTGGGGTGGGGAGATTTTTCTCAAAATCTTTGCGTCGCATCCCTGGAAGATACTAAACTTAAATACCAAATTTGGTATTTTACCGACTTTTCGTTTTTGAGTTATCGTGTTCACAGACACACTGACACACGGACACACGGTCACACACACACACACACACACACACGGATATTTTTCTGAAAATACTTTTTTTGGATACAGGGGACCCTAAAACATATATTTCCGGTGAAATCTCGGTATCGTATTTTTGGTGGAGTGCAATACCTTCATAGTGCGTATAGAGAGAGTAGAAATAACCTTAATTGTTATAATAACCCTTAATTAGCCCCAAATATTTTCAAAAACTACTGTTATTTAAATGAATGCAATATGCAACCTTAGGTTTCAAAATGCTATTTCACACTGATCGCTAATCATTTTTAGTTAGATGGCAGGTCACAAAATAAGGATTCTGTTGGAGAAATATCTAATCTTAATTTTCTCGGCTTTACAGTTTTTGATATTATCCTAACACTTCAAAACCTGTCATATGCTATTTTTGTATCATTCTGTTGAAATTATTTTAAGAATAAGTGCAAGCTAGAAGTACCTATAGGTACATCCTTTATTTTGCTTTATTGCCCTGAAACATCGTGGTGTAATGGTTACCATGCCTCTGAGCAAAATTAAGAGGTCTTTCTCGCCCAGTATAGAATGGGACGGTGACAGCCACGGCAGTTAAAGATCGATCATAAAAAAAAACTCTTTATTTCCATTTTTGCACAGAAACAAAATTAAAAATTGTTTTCTTTTAAAAATATATTAAAATATATATTCTCCTTAATAAGTAAGGAACAAAAAAACTCACAATCCACAAGTAATTTCTAAATTAAAATAAATTTAAAATTAATATCCGATTAGTTAATTTTTAAAATTTTATTGTGTACGATGTTTTCAAAACAGCTTGAATGTAATATTGGGAGGTGTTAAAACAAAAAATCTTAAACATTTTATTTTACTTTTGTACTTGTTTCAAATAACCGTTTAAAGTTAGAAGAAAATGCAATGAATACCTTTGGAATCCATTTTTCAGAGATGCCCCCCTTAAGGCACAACAATGAGTCTCTGGACATTGGTGTAAACAAAATATGATCGCCTAATGCATGTTTTATGAAAAATAAAGAACCGGCTTTGTGATATTGACTGACAGCAAATAATTACACAATGCACGGAGAAGGTTTCATTGGAAGTATGGTTTGGGCTAAAATCGGAGTGGGGTACGGAACAATGCATCAAAACAGGTACCAAACTCATTAGAGAGGGGCTCGCAATGTTTAGACTAGGAGTATGCTGGATGAAAAAAAATGACCAGATGATATGAGAATGTGTCCATAGAGTCGTGGAGCCATATCTTGGTAAGGCTTAACGTGCGTAGGAATTGAGGGAAATGTGTTTACCGCGATCCTTTACCACCGCGAATGTAGAGCTAGAAGCATGTTGGACGCTACTGGCAGACACGGAAGGCGCGAACGGCTACATTTCTACTTAAGACAAGACAGCTGAGATCTGAGAGTGGTAATATTAGCGAACAGGGGGGTGTGATAAGAATGAAACAAAAGTGATTGAAATATTTTGGATACATATGTTATTCATACTTTTCTGTCATTGTTGTATTGTGGTGCTAGTATTGTGTGTATATATTTCTCTTAAGTGTATTTGTCTACTACAATCTACTACAATAGGGTACATTAATGCATCTGAATGGGGTTTATTCTGTGTTGCAAATTTAAGTTGCTGTATTTCAATACCTTTCTACTTTTATTTTCGTGTTTACTTTTTTAACTTTGTTGTTGTTTGCTTGTAATATTATTTGCGATTGATGAAGATCAATGTATGCATTCTGTTATTTCAATAAATACACTTATTCATTAATTATTCCTTCATATTTTACATTCTGTATATGTTATTTATTACTGTCGTGGATTGTCTTCACGCGACTGTTAGCGAAGGCGGTGTAGAGTATCGCGCTACACAGGTTAAGTAGAGAAGTTGCAGATACATTAGGCGTTATTCTGAGAAATCAACTTCAGACACCTACTTGACTCTGTGATATGTTTCATGCTGTGTACTTTATCATACTGCGTATAATCTACGTGTTAATAGGAATTATTACCTTAACATCAATTTCTTAATTACTTCTTTATTTACAGAAGAAAAATTATTAATATTTGCATGACATGTAAGACCCTTTACAAAGCATGCGTTAGTCAAAATAAAAAATGTATTTCTCAGCTACATTTGCCAAAACGGCACTTTCGGACTAACTTAGACGGGAAAAAATAAAAATAAATAATTCATCAGATCCAAAATCAGATTTGTAACAAATAAAATTTTTAAAATGAGATTAAGCTTTGTAACCTTATAATTAAACATCCATTATATAACATCAATGAACATTCTCTGCCCATAATAGTTTCCATCCATTCTGTAACTATAATTTCTTTTTATAATATTCTTATTCATGTTTTCATAAATGTTGTTATACACACATAGAAACATTCAGGACCTTGGTAAGACAGCTAAACCTTTAAAAATAATCTCGCTCAATATTGTTGTTTCAAATATTTGTATGATCTAATAAGAAAATAAAGAATACACAGTCAATTTTAAAAATGTTTAGTTTGAGAATTGAAACATTTGCAGCATTAGAAATTAACTTGTAAAACTGCAAATGTGGTTTAACAAAATTGAATGTTATAATAAGCTTTATATTTTTTATACAGTAAGCTTAATGTTTTATTATGGTTCCAAAGGTTATCCTTAAACGAACAAGAAGTCTTAAAAATTTCGAGATATAGAGTTTATGCTTTAAACCACTATTTAAACATTATTTTTTAATAACTACCAGAGTAATTTCTGAAGAAATACAAAATAATGTTAAGGAAAGTCTTAGATGGGGGATCTTCTTGAAGCATCGTGTTGTATACTTGAGCGATAGTGAATGAATAATACAACAGGTGTTTGTTCAACATTTATATTTACACCACACACACACACAAACCTCGCACACATTTATACATTTTTCTATAAAATTGGCTTTTTTGTGAAATCTTAATGTGGAAAACATTATCTCTTAATTGTTATATATAGGTAATTTATAAGGAAATTACTGCTATAATGTGATGCAGTTTCTGAATTGATAATGAGGAAACACATTTAATGAACATAAAAGTAATACTTTCTGAGAAAACGTTGCTCTGTAAAAGATTTCATGCAGCCCTCCTATTATAAACAGCTTGTTACTGTATTGAATATCTTGCTCTAATTCTCATTATAGCAAGCGAGTCATTAACATTAATACTTCCAACAAAAATTATAGCAATAACGATTTACTATAATTATCACATAATATTAGCAATGCAAGTTTTCGTGGCTTATAGTAAAGTGTTTTTAAACCCTTCCACAAGTTTTGCGCCAGATATGGTTATCTTCTCTGACATAACGCTGTACTGAGACAAACAACACATACGCAACATCTTCATTGACGTATGCGACGAGATTCAGCTACGATCTGGTAGGAAAAACTCGAACTACTCATTCCTTTCTCTCTTTGATCGGTCACTGTGGAAGTCAGTTCTTCAATCTAGCTGGAAATTCACCAAGGGACAGGTCGTTCTCACGGGCACAGCGATATTTCGTTGGATTGCCGCCAAGGGTAGGCAAACGTGGGCTTTCTTTCGGCTTGGACAAAATCGTAGGTCTAAATAGGTTTTGGCAAAACTAGATTCTTATTATTTTGAAATACCCGTTTTACTAATAGGGATAATTAGGCGTTTTTTATCACAAGATTGTTTTCAAATTGTGAATTGAAGGACTATAACTTGCAAATGTAACAAATGTAAAACTTATTCTAAGCAAATTACATTAACAGAAAAATGAATTATGCCTTTAATGGCTTAAAGTAATAACTTATGAAACTTTGCCTAAGATAACGGTCGTAAAATATAAAGAAGAATATGAAACACCTTTTGATATTATTTTCTCTGAGCAATGCATAGTAATTAATATCTGGACTTATAATTAATTACCACACAGTCCGTAGCACCTACTCACTTCTCTCCCAAGAAGAGATTACATGCCAGAGTTATCGGTTAAAACGAAGTTAATGCTAAATGAAATACAGGAATATAAATCTAACGTCTTATAAAGCACAAAACAGTCTTACTGATGTCAATTATGAATTCTGAGTTATTTCATTTGACAATTTATTTGCTACAGTTTAGAATACTAAAGTGCTGTAATGTGATACTCGTGAAAAATATTCATCCCATAATCATTACTACTTACTGCATACGTTACTGCCCCAATTTGTTTCTAAATGCTGTAAAAGCCCATTATTAATATGCATATGCAGAAACGGGTTTTGTGTACACCTATTAAACCAGCCACAATTCAAAATAATAAAAAGTGTTCCACAGTTCCTATTTATATATTGTGTGTGTGTAGTAAACATACAATTTATATAATATACATTCTTTTTCGTGTTACTGAACATTCCGGAGACGTTTCTTGTTATTGACTTAAATTTTAAAATATTTAAACCTTTCTGATATGGGAATTTGTCAACTCCTGGTTATGCAAAGAAATAAATTTCAATTACATGACAACCGTTTTAAAATATTTGATTATCGTTTCAGCTAATGTACTCCCTTATGTTCCTTCTACTTCCAAGGAAGCAAGTAATAAGACAATTTTTGCTAATGTTTATGTCGATTGGCATGAAGTAGATGGAAGAATACGCTTTTCAACCATAATTTGATACAGATATGTAGAGAAAGCCATGCTAATGAACACATGAGATTTTTATATTAACCCTAATAATTAGAAAGGAAAAAATATTACTCTCGTACTCTCCAAAAGCTGATTTTTCAAAGTTTACTAATTTTTATTTCTAAAACTAGAGGCAGTATAATTTTTTTCAAACAAATTGGTGAAAAATTGCATCATGTGAAACATATTAAGCATGGAAAATATGTTGGAAAAAAGTATGCCAGAAAATAAATTTTAAATTTGGGGGTGCCTATTAATAAGCATGCGCCTACCCATCATCAGCTTGAGTTAACTAGTAGTTAAAGTTTTACAAATGAGAGAAACAATATATTTTCTTAAATGTTATACTGAATATTATTTTATTGCGATAAAGTAGTTTTTTTTAATTTTACACAATTTTGGTCATGTTTCACGGATACCAACCTGTGAACATTTCAAATGCAATGTTCTTAAGGAATTACGTTTATTTTTAACGTATACCTGGATTGATAATTACATTATAACTAGTTCTGTAATTTTAAGAGAATAACATCAGGAAGATTTTCAGAAAAAGGCGCTTTTTTATGTTTTCACTACTCTACCTAAAAACCTCCTTGCGCTTCAGTTATCAGAAGTTGTAACAAAACTTCATATTTAAATTCAAAGAGCATTACTTTAAAATTATCAGATTAGTTGCATATTAATGAAAGACTCCTACAGGAAAAGGTGTGATGAGTTTGTTGATCATATTTTATTTTTTTATTATTTTTGGATTAATTAATTTTGTTAATAGAAAACCATAATTCATTTTATTTACTCAGAAAACTAATTCAATAATTTTACTAATTATGATATTAAGATATTAAGGTAGAAAAAAACAAATTGATTAGTTGAAAAGTGCACTGCAAGGAACGTTTTGTACATTTACATGTGTTGGAAAATTCATTTGGAGTAACACCCCTTTTAATATTTAAAATGTCATTTTGTTACCATTAAACTTTATTTAAGAGATCACGTGACAAGTATTTAAATTATAAGTGACTAAAAATAGCTTCGGCGTATTAATCTAGAAAGACCACGGTGTAAGGATGTGCTAAGATAAAAAATCTTATGTGTTTCATTCACATGTCTCTCTCTTCATCGCTGTAACACATTACTGTTAAAAAGCATATACTTCTATCTACTTTATGATAATCGAGATAAAAATTAGCAGAAACTGTCCTAATTACTTGCTTCCTTGTAAGTGAAAGGAAAATAGAGGATGGCTAAAACGATAGTCAAATCTTTAAAATATTGGTCGCCATGTGGTCGAGATTCGTTTCTCTGTAGGATCAAGAGTTTACAAGTTTCTGTGTGAAAAACAGTATTTTAAGTCTGAAACAAATAACAAGGAATATCTTAGAAATGGTCAAATCCACGAAAAAAAGGTAAATGAGATAAATTCTGTGTTTTAACGTGATATACATATATATTCTGTAGTAAGCTTTTGTCTATCTCATAGAGTTTAACAGTTAAGCAAAATTAATTCAAAATAAAGATATATTTAGAGGTTGTTCCAAGAACATTCAAAATAGACGTTATATTTGCCATATAAGTAAATATCTTTAATATACGGTATTTTAATCAAAGTCGTTGGCGCCATTTTTGAGAAAATCAAATTTTCAAAAAAATGTCCATGTAAAGGATAATTTGAGGTGGGGGAATTTTCTTCCAAATCTTTGTCGCATCTCTGGAAAATACTAAATTTAAATACCAAGTTTGGTATTGTACTGACTCTTCGTTTTTGAGCTATCGTGTTCATAGACACACGGGCACACACGGACCTTTTTCTAAAAATGCTTTTTATACAGGTGACCCTAAAACGTGTATTTCAGGTGAAATCTCGGTATCAAAATTTTGGGTGGAATGCAATACCTTCTGTAGACACTATATACATATTACGTGCAGAGAAAGTAAAAATTAGCATTTTCAAGAATTTTGGTCAATTTTCACTGTTTGGCCCCTTAAGAACATGTATGACTAAAAGTTGAAATTCCAAATCAATAAAGCTAACTTTTTAAAATGTATACCACAGAGTAATATAATGCGAATAAGTTACAGTGCAAATGTAATCCATTTTTCTTGAATGGTTTGGTAGTTATGATCAAATTTGTTTATGTTTTTGTCACGTCACTTAAAAAGTTCCTTGCGACAAAACATTTGAAATTTGGATCTTATATTGTATTCTTTATGTTCACACTACATCTAATTTTTGAAATTGTCCTTGATTTTGGTTTCAGCTTTGAAAAACTTACTTTTCTCATAAAGGGATTTGTCAACTCGTGTTCATAGAAACAAAAGAACTTCAGTCTCATAGCAACCATCATTTGACTATCACTTTAACCTATGGTACTCCCTTATTTCGCTTCTACTTACAAGGAAGCAAGTAATACGGCTATTTCTGCTAATTTTTTCTCGATGAGCATGAAGTAAATAGAAGCATAAGCTTTTTAACAATAATTTGTTACTGAGATGTAGAGAAAGTCATGTGAATGGAACACAATAGATTTTTATATTCACGAATGTTTAAATTATTTTATGTAATTAATAAAAAATTGGTGTGATATTTCATTAAATTTCAGTCATAAATACCCTTAAAGGAACGTTAGGTTTGAGGAATGCTGAAATGACTCTGTATTCTAAAGATGCTGTAGTGATAATACGCTATACTGATGCATGGGCTTTGGTAACTTAAAACTGGGGCCGACATTGAGACACGTTGTGTAGTTCTCATACTACATAACAGATCCGGATCTCCGATGTTAGCCAATAACTCGAAAGCACTGTTTAGGGAATCTGTCCTCCTCCCCGCATCTGCATAATCCGCTCTTCCGGAATGGACTTCGATATCCGGAAATGAATGTCCAAACACATACACTCAAAGTGTATTGCTTATGAACACAAACATGCACAGCTGGGATAGCCTTAGTCCTGGGAGTGGAACAGTGTTTGCATTCCACTGTACTTGGGTGTGCATATATTGTGTTATATACACCAAAACAGCCGTTCCCAGCTTATCAGGAGACACGCATGCGCACAGAACCATCTTATAGTTGCGGCGCATTTTTGCGAGAGAGTGCTACACTTCATTTCTTTTTGCTGTTATGCATTTTATGCAGTCACAGTTCATATATGACGTGCATTTATAAGAATCAGAAAATGTATTACTTCGTCGCCCTCCGTGGTGTAATAGTTCAAACCCGGCATGGCTTCCTTCGGAAGCGAAGTAAAGCCGTTGGTCCTGTGTTGTAGATTTACGGCACGTAAAAGAACCTGAAGCCTGATAGAGAAGCCTCTCAGCAAAATTAAGCGGTCTTTCACGCCCAATTTAAAATGGGACGCTGAGAACCACTGTAGTTATAGAGCGTCCATAAATAACACGTCATTTCCATTTTATTTTTCTTCTACTAATGTAACTTTAGCAGTTGGTGGAGGAAATATTGCATTCCGCCCAAAAAATTGATTATCGAGATTTCATCAGAAGTGTTTTAGGCCTCGAAACTAATATCTGCGCACACTTTTTCTTGGGCAGAAACAGGGCAGGGGGGAAGAAAAGAAAAGCCCGCCCACCTGTCTTTCAGCAATGTGGTTAACCACAGGAAGTTTCTTACTTTGAATCTCTCCGCCATTATGGAGAGTAAATTATCTAATTTATCTAGCTGAGTTTTTAAACGAAATATAGCACCCGTGCATGTGTGAACTCTGATATCTGCTGACAGAATGAAACTTTAGCTTTGAAACCACTAAATGTCAGGGTGTATAGCGTACTTCAAGTCTGAATTAGGTCGCCTTACTCTTCTTAAAAACTGCGCGAAATCTAGGAAGCCTAGCACCCAAGAAAAAGTGTGCACATAGCACCTGTGTATATTTCAAGGACTGATATTAAGTTTAGTACCTTGCTTGAATGAGAGGAATATGTTCAATAAATTTCACCTCACACTAATCTTTACCTGCAAAATTATTTGAAAGTTTTATTTTCTAGGAGTGTGCCTAAAGACTTCCTATTCAAATACTATATTTTAGGATATTTCAGGGCTTAAAATGTTTAAATTTCCTGAGAATAGACTGACAAGTACATATTATTTAAAATTAATTTTGTACAGTTTTTTCTAACTAGTAAACCACAAGAGATAGAGACCTATTAAAGGAACATAAATGCTTCGTGGCATAAACCATTTCCCAGATTTTCGTTGCTATTAGTTGAAATTTTAAAAGAAACTTTTGATACAATTGGCAAGGCGTTATTTACTTACCCGCTCACCGACTCCGTTGACAAGCAATAATGGTACAACGATAATTGCTAGTTTCAGTTGTGCAGTGACCGGTTTAATTTAAATAGCCCCATTGAGTTCCGCAGCTCTTTAACGCAAGAAAATATATTTGTGCATGTCAAATATGGGGCAGTTAAGCATCTCACGCTTGGCTGAGTGGTTAGACCATTCGCCTCTCACCTAGACTGCCCAGGTAAGATTCCAAGCGACCGCATGTGGGATTTCTGGTGGACAAAGCGGTGCAGGGGAGGGTTTTCTCCGGTTTCTCCCGCCATTGCATTCCACCGTGCTCCATCTTCATTCCAATTATCATTAGTATTACCTCCTGCGTGCCTTTTGTAGTAAAGTGGGCATTAAACTCTATAAAAAATTGAAGATAGGTAGAGGCAGACACGGTTTCTGTGAGAAAAAAAATTAAAACTATCACAATTGTCCATAATAGTTGGTTATACTATGAATCCTGGGTCTTGAAGTACTTATAAAATTGTAAGTCGCCATTGGGGTTGTCATTTGAGATCACCTTGTGGTTTGCCGGGAAGCAAGTGAGACAGTTGAGAAATGCTATGCCGGCATGGTAGCTCAGTGATAAGAGCAACCGGCTAGAGACGAGGTGATCCGTGGTTCAAATCCCGGCTATGGCATTGAATTTTTCAGTCTGAGTCTACCTATTCAGCTCCTGTTCTACACACGCTTTCTGTGAGAAAGAAATTAAAATGATCACTATAAAATAATTGTATAATATAAGTAGGATAGGAAAAGAAAATTGTACTGCAATATAATCAAGAATGCCCAAATCCATATGACTGTTCAGAAGGAATGATTCTAAAACGTTGCTTGTAACATAAAATCAATTCCTGGGCTATTTGGAAGAAGAAAACCAAAAATTATGAAACATGGGAGAAATGAATTACATGGTACGATGGTTAGAACAGCTGGAAATGAAATAGATTCACAGAAGCGCAAGTAGCCACTATTATGCTTAGAAATATAAATAAATATATGTCTGAAAATAACAATTGAATGCAAATGATACTTCAAATCAACCAACTATGCTGATTCGCAATAACAATCAGCACAAAAGGAACTTTTTTCAAGGGTGTGAAAATGAAGGTAAATCTGTAGACATAATCCATAATTTTAGAACCTTCTCTGCAGGTCCAAATGCTGGGTATGAAAATGTCACGTTTTTCCTATTCTTCTGAGTTCATTAGAGATGACGTTTCTGTAGAGGGCCTCTCAGTCGTTTTTGACATGTCATTTCATCTCGCTGAAAAAGCTGAAAGCACTCTTAAAAAGCAGAACGATTGTAAAATGTAATTTCTGATGGAAAAACAATTGAATTTCATATATTTCTTGACTGAAGCAGCGAAAAGTAACATTTAAAAATAAATAACTATATAATATTGGGTTAATAAGGATACATCAAGTTACCAGCGTTCTTTTCTGTGAATGTAGCGGTTCGAGTTCCGTTCCCATTGTCGGCAACAGAATAGGGAATTGTAATTAATTAAAAGGTTGGACTATATTAAGCAAAAAGTTAATATGAATGTATTAAACTATAAAATCTTTACAACTTATAAAACAATTTGTTACTACCTTGCACAAGTTTATCATAAGTCAATGGACCCAGTATGTCTAAACAATGAAAACTGATGGAGAAATAAATTAAATTACTAATGATAATAATAGCAATAATAATAGTAATATAAACAATATTATTTTCGAAAAATAATTGCCTACAGCTTAAAATGTTGCATCTAAATCGAAACGGACGCTTTAAGTGTATATGCAAGAGTAATTTTCGTAATTTAGAAAAAATATTAGCAAAGCTAATTTGTTCCACAGATTTTCCACAAATAAATATAGAAATCTAATGTGTTCCATTCAAATGACTTTCTCTACGTTTCTGTAACAAATTATTGTTAAGAATAATATTTTTCTACTTTATGAAAGTCGAGATAAACATTAGCAGAAATGGGATTTATTCCTTTCTTTCTTGTAAGTAGAATGGAACTAAGGGAATATACTAGGCTAAAACGACAGTCAAATCTTTTAAAAGCTGGTTGTCATGTGGTTCTATGCTGGGTCAGGAGTTCACAGCTTTATATGTAAGCAGAGTTTAAGTATTTTAAGAATATCTCGGAAATGGTCAATTCCACCAAAAAAAAGTATGACTTAAATTGTGTGTTTAACTTGATCTACATTTATGAGCAGAAAGTTTTTGTCTATATCTTACGGTTTACCATTTACGCAAAATGCATTCACAATAAAGAGGTCTTCCCAGAAAGTTAAAGATATACATTTTATTTACTATGTAAATATCTTTATAAACGGTATTTTAATAAAAATTGTTAGATCCATTTTTGAAAAATCTAAATGTTCGATTTTTTCCCATGTAAAGCATAGTTTGGGTGGTGGAATTTTTCTCAAAATCTTCCACCATACTTGGAAGATACTAAACTTAAATACTAAGTTTGGTAAAATGAAGGTCGTCATCACTGGTTCGCCTCTGGCCGCTTATAACTTGAAAATACCTGTTTTAGCTTTGCAGCTATTTTAACGCACGGAGGGATATGTAAACACACCAAATATGGGGCATTTGGGTCACCTATGGAAAGTGTAAGCATATGACAACGAATATTTAACAAAGGTTTAATAAAACAAATTAGTACTTTGCAGAAGATTTGCTTTCACTTTGCGAAAACGCATAATTTAAGTAATATTTTGGTACTGTTACATCTCTTTTCTTTTTGAGGCTGTTTACATACACTCACAAAAATACAAACAAAACCTGCGATAATAGTTGGAAATTAACAGGAGGGCTTAAAATACATACTAAAGGTTTAAAAATAATATAAAATACTTGGTTCAAATGCAGTGTTTACTGTGTCCTAGGTAAAAAAAAAAAAAAAAAAAAAAAAGGCAATTAAGAATATCTAGATTGTGATTCTTCTACCTACTTTTAATCTTTAACAGGAATTTTGATTACGTGCAATATTTGGAAACAACCATCAACTGTTTGTATTCAGATCAGATATATGTGTAACCTTTTATTGTACTTAGTTACATTTACAATTATTTACATCATATATTTTACTTAAACTATTTTATTTATTCTAATATACATACGTTTGAGTACTACTTAGGCACTACACACACTGTAATCCTTTGGTTTGTGCTACCTATTCCATCCAAATCTCTTTCTTTTCCACCTTTGCCTTATAATAACCAAATGAGATCTTATTACTTTCTCTATACGTACTATGTACATAGTGTATAGAGAAAGTATTGCACTCCACCCAAAAATTCAATACCGAGATTTCACCGGAAATATATGTTTTAGAACCCCCTGAATACAAAAACATAATTTTCAGAAAAAGGTCCGTGTGTGTGTGTGTGGGTGTCAGTGTGTCCGGTGTCTGTGAACACGATAACTCAAAAACGAAAAGTCGGTAAAATACCAAACTTGGTATTTAAGTTTAATGTCTTCCAGGGATGTGACACGAAAATTTTGAGAAAAATCCCCTCACCCCCAACTACCCTTTACGTGGAACTTTTTTCGAAAGTTTTTATTTTCTTAAAAATGGCTCTAACTATTTTGACTAAAATATCGTACATTAAAGCTATTTACCTGACAAATAAAATGTATATCTTCAATCTTCTGGGAAAAGCCTTGGAAGCTTACTTTATTCTGGATGAAATTTACGGAATTTTGCATAGCTTCTAAACCGTAAAAGATAGATAAAAATGTACTGCTCAAAAAATGTAGAGCACGTTAAAACACATGTTATTTTGTATACGTTTTTTCATGGGGTTGATCTTTTTTCTCGATATTCCTTGCTTTTGGTTTCGGCGTTAAAAAACAAACTTTTCTCATACAGGAATTTGTCAACTCGTGTCCATACAAACAAGTCACATAGCAACCAGCTTTTTATTATCACTTTGCCTTATTTCTCTTCTACTTACATGGAAACAAGTAATAAGGTTACTTCTGCTAATTTTTTCTTCATTAGCATGAAGTAAATAGAAGCATAACTTTTTAATAGTATTTTTTGCAGAGAAGTAGAGAAAGTCATGTGAATGAAACACATCAGATTTTTTTTTTTTTTTTTTATAGTTCTTCTCTTTCCCTTGACATTCAACATTCCCATTGCCACAATCTATCCTGGCATTCTATCGTATTTATGTTCCAACTTTCTTACCTCTTTATATTGTGTTAAACAGTGAACAACT
Source organism: Hymenopus coronatus (assembly GCA_030762935.1). NCBI lineage: Eukaryota > Metazoa > Arthropoda > Insecta > Mantodea > Hymenopodidae > Hymenopus > Hymenopus coronatus. The sequence goes on from CM060894.1 coordinate 79,195,748, forward strand.
GTGTTTCCCCACCGCATAAAATACAACGTTCTGGTTCATTGCTCCTTATCCCTTTCAAAGGTAAGGCACTTGTTCTCATCCACGTTAATCCTTACCTCTCTTGTTTATTACATATTTCTACAAATCCCTCTCGTTAACATTCAATCTTTATTTTTCTGTAAAAACAAAGCAATATTTTATTTTCTAGTTGACCCCAAATGTTCTGTTCATTTGTGTCTTCTATTCTAGTTCTCACCAGCTTCCAGAAACAGGTTTCATTTTCTTCTCGCCTCCTCCATGTATCTACTATCTCTATTATCGTTAACAATGCCTCTAGCTGGCCCCAACAACCCTTCTCTCCCTTAATTATCTTGAGCTGTTTCTTATGTACCTATTTTTAATAGATTCTCATATCCGCTCTTTATACACCTGTACCAATAGTACAATACCCACTCTAGGATCACTGCACTTCTTCCTGGTCTTCCTAATTCTAGGATTTCAACTTCCTTTTGTAGTTGCTCAGCTTAACCCTAAAATCACTTTATTGAAAGGTCTGTCTGTCTGCGCTCTGATTTTTATATTCTCCCACGTACTATGTACATAGTGTAGTGTAGAATAGGTATTGTTGTGCACCAAAAATTCGATAGCGAGATTTCATCGGAAATACATATTTTGGGACCTCCTGAATCGGAAAAAAAAAAAAAAAAAAAAAAAAACATCCGTGTGTGTCTTGTCTATGTGTGTGTGCCTGTAGGAAGCATAGTTCAGAAACGGAAAGTCCGTTAAATACCAAATGTCATATTGAAGTTTGGTATCTCCCAAGGATGCGACACTAAGATTCAAGAAAGTTCCCTACCCCAAACTACCATTTACAAGGGAAAGATTTCGAAAATTTTGATTTTCCCAAAAAAAAAGAAGAGCAGCAAGTATTTTCATTAAAATCTCTTATACGAGGTACGTCCAGAAATTAAGTTCCATTTGGTAATAAAATTAAATTGTGTACAGCTGCAGAATAATTATTTATTGCACAAAATTCTACAACTCTTAAAATAATTTTCCACATAACTACCGAAATTTTGCAGGCATTTGTCGTAGCGTGGCACAAGTTTTTGTATACCTTCTTCATAGAAGTTTGCCGCCTGTGTCTTCAAAAAGTTTGTACCCAACGTGAGCAAAGTTTACGAAATTTCAGTTTTTCGGTAACAATTTCATGAATTATTGATCGTGAGCTTTGGGGAAATTTCATAGCGAGGGCACTAATTGTAAACTTGCGGTTTTCCTGGATCTTGTCATCAATCGCGTGAACCACTTCTTCTGTAACCAAAGATGGACGCCCACTTCGTTCTTCATCGTGCACTTCACTACGTCCTTCATTGAACTGTCGGACCCATCTTCTCACCATTGAATCACTCATCGCATTTTGTCCGTAAACTTCGTAAATTTTCCGATAAATTTCGATTCAGAAAACGAATCACAGATCTGATTTCACAAGCGGCGGGATTATCAATCAACACCGACATTGTAAACAAGCACAACAAAGCGTATGTGGCTGACAGCGATCTCAAAATGGCGCACGTTCCTTCTCCTTGATACAGAGCGTCTACCGCGCATGTGCGGAACTGCAATCGCAGCGCTGCAGCGGAGATAAATTGAAACGGAACTTACTTTCTGGACGTACCTCGTATTTAAGAGCTTAATAAAACAAAGTGTGTATGTTGAATTTCCAGGGAATAGACTCTAAAGACCTCTTTATTCTGGATGCATTCTTTTGAATTTTGCATAATTAGTAAACCGTAAGAGATAAACAAAAACTTACCACACAATAAATGTAGAGCTCGTTAAAACACGCACTTTTTCCTGGGTTTGACCGTTTTTGAGATATTCCTTGCTATTGGCTTCAGTTTTAAAATACTTTAACTTTTCTCATACAGGAATTTGTCAACTCCTTGCCACACAAAAGTACGGATTGCAATACCATAGTAACCACATTTTAAAACATTTGACTGTTGGTTAAGCGTAGTGTATTCTCTCGTTTCCCTTCTACTTATAAGGAACTAAATAAACTAAATAAATCTGCTAGGATTTACCTCGATTAGCATGAAGTGGATAGAAGAATAAGTTTATTAAAATAATTTGTTACAGAGATGTAGAGAAAGGCATGTAAATGACACACCTGAGATTTTTTCTTACGTTAGATATTGTCGGAACCCCTTTTCTACTAATAACTCGGGGAACTCGCTGTGGCTGCGAAAGGCAAATACAAAACTATTCTAACTGGATGCGACATGAGGGACGTATCCCCCATGTTAACTTATGGGAAATTAGCAAACTCAGGAGTAAAACAAGGAAATGTGGGAACAAAATCAAACTACTAAATTAAAACATGTTAATTCAAGAGTAATTCCAGCTAATTGATATATTAAACTTTTACCTGTTATGTTGACGCTGGATGATGCGTAGCCAAAATCTGGGTGAATACTATAGCTCCATTATTAATTACATGATTACTAAAAACGTGCGATGCGCACCCCACGTCGTCCCGCTGGCAAAGAGGCCGAAAAGCCACGCTCCCGTCGTTATTTTAAACTAACCTTTTTTCTACAGTACAGCCAAAACAATAAAATTAATTAGTCAATCATGCCACACTTAGAATGTGGATCCTAACGCAGTAGTACCACATTCTGCATGTGACAATATCTCCCCCATATTTCCGTTGGGAATGCATTAGACTAAAGATTTTTTAGAAGTATGCTCAAGTGAAAAAAAGAAAAAGAGAAAAAAAAAACGAAGAAAAATCATACATTTTAAAACCATAGGAAACTCAGCTACAACTTAGCCATATTGTACATTTTCCAAGCAGAACACCTTGTCCTCTCTTTACCTCAATCCCATCACAGTCTTTGGAATGAACATTTCTGGTTATTGCCACTTATTCTGTAAAGATATTCCTTCTTCATCCCCTTCCTTTATCCTAGATTGCCTTCTCTGCTATTGTTCGCAAAAGCCGAAACTGTAAATTTGGCTATTGAAGGGGTGGCTTCCTTTGTTGATCCCTAAATGAAATCACAAGAAAATCAAATTTACAGACTCTTCTTCGGCAGGGTCTTCGAGTTGAAAAACTTATAAAATTCCGGAAATAGTTTATTCTAAGAAGAAACTTGAAGTAAAAATGTACGTATTGGTTACTGAGCTCAATTAGTTTATCATTATAATACCTACAGATTTAAAATAAAACAAAGGGAATTTAATGGTTATTTACATAACACTTCGTGAATTTCTGCATCATACCGTACGCATCACAATATGTTTCAAATCAGAAATATTAAAACCGTTTTGACAAAATAATACACAAGGATCTGTAAGAGGCTATTGGGCGTAGAGAAAATTACATTAGATGTTTTATAATCCATCCTTAAAAATATGATGTGTACCATTCACATGACTTTCTCTATATCCTTGCAACAAATTATTCTTAAAAAGCTTATACTTCTATTTACTTTATGCTAATCAGAAAAAATTAACAGAAATAGTCTTATTACTCGCTTCCTTGTAAGTAGAAGCGAAATAAGGGATAACCATGGGTTAAAGTTATAGTCAAAAGCTGGTTGCTATGTCAATGAAGTTCCTTCGTTTATATGGATAGGAGCTGACAAGTTCCTGTATGAGAAATGTATACTTTTTCATAGCAGGAACAAAAAATAAGGAATGTCTCAAAAACGACGAACTCCCCGAAAAAATGTATATAACATAAATGTTGTGTTTTAATGTGCTCTACATTTTTTTGTTTTTGCCCATCTCTTACGGTTTAGCAGTTATTCAAAATTCAGTAAAATTCATCCAGAATAAACTACTCTTCAGAGGCTATTCCCAGAAATTTCAAGATATACATTTTATTTGTCAGGTAAATATGTTTAATATACGAAATTTTAATTAAACTTGTTAGAGCCATTTTTGAGAAAATCAAAATTTTAGGAAAAAGTTCCATGTAAAGGGTAGTTGGGGTGGGGGGATTTTGCTCAAAAAATTTTCGTGTCGTATCCCTGGAAGATACTAAACTTAAATACCAAGTTTGGTATTTTACCGACTTTTCGTTTTTGAATTATCGTGTTCACGGACACACGGACACACACACACACACACACACACACACACACACACGGACCTTTTTGTGAAAATGCTTTTTTTTGGGATATTGGGGACCCTAAAACATATATTTCCGGTGAAATTCCGGTATCGAATCTTTGGGTGGAGTGCAATACCTTCTCTATACACTATGTACATAGTGCGTATAGAGAAAGTAAAAATATGACATGTTCTATTCACATGACACTTTACCTGTTCTACGAGCTTCCCGTAAAACATTATTTTTCTTTCTACTCCATACTAATGGAGATAAGGTTTAGCAAACTGGTCTTATTACTTCTTTCCTTATAAATAGAAGGGAAATAAGGCAATATACTATGCTAAAGCGAAAGTCAAATATTTTAAAATTTGATCGTTCTATGATGCAACTGAATGTTCCGTTCTTTTTGCTTGGCTATTAGTAAAACAAAAGAGATATGAATGGAAACTTTTCGTTTTAAAAAAGTAAAAATATATTAAATTTGAAATAAATAACAGAGAATATCTCGGAAATTGCTAACTTCACAAAAAAATGTTTAGGATTAAATTGTGCGTTTTAACGAGATCTACATTTTCTGTGCAATAAAACTTTGCCTAATTCTTATGGTTTACCAATTATGTAAACGTCGTTCACATTTGCCATGTAATATATGCTTAATATACTGTATTTTAATGAAAATTGTTTGAGCCATTTTTTGAGAAAATAGAAGATTTCTAAACATTTTTCAAATAAACGATATGGGGGTTTTTCTGAAAATTCTAGTGTCGCGTCCTTGGAAGACGCTAATCTTGATATTTAAGTTTGGTGATAACCGACTTTTCGGTTTTGAGCTCACAGGCACACAGACACTCACACATACTCGCGGAAATGTTTCTAGAAAACATTTAATTTTCTCTAGCACACATTTACAATGTACATAATAAATAGAGAAGGTATTGTATTCCCTCCAAAACTTCGATACCGGGATTTTACCGGAAATATATATTTTGACACTTAACACCTGAGTACAAAAAAAACAAAAAAACACACTTTTAGAAAACTGTCAATGTTATCTATGTGTTTGTAGTCATTTTCCATGGTGTAATGGTTATCAGGCTAACTTCATACACCCAAGGTCGTGGCTTCAAACCCGGCGGAGGACGATGAATATTTTTCGGGCGTAAAAATCCTTAGCAAAGCTTCCTTCGGAAGGGAAGTAAAGCCGTTGGTCTTGTGTCGTAGATTTACGGCACGTAAAAGAACCTCAAGCGTGATGGAGAGGTTTCTGAGCAAAATTAAATGGTCTTTCTCACCAGTATAGAATGGGACACTGAGAACCTCAGCAGTTAAATAAAACACAATTTTTTTTCTGTGTACAGCATAATTCTAAAATAAAAGTCCGTTAAATACCATACTTAGTATTTAAGTCAGTATCTCCCAAGGATGGGACACGATGATTTTCATGAAATTTCCCACCCAATCCATCCTATACGTGGGAAAATTTTCGAAAATTTTGATTTCCTGAAAAAGTTCAACTTTTGATTAAAATACGAATTACTAAAATATTTATATGGCAAATACAATGTATATTTTGAAATTTCTGTGAATAACCTCTGATGTCCTCTTCAATCTGAATGAATTTTGCATAACTGGTAAATCTTAAGAGATGGACAAACACTTACTACACAAAAAATGTATATCTCGTAAAAATACACAATGTATGCACTTTTCATTTACTTTGCGGAGGTAACCGTTTCAGATATATGTCATGTTATTTGGTTTCAGTTTTAAAATATTGATACTTTTCTCAGATTGGCAGTCGCGCAATTTTATTTTGTTTTACTTCTAGCCTAGCAAAGAAGAAAATTTTATTGCAGTCGGATGGCGATAGCTTTTAAAACATTTATCTATTGCTTTGGAATAGTATTTCCTTTAGTTCCCTTTTACTTAAAAGAAAGGAAGTAATGTTCGATCAATATAGTGTGGAAAGAAGACTAACTTTATTGAAAGGCTTGTTTTTAGAGCAGTTGGAGAAAGACATGTGAGTGTAACACATCAGATTTTGTACAGGAGGCACTAAAACGTGTAATCTCAGGGAAATATTGGAATACAATTTTTGCGTGTAGTGCAATATATCCTCTACATGTGTACTAATGTACGAAGGAGGGGAAATAAAGATGATAAAAATCTGATTTGTTACATTCACATAACTTTCTCTATATCCCTGCAACAAATTATTCTTAAAAAGCTTATACTTCTATTTACTTCGTGCTGATCAGTAAAACATTAATAGAAATAGCCTCCATGTAAGTAGAGGGGAAATAAGGGAGTATCATAGGTTAAAGTGATAATCAAAAGCTGGTTGCTATGTCACTGAAGTTCCTTTGTTTGTATGGACAGCAGTTGACAAATTCCTGTATGAAAAATGTATATGTTTTTCATAGCAGAAACCAAAAATAAGGAATGTCACAAAAACGACGAACTCAACGAAAAAAATGTATATAACAAAAATTGTGTGTTTTAATGTGCTGTACATTTTTGTGGCGTAAATTTTTGTCCATCTCTTACGGTTTAGCAGTTATTCAAAATTCAGTAAAATTCATCCAGAAAAAACTACTCTTCAGAGGCTATTGCTAGAAAATTCAAGATATACATTTTATTTGACAGGTAAATATCTTTAATATACGAAATTTTAATCAAAGTCGTTAGAGCCATTTTTGAGAAAATCAAAATTTTCGAAAAAAGTTCAACGTAAAGTGTAGTTGGGGGTGGGGAGATTTTTCTTCGTGTCGCATACCTGGAAGGTACTAAACTTAAATGCCAAGTTTGGTATTCTACCTACTTTTCGTTTTTGAGTTATCGTATTCACAGACATACGGACACACACACACACGCACATACACATACGGACCTTTTTCCGAAATGCTCCTTTTTTTAGATAAAGGGGACCCTATAACATTTATTTCCAGTGAAATCTCGGTATCGAATTTTTGGTGGAGTGCAATACCTTCTCTATACACTATGTACATAGTGCGTATAGAGAAAGTAAAAATAAGTCAAGAGCTGTAGGGAAGAGAATTTTATTAGAAATAACACCATCAGAAATTTCCTGAACGTACAACCACTATCACAGGAAATTGAAAGCTGTAAAAATAATAGTTGAACATCTCCAGTGCATAGGTACCAGAATAATGAATACTGAAACAAGCCTTTTATTACAAACCTAGAAGACGAAGATCTATTGGTCAACCTCTAAAAGGTGACTTCAAGAAATGTTAAACCGGGACATGCAAATGCTTAAACCGCTAGTAAGAATTTATGAAATAACAATATTTTGGCGCAAGTAGCGAATCATTTCCCCCAATTACAGAGCTACAGAAAGTCCATTAATGTTTCTGCTTATGCATAATACCATGAACCTACTTTTATCACTCAGTTTTAACACTAAATGTCACTTCACAAGCCAACATTTTCTTGCAGACTTGCTTTTATTTTCCGCTCTCTCACCTTCTCGTACCATAAGTCGTTACGCTATCTTAAAAGTTTAACGACCCAAAAGAGAGAGGTAAACAAATAAAAAAGCACGAACATACAGTGAGAGCGTCACCGCAAACCCACCACCCTGGGGGGGGGCGTTAAGGGTTGGTTTGCAATATGCTAATTAACAGGGTGTGTCATGTCCTGACCCATAATGATAATAAAAAGACAAACAGAGGTAGTAGAAAGAAAAACGGAAACAAAACGCGGAGGCTGAGAAAGGAATGTGCTAGCTTGTAACCATATTTAAATACAAGATGGCATTATAGCCACAGCTAAAATTGTTTGCAAGGGAACTGTAATTTATGACATTTTTTCATGACTAATGCTTCTACTAAACCAAGGATTAGAATAAAAATGCATTTTTTCATTACTTTCTCTATTTAGTATTAGGTAGAGAAGGTATTTGCATTCCAACCAAAAGTTGTAACTTCCCTTTCACTAGAAATTCACGTTTTAGGATCCCTTTTATCAGAAAACAAGTATTTTTAAAAAAAGGTTTCATGTGTGCCTCCGTGTGTTTGTCTCTGAACAACACATAAATCAAAAACGAAAAGTCGGTTAAATACCAAACTTCTTAATTAAGTACAGTGCACTACAGGAATCTCAAGAAAATTCACTCATCGCAAACTATTCTTGCATGTAACATTTGTCAGTTACGCCTCTAAAAGTTTTTGATATTCCTTATATTAAAGATATTTACATGTCAAATAAGCTTTATATCTCGAATTTTCTGGGAATAGCCTCTGAAGTCCTCTTCATTCTGAATGACCTTTGCATAACTGTTAAACCGTAAGTGTAGATAAAAAGTTGCTACACAAAATATGTAGACTTCGCTAAGACACACAATTTAAGTAATTACTGTACATTTTTACATTCTCTACAGAGTACTATGTATTAATATTCAAGAGAGTCTTCCATATCTTTGCATTTAAATATATATATTTTATGGTATTTATTTTTAAATTTTCACTTCTTTGTATGGGTGATCAACTCAAGAAATTTAAGCGAAAAATGCGGAAATACTGCTCATGTACATTGACAGTACCTGAAATTTTAAAAGTGACCGAATTCCGTAGTGTGTTTAAAATTTTCTAAATGGTTTCTGCAAAATAAGTTGTGAGCCAGGTAGTTGAGGCTAATGTTCCCAGAGTACATTGCTCGTTTATACATACTACAACGAGACCAAAAGCTAGGATAACCTTGTTATGCTAGTATGATTGATGATATCGCAGTTATTGTGGTTCAGAATGCACCATAAAAACTGAAATATTTTTTTTATTTCACACCAGAAAATTTGGAAAGGACTGTTGTTGTGGTTTGTATTACAAGTGTTATTAATTACACCGTATTTCCAGTAACATTATAAGCTTTCCAACTTTCAACATTTACTGCAATTTATTGCACTAGATTATTTTATATATTCAAAGTTTTAATCATAGTTTTATGAAGTATTTGTTGTTTAATATCCATATCTAAGCAGGACAGCTTTTAATTGTAAAATACTGGGAAATATGGAATAAAGGACATTGCATTAAAATTGAAAATCTCATTGAGTATTTAAAAGTTAAGTAGGTAAACAACATTAGAAAGAAAATAAACCTCTAAAATTGACTTTTAATTAATTGAATTTAAAAGTAATTTTAATTTAGTGTACATATATTAAATAAAGTTTAGTCACATAACCCTGAAAATGTGAACTAGCATAATGGTCAGGAAAGTAAATAAATTGATGACTTCAGCAGCTCCTAACAAAATAATAATAATAATAATAGCCGCTTTCAATGTCATCGTGCCACCATTTCCGGTCTGACCACAGATTTCTTTGCTTTAGGATTGGATTTTACACACACACGTATATATAATATAAAGATGTCTTCAGAAGTTATTTGCAGAAAAGTCAAGATATACGTCTTATTTGTCTTGTAAATGTCTTTAATATACGGTATGTTAATCAAATTCGTTAAGAGCTATTTTGAGAAAATCAAAATTTTGGAAAATTATTGTATGTAAAGAGTAGTTTGGGGAGGAGGTATTTTCTTGAAAATCTTCATGTCACATCCTTGAAAGATATTTAACCTAAATACTGAGTTTGGTATTTTACCTACTTTTCGTTTTTGAATTATCGTGTATAAATATATATCGTAATTCTAGTGCCAAGCATTATTTCAACGTGCTCCTTCTATTTTTTTATATCCTTTAACATTACATTCATATTCAATACTCTTAGAGCTTCTCTTATATTTACAATATGAGCCAGTTTTGTACATCTGTTATACTTCTTAAAAATGTCATTTCTAAGCCTGTATCTTGATGTTTTGTGTTTTAGTTAGCGTTCAAGCTTCGGCTGAATATGTTAAGAGTAGTTAGAGCCATGATTTTACACACTTTTGTTTCGTAATATTAAAATTAATTATTTCACATATTCTCATAATTTATTGTCAACACATTCTCTGTCATATCTTATATCATAGCATAGGTTCAACTTAACTCGATGATGTCTATGCATCTATTATTGGTAATTATTTTTGTTCCAATTGGATCTATCCCTCTCAAGTCTGTCAGTTTTTTCTGTGTGTTAGAAATATTTATATTACATTGCTCACGAATATCATTAGTATAAATCATTGTATGGACTCCTTGGAAAGTAACCAAATCATATGTAGGTAAATAATATGTTAAAATTACTATCCTTTGATTTTTTAAATCCTATATTCACTAATTGCTTCCATATATATTAAATCAATAAGTGTAGGTTATAAAGTATACCCTTGCTGGCCACCTTGCTTAACAGTAATTTTTGTAGACACTTTATCATTGTTTCTTAACTTTATTTTCGTTTGGTAGTAGTAGAGGCATTGTTTTATTTTATGACTTACTGTGGCACACTCTTTTCCTAGTTATTGCTACAATTTACATGTGCGTAACCTGTCAGAAGCCTTTCCAAAGTCAATAAAACTCATATGTGTTTCTTTATTAAACTACCGTTGCTTTTAAATAAATGTTTATAGTAAATGCTTACCTGCAGAAAATATGTCTTTTCTAAATATCTTTTATTCCTTGAAAGGCGTTAAACTTAAATAACAAGCTTATTTTTCCGATTTTTCGTTTTTGAATGATCGTGTTCACGGACACACGCACGCTAACCTTTTTCAAAAAATGCTTTTCATTGGATAAAGGGACCCTAAAACGTGTATTTCCGATGAAATCTCGGTATTGAATGTTCTCTACCTATGTAGGGAAAGCAAAAATGTGTATGATAGGATCACTTTTGTGCCACACTGATATCTCTTTTAAAATGGAACCGTTTTGCTTTGTCTACTTTTTAAGAGCAGCTTGGTTGCATTGAAGCCATACCCGGAATGCCGACAGATATTTTCGGAAAGAGCTTGATTGTTGTGACTGTTCATTTTGAAGGCCTGCTCGCTGGACGTGTTTATGACGACATTACAGTACCGCCAAGTGCCGTCCATCCCGTGTTTTAAACCAACTTAAAGACCGCACTGTCAAGGGTTGCAGCTGTTTTATACTCCATTAACTCTCTCCTCGAATTTTTGGCAAACTGACTCTCCCTGCCTGGCAGTGTTACCTCTGTGAATTTATTTTCCTGTTTATCGTTGTTGTGGAGATATCTATATAGTAAAAAGGAGCATTGATGTACGTATTAAATTACGCCCTGACCAAGCACTACAATGCCCATAGGGATAAAAAATAATGGTCATGGTAAGATAACTGCAGAATTTGTAGTTCTCACTTCATATTTCTTATGTAAGGAAGCCGTAAGGTCAACCGCAAAATTTTGACCAACCCTTGCGGTCATAATCACCACGTATGCGTGAGCGGCTTGCTTCGGAAGTCAAAGCTGAGTTTTGTCAAGCATTGTTAATATTTACACCTTTAATTACTTTCTCTACACCTAATAACCACACAGTGCATAGAGAAGGTATTGTATTCCACCAAAACCGTATTGAGTGCGTGTGTGTCTGTGGACAGCATAACTCACAAACGAAAAGACTGGGTATTTAAGTTTGGTATCTTCCAAAGGATGCGACACGAAGCTTTTAAAGGAAATCCCCCAACTCCCAACTACTCTTTAATGGAAAAAAGATCGACATTTTTATTTTCTCTAAAATGGCTGTAACGATTTGATTAAAATATCTTACCTTTAAGATATACAAATAAAATGTATATCTTCAATTTTCTGAGAATTACCTCTGAAGACATGTTTATTGTGGATTAAATTTGCGGAATTTGACATAATTGGTAAACCGTAAGAGATAGACAAAAACTTAAAGCACAAAAAATGTAGAGCTCGTAAAAACACACAAGTTATGTCATATACTTTTTTTCTTGAGGTTGGCCGTTTTTGAGATATTTCTTGTTATTAGTCTTAACTTTAAAAGCTTGTATTTTCTCATGCAGGAACTTGTCAACTCCTGTCCATGCAAGCAAAGGAACTTCAATCACATAGCAACCAGCTTTTGACAATCACTTTAACTTATGGCACTTCCTTATTTCCCTTCTACTCACAAGGAAGCAAGTAATAAGGCTGTTTCTGTTATTTTTTTCTGGAATAACATGAAGTAAATAGAGGCATAAGCCTTTAACAAATTTTTTTGCAGGAATGTAGAGAAAGTCATGTGAGTGGAACAAACCAGATTTTTAGAAGAACCTCCCTGTGTCCGTATGTCTGTGAACACTACAGCTCAAAAACGAAAAGCTGATCCAAGTACCACACTCGTTATTTAGGTATTGTATCTTCCAGGGATGCGACACGAGAATTTTGAGAAAAAGCCCTCACCTCGAACTACCCTTTACAGGGAAAAATTTTCGGAAATTTTTATTTTCTCAAAATGGCTCTTACGATTTTGATTAAAATATCGTATATTAAGGATATTTACATGACAAATAAAATTTAAATCTTGAAATTTCTGGGAATAGCCTCTGAAGACATCTTTATTCTGAATGAATTTTGCGGAATTTTGCATAACTGATAAACCGTAAGAAATAGACAAAACTTACTACACAAAAAACGTAGAGTTCCTTAAAACACACAAATTTATGTTATGTGCATTTTTTCCCTGAGTTGACCGTTTTTAATATGTTCCTTTTTATTGATTTCAGGTTTAAAATACCTATATTTTTCTCATACAGCAACTTGTCAACACTTGGCCACGCAATGAATTGGATTTTTTACCATATCAATCACATTTTAAAACTTTTGAGTGTCGGTTTAGTCTTGTGTATCCCCTTATTTCCGTTCTACCTATAAGGAACTAAATAGTAAAACAATTTCTGCTAATGTTTATCTCAATTAGCTGGAGAAGATTGAATGATAAGCTTACTAACAGTAATTTGTAGGAAAGTCATCTGAATAGAATACATCAGATTTTTTTTTTTTCACTCGTTGCCCACAATCCAATTTATAAGCATAGTACAGCTGCTATTAGAACCAGTATCATCAAAATAATTTTTACTTTCTCTATACGTACTATGTAAATAGTGTATAGAGAATGTATTGCACTCCACCAAAAAATTCGATACCGAGATTTCACCGGAAATATATGTTTTAGAGTCCCCTGTATCCAAAAAAAGTATTTTCATAAAAAGGTCCGTATGTGTGTCCGTGTGTCTGTGAACACGATAACTCAAAAACGAAAAGTCGGTAACACACCAAACTTTGTATTTAAGTTTAGTATCTTCCAGGGATGCGACACGAAGATTTTGAGAAAAATCCCCCCACCCCAAACTACCCTTTACATGGAACTTTTTTCGAATATTTTGATTTTCTAAAAAATGGCTAACGATTTTTATTAAAATATATATTAAAGATACTTACCTGACAAATAAAATATATATTTTGAACTTTCTGGGAATAGCCTCTGAAGACTACTTTATTATGGATGAAGTTTGCATAACTCCTAAACCATAAGACATGGACAAAAACTGAACACACAAAAATGTAGAGCACGTTAAAACACAGTTTATTGTGCCATATACATTTTTCCTGGAGTTGATCGTTTTTGAGATATTCCTTTTTCTTGGTTTCAGCTTTGAAAAACTTATACTTTTCTCATACAGGAATTTGTCAACTCCTGTCCATACTAACAAAGGAACATCAGCACATAGCAACCAGCTTTTGGCTTTCACTTTAACCTATGGTACTCCCTTATTTTGCTCCTACTTACAATAAAGCAAGAAATAAGACTATTTCTGCTAATTTTTTCGATTAGCACATGAAATAAATAAAAGATAAGCTTTCTAACAATAATTTTTACAGAGATATAGAGAAAGTCATGTGAATGGAACACATCAGATTTTTACATGTTGCTCTCAACGGATGTTGTAGGCCATATTCGCAGCTGTTCCGTTGGTCCAGATCATTCATCACGGCTTGCTGGCTGATCCTATGCCACACACTTGTTGCTCGGAGACCTCGTGTCACGAAGTCAACCGTCTATTTCACGGCGCTGCCTGAAGAGATTTATTCGAAAATAACAGCAGAAAGCAAGGCTGCCATTCGTGAATTAATTGGACTGTAATACGTTTTGTCTTTGAGCTCATTCCTTATTGCAACTTTTGCAATTTCTTTGAAAGCAATAGATCCACGTTACCAAAGTTATTAAGTTTGTTATACCTCAGATTAAAAACTGACATAATTTGGCGTTAAATATATAGACATTTGTATTAAAGTATTTTAAACACAGAGCTGGAACGGAGAGGGCTTCAGGACTGCAGCCTGCAGAATACCAGGTGGCTCTATAGCCCCTTATTTAACTGGTGTTACCAGCTTTTTTTATCCTAAAATACTTCAAATTTGGAAAAAAAAATCCTCTTTTGGAGATGTGGCTTATACCCACAACACACATCTAAAAATCTGATGTGTTCCATTCACATGACTTTCTCTACATCAAATTATTGTTAAAGAGCTTATGCTTCTATTTACTTCATGCTAATCGAGAAACAATTAGCAGAAATAGTCTTATTACTTGCTTCCTTGTAAGTAAAAGCGAAATAAGAGAGTACCAAAGGTTAAAATGATAATCAAAAGCTGGTTGCTATGTGATTGAAGTTACTTTGTTGTATGGATTAGCGTTCACAAAGTCCTGTGTAAGAAAAGTAGACGTTTTTTAAAGCTGAAACCAAAAACAAGGAATATCTCAAAAACGATCAACTCCATGAAAAAAATGCATGTAGCATAAATTGTGTGTTTTAAAGTGCTCTACATATTTTGTGAGGTAACTTTTTTCCATCTCTTTCGGTTTAGCAGTTATGTAAAATTCCGGAAATTCATCCAGAATAAAGTAGTTTTCAGTGGCTATTCCCAGAAAATTCAAGATATACATTTTATTTGTCAGGTAAATATCTTCTATATGTTATTTTAATCAAAAACGTTAGAGCCATTTATTAGAAAATCAAAATTTTCAAAAAAAGTTCCATGTAAAGCGTGGTGGGACTTTTCTCTAAATATTCGTGTCGCATCCCTATAAGATACTAAACTTAAACCAAAGTTTGGTATTTTACCGACTTTTCGTTTTTGAGTTATCGTGTTCACGGGCACGGGCACGGACACATACACACGCACACACACACACGGACCTTAGTGAAAATGTTTTTTTTTTTTGTACAGGTGACCCTAAAACATATATTTCCGGTGAAATCTCGGTATCGTATTCTTGGGTGGACTGCAATATCTTCTCTATACACAATGTACATAGGTGTAGTAGAGAAGCTAAAGAAGAAGCAAAACAATAGATTAAGTTATTATGCGCAACTTGGGCCGCTCGAAAAATGTAATGAAACTGGAGTGCGATTGCTTGATATTATGTTTGTATTGACGATTTGAAAGGTTTTATTTTACGGACAAGTATTGTATTTTTATAGACGAATTCGCGAGCATGCTGGAACGGTTGGTATTTTGCTTATATGGCTGATATTTATTAAATAATTATACCTACATAAACCTGTATTATATGAATCATAAATGGTTTTACATTGTGCATATGCTAAAATTCTTGTATAAAGCTGGATTTATAAATAAACCGATTTGTTTCCTTGCTAGCGGAAAATTATGACTATTTTTCTTTTTTATATAGCTTAACGTCCTTTAACCTGCTTGGTCATATCGGACGATGAATTAAATTGGTGAAATGTTGCTCGAATGATCTCGGGGACCATGGAGCTTAAAGTTGTTCGACATTTGTCCTCTCAGGATAAGGGAAAACCCCGAAAAAAACCTTATCCGGGTAACCCACCCTAAGCGAGATTCGAACTCACGAATTTTTTAATGTGACGCAAACACGCTACCACCACACTACCCAGGCGGGCTTAAAATATTTTGTTTCACATACTTTTTGTTTCCACATTCCCTTGTCTTTCCGCGGTGACGTTAAGAAAATAGTTCTCCTCACCCTGAGCAGGTTTTTGATGCTCAAGTCCAAAGAATGCACTAATTGAACTTGTCTAAAGACCCTCACTTCTTTATCTTTCAGTTCACATGCCCTAATTTTTACACCTCTTCCCATGCTCAATTTTGAAATTATTGCTATCTTCCAAGCCTCGCTCAACATGCCAGGTCCCCTTGTTCGAATCCTGGGTGGTGCTTCTACAGATAACAAAAAGTGTTCATTGCTGATTATTTTTCCACCCAATTTTGTTGAATTTGTCCTTCTTTTATTTTGCAATTACTCTTAATGTCTGTTTTCATATTTGGCACCTTGTTATAGTTTCTTCAATTTAGAAAATGTAGAGCTGTCAAAACATTGTTCTGTGGATCATTTTTAACATATTATGGAGTAACTGGTGGAATGAATAGCGGGGAAAATGGAGAACCTCGAGAAAATCCACCCAGACCGCTTCGCACGCCAGAAGCCCCACCTGCGATGCCCAGGGATCGAACTTTTGCCTAGATGGGAAGCGAGCGGTCTAACCACTCAGCCATGATGCCCCCGGTTCTTCAAAAAATTTTTTAGGAGGAAGAAGGAAATTGGAGCATTATTTCAAAAATGTTGTGGCCATTTTCTTTAATTACTTTTGAGAATCAATATTTTTTGAAACAAATTATTAAAAATTGCTTCACATGGAGCATTTTGAATACAAAAAAAAAATTGAAAATTGTTTGCTAGAAAATATGTTTAAAGTTGGGCATGTCTATGAATAAGCATCAGCTGTTCATTTACACTGTCAGTCGGTGCTTCAAATATAAAGAGGAAAAAAAAAAAGATGATTCATTTCTTAAAATTTAGAATTCATAATATTTTGTATTGATTTTTTCACAATTTTGATGAAATTTCTCAGATGTATTATCTAAAAGTGTCTTTGACAATATAAACCTGTTTAGAATTTGGAAGAAGAGTGACTTATATTAGAAAGATAATAGTCCTATTTAAAAATTATGCTAGGTATGTAAATATTGATTTTATTATTTTAACTCTTCAACTCATTCGCATTTACTCCCACATTTATACTTCCAGGCTGAGGGGCTAGGGAAAATTTCCCCTCCAGTCGGAAATTAATCCCAGGTAGAGAAGCCAGAGCTTGCCGTTTAACCGCAGAGGCAGTCCAACCAGTGTTAGTGCAGGAAGTGCGGTCTTTTTCTCACGCTGTGGGATGTTCTCACTGGTATAGTCAGGGCACACATCATCTTTCTGTTGCACTTAAAACGGTACGTTATCATCATTTGCGGCGAAGGAGCCAGATTAAAATTTTAAAAATGTAATACAAATTCAAATTTTCGCACAATTGTTCTGTAAGTTGCAGTAGTATTACCAAAGCCTTAAAAAATACTCCCCCTAGCTGGTAGCATAACGCCGATAAGCGAAAAGCTGCCACGATACTACTTTAGTATTTCAAGTCAAGGTGCAGTTGGAATAACATTTTTTACTTTATTAGAGAGTAAAGTATTAGGCTATATTCATCTTCGTAAAGGTCCTAATAAGTTGGATTTGTATATATTCTTCAACATTAGATACTTATTTCAATAACAGCTTCAGTGCTATACAAATGACTTCTCCATTTGTGATATACACTAAAGAAAAACAAAATTCAGTCATACAGTATCTCAGCTGTGAAGGTACGAAGCCTATTAAAGTCCACGAAAAATGAAGGTCAGATGTGGTAATGCGCGCTTATCACTGCAGTAAGTCCACGAGTGGAAACGGCGTGAATTCTGTGGTAGACTATCCCCGCCCAGGTCATATCAGCGCAGTGATACCATCACTGGTAGCAGCAGTATGGCCGTTGTTGAAAAACGATTTACTGGCTACAAACAGACCAAAACGACGAGAAAGTCTGATTACTGGTGTGATTTTACAGCTTGACAATGCTGAGTCTCATATTGTCAGTGCAATAGTTGCAACCAAATCTTCACTTTAATACCCTTCAACATCCACGAGATCTCGCCCCGAATGATTACCACTTATTTAGACCATTCAAAGGGGCGATAGAAAAAAAAAATAAAGTGGTGTGCTGTACACAGTCTACTATCCCCTTACTCCACAGAGGGACCAGTGAACTTTTACGCGTTGGAAGACATGTTAAACATCATGGAGACTATCTCGAAAAATTATATACTGGTGCCTTACTTTTTGTTTTTGTTTTGTTTTGTTATTGTTGTTTTGCTTAACGTCCTTTAACCTGTTTGGCCCTATCGAACGATGAATAAAATCTCTGAAATATTCTCAAATTATCTCGAGGTCCATAGAGCTTAAAGTTACTCAATGTTCGTCTTCTCAGGATAAGGGACAACCCCGAAAGAAACCTTACCCGGGTAACTCAACTTAAGTGAGATTCAAACTCGTGACCTGTTTAATGTGAGGCAGATACGCTATCCGCACACTACTCAGGCGGGCTCCACTTAAGATTTTCATTTGACCTCACAATCAAATATTCTTACAAACATATCAAACTACCTCAGCACTAGACCCAAGGATTCCAAAAGGGAAATGAAATTACTATATAAACAAAATCAATGGCATATTTAACTATATCTGGTCTGTATGCTTTTTAAAACATCTTTTGCAAGTATTATTAAGTATCATTGAGAGAGGAAGTTTGCATTCCATCCAAAACTTCGATATTGAGATTTCATTGGAAATACTTATTTTGAATAAAAAAGAAAGAAAAATATATAAAAGGGTCTGTGTGCACAGGTTGGGAGGTGAATAAGTTCAAATATTTCTGTCAGCATTTAAGGACTATGTGATGATCCACCATTGACAGTTTTTTCGCTATATTTTAAAGTTAGATTCATGAGAAAATGTCACTATGTTATACGAAGGTTATTCCCTATTTCAGATGTTCTGTTATTCTTCACGTAACAGGTCTCTCGGTTGACCCTCCTCTGCCCTTTGCCCTGCTTGACTATAGGTGGTATGAAGTGAGGGAAGACAACTGGGTTTTATTGAACAAATACGGATGATCGTTTGCACTTCCGTACTTTAAAGAGCAAAATCACCCTCATTACTTTTATAAAGATGAGAAATTAAATTTTAACCTCAATACATTTAATTCGGGAACTAAGAGAACCTTGTTACAGATTACTTCATACACTGCGGTGAACGTTCAACTTTTGGAAAGATGACGATTTAAAAACCGCTGTTTTTTACAGTCTCTCGCAACATTAGCAGATTCCATCAATATAAGACTTAACATTTTGATAGTAAATAACTAAGCAATTAGAAACTAACCGTAAATTATCTCAAATAAAAATATAATTAAACTGTGGCCTAAATTAAATGAATATTTATTGTGTCAAGGAAAGTATGCAAATGAATCGTTTTCACTATGAGTCACCTGAATGCAGGTTCGGCGTTTGCGGGTTGTAGTTAACACAGGAGCTGGCAGTGCATAGGAGAACGCAAGGTCGTTCTAAACACATTAGAGTTTGAATGGCAATGCTGTGAGTAAGTGTACAAAATGAAACACGATGTTATAGGCGTTGTTCTGTATTAAACATTTATTTATTTACACTTATTCACCCCTATCATGTATGTATGTGTACGTCTGCGTGTCTGTCTGTCTCTGAACAGCATAATTTAAAAACAAAAGTCCAGTAAAACAGAAAAATAGCAATACAGTAGCTTACAAAATTGCGACTCGGAAGATTTTCGAGAAAATCCCGCTACCCCGTAAAGGCCTGCATGGAAAATTTGTCATTATGTTGTATCTTCTCAAAATCATAAAATATATTATTAAAATATCATACTTTAAAACCCATAAAATAAAATGGGCGGTGCCAAGGTTGAGTGGTTCGACCGCTCACCTACCATCTAGGCGGCCCGGGTTTGATCCCAAGTGCCCGCATGTGGAATTTGTTGTTGATGAAGCAGCGTCTGTGTGGATTTTCTCCGGGTGCTACGGCTTTCCCGCCACTCATTCTATCAATTGCTCCACCATCACCTTTCCTATCGTCAATTTCGCTTACAGTTCATATCATCCAGATGTCTGGCTAGGAGCCGACCCCCGTAACAGGTTCTCCATTCTGTGGTTTCGTGCCTTGGTTCCCTGACAGACTTCTGACCCCTATGCATTGGCTTGTAAGTCCTAGGGGATTGTCAGTTCTACGAATACAGCGAGGGAAACACGATTACGAAAAGAAATGAAACAAACAAAACGTGTATTTTAATTTACTGTGAATAGCCTAACCTCTTCGTTCGGAATGCATTTTATACAATTTTTATAACTAGATAAAAATAAGAATGGCAAATATCTACACAGAAAACCATATCTCTGCAAAACACACAATTTAGTCCCTTTTTGTGTCAGCCATCTATGAGATATTCGTTATTATTTGGTTTGAATTTGTTATACTCCTTTCATTTATTGAAGTGTCACATTCAGTTGTTCTTGTAATCTTGTGGAAAAATAATGAAATTACAAAGCCACCTTTGAACATTTGACGGTCGTTTTAGCCTCCTGTATTCTCTTTGAAGCCACTTCAATGCAATACTTTCTACAAAAGTTTATCTCCGTTTATATGATGTAGGTAGAAATAAAATCGGATGCACTACGTTCACATAACTTTCTCCCTACTTATGCTGCAACAAACTTCTTACAAAAATTGTTCTTCTATTTACTTCATACTTATAAGCGTGAACATTAATAAAATGGTTTTATGATATATTATTTCCATGTACAAAGGGAATATGGAAATATAATAACCTAAATCATTACCCAAATATTTTATGTGATGGTTTCAAAACTGTCAAAGAAACTGTATAATTCTCATGTGAGAAAAATGATAAGTACCCCAATATTGAAAGCAATAATAAGGAATATCTCGGAATTGCACTTGCCATAAGATGTGTTTTAACTAGGCCTATATGTTTGCTTAGTAAGTTTTTGCCTACTTCTTACACCAATAATTCAAAAAGCATCCAAAGGTAGTAAGACTTCAGAGTTATTCCCAGAAAATTCTACATAAACATTTTATTTGTGATGAAAAATATTAAACATGCAGTATTTTAATAAATTTCGTTTGAGCTATTTATGAGAAAATCAACATTTTCAAAAAAATTTCCAACAGGATAGATTGGAGTGGGTTCATTTTCTTGAAGATATTCAGGGCACATTGTTGAAAGATGTGGAGTCTTAAATAACAAATAAAATTTTAGTTTTTGAGTTATATTGTTCAAATACACAAGCCTACACATACATACAGGGACAATTTTGAGAAATGCATTTTTGGATTCAGAGGACCTCAAATAGTATATTGTTGAAGAAATCTGAGTATCACCTTTTTGACTGGAATATCATACCTTCTTCTTGTGGTTTACTGGGAAACATGCGAGTCAGTTGGAGACTTTTATATCGCCATGATGAGTGGTTAGTACAACTGGACGAAGACCAGAGGATTCTTGCTTCAAATCCCGGCTATGACATTGAATTTTTCAGTCTGACTCTACCTTTCCAAGTCTTGTACTACACATAGCTAATTTTGGAAGAAACAATTAACACTCTGTAAAAATGTTTTGTAAAATAAATACAAAAATAAATTAGAGACTAGAGAAAGTCATGTGAATGTAAACTATAAAATTTTACAAGTGAATTCCCTTAGATGTTTTGTTTTATACAGCTAACAACAAAATTGCAAAAATACTTATAAATTTATATTGAGATTTCTTCCTCTAAAATTTAAAGTTCATTATTATTATTTCTTTTTCAGATTGGAGACACTCCAAATCCTGAGCTGCGACTCATCACAAGTGCGTTCAACAAAGTTGTCTACAGAGGTGAGTTGAATTGAACACTTTTAATAGAAAAGCACTGTTCATTGTTACCCAGGGCAAGCATATTAGTGAACTATTGATTTGTAGACTGATTCGGTAGACGTATAAAGTTTTAGAGGCAGGCAAGGAAGTCAAAATAGCCTTATTAAATCTCATTATTTCATATTTCATCCAAAATCCACACCACTCCACAATAATATAATCAGTTTTTCCCCTTAAGAATCTATATATAAACGTTAGCGAATGAAAAATGAGCCCAACCGTTCCACATTTAAAATATCCTGAAAACCTAAAAACGTGCCATTAAAAGCATAAAGGTCCTTAATGGAAGTATATGACTCATTTTCCGAAAAAGAACCTAACACCTCTAAATCCTAGTGAAGTAAAAATGTCCCGAAATTGTTAGGTTTATCGACTTAGGACAGTACTCAATTGTGTATTTGACCAGGAAGCATATTATTACTACCTTCTCTACCAGATATATACAAACATAAAAGACCGAGGAAGTATTGTATTCCACCAAAAAAATTCTATACGAATTTTCACCAAAAAAGTATGTTTTTAGAATATCTGAATTCAAGAAAAGACAACTTTAGAAATATGTCCGTGTGTCTGTATACAGAATAAGTCAAAAATGAAAAGTCGGGTTAAAACAAACTTGGTACTTAAATATAGCATTTTACAAGATGCAACACGAAAATATTCAATAAAATCCCCACCCTCTAAATTCCCTTCGAGCATTTGCAATTTCTCAAAAATTACTACAGGATTTTTATTAATATACTAAATATCTGAGATATTTACCTGAAAAATTAAATTTATATCCTGAACTTGCTTAGAATAGCTTCTGAAGTCCTCTTTATCGTTAATGACTTTTAGAAAATCACCAAAACAAACACAAGACCTTACTACACAAAATTACACGTCTCACCAAAACATTCATTCGATTATGTTTGTATGAATACCAAGTTATAATTAGATTAGATACTACTTTGGAAAGTATAAGTTATTTTATAAACTTTATTATTTAAAGATGTCGCATAACTGAAATGTTTCACGTGTCTTAAAAGTTGAGCATGTTATTCGATTTTTTTAAATTAGAGCTTTGAACCACACACAAAAGCTTAACGTGTTTATATTTATATGCCCTTTTATTATTGTATTATGATAATGTTTAAAATGTAGGCATTAAAAGTTAAAGAAAAAACATATTAGAAGAATAAAATATTAGAATAATTTTGTTTCTTGTCCTCAAAAGATTTTCCAACAAATTCTGGGAAATTTTAGTTGTATTTAAAACATCTAACCTGTTCCATCCACATACTTTTTTCTAGCTGTTTCGCAAATATAATTTTTCCCACAAAAGACTGTTGTTTTACCTACATCGTGTTAATCTAGATAATCATTGGGAGAATTGTAATTGGAAAGGAAATAAGCGAATACACTAAGCGACTAGGACATAAGCGACAGTCAAATGGCTATGTGAAACAATTGCAATTCCGTTCTTTACTTGCCAGGAATAAACAAAAAAGAGGTGAAAAGAAAGAAGTCTCGCCGTTTGAGAAACATTTTAATGAGTTTAAAATTGAAACCAGTAATACGGAATATGTTATGTCATAATTGTGTATTTTAACGCGATCTGTATTTTTTGTGCGGTAAGTTTTTGTCTATCTGTTACAGTTTAGCACATGTACAAAAGTTATACTATGTCATCCAGAATGAAGAGGTATTCAGAGACTATTCCCAGAAAAATAAGATACCTATTTTTTTCTGTTTGTCATAAAAATGTGTTAAACACATGACAGTTTAATCAAAATCATTAGAGGCATTTTTCAGAAAACTCTTCCATATAAAGGGTAGTTGGAGTGGGGAATTTTCTTGAAAATCTTCGTGTCGCACCCATAGAAAACCGAACTTGAATACCATAATTGGTATTAACCGACCTTTTGTGTTTAAGCTATGCTGTCCACAAGCATACACATACTCACAATACATACACACGCAGATATTTCTAAAAATTCTATATTTTTTTTATTCAGGGGCTCTAAACATGTATTTCCGGTGAAATATCGGTATCGAATTTTTAGGAGGAATAGGATATCTTTTCTACTATGTACCTTGTACACACGTACTAAAGAAAGTAATAACATTGAGAGGCGTGGAATATTTTGAAGTTTTGAGAAAAGCAGTTTTAAAAAATCTGATGTGTTCCATTCACATGACTTTCTCTACATCTCTGTAATAAATTATTGTTAAAAAGCTTATGCTTCTATTTACTTCATGCTAATCGAGAAAAAAATTAGCAGAAATAGTCTTATTACTTGATTCCTTGTAAGCAGAAGCGAAATAAGAGAATACCATAGGTTTAAGCGATAGTCAAAAGCTGGTTGCTATGTGATTGAAGTTCCTTTGTTTGTATGGACAGGAGTTGACAAATTTCTGTATGAGAAAAGTATGTTTTTCAAAGCTGAAAAGAAAAAAAAAAAAGAAATATCTAAAAAAACGATCAACTCCAAGAAAAAATGTATGTTACATAAATTATGTGTTTTAATGTGCAACATTTTTTTGTGTGGTTAGTTTTGGTCCATCTCTTACGGTTTAGTATTTATGCAAAATTCCGTAAAATTCATCCAAAATAAAGGAGTCTTCAGAAACTATTTCCAGAAAATTCAAGATATACATTTTATTTGTAAGATAAATATCTTTAATATACGGTATTTTAATCAAAATCGTTAGAGCCATTTTTAAGAAAATCAAAATTTTCGAAAAATGTTCCATTTAAGGGGTAGCCGGTGGGGTTTTCTTGAAAATATTCGTGTCTCATCCTTGGAAGATGCCAAACTTAAAAACCAAGTTTGGTATTCAACGGTCTTTTCCTTTCTGAGCTATGACAGACACACACACACACACGCGGACCTTGTTTGAAAATGCTTTTTTTGGATTTAGGGGGACGCAAAACAAGTATTTCCGGGGAAATCTCGTTATAGAATTTTTGGGTGCATTGCAATATCTCCTCTATACACTATGTACATAATACATGTAGAGAAAGTAAACATAATACGTATGCTTGGAAGTAGGGATCATAAAACGGTTTTAGTATCCGAAGCTAGGGTGGAGAACTGAATGTTGTTTCTCTATGGATATCTAAAGGTTTTAACAACCACTCGCTATAAAAAGCGATTTTCGATTTTTTGACCGATTATAGTGAAACTTTCACTTCTAATGCCCGTTTAGGCTCATATATCCTCCTTGTTCCACCTACAAAATGTAAAAATTACATTTCAGCAAGCGTTTAATTCAATTAACACGAAGTACTATAAGCGTGTAAAAGGAAAAAATAAAACAAACTATATGTTACATTCATTAATAAACTTTATTACGAAAGTTTATTCTTCTTCTAACGACATATTTTATGATAGGTAAGATAAAATTTATTGCAGATATTGTATTTTTGCATATTTTCTTGTAGCTATAAGGAAATTATAAGAATGCAGTAGACTGCAGTTAAATCTTTTAGAAGATGATCTATACGGTGACTTCAAAATGTCATTTTCTTTGCACGACTACGGGAACAAAGAACAACTCGGAAGTAGTGAACGCCTCAGAAAATGTTAATTTACACACGTTGTGTGCTTTAATGAGATATCCATCTTTCGTTAAGTAAGATATTGCCTTATCTTTAATTGTGTCTTACCTGTTACACAAAAATCATCATTCATAATGATAAGAACTTCACAGAAAATTCAATATATAAATCTTATCTGTATTTTAAACGTTTTAGGCATTGATATTTCAATATAAAACGTTAGTTATTTCTGATAAAATAAAAAAATTGAATGTTCCATGCTGTGGGGTATTTAGCTAAAATTTCGCGTCGCACATTCAGATCTTGCTTTCAGATTACACTTAACGTTTGCAGGACTTATACACCAATCAATTGTTTGAACTCTTGCAACACTGTACTTCCTTGTTGGTTTTACTTTAACATCTTTTTTTCTAAGTTTGATATTTTACTTTCTCTATACGTACTATGTACATAGTGTATAGAGAAGGTATTGCACATTATCAAATAATTCGATACCGAGATTTCACCGGAAATATATGTTTCAGGGTCCCCTTTATCCAAAAAAAGTATTTTCATAAAAAGGTCCGTGTGTGTGTATGTGTGTGTGTCCGTGTGTCTGTGAACACGATAACCCAAAAACGTAAAATACCAAACTTGGTATTTAAGTTTAGTATCTTCCAGGGATGCGACACGAAGATTTTGAGAAAAATCCCCCACCCGAAATTACCCTTTACATGGAACTTTTGTCGAAAACTTTGATTTTCTAAAAAATGGCTTTAACGATTTTGATTAAAATATCATATACTAAAGATATTTACCTGAAAAATAAAGTGTATATTTTGAATTTTCTGGGAATAGCCTCTGAAGACTACTTTATTATGGATGAATTTTGCATAACTACTAAAGTGTAAGAGATGGACAAAAACTTAACATACAAAAAAGTAGAGCACGTTAAAACACACAATTTATATTATATACGTTTTTTTCCCCTGGAGTTGATCGTTTTTGAGATATTCCTTTTTCTTGATTTCAGCCTTGAAAAACTTATAATTTTCTCATACAGGAATTTGTCAACTCTTGTCCATACAAACAAAGGAACTTCAGTCACATAGCAACCAGCTTTTGGCTTTTACTTTAACCTATGGTACTCCCTTATTTCGCTTCTACTCACAATAAAGCAAGAAATAAGACTATTTCTTCTAATTTTTCTTGATTAGCATGAAATAAATAAAAGATAAGCTTATTAACAATAATTTTTACAGAGATATAGAGAAAGTCATGTGAATGGAACACATCAGATTTTTACAACTTCAGGTGCACTCAGTGTGAAATGCAGTCAACATAGACAATTAATGATTAACGGTAATTAATATTAAACTGCACGTTCTGTTAAATATAAGGGATTAGGATTATATAAAACAAGCCTAATGGATAGGAGTAACATACTTAAACTTGTCAGCAAGATATATATAGAATATCATTACAATATTTCATAATCTTAAGTTGAATAATTAAGCAGCTAAGAACACCAAGACTTTGAATTTTTTTGTGTTATGTAGATAGGAGGTATTCGGTCCCTTCAAATACGCAAAGCTGGTATTTTCAAGATTATCTTTGTTAAATTATGCTGTGCGCACAAATATATAACTCTGTTTGAAATAATATTTTCGGCTCAGGATACCTAAAAACACGTATTTCCGATAAAATCTCGATATATCTCTTTATTTACTATAAACACGTAGATAAAATACAAATGATAGTGGCCAGAGAACTTTATATGTATGTAACAATTAAAATAGTTCGGTATTTAGTGAGCATTTTCCCCCGTTAAAAACGATAAGTGAAACAAGTGTTATTTAATAAACAGAAAATTTTGCTTTGCTTCCGAAGCCTACAGAAATGATAGCAATAGAATTGGATAACAGGTCTTTAAACAAAGTGATTTTAGAAGATTTAGTTGTAAAACAACCTGTTAGGCTTCCTTCTTCGCTTTGTTGTTTTCCAGCATGCTACACCACTTTGCGTCAATGTCAGAAGTTCGTTTAAATTATTCTTTGACGAGAATTAAGAGTAACCAGAAGAGGAGTAGAGGCTGGAGAATTTTAAGGACAGTTGGCAACTCTGGCTGGCGCTTGCTCCAGGATACGAGATAACGAACTTAACCCGGAGCACGACATGTTCCCTAACATGGCACAACTTCCTCGTCAGTTAGAACGAGCCTTCTAACTTCGTTATCAAGCCTACTACTTCTTGCGCAAGTGTCCTCGAAGGAGGAGTTAGGACGCTATTGCACCAAACACTTCTTCACTTTTGTGCCATGTGCCGGCTTGCAAACGACCAACGCTATAAACATTGTGTGTGAAGCCGAGGGCAAGTTAGGACTGCCTTGTTTTCCATATGTTGCTGGTTCTGCGAACTCTCAGAAAAGTAAGAAATACACTCGGGTCACTTGCCTAGGAGCAATTTATCTCTCTGAGTTAACTTAAACTGCATTTAAGCTCTTCAGAAATGTGAACGAATAAACTTATTTATTTAAACACCAGTATACATACACTGATCTTCGTCAATCGCACGGGTCCACAGACGTATGTGCTTTTGTAATACACAGAATAGTAAGCAATATTAAAAACAAATATAAACAAAATGAACACGAAAAAAAAGAGACAAACTTATTCAAATACAGCATCTTAATTTTGCAGCACACAATAAACCATATTCCGATGCATTACTACACACTTAAGAGAGATATAACACACAATACATACAGTACAGCAAAACAATGCCCAAAAAGGATGGCATAAATCATACCTATATAGCACATAATAACCACTTTTTAGTTCTTCTTATCGCCCCGCCCCCTCGCTTCTTCACCACTACCAACCTTCTCATATTCAGTTGCCTCGCCTTGAGCAGAAGTGTATCTATCACCTCCGCGTCTTTCATGCCTGCCAGTAGCTTCCAACATGTTCCTAACTCTCCGTTCGCGGTGGTAAAGAATCGCGGTAAATGATTTTCCCTCCATTTCTCCGTACCCCTACATCGCCAAGATACGAGTCCACGACTCTTCCTCCTCGTAAGTGGAGCAGATTCTCATAGCTTTCATCATCCATCGTGCTCCTATTAGGCACACAAGCCCCTTGTCTAATAAGTTTGGCACCATACCCGACTCCGATTTTACCTTAGCCTGTACTTATACCGAAACCTTCTCCGTGCATTACGCAATTATTTGCTGTCTGTCAATATCACATAGGCGGTTCTTAATCTTTCTCCAAATACTCCGTCTGTTTCCCTGCCCCACTATCCAAATGTATCCCATCCCAATGGTTTCCAAACAGTTCTTCAATTTTGATGCCCACTTCAAATTACCTTCCATTCTTAGCTTTTTACGGTAGCAGACTGCCCTAATTAGAGATTGGTTTCCGTGAACGATTCTCATCCAATATTTAACTGCTCTGGTTTTGCACTCTGTCGCTACACTATGCATCCCGAATTTCTCACTATTCCGCAGTTGCCCGTACCCTTCCCTCCTCCCATAATTCCTTATAAAAATTGGGTTCTCACTTGGTCCAGATTCCCTGCGAATAAACACCCACAATAAAATATTATGGACTATAAAACGATACATGAAACATAAAAGGCACCGAATGAATGGCATTCAAAACGTTAAATTTATGAGACAGTCGACTAGTCTATAAAATTAAACTTTAATCAGCCTGCGCGCTATAAACACTGATTTTTCACTCCAATTTCGCAACAGCAGAGTTTGCTGTAAAAGGGCTTATATTCCCTGTGACAAGATCACGGTTTTAAAATAGAAACAATTGTTTGGTAAGACCGCTTCGGTAGCGTGGGGGTAGCATGCTGCCTAATGGTCCAGATGTCGCGAGTTCGAATCTCGCTTTCGGTGAGTTACTCGAATAAGGTTCTTTTTTCGCTTTCCCTTATTCTGAGAAGACAAAATGTTGAGTAACTTTAAGCTCCATGCATGGACCCTGAGATCATTTGAGTACTGTTTCCTATTTCACGATCCCATTCATCGTCTGATATTACCAAACACGTTAAAAAAGAAATGTATTCCATTCATAAAAATTTCTCTACATCTCGGTAACTAATTATTGTTAAAAAACGAATTCATTCCAATCCAGATAAACATTAGCAATGTTGTCTTATTACTTGCTTTCTTGTAAGTAGAAGAGAAATAAGGGAATACACTAGACTAAAGCAACAGTCAAATATTTTAAAAGCTGGTTGCCATGTGGTTGAAATGTATTGCTAGGAGTTGAAAAATTATCTATGTGAAATATTCAAGTACTTTAAAACCGAAACAAATAATTACGAATATCCCCAAAATGGTCATCTCCACGAAAAAAGTGTATATGACATAATTAATGTGTTTTGACGAAATGTACATTTTTGTGCAGAAAGCTATGTCTATCTTTTACGGTTTACCAGTTATGTATAATTCAGCAAAGTTCATCACAAGTAAAGAGATCTTCAGAGGATATTACCAGAAAATTAATATATATATATATATATATATATATATATATATATATATATATATATTATTTGTCATTTAAATATCTTTAGTAATACGGTACTATAATCAAAATGTTTCAGCCATTAATGAGAAAACTAAAACTTTGAAATATTATCCATACAAATGGTATCCAAAATCTTCGTGTCGTATCCTTGAAGATTACTAAACTTAAATATTAAGTTTGGTATTTTACCGACTTTTCGTTTTAAAATTATGTTCGTAGACATGCGGATACACACGTACTTTTTCCAAAAAATGTTTTTTTTGGATTCAGGATACCTTGTAACGTATATTACCCATGAAATCTCGGTATAAAATTTTTAAGTGGAGTGCAATACCTTCTCTATTTACGTACCATGTACTATGTAGAGAAAGTATAAATTGGTATGCAGCAGTCATGAATTTATCCAACTCATAAGATTTCCAAAGTCTTATCATGAAAAAAGTATTACTTCCTCTTGCACGCGTGTACAACGTGAGAGTGAATTGTATTCTACCCAAAAATTTGGTAGCAACATTTCACCGGAAATACATGATTGAAGTTTAGATTTAGGCACTTTTAGAAAAAGCTCTAGCTGTCTGTGTGGATGAGTGTTTGTGTATCTGTGGGTAGCACAATTCAAAACCGAAAAGTCCAATAAATACCAAACTTGGTAAATGGTATTTAAGTTTAGTATCTTCCACGAAAATTCTGAAGAAAATCTCTCACCCTAAACTACCCTTTAAATGGATAAATGTTCGAGAATTTTGATTTTCTCAAAAATCACTAACGATTTTGATTCAAATGTCGTATAATAGAGATATTTCCATTAAAAATAAAATATATACATAATTTTTTTCCATTACAAATAATATGTATATATATATTTAGAATTTACTAGGAGTAGCTTCCGAATTCCTCTTCATTTTGAATGACTTTTGCATAACTGGTATAACGTAAGAGATAGACAAAACCTTACAACGCAAAAATGTGTATCTCGTCAAAACACATAACTTCTACCCTATACATTTTTTGTGCAGTTAAACATTTGCGACATACTCCTTATTGTTTATTTCAGTTTTAAAATACTTATAATTTTCTGAAACAGAAAGTCGCCCGTGTTTTTTTGTTTTTTTTTTGTTTTTTTTTTTGTTGTTTTACCTCCTCAGTAACAATCGCATAGTGTATACCCTTATTTCGCTTCTACTTATCAGCACCTATGTAATAACACTACTAATGCTTATCTCTATTAGTATGAAGTAGAAAAAGGGATATTCTTTTATAAGACGTTTGTGAACAGAACGCATTAGATATTTTTCTCTCCTTCTTAGGCTAAATGCTTTTATATCCCTTAAGTCCTCGCGTCACAAAAAGTAGTAGCGTTGGATCAGTTTTACCCTAGTGTAAATAAACAAATATATACGTTCTTTTTAAATTTAAATATGCGTGTAATGTTGTAAAATGTTCCTAAATATTTAAATGCATAAAAAGCGTATATATATATATATATATATATATATATATATATATATATATATATATTTTTCCAAATGTATTGATATGTTATCAAAAGACAGATAATAAAGAATTATATTTAAATTTAACAAATAAACACTTATTTTGTGAGTTAATATCCATAATTGGAGAAAACTGGTTTGTAATGCAGTAATACCATACAATTAGTGCGCGTACTATATATTTGTGTTCTACTTATTTCATCATCTCTACCTAGAGTATAAGATTCATTATTGTTTAAAAGCGTTTCATCGTCTGAATCACTTCTATATCTGAATTAGAATCATATTCACATTGTTGTCTTCTAGTTCAGAGAACCCTGTAGACTAGCACGGTTGTCAAAACTCCCTCTAGAAGTTCATTTGTAACTAAATAGTTTGTCATTCTGTGAAGGAAAAAAATGGAATAACGTCATATTACTCTTGTGATTAGGCAGCGGTGTGGCTGAGTGGTTAGACCATTCGCCTCTCCCCTATTCGGCCCGGGTTTGATCCCAAGTCTAAGCGCGTTTTCTCCGAGTCCTCCGATTTTCCCCCGCTACTCTTCCACCATTTGCTTCACCATCTTTCCTATCTTCCATTTTGCTTGCATTTCATATCATCCACTTCCTCACGTTAATGCCTGGCTACGGGCCGACCACTCGTTCCAGGTTCTTCATTGTGTGGTTTCGTGCCATTGGCTCCCGAACACAATGTATGCCATGCAATACAGAAATAAATAAATAAACAAATAAATACATAAATTGAATTTAACCAATCCTGAGATATACCTTTGTTACTGGTTTCAATTTTACAATACTTAAAATTGGGAATTGTTAGTCTTTTTTTTTTTCTCCTGTTCACGCAAGGAGATTTGAATTGAAACATCCCACATGACTAGTTTTTAAAAATATTTGATTACCGCTTTAGATTATTGTAGTTTCTTAATACAAGAAAATGATGCACAATAGAACCATTTCTGCTAACGTTTATCTTGATAAGTGTGAAGTAGATAGAAGCTTAGTAAGAATATTTTATCACGGCATGTAGAGAACGGTATGTGAATATAGCACATCAGATTTTTCAAACTTATATTGCAACCGTAAAACATGTATAATATGATTAGGTAGAGTCAGACTGTAAAACTCAGTGCCATAGCTGGGATTAGAACCACAGATTTCCTTAGGCATCCGCTTGTAAACCTAAGGGGGTATCGTCCTGCATATGGGGAGGGTAAGACGACTTGTGATGAAGAAAGGCAAACTGTGAAAAGAATATGACATTCATTTATGCAAAAACAGACACATCACTTGTTTGTTGTTGCAGACTGTAGCCTCAAAACGCACTACTCGAGTCTGGTCAAATGCAACATAATGACTCACTAACGAAAAATAATACTGTCAAAAATTACGTGAACTAAAATTTAAAATATCTCAATAATATAATAAATTACTTACCACGGGCAACATTTTCAATTCCACGTGTTAAAGAATATAAAGGAAAGAAATAGCGCTCTGGCCATACTGAACCCGACGCGATTATTAAAGGGATACGAAGATAATCTAGGAAGTAACCGCCGTTTGATATTTAATACTTTGAACAAAATATTTCTTTTACAAAATTTAATCTTACTTTACTTACAAAATCACCTGCATTGTTTATACATTTATCATACCCGTCCAGCTTTAGTATTGCCTTGTTTTCCGCTATCGCCAGGCGATATTCCGGTCGAGTTTGGATAAGCACATTTGTTGTATATTGTTATACATTTCACAGCATTTGTCCATATTTGTTTTGCTCATTACTGTTATAAGCATATATCTTTCAGTTGACAATCAATTAGTGCAGTAAAACATTGAATAGCATCTCTCACCCGGTAGCAGTTTCCTTTACACACTTCATTTGATAAATCACAGAAACAATAACACATTTCAACTGCCACTCACAAAACATTGAGAAAAAAGCATCTTCAGAAAAAGGTCCTGTGTTTATGAGCACGATAGCTCAAAAACGAAAAGTTGGTAAAATACCAAAGTTGGTATTTAAGTTTAGTGTCCCAAGGATGCGACACGAAGATTTTTTAGAAAAATCCCCCCTCCCCAAACTACCCTTTACATGGAATGTTTTTAAAATTTTTTATTTTCTTAAAAATGGCTCTAACGATTTTGATTAAAATTTCCTATATTAAAGATATTAATCCGACAAGTAAAATGTATATCTTGACTTTTCTGGGAATAGCCTCTGAAGACTAATTTATTCTGGATGAATTTTAAGGAATTTTGCCTAACTCTAAACCGTAAGAGATGGACAAAAATCTGCCACACAAAAAATGTAGAGCACATTAAAACACACAATTTATGTTACACACATTTTTTTCGTGGTGTTGATCGTTTTTTAGTTATTCCTTAGTTTTGGTTTCAGCTTCGAAAAGCATACTGTTCTCATACAGGAATTTGTCAACTCCTGTCCATACAAACAAAGGAACTTCAGTCACATAGCAACCAGCTTTTGACTTTCACTTTAACCCATGATACACCCTTATTTCGCTTCTACTTACAAAGAAGCAAGTAATAAGACAAGTTCTGCTAATTTTTTCTCCATTAGCATGAAGTAAATTGAAGTCTAAGCATTTTAACAATAATTTGTTGCAGAGATGTAGAGAAACTCATGTGAAAGGAACACATCAGATTTTTTCCCTAAAACGTTTAATTTAAGTAATTCCACCATAGTATACATTCCGTAGATGTAATTTGGCAGTAAATGAAGCCGATTTCCGCTCGCCATTATTCACGACTCTTTCACACTATAAGAGGTTTTTGCGTAGTATTCAAATCAGTCACAACCCTTACTCCGGTGCATGCTTTTGAAAATGACAAAATGATCTCTCAGTGCGGGCTGCGCAGTGGGATCGGTCGCCATTTTCTTATTAAAATTAAGAGCACAAAAATAGTTTATTTCCTGAATCGAAAGCTGCATACCTCACGGGATGTAATAGTGGTGCCTTTTATTTAATTTGTCAGAAAAATTTGCAACTGCTAAAAAGATTTTATCATCAGCGTCATTCTAATACACTACATGCACTGCCACTAATTATTCAGTTCTAGAAAATTACTTTACTAAATATTTTATATTTTTTAATTTGAAGCCCTCTTTGGAATATTATCACTGTATAGTAAATGTTATGTTGTTATTTTATATATGTGCTATTTTATCAAAATCAAAATTGTTCTAATTTTCATAAAATGTACTGTTTTGTTCTTATGGTAAAAATATTGTATGTGGTTGCATAAAACTAAAGGATGTATTGAACAGTATTAAGTGTTTTATGCTTAATTTAATGCCTAGCACAAGAGGAATATTAAACTATGTATAACACATATTGTGGCCTTACCTTTCTACTACCTTATCCTTATTATTTTAATGGTGGCTCAACCAAAGGTTACCGAATGCCACAGCGTGAAATAGTGATTGACTCATAGGCGTACACTGCACTGGGACAGGCCAAAAATGTTACCAAAATGGTGACTTGCAATGTCGTAAGTACTTTAAGACTCGGCCTTCGAGGTTTAACCAAGTGCCTTATGGTCTACCAGGAAACATGCGAGTCAATTGAGGAATTTAGTACCGTGTCGACATGTTGCCATGCTAGCTCAGAGGTGGAGCAACTGGGATATCTGTGGTTCTAATCCCGGCTATGGCACTGAATTTTACAGTCTGACTCTACCTAATCATATTATATGGTTTAAGGTTGCAATATAAGTTTGAAAAATCTGATGTGATATATTCGCATACCGTTCTCTATATGCCGTGATAAACTTACTAAGTTTCTATCTACTTCACACTTATCAAGATAAACGTTAGCAGAAATGGTTCAATTGTGCATCATATTCTTGTACGAGAGGAATAAGAAACTACAATAATTTAAAGC
Source organism: Hymenopus coronatus (assembly GCA_030762935.1). NCBI lineage: Eukaryota > Metazoa > Arthropoda > Insecta > Mantodea > Hymenopodidae > Hymenopus > Hymenopus coronatus. The sequence continues at coordinate 79,231,100 of CM060894.1, forward strand.
GGTAATCAAATCTTTTTAAAAACTAGTCATATAGGATGTTTTGATTCAATTCTCTTTGCTTGAACAGCAGAAAAAAAAATGAATAACAATTCCCACTTTTAAGTATTGTAAAATTGAAACCAGTAACAAAGGTATATGTCAGGCATGGTTAACTTCAATAAATTAATTTATTTATTTGTTTAGTTTTTGCATGACATACATTGTGTTCTTTTAACAAGATCTACATTTTTGTTTAGTAAGTTTCTATCTCTTATAGCTTAGGAGTTGTGCAAAATGTGTCTAGAATGAAGAGGTCATCAGAGGCAGTTCCCATAAAATTCAAAATATATATTTAATTTGTGATAAAAGTATCTTAAACGTATGGAATTTTAATCAAAATCTCTAGAGATATTATTAAAAAAAAGGCTTTTCAAAAAACTTACCATGTAGAGGGTATTTTGAGGTGGGGGAATTCCTTTAAAATAACTGTGTTTTATCTTTTGAAGATATAAACATAAATGACAGGTTTGATATTTAACGAACTTTTCGTTTTTGAGATATCCTGTTTTGACAGACAACAGACACACAAGCACAGATGGACATTTTTCAAAAAGGTTTTTCGTATTCATCAGACCTCAGTATATATAAATATATATATTATACATCCGGTGAAATCTCAGCATGGACTTTTTGGGTGGAATACAATACCTTCTCTGCAATGAACAATGTGTACATAGTACGTAGTAAGGAAACAAAAGGGTAGCATCTCATTTGCCTGAAGAGCACCATTGGGCTCATCCACATTTATTTAAAACCTTTGTTACTATTATTATTATCATCGTATACTTTACTTTGTTTGTCTTTTCACCATACATTGTAATACCTAATTTAGTGTGTTTTATAAAGGATGCGTTAAAATAATATTTACCTTAATCAACATGACCAATAGCCGCTGGACTTTTCTCGTAATTGGTTTAGGATTGAAAGACCTCGCTCTGCAGTAGCACAGCTCAAGCGCCTAAGGAGGATAATGGCATTTTTAATTTACTTTAATGTTATTTATTGTGACGTATAACGTAATGTGGAGCTTTCTGTTGTGTTTGAAACATTACATTAAAATGGGTCAAGCTAACGTACCTTCAAATATGTTAAAATATAAACCGAAAGGTAAAATAATTGGTGACCAACCTAAAATCTGATGGAAGTTATTTATCTTAAATGGAGCCGAAACAGTCTAATATAGATTAACCTGTGAAGAATGATTGAGACCTTTTGACTTATAGACAAGTTTTTGTAGCCTGGAGCGACTTCTATTGGGATCTCAAAGATGTAACATTACATTATAATTTATGAAATTGTGATGAAATTTAATATATTAATTATAATAGCAAGACTGCGGTGTAATGAGCGGAACCTCGCATAATCAGTTTTGCAAGTTATATTATTTCATCTGTTTAAATGATTTAAGATATAGAAAGCCTACCGGGATGAAGTTGATATTTAAATAACCCACATTAAGGAAAGGGTTAAAAACGAAATATAGTATCACAGAATCTGCATTGATATATATATGTACGTGGTCTCCACTTTTATTTAAAAAATCTGATGTGTACCATTCACATGACTTTCTCGATATCCCTGCAACAAATAATTCTTAAAAAGCTTATACTTCTATTTACTTTATGCTAATCAGAAAAAATTAGCAGAAATAGTCTTATTACTGGCTTCCTTGTAAGTGGAAGCGAAATAAGGGACAACCGTAGATTAAAGTGAGAGTCAAAAGCTGGTTGCTATGTCAATGAAGTTCCTTTGTTTATATGGATAGGAGTTGAAAGTTCCTGTATGCGAAAAGTATACGTTTTTCATAGCAGAAACCAAAAATAAGGAATGTCACAAAAACGACGAACTCCACGAAAAAAAATGTATATAACATAAATTGTGTGTTTTAAAGTGTTGTACATTTTTTGTGTAGTAAGCTTTTGTCCATCTCTTACGGTTTAGCAGTCATTCAAAATTTAGTAAAATTCATCCAGTATAAACTACTCTTCAGAGGCTATTCCCAGAAAATTCAAGATATACATTTCATTTGTCAGGTAAATATGTTTAATATCCGAAAATTTAATTAAAATCGTTAGAGCCTTTTTGAGAAAATCAAAATTTTCGAAAAAAGTTCCATATAAAAGGTAGTTGGGGGTGGGGGATTTTTCTCAACATCTTCGTGTCACATCCCTGGAAGATCTAAACTTAAATATCAAGTTTGGTATTTTACCGACTATTCATTTTTGAGTTATCGTGTTCACAGACATACGGACACACGGACACACACACACACGGACCTTTTTGTGAAAATGCTTTTTTTGGATATTGGGGACCCTAAAACATATATTTCCGGTGAAATCTCGGTATAAAATTTTTGGTGGAGTGCAATACTTACTCTATACAGTATGTACATAGTGCGTATGGAGAAAGTAAAAATGTATATAACATAAATTGTGTGTTTTAATGTGCTCTACATGTTTTGTGTAGTAAGTTTTTGTCCATCTCCTACGGTTTAGCAGTTATTCAAAATTTAGTAAAATTCATCCAGAATAAACTAATCTTCAGAGGCTATTCCCAGAAAATTCAAGATATACATTTTATTTGTCAGGTAAATATATTTAATATACGAAATTTTAATCAAAATCAGTAGAGCCATTTTTGAGAAAATCAAATTTTTAAAAAAAGTTCCATGTAAAGGGTAGTTGGGGTGGGGGGATTTTTCTCAAAATCTTCGTGTCGCATCCCTGGAAGATACTAAACTTAAATACCAAGTTTGGTATTTTACCGACTCTTCGTTTTTGAGTTATCGTGTTCACGGACACACGGACACACACACACACACACACACACACACACACACACACACACACACACACACACACGGACCTTTTTGTGAAAATGCTTTTTTTGGGATATTGGGGACCCTAAAACATATATTTCTGGTGAAATATCGGTATCGAATTTTTGGTGGAGTGCAATACTTTCTCTATACACTATGTACATAGTGCATATGGGGAAAGTAATTAGCAGAAAAAGTCTTATTCCTCGCATCCTTGTAAGTAGAAGCGAAATAAGGGACAACCGAAGGTTAAAGTGATAGGCAAACGCAGGTTGCTATGTCAAGGAAGTTCCTTTGTTTATATGGATAGGAGTTGGCAAGTTCCAGTATGAGAAAGTTATACGTTTTTCATAGCAGAAACCAAAAATAAGGAATGTCACAAAAACGAAGAACTCCACGAAAAAAATGTATGTAACATAAATTGTGTGTTTTAATTTGCTCTACATTTGTTGCGTAGTAACTTTTTGTCCATCTCTTACGGTTTAGCAGTTATTCAAAATTTAGTAAAAGTCATCCAGAATAAACTACTCTTCAGAGGCTATTCCCAGAAAATTCAAGATATACATTTCATTTGTCAGGTAAATATGTTTAATATCCAAAATTTTAATCAAAATCGTTAGAGCCATTTTTGAGAAAATCAAAATTTTCGAAAAAAGTTCAATGTAAAGGGTAGTTGGGGGTGGGGGGATTTTTCTCAAATCTTCGTGTCGCATCCCTGGAAGATACTAAACTTAAATACCAAGTTTGGTATTTTACGTACTTTTTGTTTTTGAGCTATCGTGTTCACGGACACACGGACACACACACACGGACCTTTTTTTGAAAATGTTTTTTTTGGATGTTGGAGACCCTAAAACATATATTTCCAGTGAAATCTCGGTATCAAATTTTTGGTGGAGTGCAATACATTCTCTAAACATTGTACATAGTGCGTATGGAGAAAGTAGAAAGCATTTTCACAAAAAGGTCCGTGTGTGTGTGTGTGTGTGTGTGTGTGTGTGTGTGTGTGTGTCCGTGTGTCTGTGAACACTATAACTCAAAAACGAAAAGTAGGTAAAATACCAAACTTGGTATTTAGGTTTAGTATCTTCCAGGGATGCGACACGAAGATTTTGAGAAAAATCCCCCTACGCCCAACTACCCTTTATATGGAACTTTTTTCGAAAATTTTGATTTTCTCAAAAATGGCTCTAACGATTTTGATTAAAATTGCGTATATTAAAGATATTTACCTGAAAAATGAAATGTATTTCTTGAATTTTCTGGCAATAGCCTCTGAAGATTAGTTTATTCTGGATGAATTTTACTAAATTTTGAATAACTGCTAAACCGTAAGAGATGGACAAAAACTTACTATACAAAAAATATAGAGCAAGTTAAAACACATAATTTATGTTATATACATTTTTTCGTGGAGTTCGTCGTTTTTGTGACATTCCTTATTTTTGGTTTCTGCTATGAAAAACTTATAGATTTCTCATACAGGAATTTGTCAACTGCTGTCCATACTAACAAAGGAACTTCAGTGAAATAGCAACCAGCTTTTGATTATCACTTTAACCAGTGGTACTCCTTTCTTTCACCTCTACTTACAAGGAAGCAAGTAATATATATATTTCTGCTAATGTTTTACTGGTTAGCACTAAGTAAATACAAGTATAAGCTTTTTAAGAATAATTTGTTGCAGGGATATAGAGAAAGTCATGTGAATGGTACACATCATATTTTTAATATACAGCATTTATTTAAAACAAACTTCGCATTTAAGTCATTTTACTGCACACAACTAGCCAAATTTGCAAATTTTTTGTTGTTTTTTCATAAAGGATTTTTCAACATCGCAAGATGTTGCTGGCGTATATTTCCTACATGCAATTTCTATACAAAGATAAAAATTGTGATAAATTCTTTCCCTGAATAACCCCATATGTACACTCAAAATAAAATTAAACGAAATGTTAAACAAAAACTGTAATTCAAATGAATTGAACTGAAAATTGATACATTTTCTACCAAGATTTAAAAAAATCTTGTGTGTTCCATTCACATGACCTTCTCTACATCTCTTCAACAAATGATTGTTAAAAAGCTTATGCTTCTATTTACTTCATTCTTATTGATAAAAAAATTAGCCGAAATAGTTCTATTACTTGCTTCCTTGTAAGTAGAAATGAAATAAGGGAGTATCATAGGTTAAAGCGATAGTCAAAAGCTGGTTGCTATGTGACTGAAGTGCCTTTGTATGGACAGGAGTTGACCAATTCCTGTATAAGAAAAGTATAAATATTTTAAAACTAAAACAAATAACAAGGAATATTTCAAAAAAATGAGCTTCACTAAAAAAATGTATATATAATAAATTGTGTTTTAACGTGCTCTACGTTTTCTTGTGTGGTAAGTATTTGTCCATCACTTACGGTTTAGCAGTTGTGCAAAATTCCTTAAAATACATCCAGAATAAAGTAGTCTTCAGAGGCTACTTTAATATCTTTAATATGCAATATTTTAATCAAAATCGTTAGCCATTGTTGTAAAATCAAAATTTTCAAAAAAGTTTGGTGTAAAGGGTAGTCGGGGTGGAGAATTTTCTTGAAAATCTTTGTGTCGCACCCTTGGAAGATACTAAACCTAAATACCAAGTTTGGTTTTTAACGGACTTGTTGTTTTTGAGCAATGCTGCCCTCAGACACATACACACACACAGACACACATAGACAGACGGATAAACACACACACGGACATTTTTATAAAACTGCTTTTTTGGAAGTTTCAAAGCATATATTTCCGCTGAAATCTCGGTATCGAATTTTTGGGTGCATTACAATACCTTTTCTGTACGCTGTGTATATAGTACACGTAGAGAAAGTAAAAATGGAATAAAATAAAACTTAAGTTTAGCGAATTTTAAGTCTTCATGTTCCATTTAACTTTTTTTTCCTTTTTTTGGGGGGGGGGGTTGATTAAGATTCACACAATAGCATCCAAATGGCTTGAAACATAAAAATACTTTGAAACTTTCTAACTTACTTATAAGGGAAAAATACATTAAAAGATAAAGTTATTACCTAACAAGTTTATACTACGGATCATACGTGAACCTATTTCGTCTGTAGTTACGAGAATACTCGAGTGCTCGTGAGCACTAGTTCTCGATACACGAGATTCTCGTTGCCACATTCTTGAGAAGTAGCGTGACTTACGAGCGAGAGTGGCACGGGTTTTGACCGCCTCTAATGAACATAAAGAAATACTCTTTTGTAAGAATATGTATGTACTAAGGCTTTCACAGCCGGCAACAATTTCTTTCGGGCTTGTAGGCCGTGGTTGAAAGTAGGATTCTACTTCTTATTCCTAATTTTCAAACCACGGCCTACAACCCGTGAAGAAAATTTACTTCAAATTTTGTAAGAATAGTTTGTTTGCGGAACAAGTAGAGAAAGCCATGTGAATGGAAGATTTTTGTACTATGTTTAAGTCTTTTTTTTTTTTTTTTTTCGTAAACGGCTTACCTTCCCTTTATGTAGCACTTACAAGCGGTGGCTAGGAGACAGTGTCTGTCGGGGAGTCAACGGCACGAGACCACAGAATGGAGAATGCGGAACGGGTGGTCGGCCCGTAGTGAGGAACTGGATGATATGAAATTCAAGGAAAATGGATGATTGAGCAATAGGTGAAATGAGTGGCGGGGGAAGCCGTAGAAGCCAGATACACCATAAATCCCACATGCGGACGGCGGAATCTAATCCATTCCACTTAGGTGGGACGAGCTCATAACCACTTGGCCACGGCGCCATCCTATTTTCCGCTTTATGATAGTAAATATTTTCAATTGAGGTTTCTTTGCAAGATTTATTTAGACTAGCATTAACACATTTCTTATCCAACGTATGAAACGAGGACAAGACGATTTGAACATGGTTGACCGGCTTCTTTAGAATAATATTTTATGACCGTATTCTTCAAAACTGTGAACAAAAATTGATTCTCATATTATATATTCCTACTAAAATGTATTCAAAGTAACGAAAAAGGCATGAGATTACAAGGTTGCAACTAAAATGAAAAAAATTCTAAATTGTGATCCGAATTAAATTTTTTGTGAAACGCATTCATCCGGGTCTTTGGATCGCCGACACTGTAATGGAATAAAAATTCACAAAGCGTTTTGCCTCGCAACACTTTCACAGCAGGGGAGTTGGAGGGGGAGTAGGGCTGTGTGACTCCCATGTAAAGGAAGTTATTCCCATTGTGCGTCTGTTATTCAAATTGCTAGCCCCATTATTCACTGGCAATGAAATTCACCGGCATCTAATTCAACTACAAAGAGTTCCGCTTGAAAAGAAAGCATTTCTCTCTCCTCGGTTTCGTGCCCGAATTTGTATAAAAGATTTGTTTCCCTTGTTTAAAGTGCAATACCTGCACCCTCGTTGTCATCCTTGAAAAAGTCAAACAGAAAACAAGAGAAAGTGAAGCTATGTAGTTAACTAAATGTTTACTGCGTGTTATACAAGCCGCTTAAAACTTTACCACATGTTTACGTGGTAAATTTTATTTACCTTTCTCCACTACTTTTGCTTTCGTAAGGTTTCGCAGCACCCTTTTAGCATTAGCTGAAGCGGCCCATTCCATGAAAATCCAATATTGTTGCGGAGGTAATTTTGATTACACGCACATACACATAGGGTCTTTCAAAAGTCACTTCAAATTTTAAACCACTGTAAACATTGTGATATTTGAGGTAGAATAAATACAAAAGAACTCGCATACTGGTAAAGCAATGGGGTTTGGTTTTCTACTGTTCCTTTTTGTTTGATTTTTTCGGTTCACCGTTACCATAGGTAAAGTTTGTTGAATAAAACATTAGTAATCACTTTCCCTAATTAATACATAGTAAATAGAGAAGACATTGCCCTCCACCCAAAAATTGTATACACAGGTTTCACTGAAAATACACCTGTATCCAAAAAAAGTATTTTTAGAAAATGGTCGATATGTGTGTTTCAATGAACACGATGACTGAAAAACGAAAAGTCGGTAAAATACCAAACTTGGTATTTAAGTTTAGTATCTTTCAAGGATGCGATACGAAGATTTTAAGGAAAATCACCACCCAACCCAAACTATTCTTTACTTGAAAAAAGAATCCGAAAATGTTGGCTTTCTCCAAAATGACTCTTACGATTTTGCCTAAAATAATGTACATTAAATACATTTGCATGATAAATAAAATATATATCTTGAATTTGAGTCGTACAAAGAATTCTGTATGTTGAATAAGAGAACGGAGGATATTTTCCAAATGTTTTATAAAACCCAGTTGTTTGCCCACTATGTGACTCATTTGTTTTCTTTTTTCTTTCCCTAATATTTTAATGTTTATAACGGCCTAGAGTATGGAGTAACTTGAAATATCGTACATATACATGAGGATTGGAACATTAACACGGACAACCATTTATTTACTTCTTCAATTCAGCTTTCCATCTTTCAGGGGTTGTCTTTATTCCTGTCCGCCAAAGTGGCCTTTAGTTCCAGTACATCTTCCAAATCATACTGCACCATAACTTCTGTCACGCCAAATTAAAGAGTCCTCTCTATTTTCCTCCTTTTTTCTGCGGTGAGTGACTCCATCATCCATCTAGGCCATCCTCCATTCTTTGAAATTTTTCATAATGCAGCAATATTCGCTCTTCAGTTGTATTTAGCATCTGTCTTCAGTTCCATTTCCATTATAATATATAAATGATATAGCCGAGATACTCTCATGCTCTTACGTAACCCAGTACTCTCAACAATTTCCATTCTAATGTATTAAAATATGCTATAGCTGAGATACTCTCATGCTCTAGCGTAAACCAGTACTCTCAACTATTTCCATTCTAATATATTATAATATGCTATAGCCGAGATACTCGCATGCTCTTACGTAACCCAGTACTCTCAACCATTTCCATTCTAATGTATTAAAATATGCTATAGCAGAGATACTCTCATGCTCTTGCATAGCCCAGCCATCCCAGTACTCAACCATTTCCATTCTAATGTATTAAAATATGCTATAGCAGAGATACTCTCATGCTCTTGCGTAACCCAGTACTCTCAACCATTTCCATTCTAATATATTATAATATGCTATAGCCGAGATACTCGCATGCTCTTACGTAACCCAGTACTCTCAACCATTTCCATTCTAATGTATTAAAATATGCTATAGCAGAGATACTCTCATGCTCTTGCATAGCCCAGCCATCCCAGTACTCAACCATTTCCATTCTAATGTATTAAAATATGCTATAGCAGAGATACTCTCATGCTCTTGCGTAACCCAGTACTCTCAACCATTTCCATTCTAATATATTATAATATGCTATAGCCGAGATACTCGCATGCTCTTACGTAACCCAGTACTCTCAACCATTTCCATTCTAATGTATTAAAATATGCTATAGCAGAGATACTCTCATGCTCTTGCATAGCCCAGCCATCCCAGTACTCAACCATTTCCATTCTAATGTATTATAATATGCTATAGCCGAGATACTCCCATGCTCTTGCATAGCCCAGCCATCCCAGTACTCAACCATTTCCATTCTAATGTATTATAATATGCTATAGCCGAAATACTCTCATGCTTTTACGTAACCCAGTACTCAACCATTTCCATTCTAATGTATTATTATATGCTATAGCCAAAATACTCTCATGCTCTTACGTAACCCAGTACTCAACCATTTCCATTCTAATGTATTATAATATGCTATAGCCGAAATACTCTCATGCTCTAACGTAACCCAGTACTCAACCATTTCCATTCTAATGTACTATAATATGCTATAGCCGAAATACTCTCATGCTCTTACGTAACCCAGTACTCAACCATTTCCATTCTAATGTATTATAATATACTATAGCCGAAATACTCTCATGCTCCTACGTAAACCAGTACTTAACCATTTCCATTCTAATGTATTATAATATGCTATAGCCGAAATACTCTCATACTATTACGTAACCCAGTACTCAACCATTTCCATTCTAATGTATATGCTATAGCCGAAATACTCTCATGCTCTTACGTAATCCAGTACTCAACCATTTCCATTCTAATGTATTATAATATGCTATAGCCGAAATACTCTCATGCTCTTAGATAACCCATCCACTACAGTACTCTCAATCATTTCCATTCTAACGTATTATATGTTATAACCGAGATACTCTCATGCTCCTACGTAACCCAATACTCTCAACCATTTCCATTCTAATGTATTATAGTATGCAACAGCCGAGATCCTCTCATGCTCTTGCATAACCCATCCATTACAGTACTCTCAACCAGTTACTTACAACTAATATAGAAGAATTACATGTTATCAAGTTCTAATGTCCTTCAAAGTAGTCACCAGCATTGTGTATAACCCATTGTTAGCGATGTGAAAGTGGTATCTATTGTGTTGATAGTCCGATGTGGATTCCCTGAAGAATCTCAGAAGCGCATACCACGAAATGGTTTCTTCAGGTTCGGAATCAAGTTCAAGTACAAGGGCTTAGGTCGGGGGAGTGGGGTGGATGTTACAGCACTTCCCACCTCTATCAAACGAACTATGCAATTTATGCTTAGCTACAAGTTCTATTTAGATAGTGGTAGTGGTAAAACTTTTTATAGTTATATTAATAGTGACAAGTTGCTATTCGTTTTTCTCAAGGTCATGAAAAGAGCATGGAATTTCAAACGTACATCCTAATAAGAAATATCTAAATACTTAACGAAAGCTTATCTAAATTAACAAGAATTAGATAGAAGAATAAGGTTTTGTAAGAAAAAAAAAAACAATTAATACCTTGTATGGGAGGATTATATGCTTTTAATTTAGTTTTTTTTAATAGTAAAAGTCTTATGAATATTCCCCTCAGATTTGTACCTATACTTAAACAATGATCTCTTAAAACAAATGCACTAATGCTTCTTCCAGCCTGTGATCCTTTTCTAGCACATCGTAAGCAACATTTATGTCAACATTAATTTTCAGTAGTGGTAACCGACACTTTTAGACACCCTGTTGTTCTCCACATGGGCGAGAGAGTGAAAGATAAACGGGAAAGACAAAAGGAACGGAAATGCTGCTCAGTTTTAATTCAGTAGTCTCCCCAGAAAGAAAGGCAATCCGTAACGCCCTCTCGCCCCAGTTGCCAGAACCACACTAAATAAAATTTCTACCAGTTTTTCTTTGTTAATTTTGTTTCCATTTACATTTGCATCTGCTCAAAATAAAAAAAAAAAACATAGCTTGGAAACTGAGAGAACTATATTCTGTGAAAATATTGCTGCTACTGCGGCAAATAAAAGGCTATAACGGAGTGGAATTCTGGCAGTGCTTGGTTACAGAAACAAAATTCTGAAGAAGAATAAGAAAAAAGCGGAATTATTTAATCTGGTGACCACTTAAACCCTCCACGATAGCTTGAAGCTCCGCCCTTTGCTGAAATGCATATGTATGAGATACTGGCCATCGGTGATGAGGACAGATTAGGGTGCAGTACATTCTAACTTGATTATAAAAGCATCCTTTTGGATTCCATAAATTATTCCAGGTTGTTTCATTAAAACAATTGGGAACAAATTATAATTTGAGGAGCTAATTTTAAAATCTGATGTAGAGAAAGTCATGTGAATGGAGCACATCTCCGTAACAAATTATTCTTAATAATAGGCTAATGTATCTCATTCAACTTTGATTGATTTTTACTTTATCTACACGTACTATGTACATAGTGTATAGAGAAGGAAATAGACGTTTTAGGGTAGCCTATATAAAAAGTGTTTTCATAAAAAGGTGAGTGTGTGTATGTGTGTGTCCGTGTGTCAATATATCCGTGTGTTTGTGAACACGATAGCTCAAAAACGAAAAGTTGGTATAATACCAAACTTTATATTTAAGTTTAGTATCTTCCAGGGATGCGACACAACAATTTTGACAAAGATTCCCTCCCCACAAATTAACCATTTCATGGAAAATTTTAGAAATTTTGATTTTATCAAAGAAGTTTTGATTAAAATACCGTATATTAAAGATATTTATACGGCAAATGAAACGTATATCTTGAATTTTCTGGAAATAAACTCTAAAGATCTCTTTATTCTGAATGAATTTTGCGTATCTATTAAACCATAAGAGATAGACAAAATCTTACTACATAAAAGATGTAGACTACGTCAAAACACAAAATTTATATCCTATAAGTTTTTTCATTGAGTTGACCATTTCTGAAATATTCCTTGTTATTTGTTTCAGATTTAAAATACTTAAACTTTTTTCACACGGAAAGTTGTAAAATCCTGGTCCGGCATAGAAACGGATTTCAACAACATGGGCAATCGGATTTTGAAAGATTTGATTATCATATTAGCCTAGTGTATTCCCTTTATTTTACTTCTACTTACAAGAAAGCAATAAGACAATTCCTGCTGATATTTATCTCGATTATCATAAAGTAGATAAACAATATGCTTTTTAACAATACTTTGCTATAGCGATGTAGAGAAAGTCATAGGAATGAAACACATCAGATTTTCAGGAAATTATGTTCATCAAGAGGCGACAATATACAAACACATCTCCTTACATTTGTCATGATGATTGCACATAACTCACTGAATATTGCGTATCTTATTTTATACGGAGAAATCTATTTACTTATCTGTGATTTATAAATAAATGTAAACTTCTAAGAAATCGTTATTAAACGATGAATTTTGTAAAATTCTGGATTATGTTTTTACTTCTAGCTTTTTATACTGAAATTTTAAAAATAACCAGTAAGAAACGAACCAGCTTTAATAAAGTTAAAAACTCTGTTTCCGTTAAACCGATTATAGTGAATGCTGGTTTACTTAGCAAAAATAATGATAATTATGGTGATATTAAAACACGCTTTTGTAAGTATATGTAGTAGCACATACCACCTGCTCACAAAACATATATAAAAAGGGAAATTGTATAAAAAATTATAAGCTTATATAAAACAATGAAAAATAGTTGTGAATAGTTTAGGTAGAAATACGCATAAAAGCTAGTTGTTGTAACTTAGATAATTAAGGCAAGGCGAACTAGTTTAATTCCAGATAACAGTTTACCAACCACCACTTGCTAATGAGCACAGGGTTTAGGTTAAAGAATGTAAGATACAAAAGAACAGACATAGAAATAAGTGAGACAGGAACAGTGACTTGTCTTCCAAGTAGCACAGGAAATTGGAGAAACAGACAAAGCAAGCATAAAGCTAAAGTAAGAGGAAAGTTTTGGGTTTTTCCAAACGCGTCATGTGGACGATATGACGTCAAAACTTAACACAATTTATTTTCATAGCTTGTGAGGTGATCCTAACAAAGAACCAATAGATACTGTTCCATTTTATGGCGCGAAAGTTGGCGTCACCCGGGATTAGTATATAAGACACAGCAGATCACTTATATGGTTACTCTTTCTTAATCTTGTGTTCACGATTGACATTACATTGTGTTGTGCGCACATTCACGTGCTTAAGTGGTGGGGAAAAGATGAGAAGATGATTCGATTAGGCTCCTGATTATTAATTTAAATGGTGGAAAGATATTATCTGTAACATCTTTTGTAAAGGAAACAAGCTAGCCGTCCGTTAAACCTGTGATATAATAAATTCAATTCTTATGGGAAAAGCAGTGTATTTAATATTAGCCTCAAACACAAACCCCTGAGATAGAATTAATTAGGAGATTAGGAGTGGAATCTTCATCAACGACGGAGCTGAGGACACTGCTGAAGAACACGATCGACTTCCCACGACATATTAGAGTAGGTAGAGAAAATTTGTGAATAGAACGCATCAGACTTTCAGTAATCGTGTTCCCTCTCTATCTCTCTCTCTCTCTCTCTCACACACACACACACACACACACACACACACGTACCATAAACCTTTTTCTAAAAAGAGTTTCGTACCTTGGCTTTCTCTGCTATGATTTCAATCGCTGTTTAAATCATAAATAAGATTGCGGATTATGTAATTTTCCCACGTGATAAGTCAAAATTACTTGTCTGTTTACCGTGGGATCGATGAACGTTTTATTTGTTTTCTGACATACCTTAGAAATAAAGCTAAGAAAAACATAACGCATTATTAAATTGATGTTATCTTATATACATGTTTGTGTAGAGTTAACCGTTTCCAATAAATTACTTGTTATTGGTTCCAATTGTTTCACATAGCGAATGGCTTTTTAAAAGATATGCCCATCACTTTAGCCTAGTTTATTACCTTATTTTCTATCCACAACCATTCTGCAAATATTCAACTCGATTACCACGATGTAGATCAAGGAATAATCTTTTGTAACTATACTTTGTAGAGAAAGCTAAATTTTTATTGGATTTAACAACTCCCGAGACATTTCTCGTTATTGGTTTGAATTTCAGAAATGTATATGTTTATAAAGAGGAAAATAGCTCTACGTGCCTTTTCTTGGTCTTGCAAAGAAATGAAATTTCAAGAACATTACATAGCAACCTGCTCTAAAAGATTTGACTATGGATTAAAGCCTATTCTATTTCCCTTAATCACCTTTAATCTGAATTATACAATAGGGAAAAATGTTACGTGTTTATCTGGATTAACATGAAGTAGATATATGAATAAGCTTAAGCAAAAAAAAAAAGTTTAAATAATGGGGAATAAAGTCATGGGAATGAAACACACCATTTTTACTTTTTCTAACGTACTAAGTACATAGTGTATAGAGAAGGTATTGCAATACACCCAAATGTATTCCGAGATAAAATAAAAAAAATCTGATTTGTTTCACCCACATGACTTTCTCTAGCTGCTCTACAATCAGATTTCTTACAAAATATCTTCTTTCTACACTATGCTAATCGAGATAAATATTAGCAGAATGTTCTTATTACTTAGTTTCTTATAAGTAGAACGGAAGTAAAGGAATGCGCTATGCTAAAGTGATAGTCAAATGTTTTAAAAGCTGTCGTTAGGCGATTGTTACTTCAAATCGCTTCTTTTCATGGCCAGGAGTAGAACAAAAGAACTTCCTATCTGAGAAAAGTATAAGTACTTTACAACTGAAATTAATAACAAGGAATATCTCGAAAACGGTAAACTCTTCGAAAAAAAGCTATGACATAAATTGTGTATTTTAACGAGATCTACATTTTTTTGTGTAGTAAGTTTTTGTCTATCTCTTACGGTTTACTACTTATACAAAATTCATCCAGAATAAATAGATCCTCAGCAGCTATTCCGAGAAAATTCAAGATATACATTTTATTTGGGATGTAAATAGCTTTAATATACGGGATTTTAATCAAAATCGTTAGAGCCATTTTTCATAAATCAAAATTTTCAAAACATTTTCCATGAAGAGGTAGTTTGGGGTGGGAAGATTTTCTTGAAAATCTTTGTGTTCCATCGTTGGAAGATACCAAACCTACATATCAAGTTTGGCATTTAACGGTAATTCGATTTTGAGCTATGCAATCCAAAGACACACACACAGATAGACACACATGGACCTTTTTCTAAAAATTCTTTTTTCGGACTCAGAGGAACCGAAAAACATACATTTCCGTTGAAATCTCGACATCGAATTTTTGGGTGGAATACGATACCTTTCTATCCTCAATGCACAGGTCTAGAGAAAGTAACAAAAGCGAAGAAGGTAGTTAACAACGTGTCACATCAATAAGTCACCACAAGAATCTTGAACATTTCTGGAGAAAGGAATGCCCTCCTGGATCACGCTTCCTAGAAATTACGTAATGGGTTATGACGCCGCGTTAATGGCGCCCGGGAAAGGCCGATGATTGATGGAGCTTAAATAGCGGGGCTTCTGCAAGAAAATAGCTTCCGACTATCGGCTGATGGCCCTCGAACGGCCGTTATGGGGGATAATCAATGGCGTTATAAAACGCGCACCGCTCGTCATCCAAAAGTGGAAGCCTTTCCGCGAAATTGATTTCCCCGTTAAAACGTGCTACGGCGCAGAAATCTGTCGATCTGTCAATATCGGCTGTAGTAACTTTCATTGTCACCAGCCAAATACACTTCCCGTCGATTTCCCAATAAGGCGGGTTCCGGAAATCACCAGTACGCCTCCTAAAGTGATGAAATAAGCAATACATTTACAAGACTTATATATGCCAAACTGAAGAAATCCATCTCCAGCAATAATTGAATGGGCTAAAGAACGAAAAATCTATCAAATAAGACAAAGCAGAAAGGGACTGCATAAATCTCATGTGCCTAGTTTGCATGACTTTCTCTACTTAATCTCCAACAAATTATTCTTACGAAAGCATATTCTCTCTCTCTCTCTCTCTCTCTCTCTCTCTCTCTCTCTCTCTCTCTCTCTCTCTCTTTCTCTCTCTCTCTCTCTCTCTCTCTCTTTCTCTCTCTCTCTCTCTCTCTGTGCTTCGGGATAATCGAGACAGACATTAGCAGAAATGGTTATATAACATAATTCCTTCTCAACAAAAGGTAAATATGGGTGTATTTTATACGCTAAAATGCTACATAAATCTTTGAAAACGCAGTCGCTAGGTGATCCAATTGATATGCCCTTCTCTTTGCATGACCAGGATGAAAAAAGTGAACAATAACTTCCCATTTAAGAAAGATCTAAGTATTGGAAATTTTAAAACCAATTACACAAATATCTAATAGAATTTAGTTCTAAAAATGTATATTGTATATTTTAGTGAGATCTAAAATTTTGTAGTGTGTTTTTTTTCTACCTCTTACGATTTATCAGTTAGACAAAAATTATTCAAAAGGAAGAAAACCTCAGAGCCTGTTATGAATAAATTAACTCTACACATTTTATTTTCCATCTAAATCTTTAATATATTCACGGTATTTTAATCAAAATTATTAGTGTTGTTTTTGAAAAAAGTCGAAAATTCTGAAACTTTTCCATTTAATGGGTAGTTTAGGGTCGTGGATGTTCCCTAAATATCTTCGAATCGAATTCTTTGAAGATTCTAAACTTTAGAGAGCAAATTTGGTACTTAACGAGTATTTTTTTATTTGTACCGCCCACATACACGCATTCGTTTTTAAAGCTGTTTTTTGGATTTACGTGACCTCAAAACATTTATTTCCGCTGAAACTCAACATGGAAATTTCGGAAATATACCTTCTCTACTTTCGATGCACGTACATAGTACTTGGTAGAGAAAGTAAAATGTCACTAATCGAAAAGCATAATGGCCTTACTTGCTATGTTACATAGTATACAACAAATATAACATTAACAATAATAAAATAAAAATGAAGTTCGTGATTATAAAATTTGTGAATAATTATTAAAAGGAATCCTCTGTGTCACCTGATACAAAACTGTGTGGTAATTTTCTTTTCAGCCTTTTAGGTGAAGTTTTGATTTACAGATATGGTTTCGACTAACGAGCAATCCTAGTTAAGGCTGATTTAAAATATTATATTTAATATGTAGCCATAAAGCTCTAATCGAAAATGTTCTCTAATTTACATTTTGGATACCTTATGACTAATCTTGAAGACAGCAATTGTATCTAAGGTTTATTAATGAGAGAAATATGAAATGGAAGCCTAATAAACAATAAATTTGTTTACATGAATCATTCTTCCCTGTAAATGTAAAAAAAAAATATATGTTTTACTGGTGAAATGGCACTATTGATTTGGTGTAAAATATATTTCTGGCATTGATGAGACAAGGAAGTAAATCAACGAATGCAGATCACTAACTTATGTTCCTTTGGATCACTGAAGTATTTAAAATAAAGCTTTATAAAGATTTGATAAAGAGTTACAAAGCACTAATTAAATGTTTAAAGCAGTGCATATGCAGGGAACTAACTGTGCAAGCCGGTAGATTCGCTGTCCAATTTCCAGCTATGACAACATTTTTCGTTTCTATTTCTATCTTTCACAACACGTCTTAGACACGGTTTGAGTGAAGGAACAAATTATCTTTTATTAAAAATTAATTTTAGCCGTTTCGATCTATAACCGAGATAATCCTGTAAGTATTAAATGTCCAATCTGCAGTTTACAGTGATCTTTGCTTTAACTGTGGGAACGTACGTTGAAAGCATTCCGCACAATAGAGGACTATTCTCCGGATTTTATGCATCCCGCAACGCATCGGCAAAGAAATAAACTGTCGTACACTCCAAAACAGATTCCAGGCTTTGTTACACGAACAGAGCCACATGTTTGCCAACGTTTCAAAAGCGTACACAGCTTTATAGTTGTTCAAGTTGGCAGAAAAGAATTTTGCAGTCATTCACGTCAGTTACACATGTGCACACGTAACCAACATCACATCCCCACACAAATCCTTCAGATTCATGGGGAACTGGATAAATGACAATTGGGAAGGGAAGAAATAAAGGAGAATATAGTGTGCCTACGTGGATTATAAAAAACAAAACACATGCGACAAAGAGTGTGGAAACAACTGAATATGAAGTGAAGTTATCTTGCCTCTCTCTCTTTGTGTTTATTTTTTTTTTTTTAGATATGTCTCTGCCTTGAAAATCCTTTCTAATCCGCGGAGTTCACGTCACAACGCGGCTCAGCACTCATTTGTTCCCACTCGGGCTATCAGTGCCATCTGCCGGCGCATCCATCACTCACACGCGCTCCCACATCTGCCCACAGGTTGGCTGACTTTGCTTGCGCCATTGTTAGCTTTCAATGATGCGTTTTCTTCACTGTAGCATGATTACATCATTCGGCTGTCTGATTCACAATAAATATTGCAGGACTATAGATTCCGCAGATTTGTGGTTGTGAAACTTGTCAGAGATTTAACAATAAATTCTCTTTCGGTAGACAGGGCAAAAAGAGCATAACAACGTGTCAGAGCACGCTATTAAATCCAGGACATCATTTACGCTTCTGGACATACTTATTTGACGTAAAACTTTGAAAATTTTAGAGATACAGTGTTTGTGAATCTAAAACCCCACGCTCACTTTCAACATACAGAAATTTCATTTTGTAGCGCAACGTCCTTTAATCTGATTAGTCATATCGGACGGTATCAAAACCTTGTTATTGAGGTCCATGGAACTTAAATTTACTCGACATTCGTCTTCTCAGAATAAAGGAAAATTACATCCGGGCAATTCACCCAAAGAGAGATTTGAACTCAGAACCTCTTGAATGTGAGGCAGAATCGCTACGAGTACTGCTTCGCAAGCTGTATTTTACCGAACTTCGCAAATAAATTTCATACCGGGTGGTGGTGGTGGTGGTGACCGAACATTTCTAAAAACATTTGAATTGAAAATATTACCTACCCTTATTTTATATTCACAGCACCGGAAATACATGCGCACGCGCACGCAGATAGATAGAAAAACAAACTTTTGAGGAATAGCTATTCCAGAATAAGCAGAGAAAGGCATGTAAATGCAATACATAAGATATTTACTTTGTACATATAAAGTACATACTAGCTAGAGGAAGGCATTGTATTCCACCCTAAAATTCGATTTTGATATTTCACCGAAAATATATGTTTTGAGATTCAATGAGTCCGAGAAGAGCATTTTAAGAAAAAAGTCCATGTGTGTATGTGTGTGGACAGCATAGCACAAACATAGAAAATACCGTTGAATTACAAAGTTGGTATTTATGTTTAGTATCTTCCAAGGATACGACACAAAGACTTTCAAGAAAATTTCCCACCACAAACTATCCTTTACGTGTAAACCTTATTGAAAATTTTGTTTTTCACAAAATTCGCTCTAACGATTATTATTACAATGTCTGCAATAAAATGCATATTATGAATTTCATCTTTATTCTAGATGAGTTTTGTATAATTTTGCAAAGCGGTAAACTGTAAGAGATAGGCAAAATCTTGCTGCACAAAAAAGTATAAATCTCGTTAAAACACATAATTTATGTCATATAGTTTTTCATGTAGAGTGGGCCGTTTTCGAGATATTGCTTTTTATTGTTTTCAACTTTGAACTACCTTAAATTTTCTCAAACTGGGACATGCTAAGCGAACCGAACCTCAATTGTCTTACGTAACGAATGACTTTTAAACAATTTGACGTCGCTTTGGCATAATGTATTCCCTTATTTCCCTTCTACTCACAATTAAGCAAGTAATAAGACCAATTCTACTAATTTTATCTCGATTAGCATGAAGTGAATAGAAGAATAATCTTTTGTACGCAAAGTTTATGTGAATGGGACACATCCGATTTTTATCTTCTTTCTTCTTCTATTTTTCTATCTTGCATTCTTAAATGTTGATAGATATCTACTTTGGCATTAGTGTTGAATGTTTGCTTTCTAGCGCATTGTTACGGCATAAATTGGATTCCTTGGGATTAACAAATATTTTTACTTTCTCTACTCACAGTATGTACATAGTGTATAGAGAAGGTATTGTATTGCAGCCAAAAATTCGATACCGATATTTCACCAGAAATACATTTTTGAGACCCCCTGAATGCAAAAAAAGAATTTTTAGAAAAATGTGCGAGTGTGTCTGTCTGTCTGTCTGTCTGTCTGTCTGTATGTATGTATGTATGTCTGTGTGTCTGTGTATCTGTGTGTCTGTGGGTAGCATAGCTCAAAACGAACGGACCGTTAAATACAAAACTTGGTATTTAAGTTTGGTATTTTCCATGGATGCGACATGAAGATTTTCAAGAAAATTCTCCCAACCCAACTACCCTTTACACGGAAAAAATTCTAAAATTTTGATTTTCTTTTGATTTTCTTTTGATTTTCGTTTGATTTTCTTTTTATTTTCTTTTGATTTTTCTAAAGATTTGATTAAACTCTCTTATATTTAAGATACTTGCATGACAGCTAAAATGTATATTTTCAATTTTCTGGGAATAGCCTCTGAAGACATGTTTATTCTGAATGAGTTTTGAGGAATTTTGCATTACTGGTAATTCGTAAGGGATAGACAGACAAAATATTAGAGCTCCTTGAAACACACAATTTATGTTGTATATATAATTTTCATGATGTTAACCGTTTTTTAGATTTCCTTGTTATTAATTTCAACTTTAAAATATTTGTATTTTTCTAATACGGGAATTTATCAACTCCTGGAAATGCAAGGAGACTGACTTCATCCACACGACAACCAGTTTTTAAAAGGTTTGACCATCGTTTTAACCTAATGTATTCCGTTATTTCCCTTCTACTTACAAGAAAGTATTTTTGCTAACGTTTATCTCGATTAGCATGAAGTAGATAGGAGTATAAGCTTTTTAACAAATATTTGTTAAAAAGATGTAGAGAAAATCATGCGAATGGAGAACATCAGATTTTTCCCCAACGAATTGCAGCCTGTGAGAGAAGTATGACTGACCGACGTGGTACCAGTTTAACGGGCATTCTGTGCGAGAGACGAGAAGTGGAAATTCACACCGAAACACCTCTTAGGTCTTCTCTCTTGCCATGCGAAGCGAAGACGACAAATCTCGAGGTCAGCCAAAGAAAGTCAATATACGTTCAGTAAACCCAGATTCTTATTACTGAAGATAGGGATTCTTAATTTGCCTAATGGACATAGAATCAGAAGTAATCCATTTCAAAAGTAGATGGAGGTCAGCATTGTTTTTCTTATTTTAAAGTTATAGTGGATGAGTAATTTCAATAAATGTTATATTCTTCTTCGTCCTGTTATTACTATTACTGAAGTTAAGGGTAACTTTCATCAAATTCAGAAAAAAAATATATGCAAATTTCAACAGTAGAAAATATAACTAGCCCAGAACTTGCAGAATACGCCTCTGTAAGGGAGCGTACCCATAGTTTGTTTTTGTAGCATAAGTTTTAAAGTAAAAACTGTCTAAACACCCGTTAAATTTAGCGAAAAGATTTCTAAATTAAATGCTGTTTATCTAAATTGTTATTAACAGCTTATTCAAAACTCTGGAAAGCAACTCGTAAAGGTTTAAAACTATTAGAGATATGTAACTTTATACTAAGAACCAGCATCTGGATGATTATTATTTATATTCGTTGTTCTATTAACGTCGGTATTTCCCTGTGGAATACATTGCTTATGATTTAACTCGTATACTGTTTTTGTCCTTGGGTTTCTATTTTCTTTAGTTTATTTATTGGAACACGCACTCTCTTGCATACTTCAGACCCTGGGGAGGACAAAGAATAACCGTTAGACAAAAATTCCACATCATCCATCCGGGAATCGAACCCGGGATCCCTAGCACAGCAGGTAGAGCGCTACTGACTGAGCTACAACGCCTGCCGGGATTGTTATTATCTAAATCATCTTCTATAAAATATAAAATAAACAGATCTCTGACATAATGATAGACCAAAAATCTGATACAGGAGTTATTGCTTACTAGGCAAAAAAACCGAATATCACTTACGTAGGTAGCTTAAAGCTTTTGCACCGTGGTCCTTGCATTGCTCAGGCGCATGCATCTCGAAAGGCTCTAGCCTAAGGCATTGTTTTCATTTTCTCCAGAATGTCTTTATATAATTTAATTATACATTTATTAATTATATAGTTATATAGCGAAACGATATGCATGATTTCCATACTTTATTCACAAAATTGAATGACGTGTTTCACTTTCTCTAGCCCGCATGTACAATGTACATAGAGGATAGAGAAGGTATTGTATTCTACCCAAAAATTAGATTTCGAGATTTCACCGGAAATAAATACTTTGAGGTCCCTTGAGTCCAAAAAGGCATTTTTAGAAAAGGTGGGAGAGTCTGTGTGTGTCTGTGGACAGCATAGTTCAAAACGAAAAGACCGATAAATAACAAACTTGATATTTAGATTTATTATCTTCCAAGGAATGCGACAGGAAGATTTGCTTGAAAATTTCCCCACCACAAACTACCCTTTACAGGGAAGGATTTTCAAAAATGTTGATTTTCTCAAAAGTGGCTCCAACGTATTTGATTAAGATTCCGTATACTAAAGACATTTATTTATATCTCAAATAAAATGTGTCTTGAATTTTCTGGGAATAGTCTCTAAAGAGTTCTTTATTCTGGATGAATTTTGTCGAATTTTACTTAACCGCCACTGTAAGAAATTGACAAAAACTTACTGCACAATATAGATCTAGTCAAACATAATTTATATCCATTGCGTTTTTGTTGTGAAGGTAACCGTTTCCGAGATATTCCTTGTTTTTGGTTTCAATTATAAAGTACTTCTTCTATTCTCAGACAGGAAGTGTTCGTTTTCCTTTTGTTCTACTCCTGACCAGGCAAAGAAGTGATTTGCAATGACAGTTGCATAACGACACTTTAAAATATTTGACTATCGCTTTAGCGTAGTGCATTTCTTTAGTTCCCTTCTACTTATAAGGAACTAAGTAATAGGAATATTCGGCTAATGTACATCTTGATTAGCATTATATAGAAAGAATAATAATCTTTTGCAAGAAGTTTGTTTGTAGAGCAGGTAGAGAAAGTCATGTGAGTGTAACAAATCAGATTTTTTGTAATAGAATGAATTTTAGTGTTCAAATGTGTGTGTTTTTCATTGAAATACTCTGAAGCGGAGTAAAATGAATAGCCACATAAAAAGCTTGATTAATGAACCTGGTATGCAAATATATTTTTTTTAATTTTAAGAGGAGTAAATGCTTTGAGTTAGTGTTCCAATAATGTTTATCACGAAATAGTGTCTGTTATCGATATGTGCAATAAAAATCTGATGTGTTCCTTTCACATGACTTTCTCTATGTCCTTTTATCAAATGATTGTTAAAAAGTTTAAGCTCCTATCAACTCCATTCCAATTGAGATAAATATTAGCAGAAATACTTTCTTGTAAGCAGAAAGGAAATAAGGGAACACATTAGGCTCAAATGATATTAAAAGTTGGTTGGCAAATTGATGAAATCCACCTATGAATCGCCTGGATTTCACAAATTCCCGTATGTGAAATTGTTTACGTGTTTTAAAACTAAACAAAATTATATGACATTAATTATGTGTTTTAACGGGATCTACATTTTTGTGTAGTATGTTTTTGTTATCTCTTACGCTTTACTAGTTATGCTAAATCCAGAAAAAATCATTCAGAATAAAGAGGTCTTCAGAGGCTATTCCCAGAATATTCAATATGTACGTTTTATTTGCCGTGTAAATGTTTTTAATATAGGGTATTTTAATCAAAATAGAGCCATTTTTGAGAAAATCAAAATTTTCGAAAATGTTTCCCTGTAAAGGGTAGTTTGGGGTGGGGGCACTTTCCTCAAAGTATACCAAGTTTGGTATTTTATCGAATTTTCGTTTTTCAACTATCGTGTCCACAGACACACGGACACACGGACCTTTTTCTATTTTTTTATATATAGGGGACCCTGTGAAAGCTCGGTACCAAATATTTTGTTGCAATATAATACCTTCTCTATATACTATATACATAGTACGTGCAGAGAAAGTATAAATGTGTAAATATTTAATAATTTTAAACTAATATAATATAAAATTGAACATCTGCACTTTGTCACTATCAAATGACTATGCATCATTTTGTAGAAACTACTAGTTTCAACAGTAAAAGGCAGACGCTTAATTTCAACCTTCCTTAATTTTAGCTTTACTGGGTTGTATGTTGGAGTTATAATTTATACGTTTGAACGGTAATATATATAAATATAATTGTATTTTTAAAGGGTTTCAACCAAAATAATACAATTTAATGTATAGCTAAAACCCAAAGGTTACAGATCCTGCATGTGTGCTTCAACAGAAGATGCCGATACCGAAAAGGACTTTGTAGCAATAACTCGTGACATTATTGGGGACCAAGGGCGCCATGGGGGTCATGCTAGAGCTCTTGGGGCTCACGTGGAACCAGCTTCAGGACGTTAATTGAGATAAAAATGTTTACCCCCGCGAAAGGATTGGCTCCATATATAGAATTGGAGTCATTTGGAGTCAGGCCGCAAACAGGGATTCAACAGTAAATTGCTTCGGATCGCAACTAGGGCGTGCTCGCTGTTGCCATTATAATATGGCAAAGGGCTACTGTGCAAACTGGAGCAGAACAAATGTACCTGGAAAAAAAAATCACTTTCTTTTTACCTTAATTAGGATTATCCTGAAACATACTACGCTGCACTCACCATTTAACTGCAGTTTTAATTACTTTACCTGCGTTCATTTTTTTCCTCTGCATGCATAAAGCTATTTTTAGACAACATGGCTTAAAACTAGAGCTTTATAGTGCACACGAACTAAATTTTTTTAAATTACTGCACTAGTGCGATAACGTTTTTTATACCTCTCCATTGTGACCAACTTTGGTTTCAGGTCCAACCACATGGCAATTACATTATTTGCAGATGTTTAATAATTCGACTTGGTTTGTTGGATTTTACTTTACATTGACTTTTTACATGACTAATTTCTCATACCGCTGGTAATACCTACCCAGAATACAAATCGGCATGCTAAAAGTGTATCGCAAGTCATGTAAAGTTAACCTATACTTTGTTGTTATTTTATCGAGATAAAATTAAAGAATGATTAAATTGCGGCAAACGTTAATCAGGATTAAAATAAAATAGAAGATCAAATTAAATAACAACCCCCACAAAAAGAAAAACATTAGAACTACTACCCAAAAATCTGATGTGTTCCATTCACATGACTTTCTCTATCTCTCTGCAACAAAGTATTATTAAAAAGCTAATGCTTCTATTTACTTCATGCTAATCGAGAATAAAATTAGCAAAAATAGTCCTATTACTTGCTTCCTTGTAAACAGAAGTTTACTACAGGCTAAACTAATAATCAAAAGCCGGTTGCTATGTGACTAATGTTTCTTTGTTTGTATTTACAGGAGTTGACATGTTCCTGTATGAGAAAAGTATGTCTTTCATAGCTGGAAACAAAAACAAGGAATATGTCAAAAACGATCAACTCCACGAAAAAATTTATATAACATAAATTGTGTGTTTTAATGTGCTCCACAGCTTTTTTGTTTTAAGTTGTTGCCCATCTCTTACGGTTTAGCAGTTATGCAAAATTCCGTTAAAATTCATCCAGAATAAAGTAGTCTTCAGCGGCTTTTCCCAGAAAATTTAAGACATACATTTTATTTGTCAGGTAAATATATTTAATATACGATATTTTAAACAAAATCGTTAGTCATTGAAAAGAAAATCAAAATTTTCGAAAAAAGTTCTATAGTAAAGGACAGTTGGGGGTGGGGGGGGTTTCTTGAAAATCTTCGTGTCGCATCCTTGGAAGACACCAAACTTAAATATCAAGTTTGGTATTCAACGGTCTTTTCGTTTTTGAGCTATGCTGTCCACAGACACACAGACACACACGCACGAACGCACACACATACACGCAACTTTTTCCAAAAATGCTTTTTTTGGATTTAGGGGAACCCAAAACATTTATTTCCGGTGAAACCTTGGTATCGAATTTTTGGGTGCAATACAATACCTTCTCTATACACTATGTAAGTAGTACGTGTAGAGAAAGTAAAAAATCTAGAAAGCAATATGAAATAATAATAGTGGTGGTGGTAGTGGTGGTTATTAAGTTTACAATAATGCTATATTTGCGTCATATAATCGCATGGGTCGGGTGACCGTTCATGTTGTCTATAAATACTTGAATTTAAAATATTACATATATATTTTATATATCTTTACAACATTGGAAATACACACACAGACACACACACATACGCACGCTCACACGCTACAGCAGCACCACCAAACAGTAAAAGAAAGAACTCTCTGATATAATACCCACACCCACACACACACACACACGCTGGCACTCCCCGCTACACTACGTATTCACACGTATCGATTGCTCAAACACCAAATAAGTCTAAAAAAAATACACAAATATTTTATCTCTTAGTGCATTTACTTCCATTAAGAATGTGCTTGGCTTGGCCAGTTTTAGCTGTCTAGAATCAAATCCCAGAATGCTGTCCTTCGTCTGTTTGAAGCTAATAAAAGAAAGAGGGGGGGGGGAAGGAATGCTAAAACTACTTCCGCCAATAATTTTTCCCAATAGAAAAAATAAAAATATGATGTGTTCCATTCACATGACTTTCTCTACATCCCTGTAAAAGATATTGCTAGAAACATTTTCTTCGATCTACTTTATGATAATCGAGATAAACCAGCAGAAATTGTCTTAATTGCTTCCTTGTTAGCAGAAGGAAAATATGGGAATACACCAGCATAAAACATACCAAATACGCTAAAAGATGGTTAACATGCGGTTGAAATCCGCTTCTATACAGAGTCAGAAGTTTACAGCTTTCCGCCTGAGAAAAGTTTAAGTATTTTGAAATAAATATCAAGGAATATCTCAGAAATGGTCAGTTCCACGAAAAAAACGTATATGACATAAATTGTGTGTTTTAACGCGATCTACATCTTTTGTAGAAAGTAGTTATTTGTCTATTTCTTACGGTTTACCAGTTACGCAAAATTTGGCAAAATTCATTCAGAACAAAGTGGTCTTTAGATGCTATTCCCAGAAAATGCAAGATACACATTTTATTTATTTTGATTTTTTTCCACGTAAAGGGTAGTTTGAGGGGGGGGGGATTAATCTCAAATATTAAATATTAAGTTTGGTACTGTAGCGCCTTTTCGTTTTTTATTTATTGTGTTCACAAGCACACCGACACACACACACGCACACACACACATATATACAGACATTTTCTCAAAAATGTTCTTTTTGGATACAGGGGACCCTAAAACGTTTATTTTTGTAAAATTTCGGTATCGAATTTTGGGTGGAATGCAATGCCTTGTCTATGCACTATGTACATAGCACCTACGTGTAGAGAAAGTACTGCATGTGTATACGGTATTCTAAGATTATTGAAACTGTGTTGGATGTAAATAAAGTTGCAGCTGTGAAGAGCTGAGTGTCGGGAAACTGTAATGATCGCGTGATAGAAGCGATTCTCCGGAGACTAAGGATGCTTGTCGATTTGCTGGCTGAGCTATCGGTAGCGAGATTGGCGCCGGAGACCACGGCAGTGAAAATCCTCTTTGGCCGCCGCAATCCGATTACCGTATATAAGCTTGCTCGCCTCTAATGGCTTGAATTCAATGGTTGCTCCGCTTCTGATGCGGGCCTGACCATGGTGCCTTGATTGAAACTTGTTCCGTCCCAAAGTTATCTGTCCGAACCCACCTACTACCAGAAACTTATCTTTCTGCGTCTGGATTAATGCAGCAGCGAACCGTCCGTGATCGGGGATAGAATAAAGCCCTGCATCCTATCATGGTCGTCATCGCAAACAATGTGCAGACACGGTCAGATTACTAGAGAAAATATTCTCATTCAACTAATACAAAACTATTTGCATGCAGTACTGTAACGAAATAGCATTAAACCCTGAGAAAGCCTAAATCCATTTATTTAAGAAAAGGGAATGTAAAAATATTTAGTCATAAATGTAGTACCATTTTTACTTTCTCTTTATGTACTACTATGTACATAGTGTATAGAGAAGGTATTCTATTGCACCCAAAAACTCGATACCGATATTTCACCGGAAATACATGTTTTGAGAATACAAAAAGAGCATTTTTGCAAAAATGCCCGTGTGTATGTCTTGTGTTTATCTCGCTTAGCATGATGTAGAAAGAAGAATAATCTTTTGTAAGAAGAAAGTGGAACAGGTAGAGAAAGTCATGTAAGTGTAACACATAAGATTTTCTTTTGCAAAAATAGCCGCAAAATTACTGATTTCTATTTTCCCATCCAATGTATCCCATTTTTGTTGCCAAATTTGATGTCTCTATATCTTTGTTTGATCATAATATAATATATATGCACATTTTAGTCAATTTCTCTGCACATTGGACATTTCATCATGTCTTATGCCTTACAAGTTTTTAACTCCTGTCGCCCAAGCAAATCCTTCTTTCCTTAGTTTATTGCATATCTCTATGTAATTCTCCCTCTCTCATATCATTTTTATCTTCAAGGGTATTTTCTTCATTGTACTGCTAAAAATATCTTATCCATCAATATCCTCTAGCCTTGATTCTACTACTTTCCAAAAGCCTCGCTATTCAAGGATGCACACGAAGATAATCCTTTCCCACCCCAAACAAGCTTTTACATGCACCTTTTTTATGAAAACATTGTTTTTCTCAAAAATGACTGAAACTATTTTGATTAAAGTTCTATATATTAAATATATTTATACGGCAAATAAAATGTTCCCTTTCACATAATACATTTTTGCATTCGATGAAACCAGTCCTTAAAGAAATGATGCCACTTTTCCTGTGGCACCACACATGTGTTTCATTGCTTCATCTGAAATCTAAAACCTGATTCCAGGCATTTAAACTTGAAGTTTAGGTAACAAAAAGAAATCACGTGCTTCTAGGTCGAGACTGTATGGTGGAGAATCCAAGGTGCTGAACTTTGGAACATTGAGGTGCTCAGTTGTCATTTTGCTGTATGTGACGATGCGCTGTCATGAAATAAAATTGTATTTTATACTGTGATTTTTCACAACATTTTCAAATATTTGTGGTAAACAGACACTTTGTAACCATGGGTAGTAACGATACTTATATCTTCTAATGCTAAATTAGTAATGTTGCCCTTTTCGAGAAAAAAAAACTGGTAACCATCTTCTTACCAACTTTGTTGCCTTAGGTTGTCCTCGAAAAATCAATTGAACCGATTAGCTTATTATTTTAAGGAGCATAACAATAAATAAAAGATTTATCACCAATAACTATACTCCAAACCACATTTGAAGAGCCTCCTTGGAATTTTCCTAGAGATTTTCTGCAACAACACGTTGTTCTTTTTCATCGGGATTCACAAAAAATGGATTTCATTGACAAAGTTTTCTCATGTATATTTTTAGTGCAATATGTTTTGGATTTGAATAATACTTATGGTCAATATTCCCAGAGTAAATTCATATGTACATTGATTTTCATCAAACATCACTCGAACAGTGGCAAATGTTACTTTTATTACTAATTCTTTATGTATTCGCTGTATCAATTATGAATTGGAGTCTTCGATGGGGCTTCTTTGACAAATGCATTTCTAAGCAGATTTTCCATTGTTTAGGTGTTAACCAAAACTGGTAAAAATGTCTTTAATGTTTTAAAATCGTAAACAAATTATCTATAGTCCGGAAATCTTGTGTATTTAAATTAATTTTTGGATCAACATATAATCTTCACAAATTGTAAATTAATAAACTGTTAGAGAAAAACCGCAAAGCTACATGGCAATCAAGTCGAAAAACATTACAAAGTAGCTGTAAGATATAAAATATCTCATTTTCTTTTAGAAACATTTGAAACATACTCATATTAACCTACTATGAACAAAGGATTAATGTGAGCTGCCAATTAATATAAGGAAATTTCTAGAAGAAACTGAAGGTTTGTAGTATTTTGGTATGTCACAGTGTAAAGCATTTTTTTTCTTTCTTTTCTTTTCCATGATCCGTGGATTCCAGTATCTTCGTTCAATATGGGCCTAAATTCCCTCACTACCCTCTTCGTTCACTTTGTCTCCATCTATTGACTCCAATCTTTACTACTAGGGTTCAAGGAATGCAAGTATTTTCTTATGTGGCTCCGAAATGCTACGAGTCTATGACTCATCCTCAATGGAGTGGGGCTAAGATTTCTGTTTCAAAGGAAGCTTTAATATTCTTCACCTTTTGTATGTAGACAGAGAAGTTCTCAACTTCTAAAGGTTATATTTACCGCGTGTCCGGCATCAAGTAAATGTCATGGAAGTATCGCAAATCACACGGACAGTTATATAGGATTTTCTACATCAAAAGTCTCTTCGGGCTATAACGAATGTAATGAACTTTTATATTAAAAGGTGTACTTTCTCTACTACATGTATTGCCTTTTACCTAAAATGTTGCATCTAGATATGCGCAGTCACCCTAAATGTGGCGACTCCAAACAATTGCGTCGCCATATGATACGAGTGACTCAACCACCTGTAACGGAGACGAGGGTTTTTCAGTTACGATACACTGGATACTTAGAGATGGGCACAGCCATCGGGGTATACGATTATTCTTCTAACCGTAAGAATCATATGGTGAAACCAGACTCCACGAGTGAGGTAACTCTGGGTGTAACATTACGTTACAAATAGATGATAATGTTGATCACAAATAATTTAGCTTTTGACCCGGGGAACGTGACGAGACATCGCCGGAGGTCTTGAAGTATTTCACAATGAAAATAAACGAAGTTCCTTTCGGAGATCTGAATGTTGTCTATTCTGGTAGCAGAAGTGGGGGAAAAGGCATAGTGGTACAAAACCCTGAGCTTAAATATGGTTTTCAAAACTGGCCTGAGAAATAGGTTCGCATTATTCTAATAAAACATAGCTGACTTGGAGTCATTCAACAAGTTCACACAAAACAGCTATGATATGGGATATTTGACCCCTGCCAGATCCGCAAAGTGGCAATGCTGTGTTATTTATGGACGCTCTTTAACTACTGTGGTTCTCAGCTTCCCATGCTAAATTGGGCGTGAAAGACCGCTTAATTTTGCTCAGAGGTCTCTCTATCAGGTTTGAGGTTCTTTTTCGTGCCGTAAATCTACGACACGGGGCCAACGGCTTTACTTCCCTTCCGAAGGAAGCCATGCTAAGGATATTTTTTACACCCGAAAAAATTCGTCATCCGCCGGGTTTGAGCCCGCGACCTTGGGTATATGAAGTTAGTATGGTAACCACTACACCACGGAGGGCGACGCCAGACCCGCCGAAATACCTGACTTAGTGAATGGAGAGTACTTACAGGAGCTGTTCCAAATAATGCAGGATATACATTTTATTTTCCTTTAAATATATTGAATACATACCATTAGATAATACATGCAAATTAAATAAAAAATGTTACATTTCGAAAATTATTTCATGTAAAGGTTAGTTTGAAATGCGGATTGACCAGAATACCTTCGTAGACACTGGAATTAAACATCAAGTTTGGTATTGTTGGAACCAGTTGAAAAATTCAGTGCCGCAGCCGAGCTTTGAACACGGTTTTCTTGTTCTTCGTGCGGGTGCTCTAACCATTGAGCTACTGTGACAATTTGCCGGAATACCGTTCAATCTTTCAACTAATTATATGTTTTTTAACCCGGTTCAACCAACACTGTTGGTTCAGAGAACTACTGAAACGGCGACTTACCTTCGTAAGTACTTAGTATCCGGATAATATTAACACGCTATCGCCAACTATCCAGGCTATTCTATTATAATGATAATACTCCTCTCTTATATATCAAATATTACACAGGATAGTGATTTTTACTTTCTCTACACATACTATGTACATAGTGTGTAGAAGAGGTATTGCATTCCACCCAAAATTTCGAACCCGATATTTCACCGAAAATATACGTTTTAGGGTCCCCTGTATACAAAATCAGCATTTTTGAAAACAACGTCCATTTGTGTCTGTGAACGCGATAACACAAAAACAAAAGTTGGTAAAATACGCACTTGGTATTTAAATTTAGTATCTTCCAGGCATGCGACACGAAGCTTTTGGAAAAAAAAAATCCCCGCACCCGAAACTACCCTTTACATAGAAAGAATGTCGAAAATTTTGATTTTTTCAAAAAATGGCTCTAATGATTTTGATTAAAATACCATATATTAAAGATATTTACATTACAAATAAAATATATATCTTGACTTTTCTGGGAATAGCCTCCAAAGACCTGTTTATTCTGGATGAATTTTGCTGAATTTTGCGTAACTGATAAACCGTAAGAGATAGACAAAAAGTTACTAGAAAGGTTTTGTAGATCTCACAAAAACACACATTTTATGTCATGTGTGTTTTTTTCGTGAAATTAGCCATTTCTGAGATATTTCCAATTATTTGTTTCAGATTTAAAATATTTCAACTTTCTTCACACTTTTCTACTGACCATGCATAGAAACGGATTTCAACTACACGGCAACCAGCTTTTAACGAGTTTTTTGAGCTAAGCTGTCCAAAAACACCACATGTGACTTTTTCTAACTTTTTTGTGTTTATTTCCGGTGAAATATTTGCGTAGAATTCTTGGATGGAATACAATATATTCTCTACCTACTATGTATTTTATACATGCGTTCTAGAGAAATTGAAAGTACAATAAAGGAATTATTAAAACCAGAAAAGAAGAAAAATCGTAGTTTCAAGCTTCCATAAACACTTTAAACCACTGTGTGTTATATCGGTATGTTAGGTGCACACGTTTCACGCTCTTGACATGAACCAAACTACTTGCAAAGCGCTAACAGAAAACGTTTCTGTTACACACAAGATTTTTCTTTACTCACCGCATTCTTGAGTAACTGTAAACCCCCAACGTAAGAGCATAACTTGCCGCAATTTGAGTTCCATTACAGCGAAACTTTGTGAGAGCTCTCAAATCGATTGCGCCATGTGGCGAAGCCTCCCAAATGATGAATACTTGAGAGCTCATATCGCATTTCATCGGTCTCGCCACAAAGTTACATCTCTTGCAGTATTTGCTCAAACAAAGGTCCACACTCCACGCGTAATGGGAAAGAATGTGCGACAGAGAAGGAAAAGGCGGGGAGCAGAAGAAAGTAAATAGAAAGAGGTCAGAATGGGGATGATGAGTCAATTTGTACAGAGTAAATTAGATAATGAATATAAAACCCTTTAGGTTGGCAGAAACCGCGTTCTGCTCGACTATTATACCACCATCAGTTTTTTTCTCTTTTAACTGCTAATAGGGGACGCTTCGCCAGATGGCTCTGCATACAGAAAATGATTTCATATTACATAATAATGTAAAAGAGTCACGCAATATGTCCCGGCGTGCCAAACGAAATAAAGCATTGCTTTTTTAATAGCAAAGTTAAAATAGTGTCGGATTTATTCAAATCATACCTAGAAATCTACAACAGTAAAGCATAACTCTACTGCAAATGATAACAAGTACCGCTTTAATTTCTGAAATATTTTGTAAATGTATAAGTCAACTGAATATCCCCGGTTTTGGACCAAATTTGTGATTTTTTGTTTTTATTATTAAGATATATTTGTTTCTTTATCTATTTAGAACTGGTACTCCGCACCCTTTTTAGATATCTCAGTGAACACTTAAAGATTAAAATGCATGGCAGTAAATAATAAAAACATATCGTCTTTTTAAGTTAAAAAAATTGCAAATACAAAAAATTCTTTAAACGGTTCTTTCATTATATAGCAAAATCCGACCCAACTTTATTTTTATGGTATTAATAACATATATTCCAAATATTATACATGAAACATCTAAGATGCATTTTATATAAAAATAATACTAAGTTCCTAATTTAAAAATCTGATGAGTGCATTAACATTATTTTCTCCTTATGTACAAACAAATTATTGTTACACAAGACTATTTTATGTACATCATGCTCATCGAGATAAATATTAGCAGAAATGGTGTTATTACATGGTTTCTTGTAGAAGGGCAATAAGGGTCTACACTACCCTAAAACCATAATCATATCTTTTAAAAGATGGTCGCCATGTGAACAATTGAAGTTCGGGTCGCTTTGAAAGGCCAGCAGTAAAACAAAAGAGAGTTGAACGAAAGGAGACTTTCCATTTGGGTAAAGTTACATAGTTTAAAATTAAACCAATTCAAGGAATATCTCTACATAAGCATGTATACAATATAAATTATGTGTTGACGAGATCTACATTTTAGTGTAGTAAGTTTCTGTCTACCTCCTACGCTTTATCAGCAATGCAAAATTCAGCAAAAGGTATACAGGCTTTCAGATGCTATTCCCAGAAAGTTCAAGATGAACACTTTACTTGTGATGTAAACTCTTTAATATACTGTATTATAATTACAATCCGTAGTCATTTTTGAGAAATACAAAATTTCCAAAAAAATATTTCTTGTAAACAGTAGTTTGGGGGCGGGAAATTTTCTTTAAAATCTTCGTGTCCTTCCTTGGGAGATATAAACTTAACACACCTTTGGTCTTTTTATTTTTGAGCTAAGATATCCACAGACACACTCACACACACTGAACTTTTTCTATTTTTTATTCAGGTTATCTCAAAGCATGTATTTCCTGTGTAACTTCGTTATACAATTTTTGAGTGGAATACAATACCTTCTCTGTACACCATGTACATTGTCATGTAGAGAATCTAAACTTTAATAATGCAAAAGCTATGTGGAATAGATGGTTGATATTTTGTGTAGACTCCACCTTAAGCAAGAGCAATAAATATACAACATTTGAAACCTCTATTTTAAAAATATTGACTTTGGGAATTTCTCTTGTTAGTCGCCTTAATTGCATGGATATAGTGGACGCACGAGCATGCAGTAAAACTTAAGGTGTAAGGGTAAATACCGTCCCCGTAGTGCAGTGGTAGCACCCAATGAGGCATGGGAATTTTTTACGACCAGGATTCTTCCCCGCTGCTTTTCAGGTTTAGCTGTTGTTCCCCTTCACCCCTATCTCGTGAAAAGCATTGACAAACCACCACGGTGTCATCCTGTCCAGTTGCCGTGGTGGTTTGTGGTGGTTTAATTCCTCCCTCATTATTAAAAGTGAAAAGAAATATTATAATTCATTTACTTAGGGAGCATCGCTATAAAAAAAGTTAGAGAAACAAGGTATGCAAGAATTCAGAGAAAAGTGTTGGCTAAGGAAATAAATATGCGTAATAACGCACATCAATAATGTAATAGATGGCCTAGGTAGTCGAGTGGTCAACGACTTCTTACCTGGAGGTCCCGGGTTCGATTCCCGGCTGGGGCGAGGAGTTTTTCTTTAACCAGAAGTATTCCCTATTCCCCATAGAGTCTGGAAGTATGAATGTCAGAGTGAATGTGCGTGTGTTTAGTAATATAAAGTTTATTAAACTAATGTTCTGAACCTACAGTTTCGCAAGTCAAAGCCCCTGATATGACCATTGATGTTAAAGGGGGTTATACAAATGAAACAATAATAAAAAAAAATAATACGCAAATGATGCGAATGAACAGAGCATGTGTGAAAATATCAATTAATCCTGCATCATGTAAAATATTGAAAGTATTAGTCATTTTTCATGACAGATACCAGCATTAAATTAAAATATATTGATGTTAATTTGTAAAGAGAAATAATATAGAGAGTGAGACAGACTTGGCATGATTTACGGGATAAGCCAGGCGCGTTATGGGAATGAACCACTGAAAATGCTATTCAGATTTTAACTCCATATGCATAGATATTACTGGTTATGAGTTTCAGTTCAAAATCTGAAATAATTTTGGAGTTATTAATCATAGTATGTATATATATATATATATATATAGTCATGTGCAAAATGTTCTACACGATGCAATTTTGAAAATATTTTTTTTAAATTAATTATGTAATTTATATCATAATAGACTACAAAATTGTCATACAATTTGTGTACTGTTTTTAGTTTAAGAGAAAAAATATTTTATTTTTGTAATTGCAAATTTCTACTTTTCAACAGAATTTATTTTGTTCAACAATTCATAATATGGAAACTATTTATAGTACAGAAAAGTACATGACATTTTTGTTTATTTGGTAGTTCCAGAAGAAGCTTGCAAATTTCAAAGTGTTTGAATTGAAACTGCGTCATGTGGAGTATTTCCAGTGAGCAGAAATGGTGAAAAACAAAATACCAAAAATCAAGTTCTAAATTTAAAATAATTTATTTTGTGGTTTAATATCATCATTTTACATATATGTTTGACCCTCCTGCTGTACCTTCCTCCTGGAAGCTTTAGCTGGTTTCTTTGTAGAAACTGAAGAATTATGCAAACACCTCACATCCCTCCAATGTCTATAATTTATAGAGCACAAATTAGTGGCCAAAACAATGGAAATCATGTTATTATTTATTTAAATAGTAATATAAATTCGTACCTCCGAGACTGCAACTTGAGATCGGTGAGGAAGATTCTACGTTGTACGCTATGATACTAGTCTAACACTGTACCAAACCTTACTCAAAGTCATTTAAAAGTAAAATTAATTCGTGTAACGCATTTGTTTATACACATCTTAGCCTCGTTTTGATTAGTTCTTCCTCTTAAAAGAGTGTGATACTGTAACAAATAAGTACGCCAGTTTTTGCTATATGCATTTTATTCGTCACTAGAGCACTCAATAACATAACACTTTTGATACACAAAATAACTGAGTCATTGTCTTACTATTCGTTACTCACTAGATTGAGTTATAACTTACTCCACTTCACATTCCAACGCTTGTTGGCTCCTTTTATGGTTCGTAGCCGGACTCCGAAAGTTCAAATTATAGACATTACAGGAAATCACTGAAGCTAGAGATAAAGAAAGCCTGAGATGTTTCGCAGGGAAACAGACAAAGGTATTTGTTTGCCCGGCTGTTGTCTCCGTTCACTCTATTGTTAGAACAGGTCAAGCACCGATCCTTTCAGCGGCCGCTTGGCTCCTCATGCCGCCGTTACAATACAATGTGCCATTTCGTTAATTCTATATAAAGTATACCCTGGTGGCTCGGTGGCAAATTTGTATATCACTTAACTAAAATGTAATGAAAATATTTAATACTAAACAAAATAAAATAACTTTCGTTTTTGTTTTTATCGAAATTAAAGGATTTATTTTAAGTATTATAACTATTGTGTCATAGATATTAAAAATATTTAGTCTATAAATAATATTCGAGATAAACATATGTCTACAACAAGGAATATAATACTAATAAATACTATAACAAAAATAATTAAAATGAAACACACACACACACGTATATATAACTAAAGGTATGGGATTGGTAAGTCATAGAATTAGGATTACATACGGACGGAGTGAACAATCACTGGGCCTTAGCACCACACGTAGTCTCTTGGGGTACGATGTATGTGCTCCCTGGAAGCGACAAATGAAGAAAGAGACAGAAAGAGCAATCAAATTGGGATACTGACGCGCGAAGGCAAGGAATGGGTCTCTAACGGTTTTAGATTGAACACCAGCGACTTTGGGGGTCCCAACCCATGTGCCTCAAGCCTCGGGAGGGACCCGAAATGATCGAAGCTGGGTATCGATAGAGCGTGCTGCGGCAACGCAGTAATAATCTCCACAGTGGGAAAAATCACAATCCAGCCGCAACAGGCCGAACACCGTCCCTGGGCTTTCAACTGTGAAGCATATGAGAAGGAAGTAAGGGATACAGGGAATTGTGGATTTGCCTGACAACCCGGGCAACACCTGAAAGGAACCCATGGATTAGGGAATGAACCCAGAACACCCGAGTGTGAATCGTCAACGTTATCACGGTGCTATCTCGCCCAGCTATGTGATGCACAACTTGCCTTATGTTCCTACTGTTTCAATTATTTCCGTCCCTTACGACTTGCTGTTTCTTGACACATTTTGAGCTCTGCTGTTGAAGATTAATTTTGGTAAAGAAACCTCAAGTTTAAGCTCATTACTTCTGCTAAAAGCGTTATTTGCGAATCAGCAAAAACATGCATTTTAAAAATATCTCTGTGAAAGAGAAATTTATTACAATCTATTATAGTGATGTTCTCTCCACGGATTAGATGAATGAGACGAAATGGAAGGGGAGGGGTTGTTTGGGAATGTAGATTGGTTCTAGCGGCAGGGATGGATTAAAAATCCTCTTTACCAGCCGAAAAAAAAATATTACAAAAAGGGGAGGGGAAATATTTTCAGAGTAGAGAGAAGTTACACAGAGAAAGGGTTTCTTGCAAACACGTGCGCGCGCAGGGACATCCCCCACCCCGCTTTTCCTGAAGTACTTAACGGTATTCATTTCACTAAATACTTTTTCCAATGCGAGCTGTTTAAAATACTTCAAAACAAAACTGACACTCATTTATTTTACGATTTTAATGTTTTTTAAGGGATGGGTGTATTCCAAATATTACGGGATAGGAAAAGGTTTCCATTTATACCATAAAACAAAATTGCTACCTTGTGATAGAAGTATTTTTGCTGCAGGTATTAGTACAATAAAGCGCAGTTTCGCTTTTCACGTTCTCTCTTACCAACAGCGTAACGGCAGTGCAGATTCCTTTAATTTAATTTAATATATAAAACTTTATATAAAATTCCTATATGTGTTCTATTAATGTGCTTGGTACTAATATGAGTGAGTTTATTATCAGTGGCTTTTATTTTAACCGTCATTGCCTTCCACCGCCATGATTTTATCTACCTATTCTCTAAAATATATTCTTATAAAAGCTTATTCTTCTATCTACCCATGCTAATTGAGAGAAACATTGTCAGAAATTGTATTATTGCTTACTTCTGAAAAGAACTCAGAGATGACCGTAGGGTAAAGAGATACTCATTTTTTTTAGAACTGGATGCTATAATGACATTGAAATTCAATTTTCTTTTCACGCACAGGCGTAAAAAGAAAAGAAAGAAGGAAAATAAAAAAGCTGATAAAATTCATTGACATGACGTTCTAACAGATTATTGTTACCTTCATTCTAATGGAGATAAACACTAACAGAAATAGTTTTCGTGCGTCCTTTTGAAGTGAAATCAGAGAATACCCTGGGATAAAGAGATAGTCAAGTCTTTTTAGAACTAGCTGCTTTAATGGCATTGAAATTAAGTTCTCATTTCACGGCCAAGCTCAAAACAAAGAAAAAATTAACAAAGAACGAAAAAAAAAACCATTGTGGTCCATTCACGTGTCCTTCTCTACATATTTAACATTTTACTATTGTTAAAAAGCTTATTCTTCTGCTTCATCTTAAGCGAGATAAAAACTATCAGATTTTTTTTTTTTTTTTAGCTTAACATGCTTTAACCTGGTTGGTCATATCGGACGATGAATGAAATTGGTGAAATAATGCTCTAATGATCTCGGGGTCCATAGAGCTTAAAGTTCCTCGACATTCGTCTTCTCAGGATACGGGAAAACCCCGAAAAAAACCTTATCCGGGTAACTCACCCTAAGCGAGATTAGAACTCACCACCTGTTGAATGTGAGGCAGACACGCTAGCACTACACTACCCAGGCGGGCTAGAAATGGTCTTATTGCTTACTTTTGAAGGTAAATCAGAGAATATCCTACGGTAAAGAGATAGTCAAATCCTTCTAAAACTAGTTATCATAATGGCATTAAAATACCGTTCTCACTTCACGGCCAGGTGCAAAAAGAAAGGGGGGAAAAAGTATTAAGAAGGAAAAGAAACAAGCTGATGTGGTCCACTCACATGACTGTCTACATCTCTCTAACAAATTATTGTTGAAAAGACTATTCTTCTATCTGCTACATGCTAATCAAAATAAACGTTAACAAAATGGTCTTATTGGTTACTTTTGAAGGCAAAGCAGAGAATACCGATATCAAGTCTTTTTAGAACTGATTGATATATAATGACTTTGAAATTTGGTTTCCTTTTGACGGACAATCGAAAATAGAAAGAAAAAAAAACAAAGAAAAAAAATAGCCACTTCCCATTTATGAAAAATATAAGTACTAGAAAATATAAGGCAATAACAAGGAAGATTTTGGAAACGGTTAACTCCAGAAAAGTCTGTCTGAGATAAATTGTGTCCTTCAACGAACCAACATTCACTGAGTAGTGAGATGGTGTCTTGCATACTGTCAGTAAGACAGTAACTCGTTTCTTTTTGGATGCATTTTAGCCTGAAGTAGACTTAATATTGCAAGGCTGAATTCATTTTAAGAAATGCAATGCACATAGGTAGATCAGGTATTGCATTCCTACCAACAACCCGATACAGATATTTCACGGCAAATATACGTTTATGATCTCCTGCATCAGAGAAAATGAATTTTAATAAAAAGTCCGTGTGTTTCTGTAAATACGATAAATCAAGAAAGAAAAGTCGATAAAATACCAAACTTGGTATTTGAGTTTAGTATCTTCCAGGGATGCGACACGAAGATTTTGAGAAAAGTCCCCCCACCCCAAAACTAGCCATTACATGTAAAAAATTTCGAAAATATTTATTTACTCATAAATGGCTTTAACAAGTTTTAATTAAAATACCGTGTGTTAAAGACATTTACACGGCAAATAAAATGTATATCTTAGATTTTCTGAGAATAGCCTTTAAAGACTATTCTGGGTGAATTTTGCTGAATGTATTATATATACTGTAAACCAAAAGACCTAAGCTATACTTACTACAAAAAAAAAATGTAGATCTCCACAAAACACACAATTTATGTCACATACATTTTTTTCGTGGACTTCACCATTTCCGATATATTCCTTGTTGGTTTCAGTTTAAAAATACTTGAACTTTTCTCATACGGTAATTTGTCAACTTCTGGCAATGCAAAGAAACGAATTTCAACCACATGGCAACAGGCATTTAAAATATTTGATTATCACTTTCACCTTCTGCGTTCCTTTGTTTGCTTTCTACTTAAAATGAAGCAAGTAATAAAGACAATATCTGATAATATTCATCTCAATTATCTTGAAGTAAACAGAAGTGTAAGCTTTTTAACACTAACTTGTTACAGAGATGTAGAGAGAGTCATGTGAACAGAACGCATCAGATTTTCAGGAAAAGATCCGTGTGTGTGTCCGTGCATCCTTGCACAGGAAACACAATATGAAAAGTCGTTTAAATGCTAAATTCGATAGTTCATTTCAGTTTTTTTCAAGGATTCGAACGTGGAAAAGTTTTTAAATATTTGATTTTCTCAAAAATAACTCTAGCGATTTTGATTAAAGTACTGTATATTAAAGATATTTACATGGCAAATAAAATGTAAATCTGAAATTCTTGGAAAATAGCTTCTAATACCCTCTTTATTATGAAGTTTGCATAACAAACACGCAATTTATGTCATATACATTATTTTGTAGAGTTAACGATTTTCGAGATATTCCTTCTTATAGATTTCAATTTTAAATTACTTATACTTTTCTTAAAAAGGAAGTTGCAGTCCGTTTTTATTTTGTTTTAACCCTTTCCATTGTAAGAGAAACGAATTTCAATTAAAACGACAGTTCAAAAAAGAATTGCCTATAGCTTTAGCCTTGTATATTACCGTATTTTCCTTCTATTTACAAGAAACCAAGTAATAATACTATTTCTGGTATTCTTTATCTCGATTAGCATGAAGTATATAGAAGAATAGTCTTTTGTATCAATAATTTGTTTGTAGAACAGATAGAGAAAAGCATCTGTATAGAACCAATCAGATTTTTGTTATTGATTTCGGGCCCTTTGTAATTATCTGTACATATTATGGCATATTTCACTTTAAAATTTACTTTGGCAGGTGGATTATAAGTTATAACATCTCCCAATCCTATTACGACGCCGGTATACTCATTAAGCAAGCTGAATGCCCTGAGAGAATGCGGATCTCATTATACAGTAGGTGAACAGTTGAAGAGCCTTAGGACAGTGGCGACCTGTGATGCTACGTTTTCACGTTGTGGACTCGCTGATAGAGCGCGTCTCACACGCCCAGGGCGGCGGAGGGGGGGTCCTCGCTCATTAACATGGTGCGGCATTCCATAAAGGCGAAAGGAAAATGCAATGAAAACAAGGTAAAAAAGGGCTGGAGTGAAATTAGCAATACAGTCATCAGTATATGCCCTTTGTGCAGGGTGCCGTGCGTGGAATACATTACTATTCTTGTTAAGACATCAAAAGGAGCGGTGTATCCACGAAACGCAAGAAGAAGCTGTTAATTCAAAGGCTTATTGTATGCAATGGAATATATATTTGTCATATCATGCTAATTAGTCATCTATTCAAGCCTTGAAACGATTCAACGAGTACAAAATAAAAATATGACTGTAAAAGATAAATATCTATTGCCTGGTGCTTAGCTCACTTTAAAAATACATCAATGTATCGATTCATTGACAAGTGAATATAAAAACAAAAATCTGATGTGTTCCATTCACATGACTTTCTCTATATCACTGCAACAAATTATTCTATTTACTTCATCTAATGGAGCAAAAATTAGCAGAAATATTATCTTATTATTTGCTTCCTTGTTAGTAGAAGCGAAATAAGGGGGTACCATAGGTTAAAGTGATAGTCATAAGCTGGTTGCTCTGCGACTGAAGTTCTTTTGCTTGTATGGACACGAGTTCACAAAGTCCTGTATGAGAAAAGTATAAGTTTTTATAGCTGAAACCAAAAACAAGGAATAGCTAAAAAAAAAAAAAAAAAAAAAAAAAAAAAAAAAAAAAAAAAAAAACCAATCAACTCCACGAAAAAAATGTATATAACATAAATTGTGTGTTTTAAGGTGCTCTACATTTATTGTGTGGTAATTTTTGTCCATCTCTTACGGTTTAGCAGTTATGCAAACTTTCGTAAAATTAACCCAGTGTAAAATAGTCTTCAGAGGCTATTCCCGCTAAATTCAAAATATGCATTTTATTTGTCAGGTGAATATCTTTAATATACGATATTTTAATCAAAATTTTAGAGCCATTGTTTAAAGAATCAACATTTTTGAAAAAAGTTCCATGGAAAGGGTAGTTGGGAGTGGGGGAATTTTCTCAAAATCTTCGTGTCGCATCCTTGGAAGATACTAAACTTAAATACCAAGTTTGGTTTTTTACCGACTTTTCGTTTTTGAGTTATCATGTTCACGGACACACACGGACCTTTTTCTGAAAATACTTTTTTTGGATACAGGGGACCCTAAAACATATATTTCCGGTGAAATCTCGGTATCAAAATTGTTGGTGGACTGCAATACCTTCTCACTATGTACATAGCACGTACAGAGAAAGTAAAAATATGATGTGTTTCTCTGCACCTCTATTATATAAAGTGACCACATATGAGATTTGTGTTGGACAAAGCGGGTTCTTCAGTTTTCCCCACCAAGACATTCCACCGTAGCTCCATCTTCATTCCATGTCATCGC
Source organism: Hymenopus coronatus (assembly GCA_030762935.1). Lineage (NCBI taxonomy): Eukaryota > Metazoa > Arthropoda > Insecta > Mantodea > Hymenopodidae > Hymenopus > Hymenopus coronatus. The sequence goes on from CM060894.1 coordinate 79,274,925, forward strand.
CTACGATGCGACTAATATTAAAAGCGGGCGTTAAACACTACCGAAAAAAAACTCTGTAACAAATTGTTATTAAAAAGCTTATTCTTCTATCTACTTTATACTAATCGAAATAAACATGAGCAGTAATCATCTTGTTACTTGTTTCCTTCTAAGTAGAAGAGAATTAAGGGTATACACCATATTAAATCGATAGTCAAATCCTTTAAAAGGTGGTTGCTATGTGGTTGAAAATTGTTTCTATGCATGCCCTGGAGCTTACAAATTCCTGTACGAGAAATGTTTAAGAATTCCTATAACAAGGAATATCTCGCAAATGGCCAACTTCAAGAAAAACATGTATTCGACAAAAATTGTGTTTTTTAATGAGATCTGCTTTTTGTGTTGTTACTTTTTGTGTATCTCTTACGGTTCACCAGCACTATAAAAGTCTTCAAAAGGCTATTCCCAGAAAATCAAAATAATACGTTTAGATATCTTTAATACACGGTATTTTATTCAAAATTTTCGAAAAATTTTGGGGTGGGGGTCATTTTTATAAAAATAATCATGTTGCATCCTTTTAAATGTTTAGGTCGGTAATTTAAATACTAACTTTGGTATTTTACGGACTTTTTGTTTTTGAATTATCGTGTTCACATACACACGGACACACATGGAGATTTCATTAAAAAAATGGATACAGGGGACCCTAAAATGTGTATTTCTCCCGTTGAAGTCTCTCTCCACCTATGTACTACATAGAGAAAGTAAAAAGTAATATTGCATTTTGTGGGCTCGTTTCAGTGGCAGCTGCTATATAGGAGCACAAGATCACTGTTGACATAATGTGGGTTTATTGAATATGTTTAATTACTTACTTACTTATAATGTACATAGTAGGCAGAGAAGGTATAGTATTCCACTCAAAAAATTATAAAGTTGATCATAGGAAGTATATGTTTTGAGGTCACTGAGGACGAAAAAGTATTTAGAAAAGGTTCTTATGAGTGTGTCTGTGGACAGAATAGCCCAAAGGCCGTCAAAAACCAAACTTGGTATTTAAGTTTAGTATCTTCCAAGGATGCAACACGATTTTCAAAATATTCCCCGATTCAAGCTACCGTTTATACGGAAAAAAGAAAATGTTGTGTTTTTCAAAAATGGCTCTAAATATTTTAATATTTACACCACAAATAAAATGTGTATTTTCAATTTTCTGGGAATACCTTCTCAAGACCTTATTCTGGATGAGTTTTGCAGATCTTTTCAAAATGTTTAAACTATAATAGATAGACAAAAACTTAATACACAAAAATGTAGTCCTCGTTAAAGCAATAATTTATATCATATACTTTTTTCTTGTAGAGTTGACCGTCTTTGAAATATTCCTTGTCATTGGTTTCAGTTTTGAACTACATATGTTTTCTTAAACGGTACCATGCAAATCGAATCGAACCTCAATTGTTTCACATAACGACCAGCTTTCGAAGGATTTGTCTATGACTTTGTATAATGTATTCTCTTAAAATGAAGCAAGTAATAAGACCAATTCTGTTAATGTTTATCTTGATCAGAAAGATGTAGATAAAAGAATAATGTTTTATAAGAATAGTTTGTATTTAGAACAGCTAAAGAAAGTTATGTGAATGGAATGCATAAGACTTTTTTCTTTTAATTCTGTTAAATTTAACGTGTACAGCATTTAAATCTACCGCGTCGATGAAATATCGTATAATTGTCGGTAGCACAAATTTAGTTGCGCACGTTTTACATAAATTGCTTTTGCTCATGCTCGACTAGTATGACATAATTACCTTATGGGCCAAATATACGCGCGTGCACACTGGAAACCGTGCTCGAATGGCTAAGTAATTTACGCGTCCAGTCAGTACAACTTCAGATGAATGACACCAGAATGACACTGCAGTATAAATCAAGGTCACTAGATGGCCGCACTTCTTAAATACAGTACCGTGGCTGTAATAATGTGTTTATCGTGTCTTCCTTTAACTTTGGCTAATCAGTTTTTACTTTCTCTACACGTAATGGTATTGCACTTCACCCAAAAAATAGACACCGATATTTTCAAAAAAGCATTCTTAATATAATATCTATGTGTGGGTGTCCTTGTGTCGGTAAAATACCAAACTTGGTATTTAAGTATAGTATCTTCCAGGGATGCGACACGAAGATTTTAGGAACATTCCCCGCACCCCAAACCACCCTTCACATGGAAAAAATTCGAAAATTTTGATTTTCTCAAAAATGGCTCTAACGATTTTGATTAAAATACCATATATTAAGAATACTTATATATGAAATAAATATATATCTTGAATTTTCTGTGAATAGCCTCTGAAGTTTTTCTTTATTCTGAATGAATTGTTTTTTCTTGTGTGAAAAAACAATTAAACCAATACCCAATGACCATAATAGTTAGCTATACTATGAATCCTGGGGCTTAAAGTACTTACAACATTGTAAGTCGCCATTGGGGTTGTCATTTCAAAATATTTTGAGATCACCTTGTGGTTTACCGGGAAACATGCGAGTCAGTTCAGAAATTCAATGCTATGCCGGCATGTCGCTCCGTGGTTTAAATCCCGGCTATGGTATTGAATTTTTCAGTCTGATTCTACCTATCCAACTCTTTTCCTACACACGGCTTGTGTGAAAAAAAGAAACAATTAAACTCACAATAACTTTCAAAACATTAGAGCAAACTGGTTGAAATTTGCACTGTAACCTATTTGCATTATGTTACACATGTGGTATAAATTTCAAAAAGCTTATATTGTTAGTTTAGAGTTTCAAACTTTTAGTCATACATGTTCTTAAACAAGGGCGTACATAAATAGCAGTGACCAATGATAATTCCTATGACCTTTTTTTTTTTTTTTTTTTGCACGAATTAAACACTTGTTTGCAATGTGCCGAATTATGCAAGACAAATGCCTGTCTCAAAAGCAAGGAAACTAGGAAAAGTATTCTTGAGGATTTTCGTTAAGGATGAGACGTTAATACGAGATGGATGGAAGCCAAGCGTTTTCACATCAAGTGTTTATTTTTTGTTAATGGAAGGAAATTGATGCCATATTGAATTATTGATTATGTGGTAAACGAAAAATAAATTACTGAAAGTAATTAGCTTGTAATTGTTCTGTGAATATCAGAATATTTACTGTAATGTGTATTTTAAGTATAATTTCGTTTATGATCAGAACTATTTATTTAAAAAAATCAACAATGATAATTACATTGCTACGTGCACGAAAAAGGAAGTTGTTTTTTCTAGTATATCACATCCTCGAGCGTTGGATACCCACATTTAAATATTCACTAAGCGCAAAAAGCTTATTAAATAAATATTATACATACCAAAAGTAATTTACTTATAAATAAAAGGAAGTCTGTATTATATACTTCCTTAAAGAATGCTTAATAAGGAGTAACGTGTAGAATAAGCTTTGAGCCTATATAAGAGCTGAATAGATGCTCAACCTTTGTCATTCCTTATTTGTTAGTCCTCATGTCTTCACCATTGCTCGGCACAAGGGTAGCGTCATATGCATCTTTCTTTAAACACAGTTCCGTACTCTAGTCGGGACTCCGGCACTGTATACCCTACTTTTATTTACCTATTTTTACATTCTCTGCACGTACTATGTGCATAGTGTATAGAAAAGGTATTGTATTGGGTCCCCTTGAATCCAAAAAAAAGCATTTTTGGAAAGGAGTTCTGTGTATGTGTGTGTGTGTCTGTGTCTGTGGACAGCATAGCTCAAAAACGAAAATTCCGTTAAATAACAAACTTGGTATTTAAGTTTGGTATCTTCCAAGGATGCTACACGAAGATTTTCAAGAAAATTCCCCCACCCCCAACTACCCTTTACATGGAACGTTTTTCGAAACGTTTTTTCTCAAAAATGGTTCTAACGATTTTTATTAAAATATCGTATATTAAATATATTTACCTGACAAATAATATGTATATCTTGGATTTTCTGGGAATAGCCTCTGAAGACTACTTTATTCTGGATGAATTTTACGAAATTTTGCATAACTGCTAAACCGTAAGAAACGGAAAAAAAATTACCATACAAAAAATGTAGAGCACATTAAAACACACAATTTATGTTATATAACATTTTTTCGAGGAGTTGATCGCTTGTTAGATATTCCTTGTTTTTGGTTTCAGGTTTAAAAAACTTGTACTCTTCTCATACAGAAAATTTTGAACTCCTGTCCATAGAAACAAAGGTACTTCAATCACCTAGTAATCAGCTTTTGACTTCACTTTAACCTATGATACTCCCATATTTCGCTTCTACTTACAAGGAAGCAAGTAATAAGACTATTTTTGCTAATTTGTTCTCGATTAGCATGAAGTAAATGGAAGAATAAGCTTATTAACAATAATTTTTACACAGAAGTAGAGAAAGTCATGTGAATGGAATGCATCAGATATTTTTTACTTCGTTTGCTATATGAATACTGAATTTCTGATTTCTTCTTTTACACACACATACACAAAACACCCATGCCCAAGGCAGGACTCGAACCCACGATTCCATGCGCTACGAAGCACCAAAGCGAGACGCCTTGGCGAACGCGGCCATGGGGACCGGCTGTGCATTTGGCGGGAATGCGTGCTGTGACCACGTTAGTGGAATGCAATCTTAATTTATCTGTGTCGTCATACAGTGTTAATTATTTTACCCAGTGATATTGAAGAATATATAAGAACATCTTACCAGTGAAACAAGTGTATCATTTACAAGTATTATATTACCTGTAATGCATTATCTCCCTCGCGGTCACGACACTGAGACGTAATAATACCTATTACAGTGAATTATACTAAAAAGAATCTCAATTAGTTCGCCGATGAAGCTAGGCTATTGAATGTATTTGTAATAAGGATAGGTTTTCAGTTTCTTAAGGCAAGGCAGGCAGAGATAGATTTTTCTGACAACATGCATTCTTATAACAAAAGAATCGTTGGCTCAGAGAGGTAGTTGTAAATAAACTCCAAGAGCATCTCGCGGTGTAACCGTTAGAGAGGAACAGCGCGCAGTTATCAAATTTTTGAACAAGGAGCGAGTAAATGGACCGGAAATCCATAGGAGACTTCGCTCTCAATATGGAGATTCCATTCTATCAATATCAACCCTATCTGAAGAGCATCTAGCGCTTCAAAGAAGAGATTCAGAATGTAGGGTATATGGCGATGTCTCCAATAGCAGCGAGCGTGGATGCTGCTGATGATCTTATTCATGGATAATGTAATGTTTTCCACTTCGCGGTTATGTGTATTTTAGACAAAGATGGATATCCTGTGCTCAAAACGGAGTTCTAAGCAGATGAGAAAAACATTTTTATACGTTTCATTCACATAACTTTCTCTAGTCTTTATTGAGGCTATAACATGGGTGCACAAGCTATTTTTACGAAAAACTTATTTTCTCTTCATTTTAATTGCTCGTCTCTCACTTAGATGGCCAGGGGCTTCGATCCCCAGGGACCGAATGTGGTATTTGAAGTGGACAAAACGGCATCCAGACGGATTTTCTCTCGGTTCTTCGGTTTCCCCGGCATTCTTCCAGTTACTTCTCCATAGTCATATTTCCCTTCATCCGTTTCATTGTCATTTCATACCAGGCTGATCACCCATCCTGGCTAGACTGCTCCAGAGCCTCTCCATCTTAACAGGCATCTGACCCCAGGCGCTGTTTTTAAGTGCTACATACGAAGAGGGTGCATAGTGATACAGGAAGAAAAGATACAAAGCGAATAAGAATAATCAAATGTTTTAATAACTGGACGCTATATGCTATCCTGAAAATTCCAGCCTCTTTCTATGCAGCTGTGAGAAATAGCTGAAAATCGACAGAACTTGAGAAACAATCTGATGTGTTACACTCACATGACTTACTCTGCATCACACTAACAAATTGTTTATAAGCTTATTCTTCTATTTCATGCTAATTGAATAAATATTAGCAGAGACTGCCTTATTGCATAGCTCCTAATAAGCAGAAGGGAAATGTTTTAAAACGTGGTTTCTGTGGGATTGAAATCCATTTCTTTGCCTGGTCAGGAGTTGACAAGTTCCTGTATGACGAAAGTATAAGTACTTTAAAACGGAAACCAATAACAAGGAATATCTCAAAAACGGTGAACTTCACGAAAAAAATGTATAGTATATGACATAAATTGTGTGTTTTAACCAGATCAACATTTTTATGTAGTAAGTTTTGTCTATATCTTACGGTTTACTAGTTATGCAAAATTCAGCGAAATTCATCCAGAATAAACAGGTCTCCAGCAGCTGTTCCTAGAAAATTCAAGATATACATTTTATTTGTGATGAACATTTTAATCAAAATAGTTAGCCATTTTATCGAAAATCAAATTTTTCTAAATTCTTTGCATATAAAGAAAATGAAAATCTTCGTGTCACACCTTGGAAGATACCAAACTTAAATACGAAGTTTGGTATTTAACGGTCTCTTCATTTTTGAGCTATGTTGTCCACAGTCACACACACGGATCTTTTTCTGATTTATTTTTGATTCAGGGGGTCCTAGAGCAAGTATTTTCTGTGAAACATCGGTATCGAAATTTTGGGTGGAATACAATACTTCAATTATACACTATGAACATAGTGCGTGTAGAGAAAGCAAAAAGACTTTTGCGAAGAGTTCAAACTCTGATAACCGACGTATCCACAGAGGTATTTATTAAGACCTGTCGTATTCCTTAAACACTTCTGCAATCCACTGTGGGTCGGGTGACCCCTGTTGGAGTAATATTGTTCACTGAGCTAACATGCCTTACTGGCATTCCTTTATATTCCACATAAATGAGAAGCGTCTCGATGTAATTTTATGTATACACAGCTATCATTTACAATATCTACCTGACGATATCCAATAAATGAATACCGTAAAGCAGTTTACAGATTAATACCGAAAACACTATCTTTGGTTGTAGATCTGGTGAAAAAATTCTGTTCATCACATGATAGCTGATGTAGTAATATTGGGAGACAATTGGTCAACTAATCCTCGTGAAGTCTACCAATTGATGGGAACTTTACAGTATCTATATCTACCTACAGCCAATCTCCGTCCCATTTTGTAAGATCTAGTGCGTAAACAAAGAGTTCATGATATGTTTATAAAGAAAATTACATCACATGGTACATGTCTATCACCCAGACCTGTAAGATATAGTCATACCGGGGGCTTTGCACTCGTCTGTAGGTTCTTTTACATTTGGATTAAATCATTTTATTTTCCTCAAACACGCACACATTCACTCTCACATACATATTTCCAGACTATGTGGGGGATGGGGAATAATTCTGGTTAAAGAAAAATCCCCGTTCCAGCCGGGAATCGAACCCGGGACCTCCGGGTAAGAAGTTAGCTCGCTGACCACTCGACCACGGAGGCAGTTTGTAACATATATTTTGCTTGCATTCTACGGACAGAAAATGAAACGTGCGTTCGGTATGAACCTAGTGGCAATTCTGAGAAAGGGCGGTAATTCATTTAATAACCAAAAGTCATATACAAACATCAAAAAGCTTTTAACCAGGGAAAACTTAAGTACTTAGCCGAAAATTGAGCTACAAACGGCAGCTAAGCATTATGTTAACTATGCTAATAGACCTCGCGCCATTAATGCTAATATGGGCTGCTCATATTTGTGGTGTTTATTAGTCCTTCCCGCTTTTACTTTCTCTGCGGCTTCTCTATTGAAGGTAAAAGAAGTGAGAGCTCTGTATTGCCATTTTACTGGAGATACAATTTGTAGCTGCCTCGAATTCGAAATAATCATTGTTAGAGAGCATAGCCAGCTTGAGAGGAGCTAACTCAAAAACAAAAGGTCGATTTTCTAAACTTCCTATTGACTACAGCATATTTAAAGTCTGGCGGAGATCTTCACGAAATTCACACTTTTGCAAACAGCCCCACGCATTGGAGTTGGTTCGTTTTAATTTTTCTTAGGCTATAAACAGATGCATATTGTTTCGGACCATTTTCTAAAGGTTTTCGTTCATAACATAGCTATAAAAGCATCGGTTTTATATGAATGGTGTATATAAGAGATATAATGAATTGACTCAGGCTCTGTACCATAACGGTTGAAAACTTCTACAATTTTGGGAAATTAGAGATGGGCACCTTTCTGTTTGATGAATTTACGCAGCTACTGTCCTATTCTGTGCAGGAATCCTTCTAGGTTACATGTCTTGTAAAAGGGCCTGTTGTCAATAAGAGCTTCTCTCTGCTTAACGTTAAGAGTTCTCGCGACCCGTATCTGTCCAATTCTGTATGAGACCGTTAGACTGCCAGAAATCTTACGGACGAATGCCAGGATTTTTGGAGTTATCTGAGCAACCAGACTCTGATAAGTCGGCCTTTACTTTCCTTAACAAAGCCTTAGTGCTGGTTCAGGTTCAATAAAAGTTTCTTAGTGACTGTTATAACAACTTCATCTGTTCTTTCATTGCCCCGAACCTCACATGTCCCGGGACCCATCTCAGTTGAATTGAATTCTAGGTAGTCACTGATTTTTTTTTTCGAGTGGAGTGGAAAAACCCAATCTACAGGCGACAGAGGGGATAACTCTGCCAAGTGTGGGGTCGCCATAAACTGGCAATACCCACTAAAAAACCACTCCACCGGAGAGAATTTGGGTGTACGAATGCAGCAGTACCGCTTGTTGCACCTGCGGATTCAAGGAGCGGGTGTTATGGCTGGCCAGAGGCCATAGCCAGGAGAGAGTGAGAGCCAGGATGCAAACATGACCGGAGCCCTGATTGCGCCCTTGGAAGATTTGTGGTGAGGAATAGATACATACTATATGTGTATATATATATATATATATATATATATATATATATATATATATATATCTGCAGCCCTGTAACAAAAAGGACATAGTCAGTATAATATTTGCTGCCCTTTCGGGTAAGTTCGTTGGTGTATTTCGTTGTGTCTGCAGCCCTGTAACATAAAGACGTATTCATTTAAGATATTTCATTTGGTATATATTCTTAGCTAGTTATATTTTTACTGAGAGGATCTCTCGGCGTTCTAAAACCAATTAAGAGGTCCTGGTTATTTACTCAGTACCTTTAATACGAATGAGACCTTGCAGGATTCTAAATACTTTTAGGTAACCGTGATCTTATTTATTATGTTGTTCTTCATGTTGTCTAAATAAAGAAATTCTGGGTATACAAAATATTAAGTTGTTTTCTACGTTTAGGGCCAGTAAGCTTTATTTTACGAAAAGTTTGCCTTTAAGTTAATAACATATTTAGAGATACGTTAGCCTTAACTATGTTTGGTGTAAAATAATAAAGAGTTAAGTAATCGTTATGTAACTGAAGATTGTGTTAGACAGTAACGAAAGTAGGTCAAAAATCTGATGTGTTCCACTCACATAACTTTCTCTAGCTGATCCGCAAACAAACTTTCCTTGCAAAAGATTCTTTTATCTACCTCATGCTAATCGAGATAAACGCTAACAGATATTGTCTTATTGCTGATTTGTAAGTAGAGGGGAAATATGAGAATACTCTAGGCTAAAGCGTGGGCATGTCTTAAAACAAACGGTCGATATGTTGCTTTGCACAGTCCCGTTTGAGAAAAGTCGTGTGATTTAAAACTGAAATCAATAACAAGGAATATCTAGACCGTATCGTCTAATGTTTCTCTCGAATAGCATGAAGTACAAAGAGAAAGCAGCTTTATGCAGAGGTGTAAAAAATGTTATGTTAATAGAACATATCAGATTTGTTTGGGATGTGAAGCGTTTCATACTCATTAAATTCTTAGAAATAGCAAAAACGATTACTGGATTTACTACAGTGTGGTGTTGGCTTGATTCGACAAGAATTTGAAGGAGACATGACTTTATTTGGTGAAGAGCAAAGCTCCCTTTCATCACAGTACGTATCCGAAGTTATTGCCACCAAAATGTATCAATTGCGTTATGAATTGCTGCTGTAAATTCTTTATTCATCCGACCTGGCACCCTACAATTTCCATTTGTTCTTAAATATAAATAAATGGCTTACGGGAACAAAATAGATCAAACGAGGAAGTCATTGTCGAGACAATTGCATATTTTGCATAGCTTTACAATTCCATTTTGGAGGGGTTAAAATGGCAGAAATGTTACGAAAATTTTATACCTCTAAAAGAAGATTGAGAAATAAATAATTTTGTTTCAAAAATGCAATTTACATTGAAAATTATGTTTAAAATATTTAAAATATTTAAGATGTTTTCATAATAAACGCAATGTATATCTTGAATTTTCTGAGAATAGTCCCTGAAGACCTCTTTAATCTAGATGACATTTGTATAACTTTTGTGTAACTGGAAAACCATAAGAAATACACCCAAACTTACTACACAAAACAGGTAGATCTCATTAAAAATAAACAATTCAAGCATTTTTGTGAAGATATCTTTCTTTTCGTCTCTCTTTTGTTTACTTCTAGCTAGCAAAGAGAACCGAAATTCAATTGTTTCTCTTAGCGACCGGCCTTTAAAAAATGAAACTATCCTTTAGCCTAGTGCATTCCCTTATATTCTTTATACTTACAAAAAAGCAAGTAATACGACAACTGCTAAAGTTTATCGCGATTAACATGATATGGATAAAAGAATAATCCTTTGTGGAACAGCTAGAGAAAGTTATATAAATGCAACACATAAGATTTGTTTTTATTACATTGTTCCATGAAACGGAAGAGGATATCCTGAGTTATGTTTAAAAACTTTTGTGTTTGAATAGTAAACTCTAGCAAATGAAAGTTGTAAACATTAAAGTAAACGTTAGAATCAAAATGCTCTTTTTCGGTGGTTTGTTACCTCCTTTTTAGAGATTTTATTCTTTTGTGTGTTTTCTAAACGAAAGAGGAGCATATTTAATTTCCGTAGAAAAGTTTATTCTGAAAGCACAAGTGGCAGGTTTAGATAACTATTTAACTAACTAAATAGAAAACAAGTGTTTACTACTTGTTGAAAGCAACGATCAAACTTTAATAGGATGTTTGCAGGCGGAGGTAGATACCCTGCGGAACCTATGCCACCGCTATGTATACCTCACTCTTCTTTTCTCCTACGAATATAATCCTTAAATTATATATTGATTAATTTAAATCAGTTACCATCATTAGTTCTCCACAAAACATGAATTATAATTATCATGTAGCCTACAAAAAGCACATGTGTTGCATTTATATTACATTTTTACTGCATATCAGTATTTATTACCTCTTGGCCACTTATAATGTACTTGGTACAGGATGCATTGTTAATTTAATTGTTTTTCCATACAAACCGTGTGTAAGACAGGAGCTGGATATGAAGAATCTAACTGAAAAATTCAATGCTATAGCTGGAATTTGTAACTCGCACTTCCCGGTCTCTTAGGCGGTTGCTGTACAACTGAGTTACCATGGCAACTTGCGAGTCAGTTGAGAAATTTAATGCCGTGCCAGCATGTGGTTCAAATCTTGGCTATGGCATTGAATTTTTCAGTCTGACTCTACCTATCCAAATCGTGTCCTACACACAGCTTGTGTGACAAAACAATTAAATGAACACTAATTGATCCAATAATTGACCAAACTATGCAGCCCGGGATTTAAAGTGCTTACGACATTGTAAATTGCCATTGGGGTATGTCATCTCAAAATAATTTGAGATCATCTTGTGGTTTACCGGAAAGCATTCGAGTTAGTTGAGAAATTTAAATCCGTACCGGTATGCTGCCATGGTAGCTCAGTAGTAGAGCAATCGGCTAGACACCAAGAGTTCCGAGGTTCAAATCCCGGCTATGGCATTGCATTTTTCGCTACTTATCCAAGTGTATTACATGTGTTTCAAAACTTTTATACCAAGATCGATACTGGGAATAAAATGTTTGAGGATCCATGAATAAAAAATCTGATTTTTTGTATCGCCATCCCTAAATATATATGTGGCAAATTCTAAATAACAGCTAGGTTACAACAATTAATATATTTCTTTTCTAGCTTAGCACAAGTCTAATGCCAGGAGACTCGCTTCACTTGCGAGACGTGCCAAGATTTCAATCGTTGTCAGGAATAGTAATACTAAAAGGGAGAACTGGTGCACATGAAAGCGACAACATTATAAGTTAAAACAATATAACAATTTATTAATCTTTCCAAGCAAGTTATGCTGATGGCCGTTGTTCATGTAGTTATCTACATCATGCCTGTGCTCGGTGCTAGAGACCTCCAATGATTCACTTTCCCCCACACTGATTTGACTAGTTGCCTCCATCGCGGCGCCCGCCTCATGTGTCTGGCTGGCGCTGGAAGAAGCTAAACTAGCCAATGAATGGAGGTTGGTCTGACGCGTAATATTTCAACCGACCTTTCAATTGAATACTAACTGAATATTAATGAACTTTTCCCAAACTGTCATTAACGAATTTCTCTAAACACAATGCTTATGCAAATAATAAATAGATTTACACTAACCCCCATATGCTAAAGTTGCACTGACATAGCTTTCTCTATCTATTCTGCTAAAAGCTAATCTTTAAATAGTATATTTGTGTACCTAACTACTTTACGTTAATCCCGACAAACATTGTATAAATGCTTTTATGATATATTTCCTTGTAAATCTGGAATACACTAGGCTAAAGCGATACTCAAATCTTTGCTTGACCAGGAGCAAGAAAAACGATTAAAGACAGCCCATTTGAGGAAAGTATAAAAATTTGAAAATACAGACCAATCATAAGGAATATCTCGGAAATGGTTAACTACAAAAAATATATCTAACTTAAATTCTGTATTTTAACGACAGCTACATCTTTCTCTAGTAACATTTTGTCTCTCTTGCAGCTTACTGGTTATAGTAAAGTCCTCCAGAATGTAGAGGGCTTCAGAGGCTACTCCCAGAAAATTCAAGATATCAATTTAATTCTAACCTAAATAATCTTAATATGATATTTTAGAGAAAAATAAGATAATTAGAGAAAATTGAAAACTTTGAACAAATCTTCCATGTAAAATTGTAGTTTTGGATGGCGGATTTTCTTGAAATTCTTCCTGTTGCATTGTTGGAAGATACTGATACTTGGATGCTTGGACATACCCAGTTTGGTATTCAACCGGTTTTTTGATTTTGAGTTAAGCTGTCCATAGATATACACACACACATACACGCACTACTTTTCCAAAACAGTTTTTTGAATGCAGGGGTTCTCAAAACATGTATATTTACATTGCATTTGCGGTGAGATTTTGGTAATGAAGTTTTGAGTGGAATGCAATACCTTCTCTGCCTGCTATTCAGTGCTAGAGAAAGTAAACAACCTTTTTACAAAAAGGTCCATGTGTGTGTTTAGGAAGAGCAAAATTCAAAACTGAAAACTTGGTTAAATATCAAACTTGATATTTAAATTAAGTATCTTCCAAAGATGAGACTAGAAGATGTTCTGTAAAATACTCCAATCCAATATTACTCTTTACATACAAAAATTTTTGGAGATTTTTCTTTCCTCAAAAATTAAGAATGATTTTGATTAAAACACTGTTGTTCTGAATATATGTTATAGGTATAATTGGAAAACCGTAAGAGGTAATCAAAGACCTATTTAGCCCTGTTAAGATTATTTTTAATAGTTTGTCTTCAAATTCTTGCACTTTTATCAATTTGGAAATTTATACTTTGTTTTTTCTCGCAGTCAATCAGAGAGAACAGAATATAAAACAATTCACAGCGATACACTCCTTAAAAATCTAACTATTGAACATAGTATTACACATTAACGCCGCGCTGAGGTAGAATGCTTAGACCACACTCCTCTCTACAAGGTGGCCAGGGTTCAATGCCAAGCGACCGCATGCGGGATTTGTGGTGGACAAAGCGGCGCAGGAACAGGTTTTCTCCGGATTCCCCGCCATACATTCCACCAGTGCTCCATCTTTATTTCATCTGTCATCAAGATCATTGCCTATGGTGCCAAAGTAGTAAAAGCGGGTGTTAAACAATATAAAAAAGTAATACATTTATATTATGATGTTTAAAATCTTACCAAGATAGATGTATTCACATTGGATAGAGTTAGACTGAAAATTGAATATCATAGCCGGGATTTGAACAACGGTTGCTCTACCACTGAGATACCGTAACAAAATGCCGGTATAGCGTTGAATTTCTCGACTGACCCGCATGTTTCCCGGTAAATCACATGGTGATCTGAAACTGTTTTGAGATTACAACCCCAATGGGACTTAAAATGCTGTAAGTACTTTAAGACCCAGGATTCATAGTATAGCCAAATATCATGGTCACTTGGTATTGATTTAATTGTGTCTTCACACGGGCACTGTATAGGACAGGAGTTGGATAGGCAGATTCAGGCTTAAAAATTCATTGCCATAGCCGGGATTTGAACCACGGATCTCCCGGTCTCTAACCAGTTGCTCTACCACTGAGTTACTATGGCATAGCATTGCTCGTATAAATTAACTTACTCTATCTGCTGTATCCTAAATTGGAAATTATAAATGTGAATCGAATGTTTATCTTTGTTAACAAGAGACACAGTAGTAAGTTTTATGGGAATAGTTTTAGAAGTAGAGAGTAGAGAAACTAACGTGAATTCGGCTCTTCAGAATACTCCGAGGACCATTTTTATACCTCATTAATATTGCTTCAGAATCCTTCCAGTATGAAAATGATGCAAAGCGCTAATGTATGCAGTTCTTTTGTTTTTAGTTGCTTGCCACGACCAGCTTTCGTGTAACACAGAAGTTAAAACGAGCACTTTGCTAAGTTGCTACATGAATTTGGAAAGGCAATGCGCGACACGCACCTGGTACACGATTCACATTCATTTATCTTGCAGGTGTCAAGCAGGTTGGCCATTGTTTGGTACAGACGTGCAACAAATCGAAAGCATTTCCATAGAAACCCGTGCCTGAGTGCTCTCATGTAACCGTTGAATACACCCCGAGAGTGTGCGTACGTGAATATATTTCAATATTCCCCCATCTCTTGTGTCGCAGAAACGTTTACTTACGAAAATTCCCAGGCCAACCTTTTCCTCTCGAATGACAGTGAAGAATAACCATGGGAAAGTAATAGGTGAACTACATTTTATAAACTGAACGGTGTATAAGAACTGTTCCAGCAACAACTTAATTCTTAAAGAGAGATAGTATTCTGAAATAAGAAAAAAAAATCCGATGTAGTATACTCGCATGACTTTCTCTAGCTGCTCTACAAACTTCTTGCAATAGATCATTCTGCTTTCTACACAATACTAATCGAGATAAACATAAGCAGAATGCTTTTATAATTAGTTCCTTATAAATAGAAGGAAACTAAAGGAATGCGCTAGATTAAAGTGATAGTCAAATGCTTTAAAAGTTGTCGTTATGCGATTGTCACTACAAATCCCTTCTTTGCTAGGCCAGGAGGAGAACAAAAGAAAAACAAACACTTCCTGTCTGAGAAAACTATAAGTACTTTACAATTGAAACCAATAACAAGGAATATCTCGGAAACGGTTAACGTCACAACAAAAACGGAAAGGATGTGTGTTTTGATGAGATTTACATTTTTTGTAAGTTTTTGTCTATCTCTTATGGTCTAATATTAAGCAAAATTAGACAAATTTCATCCAGAATAAAGAGGTCTTAAAGACTATTCCCAGAAAATTCAAGATATACATTTTATTTTAGGATATAAATAGCTTTAATCAAATCGTTACAGCCATTTTTAAAAAAATCAAAAATTTTGAAAATTTTTCCATGTAAAGGGTAGTTTATGGTGGGGGGGGGGGGTTTCTTAAAAATGTTCGTGTCGCATCCTTGGAAGATATAAAACTAAACACCAAGTTGGATATTAAACGGTCTTTTCGTTTTTGAACTATGCTGTCCACACACACACACATGGACCTTTTTCTTAAAATGCTTTTTTCGGACTCAGGGGACCCCAAAACATACATTTCTGGTGAAATCTGGACATCGAATTTTTGGGTGAAATACAATACCTTCTCTACTCCCTATGTACATTTAACATACGAGGCTAGAGAAAGTAAAAACACATATGATGTTTACATTCGCAATAGTCACACTAGTAAATCCGTTTATTATTTTCTCCACTACAAAATAATAGAACAGTTTAACATTATTGCTACTTTGGATGTGACGTAACCACCAAGAAAATAAATATATTGTGGTATTCTGGACGACATGGATTTACTGGTATTAAGAGTTTGGTTTCAAGTTAGACGTAGGTTCATTTTTTTTTTTTTTTTTTTACACACAAGCCGTGTGTAGGACACATTTTGGATAGGTAGAGTCAGACTGAAAAGGTTAATGCCGTAGCCCGGATTTGAACCACGGATCTCTATTCAGTTGCTCTATCTACCATGAGCTGTCATGATTCTTCAGACCGAGATGGGGGATGTACGACTCTTTTGGACTGTCGTGTCATGGAGTTACTTATATTATAAACAGTAACAGTGATGCTTTTCCATGCCTGTATATTTTAGGTTGCATGGATATTTAAATTATAGTTTTTTACTTTCCATACGTATACTATGCACATAGTAGGTACTGAAGGTATCGTAATTCTATCCAAAAATTCGTTGTTCATATTTCACCGGAAATGTACGTTCTGAGGTTTCCTGAATCCAAAAATAAATAAATAAATAAAAAATTTGAAGGTACGCTACCTAATGTGTGTGTATGAAAGAGATAGAGATAGATAGAGAGAGAGAGAGAGAGAGAGAGAGAGAGAGAGCACAGCATAGCTCAAAAACCAAAGTCAGTTAAATACAAAACTTAATATTTAAATTCAGTATTTTCCAAGGATGCGACACGAACATTTACAAGAAAATCTTTCCACCCCAAACTACCCTTTACATGGAAGACTTTTATGAAATTTTGATTTTCTCAAAGTGGCCACAGGAAATTTTATTAAAATACTAAGTGTAACATATTTTATGACAGATAAAACGTATATCTTGAGTTTTCTGGGAATAGCCTCTGAAATCTCTAGATTCTGGATGACTTTTGTGTAACTCGTAAACAATAAGAGATGAACAAGAACTTACTTCCTAAAATGTATATCTCGTTAAAATACACAATTTATGTCGGATACCTTTTTTGTAGAGGTAATAATTCCCGAATATCTTTTGTTATTGGTTTCAGTATTGACTTTAACTGTTCTCAAACGGAAAATCCTCATACATGTCACCTCTCTTTTGGTTTACTCCTGGCCAGAAAAGAGAACCGAATTTCAAGTGTGTCAAATAATGACCAGTTTTTCACTTTAGGAAAATAGTAGGGAAGCTAATTTAGATTAATATGCTTACTACAAGTTGATATACATGTTTTAATTGCTTATTCATGTGGAGCATCAACACATTATTGTTATAAAGCCTAAGCTTCTATCTACTTCATGCTAATCAAGATAAATATTAGCAGAAATGCTTTCTTGTAAGCAGAAAGGAAATAAGGAAATACACTAGACTAAAACTACATTAAAAGCTGTTTGCCGTGTGGATGAAATCTGTTTCTGTGCATTATCAGGAGTTCTCAAATCGCCACATGTGTAAGTTTTAAGTATTTTAAAACTCAAGCAAATAAGAAGAAATATCTCAAAAACAGCCAGCTCTACGAAAAAAAAGTTATATGACATAAATTTTGTGTTTTAACAAGATCTATATTTTTTTTTCGTAAGTTTTTGTCTATCTCTTACGGTTTACTAGTTATGCAAAATCAAGAAAATTTCATTCAGAATAAAGAGGGCTTCAGAAGATATTCCCAGAAGTTTCAAGATATACATGTTATTTGCCGTGTAAATATCGTTGATATACGGTATTTTAATCAAAATCGTTAGAGCCATTTTTGATAAAATCAAAATTTTCGAGAAATTTTGCATGTTACGGGTCGGGTGAGTTTCCTCAAAATCTTCATCTCTCATTCTTGGAAGATACTAAACTTGTATACGAAGTTTGGTATTTTACCGACTTCTCATGTTTGAGTTGTCGTGTTCACAGACTCACTGACACAGGGACACACATGGACCTTTTTCTAAAAGGCTTTTTTTATATACAGGGGACCGTAAAATGCATATTTCCAGTGAAATATCGGTATCAAATTTTTGTGTGGAATGCAATACCTTCTGTATACACTATGTACATAGTACGCGTAGAGAAAGTTAAATGAGTTTGTTGGCGGAACAGGGAGAGAAAGTCACGTGAGTTGGAAACATAAGATTTTTATGGTACAAATTTACTGTTCTTATAAAACAGGGCAACGTGATGCATTTTAAAAAAATGTTCACATTATATTAAATGAGTTCAGAGATTAAGTTATTTAATAAACCTTATTGTTGTAAAAATATTATTACTTTTCATAATTCCAACTCGCATGATTTTTCAAAATTTAGTAATTTACAGCTCTAAATTGGAGTATTAACTCGATGAGTATGTGACCATTTTCTTTAATGCACTTGTGTGGAGCATTTTGAGTGTGGAAAAGTTTTAGAGACAACCAGATTAAATTTTGAGCATATCTATTAATAAGCATGCGCTTGCCAATTTATAACTTAAATTTATTAGTAATTAAAGTGTGTAATGAGGTAAAAACTATATATTTTCTCAAAGTTCAGAACTTATTTCATTATAAAAATATATTTCTTTATTTTTTTTACAACTTTTGGTCAAATTTCATAGACGTATCACCTTGTCTGTCAGTTGTGGTTTAGGAATAATCATACTTTGAATTCTATCGAAGAGCATGAAAGATACGGTTCTTTTTTTTTTTTTTCTCATACATGAGTGGAACGCCAGCTGACACTCATCTATAAGGCTTGATTAATATCCCATTTTCACGTAAACACCGCACATTTCCTTGAATTATACAAACATTCCAAACCTCTCCATCAAACAGCCAGACAGCAGCCAGCATTTTCAATTTGTTAAGCTCCCCATCTATCACTTAGAGAGGCAGTGAAAAAAAAAAATCTCTAACAGAGAGGAAAGCTTTTAGTCTGATGACGACAACCCTCATGCTACCAAATCGATTACAATGGGAAAGAAAATCTTTGCTTTGATGCATATCCATAACCAATAGGATATATTGATATACAAGCACAGTCCTCAGCTGCTTTTGGAGCGCGCGGGTGTTGGAGTAAGGAAAGACATTTATTTCATGCTCTTGTCATCCACTCGACCAATGTTGGTTCTTATATTGGATAGAGCGGCGTAAACATTAACTAACTTTTACCACATCCATTATGAGCAGTTACACATCATGCTTATTTCCATTCTTCCTCTTCTGCTCCATCTCTACCTAAGGTATACATCCGTGAAATTTGGAACATCAGCAATTAGCATATGATATTTCTTTATTACCTATAATACCAAGATTTCACTGGAAATATACGTTTTGGGACCCCTGAATCCAAAACAATATATCCGCGTGTGTGTCTGTGGACAGCATAGCTCAAAAATAAAAAGTGCGTTAAATACCCAACTTAATATTTAAGTCCAGTATGTTTCAAGAGCACGACTCGAAGGTATTCAAGAATATCACCCATCCCAACTATCCTTTGATTTTCTCAAAAATGGTTCTGGCGATTTTAATTAAAATCTCTTATAGTTAAGATATTTACATGACAAAACGTATATCTTGAGTTTTTGGGAATAGCCTCTGAAGACCTCTTTATTCTGGATGGTTTTTCAGAATTTTGCATGACTGGTAAACCGTAAGAAATGGACAAAATCGTGCTGCACAAAAATGTAGATCTGTTTAAAACAAATAATGTATGTCATATAAAATTGTTCATAAAGATGGCCGTTTTCGAGATATTCTTTATTATTGGTTTCAGTTTTAAAATACTTAAACCTTTTCTCATAGGGAACTTGTCAACTCCTGGTCACGCAAAGAAATGGATTTCAATCTCATAGCAACCACATTTGAAAACTTTTGACAGTCGTTTAACTTGGTGAATTCCCTTACTTCCCTTCTACTTATAAGGGGCTAAGTAATAAGAGCATTTCTGCTTATTTTTATCTCGATTAGCATGAAGCATATAGAATAACAAGTTTACTAACAATAGTTTGTTACAGAAGTGTAGAGAAAGTCATGTGAATGGAACACGAGAGATTCTTTTCCCCTTAGCCCAACATACACGGTTATATATGTATAATGGGGCTTGTTCTACATCATGGTACTATTTTTTTTTTCTTTTTTCTTATTTTCTAACCTCTTTCCTCTTCCATCTTCTTATCATTCTTCTCTATTTTTCACTGACCTAGTTACCTATAAATTTCATATTACTCTCTTCTTTTGTGGAAAAAGTTCTCATGATTACTATATGCCCATTTTCGTTACCAAATTTGATCTCTTCAAATCTGTGTATAATTACAATATAGTATACAATGGAAATTTGTGTCAATTTCTCCGTATTTTCTTATATCTTCATCATATCTTGTGCCTTTCAAGAAGTGTTTAACCCCTGTTCTCCCCACGCAAATTCTTCTCTTCCTAGTTTATTTCATCTCTCTATGTACCTTTCCCATTCCCACACTATGTATATCTATATATCCTCAAGGATATTTTATCTCTGAGAGAAGATATTTTAACAGTATAACAAAGTCTTCTAGTCTTGACTCTACTACTTTCCTAAAAGCTCTGTTATATTTTACATTTAATCACGAACTTCCCATATCTATTTTCTTCACAAATCCTTGCATTTTACTAACCATGAACCTTCCCATTTACTTTTCTCCTAAATCAAAGCATTTTAATAATATCCTCTATCCTTTAAATTGGAAACTCTGTATAAATATGTACTTCATATTTCTGGTGATAATTTTGAACTTGGTGGAATGCCACCCCAGGTCTAACTGAGTTGCCCCATTTAGTGATGCTATTGGTAGGTCCAATACATATTTAATAACAATATATTAATTTTATCAACCTATCTGCAAGAATTATCTATCCCCGTACCTCTGCCCCATATATCAGTTAACAATTAGTAGGTCAGTTATTTTCTTTTCTGAAAGATTCTGTTACTGGTTGGTCATTTTGGACCTTGCATGACATTCGTGAAATGTTGCTCAAATGATCTTAGGGTCCACGGAGTTTAAAGTTACCTGACATTCGTCTTCTCAAGATAAGAGAAAACCACAAAGGAAACCTTATCCGGGTAACTCGTGCTAAGCTAGATTCGAACTCCCGAGCTTTTGAATAAGAGGCAGATACGCCACCCCCACACTACCCAGGCGGGCTCAGTTACATTGTTGAAATTTATACCAGTCGTTCCAAACAACAAGAGTAATATTTCTGTTATGTTTTGAAGAACTACCTTCCATGATATTTGAATAAACATTTTTATTCCTTAACTTCGTTGTTATAATAAAAATGCTCTTCACGATGCACTTTTAAAAATATTCACATCAAAAATTAAATATTATATCAAATGAGTTTACAAATAGATGCATCACATCAAAATTTTGTATTAACTCGTCAGTATTATTGAGTATGAAAAATGTTGAATAGAAAGTTTGTAGACTACCTATTAATGAATATGCCCCTGTCCATTTATAACTCCAGTTGATTGGGAGTTCAAAGGCGCTACCATTACAAAAATATTTGTTTAATCTTACACAGTTATTGGTCAAGTATTGTGGATGTATTGCCTATCTTAATGAATTATACACACAGCTCTTCCGCTGCCACATTTGCTACTCCCACATTTTGGCGACTTTGTTACAACACCTAGATTATGCTTCAATATATCTTCACTACTCGTGACCCATGTGAGCCAGACAGATGGTCTCAGTTGCGAGGTTGCCCTCCCTTACCGTCTATTTATCTATGCATTCATATTCACTGTGAAGCGGGCAGATTGCTTAGTTGCCCACTGGCCTTTCCATAGCAGTTGCGTGAGTAATTTGTTAATAAATCAAGTCGTAGATTCTCTCATGTATTTTTCTCAGTACACATTCATACACCCACACTCACTCACATACACACATTATATAGGCTGCAGCCGAATTCAGGTTATAAACTTTAAAAAAATAACAAATTTTGGAATAGGATCATCTATGTCTGTAACGATATAATTTTAAGTTATTTAATGATTTGAAAATTCGTGCAAAATGCAAATTATAAAGATTCAATACTGTTATACTTTGTTTGGAATTCCTAATATTTTTAGTATGACCACGGATAGTTAAATGAGTATAATTATGAAAGCAGACTTCTCGCCTTTTAGAAAAATCGAAAGAAATTATTTTTACTTCAATATTAAAGAATTTGGAGCAAAGTATTTCATTATCATATTGCGAAAGAATTCTTAATAACATTGAGCTGTATAATAAGTCTCCATCTGGGAAGTAAAAGCAAAATATCAGGTTGAAAACTGTACAGAATTGTTAAACATTCTTCATATAATATACCTTCTATCTGAAAACCCTTTTTCACCACTTTAACATGTTTCTAATTTTCCCAAAAGGGTATTCGTCCGAAATTAAATGTTTAGGATACAGGAACAGGCACTATAGTTCTTAATTTTGCCAATTTAAGCCGAGAACAATTCTCCCTCCTAGAAATGTTGAAATCCGAAACGTTTCTAATGCTCACCTAGACGACCTTCTGTCGAACAGACTACCGGTATCTCCTAGCTGGATTCTTCTCGTCCAAGGTTCTGGCGATAACTGATTTTCATTCTTGCTCGTTGCTTCCTCCGGGGCCATTACTCGCACGTACACTTTTCACGCATTTTCTCCCACTCTACTGACTGCCAAAAACTGCCGCTTATACATGGAGAAATACAAATGCGCTATTCCAGCGCCCATGTTCCTGTAACGTCCAAATGTGGCATTATTTATACTCTGAAATAGTACATTTTTTCCACAAGCTCAAAAATGGCAACTATTGCAGTAGTTTCAAGGTTATGAGCTTGCTTTTTCTAAATAAAAAAAGCATCAATGCACCACGCATAACTCTACCTTCACAAGGAAAATCACACGAATCAACAGTTATGCTGTAATCAGAGCAGTCATCAGAGTGCTGAGCACTTAATCTGGTCACCAAACCCCGTACAAGACGTTAAACGTTAAAAAAAAAAAAAAAAAAAAAAAGACTAATCTGGTACGTTTGGTGTGAAACTAATTTTAATTTAATTTCTTTCAAAATGCTATGGCAACCTGCAAGAGCAGCAACTCGAAGTTATTTATAGGTTAACTGTCTGGTTACTGACTTTGGCCTATGTAAAAGCCATAAACTCGGCGATCATATACATTCAACATAAAGGTGCTCACTTAATCTCTTAACTTTCTCTCTCACTCTCTCTGTAACATCTAAAAGTTTATCTGTTGAATTTTGTAACACACTGTAATATATCTAGGCACATTGCAGAAAAAAGTGAGGTTAAGGCCTATATTACGCTATCACGTATCTGTGTCACTTAATGTGATAAAACTTTTGTTCGCATAATGTGAACACATTTAAAGCTGTCGGGTATATAGCACTATGTAAAATAGTTGATCACATTTTTATACACTTTTGAAAAGAATGCCCAACAATTGACACCATGAACTGTAATAATGGTTCTCATCCTTCTGTTTAGAATACCTGTTGTGTCATTTTATTGGATATTTATAAATAATTTTACTATAATAGCGTTTTATTAAATTCACGTGTAGCAATTTCACATAGCCTAACCTAAAACTTAACCTCAAAAAGGTAGTTTCTTAAAGAACGTTAATACTGCATTTATGAATATTAATAATATACAACAGTCCAAATAGCACTTAAGGGTTGTAATAACATTCATTTCCTTTTTTTAAATATTGACTTCTCAATCCATTTAATTTATTCCTCACACCATTTGCTGTATATCCTTTATACTACTGTGTCAAGAAAGCTACGGAAAATTGCCAATAAAACACAAAAAATTAATTATTCATCCAAATTTTATTTTATTGACTTCAAAGTAGGCGCCTTCTGAAAGTATACATTTATGCCAACGAATAATCCAATCGTCAAAACATTTTTTGTAGGCACTTTTAGGAATCGATGTCAATTGTCGCCGTGAATTTCCCTTTATGTGTTCTGTCGACTGAAAACGGATGCCTCGAAGTGGTAGCTTGAGTTTTAGAAAGAGAAGGAAATCAGTAGGAGCCAGATCTGGTGAATACGGTGGTTGTTCGATGAAATTTGTGTAGTTCTTGGTCAGAAATACGTTCACAATAATAGCTTTGTGAGCTGGTGCGTTATCGTAGTGCAGAATCCATCAGTTGTCGTTCCACAAATCTGACCTTTTTCGCCGTATTTGTTCTCTCAAACGCCGCATAATGCTCAGATAATAGTCTATATTTACCATCTGACCTTCTGGCAATAACTCTGAGTGCACGACACCGCGATATTCTAAAAAAAAAAAAAAAAAACTGTCCACATGACCTTCAGTTTTGATCGAGTTTGACGTGCCCTTTTAGGTTTCGGTTCAGTTGGAAAGCGCCATTTGGAAGCTTGTTGACTGGTTTGAGTGCCAAACTCGTAAACCCACGTCTCATCACCAGTTACAATGCGTTTCATGAATGTGTCGTCGGAACTGGCTCGTTCTAGCATGTCTTCAGCAATCCTTACGCGATTGAGTTTCTGTAGAAAATTCAAGTCTTTGGAACTAATCGAGCTCCAACGCGTGTCATGCCCAATCATTTAAAATAGTACGAATCTATTTGTGTGACACAGAAAGTTCAGCTGCAATCTCTCTCAGACCTAAATGACGATTTTCAGTTCAGTTGAAGCCGTTGATGGCCGACCAGAGCGAGGCAAATCTTCCACCTCATCTCGATCACTATTGAATGCACTGTACCACTCATATGCACGTGTTTTTGATAAAGCGATTCACCGTAAGCCCTCTGTAACATTTTCGGCGAGTTGGCACACGAAATACCATTTGAAATGAAAAATGTGAGACAGATTCTTTGTTCAATATTTGTATCCATCGTAAAATCACAAATCACCTTTGAGATGAACTAACAAAATGGCGTGCTGTAAACAAACTAGATGACAGAAGACGATCAAACTCCGCGTAGGTATAGAGGAAAGTTAGCGACAACAATAATTTCGAATCCTCTTTTAAACAGAATTATTAAATGATCAATTCCCGGTACTTTCTTGACTGAATGTACACTTCTCTTTTAGCTTCTGCTAAGTTTAATGAGTTTGCAGTCCTTTTGTTTGTTATAATATTTATGTTTTAAATTATACAATATTTTGTGTGACTAATAATAGGAAATGAGCAGTTTGGTTTTAACCATTGACCAAGTGTAGTTCTCTGCCATGTTATTTTCTCATCACAGATGTGATCAGAGGTGTGATAGTGGATAAACTTTTATCACAGAAGTGTGTCACCGCTAGATGTGACCGAAGATGCTATATTACACTGTAAAAGATTTCAGCATATCTATGTGATCATATTTCTGTGACACAGAAATGTATTGGTGCAATATAGGTTTTATATATATTATAATAAATACAGTTCCGGAGTTTTATTGGGACTCCGACGCTATATTACTTTTTCTTTTCTCCTCTTTATTTCCTTTTTTCCATTTTCCCAACATTTCCTTTTGTTTTTCTACTAGATTACCGTTTTTGTTTTTTGCTTTCAATACACACATATATATCCAATTAAAAACACATAATATCCATGCCCAAGGCAGGACCTGAACCCACGATCCCCTGCGCCACGAAGTACCAAAAGCGAGGCACTTTAGCGAGCGCAGCCAAGGGAACTGGAAGCTTAGGATGTGTGTTAGTCACTGATGTGTGTTCTTTTCCATTGCAGCGGCTCTTGGCCAATATAATGGTTTCTGTCACGGGCCTGGTAAAGATGCGCTTCAGGCTAATATTCTGGACATTATACCAATTAAAGTTTTTTGTAGGATAGTAAGTATTTAATTGGAAACTCAGCCTCCCCCATTCTTCACTATTTTTCTCTGTGCGCATGAAACAATTATCTAATCATCTGGAAGATTTTGTTATTTCCTATGTTTATTTTACCTACACAGTACATATAAGGAACGTATTGTATTCCTTTAAAAATTCGTAAAGGAATTTCAGTGGAAATACATGTTTTAGGGTCCCCTGTATCCATACAAATCATTTTTAGAAAAAGGTCCAAGACTCCCTGTGTAATTCTGTTGAACACCGAGCTTGATATATAAATTCAGTATACTCCAAGGATACTATAGTTTTTAAGAACTCCAAACTACCGTAGACAGAATAATTCTCGAAAATATTGTTTTTTTCAAAAAGGGCTCTAACTATTTTGCCTATTACCGTATATTACAGATATTTATATAAAACAAAATATATTTCTTCAATTGTTTTAAAACTGAAAGCAATAACTAGGAATATTTCGAAAATGCTCAACTTCACGAAAAAATTTATGCATAAATTTCTTTGTACCTAGTAGGTTTTTTTTGCCTATCTCTTACAGTTCACTGGTTATGCAAAATTCAGAAAACTTCATCCAGAATGAAGGTCTTCAGAGCCTGTTCCCAGAAAATTCAAGATATACATTTTATTTTTGAATAGAATGTAAAATGTATTACGGTTTATAAATCACTTTATTTTTGTAGTCTTTTTTTCTTTTATTGTTGCACATCTTTTATAATCTGTTACAATTTGTTCTTATGGCTTAATCTTATATAACTATTATAACGTATGATAAAAATATGTTTTCTAATACTCACTTATAACATTTTTGTTGAAAACCTCTAAACGTATATTATTCTGTGTCACTTGGCAAACTCATTTATGAGTCAGACTAATAAATAAAATAATAAGTATAAGAGGTTGTAATCAAAATACAGCCATATTTGAGAAAACCAAACTGAACTTAAATATCAAGTTTGATATTTAATGCGTTTTGATTTTAATTCAGGGAATCCGGGAACATGTATTTCGGGTGAAATCTCTTAATCCTTTATTTAAAAATCTAAAAATTGAAAAATAAAAACAAATCGAAATTTTGGAGGGAATACAAGACCTTCTCTAGCCACTACGTACATTGTACTTGCCAATATTGATGGCATCCATGTGTACAAACATACAGCACAATACTACCTCACTACGTGTGGAGCCCCGCACCTCCCCACAGTTATCGTTCTGATATATTGAAACCACGAACAAGAGGGGAGAGGCTCTCCAGAAGACAGATTGACTGTAATCATACTAATGTGGATGGTGAAGTGGATTTCTATTCGCTCTTAACACTTCATCACTCTCAAAGAAAGCAATCATATCAGTTCAGAATTCTCTTGCACATTGCCTACATTCACACCTAAATACCGCACGCATCGATACAGAGGCTCTTCTTAAGATAAATTGCAGCATGAATCACTGGAAATTCTTCCCCAACGTTTTATACAACAGTGCATCAGTTCATTCCGCTTAGAGGTATAGGAATGTTTACTCACGATGGAAGGGCTCAGAGTGCTTTTTTCAATGGGTAAATGTTTTGGTAAAGAGAAGTAAAAGGCATAATTAAAACCTGAAATTTAATTATTCACATATTCAGATTTCGAAAAGAAAAAAATATATAAATATAACATTCTAAGGTGATATTTGACTGCAAATTATGAAAACTTAATATATATATTTAAGCAATAACGTTATATGAATTCTAAACTTTAAGAAAATATATCGGTTTTCTCGCTTGGTGCACATTAAATACCTATTAACTGAAGCTATAAGTGAATAGAAGCATGTTTATTACTTAGGCATTCCCAATTTTAAACCATACTTTCTGGCAATTTTTATTTGCTCTACACGTAATATGTACATAGTGTATAAAAAAGGTATTACATTCCATCTAAAAATTAGATACCGAGATTTCACCGCAAATAGACGTTTTAGGGTTCCCTAAAAAGCAGTTTTTAAAAAAGGTTCGTCTGTGTGTGTCCGTGTGTCTGTAAACACGATGACACAAAAAAAGTCGGTAAAAGACACAACTTGGTATACAAGTTTAGTATATTCCAAGGATACGACACGTTGATTTGGAAGAAAATCCCCTCACCACAAACTACTCTTTAAAAGAGAAAAATTTCAAAAAAATTTATTTTCTCAAAAGTGGCTCTAACGATTTTGATTAAAATGCCGTATATTAAAGATATTTATACGAAAAATAAAATGTATACCTTGAATTTTCTGGGAAAAACCTCTAAAGACATTGTTATTCTTGATGAACTATGCTGGATTTTGCATATCTAGTAAACCGTAAAAGATTAACAAAACTTACTACACAAAATATGTAAATCTCGTTGAAACACAATTTATGTCATATACAATTTTTCTTGGAGTTGACCATTTCTGAAATATTCCTTGTTATTGGTTTTAGTTTTAAAATCCTTAGTTTTCGCATAAGGGAATTTGGCAACTCCTGGCAATACAAAGAAACTGATTTCATCCACATGGCAACTAGCTTAAACGATTTGACTATCGTTTTAGCCTAGTACATTCCATGATGCCCCTTCTACTTAAAAAAAACAAAACATTTTGCTAATCTTTACCTTGATTAGCATGAAGTAGATAGAAAAATGAACTTTTTAACAATAATATGTTACAGAGATGTAGAGAAAGGCATATGAATGGAACACATCAGATTTTTTTCCAACATATTTCCATACCCTATCTTACACAGGATGCAATCAAACTTTCTGTACTGGCTCAAAAAAGTGCATTAAAGAAAATCTTCATATATTTTTTTTAAATAATGCTCCAATTTTAAAAAAACAAATTATTAAATTTTGAAAATTCAAGCGATTTAGACAGTGCGAAAAGTATTAATTTTTCTGCACGAATATGGGCTGATATAAAAATATAGTACGATAGATATATTTGTAAATATATTTACTAAAAAACATACATTTTATGTCCATATTTTTGAAAATGTGTTACGTGGTTCATTTTATTAGAACAACGGGTTTAACGATAGCAATTATTATTTAAATATTCATGGTAAGATGATTTATTTGTATAATATTATCTGATCCGATATCTTGCATGTTGTGGATTTTCCAAATTTTCAAAGATACATCACTGAAAGTGTCCCTCTACTTTGACAGATATTAGAATCATCATTTCGGTATATGTGGCACTATCTGCAGTACTTTGGACTGGATCCTGTTTTGGCAGCATTTAAACGTGCTAAAAATTGGACAAAACGTTATTCGTTACACAAAGTTTTCATAAATTGTCAATACAGCCATATGTCCTTATAACAAAATTTTGGGACTTTGAAGTTAATTTCCTGCACTGAAATTTCGCTCCATTAGTAATTTAATAGGTTTATCTTAAACGATCCAAATTCTCAAGTTGTCAGTCTAATAGATATAGTACACATAGTTACGTTCTCTGCTTAGCACGTTACATTCAAACATTTAAAACAAACATTTCACTGAAAATACGTTTTAGCGTCTCCTGTATAATTTGTTTAAGACCAAAAAAAAAAGTTTACTCGTGGGTAACGGATTAAATACAAAAATGAAAATCGATTAAATACAAAACCTGATATTTAAGTTTAGCCTTTCAAGGAAGCGACACGAAGACTTTCAGGAAATTCACTAACTCCAAACTACTCTTTACTTTGTAAATTTTTCAAAAATGTTATCCTCTCAAAGATGACTCTAAAGATTTTGATTAAAATACGGTATATTAAACATTTTACATTACATTACAAATAAAATGTTCAATTTAAATTTTCAAGCTAAATTTACTGGGTATATGCTCTTCATTCTGGTTGATTTTTACATAACTGGTAAATCGTAAGAAATAGAAATAAGCTTACTCCACAAAAATACAGATTTCGTTATAACACTCAATTTATGTCACATACACTTTTTTTATAGAGTTAACGGTTTCCGAGATTATGCCTTGTATTTGGTTCCAATTTTAAAATATGTTACACTTTTCTCAGACGGGAATTTTTCATTCCTTTTTCTTTTGTTTTACTCCTGACCATGCAAATAGAGCCGAATTTCAGTTTAAAAGACTTGACTATTGTTTTATCCTAGTGTATTCCCTTATTAACCTTCTGCTTACAAGGAAGCAATAATAAGACAATTTCTCCTAAAGTTTATCTTGAGTAGAGATAGAACAATACACCATACAGTCTGACCCTCCTGTCCAACTCCTGTCCAACAAACTGTTTCTGCGAGAAAACAATTGAAATTATGACAATTGTCCACAATAGTTAGCTATACTATGAATCCTGTTACTTAAAGTTCTTGCAACATTGTAAGTTGCCATTGGGTTGTCATCTCAAAATAATTTGAGATCACCTTGTGGTTTACCGGAAAACATGCAAGTCAGTTGAGAAATTCAATGACATACCGACATTTTGCCATGGTAGCTCAGTGGCTGCTCAACCGGCTAGAGACCGGGAGATCCGTGGTTCAAATTCCAGCTATGGCATTGAATTTTTCAGTCTGACACTACCTATCCAATACGCTTTTCAGGTTTCAGAACAGGTAGAAAAGTACATGTGAATGGAAAACTTTATATTTTTCATTTTATCTTATCTGATTTTTCTAGATATGGCTCGTAGGTGTTGCTTTCTGTACACAGGATCCAAAATTTTGATATGAGATCTCACCGGAAAAACAATATATTGAGTTCCTCTGAGTAAAATGTTAATCAATTTTTAAGAAAATCAAAATTTTAAAACATTTTTCATTGTAAAGGTTAGTGTGGGGCAGAGAATTTTCTTGAAAAGTTTCGTCTCGCATCGTTGGAAGAGGCTGAACTTAAACGCGAGGGGTTAACCGTCTCTTCGTTTTTAAGTTACGTTACGTTACGTTACTTAAACACACACACACAGACAGATGGCAGTTTTCTAAAATCTAATATGTTCCATTTACATGATTTTCTGTATTTAGTAAAATCAATCCAACCGGAACATTGTTGCTTTCTAACATGTTTAAAATATATTTAAATTCCAGCCGGTCAAATGCCTTTTCGAGGTCAAAAAACACACACATAAACGCAGGTTTGTTATACAGAGTTACTACAAAAGAAATAGACAACTTCAACTGCCTGTAAAACAAAAACTATTAGAGATAGCAACCTAATTATTTTGGAGTTATGTTGAGAAACTCTCAAAGTTTCGTTTGTAGCTATTGGTAACGCTGTAATGTTTTGTTTGTTGTTGCAGAAGCTGAAATGGCGGAAAATCCTGTGGAAAAGGCATATTGCGTGTTGGAATTTGCTAGAACGCAATCAGCAACTGTTGTCCAACGACATTTTAGAACACGTTACCACAAAAATGAAATGATGCGCACACAAAACCAGCATCGTCTTCATCATGTCGCAACATGTCGATGCAAAAGTCACGCCGTATGACCTTATCTTCTTCACTCAGAAACTGCAACATCTGTACTCTGTAAGGCATAATGTGCAGTCGCTTCCGCAAGATTTTCCATACAGTTTGCTGTGGAATTTGTAATTGCATGCTTGCCCTAGATGTTGATTTCTGTGGGCTTCTTATGTAGGCAGAACGAACACGTTCAACGTTTTCTTCCGAAACTCTTGGTCTGCCCGAGCTCTTCCCTTTGCACAAACATCCCGCTGTCTCGAATTTTCTATACCAGTCGTAGATTGACTGTCTAGTCGGTGGCGTTTTGTGGTAACGTGTTCTAAAATGTCGTTGGCAACAGTTGCTGATTGCGTTCTAGCAAATTCCAACACACAATATGCCTTTTCCACAGGATTTTCCGCCATTTCAGCTTCTGCAACAACAAACAAAATACTACAGCTTTACCAATAGTAACAAACGCAACTTTGAGAGTTTCTCAACATACATCCAAAATAATTAGGTTGCTATCTCTAATAGTTTTTGTTTTACAGACAGTTGAAGCTGTCTATTTCTTTTGTAGTAACCCTGTATTCAATAGACTTCTCTATAACCTATTTGATTGTAAAAATAGCGTCAGTACAGGATCTTTCTTGCCGAAATCCTTGCTATTTATCTTGGAGATTAATAAGCTCAATTAATTTTTGGTATATTAATTTAGTTTTAGTTTTCAATAGGTTTAAATGTATTGATCTGTAGTTCTCTGGTTTTTGTTTTATATCTTTTTTATTTTCTCTAGCCCCGTATGTACAATGTACTTAGGTATAGAGAAGTATTGTATTCCACCCAGAAATTTGATGTCGAGATTTCACCGGAAATACATATTTTAGGACCCCCTAAATAAAAAAAAAGCATTTTCAGTAACAGTTCCGTGTGTGTGTGTGTGTGTGTGTGTGTGTGTGTGTGTGTGTGTGTGTGTGTCTGTGGACAGCTCAAAACGAAAACACCGTTAAATACCAACTTGGTATTTATATTTGGATCTTTCAGGGATACCACACGAAGATTTTCAAGAAAATCCACCCACTCCTAACTACCCTTTATATGGGAAAATGTTCGGAAATGTTGTTTTACTTAAAAATGGTTCTAACGATTTTGATTGAAATAGCACATGTTAGTGTTTCTATCATAAATAAAAGTAGATCTTGAATTCTCTGGGAATAACTTCTAAAGACCTGTTTATTCTGGATGAATTTAGCGTAATTTGGCATAACCAGCAAACTGTAAAAAAAAAATTACGATTCAAAAAATGTAGATCGTGTTAAAATCCACATGTTATGTCATATGCATTTTTTTTTTTTTCGTAGAGCTTGCCGTTTTCGAGGTATTCCTTATTAGTTTCAATTGTGAAGTACTTATACTTTTCTCAGACGGAAGTGTCCGTTTTTCTTTTGTTCTACTCCTGGCCAAGCAAAGAAGCGATTTGCAATGACAATTGCATAACGACAGATTTTAAAACATTTGACTATCACTTTAGCCTAGTGCATTCCTTTAGTTCCATTCTACTTATAAGGAACTAAGTCATACAATTCTGCTAATGTTTATCTCGATTAGCATGGTGTTGAGGGAAGAATTATCTTTTGTAAGAAGTTTGTAGAGTAGCTAGAGAAAGTCATGCGAGTGTAAATATAAGATTTTTAAAAATTAGAATCACAATACTTGCTTACCATTCTTCTGGTATTTTACTGTTGTGGAATATTTGTCGTATTAATTTCGTTATTTCTGACATAAGTAGGTAATTTTTCTCCATATTGTATCATCTTATTTGTAATAAAACCATCTCCTGGATATATACTATTCTTTAATGTCGTTATATTAAAGTAACTTCTTCTTCTTCAGCAATATCCAATTTCAATCTAAGAATGGTACTATTTATGGTGTATATAGGTATATAATATTCATCTGTCAAATAATGGGCCCATGTTTTCTCTTCGATTTTATTTAAATGTATAAAATCTTTTAACTTCCACTCTTTTGGAAGTGTTATTAATTGCTGCAGATGTTCAACGGCAGCCCGGCCCACTTGTCTTGTGTAATACTAACATCATCATTTTATAGATTAAGTGCTGGGAAGGACATGCTGCAGGCTATTTCTTGTCGGTAAACCTACGCTAACGTAAAATGATAATGTATGTACGCTGGTATTTAGCGATCAGAGCACCTGTCGCCACGCTAAACAAACCCTCGCGTCTGTATTGGCGGCTGTCCTTTACTGATATAATTAAATAGGACACCTTTATAATGAGGTCACGTGACCGATGTTAATACCGTGTGTTAGAGATCAACAACAGGCGCTAAATTAAATAAGGGATGTCCATCACCATCCGGCTTCATGCACCGCTGGACAAAGCTGGGATTATTACAGTTTCAGCGTGTGCACAGACTAATAGCCATCAGGTTGTGCAATCGGCTGTACCTCTGCTGATCGACTCCTGGTCTGAGATCCCTGCAAAGGGCGTTGCAAGCCTACAGCGTCTTGGCACATGGAAAACCTCTGACCATTCCTTTCATTTCCTGCTGTTTTTATACTATCATTGTGCGCAAACGCAAGACTTTAAGGGGATTCGGAACGAGATAAATCTTGAAATTTTTAAAATTTACTTTTCCATTGATTCTTATTCTCTAGAGTGATGTATAACATGTAACTTTTCTCCTATTAGAGATAATTCCAGGAATGTTTCTGTATCCGAAAGAATGTTTTGTCCGCTTCGAAAAAGTAATAAGCTATCTGAAGTTTCTAAGTAATTAATATATTTTATACAGTTGCGTGGTCGTCAGTACCGGCGTGGGGAATTTTTCCCCGCTGGGAGACCTGGACCCGGGTGCAATCAGCCTCGTAAGGTCCCTGGAGAAGAAGCGGCTCCAGGTCATGATGACCGCATTAACCAGCCGGGGGCTTGAGGCGCTGACCCTCCAATACTGCACCCCATCCATGACGTCTGTAATGGACCGAGATGGGGACGCAGCGGCCGGGCGGTAGGCCAAGGTTCCCCGTGAGTTATTATACAGTTGTGTAATGTTATAAATGTACTGGATATATTCTCTTTATAGTGAATTGTGGTATCAACAATGACAAAAAGAAAGAGCATCTTTAAAAAGAAAAAAAAAATGTTGGTAAACCTAAGGCAAATGTAGCCACATGTTCCCATGAAGAGAGTAAGGTTAGGCCTAGTTCTTCGAAGAAGAAATTTTCAGTATCTCAGGAAGTGTATGAACAATATGAAAAAAAAAATAAAGTGAAGAATTTAAATATGAAATTTATATATAGCCATAATGCAGACTGCTCTTTCTAAATTCACTGTAAAAGACTGGGATGTGTTTTTTTTTTTTTGGGGGGGGGGTATAGTGGTACAACCTTATGGCCTTCACTGCCCTTTTTATGTTAATTAGTCTTCTTCTGCATTTCAAGGATTAGGCCTTTTCGACCTATTCCGTCCTCAATTCCATCTTTAACTGGCCTTCCTATGTTCCTCTTTCCTGTAGGTTTGTCTTGCAAGGCCATCTTTGGAATCCTTATTTCTTCCATTCTTACCAGATGATCCTTACATTTTTTATTACTTTCTCTACACGTACTATTCACGTAGTGTATAGACAAACTATTGCATTCCACCCAAAAGTGCGAAACCGATATTTCAATGGAAATACATGTTTTGGGTCCCCCTGAATCCAAAAAGAGCATTTTTAGAAAAAGCTGTGTGTGTGTGTGTGTGTGTGTGTGTGTGTGTGTGTGTGTGTGTGTGTGTGTATCTGTATATGCCTGTGGACAAATAGCTCAAAAACGAAAAGACCGTTGAATAGCAAACTTGGTATTTAAGTTTGGTATCTTCCAAGGATGCGACACGAAGTTTTTCAAGAAAATCCCCCACCCCAAACTGCCCTTTACATGGAACTTTTGATTTTCTCAAAAATGTCTCTAATGATTTCGATTAAAATATCGTATATTAAAGATATATACCTGACAAATAGAATGTACATCTTGAATTTCCTGGGAATAGCCTCTGAAGAGTACTTTATCCTGGATGAATTTTACGAAATTTTGCATAACTGCTAAGCCTAGGAGATGGACAAAAACTAACTACACAAAAAATGTAGAGCACGTTAAAACACACAATTTATGTTATACACATTTTTTCGTGGAGTTGTTCGTCTTTGAGGTATTCCTTGTTATTTGTTTAAGATTTGAAAGACTTGTCCAGGCCCTGCACAGAAATAGATTTCAACCACATGGTAACCAGCTTTTAAAAGATTTGACTATTGATTTAACCTAATGTATTCCCTTATTTCCCTACTACTTACAAGGAAGCAAATAATCAAGAAAATTTTCTGCTAACATTTATCTCGATTATCATAAAGTAGATAGAAGACTAAGCTTTTTAACAATAATTTGTTACAAATATATAGAGAAAGTAATGTGAAAGGAACACATCAGATGTTTGTTTATTTCTTCTTGTTTATCATTTACTGCAAAAATAGTCAATTCTTGTCTGATTACTTCATTAGGAATCCTAGCCAGTTTAGTATAACTTTTAACTATTTGAAAAATGTTCATTTCTGCAGCCTATACACGACTACAATCCTTTATCCTTATCAATCAGGATTCGCTGCCTTACACTAAAACAGGTATAGCCATCACCTTATAAAATTGTATTTTTGAATCTCTCAGCTGTTTTTATTTTCTCTGCACGTACTATATACATAGTTTATAGAGAAGGTATTGCATTCCACCCAAAAATTCGATACCGAGATTTCACCGGAAATATATGTTTTAGGATCCTGTTTTTCAGAAAAAGTTCCGTGTGTGTCCATGTGTTTGTGAACACGATAACTCAAATATGAAAAGTTGGAAAAATGCCAAACTTGGTATTTAAACTTTGGATTTTCCAGGGATGCGACACAAAGACTTTGAGAAAAATCCCCCCTACCCCAGACTACCCTTTACATGGATTTTTTTCTCGAAAAATTGAAGCTATACCTGACAAATAAAATGTATAGCTTCAATTTTCTGGGAATAGCCTCTGAAGCTTACTTTATTCTGGATGAAATTTACGGAATTTAGCATAACTGCAAAACCGTAAGAGATAGATAAAAACTTACCACACAAAAAATGTAGATAGCGATAAAACACAATCTATTTTATATTCAATGTTTTCGTGCAGTTGGTCGTTTTAGAGATATTCCTTGTTATTGGTTTCAGCTTTAAAAGACCTACTTTTCTCACACAGGCATTTGTCAACTCCTGTTATACAAAGAAAGGAACTTCAGTCACATAGCAACCAGCTTTTGACTATCACTTTAACCTATGCTAATCCCTTATTTCCTTTCTACTTACAAGGAGGCAAGTAATAAGACTAATTCTGCTAATTTTTTTCTCGATTAGAATGAAGTAAATAGAATTAGAAGCGTTTTAACAATAATTTGTTGCAGAGAGGTAGAGAAAGTCATGTGAATGTAGCACATCAGAGTTTTTTAATTTTCTGCTCTGATATCTCTATAACTAATGTTTATATCCTTATCCAAATCAAATGTGATATCGCTTTCTAAATAGTTGAAATGCTGAACTTCAACTAAGATCTGGTCCTCAAAAACTATTTTGCTTCTTACTGGGTATTTTCCATGGAATGTCACTGTCTTTCTTTAATTTATCGACATCTTGAAAGTATAATCTTTTCCCATTATGTTTAAAAGATGAATTGCTAGTTTTAATTTATTTTCAGAATTTGATATTAATACAAGATCGTCCGCATATAATAAATAGTGTACTCATAATATACTCATTCTTGGTTATGTGTATTCCTTTTGGTGATAGCGTCATCTATATAAGTATTACAAAGAGTGGCCGATAAAATGCAGGCTTGTCTTTACACCTTGGTTTATTAAAAGCTTTCCTCCTTTATAATTGGGGTCGTATAATGGAACTTGCATATCGTTAATCAGTGATAACACACAATTAATCTACATAGCACATGGTAGATAGGTGGTGCAGCTATTTCCACTCCACCCAAAACTTCGATACTAAGATTTCACCGGAAATAAATGTTTTAGGATCTTCTCTATCCAAAAAAAAAGAAGTTTTGCCTTCTCTAGCCCGTATGTACAATGTACATAATGGATAGAGAAGTTATTTTATTCCACCCAAAATTCGATACAAAAATTTCACTGGAAAAATATGTTTTGTGATCCCCTGATTCCGAAAAAGATATTTTAGAAAAAGGTCCGAGTGTGAGTGGTGTGTCAGCGTGTATTTTTCGTATGTCTGTCCGACATGTGCCTATGGAAGGCATAGCTAAAAACGAAGGGTCGGTTAAACTTGGTATTTAAGTATAGTATTTTCCATGGATGCGAGAATTGCCCATTCCCAACTACCCTTTACATGGAACACGTTTCGAAAAGTTTGTTTTCTTCAAAAATGCCTACAACCGTTTTGATTAAGATAGAATATATTAAGAATATTTCCATCAAAAATATTATATACATATTACATTTCCCTTAAAACCTCTTTATTGTGGATGAATTTTGCATAATTGGTAGACCATAAGAGAGAGGCAAAAACGTAGTGTACAAAAACATTGATTTCGTTAAAACACACCATTTATGTCCTATACAGATTATTGTAGAGTTGAAGGTTTCACAGATATTACTTATTTGTTTCAATTTTAAACTTCTTTACTTTTCTCAAAATGGGAAGCCACCTTTCGTTTCATCTCCATTCTTTTACGACGCAAATAAACCGAACTCCATTGTTTTACGTAGCTATCAATTTTTTAAAATATTTGACTATCGCTTTAACCTAGCGTATTCTCTTATTTATCTGCTGCTTAGACGGAAGCAAGTATTGCGAAAATTTCTGCTGATAAAAGAGTAATATGTTTTAAAATAGTTTGTAAGAAGAGGAAGCTAGAGAAGGTAATGCTGATGGAATACATAATATTTTATTTATTTTTTTTTATTTTATTTTTTTCTTCTCTCTTTTGGAGCCCTCATAACAGTTTTCCAAAAGATAAGGTTTTATTCGGAGTTTTTCCTTATTTGAGAAGACGAATTTCACCTAACTTTAAGTTGCATGGACTCCGAGATCATTTGAGCATTATTTCAACAATTTCATTCATCGTCCGATATCACCAACTAGGTTAAAGGACGTCAAGCTTATTGTTGTTATTATTATTATCATTATTATTACTGTTATTGTTTTCTAACTTTCCTCGTTCTTCTAAAAGAGTCTGTATTGTGACACTGGAAACTAATATATTAAGGGCTTTTGAACAAGCTCAAAATAACTTAATATTTGCAGGTAATATATGTAAAGTTACCGGAGACACCTTGGAATTATTTTATTATCATCATGATAATACTACTATTGATTTTATTGCACTTGTAATACACAGGAATACACTGCAGACGTAGAGGAGGAATATTACTACACAAGGAAACTTAAATTGAAATATCCCTGTTGTGACAATGGTACTTGTGGAGCCCGTTAATGATGTCGACTTGATTTTTGCGTGTCACCTCGAAATGAAACAGGAAAGAATAGCGTTAAGCGCACCGTGCTGTAACGTAAAGTGTTTTGGAAATTAGATTGTCAAGGAAAAGAATAGCGGCGTGACAGAATGAGATTGCTTTTCCCAGAAACTCTCCTTCCAGTCCTGTAATCTTAAGGCTTTTATTAGAAAATCGCACATGCAAACCTTGCATTCCTAAAATTCGCTAGTAATTGCAGGAAGAACGCGCCTAAAATTGGTTTTGATGTTAAATTGCCATGAAAATGAAGAATTCCTTGATTTTGTAGCGATTTTGTTTTTCTTCTTTGCTTCTATGTAGAAAACGGTTCTTCAGCACAGTCGTTTTCAGGACGGGCCGAAACTCTAGTAAATATTATTATTATTATTATTATTATTATTAATTATAAAACTTATTAAAAAACTTATTCTTAAAAAACGGTTACCTTTTAACTTTCATTACACACTTTACGTTTCATTACAAGTATAAAAATACACCAGAAATAGTTAAATATTTTAAATAAGCTAGTTGCTGTGTGTTGGCTTTGAAGTTCAATTGCCTTATAATAAACACGAGAAAAAAAAATAGCGACTTACTACTTTAAAAAGTATAAATACTCGAAAATTGAAACAGTTAACAAAGACTATCTCCAAAATGGTTACCAACACTCACTCACTCACTCACACATTTTATAACGTGATTGTTTTAAAATATTTATGAAGTAAGATTTTATCCATCTCTGAGGCTAAAAAATTTAAGTCATTCGATATGAAAGGGATTTCAAAGGATGTTCCTAAAATATTTTAGATTTTCGTTTTATTTGTCATTCAAATAACTCGAATATATGATAGCTTA
Organism: Hymenopus coronatus; assembly: GCA_030762935.1. NCBI lineage: Eukaryota > Metazoa > Arthropoda > Insecta > Mantodea > Hymenopodidae > Hymenopus > Hymenopus coronatus. The sequence goes on from CM060894.1 coordinate 79,314,722, forward strand.
AAGTGTAATTTTCTTTTAATCTTTCCTTACATTATGTCAGTTTATAATGCTCCCATATTGTAATTTTTGTTCCAGTTCTTCCAAATTACCATACATGTTCTTTAAAATTGGATGAAGATATGTAAAGCGCCTTTATTGATATCACGGATAGTTTAAGGTTTAGGCTTTTAATATTTTAACACATGATTGATTTTTGGGTAAATAAAAGGACATTGTTGTGTATTCTTACATCATTTTATGAAATATGTGTTGGAAATATTTCTGTCTCTTAAAGTTGAATATTTTTCAGTTTTGTTTTTTTTTCAAAAAGGGACATTTCACATACCTAAGGCTCAATTTTTGTTTTCTTAAAATTGTTTTATTGGAAAACTGGGTACACAGGAACATTTAAAACAAACGTTATTCATAATTATGCTGAACATGAAAAAATTGCTAAATGAATCGGTTGAATGCTATGGATATTAGCAAGTTCTCTTCCGAGTACTTTTAATACAGATTATCTGTCTCTCGTTTGAATGTATCAACAATAGGCAATTTTATGTAATTTGAATGTTCTAAAGTTGGCATTCTTCTGGTAGATTTTAATTTATTTCATCACCCATACACATTTTGCTGACGCTTTCTGGAAAATGACCTTCGATATAAGAATGAAATAAAATTGTGAGAGCATAATTACGAGAAAATAGATTCAATTAAGAAAACCCGCGAAATTTTCGGTGACAAGAACAACCGACAAAGAGTGCAGTAAAAAGTAGTTTAGTAGTTTAAAAATCTTATGTGTTCCATTTATATAACTTTCTCTAACAATTCTGCAATAAAATATTCTTGTTAAAGCTTCTTTTTCTATCTACTACGTGTAATCAAACATTAGCAAGATAAATGTTAGCTGAAATGGTTTTATTACTTAGCATCTTTAATTACAAGCGGAATGGGCTAGACTAAAGCGATATTTAAATACCTTATGTGATGCATTTTGAGTTTCATTTCCTTTGCAAGACCAGGTTAAAAAAAGTGAATAAGGACCTACAATTTGAGAAAAGAGTAAATAATAGAAATTTAGAAACCAATAGGATTCATATATATATATTATATCAGGAAATGTTTCATTTCGTAAAAACAAATTTCACCATACAATGTATGTTAATACTGCATTTTGGTCTATAGTTGTGGTTTATCTGTCACGCAAAAGTCATCCAAAATGAAAAGAAAGTTTATGGAAAGTTAAGATGGAAATATATTGCAGTATTTTAATCAAAACCGTTAGCGCTATTTTTGAGAAAGTCAAAATATTCGAAAAAATGTGCATTCAAAGGGTAGTTCGAGCTACGGAGATTTTCTTGAAAATTTTGGGGCGCATTCTTGAGATATGTTGAATTCAAGCACAAACTTTGGTATTTAACGGACACTTATTTATGAGTTATAATGCTGTTCACAGATACGTATGGACGTTTGTGACAACACTGATGCCACAAACTTACTCAGGTGCAACAATGGTAGCTCCGCGCCAAAGAACTCGCCAACGGCACAGGTGCACAACGGTACAAGAATACATTGTACAAGACGACAGATATCAACACAAAACTTTATTTACAAAGTTACAGTACCTTATTCTATTTCTTGACGTTATCTCCATTTTGTCAATATATTGTCACTTGATACCACTTTTCAATATCGCCAAAGAAATTATTGGTTTTTTGAATACACAATATAATCGGTCATTTGAATTTTATAATCAAATAACGCAAGTATATGGTGATAATATAATGATCACTGAAGAGTGAGAAAATAGCGCATAAATTACGAGTAATGAAGATACAGTGGACACGAGAAAGATGAAATAGAAGTTGATCAATCGTTATGGAGGAGTTGAAAGCAAACTTTGATGAAAGGATTCAGAAAATCCAGTGTTAATTTTTGGGTGGAAAAGATTTCCCAAATGAAGAAGAAACAAATTGGCAGTTGGCTCAAGTCCTTAACGAAGAGGAGTGTAACATCTGCATTGAAAATCCGAACCACGTGACAGTAAATACCTTGATAGTAATTGCCTGGAGTGCCCAACCTCTGCTCCTATGAGCAATTGACGTCATCTAGTCGCGTTACCCCGCCTCCTTTGTTTTGTGCATTGGCCAATATTCAGAGGCATTTAACCGGCTTCGACTCTCGATGTGTTGGCAGGTTTCAACTGAACCAAACATATATTCCAGAAGCAATGAGAGGAATAATATTCATTTGTTAAATAGGACAGTATGGTGAAATGTCCTATTTGTAAGCATCACTTATCTTGGGGCTCCCGATGTAATATTAAACGACAGCTTGAAAAATAACATCATTCTTATTATGGCATTTTTTCACATATGCAACCAGTAATAGCACTTGAATTTGAATTAATTTTGCCTGCAAAGGTGCTCCTCACGATCTTAAAAGGAAGTAGTTGCTTTTAAAAAAACAGCCATTAAATATTTTCAGAAAAAGTATGGAATTTATTTAAATCTCTTCCTAATCAACATCTCCCAAATGCGAAGCATTTCTGCAAAGTATATAGGTATCAATATTTGGTTCTGCATATATTGTGAGCAATGTTCTCGAAAATGAATCAAATAAAACGGAAACATTGCAGTAGGATATGGACAGATCATTTGGTCTGCCTTTTAAGAGTCTGTTGTTTATTCCTATCGGCAAACATTGATGAACTGGTTACAATAAACAGTGCCAATCAAGTGACTAATAAGAACAGCGCTCAAAAGTTTTTTTGGTATTTATACCATCCCATGTATCATTAACGTTGCTGAAGCCTCCGCCACTGATAGCAAGCGAGGTTTTTGCCTGACGCTACCAAACAAATGGATGAAGGTAAATCTGCCCTCCCCTCTTCCGCTGAAGGTTGGGCACCACTGGTAATTGCGATTACGATGAGAAATAGGGCAAGGTAGTGTAACTTTATAAATGAAGTTTTATGTTGACTTCTTTCGTTATTATTTAGTTATACCAAACCGTACATTACTTTCTGGATGACCCTCGCAAGAAAATTTGCTTGCAGAACATGTATAGAAAGTTAGCACATAAGGTTTTTAAAGATCCGGGTTCTGTATTAGGATTCAGGATCGGATAAATTTCACATTTGAAGCAAACAGTTCAAGATGCTGCTGCTTCAAACTCTGCACCTACAGATATCGAGAAATTTAATTTAAGCTTGAACACCAGGTACAGGCGAAAGCAAGGGAGAATATAAGAAAGTCTCAGCATGGATGAACGCTAAGTCTCGCGAAACGGAACTTCGTGTTTGTGTGAACAACAAGAGCGACTCTTGCACGTACTTGTGCGACACTAGCTCCCCTGCTGGCAAAACTAATCCCTACGGGATTCTCCCACTGTGAGGATCCGACTTATATTCACTAATTACTTGTGAGTCGGGCGGCTTTTGTTTGGAGAACCGACCTTAAGCCCCAGCATGGGGGGGTGGTCGTGTCCGCACTGCAGAAACACACGCAGCTGAAACTTTGGAACATTTCTCGCGACGGATCTTAAAAGTCCTTGCTGCAATGACCGGCTCTATTAGAGTTGCACTTAACCCGCTGAAGTCGAATTTACAATTTCTTATATGCACTTTCCAATGGGCGTCTGCAAGGATAATACCCTCATGTTAAACAAAAGACGTGCTAGAAAGTAAATACCGTTTTGTATAACTAAATGATAATTAAACATATCAACAAATCAGATGTGTTTCATTCACATGACTATCTCTACATACTATGGAATACACTAGGTTAACCCGCATTCAAATGATTTAAAATGGGGTTGCTATGGGACTGAAAATCGATTATTTGTGTGGCCAGGAGTTAAGTTTCCGTATGAGAAAGGTATAAGTACTTTAGTACTTTAAAACTGAAACCAATAACAAGAAATTTCTAAAAAAAAAAAAAAAAAAAAAAGGCCAAATCCACGAAAAATGTATATATGTCTTCATGGGTTATTCCCAGAAAATTCAAGATATACGTTTTATTTTTCTTGTAAATATCTCTAATTAATGTTAATTATGTTAATCAAAATCGTTAGAGCCATTTCTGAGAAAATAGTTTTTTTTTCGAAAAATGTTCCAAGTAAAGTGTAGTTGGGGTGGGGGGATTTATTTGAAAATCTTCCAAGTTTGGTATTTAATGGACATACACACACTGACATTTTTCTAAAACTGTTATTTTTTTTTTTTTTTTGGATTCAGGGGTCTCAAAATATTTATTTCCGGTGAAATCTCGGTATCGAATTATATGTTGTATACATTTTTATCGTAGAGTTGAGCGCTTTTACTGGTTTTAGTTTTAAAATACTTATTGATACTATTGCTTGCTATTCTCATATGGGAACTTATCAACCCCTGGTCATGCAAAAACCGGATTTCAATCCCATAGCAACCAGCTTTTAAAAGATTTGACTATCGTTTTAGCCTAGTGCATTCCCCTATCTACTTTCTACATAGAAGGAAGCAAGCAGTAAGACCATTTATGGTAATGTTTACATTATTAGCATGAAGTAAGCAGAATATTAAGCTTTTTAACTATAATTTGTTACAGAGATGTTGAACAGATTTTGTAAATGTAGTTTATCTCTCTTGTAAATACATTCAAATTCTATGAGACGACATATATTGCCTCACGTAGTTCCGATTACATTGAGAAATAGAGTAATTTTGTAAATAAGGCTTCATTACTTTCTCTACACGTAGTGTATAGACAAGGTATTGTATAGTACCTAAAAATTTGATACCGAGATTTCACCGAAAATACATGTTTTGACACCCCCTGAATCAAAAAAATAATTTTTATAAAAATGTCCGTGTTTGTCTGTCTGTCTATGTGTGTGTGTGTTTCCGTGTACGTCCTCGTGTGTCTGTGGACAGCATAGCTCCAAAAGCGAAAAGATCGTTAAATAGCAACCTTGATACCTATTTATGTTTCGTATCTTCCAAGTATGCTGCACGAAGAATTTAAAAAAAAAAATAATTCCCCCCACCCCAAACTACTCTTCACATGGAACTTTTTCGAAAATTTTCATTTTCATAAAAATGCCTCTAACGCTTTAGATTAAAATAACTTACGTTTAAGATATGTTTAAGACAAATGATACACATACCTTAAATTGTCAGGATATAGATATTGATGACCTCTTCATACTGGAAGAATTTTGTACAACTGACAAACCGTAAGATATATAAAATAAAGTCTGTATAAAAAATGTAGATCTCATTAAAACACGCAATTTATGTCGTATACATTTTTTTATTCGGGTTAACCGTTTATGAGATATTCCGGATTCTTGGTTTCAGTTTTAGCCACTTAAACTTTTCTCAAACGATTCTCATTTGTTCACTCTCGGAAAGCAAGGAAATTGAAATTTCAATTGTTTCATATAGGGACCGGTTTTTAGATGACGAGACTATCCTTTAGCCTTGCATTTTATTTCCGTTCTACTTACAAATAATAAGACTAATTCTGCTTATGATGTAATTAACAGATTGTTTTGAATAAACGGTTTGTTTACCGAACAGTTAGAACCAAATAATAAGACAATTTCTGCTAATGTTTATCTGGATTGTCATGAAGTAGAAAGAAGAATAACCTTTTTAACAACAATTTGTTACAGAGAAGTAGGAAAAGTCATGTGAATGGAACACGTCAGATTTTGTTAGATTTATTTATGTACTCTTTGACTTTGCGATTCTCAGTATCCCATTTTATATATTGGCGTGAAATACCACTTAATTTTGCTCAGAGGCCTCTTTATGAAGTTTAAGGTTAAGTGTCGTAAATCTGCAACACGAGACAATAAGCTTCACTTATCTTCTGAAGAAAATCATGTTAAGGAATTTTAAGACGGAAAAAGACATCGTCTCTGCTAGGTTTAAACCCGGAACCGAGGAGGGACCCAGAAGCTAGCATGTTACCCTTAGACCATGGAGGATGACTTCGTTCGGTGGGCATCTGACGTAAAGTAGTTTACATACGAATAGAGGATAGTTATTGATATTATAAGTGACTTATATAGACTATTATTTGTGAGTGGAATGTGTAATACACCAGCGCGTTAGCGCGGATGTTCTAATGCTAGTCTAATAAGCCACGTGTTATATACAAGGTTTAACCTATCCTAATAAAATATTATATTTATTAATATTATTAGACTCATCATTAAGAGGAAGTGACTTTTAAACGTGACTTTGGTAGTGCTTTGTTCGTGCTGCGTAACCACGCCGGAATAGAAGTTTCAATTCTGGTTGTTTAAACGGCACCAAATAAATAAATAAATAAATAAATTAAAATGAATATTCCCGAAGAAGTTTTATATTATGCTAAAAATGTTGTACTTAGTTTTTGACCCCTCGTGAATATATATTTCTTATATTACGTTGATTATCTTTGTTTATTGATTTTAAAAAGAGATTTTGTGTTATGTTGGTTTTAATTTTACTTAATAATTAAAAGTTATAGATAATACAAATATTTAAACTAAAAAATAAATCGATTAAGTGTCACAGCCCCTATTATACTATAATCCAAGCCGAGGTTCTTATATGACTAGGAATTTTCATTATTTAAAGAATGTGGAGCTGCAAAGAAGTTAAAATAATTTACAATGAACTAAAGAATCATTTTTGTTGTTTCCTAGGATACACGAAATGTATAAATGAAGTATATAGGATAGGATAAAAGTAATTTGTTATACCAGGTGGAAAACTTCCCTGCATTTGACGTGTGCAGACGTTCCCTCCTACGTTAAAAAATGTACACAACTCGAGCCTATGTCAAGTTGATACCCACCAGAGGGGAGCTGGCCTGGACGAACTTTATTTTACACCTCTTGCTTATCAGCGGAGACGATGATCGGGTCGCGCTCATTGAGAGGAGTAAACGAAGGCTGCTCAGGTTAGTTTCTTACTGGCGGACTTTCACTTGAAATATCCCGGATGAGTTTTGCAACTCTTTTAACGAAAGAGGGATATCTGCACACGTCAAATACGGAGCAATTGATCACTTAGTAGAAAGAAGCATGAAATGAAAAGCAATAATGATAATAATTATTAGTTATGGTTATTAAAATTATTAATAAATATTCTTGATGATAATAATTATTATTGCTGTCGCAGATGTTCTTGTTGTTCTTCCTTTTCTCCTTCTCATACGCACACGTTAAATACTGTGTAATTGGGTCACCTGGCAGAAAGAATGAAATAAATAGCATTCATAGTATTACTAATATGTTATAAAATGTTTTATTACTATGGTCACAAGGCAAATTATTTTGTTCTTCCTCTTCTGCATTAGGCTTGAAGCAAATTTGACAACAAGGAGAGTAGAAGTTAGTTTTGAGAAAAGAATCTACGAGGTCCAAAAATCGCCAGACCCAGTACGTAGAAACGCAGTTAAATGCACAAATAGTTTCTGTTGAAGCCATTGTTTTTGGTTTGCACATTTCTGAGTTGATTTTGATTTGAAAGATACCTTAAAATGGCTGGCTGTATACTAAGAAATTCTTCAAATACATAGTCAGTTTAGAACTGCCATTTTGCACCCGTGATCTTGATAAGGAAAAGCATATGTTCGTGTAATGGTTATTGTTTATAAGAATATGGTTTAATGAAATAAATGTGAGCCAAGCTTGCACTAGAGTAATTTAATTAATTGCTCAACTAATTGCAATGGCACTGTGGAATTTAGCTTGTATGAAACGTGACAAAACGTTCTCCTCATTGTCAGGAATCACAATGAAATTCAATAAAAAAGAGGCTTTAATACACGAGTTTACATAATCCGCTTTGTATCTGGGCATGCGTATACAAACACGTTCGGTGTACTAACATTTCATTAGCTTAGCTGTCATTGCATTGATATTGTACACAATTTTAATCCCTTTTTGCGGTCCCCCCTCTCCCTCGTAAATACCATTTTAAAAATCTTTCGCGCTCCATCGGACTGCTTTCGGGTTTTATATTGTTTTTGCAACAGGATTTTTGTGCTCATCAGTTCTCACAGCCGCTTGTATTCAACATATATACAGAAGTGCAATGTAGGTATATTGATTATGAGGAGAGAAAGTGGTTTACAAATATTTATACTTTTATATCGTCGAGATGAACATTGTGAAATTATTATCCAGGTAAAAATAAAACTTTCGGTGATGCAACAATCCTTTTACCAACCATAAATTCACATATTATGCCTTTTATGTATTATAATTATTCATATACAATATTATTACTTTCTCTACATGCACTATGTAAGCACATAGTAGATAGAGAAGATATTGTATTCCATCAAAACATGCGACGTCAAAATGTCACCGAAATTACACCTTTGAGGTCCCTGAGTCCAAAAACTCTCATTTTTTATAAAAAAGTTTGTGTGTAAGTGTGTGTGCATGCGCCTGGCGGTATTTAAGCTTAATCTTCTTTATATGGAAAATTTTTCTAAATTTTTCTAAATTTTCCATTTCCTCAAGAATGGCAGTAGTGATTGTGATTAAAATGTCTATATAAAGATATTTACCTGGCCAAAGAAATTAATATCTTAAATTTTATGGCAATAGATTCAAAAGTCCTCTTCATTCGGATAAATTTTGAATAACTGCAGTCCTATAAGAGATAAACAAATATTCAGTGCACAAAAATGTACATCTTTTCAAAACACCAAATTTAGTACTGTAGTTTTTTGTGGCATTTGTGTCAAGAAGTTATCCGAGTTTCTTTAGTTTTACTCATGACCACGAAGAGAAAATATAACTTCAATGATAATTGCATACCACAGATTTTTAATACTTCACTATCGCTTTAGCCTAATCTGTTTCCATAGTTCCCATCTAGTTGTAAGGAATAAGCAATAAGAACATTTACTAATGTTTACGTTGATTAGTATGAAGTAGATAGAAAAATAATATTTTAAGACGTGTTTTTGCGAAATGGAACATATCACATTTTTCCCCCAAGTTGTGTAATTAAAGATGCATCATTTTACTGAAGTGATTTCAAACTAAACAGTGTGTATTTTGATAAGAAATTACATATCACTCTCTGAGCCTTTGCAAGATATATTATTAACTCCTGAATGATTGAAGATGCCAACGGAGCGATGAGTGATTTATTGTCAAATTACTAAAAGCCTGGAAACTTATTTTACTGGAAAACATGTTTTTTTACGAGTTATGGCCAGAGAAATATTAATTCAACACATGGCCACAGCCAGGCCCAGCACCACCGCTACCGCCACCAACGCCCATTTACCACTACCAGTAGGCAACAAGAGTTTGGAACACCATGCTTTAAAGTACATTTATGAGAGGGAACCTTACCGCGAAATATTAATTTATAACCGAAACATTAAACGGTTTCAACAAAATATTTTAAATGGGTAAATTCAAAGAATTTTTATATTTTATATGCACATAAGTAAAAACCATAAAGCCACAAAATAATATTTGGTTTAAATTTATCGTTAATGTTTACAAAATATTGCTGGGCATATTTATTATCTCGTACATAAAAATGTGACCAAAACATTCCTGTATTCTAAATTTTATAATGGGAAGAATGAGTTGAGTGACTACTTCACATTCCAGAAGTTGTGATTTCGAATCTCGCTTAGGGTGAGATACTTCGGGATTTTTCTTTTTTGGGGGGTTTTCTCTCATCCTGAGAAGACGAATGTCAAGTAACTTCAAGCTGCATGGACTTCGAGATCATTTTAGCACCATTTTACGATTTCATTCATCGTCCAATATGCCCAACCAGGTTAAAAGAGTTAAGCTATAAAAATAAATAAAATAAAAAAAATAAATTGAGAATGTTAACACAATGATAGATATAAGTCAATATGGGAATTAATTATTTTAAACTGCTAGACTTTTTTTTATTGCAAACCAAGTGTACTTATTAATGAAATTTCATTTCAAAAATTAATATACATATATATTGTCTTTTAATTTAACAAATCTCCCGCATTAGGGAGATCGCAGGTTTGATTCTCGACGACCGCTCATTCTGACTTAGGCTTTTCGTGTTTTTCAATTGTCACCATCCGAATGTTGGGATCATTTTTAATACCACAACATTTTCCGGTCTCTTATACTCCATCGATTCATTTCATCTTCAGGGGTGTGGGATTTGTGGGTAGTTTGGTGGTGTGTGGTGCTGGTGTATGTGCGCTCTGTAACTGCTTTGTTCTCCTCTAGTACGGAACTAGGGCATTTCGGACCTGTTCGGCGCGCAGGGTTGCCTGCAAGAATATCGCAATTTGTGAAATTTAGGTATTCCAAAATATCGACACTTGCCACTACTTGGTTCAGGCAAGAACTCTTTGGAATGTTCATCTTATCCATTTCCCACGGAGTTGCATAAGGCCAATAGGCCTCTGATCGGTGCCCTTTGTGAGAAAAAATACTATTCCTTGGATCATATGATTTAGGCACACGCTCCTCTCATGTAATGTTACGATTTAGTGCACTAAAACAGAAGAGGCAGAGTTACTTTAGATTTATATTACACTTCGTTGTATTATGTAACAATTTTAAAATACCTAACGAATGTATTCTGAAATTGCAGTTGACTTTAAAACGAAGTTCACTCTTTAAGTTTGTTCGACATTAAAATCAACATTTTAAATGCATTTTTCAAAGGAGCCATGGAGTGAAATAACATACCCGCTCACATCGAATGTTGCTGTTTATTTTCTGTAGCACTTATATATTGGAGGTAGAGGAAGTATTGTAATCCGCTCAAAAATCCGATGTCGGGCCTTTACCGTAAATACACCTTTTGAAGCCGACTGAAACCCCCAAAAAAGCAATTTCAGAAACATATCTTGAGTGTGTGCGAGAGCGAGACACAGAGAGTGAAAAAAAGGTAAACAGCACAAATATTGAAATAAGCAAGTTGGATTTATGCCAAATTAGTATTCAAGTTCAGCATCTCCTAAGATTCTCCTTACTAAATTATCTTTTTTAACTAAAATGAATGGATATTTTAGGGCGGGTAGGGACGTATATATAAAGAACACAACTCAAAAAGAAAAGCCGAAAGTTTTGACTTTCTCAGAACTACCTCTAATGATTTTGATTGAAACACCAAGTTTTTAAGACATCTACACAAAAAATGAATTGTACACATAATTGGAATTTTCTGGAAATAGCATCTGAACTCGTCTTCATTCTGAATGAAATTTACATAACTGGTAAGATAGATAAAATGTTAATACTAATGAAAGTGTATATCTCGTTAAAACATATAATATGTGTCAAATTTAAATGTTTAATATTTCCGATATTCCTTGTTATTTATTTTAATTTTCAAATACGTATACTTTGCTAATCGCTATTTGCGTTTTACCATCTCTGCCCCGCATACGCAATGAACTCTGTAAGTAAAGAAGGTAGGTAAGTAAGTAACAAAGTAAGAGATACCATGATTTCAAAGGAAATTCATATTTTGACAATTGAATTCAGAAAAGCATTTACAAATCTCCATGTGTGTGTGTGTGTGTGTGTGTGTGTGTGTGTGAACAGCATAAACAGCATGACTGAATACCGAAAAGTCGGTTAAGTATCAAACCAACAATAAATATCCTATAAATGTAAAATATTCTGTTCTCTCTTACAAATGACAGTTTACTATTTATGATTAATATCCTCTGAGAGTATGATATCACTTATAATGTAGTTCTTTATTGCAGGATAAATATCTGCATGGAATCATGACTATGAGCAAACGCCTACCACAGATCGAGTCACGCAGACTGCCAGCTGACCTTAACATCCTTGATCAAAATTCCTTTAAATGCTCTGGATATTATATATAACATAGAAATTTAGGGTCATACTAGTCGATAGTTATAAAGAAGGGTCTGACATTTTGCTTTATATTGCCCTCCGTGGTTAAATGGTTACCATGATAACTGCATATACCCAAGGTCGCGGGTTCATACTCGGAGGAGGTCAATGGATTTTTTCCCTTAGCAAGGCTTCCTTCGGAAGGGAAGTAAAGCCGTTGGTCCCGTGTCTCGTAGATTTACGGCACGTAAAAGAACCTCAAGCCTGACAGAGCGGCCTCTGAACAAAATTAAGCGGTCTTTCACACCCAATTGGAATGGGACGCTGGGAACCACAGTTGTTACAGAGCGTCCATAAATAACACGCCATTTACCATGTTTAGGTATTGCTTTATTACACACAGAGAAGGTTTTATTCCAAACAATCTAATATAAAAAAAAATCCATGGCACGACAGCTCACAAGGCACCTTGGTCTACCGCCCGGCTGCTGCGTCCCCAATCTCGGTCCATGGATAGGGTGCAGTAATGGAAGGTGAGACGTGGTCAGCACCTCGAGACCCCCCGAGGTTAATGTGGTCCTCATGACCTGAAGCAGCTACTTCTCCATCAAGTAGCTCTTCAATTGGACCCCAAGGACCGCACGAGGCTGAGTGCACCCCGGGCTAGGTCTTCCAGCGGGGGCAAAATCCCCACGCCGGTACCGGATATCGAATCCAGGTCTCCCCCCTTGGTAAGCATCTGCGCTGCCAAAGGAGACGACTTTTTTATATAAAAGCTGAAGTATAATTTTAGGTTGGATTTGTGTCATAATTTATAATATCTTCATTTTAAATTAGACAAACTTAAAGAGCCGTTATTACTAAATGGGTTGCAACTTTAGAAATTAACAGGAAAGAATAGCATCTAGTATAAATATGCTTTAAGTCTTCAGAATTGTTACAAAAAGTCTTTTTAGCTTTTAGAATAGATATATAGATAGCAAACTGCAACAGCACGCATATTAAGACTTCACAGCTTCGCAGGTGTAAACAAAATGCAGATCATTAATCCCAATTGACAAAAATAGGGATAGGGCTTTTCGGAGTGGACTCAGCGCCGTTCCAAAGAGGATATTCTATCTATACTTCAGAAGGGACGTCTTCGGAAGGAATGGTTGAGGTGAGAGAAAACATCAGATAAGAGAACTAAACCAGCAGTTTCGGCACAGCAAGTACAGAATCCCTACAGTTTGCAAATTGAGACGCCTCGACAGTCTGCAAAGAAGGTCGCCCCACCTAGGAGGTCTAACGCATACCACAACATCCAGCCCAAGACTGAAGGACGGAGAATATTCCACAGAGAGCATAATTTTCACATGCCACACTGCAAAGAAACATCATCGCAACCCTATAAGAGACCAAACAAGATTAAGCATGTATGAAGTGATTAATGGAACGATATGGAGGGGTACAAAATTCGCAGGATGGGACAAACCACTCCAGCATTCGACTGAGGACCTGGGGCAACCCCAAAAAAAAACATGTTTCAGAGTGAGCGGTTGCGCATAATCGAACCTGGGACCTCCCAAATGCGAGTCACACGAGTTACTGCGGTACCATCTCGCTGATTTATATGGTTAAGATAAAGTGAAAATTTGAAATTGTGTATAGTTATGAGAAAGCGTGAAGTTATCTTAGTAAGGCTAATGTAATATGTTAGGGCAAGACATCAACAAACAGGTTGCTTGTTAAGAATTTTGAAGCTGAGATATAAGTACACATGCTGTATTCTTTCAAAATTAGCGTTTTACATCTGATTTAAACGCCGAGTATTGTTAAAATTACGTTTAATTGTGGACATACTGTGATTGGGGAATCTCATTTAACGTTGATATTCGACGAATCTCACCAATTATTATTAATCCTCAAACCATCTCTGGGAGTTGTTTATCCTAATACTGCCTAAGAGGAAAGAAGAAAACGTTATATAAAAGAACAATATGCATAATACATAAGTATACCTCATTTTACCGCTTACAAATAGCTGTATCATAAATGAGGCACAAATTTCAGGGTCTAATGTGTTTTGAACGAGCCTGAGCTATGTCTCTGCTGTGTTTAATACATGGCACTTACAGCACGGCTAGGTAAAATAGGGTCACCTGTTACGTAAACAACCGAAAGCCTGAGATAGGAAAAATAGCTGTTCTAAAAGCATCGTGGAATTTTCCCCATAAACATCACTACAGAAAATAATAAAATAACTGCAAATATTGGTTCATCAAATCATCCTCAAACACAGATCAGTGCAAATATTTGTTTATATAGTTTGAAAGGTGTAAACAAATCAATGAGAGGGACATAAATTGTTTTATTAATTGTTTTACCCTATACTTTTAGAATGATCACCACCGTCGTTTAAATTAGGCCTTTTGACCTGATCCGGTTTCCTATATTTGATCTACCTAGCGTTTTCAAGGACGTTCACGTTTTCATCATTTAGCACGTTCATATATGAGGGTTGGAACTTTAATAGTGGCAAAAATGTATTTACAATGGATACAAAAGAGATACATGCTAAAAGGTTTTACTGTCCTTAAAATAATCACCAACATTGTGTACAATTTATTGTTGAGCAGTGTGGAAGTCGTAGTATACCTTTAGCAGAACCTGTTATGTTGATAATTCGAATGGTGCCTGACGGATCTCTGGAATAGTTATGAAGCGAATGTTATGAAGGGTTCCTTCGTCTTCAGAATCAAATGAAAATCACAAGGGTTTTAAGTCCGTGGAATGTGGTGAATGGCTCAGCGCTTTCCAGCCCCATTGACGAACAAAACAGTCACAGTTTGCACTGTATGTGGGCGAGCAATGTCGTGAAAAAATGATGGATGTATTTTCCAGAAAGTGTCGCTAAAGATCAGAAAGTTCAAAAGTCGAAGGTCAAAAGTTCGTCAGAGCTCCAGCGAAAGTTACAGTGTTTCTCGTGTGCGAATGTGATGGTATTACCCTAACGCATTTTCTCCGCAGCTCACAGTCAATGCGCAGTATTGGAACAAAAATTGCAACCAACTTTGAGAAAGCAGCATTGACCCTGGACTTAAGCTTTTGTAACTTTGACTTAATTTCGATGGAGCAACCACTTCGCTTCAGAACTGTTCAAGAGATGCCTCACGCAGTAGACCGTTTCATTCCCATCATCAACATAACTTAAGCTATCCTACAACCTCCACGCACGTTGCTCGCGTACTGGGAAGCTACTGAACTTAAATATAAAGTTTGGTATTCAATGGAACTATCGTTGATGTCTAATACTGTTCATACACATACAAACACGTACGCATATATACAGAGGCCTATTTATAAAAATACTCAAATCGTGTTTTTCTAGGCAAACCTCAGAATCATATTTTTGCAAGGAAAGCAATAATCCAGGTAGGCCGTAAGAAACTAAAAGTTTACGGCCATTTTCAGCTAAAATTGAATACCATAGTATTCTACCAAATACTGCATGTTTATATAAACATAAACAGAACTATACAAAATTATGAATTATTAACTTTCTTTATATCTTTATGAACCTTCGACAGAAGAATAACATTAGTGTTTATTACTCTATTTTATGTGAGCAACCTGAATTGAGGCTGAATTGGAAAAACATTGTTACGCAGCGAATTTTCTATTTTATTCAGGAGGTATACTAAATGGCTCAACTGCCATTTTGACGTAGGCAGATACATACTCCTCCGTGCGTTAAAGAGTAGCAGAACTCAATGGGGCTATTTGAATTTAAACCGGTAAGTAGGGAGCTGGCTAAGCGACCTTCATTTTTATATACATATACTTATATATACATATATGACATAAATTGTATGTTTTACGATTCCTACATTTTTCGTGTAGTAAGGCTTTGTTTATCTCTTACGGTGTACTAGTTATGCAAAATCCAAAAAAATTCATCCAGAACAAGGTGGTCTTCAAAGTTATTCCCAAAAATTCAAGATAAGCATTTTATATGTCATGTAAACATCTTTAATATACATACTTTAATCAAAATAGTTAGCCACCTAAATTTTCGAAACTTTTTTCAAATAAACGGTAGTTAGTAGTTGGAGAATTTTTCTCAGAATCTTCGTGTCGAATCCTTGAGAAATATTAAACTTAAATACCAAGTTTGGTGTTTTATCAACTTTTCGTTTTTGAGTTTCATGTTAAAAAACACACGGACAAACACAAACAAGGAACTTTTTCTAAAAATGCTTTTTTGGGGTTCAGGGGAGCCTAAAACGTTTATTTCCGGTGAAACCTCGGTATTGAATTTTTGGGTGGAAATCTTAGATACACTAGATAAAGTAGTACCTTTGACAACTCTGCGTGCATCTTTTACAAAGTGAAGTTCAAATTTATTACGAAATGTCATAAAAATGACAACCAACTCGGATAATTCAGGGGTTAGTCTCGGTTATCCGCTAGCAGCTTAACCGCAATATTCAATGCTGCTTCTGCAGTTGTCACTTCTGCAGTACAAATATCCATATCATCTCGTAGACAATACAGCAGCATCAAGTAGCATGAAGAGGCTGCCAGTGCTTAGCAAGCTTTCCCAATAAGCACTCCAAACAATTACACGACATATTCTTTTGATAAACACCTCATAAAATCCATAAACTGAACAATATTACAAGCGGTACAAATGAGATGTGAACCAGACCAAAAGAATAGTTTATGGAACCTAGAGATAAGTTGTCACTTAAATCATCTCTGCTGCAGTGTGACCTCACATTTACAAGAATCAATTCATAAATAACTGGAATTATATTTTTAAAAAAAATTATTACGGGAATGAAATATGACGCTATTATTACTTTCTCTACACGTACTATGTACAAAGTATATAGAGAAGGTTTTGCACCCAAAAATTAGATACTGAGATTTCACGCTTCATAAAAAAAAAAGCATTTCTGGAGAAAAGGTCCTTTTGTGTGCGTTTGCGTGTGCGCGTGCGCGTGTGTGCGTGCGTGTGTGTGCGCGCGCGCGGACAGCATAGCTCAAAAACGAAAATGCCGTAAAATACCAAACTTGGTATTTAAGTTTGGTATCTTCCAAAGATGCGACACGAAGATTTTCAAGAAAATCTTTCCACCCCCCACTAACCTTTACATAGAAAAAAAATTTAAAAAATTTGATTTTCTCAAAAATGGCTGTAACTATTTTGATTAAGGTCTCCTATATTTAAGATATTTACATAACAAGTAAAATGTATATCTTAAATTTTCTGGAAACAACCTATGAAAACATGTTTATTACGGATGAATTTTGCGGAATTTTGCACAACTGGTAAACCGTAAGAGATAGAAACAAATCCATACCAAAAAAAACGTAGAGCTCCTTAAACACACAATTTATGTTATATAATTTTTTGTGCTATTGACTCTTTTTTTAGATATTCCTTTTTATTAGTTTAAGGCTTTCAAATACTTATTCTATCGTCATATGGGAATTTGTCAACTCCTGCCCATAAAAACAAAGGTACCTCAATCACAAAAGAACCAGCTTTTAAAAGATTTAACTATTGCTCTAACTTAATGGTATTTCCTTACTTCGCTTCTACACAAGGAAGCAAATAATAAGACCCTTTCTGTTAATTTTTTTTTTGTCGATTAGCATTAAGCAAATAGACGAATAATTTTTAACAATAATTTATTGTTGATGTAGAGAAAGTCATATGAATGAAGCACATCACATATTTTTAACGTAATCCCGCCCCAAGTTCAATGCACTTATGTCAGCGCTGGATAAACTTCTCAATTCCACATGAAAAGAATTCTTGTGGGCGTGTGTGTGACCAGTTATACTCTGTCACCTGGACTTCATCATCTGCGAACCTTGAGCCAATAAGAGCTTCTTGAGGTGGGTTAAAAATGTGATAATCTGAAGGCGCCAAATCCGTAGAATTCGGAGGTTGGGGCACGCAAACGAACTTCAGATCTTTGATGGTATCTAATGTGCCTAGCAGTGTGTGGCCTTCCGTTATCAATTAGCAATGGTACGCCACTGGGTATCAGTCCAAACCGCTTACTCAAAATTGTTGGTTTCAATACTGGCACATAAGGATTGCGTACTCTCACTGTTTATATTTTGACTTCTCAGAATGTAATTTTCAAGAATGGTCAGAACATGACCTTACCAGCATTCCTTTCAGTTCGCACCAACTTTGGTTTTGGAACTCGTTTGAACGTATCTGCTCATTCATACACTAGTGTTCGATTCAAACAACTTTCACCATATCGCATTGCTATTCCATAGTGAATTTCGATTGGTTTCAACCCTTTTGCTGACAAAAATCGAATAACACTCTGGTGCTCCACGCTAGTGCAAACTTGTAACATGTTTTCATTGAATACCGGCATCCCGTTCGCGAGGCAGGGGTGCCAAGCCATCTGATAATGTTCTACGAGTAGTTCACCACCAGACCACAACAAAGTGACACACCGACTTTTTATGTGAACTGTGAGAATTAGTTAGTCCGAGCCGAACTGGATTACGATCCACAAAATCCTTAAGTGCGTTTTAGCGATTTTGGTAAAAAAATCTCAATTTTTGGACTTTTGGTACAGAACATGCAACATGTTTTTGATTCTGTTGGAGCAAACGTAACCAATATTTTCGACACCACTTTTAAAGCGTCGCACTAGTTAATTGATTCTCTATTTCAAACTTAAAAAGTCATTCTTCTCAGGTTCAGATCTTTGTATATTGAGTATTCAAAGTCTATCTTCTGTCACAAAAATACAGCTTGAGCCCTGATAATTTCTCCCAAAGTACTGCAGAATGTGTGTAATAAAATTTCGTATTAGAATTTTGTTAAAACATTATTCATCTTTCCACTCCATGCTAATCGAGATAAGCTCTATCAGAATGGTACTATTATTTAGTTCCTTTTAAGTAGAAACGAATTAAACGAATACACTATGGTGAAGCGACAGGCAAATGTTTTGAAAGCTATCGCTATGCAATGGTCATTGAAATTCGCATCTTTGTATAGCCAAGAGTAAAACAAAAGAAACACGGGAGCCTTCCTGACTGAGAAAAACATACGAAGTCTTTTAAACCAATGATAAGAAATGTTTTGGAAATGGTTAACTCCACGAAAAACATTCATATTACATAAATTGTGTGTTTTGACGAAATCTACATTTTCTGTATAGCAAATTCTTATCTGTTTCTTAGGTTTTATGAAATACACAAAAACATTAAGAATGAAGAAGTCTTCTGAGTCTATTCCCAGAAACCCAAGATATGCATTTCGTTTGCCATGAGAATAACTTAAACATATGCATTTTAATAAAAATCTTTAGAGTCATTTTAGAGAAAATCAAAATTGTCCCTATAAATGGTAGTTTGGTGAGGGTAGAATTTCCAAGATGCAACACGAAGACTGTTAGAAAATCCTCCTTCTCCAAACTACCCTTTACGTGAAATATTTTTCGAAATTTTCAATTTTCAAAAGTGGTTCTAATAGTTTTGATTAAAACGCCGTATATAAAACAAGTTTACATGTCAAATAAAATGTTTATCCTGATTTTATTGGGAATAGCCACGAAGTCACTTCATTCTGAATGACTTTTGAAACTTGGTAAACCGTAAGAGATAGACAAAAACTTAATGCACAAAAATATACATCTCGTTAAAACACACAACATATGTTATATTCATTTTGTAGAGCAAACCATTTCAGAGCCATTCCTTGCGATTAGTTTTAATTTTAAACTTCTTAAAACTTTTCATCCCTCATCCATTTCATATCTCGTTTGCTTTGTTCCAGGCCATGGAAAGAGAAGCGAAATTTTATGGCAATCGCATAGCGACAGCCCTTAAATCATTTGTCTCTGGCTTTAGCCTAGTATATTCCCTTATTTCCCTTTTATTTATAAGTAACTAACTAAAAAGACCATTTCTGTTAGTGTTTATCTTCATCAGCATTATGTACTTTAGATAAAATAATAATATTTTGCAGGGCAGATGCAGAAGGTTATGTGAATGGAACATTTCAGATTTTTCACTCACATGATTATATTTATTTTTATTCATTTATATTCTTTAATTTTATCCTCTTATCACTTCTTCTCGTACAATTGCGTTTCTTGCCTGACCTTTTCTAGTTCATTCTTTGACCTTCTGCAAAATCTCATTTCCGCTGCCTGTATTTTTCTTTTCATACTAAGGATATTTAGCATACAGACGTTAAGTAACTGTCCTTGTCTTATGAACTTTGCATTTCGCTCTTTTCTTGTTTTATTTTGCAGAGTTCTCATTTTATTTCCACAGGCTTTTGTTGACTGTTTTTGTCATTGTCAATTCTTAGGATAGAAACCGTATAATTAAAATGTATGACCTGTTCCACGTAGTTTATTTATTACATATATTGTCATCGTTATGTTCTGTTTATACTGTCCAGAATCCAGAAACCAAAGTTGTAGAGAACACGACAGCGTTGTTTTATATGATACTTTCTTTTCTGGTGTTAGTTTTAGACTGAATATGAATGTGTGTGAACAGCACGCTCTAAAACAAAAAAGGCGTTAAAAACCAAAGTTGGTGTTTAAGTTCAGTATGTTCTAGAGATGCGACACGAAGATTTTTCCCAAGCTCCCCTTAAATGGAAGATTTGTTGAAATTTACGATCTTTTTTTTTCAAAATGGCGCTAAAGATTTTGATTAAAATGAGATATATTAAGGCCATTTAGGTCTTGTTCTTTCTGGAAGTCTTTTCTATATCCAACAAAGATAGATAAAATCCTACTAGACAAAAATATATGCATGGCTCGTTAAAACACACATTTTTTCTGGAGTTAAACATTTCTGATATATTCCTATTATTGGTTTCAATTTTAAAATAGACGTCTTCAGGTTTATTTTGTTTAGTAAATATTCATTGCATGCTTATGCTGGATAATATATCCACACTTTTAATCACCCCAATTAAATAAACTTTATAATAATCAAAATGTCTACTTTTTATCTCGATTAATTTTGGAAGGGTAGATCTTTGTTCGCTTTTACTCAACTCTCCTACTTGTCTCAATTGGGTTTTCGTAATTCGTTTATCTTGTTCCTGGTCAAGCATAGAGTATACCACCTTCCACTTAAGACTAGCTTTTAAAAGATTTGTAGCCTTGTGTATTCCCTTATTCCTTTGTATTTTTAAGTGAACGGCGGCGACGTGGCCGAAAGGCTAGACCGCTCGCTCCCACCTAGGTGGCCCGTGAACGACCGCAAGCACTCACATGTAGGATTTATGGTGAACGAAACGGTGTTTTTTCCGCCAATCATTCCACCAATTGCTCCATCCTCACCTTTCCTCTCAACCATTTCGATTGTATTTCATATCATCCACTTACTCACGCGTTATGGGCCGACTACATGTTCCAGGTTCTCATTCTGTGGTTTCATGCCGTTGGCTCTCCGACAGGCTTCTGACCCCTAGGCATCCGCTTTTCGTTTTTGAGTTACTGTGTTGGTAAAATACAAAACTTGGTTTTTAAGTTTGCTATCTTCCAGGGATGTGACACTAAGAATTCGAGAAAAATCTCCCCGTCCCAAACTACCCTTTACATAGAACATTTTTCCAAATTTTTTATTTTCTTAAAAATTTCAATTTATACTATATACATTTTTTCGTGGAGTTGGTCGTTTTTGAGATATTCTTTGTGTTTGGTTTTACCTTTAAAAACCTTGTACTCTTTCTCATACAGGAATTTGTCAACTCCTGTCCATACAAACAAAGGAACTTCAGTGACATAGCAACCAACTTTTGACCATCAATTTAACCTATGGTATTCCCTTATTTCACTTCTACTTACAAAAAATCAAGTAATAACACTATTTCTGCTAATTTTTTCTCGATTAGCATGAAGTAAATAGAGGCATAAGTTTTTTAACAATTTTTTGTTACAGAGATGCAGAGAAAGTCATGTGAATGGAACACATCAGATTTTTAGGAATAGTTTGTTGCCGAATAGTAGAGAAATACACAGAAGTCTAACATATCAGAGTTCTCTAATCTGTAACGTGTGTCATTGTGAAACTATGGAATACCCGCGATTTATTATGGACCGCTATCAAACTTGTGGATTATTTTAATTACATGAGAAGTTGTATCCCCTATTTTTAATTCTCTACAAGCACCATGTACATGATGTATAGAGAAGGTATTGCACTCCATCCAAAAATTCGATATCGAGATTTTTCAGGAAATATATGTTTTAGGGTCCCCTGTATCCAAGAAAAGCATTTTCACAAAAAGGTCCGTGTGTGTGTGTGTGTGTGTGTGTGTGTGTGTGTGTGTGTGTGTGTGTGTGTGTCCGTGTGTCCTTACCACAAAAAAATGTAGATCACGTTAAACCACGCAATTTATGTAATATATATATTTTTCGTGGAGTTGATCGTTTTTTTTTATCTTTTTTTGTTTTTGGTTTCAGCTTTGAAAAACTTATACTTTTCTCATACAGGAATTTGTCAACTCCTGTCCATACAAACAAACAACGGAACTTCAGTCATATAGCAACCAGCTTTTGACTATCACTTTAATCTATGGTCTCCCTTATTTCGTTTCTACTTACAAGGAAGCAAGTAATAAGACTATTTCTGCTAATGTTTTATCGATTGGCATGAAGTAAATAGAAGCATAAGATTTTTAACAAAAATGTGTTGTAGAGATGTTGAGAAAGTCATGTGAATGGAACACATCAGATTTTTTATTTTCTTATACAATGTACCTAGCAGGAGAAGGTGCTGTTTTCCACCGAAAAATTCGATGTGGAAGTTTTAATGGAGGAACGTTTTGAGGCCCTCCGAGTCCAAAAAGGCATTTTTAGAAAAAGTCCGTATGTGTGTAGGTATCTAAGGAGGACGACTATGGTTGAAAGGAAAGACGTTTACGGGGCAAGAGGAAACCCCAGTTGCCGCTTTGATTGCCACAAATCTCACTTGAGTTCCCCTTGACCACCTTGGTGAGAGGTACCGGTGGAACCACTACGTTACGGCGCCACCTGTAATAAGGAATTAAAAGGTCTGGATTTTACCAAATTTATTCTTAAGTGCCATTACTTATAAACCAGTAACCAGTTTAACGAAAATGATGGTTCCCCCTTCCTTGAGTACGCTCATTATGGTAGTGGATAAAGGGTTAAATATATGATGAACCTTATGTGTTCTATTCACATGCCTTTCTCTACCTATTCTATAAACAAACGTATTGCTAAATACTACTCCTGTTTCTACTCCATGCCAATCGTAATAAGCTTTAGCTGAATGGTCTTGTTACGTAGTTACTTATAAGTAGACGGGAACTAAGATAATACATTGTGCTAAAGCGATAGTCAAATGTTTGAAATGCTGTCGCTATGCGATTGTCATTGGAATTCGCTTCTTTGCAGGACTAGGATAGCTCAAAAGAAACAAAGACGACTTTCTGTTTATCCAATAACACGGGATAACTTGGAAACTGTTAGTTCCAAAACAAAAATGTAAAGGACAAATTATGTGTTTTAATGAGATCTACATTTTAGTAAATTTGTGTCTATCTCTTACGGTTTACCAGTTATGCATCACTCAAAATAAAGAGGTCTTCAGGGACTATTCCCAGGAACTGGAACATTTACCTTTTATTTGCTCTGTAAATATTTGTAATATACAGACAGCATTTTAATAAAAATTGTTAGAGCTATTTTAGAGAAAGTCGGAAATTTTTCCATGTAAAGGGTAGTCAAGGGTCAGAGGATTTATTTGAAAATCTTTGTCTCTCTTTCCTTGGAAGATACTAAATTTGTACCAAATTTGATATTTAACGATCTTTTCGTATTTGAGCTTTGCTGTCCGCAGACACACACATATTTTTTCTACTTTTTTTATTTTTGTAATAGAGGGATCTCGAGACATGTATTTCTGTGAAATCATGGTATCACATTTGTGGACGGAATACAATACCTTCTCTATACACTATGTGAATAGTACGTGTAGATAAATACTGAATGTGTAGGCACTATTTCCTCGTTATTCATTTAGTGTTACAGTTAAAGGAATAATAAATCTATATATTCGCTTTGCCAAAACATTTCCGCGGGAAGTTGCTTAATTATCTACACTTTACTACATAATAATTTTTATTTTTGTTCGCAGATGCGAAAGAGCCCTTGGAATTTAATCCAGCATTAAAACAAACCCCGTGCCCAGCCACAATGATGGTGGCGCCACTAGTCGTAATGGTGCCAGAACCACAAACTACTCGCTGGCGGTTTCAGATAAAATGATACTGCTGCATGAGGGCGTGAAGTGGCTAAGGCAACCAATGCGGGGGGTGGGTGAATGGGGGGGGGGTAAGGGCAGTGACGTTATATATCGGGAAGGAGGTGGGGGTAGGAAAAAGTAACTCTGCGGTTTTACGGTCTTACTTAGAGGATGAAAGTCGTAAAAGAGGCTCCAGGAAATACTTTTAGTAAAACATTTTGCACATTTTTTTGCAAATTTAGACTCGCCAGTAGTAAGGTGAGTCAAGGGTACTCCCATCTACCAAAGTTACACGGCGATTACTTCTCTGGTTTACATTTCTGTATTTCTGAGGAGACAGTGATCTTACAGAAGTAATTATTACTCTAATGACATTTTCCTTTCTCTACTTCGTGCATCAGGTGGAGAGAAAACTTCATTTCACCCAAATATTCAATACCAAAATGTCACTCATTACCTCGTTAAAATAATAAAGGGGTCTGCGTGTGTATGTCCGTGTACCTGTGAACGGAATAACTAAAAAATGAAAAGTCAGTTAAATACCAAACTTGATGTTTAAGTCAGCATTTTCCAAGAATTCGACACGAGATTATCAAGAAAACTCTTGTCACCCCAATTTATCCTTTACATGGACATTTAAAAATATTTTTACTTCCTCAAATATGACTCTTAACGATTATGATTAAACTACCGTATATTAAAGATATACATGACAACTTAAATTTCCTGGAAATAGCTTCTGAAATCATGTTAATTCTGATTGCTTTTTGCATAACTAGTAAACCGTATGAGATGGACAAAATCTAGGTGTCAGTGAAACACACAATTAGGCATATATCTCCATGATTTTTGTATTCCTCATTTTAGTTTCAATTTTATAATACTTTTTTAAACAGGAGCTTTTAATAAAAATAATAATAATATAAATTGCCGTCTCCTTAGCACGGTGGTAGCGCAGCTGCTTACCAAGCAGGAGACCTGGGTTTGATCCCCAGTACCGGCGTGGGAATATTTCCCCCGCTGGGAGACCTGGTCCGAGGTGCACTCAGCCTCGTAAGGTCCCTGGGGGGCCAATTGAGGAGCTACTTGATGGAGAAGTAGCGGCTCCAGGTCATGAGAACCGCATTTACCGGCCGCGGGCTCGAGGCGCTGCCTACGTCTCACCCTCCAATTCTGCACCCCGTCCATGACGTCTGTAATGGACCGAGATGGAGGACGCAGCGGCCGGGCGGTTATTATTATTTTATTATTATTTATTGCATCAATTGTATGGTCCCCTTTTAACTATTTTGTTCATATCGGGAGCTTAACTTGTGAAACAAGGTATTGACATTAGGGAATCATTTTATTATATCAAACACACACTCACGCACACACACACACACACATTCACTCCCACATTCATACTTCCAGGCTCTTTGGGGATAAAGTATAATTGTAATTAAAGAAAATGTCCCTACCCCGGACGGGAATCGAACACCGGATCTCGCTGACCACTTGACTACGGAGGCAGTCCAAATATATTAACATAATATTCTATAAAATATTGTTCCCTTTCCTCCTTTATTTAAGTATTAGTGTTGATATGAAGAATTAGACAAATATTCACTCATTTATTTATTAAACACGTAGTTTCCTGAAAACATTTAAGGAACGTTTAGTTTTGAAATTATTGTCATTACAAAGGAAATTTATAAGATTTTGTGTTTATATTTGAGTAAAACGTCATAATAAATTTGGTAGATTTTCAGTACGTTGAATTCATATAACAAAGTTCTGTTGGGTAATCAATAACATTTTTCGCATATATTTTAATTATTTTTGGGCGTAATGTTAGCGATAGAGGAACTGTCCCATTCTATATTGTTGAACGGATTGAATCAAATATAAGTATACCAAGCGCAAGATGTCAGTAGATAAGTATGCTTGCAATATAAGTAAAAAGTGAATTATTTGACTAATTTGTTGAATATATACGTAATGCAGTTATCCCATCGTAAGTGCTGTGTTATGATTCCTAAATATTTGTATGAGTCGATCGCTCATCATAGCACATTTGCAACCAATAATATGGGTCATAATTGGTATTTGAATGTGAAGTAGAAAATCAAGGGGCTTAAGGATAACAGAGAAGAAAATTACTCTTGTTTGGTTGGTTTTTAACGAGAGAAAATTTGGTAAAGGCACTTTTTAATTATTCTCATCCCATTGTTTGCCTAAGCGTATGTGGCGTAGCAAGATTTTCCTGCAAATAACGACTGTGAGTAATCTCAATAGAAGTATAAAGACCTGTTACATGCTTTAAGATCTATTTTAAATAACTCATTAAGATAAATAATAAATGAAATGGACCCATATATCGTAATATCAATGGAACCGTAATTTTAATACGTTGGGCTTCACTAAATGAATGGTCAATTTTTGTCTGTTGTTTAGTGCACTGAAATAAGATTCAAACAAATTCCACGCAATCCCTTTGATTGATAAGCTATTTAATTTGTATCGTGATTGACCACATCAAATGCCTTTGTTTTATCAACGAAAACGCCTAAAAATTTCTTCTCATCTAATTACTTTATAATTGTTTTAGTTACTTGTAAATTAGCACAATCAACACTGTACGTATTACGAGCATCCAATGTATTACAGCTTAAGTATTGTGACCATACCTTCGGCCATAATCGTTGAATGCGTGTGTGTGTGTGTGTCTGTGTGAGACTTGCTTTGTAAGTATAGATGATTGTTAGCATTCATTGTTACACATGTGCTAGAGGACACGTGCGGTGGCGGAAAGTTCTTTTGACGTCAAAGCTGTAAATGTTACACCTTTGCAAGTGGACACGTGAATTGCCAGAAGGTTCTTTGAAGCTCGCGTTGTTACATCTGCGGTGGTTGTAACATGCGATTGCTTCTAGAAGTTTCTTGCCACGTGACCGAGAGATATAAAAGGGACAATTGTGCCCCGTGTGAGGTTTAGTTTTAACTGAGAGGGCATAGCGAGCAGCAGTTGACAGAGTTTCTGCGAGCTGTGATGGTCGCTAACCGCAACGAAAATCGAAAGCTAGCTATACAGCGGAATTCTTACGAATGCATTGAAGAAAGACGGTTACTTTTTAGAAGACTCTGATTCTAATCAGTTGTGTAAAAAATAGAGCTGTTATTGGAGAAAGCAAAAAGTTTTTGTCACAGTATTAAATGTTTCTAAAAGTATACCAATCCATTTTTATGCACTTTTACAGAAGTTTAGAAATACAAGAAATATAATTGTTATAATTGTTCATACTATATGATCATATAATACTCCTCTTGAATATTAGATTAAATCTCAAATTAATAGAAAGTAATATGCAAAGTTCTGTGTAGAGCAATACGAATGGACCAATTATTTTCTCTATAGGTACTATGTACATAGTGTATAGAGAAAATTTTGTATTCCAACCAATATTCGATACCGAGTTTTCACGAAAATATCCGTTTTAAGGTCCCCTGTATCAAAAAAATGTTTAGAAGTGTTCTCGTGTGTATGTGTGTCTGTGGACAGTATAACTCAAAGCCTAAAAGACTGTTAAATACCACTCTTAGTATTTAGATTTACTACCTTTCAAAGTTACAACACGAAGATTTTCAAGAAACTTCCTTTTACATGGAAAAAGTTTTGAAACTTTCGTTTTTATGAAAAATGGCTCTAAGACTTTGATTAAAATACGTACATTATAGATATTTACATCACAAATAGAATGTATAACTTGAATTTTCTGGAAATACTTTCTGACAACCTGTTCATTCTAAATTAATTTTGCTGAATGTATATAACTAGTAAACCGTAAGAAACAGATAAAACTTACTACAGAATAATGTAAATCTCGTCAGAATACCAACTTTATGTCATATGTCTTTTTGTTGTAGATTTGACTGTTTTCAAGATTTCCTTGTTATTGTTTTTTTTCCAAACGGAATTACCTTTCCTTTCATCTTTGCTTTTGTTTATTGCTGGCCTTGCAAAGCGAACCGAGCTTCAATTGTTCACATAGAGATTAGCTTTTAAAAGGTAATCACTATCGCTTAAGCCATATTTTTTCTGCTTTCAAGGGGTCAAATAGTAAGACCATTCTGCTAATGTTTATCTCAATTAGCATGTAGATAAAATAATCTTTTTTGTAAGAATAGGTTGTTTGTAGAAAGGTCAGAGAAAGTTACATGAATGGAACACATTAGACACTATACCACCAGAATGACCGGGATTTTATTACTGAACCATGTTTAAGACAGAAAATTCTAATTAATAATGCTTACTAAGAATATTGTCAAATCTCAATGGTGTAAAGGTTGTGGCTTATTCCTCAATTAGATATTGTACAGATGAGAAAAAAAGTACTGTAGCTGTGAAATACAATTCTTATTACCTCCAACAAGACACTGTTTATCTCTCTACGAAGTTACACGGTAATGAAAAGCAATAAATGTTGGCAACCAGTGCGACGATGTTTGTCACTTTTACGCGGGTCCAAATAATGGCAACGCAGGACCCACCGTGGATCAGGTTGCCTCTGACTTCCTTAGCGCACCCCTTTTTCGAAGACCCGCTACAAATGATCACCCCTTCCTCCTCACTTTCCTTTTTGCGTTCTCCCTTTTTTCATTTTCCTTCTTGAGAAGTGAAAAATTTCCCTCCCTTGCGTCTCTCCCCTACACCTTGTCCTAGCAAATTGTACTTTATGTGAAAGTGAAGGGGATAGAGAGAAAGAGAGAGAGGGTGCTGGAGAAGAAAAATTGCACCTCCCCAATACTGCGCAGTGAATAGCGGCCAGGGTATCTTCAGTGCTTATGTAGTCATCTCGTGAAGCCTTCGAGTGCATTCATTAAAAATAAATCAAGTATGGTGAAGAGAATAACTTTTGCGGCTTAACGCTTGCTTTTCCCGCGGTGTTTGTGCAGAAGGAAATGGATTAAGCACAACGGTCACTAAAGCAGCTTCACTCGCTCGTTCCAGGTGGCCTTGACAGCCGTACTGGCTGTTAAAGTAATAATAACGCTTCTGTACATTTGTTCCACAAAGCTTTCGGACCGAAAGGCGGCTCCGTTACTCAACTGAATGTAATCCGCCTTATACCCCTTCATAACATGGCCTCCATAGTATTGCAGCTCAAAGAAACGACAGTAAATGTTCCAGATTAAATTCAAAGAAATTAATTAAATTTAGGCAATCCACATAAGTCTGGAAAGAGGAGTAAAATAATAATAATAATAATAATAATAATAATAATAATAATAATAATAATAATAATAAGGTACTCCAACCAAGAATTTGATAGCAAGAACTCACCGGAAATATATGTTTAGAAGATCGCAATCTAAAAGATCATGTTCAGCCTACCGCCCATCCGCTGCGTCCTCCAGCTCGGTCCATGGTCAGCGCCTCAAGCCCCCCTCTCCCCGCCAGGCCGGATCATGCGGTTCTCATGACCTGAAGCGGCTATTTTTCCAATAAGTAGCTCTCAGGGACCTCACAAGGTCTCTGGTCTCTCAGCGGGGGAAAAATCCCTACGCCTTTTGCTGGGAATCAAACCCAGGTCTCCCGCTTGGTAAGCAGCCGCGCAACCACCACACTAAGAAGACGACCTGTGTCTATGTGTGCAAAACTCAAAAACGAAATGTCAGATAAATACCAAGTTTGTATTTTGGGTATAATATCTTTCAAAAATGCTCTGCGAAGATTTTCGACATAATCCTTACAGATTTACGATTACATTACCTTATTGTACCTTCTTTCCACGAGGAGATTCCCTGTGGTGGTTGAAATGTGCGATTGCTTCTAAAAGTTTCAGTCACGTGACCGAGAGGTATAAAAAGGACAACGGACAGGGTTGAGTTTCAACTGGGAGAGCGTGGCGAGCAGCAGTGACTGGGTTTCGGCAGAAAATTCATAGTGAGCTGTAGTAGTCCGGCCGCAGCGGAAAAAACCTAGTCTGCAGAATTGTTACGAAGGCATTGAAGAAAAATTATTATTTATGAATGGCTTCTGATTGTTATCAGTTTGTGGAAGAAATAAAGAGTTTTTGTTGTAGAAAAAAAAACGTTTCTTTACGGTATTAAATGTTTCTAAATAATTACTAATCTAGTTACTTTTCTACACATACTATGTGCATAGTATAGAGAGAAGGTATTGTAATGCACCAAAATTTCACCGGAAGTATATGTTTTGAACCCCTCTGAATCCATAAAAGCTATTTTAGAAAATTGTGCGTGTGTGGCTGAGAGGGCACAGCAATGAATGGGTCGCTACAGTTTCCAGATTGAAGCAGTCCGACAGTCGGACATATAGATCGAACACCCCACTCCGCATAGGTTTTATCGCCCTCACCACCACGCCTCACTGAGTGCCATCGCCGACAGATCCAATCTTGAAAGCAGCACCGGGACGAAGGATGAATGAAATGGCAATGGAAGTGACAGGAAGGGACAAGACATTTTGGGGATGAAAGAAATCCATCCAGTGTTCGCCTTGTGCTTCGGGGAAACCCATGAAAAACCCCAAATGCTAGTCACAGACAAAACTGTCTGAGCCCTACCGGGACTTTAAGTTCGATGATTTAAATTTGGTGTTAGACAAGAAATATCTAAGGAGAGAATCAGTTCTAACAGAAAACTGGATGAAAGCGATTTTAGAGAATAGCTAAACAAATTAGCTCAACAAACAGAAACACGCCTGTTAACATCGAAACCCTATCGTTGTACAGGATATTTATATCAGAATATTCCTTGTTTAGGAATATAAGTTTAACATTAACAGCATTTAAATTTAACGAAAGGATTTTAGTGCGCCTTGGACATACTTTCTCTGGGACTGCGTTCTCTCGCGCACAGCAAAGATTCCACGAGAGGGGCCACCTTATAATTCAACGACCTATGCTTCTTGATAGGACACATCCTTTGAATAGTCTCAAAAGTTAATCTCATTATGTTTTAACAGCAATTATTTCCAAAGGATTTAAAACCAAAAAAAAAAGTTTTATTCAACAAAAGTTGTCTCTTTTAAACAGAAGACATTTTTACTTTCTATAGCACAAAGGTACAATGTAAATAGTAGGTACCCGGCGCAAGATAGGTGTAAAAAACCTTAGCATGGCTTCCTTCGGAAGTGAAGTAAAGCCGTTGGTCCCGTGTCGTAGATTTACGGCACGTAAAAGAACCTCAAGCCCGATAGAAAGGCCTCTATGCAAAATTAAGCGGTCTTTCTCGCCCAATTTAGAATGGGATGCTGAGAACCACAGTAATTAAAGAGCGTCCATAAATAACATACCATTTTCATTTTTACAGAAGGTATTGTATTCCACCCAAAAATTCTGTACCAAGATTTCACCGGAAATACATATTTTTATACCTCTGAATAAAAAATCTGATGTGTACCATTCACATGACTTTCTCCATATCTCTGCAACAAATACTTCTTAAAAAGCCTATACTTCTATTTACTTTATGCTAATCAGAAAAAAATAGCAGAAATAGTCTTATTACTCGCTTCCTTGTAAGTAGAAGCGAAATAAGGGACAACCGTAAGTTAAAGTGATAGTCAAAAGCTGGTTGCTATGTCAATGAAGTTCCTTTGTTTATATGGATAGGAGTTGACAAGTTCCTGTATGAGAAAAGTATACGTTTTTCATAGCATAAACTAAAAATTATGAATATCACAAAAACGATGAACTCCACGAAAAAAAGTATGTAACATAAATTCTGTGTTTTAAAGTGCTCTACATTTTTTGTGCAGTAAGTTTTTGTCCATCTCTTAGGTTTAGCAGTCATTCAAAATTTAATAAAATTCATCCAGAATGAACTACTCTTCAGAGGCTATTCCCAGAAAATTCAAGATATACATTTCATTTGTCAGGTAAATATGTTTAATATCCGAAATTTTAATCAAAATCGTTAGAGCCATTTTTGAGAAAATCAAAATTTTCGAAAAAAGTTCCATGTAAAGGGTAGTTGGGGGTGGGGGATTTTTCTCAAAATCTTCGTGTCGCATCCCTGGAAGATACTAAACTTAATACCAAGTTTGGTATTTTACCGACTTTTCGTTTTTGAGTTATCGTGTTCACAGAAACACGGACACACGGACACCACACACACACACACACACACACACACACACACACTCACACGGACCTTTTTGTGAAAATGCTTTTTTTGGATATTGGGGACCCTAAAACATATATTTCCGGTGAAATCTCGGTATCGAATTTTTGGTGGAGTGCAATACTTTCTCTATACACTATCTACATAGTGGTATGGAGAAAATAAAAAACAGAATTTTTAGAAAAGTGTGTGTGTGCGTGTGTGCGTGCATGTGCGTGTGCGTGCGCGCGCGAAACAGAGCTCAACAACGAAAAGTTGGTTGAACACCAAACTTGGTATTTAAGTTTAGTATCTTCGAAAGACAAGATACGAAGATTTAAAAGAAAATTCTACCTCCCACAGCTATGCTTTGTGTGAAACATTTTTCGAAAATGCTTGTATGTCAAAATTGGCTAAAACGATTTTCATTAAAATGCCATACATTTTAGATATTTTTAGCACAAACGAAGTGCACGTTTTGAATTTTCTGGGAATAGCCTTTAAAGACTTCCTTCTATATGACTTTCGTATAAATCGTAAGCCGCAAGAGATAAACAAAAGCTTACTTTATAAAATATGATTATCTCATTAACACATACTTTATGAACCGTATCATAATAATCGAATGTTATATATTAGTTTTGATCCATGCTATACATACCCACACATACACACATACACGCACACACATGTATTCATGGATTCCTGGACTCAAATACTGAACTTTTTCTGGATTTTTTTTTTTTTTCTGTTCAAAGGACCTTAGAAGATATATTTTAGGTCAAATATTGACATAGTTTTGCGTCGAATCAGTACTTTTCTGATTTGCTTTACATAATACAGAAGGTAATTATTAAAACAGACAAAAACTGTCAATAGTAAAATATAGCAGTATAGTATTACTCTAGGCTTCAGTAATGGTTGGACTTAGTCACGTGATAATGTAACTTAACATAGAAGGAAGGAATTGATTCTCGGGCAGACAATTAAGTTTTACGTTGTTGAGTTATGTTACATCAATTGACGTTATGTTAAGATTATCGTATTTTCAGTTATAGCATAATTTTTCTATATCCTCAATAATTTCTCTATCACGTATATATAATATAGATATATAGAAAATAGAGAAAGGTTTTTACCCGTACAAAAATTCAATTCCATTTTTCGCGGGAAATACATGTTTTAAAGAACCCTTAATACAAAATTTTAGTAAAAGATTTGTGTGTATACGTGTGTGTGTGTGTGTGTGTGTGTGGGGGGGGGGTTGTTGGACAGCATAACTAACAAATCTGATGTGTTCCATTCACATGACTTTCTCTACAACTCTGCAATAAATTATTGTTCAAAACCTTATGCTTCTATTTACTTCCTGCTAATCAAGAAAAAAATAGCAGAAATAGTCTTATTACTTGCTTCCTTGTAAGTAGAAGCGAAATAAGGGAGTACCATAGGTTAAGGTGATGGTCAAATGCTGGTTGCTATGTGACTGATGTTCCTTTGTTTGTATAGACACGAGTTCACAAAGTCCTGTATGAGAAAAGTATGCTTTTTATGGCTGAAACCAAAAACAAGGAATATCTCAAAAACAATCAACTCCACGAAAAAAATTTATATAACATAATCTGTGTGTTTTAAAGTGCTCTACATTTTTTGTGTGGTAAGTTTTTGTCCATCTCTTACGGTTTAGCAGTTATGCAAAATTCCGTAAAATTGACCCAGAATAAAGTGGTCTTCAAAGGCTCTTCCCTGAAAATTCAAAATATACATTTTATTTGTCAGGTAAATATCTTTAATATACGATATTTTAATCAAAATGGTCAGCCATTTTTTAGAAAATCAAAATTTTCGATAAAGGTTCCATGTAAAGGGTAGTTTGGGGTGGAGGGATTTTTCTCAAAATCTTCGTGTCGCATCCCTGGAAGATACTAAACTTAAATACCAAGTTTGGTATTTTACCGACTTTTGGTTTTTGAGTTATCGTGTTCACGGACACATACACACACACACGCGCGCGCGCGCGGACCTTTCTGTGGAAATACTTTTTTTGGATACAGGGGACACTAAAACATATATTTCCGGTGAAATCTCGGTATCGAACTTTTTGGTGGAGTGCAATACCTTCTCTATACACTATGTACATAGTGCGTATAGAGAAAGTAAAAACGAAAAGTCCGTTAAATATCAAACTTGGTGGCTATTTAAGTCAAGTTTCTTCCTATGATTCTATACGAAGTTTTCTATAAGCCAAACTATCCTTTACTTTAGAAATATTTTATATTTTAATAATTAGATAAAAATAATTAATATTTCCCGAATTAATGGAACATTTTTCGAAATGTACGATTTTCTGAAAATGGCTCTTACAATTTTGATTTAAATTGTATTAAAGGTGTTTGCATGACACTGAATTTCTTATGAATAGTCTGTGAAGTCTTCTTCATTCTGAATGATTTTTGTGATACAGAAACCTAAAAAGATATCATCTTACTACCCAAAAAATTTAGATTTCCTTAAAACACACAATTTATATCATATACAGTTTATTTATGTATATTTGTTGTTTGTTTTAACATTTTCAATATTTAAACTTTTTTTTTAAATGGGAATTTGCTATTCAGTTTTCTGATTCTAGTCACTTTAAAAGAAGAGTTTCAATTACATACCATAGCGACCGGTTTATTAGAGATTTGGCAAACGCTCTAGCCTAGTGCATTTCCTTGTCTCTCCTCTACTTAAAAGAATTAAGTAGTAGTAATAGTGGTGGTGGTGGCATTTTATTAAGTTTACAATAATACAATATTTGCGTCACACAGTCGCATGGGTCGAGTGACCGAACATGCTGTCGAAAAACTACTTGAGTTTAAAATAATACATACATATATATTTTATATATCTCAACAACATTAGAAATACCCATACACACACACACACACACACACACACACACACACACTCGCGTGCTACGACAACAAACCACAGATTAATAAAAGAAAGAACACTCTGATCTCTCTCTCTCTCTCTCTCTCTCTCTCTCTCTCTCTCTCTCACACACACACACACACACACACACACACACGCGCGCGCACACACACTTGCGCTCACAACAAACACCAAATAAGTCTATGCAATATTTACACAAATATTTTATCTCTTAGTGTACGAACTTCCATTAAGTATGTGCCCAGGCTTGGCCAGTTTTAGCTGTTTAGAATCAAATCCCAGAATGTTGTCCTTCGTCTGTTTGAAGCTAAAAATACTTCCGGCAATAATTAAAAGTATTATGTAATAAAACGGGTTTTGTTAATATGTATCTGGACTGGCATTAAGAACAGAGATGAATAATAATAATAATAATAATAATAATAATAATAATAATAATTTGTTGCAGAATAGGCACATAAAGTGATGCGACTGGAACAAGTTTGTATCATGGGTCCCAAGATGTATTGGCATTTTGCGGTGGAAGTGCGAACACCACGTGAGTGTGAATGTGGATTACTTGATGACGTGCTGACATGTTTAACACTACTTGTTACAGGTACATATACGCCCGTCCGACATCTGTCGCTACGGAGTCTACTACCCGACACTCAACACTACATGACATACGAGGGGTCTACGACGCATCCTGGGTGCTGGGAGACAACAGTATGGATCATCCTCAACAAACCCATCTACATCACCAAACAGGAGGTACGTTTTATGTTTAAACTCGCCTTTCTTGACTTCAAGATAATATCTTTTAACCCTTGCACAACGCTGATAAAGCATCTTTATGACAGAAACGTGTTACCTATTAAAGTATAAAGAATGAATTGTATACAACTACTTGAGGGGATCGAAATGGGATTTACATAATCTTTTTCCATTTTCATGTTTTAATTGCGCACGGATATTTGTAATCTGCCGCTCATTTTGGCATAATTTTCCTAGAGGTACGCTAATTGTAAATAGTTTAAAAACATTGCTGAAAACAATCCTGTGTAATAGTTTTACTTTCTCTACACGTGTCATATATATTGTGTATAGAGAAAGTATTGCATTCCACTGAAATATTCGATACCACATTTCACCGAAAATACATGTTTTGGGTTCCCCTAAATCCAAAAAATAAAATTTTTAGAAAAGGTCATGTGTGTCTGTGTGTTTCTGGACAGCATAGCTTAAAACGAAAAGACTGTTGAATATCAAACTTAGTATTTAAGTTTTGTATCTTGCAAGGGTGCCACAAGAAGATACCTCCAGCACTAACTACCCTTTACATGGAACTTTTTTTTGAAAATTTTGATTTTCTCAAAAATGATTCTAATGATTAGGATTAAAATATTGTATATTAAAGATATTTACCTCAGAAATAAAACGTATATCTTGAATTTTTTGGAAATAGCCTCTGAAGACTACATTATTCTGGATAAATTTTACGGAATTTTGCATAAGTGCTAAACTATAAGAGATGGACAAAAACTTACCACATAAAAAATCTAGAGCACGTTAAAACACAAAATTTATGTTATATACCTTTTTTTCGTGCAGTGGAGCTTTTTGAGATATTCCTTGTTTTAGGTTCCAGCTTTGA
Organism: Hymenopus coronatus; assembly: GCA_030762935.1. Lineage (NCBI taxonomy): Eukaryota > Metazoa > Arthropoda > Insecta > Mantodea > Hymenopodidae > Hymenopus > Hymenopus coronatus. The sequence goes on from CM060894.1 coordinate 79,351,479, forward strand.
AAAACTTACACTTTTCTCGTACAGGAATTTGTCAACTCTTGTCCATACAAAGGAATTTCGTCACATAGCAACCAGCTTTTGACTGCCACTTTAACTTATGGAAGCCCCTTATTTCGCTTCTACTTACAAGAGAGCAAGTAATAGGACTATTTCTGCTAATTTTTTTTCGATTAGAATGAAGTAAATAGAAAAAGTTTTTAACAATTTGTTGCAGAGATGTTATGTTAATGTAACACATCATATTTTTTAAAACATATTGGTACTCTCACTTGGTAAAACACCAATAACTTTGTAAATATTAGTGGTAGAGAAGAGAGCCTTTTTTTTTTTTTTTTATTTTAATCAGAAAATGTTACTCCAGTTATTCGTAGAATTGGCATTTGGCTCATATTTCCTCCGTGCCAGAGTTTCGAAGTACTGCGAAATTGTAATTGGCAAATTAGTTGTTTTTTAATTATGTTTTAAAGCAATTTCTGAAGAAGTGAGATATTGCCTTTGCAAATGCCCTATTATTTCAGAAACTCATTCACATTATGGGTTGATATCTTTATCACATATTTACATCTATATAGGCTTTATTTTAAAGAATAAAATGTTATGTATATGGATTAGTTATTTTCTTAAAATTTAAAAATCAATTTTCATTAACATTTTAAGAGCTTTATTAAAAAAATCATACCTCTCCTTCTAATCGACAGAAATGTTTTATTTTTCATGAATTAATAGTAAAGGTAATGCTGAATATATTTTGATAAAATTATGTCTCTATCTTATATAGTTGCTGAAATAATGAGTGAAACTTTAACATTGGAAGATAGGGAATTTCGATTCCCCTTAAAGGGAGATTAATGCTCGGTTGTAGGAAATCAAATCAAATCACCAACCGATTGCCATTCAGTTAATCTCTGATCAATTTGATTTATCGTTGGGTTACATAAAAATTAATAAAGATCACTGAAGGTTCTTCAACGATTGCGAAATGTGTCTTTCAGCACCTGGAACTTGCTGGCGTTGATTTTAGGAACCTTAGCCAGCAGACATTGCGTTTTCTTTGGGTATATAAAGCCTTACGTTGGTTTATTGTGAGCACCAAATAGCCGAAATTAATTGTCCTAAAATTATTAGGGACCTTTATTTCTCCACAAACGATAGACTTCTTCTTAATACAGTGGAGAGTTATTTATACACTATCGCTCATGATGCATTTACCTTTCACTATAAAAAAAATAGAAGAAATAAAAAAAGAACCTAAGGATGGTCAATCTACATACTTACCTCTGTTTTACATTAGTTTATTGTTATGTATTTTCCACTAAAACCGTAAAACAAAGTGATTTCCGAAGATTGTGAAATTCCTAACAGTAAAATTCCTTTTCTCTACATTCTATCACTTGAAAGTAATTTTATATATTTAAAAAAAGTATACATATATGTTGTTGAGTAATACAATAATCTGTAATTAAAATAAATATTACTTGAACAATAACAACTCACAACTGCTTTAACAAAAGTTAACGTACCGAGCGCGAATGCTCAGTAACGGTAATGTGTGTGGACTGCATTCTGGAGGCCCAGGGTTCAAATTCTATGGGCCGACTGATCGCCAAGATAAATGCCGGATTGGATATTTAATACCCAAAGTTCCACTTTCAATCTAAAATGACAGTAAAATTGAAAATAGATGATAATGCACTGTCATCTATCCACAGATAGTTAAAGCAGTTAGACTACACCAGCACCCTATCGACATCTGGCTATGGATGGTGGAGGCACTATTGTTTTTTTTTAATTAACCGTTTCAGAGGTATTCCTTGTTATTGGTTTCAATTTTAAATACCATAAAATTTTCTTAAACGGGACGTAATCTTTCATACTTCTTTTTTCGCTCCTTTCCATACAAAGGGAACCGAATTTCAATTATTTCACGTAGCGACCAAAAGATTTTACTATCACTTTAGACTAGTATGTGCCCTTATTTCCCTTCTGCTAATAGTTGACATGTAGCATTCACATGACTTTCTCCACCCTCTATCGTTTATTAGTGGGCACACAAACTGTTATTAAGTTTATTCCCCATCTACTGCATTTTAATTGAGATAAACCATTACAGAAATAGCTACAGAACACATATCGTTATACATACAAAGGGAATAGCGATAGGTAATTAATGTTTAAGAACTAGACGCTCTATGTTGTATTCAAAATATGTTGGTTCCGCAAGAGTTCTTTTACACACCAGTCAGGGAGCTGCCTCTTTTTCGCACACTTTAAATATCATTGGTCTGGGCATGGTTGGAACCCACGACCGTGGAATCAAAAGACCAGTGCTTAAACAACTGAGTCACCCAAACCAACACACAAACACACACATAACTATGGACCTCATCATTATCAACATTCAAGGTTTGGACCATTAGGATCTATTCGCCCCTGTCATTCTATCAGTTGGCCCAACTGTCCTGTATCTGACGTGTGCAGATATGCCTTTGAACGTTAAAAGAGTTACAGAACTAAACGGGCTTATTTCAAGTTAAAACTCGCCAGAGGGAAGCTGACCTGAGCGACCTTCATTTTATCCCTTTTGCTTATCAACGGTGACGGCGAATGAGTCGCGCTCATAGAGAGGAGAAAACAAAGATGGCTCAAGCTAGTTCCCCAATGACGTTTCTTAACTTGATATTGCCCCATTAAGTTTTGCAATTGCTTTAACGCACGAAGGCATATCTGCACACGTCAAATACTGGGAAGTTGGACCACCCGATATGCAATCTCACCATCTCTTCCCCCGCCTTCTTACCAATTGGAACGTAATCAGTTACTATTTTGGGAGTATATCATCCTCTATATATGTCGTAGCAAATTTGTTTTATTCTGTATGATCCTTTCTTTATATTTAATTATCTTTTATTCATCCGTTTGTTTTAGAAACTAACAGAGTATCTAGTCACTAATCTAAAGCCTATTTTTACTTTCTCTATAGGCACTATGTACATAGTGTATAGAGAATGTATTGCATTCCACCAAAAAATTCGATACCGAGATTTCACGGAAATATATGTTTTAGGGTCCCCTGTATCCAAAAAAAGTATTTTCAGAAAAAAGTCCGTGTGTGTGTACGTGTGTCCTTGTGTCTGTGAACTCGATAACTCAAAAACGAAAAGTCGGTAAAATACCAAACTTGGTATTTAAGTTTGGTATCTTCCAGGAATGCGACACGAAGGTTTTGAGAAAAATTCCCCACCCCAAACTACCCTTTACATGGAACTTTTTTCGAAAATTTCGATTTTTTCAAAAATTTCTCTAACGATTTTGATTAAAATATCATATATTAAAGACATTTACCTGACAAATGAAATGTATATCTTGAATTTTCTGGGAATAGCCTCTGAAGAGTAGTTTATTCTGGATGAATTTTACGGAATTTTGAATAACTGCTAAACCATAAGAGATGGACAAAACTTACTACAAAAAAAATGTAGAGCACGTTAAAACACACAATTTGTATATACATTTTTTTCGTGGTGTTGGTCGTTTTTGAGACATTCCTTCTTTTTTTTTTTTTTTTTTGGTTTCTGCTACGAAAAACTTACACTTTTCTCATACAGGAATTTGTCAACTGCTCTCTATACGAAGGAACTTCGGTGACATAGCAACCAGCTTTTGACTTTCACTTTAACTTATGGTACTCCCTTATTTCGCTTCTACTTACAAGGAAGCAAGTAATAAGACTATTTCTGCTATTTTTTTCTGATTAGAATGAAGTATAAGCTTTTTAATAATAATTTATTGCAGAGATGTAGAGAAAGTCATGTGAATGGTACGCATCAGGTTTTTTTATTCAATTTTTATTTTAGTTTTTTTTTTAACGGCCATGTCTCGCTTGAATACAGCAATATAGATACTGCCATTGTCCTATAATATTTAATTTGCGTTTTCCTTCTGGGTTTTCCTTCTAAGGAGTCTCTTTATTGTACCGCATTTTAGACTGAATTTCTTCAATTTCATATGTAACTGGTTTCTTGATTGTTGGGGGGTATCAGTAAAGAAACGTCTCTGGTTACGAGAACTACGCTAGAAAAGAAGCCTGATGGGGGTGCTGCTATCTATCTCCAGGGCTGCACTATAATGTCTTCAGGATACAATTCCCTAGAGATGGCTGCCTTCATGACGGCTTACTAGCCACATCTGCCCATTGACGGTTACAATTAGATTCTTCCTCGCCACTTACCATCCGTAAATGTGGTAAAACAACATTCCTCTAGGTGGTCCTCTAGTTCAGTGGACATTGAACCATGACAATAGAAACCCACCATGGATCTTTATCTAAAAATCTTTCTTTACTTTCTCTAGCACGTATGTACATACATAGTAGGAAGAAAAGAGAATTAGAAGATTTCATTGCAGATACATTTAATGAGGTCTCCTGAATAAAAAAAATTACAATATTTACTTTCTCTACACGTACTATGTATCTAGTGTATAGAGAAGGTATTGCATTCCACCGAAAAATTATATACCGAGATTTTACCGGAAATACACGTTTTAGGTTCTCCTGTATCCAAAAGAAGTATTCTTAGAAAAAAAAGTCCGTGTGTCTGCGAACACGACAGCTCAAAAACGAAAAGTCGATGAAATACCAAACTTGGTATTTAAGTTCATTATCTTCCAGGGATGTGACACGAAGATTTTAAGAAACATCTTCCCACACCATATTACCCTTTACATGAAACATTTTTCAAAATTGGCTCTAAAGATTATAACTAAAAGTCCGTATATTAAAGATCTTTATATGGCAAATAAAATGTATATCTTGAATTTTCTGGGAATAGCCTCTAAAGTATCTTTATTCTGAATGAATTTTGCGTGAATTTTGCGTAAATGATAAATCGTAAGAGATAGACAAAGCCTATTATAAAAAAAATATGGAGTACGTTAAAACGCACAATTTATGTCATATACCAAATTATTGTTCGTGGAACTCACGAATTCTGAGATATTCACTGTTATTTGTTTCAGATTTAAAATACTTAAACTTTTCTCACACATATAGTTGTAATCTCCTGGCCCTGCATAGAAGCGGATTTCTTTCACATGCCAACCAGCTTTTAAGAGAGTTGACAATCGTTTTAGCCTAGTGTATTCCCATATTTTCCTTCTACTTACAAGGAAGCAAGTAATTAAGTCAATTTCTGCTAATCTTTATCTTGAATTTCATAAAGTAGATAGAATAATATGCTTTTTAACAATAATTTGTTACAACGATGTGGATAAAGCCATGTGAATGCAACACGTCAGTTTTTTACAAAAGGGTTGTTGTGTGACTGCGTGTGTGTGTGTGTGTGTGCGTGTGCGTGTGTCTCTTTGTCTAGGCATAACTCAATATCGAAAAGCTCATTAAATACCAAACTTGGTATTTAAATTCACATCTTCCAAGGATGCTATATAAAGATATTCAGGAAAATCCCCTAACTCAAACTACCCCTTACATGGAATATTTTTCAAAATTTCCAATTTTCTAAAAACTAGATTTAGCGGCGTTTATTAAATGCCGTACATTAAAGATATTTACATGCAAAATAAAATGTATATCCTGAATTTTTTGGGAACAGCCCAGTCCTCTTCATTTTGAATGATGTTTGCATAACTGGTAAACCATAAGAGGTAGACAAAAAAGTTACCCAAAAAAATGTAGATCTGATTAAAACACACAAGTTATGTCATATACAGATATTTATGTAGAGCATTTCTCAAATAGGGAGTGCTGATACATTTTATATCTCTTTTGTTTTACATTTGCGTATTGAAAATGAACCGAACTTCAAAGAAAATCGCACAGCGACAGCTTTTAGAAGATTGCACTATCGCTTTTGTCTTGTGTATTCCCATATTTCCCTTCTGCTTACAAAGAACTGAGTAATAAGTCCATTTCTGGTAATGTTTAACGTTATCATGATATAGATAAAATAATATTTTGTAAGAATAGTTTATTTTCAGAACAAATAGAAAAGTAACGTAACTGGAGCATATCAGATCTTTTAAATTATTTGCAGTGGAATCGAATGTTTTGGTGGAATGCAATAACTTATCAACCTGCTATGTAAGTACACTTTTATCAGAACAGGTTGTAGACGTCATTCCTATCCATACGGGTGAACGCGGTGACATAACTCGCCTAAGGGGAGGTGCGGGACTCGAGAAAGGGTTGCTCTTTCCGGTAACGCTCCTTCCTTTACACTATCCTAGGGGCCTAAGCCCCAGACTTGTCCTCAGTTGGTCTTCTTCACAGGTTGTTAAACTACCCGTCGTGACCATAAGTGGCGAGGGACGGAAGTTGAGTGCTCTGCCATATTAACCTCAATTCGTTTGACTTAAACATTGTTTTTTTATAGTGTTTAATGCCCGCTTTTACAACAATGGCACCACAGGTGATACATGATACTGGTGATACATGTAATAATAATGGAATGCGATGGCAGGGGAAACCGGAGAACCCGCAGAAAACCCGCACTTGCGCCGCTTTGTCCACCTCAAATCCCACATACAGACGCCTGGATAGAACCCGGTCGCCTTCCTGCGAATCACCTACTGTTTGCGACCAACTGTGGGAAGGCAAAAACAGATGGATAATTCATTCAGCACTGTGACAGTATGCAACATTTAGTGTTTGAGATGTGTAATCCACCTTTCATAGGTTAATACATCTATTACAGGCTGGTTATATTTCTTGCATTATTATTTACATGAACAAATGAACATATACATATTTTCAAAGGATTTTCGGTTATTAGTAGCTGTAACATAAGTAATTAAAAACCAATGAAATTTATTATAGTTTTAACATAATAAAACTGCAAGTTCCTTAAGCTTTTAATACCATTATAACCGTATTGTAACCTCAACATTATGAGAATTAACTTGTAAAAAAATACTTCCACATTTATAGAATTAAATATGAATATTGCTAATTAATTGGGATTGAACACAACATGAAGGGAAGTTCTGCTCCTTAATAACTGTCGTACTTGTTTGCATGGGTTACGTAATAACACTGTGTGAACTTGAGTGCCGAACTTTGCCTAACTAAATACTTATTCCACCACTCTCTATAAATTAGAAATATTCCTTATAGACAGTCATAAATCTTGGAGTTGAAGGCTTGCATGTTGGATTGCTTTCGTTCCTAACATTATAAACTGACACTTGATCTACTATACAAGAAAGAGAGGCAATCCTTGCTGTAAAGTGTTTACCCACAGTATGCACAGCGCAAGCTTATTTGCTTCGCCGCAAAATCAAGCAAGTTGGTGACATCTGATCCAAGCTGTAAGGCGTCAGCAATCTGTTTATTAGATTCACCAAGTATGCTGATTTTAAGCACTTTCCTAATTGTCACTATTTCAGTTGCTGGGGGTCACTCCCGGCCCTGGAAAGCTGAGATATAAACAACCAATTGTGGGTAAAGAAGGTATATGAATGTAACAAATCGAAAAGTTTAGCAATTTTTCTGGGGGGGGGCATTAGCTTGTACTTTAATCCTCATTCAGTTTAATAAAGTTCAAAATTACAAATTGGCATTTATCTCTAAGTATTGGTATTTATTTGCACCGTTAGAAAATGCATTCTAATATATTATAAATATAAGACCTTTTAAATAAGATTAATACTGTTAAATGAGAAAATATATTTTTAATAACGTTAAAAAGAAAAAAAAAGTGAAGCAAAATGAACAATTACATAGAGCAAAACGATTAATTTAAATTTAAAAAAAGCAGAAAGCGAGAAAATATTGCTTTGAGGTTATAAACGACTACCTGGTCTCATGCAAAGAAACGTTTTAAAAATAATGTGAGGCTATTTACTCAGGAATAATGAAAATAAGATGTTAGGGGTATACGTATATACAAATATTTTCATAAATAGTACCTTAACGTGTATGGATTTCTGCGTATTATTTAGTTTCCTTTTTCTCTTCTAAAGCTTTTCCCACAAACAAATCACATAATTTACTACCTAATGTGTTTTGCATAGTATTAATTACGCCACGAAATGAACAACAGAGACAATGCGTTTAGCTTTCACGTTTTCACACCTTAATGCTTGATCTGCTAGTCTAAGTAGTGTGGGGCCTTTGGCTTGCAGAAAGCATTTAAACTCAGTTCCGATGCAACATTCCTTATTCTACCTGTAAACATACTACTCTTAATAAGTAAAATTATAAGTCCGAAAAATAAGCAAATATTGCTGTAAAGTTGTTCATTACCTGTTTTTAATTATTATGCAGATATTTGCACTTGTACCCTTAACTGCCTTTATGTAGGGAAATATTTTTGGATTTTGGTTAGTTTTAGTCATGAGGATGCTTTTTAGTATCATTTCTATCTACGTGTTTAAGTTGAAAAATAAGCCAGACCATGTTAGGTTGTGCACGAACATACAACCTACAGCAAACCGAAAATTACATTATAAGCGTGTTCTTGCATTTCCAGAAGAGGAAGCCATCTTCTATCACCAGAAGCATTTCCTTCAAGACAGAGAGATGTAGTACAAAAACGCTAGTCACATAAATTGCGTTAAAGTGGCCAAAAGATGAACCAGACGGAGGAGTTTGGTTTCTGGAAGGTCAAGTACGCAGCTGGTGTGGCTTTTTGCCGCGGTAAATGTTGCAGAAGACTGTGTTTTGTGCTGTTGCCTTATCTTGAATAATGTGAACAATATGTCTCGACCACAAAATGTCTCCTTGAGAGGCGTATGCAGCAAGAACTTGAGCAAGAGGCAGTCGCGTCACGTTGGCCATCCTGTTGTTGATGCTTCACGCTCCAAACTTGCATTCTGAGTACATAAAAGCTTCAACCAGGTGGTCATGGAAACTGCATTCATAATTCAAATGAAAAGAACAGCATTAGTTTCTATGGTAACCAAGTAGAAAAGCTTGCTGCTTCTCTTCTGACCTTTTGCTTCGATTGCTTTATTCAGGTCATGCAGAATCAAGTAAACATAATAAATATACAATGAGGTCTTAGACAGTATAATCAATTTCTAAAAGGAAGAACGTATTCTGAATATCATCTCTTAACCTTTCGAAGGAATATATTTTCTCATAATATTGGAGCAATAACTATTTTGAGATCCCTAGAAGAGTTAATACCATAATCTAGCCACAAGCTCCTACATAGTTATCATATGTCAGTGCTAGCAAAATATATCCAGCCACAAGCTCTAAGTTATTATTTTAATCACGCTTATAACAGCATGAACCAGAAAATTACTATACCTATTTCATTTTATAACTAATGTAAAACCCTAATATAAGATTAATTTGTGTAAATGTATATTATTCATTGTTAATTCCATTATTTTATCATATTCATTTGAATTTGCACGTCATAATTACTTGTAAATTATAAGCTTGAAAGGTTAACATACATTATACACATACAGCTCATACAAGCAGCTACACATTGTCTCGAAAAGCCATTAGTCAAACACTTGTAACAGCAATTAACAGAAAAGTAAAGGTATTTTAAGATGTGTTCTTAATAAACAAACTAAACATAGTACTAAATACAGTTTAGTATTTTTACGATGTTAATCTAATTATTTTCTCTCCCTAGTACATAGGTAGAGAGGTTAATCCACACAAATTTGATACCGAAATTTCACTGGAAATACACGTTTCAGGATTCTCTTGTTTCCAGTAAACTATTTTTAGAAAAAGGTCCAAGCGGGGACCTTTCCTCTAAGGGAAAACTCGGTAAAATAGCAAATTTTATAAGTAAGTTCCGCATGTTTAAAAAATGTGACACGAAGATTTTCAAAAAAAATCCTCCCACCTTAAATTTGGATTCTTTCAAAAATGGCGCTAACGATTTTGATTAAGATACGGCACGTTAAATACATGTACATCATAAATAAAACATAATTTGAATATTCCGGAAGCAGCCTCTGAAGGTCTGTTCATTTTTGACTTATTTTCCGTGACTAGTAAACCGTGGGAGATGGACAAACACGCTGTACAAAAAAAATTAGTCAAATACACAATTATGTCATATACAGTTCTTTTGTAATATTAACCAATTCCGATTTATTCTTTGTAATCGGTTTCAATTTTAAAGTATTTAATTTTTTCCCAAACAAGAATTTGTCATTCCTGTCCCTTTTGATTTACTCTTCGCCATGCAAAGAGAACTGAATTTCAATTACATAGCAAAAAACATTAAAATATTTGAATACCATTTTAGCCTGATGTATTTCTTATTTCGCTTACAATTATAAGGAAGCAAGTAAAACGTCGATCTCTGATGCTTATCTCGATTAGCATGAAGTAGATAGAACAATAAATTTTTGTAGGAATGCTTTATTACAGAATATGTAGAAAAAGTCACGTGAATGGATCACATCACATGTTTAGTAATAAAAACGAAGCTAGATGCTTAAACTAGATGCTTCACTTCAAAACCATGAATTCTTCAATGAAATTTGGTAAAAAGTGTGTGTAGTGGTTTTTTATTTTGTTTTTACATTTGTGTTACGTTTATAATGCGTATCTTCATGTTATACCATTGTTTTCTAATATAAACATGTAATTTCACAAATGGGTATTTCATTGGAATTAATTGGTTCTTTATCATTTAGATAAAGCGTCACGTTGAAATTTAAACTTCATTTTTCAGATTTTTTTTGTAATTTTTCATTTTTAAAAATATTTTTCTGGGTTCAGGTATATTAAATCATATATTTCTGGTAAAATCTCGACATCGACTGTTTTAGATGAAATAAAATAATTCTTCTGCTTTAATTTACATAGTAAAGAAGGTACAACGTTTTTAATTGTAAATTGAAAATTAATATTTCAACAACGGTTTGATATAAATTATTTTATACACTATATGACTTATAAATATGTGTAATATGTTAAAGAAATCAAAGCAATCAGAAGAAAACTGTTTTTTTTTTAATTTTATATACCTATGTTTTATGTTTTCACTGATCTATTGCCTCGTGGATTTGTCTGTTTCTTTGATTAACTGACATACTTGTCTTTATAGCGGATCTAGATAAAAGAATAATATTTTGTAAGAGTATTTTGTTTGCAGAACAGATAGAGAAACTCGTGTGAATGAAACACATCGATTTGTCGTATAACCTTGGACCAACATTTCTACTATGGTTGGAAGCTGTTACTGTTAACCGTTTTGGTTCAAACAAACACATCAGCCCAGATCGTTTAGTTTTGTAATTGTGGTAATACAAAGGGAATGTACAAAGTTAGACATTCAAATACTGAATTCAGAGCACAGAAATTCTGTTGGTTAATCAATTGCTATTTTTGGACATATTATAATCAATCCTCTCTGTACTAAGTTAAAAAACATAAAAAACAAAGATATACGAACTGCCCCATCTAAAAATGTTATATCTGAATTGTTGTTTGTCCAGTATATGATTTCTCATTTCATGAAGGTCCACAAAAATTGAAACGAGTGTTACGAAAAAGATGATTAGGAGTTGAAGCTATTGCAAGTATTTTAAAGGAGTGGCTGTGATTCTACACTGTAGCTGTTTAATAGAATTGTTATCATTCTGTTGTAGCTGTACGCGCTTCGCAAACTGATGCAGGGCCCTGAGAAATCGCCTAAGGCGCCGCTGGGGAACAACGCGAGGCCTCTGCAGCCTCTGCATCATCGCACCGTCCGGACCAACATCAATTTCAAGAAAGAGGAGGTGAGATGTGCTAAGCAATGTTTCAGGTTTTGTTACAGTTTAGCTATATTTTATAGTGACAGGTACTTCAGTATAGGGGTCCGCATGTAAACCAAGACCGTGCGCACGGTGTTTGTTCTCTGCGCTTCGGCAGTTGCCTTAGCTGAATTATGTTACGCGTAGCCGCGCTGCTTTAAGAGTGTAGAGTATAGTACATACAGCAGAGAGAAATACCGGTTTCTGCAACAAGCGGCACCCTTCCCCCTTCTAAAAGCTCTAACCGAAAAGAATACGAATGGATTATACCATCTTCTATGCAGTCTTACCTTATAAAGGATGCTCGTAGTGTCGTCCTTCCTAGGCTATACAGTCAATGGGTCAGTTGACTAAAAATAGTAAACTCTTATAAGAAATTACTTGAAAAATAAAGTTAAAACTGATCAGTAAAATAATTACTGATTTTTAATTGAATAATAATTTACTTTTACTGATAAGTAATACCTTTGAAAATTGTCAGTATAAACTGAATAAACAAATGAATAGTTTGATAGAAGGAGCATATAGAGTATGTTGTAATAATCTGTACGTGTGACTAGTCAAGTGCACCAATAACTGAAGGAAATCTAAAGCGAGAAGACCATTTTTCTTTCACTTGTCGAATTTAAAATTGGAGGTTGAAAACTTTATCCAGCCACTTTATCCTCAATTCTATTTGCCACAAAGGCTATGTTCTTGCACACCGTGAAATGGCGAATACCAAAATCTCATGTAACTGGGTCAACTAAATAGAGTTAAAAAGGTTAATTTTACTATGTGAACTTAATGCTCCACCTCTTGTTCCATCCATACCGTCAAGACAATAGTTTGTTAAAAAGTTTATACTTTCACTTTCAAACCTCAGAAGCTTCTTTGAACTACTGGGACTAATATCCTTTTTCTAACTGTAGCTGTTTATCTAGTGTGTGGGTAAAAATACTAGCATAATTGTTTTTAGCTACTTTTACAAGTTAACTCTACAGGAAATATTTCAGCAAATATTTAACTCGAAATGTAATTACTGAAAGTTATTCAAACAAATTTTAAGTATTTTCTGGAAGAACTAGTAATTACTGAACGAGTAAAAGTAATAATTTATCAGTAATCATTAAAGCCTAAACTGTTAGTAATTACTTATTGTTTATTACATTTGTTATCAGTATTGACTTAAAATAATGTAAATAAAAGAGTTTACCAACTTTTATTCAACTGACCCGTTGTATCGAGTATTCACATTCTGACTGACGCATTGAGTTCTTTCAGTGATCGAACAAAACCGCCACATTGAAGGAACTGAAAGAAAACATTACAAATGAAATCAGAAACATTACAGTGGCAGAACTCTCTGGCGTCAGTCAGAATGTCATTACCAGATATAACGCCTGTATAACTTAGGAATGACGACACTTCCAGCATCTTTTAGGCCTATATTACACTATCACTCTCTGTGACATACCTTCGTGATACAAGTTAAACCCAACATCACACCTTTGATCACCTCTGTGATTAGAAAGCAAAATGTCAGGCAGGTACACATGGTCGGTGACTACAACCAAACTGATTAGTTATTATGAATCATGAAATGCTGTAAACTTTAAAACATAACGATTATAAAAACGTAAACAAAAGATTAAACATTTATAAAACCATAGCAAAAAACCATTTGTGAAGTACATGTCGCATACAGAGCAAATGATGAGAGGAAAACGTTTAGGAAGCCAAAATTTAGGACAAAATGAAAGTTATTATTAAAACCATTAATTGCTATGTTTGTTATTGTCTTTGTTATTAATACTCTTGTATGTAGTATGCATAAACTTCCTTAAGAAGTTAGCATATTGAGATTAAGTTTTAGGTTAGTTGATACGAAAATGTTGCACATGAATGTAATAGAAAGTTAAAGTTATATATAAACATGTAATATAGTGTCGTAGATTTACGGCACGTAAAAGAACCTCAAACCTGATTGAGAGGCCTCTGAGCAAAAGTAAGCGGTCATTCACGCCCAATTTAGAATGTGACGCTGAGAACCACAGCCGTTAAAGAGCGTCCATAAATAACGTCATTTTTTATTATTACAGTCTTACTGTTAAATATTTGTTATCCCTTTTACTTTCTCCACTCAGTACCTAGATAAAGAAGGTACTGCATTCCATCCAAAAATCCGACGGCGAGATTTCACTGCAAATACACGTTTCAGTATCCCCTATAAAATAATTTTTTGAAAAGGTCCGTGTGTGTGTATGTGTGTGTATCCGTATGTCTGTGAACACGATAACACAAAGAGAAAAATCGGTAAAATACCAACATTGGTATTTAAATTTAACATATTGTAAGGATGCGACAAGAAGATTTTGAAAAATAATCCCCCTAGCTCAAGCTATTTTTACAAGAGAGCGAGTACTAAGACCATTCCTGCCAATGTTTATCTCGATTAGCCTAAAGTTCATAGAAGAATAAGCTTCTTAACAATACCTTGTTAAAGAGATGCAAGAGATAGGAGTGTGAATGCAACACATATTTTTAAAACTAATAAAATGTGATAACTGACAGCTTAAATGTAATGACAACATATGACCAAAGGATTTGTTATATTCTGTGTCACAGAAATGCGATAGTGTTATATAGGCTTTGTAAGGTAACATTGCACATAAGATTTCATATAAGGTTATTATTCACGCAGCGCGGTTGTAAGCGACATAATTTCGGCTGAAGCAACTGCCGCAGCGCAGAGGACAAACACCGTGCAAACGGTCTTGACTTACATGGAAGACCTGTTATACTTTAAAGAAACCTTATCAGAATGATATTTCAAATCATGCTTATAGTATTCGTACCTTTTCTTGTTTTCCTTTATATCTTCTCTACTATGTACTTACTAGTATCCAGAAATTCCTTTGGCCCCCGTTAATACGAGTTTTGAGATCCCTAGGTACAGCTGTGTCTGTTTATGGGTATATGAGCAGTATCAGACAGTACAAAGTGTACGACAAATACAATAATTATCTTGTCGCACATAGTTGCATATTCAGTTTTTTTATGCAGAACATTTTGTTCTCACTTTTGTAGTAATCGAATCTGATGGCGCTTCTTTCAGTATCTGTAGTAATTTGTCTGCTATGCGGAGTGCTGAACTTTTATAAACTTGCAGTCCCAAGCAGTTATTGTTTAAATAGATCTGAAACGTTGTTTTTAATGTATATTAGAAATTTCTTTAGTTCTTCTGATATTAGAGATTTTGATATGACCATTGCAGTACAACCCTCGTTAACGAATTTACTACTAATTGTTTTATCATGCCTAGTAACTTGCTATCACTTAATAAATATTTCTGAAGGTACTGTCAATGTAAACGCAGGTAATTCAATGTTCCCCTAATTAATTGGTTTCTAAGAAGACATGATTATATCACCCCGCCCCGACGCGTACGACGTCATAAACTTTCCATGCGGACATAACTGAATTTCCGACTACATATAACTGACGCTTAGCCTAGTATTAAGGAAATCATTAAGCTAAAGAGAGAGTCAAATTATTTAAAAGCTGGCCGCTATGTGATGTTACTGGAACTCCGTTCGTTTTGCATGTACTTTCCATACGAGAAAAGTATAATATCTGCATTTTATAGCTTGTTGCATATCTATTACAGTTCATCATCCATGGAAAAATCATTCAGAATGAGTGAGGCTTTTCCAGAAAATTCAAGATGAATATTCGTTTTATTTGTCCTGAAAATGTCAAACATTATTTTCGTAGTCGGCTTACCCTTCCGTATGAAGCATTGACACCCCTAGGTCTTAAAAGCGGGTGCCTAGAAGCGTGAGTGTTAAACATATGGCATTTTTGAAAAATTTTAAAGGGTAGTTTTAGGGGAGGATTTTCTTGGAAGATGCTGAACTGGAATATGAAGTTTGGTATTAGGTGACTTATTATTTTTGAGTTATGCTGTTGACTCCCCCCCCCCTACACAAACACGCGGATCGTTATCTAAAAATGCTCTTTTGGATTTCCTTTTATATAATAGCATTACAATTTTGGTGGAACGCAATATCTTCTCTAAATACTATATACATTGTACGTGATTAAGAAAATAAACATAAAATATCGTATACTCTGCATACACCTTTTCATGGTGGCTCGGCTCCCTAGGCGTCATTCATTCGGTAGATTTTGCGCAATTTCGGAAGCAGAAATGAAATGACTTTTTTTTATTAATGGACGCTCTTTAACTGCTGTGGTTCTCAGCATCCCATTCTATACTGTGCGTGAAAGATCTCTTAAATTTTGCTCAGAGGCTTCTCTATCAGGCTTGAGGTTCTTTTACGTACCGTAAATCTACGACACGGGACCCACGGCTTTACTTCCCTTCCGAAGGAAGCCATGCTAAGGGTTTTTACGCCCGAAAAAAAAAATACATCGTCCTCCGCCGGGTTTGAACCCGCGACTTTGGCAGGGCAGAGGGACTACATTGAGACATGAAATAAGCTATATATCCTGATATGTCGTAACTTTAATGTTAAAACTTCATTCGGTCTGTAGATCCCAGACGCAATGCACTGCACTGTGTTTCGTGTAATAATTCAGCTATTTCGCTTTAAATTAGTTAACCTATTCTGCATAATGGCTGAGGGCCTCAAAGGAAGAGATCTTTGTGTTGACAACACTGCGGGCGAGCTCTTTCTTCTTCTCCCCGGCCCTCGCTTCCCTGTAAACTAGCGCCCAGGAAAAGATGCGTGTATAGTGCTTTAATTGCACAAACACCCATCTATGTGCCAAAATAAGGTTGTCTCTAATAGTTCCTGCCCAGGCCAGCACATGAAAAGAAGAAACGTGATACAATTTACAAGAGCAATGAAGTCGTTCTTCGAGGTGATTTTCTCTGTTTCCATGAGACCTTCGTCAATTAACGTCAGCACATCAGTAACTTTGAAAATCCTCGGCTAGAACATGGCGTTTATGGTACGTCTACCACATGATGTAATGAAAAGAGTTCCGTTGGATAACGATCTGCCCCAATTCATCAGCACATCTGTATGCAACAATAAAGTTTCCAGGAGGCCTTGGATATGTAATCAGGATAAAAATGACTGGCAAACGGTCGTGATGAATAACTGCCATGCGGGGTGGGCAAACCGAAAATTCAATCACATTTCCCGACCGTGGCCGTTAGAAAAGAAACAATCAGGACTGGGCGGGGCGGAAATGAAAACTGGGCAGTGTACGAAAGGGTGTTACAGCCCCCAGGGGAATAAAAATAGTGATGCCAACTCTCTAGCAAAATAACACCAAATTCACTGGTTTTGTATGCACAGCAAGTTTCCACAACAAAATGTAATAGTAAACGTAAAACGTTTAGCGTTTATCTACCTTACAAAACGTTCTGAACTCTTTTTCCGGAAGGCAGAAAACTTGCCTCTTGATTCCTTGTGTTCGAAACAGTTCCCTGTGTTCCTTTCTATGCATAACCTATTGTAAAACATTATATCCTCCCTCTCTGTAATACTAACAAATAACAATAGGTATGCACTTTTAATTTCTCTAACCTTCTCGACTCAGCGAGGTGGCTTCGTGGTAATGTAGAAGGGAAATAAGGGAATGCACGGGCTAAAGCAACAGTGAAATCGGTAGCCATGCAAAACAACTGAAATTTAGTTCTCTTAGCTTGCTAACAATAAACAAAAGAGAGACGATGAGATACTTCTAGTTGGAAAAAAAGTTTAAGTACCCTAAAACTGAAAGCAATAACTCAGGATATTTCGAAAATAGTTAACTCTAAAAAATAATGTACCTACATGACACAAATTCTATGGTTTAACGAGTTTTACATGTTTTGTATAAGTTTGTGTCCATCTCTTATGGTTTACCGGTTACACAAAATTTATACAGAAGTCATCCAGAATGTAAAAGTCTTCAAAGGCTATTACTAAAAATAATTTCAAGATATACATTTGGTTTGTCATAAAAATATCTTAAACGTATGGCATTTTTATTAAATTCGTCAGAGCCATTTTTGAGCAAATTAAAATTTACGAAAAATGTTCCATGCAAATGGTAGGGCGATTTTCTTGAAAATTCTCGGTCATATCCTTGCAACATACTAAACTTAAAATCTAGTTTGGTATTTAACCGAATTTTAGTTTTGAGCTGTGCTTCCCACAGACACACACACACACACACACATACACACACACACACACACACACACACACACACACGGACATTTGCTAAACATTCTCCAAATTTTCTTTTGGATTCAAAGGATCTAAAAACATGTGATTCAAGTGAAATCTCGGTAAGAATTTTTGGGTGGAATACAATGCCTTCTCCATCTAATACGTACTTTGTACATATGTGTTAGAGAAAGTAAAAAGTACCTTCTTTACTGACTATTATATTTCATCCAAAAATGTTATATCGAAACTTCACCAGAAGTAAACGCTTTGAAACTGAGCCAGTGCTTCAAGCGTTTCGTCTACGACTGCCATTTGGGAGTACGTGGGTTTAATTCCCTCGTTGACCTCTCTGCTCCCTGGTTTTTTCTGTTGTTTTTCTGGGTCATGAGTGAATGCTGGGGAGGTTTTTCATTCCCCCATACTTCCTGTCCCTTCATTTCATTACAAACAGGATTGTAAGGGTCGGCGATCACAGTGGTGGTAACGCTCTTCCATTAGGCATTGTACACTTTAATAATAGAGCTCTTGGTGGCAGGATGGCGTTGTCGTCTGTGGGATTTAGGGTGTTCAGCCAGACTCAAAAGCGCGGGCTTCTAGCGCTTCTCGCGGTGAGATGAACCACTTGGACTATGTTAGGGATAACATCGGTGGCTCTTTTCCCGCGGTCGGTTTCGGCCGCCGTCGAAGTAGTTTAATTTCATCCAATCCTCCTGGGCTCTGATACACAATAAGCCCATGGTGCCTACAGTGTGGAATCCTCTCTAGCATGTACTTATATTCACCAACCAATACATTTTGAAATCGGCTAATCCTCATCCACACACCCAAAAAAGGAGAGAAAAAAAAAAAAAGAATCTCGAGAAAGAAAAACCTCGTGCATCTATCTGTCAGTGAATAGCGTAATTCGCAATCGCAAGTTCAGATTTTCTTATTACTTTTTCTAGCCAATATATACAATGTACATAGGGATAGAGAAGTATTGTATTCCACCCAAAAATTCGATACCGAGATTTCACCGGAAATACATGTTTTAGGACCCCCTGTATCCAAAAAAAATAATTTTCAGAAAAAGGTCCGTGTATGTGTTCGTGTGTCCGTGTGTCTGTGAACACGATAACTCAAAAACGAAAAGTCGGTAAAATACCAAACTTGGTATTTAAGTTTAGTATCTTCCAGGGATGCGACATGAATATTTTGAGAAAAATCCCCCCACCCCAAACTACTCTTCACATGGAACTTTTTTCGAAAATTTTGATTTTCTTAAAAATGGCTCTAACGATTTTGACTAAAATATCACATATTAAAGATATTTACCTAACAATTAAAATGTATATCTTGAATTTTCTGGGAATAGCTTCTGAAGACCTGTTTATTCTAGATGAATTTTGCTTAATTTGACATAGCTAGTAAACCGTAAGAGATAGACAAAAACTTACTATACGAAACATTTAGGTATTGTTAAAATACACAAGCTATGTCATATACATTTTTCTCGTGGAGCTTACCGTTTTCGAGGTATTCATTGTTATTAGTTTCAGTTGTGAAGTACTTATAGTTTTCTCAGACGGGAGTGTCCGTTTTTCTTTTATTCTACTCCTGTCCAAGAAAAGAAGCGATTTGTAATGACAATCGCATAACGACAGCTTTTAAAACATTTGACTATTGGTTTAGCCTAGTGTATTCCCTTATTTTCTTCCTACTTATACGGAAATAAATAATAAGAACATTGTGCTAATGAGTACCACGATTAGCAAGGTGCAGAATGAAGAAGAATCTTATGTATGAAGTTTGTAGAATAGCTAGAGAAAGTCATGTGAGTGTAACACATCAGATTTTTCTTCTTCTACAGATAATTATCATCTTCCTCGTAAAACTTACACACCCAAGACCTGAACAGACAATGCTTGGGTCAGTAGCCTGTAGAGGAGCAGGCAAACTCTTGATTATAGCATATGGGTGAATAGTCCAATGATAAATGAGTGGCGTTGTAGAAGGGAGAAATTATATGTAGTGATGAATTTGTTCATGAAGTAGGCGTTATGGTGTATTTGGGAAACACATGTTCTTTCCAAAGCATTCGTTTGTTTCTGTGGTAACTACTACCAGTGTTTTATCAACCATGTAAAATGTAATTAATTATATGGACATATATACAGGTGTAACAAAAAGGTACGTCAAACATTTGAGAATACGTGAACAAAGGTCCAGAAATTGTTTATTTCTTTTTAGAGCACTTTTTCTACAGCTGAAGCCCATACGGAAAATTCAATGACAGAACCGTGGAGAAACAGGAGATCATAGCACACGTTCAAAATGGCTTCCATAAACTCCAATCATCCGTCGCACCGCCGTCGCATGAACTCTCTAAGGTGCTAAGTAGGCCTAAAAAATTTCATATTGTCTGGCAACCTTCCACAATATGAGCACGAAGAGTCTCTACATCTGGAATTAGAGTTCGTAAACAAGAGATTTCAAATGTCCCCACAAATAAAAGTGTGGTAGGTTTAAATCAGGTGAACGTGGAGGACATGGAATTGCTCTGCCTTTTCCTATCCATATACCAGAAAACCTGCTATTCAGAAATCGACGAACAAGGAGACTGAAATGAGGTAGAGCTCCATCGTGCATGAAGTACATGTATCATCGTCGACGAGCTATAAACTGAGTACCGGCGCCTAACAAGCGGACTACGTACGGTACTGTAGCACAATGACAACAACGATGAAATGCATCACCCTCCACCCAATTTAAGCAGAAGTAAAAGCGAATGTTTACTACTGTACAGTTAAACAACTGCTCGATGTGGGTTATGGCCACAGAACAGCTGCGTATTACACATATTTCCTAGAGGCCAGTCCTTGTATTGGGTTTGCCTTAACCGTGTCCGATATCCTAAGGCTTTTACGAGTTAGCTTCTCTACGTGTGAAAAAATCTGGCATGTTCCATTCGCATAGCTTCTCTACCTTTAAATTATACTTATAAATCTATATCCTGTTAATTGAGACAAGCATTACCAATAATTATCTTATTATTTGCTTCCTTCTAGCATAAGGAAAATAAGATAATACACTATACTAAATTATGGTCAAATCTTTTAAAACTGATCGTTATGCGAATAATTAAACTAAAACAAAAGAGATATGAAAGGAAAGGTGTCTTCCAGTTTCATAAAGGTTACGTAGTTTTCAATTGAGGCTAATAAAACGGAATATGAGAGATGAATTGAATTGGATTGTTTGGTGAGAGATGAATTGGATTGGTTTATGAGAGATGAATTGGATTGGTTGACGAGGGATGAATTGAGTAAAATAAAACAAAGGCCCTTCCTCCCAAAAAAGAATTTCCACCCAAAAATTCAAACTTTTAAAAACAACCCAAAACATTGGTTCTATTAACAATACTTTGAGTTTATTTTTATACTCCTAGATTCCATTTTTTTTCTCCTATACAAAATATCTCGGAAACGGTTTACCTCCACAACAAAAATTTAAGGGACATAAATTATGTGTTTTAACACCGCACATTTTTTTTGTACAGTAAGGTTTTGTCTATCTCTTATGGTTTACAATCTATGCAAAATTCAGAAAAGTTTATCCAGAATGAAGAGGTCTTCGGAGGCTCTATTCCTGGGCAATTAAAGATATACATTTTATTTTACGTTTAAACATATTTGCGATATTTTAATAAAAACCGTTAGCCATTTTTAAAAAAAGTCGTAATTTTATAATATTTTTCCATGTAAAGAGTGGTTTGGAATGGGAAGATTTTCTTGAAGAAATACAGATTTTTCGTTTTTGAGTTATGCTGTCCAGAGACACACGTACACACTCCTTTTTCTAAAAATTATTTTTTGTATCAGGGGGTCTCAAAACACATATTTTCGGTCAAATCTCCATATCCAATTTTGGGTAGAATATAATACCTTCTCTATCTACTATGTACATTGTATATACATGTTAGAGAAACACAGCTTTGAAGGTTTCAAGGCGAAGATATTAGTGGAAATGCCACAGCACGAACATGTGTATATATGATACCTATTATTCTTCTTTATTTGTTAAATGACCTGAAGAGTTTTGATTCAAAAGTATTTTGAAGTATTCACTGAAAATGGCAGATAAAATGAAAGAATTAATAATGAAACTATAATAACTATTCAAACACTACAAAAGAAAGTTACAGTTTATGGCTAAAAGAAACATTACTAGTATCAATGCTTTCTTAAATATGTGTAAGTGTTGTTTTAAGTTAAACTTACCCTAATTTTACTCTTCATATCTGAAAATGTCTTGTTTCTTTTTGAGAGTTTATTAACAAATTTGGATTTTCATATGAATAGCTATATCTTGTAACTGACTCCGTATAGTTTAATATAAAACAATAGTCAACCAACCATTCTAGCCATCATTTTTCACGAGTGAGATAAAAGGGTAGAAAAAAAATTAGTGATAACTGGAGATATAGGAGATACCTCTGAACTGGCAGCCAGTGAAAGTCCTGTAGGGTTGTACATAACATTTTCGATTTATTTTGTTGTTCTCGCCTCTCTACATTTTAAGAAACCCTTGACAGTGTCAGCGATACTTATTTGTGGTTTTTAGTGGCCCGTTTATAGGTTTGAGGTCTTATATAATGATATGTTTAATTTTTTTTTGTTTAAGTTTATAGAAGCACTAAGAAATGCATATAATATACAATTCATATCTTGTGCTGCCCACTAGAGTTTGGCCCGAGCCATTTTTTCAGAGAACATATTACTGTAACTACCACTACTACTACATACTCATAAATTATACTCCTCTATTAACATTTCATTTGCACTTATTTTTTATATTTTCTAAATATTATTCCATTTCTTACAGCTTTTATCTATAATTTTATTTTTATTCGATTTCCTATTCATTTTAACCATATATTTTCTTTCCTGGATTTATCAGTTTGTTTAAAATAAAAAGTATACATTGAACGTCTTCCTTTCCCCCACATAATGGACATTCACCTTTTAGATGCCCGTTTCGTTTTCATTTTAGCCTCCATGTTCCTGCTCTTAACTATATTATCCCTCTCCTTTCTTCCTGGTTAGTGTTATTTATATATCTTTCTCTTTCGCAGCTATTTTTATGGGTATATAAAACACAAGTGATCTCTTCTCTGATGGCTGATTAAAAAGTTTTGAATTTCTATATCTTCAAATGTTTTTCTTGCTCCCTTCCAAAAACCTTTATAATTTGTTTCTCTTTTCCACTAAATGTTGCTTAAACCATTATTTCTAAGTTACTTCTTAAATTTCTTACGCAACTTGTACTTTGTAAACTTGTTTCATGGTATTTTAAATACTGTTTAGGCAAATTAACATCTTCTAAACTTAGGATCCTATATCAATATGTTAAAACCCTCTCCATAACTAATCCTTTTCTTGCCACTCCCCCTATTTCAATTTGGGCTACATTCTTTGCTGTTGCTCTTGGTAATCCCAGAAACTTCCTTACAAAACAAATCTACAACTTTCCATCGATTTTTGAGCCCCCATATTTCATCGATTCAAACTTGCAAATTAACCAGTTTTATCCATATATATATAATATAATACACATTCAACGCTGAGTTCAAGGTTGTCCACCTTCAGTAATTTTGTTTTCTTTGGCCCTAAATCCTTTATTATATCACATAAATGATAAGATCCATAGTATCATTTTGAAAGAATATAAATTTGGCATAACAGCTTATGCAGAGGGTGTAATTCTTTCCACTGATTTGGATGTTACTAATGTGGCACCCGTCCTTGACGAATTTAGCAAAGTATCTGAATTAACCAGTCATGAGAATAAATAGTGCATATTACCACCAAGTCCTTGGATAGCACCACCTGAAGTGAAGCCTTTGAAAACTCTGAATAAGTTTAAAGTTTTGGGAGTAATTAATACGTCATATGTAAAAAAAATGTAGTATGTAAATTGGGCTCCTATAATACAGAAAATAAAATTCTTCTGTAAAGATGTATATCATCGACATTTTTGGTCTGAAAGAATAAGGGCTACAGAAGTGTGTATGCCTTCTAAGCTGTGGTATTTAGCACAATCATGTTCCATTACGTAACAACGTCATCGTCAAGTTACTGCACTGCTAGTTGGTATACTTCGTGGGGAAATATATTCAAAGGACCTATATTGACCTTTTATCTTCAACCAGGAGAGCCTTGAGGAGTTGAATATTTTACAGATACTCCTTGTTATTGGGTTCACTCTTAAACTACTTAACTTTTCTCAAACGGGACTATGCAAAGCGAACAGCACCTCAATTGTTTCACATAGCGAACAGCTTCTAAAATATTTGACTATCGCTTTCCCCTATTTTCCCTCTACTTACAATGAAGCAAATAATTCAACCAATTCTGCTAATGTTTATCTTGATTATCATGACGTGTACAAAATAATCTTGTGTAAGAAAAGTTTGTATTTGGAACTGGTAGAGAAAGTTATGCGAATGGAACACATCAGGTTTTTTTGGACTCGGGAACATCAAAACGTATATTTGCAGTGAAATCTCGGTATGGAAGTTTTGGTAGAAATAGAATTGGTGCCTTCTGTATCCACTACGTACATACATTGTACATACGTGCTAGAGAAAGTACAAATAGATTTTCACTCCTCCCAAACGGCAAGGTCCAACTGGCTTATAACCTTCTCCTCGAGTTGACAAAAGAATCCGGAAGATATTTTGTCCTTAGCGCTTCTGTTTCTTTATAATAACCAAGCACATGAATCCAGGTTTCTTCCTTTCTACACCAAGGACAGATTCATATACCTCCTTCGGTTACAAATTTAATAGCTCGCCATGATTCCCTTGTTTGCTTGCCTTTCCCAATAAAGGATTAAATACTCTTATGAGAGATTGGAAAGTAAATTGTTTACCAAATAATTAATTGCGATACAGTATTGATTGTTGCTTAATACAAAAATTTGACTATCGATTTTGTACTTTTAGCGGTGCACTTCCCGCAATTAAGCAGAATTACAATATAGATAGCTGGATTATCATTAAAGATCACAATGCACAGAATCCTTACTAAACACTGGAAATAGTTTTCTTCTATCTAAACGTACTATGTATGTAGGGTATAAAGAATATTGCATTCCACCCAAAAACTCGATATCTTGATTTCACCATAAATATATATTTTAGGATCCCCTGTGTCCAAAAAAAGTCGTTTTTAGACACAAGTCCGTGTGTGTGTCAGTGTGACCGCATATCCGTGAACATGATAACTCGAATATGAAAAGTCAGTAAAATACCAAACTTCTATATAAATTTAGTATTTTACGAGGATGCGACATGAAGATTTTGATTAAAATACGGTATATTAAAAAATACACAAAAAAAAGTATATCTTGAATTTTCTGGGAATAGCGTGTGATCACCTCTTTATTCTGGATGAATTTTGGATAACTGATAAACATGCAATACATCCTACTTTTCAGATAACCACATAGGAAGTAATCAGCTGCAGTCAGATCAGGAGATCATAGCGGACAGGAAATGTCTCCAAATCGTGAAATTAAGCGTTCTGGAAACATATTCCGCAAACAGTTCTTTGAACCACAAGCTGTAGCGCGATCTTGCTGGAACCATTATTCGTCATCAAAATTAATTTCATCAAGAATTCGTAACATTGTCAATATTTGTTGATAGCGTTCTGAGTAGACGGCCATAGTACGAAAACGTACGGATCGATAATTCCTAAGGAAGAGACGCTACACCAGAGTTACTTATGGAATGTGGAGAGGTTTTTCCATCATTTGAAACGACTTCATCGCTCCAGTAACGTAAATTCTGTTTATTACCATAACCAGAAAGATAAAAATGTGCATCATACGACACTATCATCTCCTCAAAGTCTTTGTGTTGTTTAGAATATCTGGATTAGCATTCAAAATGCCATCGAACTGTCTACAAAACTGCAAACTTTAATGCCACAATGTAGGATGCTTCAAAAGCTTGTCAGATATGTTTAAAGCCATTGATGGCGCATTGCAGAACGAGATGGGCTTTGTTGCACAGCTGTAACTCTCACAATGTTTTCAGGCGTGCGGACTGTTTTTACACTACCAACACAGTTATCGAAAACAATACCAGAATTCTTAAATTTAACCACCCTCTATAGGATAGTGTTTCGGAATGGTATTCTTATGCCGTGCGAAATTAAATTCATTTCTAAATCTTCTCTGCACACCAATGATCGATTTCAACTCAAAATAAGTTCTTGCTGCGAACACACGTTCTGCTGTATACCAGTGAACCATGTTGTCTTTCACAACAATGAGAAAACAATTTCATTGCATCCGGATCACATTACCAACATAGCTAATTCCTCCATTAAAACCACTAGAAACGACAAGCGCGTTCTAAAAACACTGTCGGACTCCATATTAAAGTTCCTAAGCCATAAAATGAAACGGATTTCGAACACATAGCAACCAGCTTTGAAAAAATTTGACATCGCGTTAGAATAATGTATTCCCTTATTTGGCTTCTACTTCCAAGGAATCAAGTAATAAGACAATTTCTACTAATGTTTAATCCGATAGTCAGATGAATAAGCTTTTTAACAATAATTTGTAATAGAGATGTAGAGAAAATCATGTGAATGGAACACATAAGTTTTTTACTTTCTTTATATGTACTATGTACACAGTGCATAGAGAAAGTATTGTATTGCACCCAAAAATTCAATACCGAGATTTCACCGGAAATATATGCTTTGAGACCCGCTGAATAAAAAAAAAATTAGAAAAATGTCCATGTGTGTGTCTATCTGTCTGTCTGTCTGTCTGTCTGTGTGTGTGTCTGTCTGTGGGCAGCATAGCTTATACATGAAACGACCGTTAAAACCAAATTTGGTATTTAAGTTTGGTCTCTTCCAAGGATGCGACACGAAGATTTTCAAGAAAATCCCCCCCATCCCAAACTACCCTTTACATGGAAAACATTTCGAAAATTTTCATTTTCTTAAAAATGGCTGTAACGATTTTGATTAAAATCTCGTATATTTAAGATATTTGCTTGACAAAGAAAATTTATATCTTGTATTTTCTGGGAATAGCCTCTAAAGACTACTTTGTTCTGGATGAATTTTACGGAATTTTGCATAACTGATAAACCGTAAGAGATGGACAAAAAATCACCACACAAAAAATGTAGAGCACGTTAAAACACCAATTTATGTTAAATACATTTTTTTCGTGGAGTTGATCGTTTTTGAGATATTCCTTGTTTTTAGTTTCAGCTTTGAAAAACTTATACTTTTCTCATATAGGAATTGGTCAACTCCTGTCCATACAAACAAAGGAACTTCAATCACATAGCAACCAGCATTTGATTATCACTTTGACCTATGGTACTCCCTTGTTTCGTTTCTGCTTACAAGGAAGCAAGTAATAAGACTATTTCTGCTAATTTTTCCTCGGTTAGAATGAAATAAATGGAAGTATAAGCTTTTTAACAATAATTTGTTACAGAGATGTAGAGAAAGTCATGTGAATGGAACACATCAGATTTTTTTATAGTATGCAAGTATATGAATCCTAGTTACTTCCTCTCTGCCCCAGAGTCATTTTCATATGCCTTCTTCGTTTACGGATTTGATAGCTCGGCATGATTCCAGTCACCTTTTGTTTGCTCACCTTTCCAATAAAGGATGTGAATAAATCCTATGAGGTAATTCATTTTTCAAATAATTCGTTGCGATATTGACACGCCTGTTGTAATAAGTTCTGGAACTCGCTTGGCTACGAGAGGAAATGTATGAGAAAAATATTTTCACTACAGACAGGCGTGCTCAGTTCTACCAGAGACCACAAGGAAATGGGTTCTATATCATTATATTAATTTAAGATGAAAGGTTAAGCTGCAACTTTAAAACAGAATATATCGGAATAACAGATTTTATTACCTTACACATGATGGGGTGAGGCCTTCCACGTTGACCCAGGTGAGCTGCGCTCCTGGTATGTCTTCACTGTATCATTGTTTCCTTTTGAAAAGAGGCAAGCTGTTTTTATAAACCGTTAAGTTGACAATGTCGCCAAAACATGAATAATTACTTCTATACAGTACTGCCACAATTCTAAGCATGCAGCCAGGATGTGACAATATTGTTTCTTTTTTAATTTATTTATTTATTTAAAGTCGCTTTAACTGCAAGGTTATATCGCGACTTCTCATTAGGGTTACAGTACATTAGTTGAATACATTTACAATGCAAACTTAAATAAACATATACAAGGTATACATAAAACAAGTAAATTCAATGCAATATTATACAAGTAAGAGAAAAGTTATTTTATGTTTGTTGTGAACTATGACAATATATTTAGCATTTACTTTAACATTTTGAAATATATAGATCGAAACAAGAACTTTAGATTCAATTTTATTATACAATTGGATTACTTGTAAGAAGTTCAAGACTTTGTTGGAGAATTGTATTTGTCCAGGTCTGTCGGGAGTTCGTTTGGCACGTTACATGTGGTTCGTTGTTCCTCATAGAGACTGCAGTTGGTAATAAGATGTTTCACTGTACATATTGTTTTGATTGTTGCTTAACAAAGAGATTGATCATCGGTTTTGAACTTCTCCCGATACACTTCTTACCAAAGCTAAACTACAATATAGATAGTTGGATCATCATTAATTAAAGATCAGAACGCACATAACGATTGGAAATACTTTTTTTATTTAGAGAAGCTCTTGATTTTGTGTTTCAATTAATTTGTTTTAGGTTTTCATTAAGTAAACATTTGTTTCTGCTACAATTAAGTTTGTGATATGTTTTGATTTTGCGCGCCTCTTGAGGCGTTGTAATTACAAAATTCTGATGAAGGAAAACTTCCGCTGAGTGCTCTTGTTACATGGCCAAGTGGTTGGATCCTCATCGCATTAGAAGTCACGCTTGGTTAATGAAACGTGAAAAGAACATCCAGCCATTGTTACTTTACCCGCCATCATTACCTATTTAACTTAAAAGTACGCAAGCAGTTCAAACGTAGACGATTCTATAAAATATTTCAGCATTTCGATTTCCTGTTTGACCGTGGTATTCAGTGCATTTTTAGCTTCTCTACTACCTGCAATGTATACATAGTAAGTATAAAATATAGTGTATTCCATTCATAAGTTCCATATCGAGATTACACATCAAATACATGTTTTGAGGACCCCTGAATAAAAAAACAAAAAAAAGTTACTTTCTCTATTTAGTACATAGCATGTCGTTAGAAATGGTATTGCACTCCACACAAAAATTCAATATCGAGATTTCACCGCAAGTACACATTTTAAGGTCCCCTAATTAGAAATACATTTTAGAAAAATGTCCGCGCACGCGTGTGCGTCTATGAACAGGATAAATCACAATCGAAACACAATAAAATACAAAACTTGGTATTTAAGTTAACCATCTTCAATGGATGCAACACAAAGATTTTGAGGAAAATCCTCCACCCCAAACTACGCTTTATATGGAAAAAGTTTCAAAAATGGCTCTAAGGATTTTGATTAAAATACCGTATGTTAGATATAGTTACGTGGCAAATAAAATCTATGTTGTGAATTTTCTCGGAATAGTCTCTGAAGAATTTTTCATTCTGGATTAACTTTACTGAATTTTGTGATACTAGTAAGCCGTAAGGATATCTACACAAATTTGTAGATTTTATTACAACGCGCAATGTATGTATATTCATTGTTCGTGGAGTTGACCATTTCTAGATATTCCTTGTTGTTGGTTTTAATGTTAGAATAAATAGGGTAAGGTCTCATAAAGTGTACCGGCATATAAGTTGTACCGAACTTACGTCTGAAAGATTATATGTATAATCACACTGCCAAGCGGAATGAATGTGTATTTCAAAAACGCGTGAGGCTCTTGTGAATATTGTTAACGTACGCGACAGTCAAATCGTGTTGCAGTTCATTGTTTGATTTCCAGCTGTGCGAAGTAATTCTTCTCTGGGAACTGCTAACCTTCTGCAGAGTCACAGGTATGTATGATTTGTAGCACCTGATACTTGTGTAATTAATGTCGTGTAATAAATACTTTAAATAGTTTCTGCTTTGGGGAAAGACCACGTTAAATATATAAAATGGCGAAGTCACAGAAGTTGTACCACAATGTCTCTTATATTTTGTACCGGAAAAAATTTATATAAAAATAGTAATGATATGTATCGAATTAATTACTTTTATTGTGAAACTGAAAATAATGGTGTATAGCAAGCGAATATAACTATATGGTGGCATGCTTTGTTACTTATTCTTACAGCTATCTATCAATTTGTAATAGTATTAAAATGATTTATGTTTACTCAATAACTAGTCAACGGAGACCTAGTAGGCATATTTTAACAATAAAACCAATAAATTTATGTAATACCTAATATTTGGTTAAATTTTTAAATTCTAAAGAACTAGAAGATGAAGTAATTAATCATGTCTTTCACTTCATACCACTCACAAACTCCAGAAATTAGATGTGGCACTTTCCAAATCTCTTATTTTATATTACAACCAAATAGCTGACAAGTGGCTCCAAGCTAATCCGGGATAATATTACCCAAACACGAATAGAAAGATTGAGGACAGCCTATGGTAAGCTACTGCTATCCAAAATGCAATTAGTGGTTTCTCTAAAACAGAAATATGGCCTTTGAATTCACTATTTTTCAAGATTCTAATGTTATATCTACATCATCTCCCGTTGGTGAAGAACGAAATGAGACTGAAACAATATAAGACGCAATACCTAAATGTGACCTAAACAATGGCAATTAGTAGTTGAGTCTCCACAACAGTTATCACCTGTTCCTGTTTTGGAAAAAAGAAAAAGAATTAGAACAAGTATTTCCTCTACTGTAGTCACCTTATAAAAAATATCTCTTGGGTAGCAAGATAGTAATAAGAAAGCTGCTAGACCTGAAATTGGTTAAGTATCATCTAGCTGATACTGCAATATCTACGAAGAGGATAGAAAAAATAATATAACCAGATTTGAAATATGCTATCTGATTTCATACAAAGTGTGCTGAAGTCATTGCAATGGAAACATTCTTATCGTGTTGATTGTGGAACTTTATTCAAGTTTAAGAGAGAATTAACGCAAAGAAAATACCTTAACTTGATGTTTGTGAACCTAAATGCACGTGAGTCTGCTTAAAAGATAATCAAATACCCAAACCAAAACACAAAAGTTGCCTAATTCGTTTCCAAATTTAACAGCAAATAGTGTTCAAAAATAACTAATATATTAAGCATAGAACGAGTTCATGATAAATTTATTTGTTTAGATTCAAATGTACTGTGTTTATATCTTACATTCTGCTAGTGGTACAATTTAAAACATTAGTGGTGCAATTTATACCACCTGATTATAAATTGTACCACTTTGTATATTTACAGATTTTCCATAATAGCTTAAAAGTTAAAACAGCACGAGTCTTCCCAGTTGGAATACAAAAGCTGAATGGCTGACGCTGCGATTATCAATAATACAATTTTGAAAATACTTGGTAAATTTTGCAGTATTCTAAAAAGTAGTCAACGTGGTAGAAATTATAAGATTTTACCCTACTTCTCGCATATGGGAATTTGTCCACTCCTGGTCATCAAAGAAGCGGATTTCAATCACACTGTAACAGTTTTAAAAAATATTTTACTATCACTCTAGCCCCCCTTATTTTCTTTCTTTCTAGAAACAATGAAGTAATTAGTAAGACCATTTTTGCTAACGCTTATCTCGATTAGCATGAAGTAGATAGAAGAAGAAGCATTTCAATAATAATTTGTTACAAGATGTAGAGAAAATTATGTGAAGAAAACATATCAGTCTTTTATCTTCTCAATGTACATAGTACGCAGAAAACGTATTGTATTCCACTCTAAACGTTTCATGCCGAGATTTCAACGGACTCCCCATATTAGGGGTATCTACGTGATAAAATGAATGTCTGAAATTTTCAGGAATAGTCATTGAAGCTCTCTCCGTTCTGTATCACTATTGAATAACTGAACCGCAGCATATAAACAAAAAGTTTACTACAGTAAAATACAAATCTTGTTAAAGCACTCAAATTCTGTCATAAATATTATGAAGTTAAACATTTCCAAAATAATCCTTGTTTTTGGTTCAAGTTTCCCAAAACAAACACTGTTCTTAAAAGATAACTCGTCATATTTTTAATTTCTTTTCATTCTCACCGTGCAAATAGAATGGAATTTCAAGGCCAACGTATAACCACTAGCTCTTAAAATATTTTACATCGCTTATTACCCTTGTTCGTTCGTTCAAGATGTGTTCGTTCGTTCCACTTCAGTGTACATTGGGCTACTTTTAAAGTGGCTGCTCGATCAGGGAATTTCCATTTAGCGAGTTCACTACTAAATGCACATGGTCACGATGAATAATCTCATGACCCATAGATGGCACCAGAGGATGAAATCATAACTTACCGACGTGAAACAAGACGAATTTGTTTCAGGAACTTTTTTTTTCCCAAGTATGGGGTACTTTTGTGCGAAAATAAGCACCAGGCGGTAACAATACCCTACTTCTCTTCTGAAGGAAGTCATGCTAAGGAGTTTTACATCGGGAAAGGATGCAAGGCCCTCCGCCGGGTTTGAGTTTGGGTATTTCCTGCTGTTCCCTAGTCGGTAGGCAAATTTTGGGTGGTTATTTAACGATTTGCTTTCGCTTTCTTCCATTTTATTCCGTTTGCTTCTCATTTTTCAGGAGAGCTTCAATGTTTCGTGGCATATGGAGGTGCCGATGCTTGCACTCCCCGTGGACACTATAGGACTGATTGGTCAACGGTTCACAAGCAGCTCATCTCTGCGAGGAGATCGCCAGGAGTCTGTAGCTCAATCCCGGATGAATACCTGAGTCTGCCGACGAATACTAACGCCATCTCGTCGCCGAGAGCTGTATTTCCAAAGCGCTGTCACCTCTGTGAAATGACGGCTTTACCTCAGCCCTCTCTATACTTACAACCTGAAACAGACCGGTTGGAATGAAATGAAGGAACAGGAAGTTCGGAGGAATGAAGAATCCTCTCCAACATTTACTTAATGACCCGAGAAAAACCCCAAAAAGTCATGTGTCAGAGATGTCGACCGCGAGGAACCGAATGCTAGTCTCAGAAACGCCTGATCTACGTGGCTCAGTTGTTGAAGTGCAAGAGGTTTCCCTCTTCTTTGTATAACCTATTATTAAAATATAGTTTAACCACTAGGCTGTAGTTAACAAATTGTACATACACACAATCTCTCTCTTTCTCTCTCTCTCTCTCTCTCTCTCTCTCTCTCGCACACACACACACACCATATAAACAAGGTATACATAATTTCAGAAAATATATATTTTAACATAAATTATTTAAAAAAAATTAAACAAATTGCACAGCACTGATTTTCCTGGAACAACTTCAGATAATGGGTATGCAACATTTTGTCTAAAAGTGTAGAAAAATTGTCTATATAAGTCAAATATTTGAAATACAAACATTTCCATTGTGTCGTTGCACGATTTATTTCTTTAATAATTATTTTTTTTAAATGGTACACACTAGAATTAGACACTTTGGAAAGGTAGAATCAGACTGAAAAAAGCTTGGATAAGAACTTCGGATCTACGGCTTTCCATGTCCTTGCACAAATCAACAGAGCTATCATGCAGCATGTCGATTAATTAAATTCCTAAAATGAAATAATTTTTTCCGATCAGTCACAAGGTGTTCTCAAATTCATCATGAGATACCATATCCCTGCCACAACGAACCCGCTTGCCGTGGTGCATGTGCTTGAATACGGCACTGTGCTGACTCAGAGCGTGCTGCGCAGTGTGAGCGGTCGGTTTATCCTCAACAGTAGGATTTGTAATTATATTATCGCAAATATTTAATAAAACGACATTAGTTAAAGCCCACAAAGGGTGTCACGTCAACAAGTTATCTCAATTCTGATTGGAAAGCTGCATACTTCCTCATGGGATGTAGCGGTGGGGTCATTTGTTTAACTCGTCATAAAAATTGAAAGTGCTCAAACAATTTAATCCTCAGCGACATTTTAATACGCCGCATGACAATGATTATTTGGTTCTTGAAAATAAATCCACTACACACTTTATATTCGTTTAATTTGAAGAATTTTCAGATTCAAAGTTGCCCTAATTTCCACTAATAAAGTATTGTTTCGTTCCTATAGTAAACAATATTGCAGTGTATGCTTCATTTGGCTGTATACGACTAAAGGCTCTAAGTTAGTGGTTCTCAATTATTTTAAGATTGAATCTCTTATCCATGAAAAAGATTTGAGTGTAAACAAATACCACTAAGATAGATGCATACACACAACAGTCTTCTCAGATCTAGTTGTCTCGCCTTAAGCAGCAATTTACCTATCCCCTCCGTATTTTAAATGCCAACCAGTAGCGTCCAACATGCTCCCAACACTCCATTCAAGGTGGTAAAGGATCGCATTCTCTACATTCCTCCGTATCTCTATATTTTGGCAAGATATACGCCCACGACCCTTCCTCCTTACAATTGCAGCAGATTTCCATATAATTTCGTAAGTAAATTTTATCATCCGCTTTGATCCTAGTCTAATCCACGGAAGCCATTGTTAATCAGTGTGGTATTGATTCATAGGCGTATAGCTTGCCTATACTGACCATGTTTGAGAGTTGGTGATCCCAGCCATAGAATATATACCTCGGTTCCGGACACAGTAGAGGAAGAGGTAGTTGAGGAAAATAAATCTGCCACTAAGAAATTAAAATGTGCTCTTTACAAAAGTTCCTCGTGAGCAGAAAAAAAACAACACATTTTAGAGAACTTAGGTGCGGTACCGTCTGTATTTAATATATCCTGTGGAAGATTAAAAAGCAGGAGGAAGAGAGGAGGATTTGGTACACCATGGGTGTCCAAGCACTATGTGACCAAACCCAGCCGAATTAAATTCAGTCTCGCTCCACCACCCGCTAACATCGCTAACCACCACCCCAGGCCTGCAGCAGCGCGCTCCGTCAGAGAGGGGGGCGGATTCAGCATGGCCCAACGGGCTTTCCCATTATCTCTTTATTCAAAAAAGCACCTTATCATCGAAAAGTGTAGCCCGGCGTAACAAATAGGATATTATATTCGGAGGGGTAGGTAATCTGCCTGCATTAGTAGCGGCCTAGTGTAGATGAGTGCGCACGATAGTGCGCCGAGCATCTTCCATAGTTAAACTTTTGCTTACGCTCATCCTTTTGAAGGAAGCTGTCCAGTTATTGCTGTATTTAACTGAAAATGTATTTACTACTTGAGTACACATTAACATTCAATTTTGATGTTTGGATTGTAGTAGTCATAGGTAAGATTTTTACTTTCTCTACACGTACCATGTACCTGCATGGAGTATACAGAAGGTATTGTAATTCACCCAAAAATTCTTTACCGAAATTTCACTGGAAATGCATGTTTTTTATCCCCCTGAATAAAAAAAAAAGGGATTTTTGGTAAAGGTCCGTGTCTGTGTGTGTGTGTGTGTGTCTGTGGATATCAAAAACCCGTTAAATACCAAACATCTAAGCATCTTCCAAGAATTTGATACGAAGATTTTGGAGAAAATCCCCCACTCCAAATTATGCTTTACATGAAAAAAATTTGGAAAATTCTAATTTTCTCAAAAATGGCTCTAACGATTTTGATTATAATACCGTATATTAGAGATATTTACACGAAAATAAAATGTATATGTTGAATTTTATGGAAACAGCCTTTGAAGACATTTATTTTGAATGAACTTTCCTGGATTTTGCATATATTATAAACCTTAAGAGTTAGACAAAAACTTACTTTACAAAATATGTAGATCTAGTTGAAACACACAATTTATGTCATATACATTTTTTCGTGGAATAGATCATTTTTGAGATACTCCTTGTTATTGGTTTCAGTTTTAAAATATTTAAACTTTTTACATACGGGAATTTGTCAACTCCTGGCAATGCAAAGAAGCTGATTTCATCCACATGGCAACCAGCTTTTAAAAGATTTGACTAGTGTATTCTTTTATGTCCCTTCTGCTTGCATAAAAGTATTTCTGCCAATGTTTATCTCGATTAGCATGAAGTAGATAAAAGAAAAGTTTTTAACAATAATTTGTTACAGAGATGTAATGTGAGCGGATTTTTATTTTCCTCAAACACAACACTCTCTCTCTCTCTCTCTCTCTCTCTCTCTCTCTCTCTCTCTCTCTCTCTCTCTCTTCTCTCTGTTACAATAGTGTGCCATTGTTCAACAGCTAAATCGATAAAGTAACAAAGGAAATGTAATAACTGTATTCTTG
Source organism: Hymenopus coronatus (assembly GCA_030762935.1). NCBI lineage: Eukaryota > Metazoa > Arthropoda > Insecta > Mantodea > Hymenopodidae > Hymenopus > Hymenopus coronatus. The sequence goes on from CM060894.1 coordinate 79,387,770, forward strand.
GCATTGAAATCAAAAGGTGAGACATACTCGTTTTTGGTTGCCGATATCAAATGCTAATAATTTGATTTTTCTTTACCTATAACTTAGTTATAACTGAGAGAAACACAACTATAAAAACTGAAAAAGCCATAACTTGTGTGTTGCCTCTTCTGTTATTTGATTGTGCTCATAATATTCATTTGAAATAAAAGGTTTATATTTAGAAATAGGAGGTTTCAACGTTAATGTTATTTGTTGCCCTGTTAATTTTAATTTCAGGCATGCCATTATTCACTAATTCTGCCGAAAATTAGCACCACATTAATGCTAATTTGTGGTGAAATATTCAATACAATACAGTGTAATTAAATTATTAATGCAATTTTTAAAATAATTGTCATCACAAAACCTTGTCTATGGTTACAATTAATTATGCTCGGAACTTGAGATCCGATGTGTTTTGAGGTCATTTTGGGCCCCAAGTATAATGTAAACAAAGAATAACACCCGTTTATTTGGTGATATACCTCTGTGTTGGGAGGTTGTTGGCATTCGATAGAGGTCACCTGTTATGTATTACCTGTCTGAAGAATGACTGCAGACGGCCACGAGTGGAAGTTTGCGCAAACACAAACAGATAAGCGGTACGTCACCACTCCTGTACATTACGGAATACTGGAATGCAGCAGTTGAGTCTTTTACATAGCATACATTCGAATCAAGTCAAAATACAAACACCGCCGCACATAGTCATATGCTCATAAAGTAGAAAATTAATATTCATTAGTTTAACCTGTTGTGGATCGATTAGTTTATTTCTCTTTACGTACACTGTGCTGATGTTTTGAAGGTCAGATTGTACTGCACTGTATTCCAGCCTTCTCCGGCCGCTTTAAACCGTTCCAAGCTACACCAGCGACCTCCTCAAACAACTGCACTCTTTCATCAAACAGGTAGTAAACCTCTTCATCTGCTAACCCATCTCAAATGCACCCCTTCCACGAGGACTTACAAGTTAACTCTTGCTGTCAGATGCATGTTGAGCTTTAGCGGTTTTAGAGATTTGATAGACTATCCAGGGATGCGGAATCAGCCCAATACTGGTATGAACGTGAGGAAGAAAATGATATGAAATGAAGGCAAAATGAATGACAAAATAGTGACGATAGAGCAATTTATGCTATGGGTACCGGGGCACCCGAAAGACCTGGAGAAACCCCGTTTAGGTGTCGCTTCGTCCATCACACTTGGGATTGAACCCGGGGTTCAATCCCAAGGGTTCAATTGCCTAGATCGTAGGCAAGCGGTCTAAACACAGAGTCCCAAATTCCAGGTTTACTAACAACGGAAAAGTTCTTTTTTTTTTTTTTTTTTTCTATGCTTCATTTTATGTCGCTTTTACTATGTGTTCATATCATGAAGGATCTATTATCTCGTGGATCGTTGTGCGGTGAACAGATAACCTTCTAGCTCATCCCTGTACCATAACTTTTTTGTATGTCGTGTCCAGTGAAGCCTTAGTACTAGACACCTGTACCTCTGCTTCTGTAGCTCTGCTTCTAAACACGCTGAGCATTTGGCATTAAAGTTCTGTCCTTTCATTATCTGTTGATAGTTGGCAGCACAGTCATTATTCTCATTTATTTTCAGTTCTAATATTGTTTTTGATTTAAGGAGGAACTTTGGGATGGTACTAAATATACTGAACCTAGGAGCTCTGGGCTGAGCCATTACGCTCGGTAACAAAAAATTGTATAGAATTTAAAAATGAATAACTGCAATGACTAGTTGATGCTACTTAGGTTATTAGAGGCTACTATTTATGGGCAGTTTGGATGGTGGTAACGAAACACACCGAAGATGACTACTAGTTGACCATTATGAAAGGACTGTCAATATAATAATAAAACTGCACTATAAATTTGTGCTCATATACAAATAATAAATGAATTCACACAAGGTTCATTGTTACTGTATTTAACTGTGTTTCTATTGCTTTATGAATAGCAATGCCTTGCCACCGTCTCAGATGTACTGGGATTTGATTGCTTTTACAAAACAAAATAAATTTTACTCTACTAATATATGGATATCTTATTTTTCAGGGCAAAAACTGTCCCAGTATGTACAAGGAAATGTATTACAAAGGTATGTATCCAGGTATGTAATTCATTATCTACATATTATTAACCAATTAGTTTTAATTAATTATACTGTTACCATTAGAAATAGTTATGTATAGTATTGCAGACAATTTGACAATTTCTAAAAGAAAGGAAAGGAAACATGTATAAGGAATTAAAATAGTCAAAATATGTTTATGTTTCAGTTAAAGTAATGATTAGCTCTAACAGCTTAGCGTAATTTTCATGGTTGTCGCTGCAGCAATTTTGGTTTATTAGTTTAAAGCATAACATCCTGAAAATTACAAAAATTAAACCAATGCATATGATTGTCTTGACTAACTTAAGATCATTCATAAGCATTGTGTCATTATACACTTTAATTTGTATGTAATTTAAAGCTGTGAAGAAATACTAGAAATTGAAATAAGCAATATTTTTCTAAGTGCATAACGCTTTAGGAAAATGTTTATTCGTTGGAATAGGTTATAATTTTTAATTGATTTTTAGTTAGGTAAATTTAGGTAAAAGTATACTTTAGAGGAATAAACTCTTAGCCCTCACAATTTCTAAATTCACTTGAATTATTAACAGTGGTGGCTGCTATATGAGAGCACAAGAACATGTGAACATCCTGTGAATTTATTGGCTATTTTTCTTTGAATTCTATTAAACGTAACATACATGCGGTAATTTAAAATCTACGGCGTTTGGCTCTACCGCGCTGCTCCTCTAAACTCAATGAGAAGCGGCAACATCGCCCCTAGCACATCTGGGATTGTGCACGTTTTAGGAGCTGTTGCGCATGCGCCATTGGTACGACGTAGCTACCCTAGGGGTAATCTGTACAGTTGAAGACTTGCTAATTTTTGCCATGTATCTCTCACCTACAGCTCACGTCAATGTCATTAGGTAGAAGCACACTGCAGCAGTAGTTTCATTCAAGTGAGCTGCAAGGGTGCGGAAATTCGGAATCTCCTGCTCGGTTTTCATTTTGGTAGAAATCTCACCAAATGGTAGCATACTGAATAGTTATGCCAATTCACTTACTGTATGTGTCAGTAAAATTTAGATTTGAAGTTAGTACAGGTGACATATAGGAACCGGACTTTTTGAAATGAACAGTACTCTGTTGATTTTCAAGGAATTCTGATTTTATTTTTACCAACATAAAGAACAATTTCTAGCATTTTATTTACCATAGCTGCGAAAAAGTATGTCATTCAGATGACGGTCATCCTTTTGAAACAGGTTTCAAGTCGTCGCCAGAAAGCATTCATAACTCTGCCTAATACCGCTTGGTCAATTGCGAGCACCTCTTCTGTAATGGCATCTTTCATTGTCATTACTGTACGGGGTTTGTGGGCATAGATACGTTCCTCTATGTACCCCCAGAGGAAAAAATCACAACAGCAGGAGTCCGGGGATCTTAGCGGCCATGGAACGTCACCGAAACGAAATGACCAGGGGCAATGTTTGTCACAACTTCCATCGATACTTTAGCGGTATGTGCTGTGGCATCATACTGTTGGAAATAAACATTGTAATGTCTATTCGTCTCCGTAGCTCTGATCAAAAAAATGTTTCCAGCCTCTAGGTGTATCGTCCTGAGTTCACTGTGACTGTTTTGCTGTTCTCTTCAAAAAAGAATAAGGCCCAATTACTCCAAAAGGGCAACAGCACACCAAACTATGACACACTCATAGTGGAGAATTGTTTTAATGATATTCTGAGCTTGATGGGGCTCAATAACGGAAGTTTTGTTTGCTTACTGCACTATGCAAGTGAAAATGAGCTTCAACACTCATCATCAAGGAAGTCTTCTCGAGTTGCACCATCCACAGGTTTGATGTGAGGATCGAATGGGACCCCAAATGAATACCCTTCAGTCTATGTTTTCGGGCGTCCTCACAGTTCGTGCATGGCTTGGGAGTTTTTTTTCCTCATGATGTTTTCTGTTGCTCTGAAGGATTTAACCCAGCTCAGGAATTGCATTCCGGCTTGGAACTGCGCCGTTGTGACCGATTTTGAAATGGCTACGAAAGATCCGCTGTGTTGGATAATATACTCATCATTTAGCATATATGTTTCATGCGCAAACACGCGGTGTTACACGGTCTACTGCTCCACAACTACTGAAATGGCATGCTATTCTGAGGAGAATGACTCTCCCCTCCCTCTAACACTCCTACCAGCCAAATCGGGGACGGAGATAGTCACTTAGAAGAAATAGCAACAGAAACGACAAGGAGAGACAGGAAATTCGGGGGATGAAACAAACCTACCCACTAGTCGCCTATTTTTTGCTATGTGTGTCACCCTGTATATGTTACATGTATACACATATAGAACAACCTATTCTATTCAATATACATTTTGGACTTCTGGATGCATTTAGTATATTAGTATATCATATTATAAATATTACAGTAGAATGTTCGGGCACGCACTTTTTTCTAACAGAACTTTTTTTTTTTTAATTCAGGGAAATTAAAACGTGTATATCTGGTGACACTTTGGTATGTAATTTTTGGATGGAAAGCAACACGTTCCTTACGTATGTACTATGTACTAAGTATAGAAAGTAAAAGTACTAAAGAGCTAAGTTATGTTTCATAGGTCGATAATTTGTATGTTTGTATTTAAATATGAAAGTAATATATTATACGAAACTATTTAATCATATTTGAAGACTCAAAGATATAAAATGTTAACGACACACAACCACCTTCAAAGTCTCGCATTTGAGTACATTCGCTGCGCTAACGACCTGTGATTTGATTGGTCGTTGGCAGTACATGCATTATTACATTGCACACTGCGTAGATTCGCATAAGCGCGAACGTGGGATACTCTATGCACACCTCTGCATAGATAGTCTTCGACATTCCATGTATGGCTGCAACTGCATGAAATTGAAAGTCAGTTTCCATCCAGTGCAAAGCAACACACAGCTGCTGTTTTGAGGTTAGGGCTCCGCTTTTGCCTGTTACATGATGAACGTGATGTCTTATATCTTGCAATAAAAGCCGTTCCAAAAGGAGTCATCCGAGCCTCTCGTATTCATAAACGGATGTAAAGTGATTATTAATTATGAGCCTAAAATGTCTTTACCTTCCCGTGTATGAACTTCATATTTATACGAGTCATTGGAACTGCTAAACATGCGAGTTTTATGCAGTTTTCATAGAGTTCTGTGTATTTAATAGTATACTTTTCTATGCGTTTTTGCTTACAAATATTAGCAGGTAATGTTGCCACCTTAATTTAATCTATACACGATTATCAACGACAGTGAAAACAAAATTTAACATTATGTAGGGTGGCCTACTTGCTTGCTCGAGGTGTACCAAGATTGCACTTTGTTGAAGTAGCCCCAAATTACATCAAGCGCAGAAGCTAAGAAGGAGCTGGTACCACAAATATTAAAAGATATACACTGAATTTACATTTAACTGGTACGTTTCTAATGACCTCGGTTCTGGCAGCATATACCGCTTGTGTGCCAGGCAAAGACTGCCTGATTAGTTTCCCCTCACACACTGACTGTACCTAGCTTCCTTGTATCACCGTAGTCACCACCGCGACGCTAAATGACGTTATTGTTCTAACTGACCTAACTAAACCATCATTACCGAACTTTTCTACTGACTCATTAATGAACATCAAACAGTGTTTACCTGTTAAACCTCCAAGCCCACTTCAATACAGTCACAAATTACAAGTGTATGGAATTACTATTTGATTATGAAACAAAATACTTGTAAATATAACATTTCACTTGTAAATATTTAAGTTTGTACAGTTCAAATTTACACATTTCCATTGTGGAACATATTTTTAAACATTATAAACAAAGTTTACAATTAACAAAACTTGCAAACATTGTGAAAAGGGCCCATGGACGCTACTGTTCTGTTCACCTTCTCAAGTCTTTCTCCCTCTCACGTTCCAGAGATCGCAGACACCTCCAACCGATCAACGTAAGACCTTACGTCACAGCACTCATAGCTTTTTGAACCAATCAACCCTAAGTCGCTTATAGAAAATCCTCCCCGTCATATCCTCCAATATGGCCGAACTCCTTCAAGAGGATGGGACAACCCCTTTGGAATTTCTCGCATTTCACAGTAGGAAACAAACAATGGATTGCCTCCAATGTTCTAAAAATGAACCATCAACGTAGAACCATCGATGCATGTAAACACAGAGTGTAGCAGAAGCTGAGCAATAAACTGGAGCAATATGATTAAAAACATTTAGTCACAAAAATTTAGTCTGCAAAATGATGAACTGAAAGATTACCTGTGTCAAGTTTACAATGTATTTTACATAATGTTGGATGGAAGGCCAATAAGTGCAAATAATTTTATATTTAGCACAGAAAAATGCATATAACACAAGTATATCTCATGTTGCCGCTTTCTAATGGTATTGTTATTCTTGAAGTACAAATTTCAGGGTCTAATGTGATTTTAAACTGCCCTGCGGTATGTTTTCTGTGATTACATGCATCACGCAACGGCCAACGTGTGTATTTTAAACAGCACAACGTGGACCTGCATTGTAAAGAAATGAGGGAACGATTCAATCTCAAATTATCTTTTGCAGAATGAATGGTTTTATATAGGCTCAACTAGCACATCTTCATTTAATTTACGCCGCAAAACACTGTATCATTGGCGATTCCAAAATCATCTTCCCAAAAGACGGACGTTCACTGTAGTGTATTAAAAGACCTGTGACACAGATTCAGTTAGTTCCCGACGTTTAAGTTTTGAGATTTCATTTTAATTTCTCATATTTGTAAGAGTAATGAGCGTAATTTGGAAGTTTAAAGAACGGAAATGTAAATGTTTACATGTTAGTTTGAGTTATGTATTTCTTCAATTAAGACAAATTTAAATAAATAGTAATAAGTACATTGGGTTAAATATTGTTAAGCTGAACCCCATTGTGAATCCTAATCGCATAATGTTGTATGAAAACAAAAACATATAGTTACGCAGGTTGAATTTTCAGAGCGATCGATATTATTCCCTCATATCACACCACCTATAGTCGAGTAGGGAAAAGTAGGATCAACCGTGTGACTTCTTATACACACCGCCGAAAGTCTGATATACGGAATAATAGCCATCCTAAAAACAGGATCATCACATCATCCTCAAACGGTAATACAAAGTATATTTGCGCTTATTCACCTCCCATTTTGTGTGTATTTTTTTTTTACTTTCTCCATACGCACTATGTACGTAGTGTATAGAGAAAGGATTGCACTCCACCAAAAATTCGATAGCGAGATTTCACGGGAAATATATGTTTTAGAGTCCCCAATATAAAAAAAAAAGCATTTTCACAAAAAGGTCCGCGCGCGCACGCGCCTGTGTGTGTGTGTGTGTGTGTGTGTGTGTGTGTGTGTGTGTGTCCGTGTGTCCGTGAACACGATAACTCAAAAACGAAAAGTCGGTAAAATACAAAACTTGGTATTTAAGTTTAATATCTTCCAGGAATGCGACACGACTACCCTTTACATGGAACTTTTCGAAAATTTTGATTTTCTCAAAAGTTGCTCTAACGATTTTGATTAAAATTTCGTATATTAAACATATTTACCTGACAAATGAAATGTATATCTTGAACTTTCTGGGAATAGCCTCTGAAGAGTAGTTTATTCTAGATGAATTTTACTAAATTTTGAATGACTGCTAAACCGTAAGAAATGGACAAAAACTTACTGCAAAAAAATCTAGAGCACTTTAAAACACACAATTTATGTTATATACATTTTTTTCGTGAAGTTCGTCGTTTTTGTGACATTTCTTATTTTTGGTTTCTGCTATGAGAAACGTATACTTTTCTCATACAGGAACTTGTCAACTCCTATCCATATAAACAAAGGAACTTCATTGCCATAGCAACCAGCTTTTGACTATCACTTTAACCTACGGTTGTCCCTTATTTCGCTTCTACTTACAAGGAAGCGAGTAATAAGACTATTTCTGCTAATTTTTTCAGATTAGCATAAAGTAAATAGAAGTATAAGCTTTTTAAGAATTATTTGTTGCAGGGATATGGAGAAAGTCATGTGAATGGTACACATCAGATTTTTTATTTTAACGTCATTTAATTTGGTAGGTCATACCGGATGATGAATTAAATGGATTGAATAATGCTCAAATGAGGAAACTCCCGGAAAAATAAAATACTTATCCGTTAACTCACCCTAATCGAGATTCGAAATCGGGACCTCTTAAATCTGAGGCAAACACGGTGCCATTCCACTATAGAGGCTGGGTTTTAATTACATTATTAAAGTTACCAATTAACAAATAGTTAAATAGCCTCCAATGGTTTTTCTCCTCATGGTGAAGCTGGGCATACTGCTTTTCTTATTGTGTGACATTTCTGGAATATCGCGATGTGTACCATCCAACAGCAGACCTCCGTCGCATCAATTTCCACCGGCCTTGATATCATCTTTCCACATCCCTAATGTCTTGCTGGAAACACCCGCTTTGCTCTCCGCTCAGCACACCAAAGATGTCAAGGAAAAAAGCTAAAAGAATATTCAGAAAAAGAAGTTATAAACTTTGAGCACTTTAAAACTTTGAATCTCTCCAGCATATTTTCTACAACCGCTACAAAGTCGGGTTACTGTATGGTGACTCTTCAATTCACAGTTCGTCACTGAGCCTTTATTTATTCGAAGAAAACAATGAAATAATACAAGCTGTAGCTGTAAATGTGAGCGCTATTATGACACGCTACAAAATTTCGTCATCCCTAGACTGAGGAATCACAATATGGAGAACATTAGTTTCATGCAAGATAGCGCACTGCCCCATATCTACAACCTGCAAAACAATTATCCATATTTTTGGTCATCGTTTCGTCAGTAGATTCTTTTCAACATTGCCGCGCGATCTTCAGATATGAAAACAATCGACTTTTGGTGCTGGGGTTACCTCAAACAACAAGTTTCTTGACACATATAACAACCCGACAGCAACTATAACCACATTTTTGCATTCCAGTGCCTTCCTTAAATCACATTCAATATCTGATCCAACAAAAATACCTCTCGATTATCATCTCACAGATGATGGAAATTACTACATATAAATATAAGGTCCCTCAAAATTCATTTCAAAATTTAAACTGTTATATATGTTATAATTGAAAGAGTAAAAAAAAACAAAAAATATCACACAAACATTAGGTTTTTATAAAACATTGGGAAGATTTCTCTTGTTCAACTTACACATGCTTAGTTGTTTTGTTTTTTTTTCTCAGATGATGTTTTGGAATATTACTAGTTTCTTGCGAGACAGCATCTTATAGTTGCTGTCGACTTGTTGGACATGTCAAGGAAATTCGTTCTTTGAGGTAATCCCACAACCAAAAGTCGATTGTTTTGATATCTGGAGATTACAGCGGCAGCTATGTTAGAAAGATCTGCTGATGGCATGATTGTCAAAAATCTGGATAATTACTCGTTTTGCAGGGGGTGTAGATCTTGCACAAAGATGTTTTCCATATTGTAACTCTTCAATCTAGGATGACGAAGTTTTGTAGCGTGCCACAGTAGCACTGGCAATGTACGGCAACAGCCTGCCTTATTCCATTGTTTTCTTCGAAGAAGTAAATATCAGTGATGAATTGTTAATTGAAGCCACACCATACAGTAAGTTTTAGGTCATGAAGACCTTATTTAGTGTTGGAACATTGATTTGTAACTTACAAGTTCTTATAACAGTATGAATAAAATCACTACCAAAAACAACTCAAATATCTTTCTAGTATGTGACTTCTTTTGTTTCGAACCTGTCTCAAATATCATATTATGCATAGCGGTTTAAAGTTTGAAATGACTTCTGAAAGATACCATACGAAAAGATCAAAATATCAAATTCTATTGCTTTCCCAATATATGTTTAAAACACTCCCATACTTGAAAAATTCTGCATGTTTAGCAAAGTTATAACAAATTATTTCACGATCCATAATTGTATGTGGAGAAGGTGACAACTTTATTTGCAACCGTTTCCCATTTCAGATTTAATAAATGTTGTTTCTTACCATTGCTTTTCTTAACAAAGTTTTCTTCTTTGTTAGTTTGTTCCATTTAAAGGCGAAACTTGAGAACTTAATATATGCACCCTTCTGAACAAAAGACATACACAAATATTTCAGAAAAGACGGACCATGCATTTATAATGCTTATATTTAAATATTTGCAAGAACCAGTTTCAAAATTATTATAGGTTCTTTAAACTATACTGAGTGACCAACAAATCCTAAGGCAGTATTTATGAACAAGCATCGCTTTCATATTGTATTAAAACCTATAGGTACAAGACCTCCAGTAACGTCAGTCATTTTACCTTTTATTTTGAAAAGATGACTATTCTCAACAAATTATAAATACATTTTAACATTATATTTTACTTTTGGTGTATGAGCTGGAATATCAGGGATATCTCAAGAATTGATATATTCCATATTCAATATTAAACATTTGTATAAAACCAAGAATCTGTGTTAGTGGTTAAGGCGAAGGGTAGGTAACTGTGGATAGCAGATGGGGGTGTAGAACATGAATAACTTCACTGTTTTACTTTCTCTAGTCCTATGTACAATGTGCATAGTGGACAAATAAGGTACTGTATTCCACCCAAATTTCGATTTCGAGCTTTCACTTGAAATAGACGTTTTATCCTGTATCCATAAAAAGTATTTTTAGCAAAAGGTCCAGGTGAGTCCGTGTGTCTGTGAACACGATTACTCAAAAAGGAAAAGTCGATAAAATATCAAACTTGGTATTTAAGTTAAGTATCTTCCAAGAATGCAACACGAATATTTTGAGAAAGTTCCCCACCACAAACTAAAAAAATTCGAACATTTTGGTTTTCTGAAAAATTGCTATAACGATTTTGATTAAAAGCCCATATATTTAAATATTTACATCCGAAATAAAACATACATCTTCAATTTTCTAGGCAGAGCCTATGAAGACCTCTTTATTCTGGATGAATTTTGCCGAATTTTGCTTAGCTACTAAACCGAAAGAGAGAAAAAAAAATACGCACTGCATAAAAATTGTAGATCTCGCTAAAACAGACAATTTATGTCCCTTACGTTTTGTTTCCCAGATATCCCTTGTTATTGATTTCAATTGTAAAGTACTTATTCTTTTCTCAGACAGGAAGTGCTTTATTTTATTTTTTCTACTCCTGGCCAAATAAAGAAGTGATTTGCAATTACAATCGCATAACGACAGCTTTTAAAACATTTTCACTTAGTATAGCGTATTCCTTTAGTTTCCGTCTTCTTATAAGTAATAAGAACATTCTGCTAATGGTTATCTCAATTAGCATGGTGTAGAAAGAGGAATAATCTTTTGTAAGAATATTGTTTGTAGAGCACCTAGGGAAAGTCATGTGAGTGCAACATATCAGATTTTTAGAGTTGCACAACTTAAACTCACAATAGAAAAAGTAGTAATCATCAAATGCTTTTCCGGCTCAATTCATATCATTGGAATACAAAATCTAAGAAATTGTTTTCACCTTTACTCCAGATAAACCTAAGTTACTTTACTTGGTGCCCATAGTTATTTTCATTTAATATCCTATTTTCAATTAAGTATTTTTTAACGAAAAGAATTATTGCCCATGATTTTACTGTGAAGTAATCATTAGCTTACCGCAAATAAGAAAAATGTATTTAAAAAAATATTTTGTCTTCCATTCACATGACTTTCTCTACATCTCTGCAACAAACTATTGTTAAAAAGCTTATGCTTCTTTTTACTTCATGATAATCGAGAAACAATTAACAGAAATATTCTTATTACTCGCTTCCATGCAAGAAAAGTGAAATAAGACAGTAGCATAGGCTAAAGTATTAGTCGAAAGCTGGTTGCTATGAGACTGAATTTCCTTTGTTTGTATGGACAGGAATTGAAAAATTCCCGTGTGAGAAAAGTATAAGTATTTTAAAGCTGGAACCAATAACTAGGAATATCTCAAAAACGATACGAAAGTGTATAACATAAATTGTATGTTTTAACAAGCTCTACATTTTCTTTCAGGTAAGTTTTTGTCTATCTCTTACGGTTTACTAGTTATGCAAAATTCCGTAAAAGTCATCCATTATAAAGTAATCTTCAGAGGCTCTTCCCAGAAAATTCAAGATATACATTTTATTTCTCAGGTAAATATCTTTAATAAATGATATTTTAATAAAAATTTTTAGAACCATTTTGAGAAAATCAATATTTTCGACAATTTTCCCATATAAAGAGTAATTGGGGGTGGGGGGATTTTCTTGAAAATCTTTGTGTCGCATCCTTCAAAGATACTGAACTTAATTACCTAGTTTGGTATTTAGGGGATTCTTCGTTTTTGAGCCAAGCTGGCCACAGATATACACATGCACGCACACACGGACCTTTTTCTAAAAATTCTTTATTTGGATTCAGGAGGACCCAAAACATATATTTGCGATGAAATCTCGGAATCGAAATTAAGGGTGCATTACAATACCTTCTCTATACTCTATGTAAATAGTACGTGTAGAGAAAGTAAAAAAACACAACTGCGGTGAGACATATATAACTACTAAAGGTTGGGAAATAGCTAAACCATAACGTACTTTATACGAGTTAAAGCCTTCTAGATCAGTCATAGACTTCCTGATAACAATATGAAAGCATCACAATCGAAGCTTCATACTAAGTCCATATAGCATTTTTGACATAGAGCATACATTTTATTTCATCGGAAATATCATGTTTTAAGTTCCTCTGAATAAAAATAAGTATTTTTTTAAAAAAAGTGACGTATGTGTGTCTGTGGCCAGTATTACTCAAAAACGGAAAGTCAGTTAAAAACAAAACTTGGTATTTAAACTCAGTTTCTTCCAAGTATGCGACACGAGGATTTACAGGAAAATTCCCCCGCCCACAACTACCTTTTACATGGAACCATTTTCAAAAATGTTTATTTTCTGAAAATTGGCTCGAACGATTTCGACTAAACTGCCATATGGTTAAGACGCGTTTATGGCAAATGAAGTATATTCCTGAACATTGAGGGAATAGCCTCTGAAGACCTCTTCATTCTGAATGACTTTTGTATAACTTCTGTATAATTGGTAAACCGTAAGAAATAAACAAAACATAATGCACAGAAATGTAGAATTCGTTAAAACACACAGTTCATATATGTATTGTGTGTGTAGAGTTAATCATTTCCAAGATATTCCGCGTTATTAGATTCAGTTTAAAACTATTTAAAATTTTTTCAAACGGGAGATCACCCTTATTTTATTCTCTCTTTTGTTTGCTCCTGGAAAGCAAAGAGAACAGTTTCAATTGATTCACATAGAGGCCGGTTTTACAGGAGTTGACTATTACTTTAGCCTACTTATTATCTTACTGCTCTAAAGAAGCAAGTAATTCTGCTAATCTTTAACTCGGTTTGCATGAAGTAGATAAAATAATAATCTCTTTAAGAACTTTGTTTGAGGAACAGCTAGAGAATGTCATGTGAATGGAACACATACGATTTTTCATTCTGGTAACGTCACTTGTACGTCATTTATTCTGATTTCAGCAAATGAAAATACACAAGGAAAGCTTAAATATTTTAAAAGAATTTTCATCGCAGATGTGTGTAATCAGTGCTGGCTGGTTATACGCAGGGATCTAAGTTTCAAGCTTAAAGGCAGAAAAATATCCTTTTCCAAAAAAAGTGGGCAACGTTTTTATATGCATTGAGCCGTTTCCCCCTTCCACAGTTCAACCCGTGTCTTTTGATATCTACTGACGTCCCATAGCCATAGAGTTAGAGGACGTAATTTTGAGATTTTGCAGCAACCTGGTAGGAAATGTTAGAACAATCCTTCCGCCACTTCTCAAGCAAGCCCTTGTGGAGAAAAGAGGCTAGGTAGTGAGTTGGAGAACTCGCCCTGTGACAGATCATCTTGTAAAGCACAACGAAGCTCTACTGTAGCCACCAAGGGTAGGCAAAAGAGGGATTTCTTTCGCGTTTGGCAAAATTGTTTGGTGAGTCTAAATAATTATTATTGTAAACACCCACCTCGGGACAATCAGGCCTTTGCTTTTTTACTAGACTCTGTTCAAATTGTGTTTCATTACCTATAACCTACAAGTCGGACTTAAAAACTCTAACTTAAAAAATATAACGAATGTAACTTTCTAACTAAAAGTGTCTGTGATAAAATCAGATGTACAAACATCAATGGATGGTTGTTAAAATAAGTTATCCTAATAAATATTGCGAAACTCTATCACTGTTCTTTTGCATTTTCCTGGAAAATTTTCCCCAGGCTTTTCAGGGAACTGGTTTATTTAAAGATCCCTCCGGGGTTTTTTTTTCGCATTAAATTTGACTAGCATTACTACAGTACAATAGAATCACATAGCAAACACTTGAACCATATATGTGTGAAGAAGAACCACAATTTACCTGAATTCCTAATAGTAAACCTCTGGACGATTTAAAAGAAATTTAGTAGGAGATGTAGTTCGTTAAAAATATATTAGATTAATGAATATGACTGTCATCTCTCCAAGCATCTTCCCTTCTCTGAAAAGAGAGGTACTTCAAATATGACTGCAATTCATTTGTTAGATTGTTTATTTCACTTTAAATATCGGCAAAGAAACCCTTCATCAAGGAAATGTTTTGAACAAAACACTAAGCTACAAAGAATATCGAATTCTTACAGACAGTGCATAATACAACGTACGCAATAATCCCCCACCAAATAAAATTTTAAGTTCTTCTTGCTTTCAAGCTAAGAACATTTTTCAGACACAAAGCTGGATTTTATAACCATCAAATTTATAATGCTTTAGTTATATTTATTAAACCGAGCGGGATCGCTCAGGTGGTTTCGTCTATAGCCTGCATTCCGGAGATCGCGGGTTCAATCCCCGTGGTCAGTCTGCCTCACCCGGATCGCCAGGCATATGCTAGGTCCTTGTCGCTTCCATCGCCATTTCACTCATCCTTCACCTCGTTGGTTTCTTTCAGGGTTGAAGGAGTTACCGAGTGCTGGGTGCGGCGTGGCAGGAAAACATAATGCTCATGGTGATTATCTCCGTGTCTCGTCTTTGGTTGTCGAAATGAGGAGGAGTAGCGGGGTCGTTGATCCTATGTTGGCGGTGTGCCCGGTTCGCCTATTCGATTTTCGGGGAGCCTCATCATTCTGGAAACTGTAGTCATTGCTGCGCCGTCTTTCATGGTTCCGGCCGTCCGGTCCATCCTCTTACATCATTCCTCCCTCAGGAGGGCGCCCCCTCGTGGAGAATAGATTCAACAATCACCTAGGTTCGGTGCCGATTCCCCTCCGACCGTATCCAAATTTTAATCCTATGTCTATCAATAAACTCTGGAATAGAGCCGATCAAGTCGGTTTTCAATCTCGTTCGTTTCTCGCTGTCGATAAGCGCGCCCAATAGACGGGGCTGAACACGTAACTGGCAGGAGACAGCTTTGCCAACGTGGGTACGAGATTTTTGATTACTCACAAGACTCGTAAGTCTCGTTAATAGCAAGACTGCGATGTAATGATCGGAATGTAAGTTGCAAGTTATATTATTACTTCTGTTTAAATTATTTACGATTTAAATAATTTACCACGATAAGAGTGAGATTTAAATAATCCATTATAGGGAAAGGGTTAAAAACTAAATGTGGTATAACTGAATATGTAGATATATGTGCTTACTCTTCGCATTTAGTACATATATATTATATATAATCTTATTCCTAAAACGCTTATGTTGCAAAATGTAATGTTATTTTTTGTTGTAATCTGAACCTGTTTATTTTGGATATAAGTAAAGTTACATACATATCACACAAATTACAGGTATGTCATTAATAATTAATATAGCTGATTCCAACTATTTACTCTGAACATCTTTGAGATATATGGACTGTTAAACGATAGGTCATCGTGTGTTATAATTAGGTACGGATATTTAGCTTTTTATAATCTAATAGCCTCTTATCTTCTAATAGCCTGTTTATGCAATTTTCCTAGCTTTTATAAGGCTTTTTAACAATGTTCCTAGCTTTTTTTTTTTCTTCTTTTAGCGTTTTAAATATTTTTTCTACCTATTTAAGGAAGCCGATGAGAATCGCCTTTTATAACGTAATGCATATAAAAATATGAAAACTGTTTTATTTCACGGAAGTCTGTCATTAATATTTAATGTAATTTAATGCAATTTATTAGACAGTATACTTGTACACATCCACACTACCAAATTTTCTGTTGTTTTTTTAATATATTTCTATAGGCAGAAAAATATATTTTAGCATCGAAGACGTCAATGGTGCGTTCTTATACACACAATTTCTATACCAAGATAAAATCGAAACATATTCTTTCCCTGGTTAACCCCACATGTACACTCAAAACAAAACAAAAACTAAACGAATTGAAGAAAAAAAAATGAATAATTTTCTATTAAGGTTAAAAAAACTTAAGTTTACCGAGTTTTAGATCTTAATGCTCTGTTAAGCTTTTTAAGGCTGAATAACATTACATCCAAACGGCTTGAAACATAATAGTACTTTGAAACGTTCTAACTTACAAGCAAAAAAATAGGTTAAAACCTAAAAATCCGGGCCCTAGTTATTATGCAATCAGTTTATACTACGTATCATACACCAACCTACTTCGCCAGTAATACGAGAATACTCGGGTCACCTTGCTCGTGAGTACTAGCTCTCGATAACGAGATTCTCGTTGCCACACTCTCGAGAGTAGCGTGGCCTACGAATAATGAGCGAGAGTGGCACGGGCTTTGACCGCCTCTATTCTGAGCTTATTTTTGTTTTCTCTACACGTACTATGTGCATAGTTTATAGAAAATCTATTGCATTCTACCAAAAAATTCGATACCGAGATTTCACCGCAAAATTCATTCGGAATGAAAAGGTCTTCAGAGGCTATTTCCAGAAAATTTAAAATACACATTTAATTTATGTGAATATCTTTGATGTATAGTATTTTAATCAAAGTCGTTTGAGCCATTTTTGAGAAAATCATTGATGATTGTCTCCGACCTCAAAACCTTACCAGACAGTAAGAGATAAGAAAGAGGCGATGTCACTTGATTCAGTGGTTGTAAGAAACAGAGAGTCAAATCGTTCTGGCTGTGCCTCTCAAACCTATCCACTTTCAAACAGGAGTGAATAGCGATATTCGGAAGATATTGGTTGCTTGATGGAAACTGCTCCATTCTGAGACACCTATCGTTCTTCAGAGTATGTTTGTTACAAGGGCCTTAACTGTATAATGTTTCTCTAAAAATAATTCATCTGCAGTTTAGTTGTGGTATAGAAGCATACATATATGTACACACACAAACCTAAAGAAAATCGTATGCAAAATTAAATTCAAAACTGGGACCAAAGACATGAAAACAAGTCTGCAAAGGTCAGACAGTGAACTCCACATCATACAGAATTCCTCACGAAGGAAGAAAATACCAAATTTATTCGCAGATGACGCCCATGAAACAAGACAACGTTCCGTCCGATATTTGCATTGTTAGCAATGAAAGTTTAATGTTTATTAAATAAGATTGGAACCTACAAAGCTGTCACACCTCAATTAATTTCACACCCATATCGATAATCAATTCTGCGATACAATGTAATCATATCGATTATTTAGTTATTTTAACGCTAGAATTGTGTTACATGAGCCTGTAAACAGAGTCTAAAGTTAAAGTGTTAAGACTGATTTGTGACTGTTCCACATCATTGTTTTCTCATTTGCTTTCAGTTCTCCTTTCAAGAAAGCATCTAACAGTGTGTGTTTGGTTTCCTTTGCAGCTACATGGAAAGAGCAGAAGCAAAATCAAGATCCAGCGTTCCCAGTGTAGCCAACATTCCCCAACAGAAAATGAGCATCAGATTCAGAAAAGACAAGCTAGTGAAACGTCATGATGACGTAGTGCTTTACAATTATAATAAAAATATATAAATAAATACTGAAAATGACAATGACATCGAAACAAAAAATAAGATGATCGCCTGGTAAACCTGCAACATCTTTGTGTTTCTTTATCTTCCTTAAGTTTGTATCTAAAATGCAGTTTCTTATATTCACTGTTCTGTTTCAGATTTGTGTGAAGTTGTGCAAAATATACTTTAAGACTCTTATTTTCAACAAATGTTTAAGAAGTTTTGTGAAGTAGAACATAATTCTCGTGTGTGAAATCCTTAACTTCTATTTTCTTCACTGATCTAATTTATGTTTTATGATTAAAATAACAATAATGGTCAATCGTAGTCAATAATGTTGTTTACAGAAAGCTATTCTAAGCTATAAACGCTGTCACTGTGAAAACATTGAGACATTAAAGCTATAAACATGGTTGTCAATTTTAAATAGCAAACAAAAGAAGTGTTTTGCAACAAAAAATATCCATCGAGCTGTTTGTGGTGGATGTATTTGGACGTCGCAGAAGGTGTACAAACTGCTCGTGTTGTCTTTGCCCAAAAGTGAAATAGATAGAATTGTGTAATCAATTTTTCGCTATTTCTCTGCTACAACCGTAGACCAGCCTAGATCACAGGTTCAGTGGAAGTTCAGCAGGCCAAGGTCACCAAATGTTTTTAAGTTTGCCTAAATATCCTGCAACTTTGGAGTTGGATATTTAAAATCATTTATAACACGATTCTGTATAATTGCTGTGTATAAATCATTTAGGCTAATTAAGGCGATATTCTGAGGATTTAAGTCATGAAGGTGTTAGATCATTGGCTAAATTTTGAATAAAATTCTTTATTCATGTAGGAAAAGTTTCAAACTTTGTGAATACATCAAATGCTCCCTCCCTCACTTGCCTTACTAGACAATCCGAATATAAATGGACCAAAATTAATCTTACATTATAAACAATATGAGTGCTTTACATGAATCATTTCTGGAAATGCATTAATTTTGAGGAACCTAGAGTCCTTCACCACCAAACCAAATTGCATATGTCGGGTTTTTGCCCACTTTTCTCCAAGAAACATTTATAATTCAAACCATAATTGTTTTAAAGTGTATTATAAGGTAGTGAAACAATTTTATTTCTAGAACAATATTAATTCGTCTTTAACTGATGTCTTAGCTTCGCAATACGTTTTTAAAAATTAACTGAAAAAATATTTAGTTTCACGTCCAAAAAGAATTTTAAAACGTCCTTAGAGATATTTTCTATTAAGTATTTGAATATGCAAATTCCCCATCATCTGTATAAATTAATCCATTATCCAGGGTGTTCTCAGCTTCTTGAGTTCTCTGGTGGAGAAACTTTGAGGGAAAAGTAGTGGTTTTAGGTTGAGTGGACCGCATTAGCAGGACTGGAGAGAATCTTGGCACTAATCACCTCCCACCCCCCAGTAATGCACTCCACCTATGACCGACTGAGGTAGGGGGATGCAGCGGTTGTGCGGTAGGTCTTGGCCCGACTTCGGGCTATTGCGCCATGGAAGTTTATACGCTACAGTTTAAAAAATCTTGAACATATATTTGTATCACTCTTATTTTGTTTAAATAGAATAAATGTCTAATCCTCACCAGAACGTCACTTAAAGCTGATGTGAAATATTGTACCTTATACTCACAGCCGGGTGTTCATATATACAAATTCCAGCATTACAAATATAATTAATTGTAGTGTTTTACAGCGTCTAAAATATAGCCAATTCTGTGTCTGACTTTGTTGCTAAGAAATTGGAATTTTAACTCGATAACTATTGTGTATCACAAACATTGAGTGGCAGTAAATGAAATTGATTTCATTATCATATGTAAAATTTTCCAAGAGAGCTCAGAATCTCTTTGAGTGTGCTCAAAATTGTGCTGTTTTAATGAACCCCGTGGATGAGGAACATTTCCTGCTGAGTATGTAAGAGATGGTGCCATTTTCATTCTGTGATGAAACTATTTGTCCTCTTTATGGAAGTTTCATAAAGTATGGTTATATTCTGTATACCCAGAAAAAGCAATTATTTTATTAAATACATAGATTTATCAATATACAGAGAGTGTATGTTAATAATATTTTTCAAGCTACAATCTTTAATAATATATTAAATGTTTAATAGCGTTACAGTTCAATAGAAATATGATATGCACGAAGTGAGGTTATGTTTTTTTAGTTATTATAAACCAAAGCATGAATTAAGATAATGTATTTTGTTTCACACTAAACACTTAAAAAGTTTCTGAAATGGAGGGGCTCATTTTTATAAGCATTAGGCAAAGAACTGAAACTGCCACAAAAATTCGCAACTGCAAAAAATGGCACCTTCTCTACTGTCATCTTACGCTGGTCTACGGGTTATACAGTGTTGCCAGTTTTCGTCTACGTAATTACTGTAATCTACTTGACGAACAATAAGGACAAACAGGGCTGCAAATATCGTTTCCTAAGTGTATAAATATATTATAAATAATAAAAATACATACGTATAATAGAAGCTTTTAGCACGCATCTTGTAAATTAACAAAACAACATAAAAGGGAAAAATGTTAAGCGTAGCCTATTTATTATCTTGCATTAGAAACATTAAACCTGGACTTGATATGGGTCAGATGAAGCTGGTGCAGCGTTTTATAACAACTGGATTTGTTCATTTATTCTTACTTCCTTTTGCTTATTTATCAGCTTATAGCTTCCTTTCCTACATTCCCTAAATACCCTGAATTAATACACAATTGTTGTAGAGCATTATTTGAGGTATTCACGTAGAGTACCTCTGTCTCTCGATTCTCAGAACTAGAATTAGGCAAAATATGAAGGAAAGGCTACCAAAATACGAAAATATAATAAAACTTCCAAAGTGTTATTTAAAATGTATTTTTAGAGCATAAAATATTCTAATATAAGGCCTTGGAACATGTTCATTTTATTACTTCAAAAATAGACTTTTCAGGATTTAGCCCACTATAAATGACAAAATATCAAACGAAGTAAAAATTACACAGAGGTCACAGATACTAATTGTTATCAAACTTTTCGAAAAAAAAGTGCTCACTGGTTCCTTAATCCTTGCTTAATACTAATTTTAATGTGCCACTAATAGCACCTGTTCGTGAAAATAAAAATTATTCAAAATAGAGAGCGTTTAATTTCGCAGGCGTCACATAGATGGAACTGTGGCTAACGAGATAAAGCTGATTCGCGACTTAGTCTGTTTATCTAGTAATGACAAATCTTAACCACAGCTATGTTTGCTTCCTTATATAACTATATTTTTTCTGCAAATTTATCAAGCAATTTATCTATTTTTGTATTTATTATATTTATTAGACAACTATAAATGTATTTCATCGGGAAATGCCTGGACTACAGGAATCAGCTGATTTCATTTCGCGCCAAAGCATGTCTATCTCGTTAGCCAGAAGGAAATTTCTCAAGTGAACTTGACTTCAGGAATGTGCGGTTTCAGGCTAGTTTCCTGAAAGAGTGCTAGGGTTTTCTAATTGTTTTCACTACCCGAATAGAATATTAGGAAACTGAGGTTCATTGGTAACATAAATTATTTTAAAAGTGAAAAATAATAAAGCATACATATTTTAAATGTAATCAAATATGAATATTTTACCATAATATTCCATTATTAAATATGCAATTTTGTCTCGTATATTGAATTCTACAACTGCACAAGTAAAACATTTAAGCCCACAATGATTGTAACGAGGGTTTATAACAGGCGTCATCAACTCGCATGACTTTGTGCCTCAGCAAACAAGATTGCTCCCTAAATGCAGTAAATAAAAACGAGACAGGAGCTCAGAGCTGCGCAGTTTTTCATTTGTCAGTTTAATGTGTAAAAAAAATTAAAGAAATCCAACACGCAAGCCTACACGTTTATGTCTGCCTAGCAAGAAGCTTTCTCATTTGTAGAAAGTGAACAAATGTTTTGATCGCAGCAGAGTTTTGCTCTCAGAATATTCAATTTGTAGTCATTACTAACCCATTTAAGTAAATATCACTTGAGGTGTCATATGTAGTAAAAGCGGGCGTTAAATAGTCATAAAAACTCTAGTAAGTAAAACCATTTTCATATATTTCTTTGGAATTATGTTAGATACAATTAATTCCCAAAATGTCTGTTCATTTTCAATATTTTAAATCTGAAAAAGTTTCGTTACAAATTGTGTAATTCTTATACTGTTGGTGATACAATGGAATTGCAGTGATATTAGGCAATATACGAAGCTTATTTATTACGCCAATACTATAACAATTGTCATTATTTTTGCAATAGTTTATAATTCGAATACAGATTACCTCCAAATTTATGAATCATATCCGAAATACAAGATGTTCAAAAAATCTTTCCAACTACCAATAAAATGAAAACTAATAAAGTTAGACCTGTATGGTTTATGGCAGATGAAATACAGATTCTCAAAGTTTGTAAATCACTGTCAGTACACTTCCACATGTGTGTCGTTTGTCGCCCCAAATATCTAAGCGAAATTCAATTTCTCGCCATACATTATGCAGCATTTTTTTGATGATGCTATCAACAGCACCAGTTATCCTTCTTCTCCAAGTGTTCAAATCAGGTACACGTGTAGCATATATCCTATCCTCTGTATAACCTCACAGAAAAAAGTCTAGGGGGTTATGCCTGGGGATCGTAGTGGCCAGGGAGTTGGACCATCGCGCACAATCCATCTGTTAGGAAATGCGTTATACAGAAACACTCTGACGTTTAATCTCCAATGTAGTGGTGCTCCATCTTGCTGGAATATCACCATGGGTTGCAGGTCATTAAATTGAAGTACATCGTAAAGCTGTAACATGACCAGGTAAATGTTAGCTGTTGCCGAGTTCTCAATAAAAAAAAGAAGGGACCATTGACCCTGCCATGCATTAGGCCACACCAGACGTTCACTTTTGGGCTATTTCCCTCAGGTTCCATGACCATTACGATTTTGTGAGCCCCATATTATCACATTGTGCCGGTTGACCTTCCCAAGAGTATGGAAGATCGACTCGTCTGAGAATTAGACACGCTGCAGGTCCTCATTATCAACATGAATCTTCAGCTAGATACCCAGTGCAACAACATTGCGGTGAGAGCAGTCATCTGACTTCAAAGTTATCTGAACTTAATAAGCATACAGATGAAGTAGCTTATGTAAAATGTGTTGTGGACCGTGGAATTCCGAGTTCACGAGATTCATGACGAGTAACTTGGAAGGGCTTCTTTGAAATACTTGCTCCACAATCTCAATCCTGTCTTCTGTTACGAATAGACGTCCTGACCGTGGCCGGCAGGCTACACTTTCAGATTCCTTAAATCTGTGTATCAACCAACGATAGATTTGTAATGGGCTGGCGCTCGGACCTATTCTCTCCTAAAATGTCTCTGAACAGTAATAGGTGACTGAGACTTATGGTACTTTTTCTAAACGTACTATTTACATAGTGTACAGAGAAGGTAATTGCACTCCACCCAAAAATTCGATACCGAGATTTCACCGGAAATATATGTTTTAGGGTACTCTTTATCTAAATAAAGACATTTTCGGAAAAAGGTCCATGTGTGTGTGTGTGTGTGTGTGTGTGTGTGCGTGTCCAAGTGTCTGTGAACAACATAACTCAAAAACGAAAAGTCGGTAAAATACCAAACTTGGTATTTAAGTTTAGTATCTTCCAGGGATGCAACACAAAGATTTTGAGAAAAATCCCCCCACCCCCAACTACCCTTTACATGGAACTTTTTTCGACAAATCTTGATTTTCTCAGAAATGGCTTTAACGATTTTCATTAAAATTTCGTATATTAAATATATTTACCTGACAAATAAAACTTATATATTGAATTTTCTGGGAATAGCCTCTGAAGAGTATTTTATTCTGGATGAATTTTACGGAATTTTGAATAACTGCTTAACAGTAAGAGATGGACAAAAACTTACTACACCAAAGATGTAGAGCACGTTAAAACACACAATTTATATAGTCTACTTTTTTCATGGAGTTCATTGTTTTTGAGACATTCCTTGTTTTTGGTTTCTGCTTTGAAAAACTTATACATTTCTCATACAGGAATTTGTCAACTGCTGTCCATACAAACAAAGGCACTTCAGTGGCAATGCAACCAGTTGAACCTATGATACCACCTTATTTCACTCCTACTTACGAGGAAGCAAGAAATAAGACTATTTCTGCTAATTTGTTATGATTAGCATGGCGTAAATAGAGGCATAAGCTTTTTAACAATAATTTGTTGCAGAGATGTAGAGAAACTCATGTGAATGGTACACATCAGATTTTTATAGTGTTTAACGCCCGTTTTTATTACCATGGCACTATAGGCGATGACACTGCTGATACATAGAATGAAGATGGAGCACCGGTGAAATGTGATGCCGGTGAAAATCCGCACCTGCGCCGCTTTGTCCACCACAAATCTCACATGCTGTACTTTGGGATCAAACCCGGGACGTTTAGGTGAAAGGCGAGTGGTCTAAATACTTGGTCATGGCACGGCCCACTCAAGGTACCGTAAAATACGCTGCGCTTTCTCCTGGTTTGATGTAATTTTAGATTATACCTGAAACAAACAAAAACAAAACTTTAAGGGTTTGTCGCTCACCTGCCACAAACCACACAACTCTGTCATTTTATAGGAAGCTGTAATGCTGGAATGACTTTATAGTAGCCTGTATAAATACTAATAAAGCAATTGTTTTACCATCATGAACATACAAGAGATATATTAACATATGAAAGTTGGATTATGTATTTCAAACTGTTGTAAACTGGAATCTGTCCTTGCTTTCTACGCTAATGGTGTGCGCAGTCATCAAAGGGCAAATAGTTGGTGACGCCTGGTTTAGAATTTTAAATTTCATATTTTTCCTATCTCTACTCCTGACATTCTAACGAGTCTTTAAAAAATCACAGTGCATGACATGAAATAACCTGTGTATTATTTTAAGGCGTAGGGTAAAAATTAGTACAGTACAGTGGCACACACATATGAGTTTAATTAAAGCAGCCCTTTTACGAAAATTTAAGGTCATTTATTAGTGCACTGGCAGTATATTTAGTTGGCATGCTGCTCATTAAGAATATCTACACATGCTAAGTGCATATTTACGATGAATGTGGAGCTAAGAACCACACAATAGAAGCTGTTACTTGGCGACTGCAGACGAGTGCTTTAGAAGGTAAGGTCATCCTGTTTTATACAGCATAGCTTTCTCATATAAAATGCCCAGACTGCTTTAATTTAGGTAAGTGCATTTACAGGACCGACGAAATTAGTTTCCCACGCATTTGATAAATGGCACCTACAGATCGGGGAGTTGGTTATTTTGATGATTTAATAAGGGATGTCTGCATATGGTGGGAGCGGCGAAAACTTGCTTAAATGAGTGACCTTGTGAAGGCTGCAGAACAGTTTGTTTCTCGTCCAAGGATCCTTGTTTCCCAACCTGTAGTGCACGGATCCCTAAGGGTTAATGGAGCGAAGAATGCCGATTTAAATTATAAATGATATCTTATACCAACTACTTCATTAATGTTATATGAGAAGGCAGTCTGAAAGAAAAAATTGAAATGACCTTTAGCTTAGAGAGCACTTACCGACAAATACCAAATCCCTTTCCTATGGAGAACATGAATTTCTTGTAAGATTCGCTCACGTTTCTCTTTTATCGTTAAATACGAATAATAAAACGAGAGCTCCAATTTATCTACAGAAAAGTTATAGCTCGAGTTGTATTTAATAAGACTATTTCGTGAATAAAATTACAAGATTAGCCTATATGGACACGAAGAATAATACTCCTAAAATCCTGTTTATCTTGACGTGTATTTACATCGAAATCGCTGCCGCTTGATGTCCATATCATAAATCATGGCCTCGTTGCTTACAGAATTTGTTGAACTGTTTCCATACACTCTGCCTTTGTTTTTGGTATTCAGCGGCTTTGAGTTTTCAATTAATATGTCTATTTCAGCGATAGTCCTTCCCCCAAAACAAGTTTAAACTTCCACCATTATGTACGGGAATATCACTGCACATTGATACTATTGTTATGAAACGAATATTACTTCAGAGAGAAAACAAATGCACGTGGGTACGATACACATAGAAAAATAATTGAACGTTGGGTTGTTCCGATTGGTTGGAACTTTACGTGCCAATGTACTCGATTGGTTACTTCCTACGATCACATGTCATGAAATAGTCAATATAAAATATTCCCGTTTTGGGATATGAAAAGTAACTTTTCCCATCTGCTTTTTAGGTTTCATACCACTTGCAATGTACATAGCAGGTAGAGAAGGTATTGCATTTCACCTAAGCGTTATATATACAATACACCATAAATACATGTTTTGAGGCCCCTGGATGCAAAATCACTATTTTACAAACATGTATATATTCGCCTGTAAGTGTGTGTGTGTGTGTGTGTGTATGTGTATGTATGAATAGCATAACTCAAAAATGAAAATTGATTGTAGCTACTTAGTATTTATGTTCAGTATCCTTCAAGGATGTGACGCAAATATATTCAAGAAAACACCCCACCCCCAAACATATCGCAAATATTTTCATTTTCTCAAAAATGGCTAACGATTTGGAATACCGTTTATTTAGGACATTTTCAAGATGAATGAAATGCATATCTTGAAATTTCTGGAAATAGCCTTTGAAGTATTCGGGATTTTGAATAATTTTGTCATACTGGAAAACCGTAAGAAATAGACGAAATCTTAGCATTCAAAAATCACATTTGTTAAAACACACATTCTTAAGAAAATTTTATTTTCTCTAGCGTGTATATACAATTAAAATAGTAGCAGATAAGGTATTGTATTCCACCCAAAAATACAATACCACGATTTTAAATACATATTTTAAGGACCTCTGAATCAAAAAACTTTAGAAAAATGGGCCCG
The DNA here is from genome assembly GCA_030762935.1 of Hymenopus coronatus. Classification (NCBI taxonomy): domain Eukaryota; kingdom Metazoa; phylum Arthropoda; class Insecta; order Mantodea; family Hymenopodidae; genus Hymenopus; species Hymenopus coronatus. Next base: position 79,414,859 of record CM060894.1, read on the forward strand.
ATGACTGTGTGTGTGTGGGCAGCATTATTCAAAAACAAAAACTAGTTGTAGCTTCTAGACTTAGTATTTATGTTTAGTATCCTTCAAGGGTGGCAGCGCCGTGGCCGAGTGCTTAGACCTATCGCCTCCAATCGAGGCCCGGATTCGATCCCAAGCGCTTACATGTGGTATTTGTGGTGGACGAATCGCCGACTGGGTGGGTTTTCTCCGGGTCCTCCGGTTTCCCCGCCACTCATTCCACCAATTGCTCCATTAACAGCTTTCTTTATAATCTATTTCACTTGCATTTTATATTATCCACTTCTTCACGCTCATGCCTGGTTGCAGCCCGACCACTTATTGCAGGTTCAGTATTCTGTGGATTCGTATCCTTGGTGCCCCGACAGGATCTGACAACTAGGCATCCACTTGTGACTCCTAGGGAGATCTCTGTCCTAACCGCCGACTACAAAACAAAACGAATCCCTCAAGGATGTGACACAAAGATTTTCAAGAAAATCTTCCCTACACAAGCTCACTTTATGTGGAACATTTTTAAATTTTTAATTTTATAAAATAGGTTCTAACTATTCTGATTAAAATGCCGATGTGGATAAAATTTGTATCCTTAGTTTCTCGGAATATTCCGTGATGTCCTCTTCATTTTGAATGAGCTTTGCATGACTTGTAAACCTTTAGAGATAGACAAAATCCTACTATACAAAAAATCTGATGTGCTCCATTCACATGACTTTCTCTACATCTCTGCAACAAATTATTATTAAAAAGCTTATGCTTCTACTTACTTCATGTTAACTGCGAAAAAAATTAGCAGAAATAGACTTATTACTTGCTTCCTTGTAATTAGAAGCGATAAAAGGGAGTAACATAGGTTAAAGTGATAGTCAAAAGCTGGTTGCTATGTGACTGAAGTTCCTTTGCTTGTATGGACAGGAGTAGAAAAATTCCTGTATGAGAAAAGTATAAGTTTTTCAAGGCTGGAACCAAAAACAAGGAATATCTAAAAACGATCAACTCCACAAAAAAATGTATAAAACATAAATTGTGTGTTTTAATGTGCTCTACATGTTTTGTGCTTGGTAAGTTTTTGTCTATCTCTTATGGTTTATCAGTTACACAACATTCCGTAAAATTGATTTAGAATAAAGAAGTCTTCAGAGGCATTTCCCATAAAATTCAAGATATACATATTATTTGTCAGGTATATATCTTTAATATACGATATTTAAATCAAAATCGTTAGAGCCATTTTTTAGAAAATCAAAGCGTCGAAAATTTGTCCATGTGAAGGGTAGTTGGGGGCGGGGGGATTTTCTTGAAAATCTTCGTGTCGCATCCTTGGAAGATACCAAACTCAAATACCAAGTTTGGTATTCAACGGTCTTTTCACACACACACACACATACACACCACACAGTCACACATACAGACAGACATACGGACCTGCTTCTAAAAGTGCTTCTTTGGATTCAGGGGGACCCAAAACATGTATTTCCGGTGAAATGTGTGTATCTAATTTTTGGGTACTACAATACCTTCTCTGTACACTATGTACATAGTACGTGTAGAGAAAGTAAAAATATAGAGCTCGTTAAAACACACAATGTATGACATATAATTTTCTTAGAATTAACAATTTCATAGATATTCGTTTTTATTGATTTCAATGTTAAAATACTTAAACTTTCTTCTAAATGGAATTTTTCATTTCTGTTTCTTTTATTTTACTCCGGCCATGCAAAGACAACCGAATTATATTAAAAAATAGCCAGTTTTTAAAAGATTTCACTGTCACTTGCTTCTATTTATTCCCCAAAACCATTTCTACTAATGTTTATCCTGATTAGAATACAGTAGATGAAAGAATAGGCATTTGTTCTCTATTCTCGAGAGATTTTCAGCTGTATCAAATGACTCTCGTCAGTCAAATGAGCTGGTAGTTTCATTTCGCATAATTCAATTGCGAAAACAATTGCTCAGACAAATATTTAGAAGCAAACATTTTAGCTGCAAAAAGTTTTAATTTCCCGTGTTTTGCAACTGATAACAGTTTAAACGGATCAATACCATGTATACTGAAGCATAAATGCCTCAGAAATGTATTATTTTTCAGGGATGTTAATTTATAGCAACAAATCCTTCCAGGAACAACAGAAACCTCAAAATAATTTCTTATCAAATCAATCTTTAGATTTCTTACTTTCTCTATCACCTATGTACAATGTACATATTAGATAGCAAAAGTATTGCACCCCACCCAAAATTAATTACCAAAATTTTGCCCGAAATACATCTTTTGGGTGCCCTATAACAAAAAATGATGTGTTACATTCACATGATTTTCTCTAGCTGTTCTATAAACTTCTTACAAAAGATTATTATTTATGCTACACCACCTAATAAAGATAAGCATTAGCAGAATGTTTCTTATCGCCTAGTTCCTTGTAAATAGAAGGGTATTAAAGAAATGCACTATGCTATAGCAATAGCTGAATGTTTTAAAAGCTGCAACTACGCTTCTTTGCTTGGCCAGGAGTAAAACAAAACACGGATGATTTCTTGTCAGAGAAAAGTATAAGTATTTTGAAATTGAAACCATTAACAAGGAATATCACACAAACGGATCATCCACAATAAAATGTAAAGGATATAAAGTGTGTGTCTAGATGAGATCTACATTTTTGTGTGTTAAGTTTTGTCTACTCTTGCGGTTTACTAGTTATACACAAGTTATTCAATGAAAAGAACTTTAGAGGCTATTTCTATGTAATTCGAGAATTCATGTAAATATATTTAATATATGACATTTTAATCAGAATCTTTAGAGAAATGTTTGAGAAACTCAAAATGTTGTTTTGTTAGGGGTGTGGGGATTTTCTTGAAATTTCGTGTCGCATTCACATGTTTAGTATTTAATGGAATTTTCGTTTTTGAGTTATTTGTCAACAGATAAACACACACACATACTAGCGCACTATTTTTTTCTAAAAATCCTTTTTTTTTGGATTCAGGAGGTTCCAGAATATATATTTCGGGTGGAATCTCGGTATCGAATTTTAGGGTGTAGTACAACACCTTCTCTACCTTCTCTATCTACTATTTATGTTGTATATATGCGCTACAGGAAGTTAAAAAGTATTTTCAGAAAATGGTTCATGTGTATGGGCGAGTGGAAAAGTGGGTGAGAACACGATAACTCAAAAACGAAAAGACCATAAAATACCTAAACAGACACACACAGACAAACATACAAGCATTTTTCTAAGAATGCCTTTTTGGGGGGATTCAGAGGGTCCCAAAACATATATATTCCGGTGATACCTAAGTATCGAATATAATACCTTCTCTATACACCATTTACATAGTACGTGTAGAGAAAGTAAAAGTAAAACATACTATTATTCCAGCAAACATTAATTTAATTTCCTTAGAAATGAGCATAAATGCATCTTGAATGGTTATTAAAACTTCTGAATATCAGGTGCGCAATCTTTCCTTCGGTCTTTCTTTTTTTCTTTCTTTCCTTAAACTGTACCGTTAATTTTACAAGTAATTAAAATATATACAGCTTATAATGAAATAATCGTAGTCAAAGAGTAAGGTCAGATTATTAACATGCCATTATATTTAAAAACAACAGTATTCCATTAAAATAACTGCCATGTTCTTTATATTCCGGTCACATGCATATTTAATTTCTATGAAGAGCAGAGTAAACACAAAACAGACAGTCGCTCTGATTGCATTCTGTTTCCAGTTCTTCTGGTAGCTATAAACATTGTATTTAGCATTCCTTGTAATAACGAACTGCCAGAAAAGCAATGTAGGTTTAAGCTTTAGTTAGAAACTCCTTCTTTTGTACATTTCGGTAAAATCAGCCTGGAGGATGAACAAAAATATATCATATATGGCCTACGTACAAACTTATTTCAACTTATATCAATGACATATATATTTTAGTTTTCTCCTTATCTTTCTTCCTTTCTTTTTCTATTTTAACTTTTTATGTCGCTTAACTGCGTAGGTGTGCACTCTTGCATTGTCTTGATGGAAGAGCATGTTTTTCTTTGACTTTTTTTTCTTCCGTTCAACAGGTGCAATAACGATGCATAATATACTCTCCATATATCGTTCTTTCTTTCTACAAATAATCAATATAGATGATTTCGCATGCATCCCAGAATCCGAGACCATCACCTTGGAGCCGGTCCACCTTTAAAAGTCCACAGTTTCGACTGTACAATTTGCTCTGGAGTGTGGCCGCGCCATGGCCGAGTGGTTAGACCACTTGCCTCTCACCTAGACAGCCCGCATGTGAGATTTTGTGATGGACAAAGTAGCGCAGGGCCCGGCTTTCTCCGAATTCTCCGGTTTTCCCCGTCATCGCATTCCACCGGTGTTCCATCTTCATTCCAGTATCATCAGTTCCATCGCCTGCGGTTCCATTTATAGTAAAAGCGGGCGTTAAACACTATAAAAAAGTGCGATGGAAAAGTACTAAACCAGTTTTCGAAAAGATCACACGATTACTTTTAGCCTCAATTGAGTACAAACGCGGCATTCATCTTGCCAAGAGCTTTCTCAGACCTAATTTTTGGTGTAAAATTGAGAACACTATAGTGGTTAAACACATAAAAAGTTAAAAAAAAAGATAAAAACAATGGGGAAAACTAAAAAAATACATATTATGTATAATTATTTCCCCAAATATATATATTTCCGGATTAGGCATTAGAACTTTAAGGAAAAAATGTGAATATTTCTATAGAATACTCCTTCCAAACAATATCAATGGGAAATATATTGATGAAAATTACTTTGATTAAAGCGTTTTGTGTTTGAAATACTGACATAAAAATAAAATGAACATAATGTTCCTATTGCTATTATTATTATTATTATTATTATTATTATCATCATCATCATCACCATCTCTTGGTACATATAAGGGAGTTCAACAAGTTATAAAATCCAAGAAATTACACTTGTGGTATTGAAAAAAGTTTGTATTTAGTAACGTCGTCTCTGATTAGTTGGCAGTTTAAAAGTTCAGCTATATCCATCTTGTGGGTTTGTTGCCATAGACGACTGAATCAACGATCTTGTGCTTCTTTAGAAATATTAAAAAACCAGTTTTTTTTTTTTTTTTGTGTACAACACTTCTATTTAGAGGATTGGATGAAGTTCATGACACCTCTACTATTGCGTATGCAACAATTTACATTTGAATAAATTAATTCAAACGTGACCGTACATCCACAAATGATGAACATCATTCCGGACTTCCAGTAGAAGTGACTTCCTCAGAAATTATTGGGAAAATTTAGGATATGCTTTTGAGTAATCAACAAATGAAATTTCGCGAAATAGTAGAGTTCACAGGCATATCGCAAGATACAGTGTTCTCAATTTTACACCAAAAATTAGGTCTGACAAAGGTCTCGGCAAGATGAGTGCCGCGTTTGTGCTCAATGGAGAATAACAGCAATGGTATGATCGATTCGGAAGCTGGTTTGGTATTTTTACATCGTAATTCTGACCAGTTTCTGCGTCGATATATAGCTGTGGATGAATATGAATACACTACTATATCCAGAGATTTTTAATAGTATTTAATCCCTGCTTTTACCACAAATGGCACCGCAGGTAACGACACTGATGATAAATGGAATGAAGATGGAGCACCGGTGGAATGCGATGAGGGGGAAAACCGGAGAACCCGGAGAAAACCCGCCCCTGCAACTCTTTGTCCACCTCAAATTCCACATGTGGTCGCTCGGTATCGAACCCGGGCCGTCTCGGTGAGGCTTTTAAAGGGGAACCGGCTCCAAAAAGGCACAAGTGGTGAAATCTGTAGACAAGGTGATGGTCTCGGTTTTTTTTGGGGGGGGGGGATGCACGCGAAATCATCTTCATTGATTATTTGCAGAAAGGAAGAACGATATATGGAGGGTATTATAAAGAAAACCATTCTCTTCCATCACTACAACGCAAGGGTGTGTATCTGCGGAGTTTCGATGGCGAAAATTGTAAATTAAGGTTCGAATTACAACGTTTACCAGATTAGGCCACCAGTGACTTATTTTTATTTCCAAACTCGAAGAAGAAAGAAAAAGGCTCGGCGAAAAGCGATTCAGTCTAACGAAGATTCATTTGCCTATTTTGAGGAACTTCCGAAAATCCTACTTTCTGGGAGGCTTAAAAAAGGTTGGAGGAATGCTGGGAAAAGTGTATCGAGTTAAAAGGAAATAATGTTGAAAATAAAAAAATAAATAAATAAATTTACCAAAAGTAGTTAGTTTTACTATATTTTATAAGGACTTAATGAAGCCCTTTGTATCATATTATATCTCATTGAACTCTAAGTTTTCGCGATGGTTTTGTTCCGGTTTAACTCAAAAACACAATGCCAAAATTCCTAGCTCCAGGCTCTGCAGAGTCTACGAAATGATGGTATTGTTCTTTTACGGCTTACAAATTATACAAAAGTCATCCAGGATGAAGAGGCGTTTCCCAGAAAAATAAGAGATGCATTTTGTTTGCAATGAAAAGATGTTTAGCATTTGCTACTTTAACCAAATACTGAGCGCTATTTTGAAGTTTAGGTTGATTTTGTTAAAAATCTTCGTGCCACATCCTGAAAGATGTTTGCTATTTAACCGACATTTTGGGGGGGTTATGATACGGACCTTTTTCTAAATATAATTTTCTTTCATCATTACCTTAAAACGTGTATTTCTAATGAAATCTCGGTATCAATTTTCTGAGTGGAATACTATATTTCTGTGTGAACATTTTTTGAAGCAGAGAAAATAAAACCGCTTTTTTTTTATTCAGGTATCCTCAAAACGTTATTTTTGGTGAAATTCCGGTATTAAATTTTTGGGTGGAATGCAATATGTTCCTTATCTATTCTGTAACTGTACATACATTGCAGAGATAGTAATAAGAAATTAAAGCTATATCTGGTGTATGTTTGTAAACATCATTTCTTAAAAATGAAAATTCACATAAACACTAAGCTAAATTATTACATGTTAAAAATATCTCCTGCCTATACTGGATTCTTAAATGAAGATAAGCAAATCTATAATGTGATTGTAAATACTCTTAATAGTTGTAGAAATGAAAATGGAGTTTTATTTATGGACGTTCTTTAACTGTTATGGTTTTCAGAGGCCCATTCTATATTTAGCGTGCACGATCGCTTAATTTTGCTCTGAGGCTCTTTATCAGGCTTTAGGTTCTTTTACGTGCCGTAAATCTACGACCGCCGTGGGTCAATGGTTAGACCGCTCGCCTCCCATCTAGGTGGCACGGGTTCGATCCCAAGCGCCCGCATGTGAGATTGGTAGCTCTTCGATTTCCCCTGTGACTCATTCTAGCAATTGCTCCATCATCACCCTTCCATATCACTCACTTCCTCATGTTCAAGCCTGGCTGCGGGCCGACCCCTCGTAACAGGCTCCGCGGCAGGCTTTTGACCCCTAGGCATTGGCTTGTAAGTCCTATGGAGTGTCAGGCTTACAATTACGGGGAGGTTAAGCAGATTACAAAACGAAATCTACAACACACGCGGGACCAATAGCCTTCCAAAGGAAACCTTAACATTCCGCCGGGTTTAAACCCGTGACTTTGGGTATATGAAGTTAGCACGGTAACCACTACACTACTCAGGGAGACTCATAGTTATACCTATTATAATTGCAGGTTTTAATCAAACCCTTGCATAGAATAATGTTCATTAGTTTTTAATTTATCAGAAATACTCTAAAGTTTCATTTTCAGTGACTTAGGCATAAATGGTAAACTAAGCAATAGATATAAAAATATACACCTGGTTAAAGCATACAATGTATTATTTTGGTTCCACAACTGATGCATTCCTGCTGCTAGAATCCTACATTGCCGAAGCCTTCTTGAGCAGACAACATGCCATTCTTGTCAGCTTGGATATCGAAAAGGCTTACGATACTGTCTGGCGCGATCACATCATCGCACATGACGTCACAAGAAACATGATTGCATTCATTTACAATTTTCTCCAAAAATCAGCGCTCGTGCTAACGGTGTTCTCTCCCAAAGCGTCAACATTGACAACGGAATACCACAAGGATCTGTTCTTAGTGTGACACTCTTTTTAGTAGCCATCAATGATGTGAATTCCTGCCTCCTGTAACAGCTAGTCTCTTTGCGGATGACCTAACTATATTTTTCAGTGGAAAGGATGAACAGACTACCCAGGAACTAGTGCAAAATACACTCTACAAATTACAGCAATGGAGCAACAGTACCGAATTCAAATTCTCTGCCACTAAGAGCCGATGCATTCAGTTTAGTCGTTCTCGTGGGCAATCATCGCCGCCTCTCCTTTTTCTAGGAAACCAGACAATTCCTACAGTATCCACTGTCCGCATTTTAGGGCTGTATTTTGATCAGCGCCTAAACTGGATCACACACTTAAAGCTTTTGAGAGCAGAATGTTTTCGACGTTTAAATGTAATGAAAACAATGGCAGCCAAAACTTGGGGAGCTGACTTCACAGTACTACTTCGAACATATAGAACAATTATACGTCCCAAGTTGGATTACGGCTGCATTATAAATCATTCAGCCAATCCAACAAACCTGAAAATGCTCGATAGTATTCAATCTTCGACGCTGAGGATCTACTTGGGTGCTTTTCACACCAGTCCTGTAAGCAGTCTCCAAATCGAAGCAAATGAACTTCCGCTGAATACGAGGAGGAAGGCCTTAAGTCTCATGTACGCTACACGAACTACCTCCAGGAGTCCATCAACAGTTTTCAACCATGTTTTTCCTGCCAAGTCCTAAAGCGTATATGCTCATAGTCAACGTCGTTTTTTACCCTTCTCCCAGAGAATTCTACTTTTTCTGCAAGAGATCCAATTGGATATTCCGCCAATGGTCTCCTGCTCCTTTACCCTTGACGATATTCCTTGGAAGCTACAACTACCTACCATAGATATGGCGCGTTACAACAAAGACAGTACAGATACTTCAGTCTATCTCCGTTTATTCAGAGCCCTTTATATCTCACACTCCGCATCACAACAAATTTATACAGATGGCTCCAAATGTGAAAATCGTTGCGGTTATGCTGTGATTTTACCACATAAGACCTTGCTCTACGGCTTACCTCAATTTCTATCTATATTCCCTTGTGAACTGATAGCTATTCGTCTCGCTTTGGAGTACGTCCTTGAAGCCACTGCTCTCTCCTTCACCATCTACACAGATTCGATGAGTATTCTTCTCAGTCTTCAGCAGCGAACTCCAACCAATAACCTGGTGCTTTACATTCAGTTACTCTATCACAGATTATCTATCTCGGGTAATCAGGTCCTGCTTGTGTGGGTACCTTCCCATGTTGGCAAACCCGGAAAGAAGACGCCAATGCTGCAGCTAAGGAAGCAACAGGACACCCTCCCAACTTATTGGACCTCAGGATTCCTCACCAAGACTTCAACCGTTTTATGCGTGGCACCATTCTCCGGCAATGGAAGCAGCAGTGGTTCAACTCAACTAGAGACAAACTACGATATGCCTGTCCTTTTTCCACTTCTGTTTATCCTATCACACATTACAAACGTCGTCATCAAGTTCTTCTATCTCGCCTACGTCTCGGACACACTGCTCTCACTCATTCTTATCTTCTGTCCGGCGATCTTCCCCCCAAGTGCAACTATTGTCACTCTCCACTTACAGCTACTCACATTCTCACCAGCTGCCATTTCTACGATGATGCAAGAACTAGATGCAGTATTCCAGCAAATATGTTAACCACTCTTAGTGATCCAGCCTTCTCGAAGAATGTACTGAACTTTCTTAATGAAACACATTTATGTAAAGAATTGTAAAATTTATTGTAGTCGCGATTTGACCTTGTTGTTAAAACGACACTAAATAAAATTAATTAAAAAATGTATTATTCAATAACCATTATGAGATAATGACACTTTTTTTCCCCTTTCTTTTGTAGCTTGATATCCTTTAATCTAATCGGTCATATCGGACGATGTAGAAATGAAATTGATGAAAGAATGCTCCAATGATTTCGGGGTCCTTAGAGCTTACAGTTACTCGACATATGTCTTCTCAGGATAAGGGAAAACCCGAAAAAACCTTTTCCAGGTAACTTCCCTAAGCGAGATTCGAACCGTGACCTTTTAAATCTAAGGCAGACAAGCTACAACCACACTACCCAGGTGGATAAAAATGCTTATCTATTATTTTTCATATGTAAATTTATTCGTTTTGCCTCAAAATCATTCAAGGAAATGATTTTTATACAGAACTTTGAATGTCGATGTATTCAGTGTACCTTCTAATACCTATAACAAATGTGTAATAATTAAACTAAAGTTGAACTGAAGTATATCCAAACTTTATTTTATAAGAGCAGTTTATGGAAGACAGAGTATAAAAACTTTGTGAATCCAACAAATTATTTTTAACTTTCTCTAGCATACACAATGTACATAATAGATATACGAGTATAAGGTACTGAACTCCACCTAAAAATTCGATACCGAGATTTCAACGAAAACATGTTTTGAAGCTCTTTGATTTAAAAAAAATTAGTATTGTGAGCAGCATAACTCAGAAATAAACAATTATTAAATTCCAAATATCAAATTTAAGATTACAACCAGATTTTTTATAACATTTTCCGTCTCCAAACTGCTCTTTATATGTAAAATGCATCGAAAAGTTTTGTTTTTGTTTTTATTCAAAAATGGATTAATGGTCATAATAAAATTCCATACATTAAATTTATTTACTGAAAAAGAGCCTCAAAGAACTCTTGATGATGGATGACACCGATATAACTCTTAAACCGTAAGAGATAGCTTAAATGTTATTATAAAAATATAGACACCTTAAAACGCCCAATTAATGTTGTATACATGTTTTGTGGCATTAACCATATTATATTTCTTGTTATTTGTTTTTAGAGTATTCAATACTTAGATTATTCTCAATGGGGTAGTTGATATTCACTTTTTATCCTAGTCATGCAAAGAGAAGTTAATTTAAATGAACCACAGAACCACCAATTTTTAAAAGGGTTGAATCTCGCCTTAGTCTAATGTACTCCGTTGTTATCCTTCTACTTAGGAACAATTAAATAGTAAAATCATTTCTCCAAATTTTTATCTCGATTAGCATGAAGTAGAGAAGGCTAAGCTTTTTAAATACAGTTTGCTGCTTAATATGCAGAAAAAATCGTGGGAATGCAACACATCAGATTTTATACGTTATATCACCGTAAAATTGGTTCACACAGTTGAATTTTCCAGACTTCATGTAAGATAAACCATCACCTTTATGTGGTCCCAACTGTAAAATGTTCAAATTCAATGTTTCTTAAGAAATTATGTCATTTTTACCATCTACCTTTATTGTTATGCGTAACTAATTCTGAAATGTTCAGACAAATGCATCAAGTAGTTCTTGAGGAAAAATAATGTTTTCACTACTCTACAACAACAAAAAAGTTGCTTGCCCTTCAGTTTTCAAAATTTTGTAACAAAACTTCATATCACTTTAAAATTATTGGATTGTTTTAAATTAAGCAAATGTAAAGTCAGACTGAAAAACACAATACCATGGCCGGGATGTGAACTACGTATCTTCCGGTCTCTAGCCGGTTGTTCCAGCCCCTGAGTTATCATGACAACATGTCGACAGGCCTTTAAATTTCTCAACTGTCTCGTATGTTTCCCAGTAAACCACAAGATAATCTCAAATCATTTTGAGAGGATTTATCTCCAATGGCGACTTACAACACAAGAACTTTAAGATCCGGGTTTCATAATTCAGACAACTATTATGTCAATTAGTGTTAATTTAGTTGTTTGTTTGTTTTTTTTCACACAAGCCGTGAGTAGGACAGAAGTTGGTTAGGTAGAGTAGATTGAAAAATTCAATGCCAAGCCGGGATTTGGACTGCGAATCTCCCAGTCTGTAGCCGGTTGCTTTAACCACTGAGCTACCAGTATAAGGAAATATTAATACAGCGAAAGGAATGATAAATAATTTTTCATAGGTTTATCACTATGTTTGTGGACTAATCAAGTAATTTTACATACTTAGAAAATTAATTTGAAATTGTTATTTATTATGGAAGTATGTTCCTGAAAGAAAACTCAAACTGATTGGTTTAAATATACAAGGAACATTTTAAATGTTTACATGCATTGGAAAATGCGTTTAGAGAAACATACCTTTTAATATTTGAAGTGTTCATTTGTTACCATTAAAACTTCCATTTAAAATGTTACGTAACAAGTGTTTCAATTTCAAATTACTGAAAATAATTTTAGCATATTAATCTACAAGGACCACGGTATATTAATGTGTTAAAATCTAAAAATCAACATTTTCAAGAATTTTGATCCATTTTTACACGTACTATGTACATAGTGTATAGAGAAGGTATTGCATTCCAACCAAAAATTCGATACCGAGATTTCACCAGAAATACATGTTTTGGGTCCCCCTGAAACCAAAAAACGCATTTTCAGAAAAAGGTCCTTGTGTGTACGTGGGTGTGTCTGTGTGACTTTGGACAGCATAGCTCAGGAACAAAAAGACCGTTGGATGCCACACTTGGTATTTAAGTTTGGTATCTTCTAAGGATGCGACACGTAGATTTTCCAGAAAATTCCCCTACTCCCAACTACCTTTTACATTGGACTTTATTCGAAAATGTTGATTTTATCAAAAATGGCTCTAATGTTTTTGATTAAAATATTGTATAATGAGGATACGTTCCTGACAAATAAAATGTATATCTTCAATTGTTGGGAATAGCTTCCAAAGACATTTTTATTCTCTCTTAAGACATCTTTATTTTGGATGAATTTTGCATTACTGGCAAAGCGTAAGAGACAGAAAAAACTTACTACACAAAACGTATATCTCGTTAAAACACACAATTTATGTTATATACATTTTTTTCGTCGAGTTGACCGTTTTTGGGATATTCCTTGTTATAGGTTTCAGTTTTAAAATACTTATACTTTTCTCATACGGGAACTTGTCAACTCCTGGCCATGCAAATTATTAATTTCAATCCCACAGCGACCCATTTTAAAACATTTGACAAACGGTTTAGCCTAGCGTAATCCGTTACTTCCCTTTTACTTACATGAAAGCATTTCTGCTCTTGTTTATCTCCATTAGCATCAATTATAATATATAAATATAAGCTTTTTAACAATAATTTGATGTAGAGAAAGGCATGTGAATGGAACACATCAGGGTTTTTAATATTTGAAGTTCTATTTGTTATTATTAAATTTCCGTTTAAAATGTCACGAAACAAGTTTTTAGATTGCAAATGACTGAAAATAACTTCGACATATTAATATACAAGGATCCCATTTTCATGATTTGAATGCATTTTCACTAGTGGCATTTCAAGGTGACCTTGACGGCTGCTAGCTAGTGCTTCGTTTGTCCGTTATAAACGCCCTCTGCACTATCTTCTGTTTTTATTGTGCAGAATGCCATAGTCTGAAGTGAATGCATACAGATGTGCACGTTATGAATGGTCAAAATCAAGTTGTAGCTCATCGTGAAATGGTAGTTTGTTGGACAAATGTGTATGTGTGTGCTCGCCAGTGTAACAGTAAATAATCCTACATATAAACTGCTAAAATAATTCCAATCATGTGGAAGCTATTTCACAAGTTTGTGGCCTCCACAAACAAACAGCAAGTGTGGTGAGTACTGAATGCCAAACGGCGCTTAAATATGCAGAGCAAAAATGGTATGCTGTATTTACACGCAGTGAATGCTGATGAAAGAATGGGACAGAGCGACAGAATTTGGCTGGTGCATTGCATACTGTTGCACTGCACCACTTTACATAGGGATTGCCACCAAGGCAAAGTTCATTATTTGACAGTTGTAAAAAGTCTGATGTTCAATACACATGACTTTCCCTACATCTGTGACAATTTACTGTTAAAAAGCAAAAACTTATTCTTCTATTGCTAATCGTGATAAAATTAGTAGAAATGGTCTTATTACTTGCTCCTTTGTAAGCAGAAAGGAAATAAAGGTGCACCATAGGCTAAAGCTATAAATCGCTCTTTTGCTGTGATTGAAATTTGTTTGTATGGCCAGGAGTTGACAAACTACCGTGTGAGAAAGATATAAATAGGAATATCTCAGAAACAGTCAGCTCTACACTAACAAAAAAATGTATATAATATAAAGTATGTGTTTAACGAGATCTACATGCTTGTGCTGAAAGCTTACGTCTATCTCGTACGGTTTATCAGTTATACAAAATTCAGTAAAATTCATTTCCAATAAAGAGGTGTTAATAGGCAATTCCCGGAAAATTCAAGATATACATTTTATTACTTTCTCTATACGTACTATGTACATAATTTTTAGAGAAGGTATTGTAATGCACCCAAAAATTCGACACCGAGATTTCGCTGGAAATACATGTTTTATGTCCCCCTGAAACCAAAAAAAGCATTTTTAGAAAAATGTCCATTTTTGTCAGTGTGTGCGTGTGTGGGCAGCATAGCTCAAAAACGAAAAGAATGTTAAATACCAAACTTAGTGTTCAAGTTTGGTATCTTCCAAGGACGCGACACGAAGATTTCCAAGAAAACCTCCCCACCCGCAATTACGGTTTACACGGAACTTTTTTTCGAAAATTCTGATTTTCTAAAAAAACGGCTCTAACGATTTTGATTAAAATATCATATACTAAAGATATTTACCTGAAAAATAAAATGAATATCTTGTATTTTCTGGGAATAGCCTCTGAAGACTACTTTATTTTGGATGAATTTTACGGAATGTTGCATAACTGCTAAACTATAAGAGATAGACAAAAACTTACCGCACAAAAAATGTAGACATTAAAACACACAATTTATGTGATATACATTTTTTTTTTCGTGGGGTTGATCGTTTTCATTATATTCCTTGTTTCTGGTTTCAGCTTTAAAAACATACTATTCTCATACAGGTATTTGTCAACTCCTGTCTATACAGACAAAGGAACTTCATTTCAACCTATGGAACTTCATTTCGTTTCTACTTACAAGGAAGCAAGTAATAGGACTATTTCTGCTTATTGTTTCTCGAGTAGCATGAAGTAGACAGAATAAGCTTTTTGACATTAATTTGTTGCAGAGGTATAGAGTAAGTCATGTGAATGGAACACATTAGATTTTTTTAGTGTAAATATATTTTTTAATTTATTTATTTAAGGTCACTTTATAACAGCAGAGGTCATCAGCGATATCTTTAATACACGATATTTTAAACAAAATCAATATAGCCATTTTTGAGAAAACCCAAGCTTTCGAAAAAGTTTCCATGTAAAGAGCAGTTGAGGCTGAGATCATTTTTTTGAATTTGAGCTATGCTGTCCACACACACACACACACACACACACACACACACACCATATACACACATGCGCGAGCATGGACATTTTTCTAATGTCGCTATCAAATTTTTGGATAGAATTCAATAACGTCTCTGCGTACCTAAGTGTAGAAAAAGTAGTAATTTGTGTTATATTCGTGTCACTTTCTCTAGCTCTTCTGGAAACAAAACATTCTTACAGCTTCTTTAATCTTCATCATTGTAATCTAGAAAAACATCAGTAGAAATTATCATACTGCTTGCCTCCATTTAAGCAGAAGGAAAATAAGGGGGAATATTAGGCTAAAGCAACAGTCAAATATTATAAAACCGTCGATATATGAACAATTGAAGTTCGGTTCCCTTTGCATTGCCAGCAAAACATAAGATAGACGTAAGGAAAGATGACACTTTAAGAAAAGTTCTGTCGTTTAAAACAGAAACCAATAACATGGAAATGGTCAACTCTCCAACAAAAATGTATAAATTGAGATCTACAATTTTGAAGCATGTTTTTGTCTATTTATTATGGTTTATCAGTTATGCAAACTTACATAAAATTGATCCAGAATCAATAGATCTTCAGAAGCTGTTCCCAGAAAGTTCAAATACACATTTATTTGTGAAATAAAAATGTTTTATATGCGGCGTTGTAATTATAATCGTTACAGGCATTTTTGAGAAAAACATTTTCAAAAATTTTTCTAAGTAAAGGGTAGTTTGGTGTGAGGGGTTATCTTGAAAATCTTCATGTCGTATTCTTGAAAGATACTAACTTAAGTACCAAGCTTGGTATTTAATGGTCTTTTAGCTCTTGAGTTGACAACTACACACAGACACACATGGACCTTTTTCTAAAAATGCTTCTCCTGTACTCAGGGAACATCAACACATATATTTTCTCTGAAATCTAGACGTCGAATTTTGAATGAAATACAATACCTTCTCTGTATACATGGTAGGTGTAGAGAAAGTAAAACTTAAATAAGTAGTTTTTTGAGAAGGTGTAGAGACCTCCATTTTAACCGCGTGCATCAAATTCAAGGATTCCTTATGGCTGTTTATAGCTTATAATCTGATACGCAAAACACTTGTCTATAAGAATGTAACATTATAGAAGCATGCTCACCTAGCATAAATTAAGCCAAAACATTATTAAGTATGACATTTTTCAAACATAAGTTCATTTGTCCAAAACACTGAATCTAAAATACAATCAGAAAAATAATTTTGTAAATCAGAGTTATGTAAATGCTTTGTATTGAACTATTTTAGATTCAATAAGAACCCAATGTGTTCAATTCACATGACTTTCTCTGTCTATTCTAAAAGAAACTTTACAAAAATGTATGCTTCTATCTATTTCATGCTAATATAGTAAACATTAGCAAGAATGACTTTATAACATAGCTCCTTATAAGTAGAAGGTAAATAATACGAAGCACTAGGTTTTTGCAAAAATACAATGTTTTAAAAGTTGGCTGTTCTGTAATTGAAGTACAGCATTCTTTACACAGCAGTAAAGTAAAAGAAAACGGAATTACAAATTCTTGCATGACAAAAATACAAATAACAACAAATATCACAGAAATGTTTAAGCCCACAAAAAATGTAAATGACCTAAATTATGTGTTTCAACAAGATCTGCATTTTTTGTGTAAACTTTGGTCTATATCTTACGTTTTACTAGTTAGGCAAAAGTCATTTAGAATGAAGAATTCTTTGGAGCCTATTTCCAAAATATGTAAACATCTTTAATATACGATACTTTAATTAAAATTCTTTATAGATCTCTTTGAGGAAATCAAAATCTTCAAAAACCATTCCATATAAAGGGTAGTTTGGGACAGGAGATTTTGTTGAAGCTCCTCGTGGCCCGTCCTTGGAAGATGCTGAACTTAAATATCCAGCTTGGTGCTATTCGTTTTATAGTTATCGTGTTCACGGACATTTTCCAATAAATGCTTTTACTTCCTCTACACGTACTGTGTTAAGTACATGGCAGGTACACACGCTTTGTATTCAATCCAAAAATATCATTACGAGATTTCAACGGAAACACTGGTTTTACGGTCATCCATATCCACAAAAATCATTTTTAGAAAAAGGTCCGTGTGTGTTTGTGAACACTATAACTCAAAAAATTACGTAAAATACCAAACTTGATATTTCAGCTTAATATCTTCCAAGGATGCGACACGAAGATTTGTGAAAAATCAACCACCCTGAACTACCCTTTAAATGCGAAAATTTCTAAAACTTTTATTTTCTCAAAAATGACTCTTAACGGTTTTGATTTAAATGTCGTATATTAAAGCTATTTACATAACCAATAAAATGTATATTTTTAAGTTTTTTCGTGCAACTGACCATTTCTGAGGTTTTCCTTGTTTTTTGTTACAATTTGATAATATTTAGCAATGCAAAGACGCGAATTAAATCGCAGAGCAACCAGCTTTTGAAAGATTTTACTATCACTTTAGCCTTGTGTACTGACTTATTCCTCTTCTACCATAGGAACTCAAGCAATACAACCATTTCTACTAATTTTTATCTCGATTAGCATGAAGTTGAAGCCTTTTAATAATATATTTGTTATAGAGATGTAGAGAAAGTCATGTGAATGGAATACATCAGATTGTTATACAGGGGACACTAAAACGTTCTATTTTCAGTGAAATCCTGATATCGAATTTTTGAGTGAAATGCAATATCTTCTCTACTTATCTAATATGTACTAAGTAGAGAAAGTAAAACTACAGAAGAGACATGTCTACCAAAACCTTAGCTCTGCTTGCTCTGCCTTGAGAAACCTCAAAACATCTTGTGTGTAACAAACCTTTTTTCTTTTCTTTTCTTAGCGTCCTTTAATCTGGTTGGTCATATCGGACGATGAATGAAATTGGTGGTCCATGGAGCTTAAAGTTACTCGACGTTCGCTACCATCACAATACTCAGGCGGACGAAATCATTGTTATTAAGCTTCTTCTATCTACTTCATGCAAATCGAGATAAACATTAGCAGAAACGGTCTTATTACTTAGTCCCTTATAAGTGGAAGAGAAATAATGGAATACACTAGGCTAAACTAACAGTCAAATGTTTTAAAATGTGATTGCTAGGGGATTCAAATCCGTTTCTTTTCGTGGCCAGGAGTTGACAAGCTCCCAAATGAGAAATGATTTTTAAAACTGAAACCAATAACCAAAATATCTCGAAAACGGTGAACTCCATGAAAAAAGAATATGATTTATTCCATTCACATGACTTTCTCTACATCTCTGCAACAATTTATTGTTAAAAAGCATATGCTTATTTTTACTTCTTACTAATCGAGAGTAAATTAGCAGAAATAGTCTTATTACTTGCTTCCATGAAATTAAAAGGGAAATTAGGAAGTAGATGGGGCTAAAGTATTCATCAAAAGATGGTTGCTATGTGACAAGTTCCTTTGTTTGTATGGACAGGAATGGACAAATTTTCATATGAAAAAAGTGTATGTTTTTTAAAGCCGAAACTAATAACAAGGAATATCTAAAAAAAAAAAAAACAAAACAAAAAAAAAAACGATCCACTCCACGAAAAAAACGTAAATAACGTAAATTTTATGTTTTAACGTAATCTACATTTTATTTTAAGTAAGTTTTATCTATCTCTTGCGGTTTGCCAGTTATGTGAATTTCTGTAAAATTCATCCAGAATAAAGTAGTCTTCAGAGGCTATTCCCAGGAAAGTCAAAATATACATGACATAACCTTTTGTCTGTCTCATACAGCTTACTAGTTATACAAAATTTAGAAAAATGTATATAGAGTACAGAGGTAATCAGAGGCTGTTAGCAGAAAATTCAAGATATAAATTTAATTTGTTTTATACATATCTTAAATATGAGAGATGTTTATTAAAATCATTAGAGCCATTTTTGAGAAAAACCAACATTTTCGAATTCTTTTCCATGTAAACGGTTGTTATGGTTGGGGATATTCTTGAAAATATTTGTGTTGCATCCTTGGAAAAAATTGAACTGAAATATTGGTATTTAACGGAATTTTCATTTTTGAGCTATACAGCCCACAGACACACACAGGGCATTTTTGGGTGCAATACATTCTCTATAAACTATATGCATAGTAAATATAGAGAAAATAACTAACGTTCCATTGGCATTACTTCAACAGAGATGATAATGAAGTCCTCATCGAACAATAAGAGAAAAACACAGGTATACATCTTATTCCTGATCCCAAAAAGTCAATGTTTTAATAACATGCGAGTTTTTGAGAAAATAACAAAATATAATATTTTCGATATAAAGAATCATTTGTGCTGGAAATCATTTTCTTGTACACTTAGAAGTTTTACAGTTTGAATGCTAAGCTTTCGCAAAACCTTTTTGAAGCTGCACATGGAGAAATTAGTCTTCAAAACACACATTTTTTTCTAAAATATTGATATGGAATTTTTAATCAAATCCCATGTTAGATGCCTGTCAATGTTTAGTAAACACTAATGATGAATAAGGAGAATTAAATTTTTTTTTTCATAATATCACAGTAGGTCAGCACATAAAAAAGCTGATGTGTCTATTCACAAGACCTTCTCTACATCTCTGTAACAAACTATCGTTGAAAATGTTATTCTTCTACTTATGTCATGTTAATCCAGATAAACATTAGCAGAAATAGATTATTACTTGCTTTATGGTAAATAGAAGTGAAATAATTAAATACAAATATGTTAGAATTCTGTTGCCACGTGGCTGAAATCTATTTCTTTGTACGACCAGGAGTCGAAAAATTCCCGTAGTAGAAAAGTTTTAAGTATTTCAAATACTTAATAACAAAAAACATCTCAGGAATGGTCAGTTCCACGAATAAATGTACATGAAATAAACTGTGTTTTAAGGAGATCTATTCGTTACAGTTTACTAGATATGCAAAACTCAGCAAAATTCATTCTGAATCAAGAGGTCTTCAGAGGCATTTCTCAGAAAATTCAAAATGTGAAATGTATTTATCATGTAAATATATTTAATTTAGGGCATTTTAATCAAATTTTAAGTCAATTTTTTGAGAAAAAAAAACACATTTTAAAAAAAATTCCATGTAAAGAGTAGTATGGCGTGCGGAGATTTTCTTGGACATCTTCGTGTTGTGCCTGAAGATACTAAACGTAAATAATAAATGGGGTATTTAATGGCCTTTTCGTTTGTTAGCTATACTGTCCACAGCCGCTCTCTCTCTCTCTCTCTATCTCTCTCTCTCTCACACACACACACACCTACAGACAGACGTTTTCTAATTTTTTTTTTAAATTCAGGGGGTATTAAAACATATATTTCAGGTAAAATCTCGGTTTTTTATCTTTTGGGTGGAATGCAATAACTTCTCTATATACTATATACAGAGTACGCTTAGAGAAAGTAAAAACAAACCCAGAGAACATAGCCTATTGCTACACTCACTGGTTCTATCCAGAGTAATCAAGGCAATAGAACAACACACACGCTGAGGTTACAGCTGCAACCGCTTTTCTGCGGTTACAGACTACTTACCCAATAAATTAACTCTAACATGTGTAAATATGGTTATTGTGTCCATTAATGCTAATATGAAAGTCCGCTCCACTTTAAGCTAACCATAATATGTAAAGTAAATATTTGATTATTTGTTATCCAAACAAGCCTAAAAAAAGTTTTAGTGTAAATGCATATAAACCCAGTGCTTTTTTTAACTGCCTAGAAACAAAAGTATACTCCGCCTTTTGAAATAATTGAAAAAGCTAATGTATCCCATTCACATGACTTTCTCTACATCTCTGTAAAAATGATTGTTAAAAAGCTTATTATTCTGTCTAATATGCTAATCCCGATAAACATTAGCAGAAATTGCCCTTGCTACTTACTTCCTTGTAAGTAGAAGGGAAAGCTAAAGCGATAGGAAAATCTTTTAAAAGCCGGTTGCTGTGTGATTGAAATCACTTTCTTTGCATTCCCAGGAGTTTACAAATTCCCGTATGAGAAAAGTATTTTAAAACTGAAACCAAATAACAAAGAATATCTCGGAAATCGTCAACTTAATGAAGAAAACATATATGATATAAATTGTATATTTTAATGAGATCTACATGTTGGTGTTTTACGTTTTTGTTTATCTCTTACGGTTTACGAGTTATCCAAAATTCAGAAAAATCCAGATGGATTAAGAGGTCTTTAGAGGATATAATTTTATTTGTCATCTAAATATCTTTAATATACGGTATTTTAATCCAAAACGTTAGAGCCATTTTTGAGAAAATCAAAATTTTCGAAAAGTTTTCCATCTAAAGAGTAGTTTGGGGTGGGGAGGGTTGTTATATCGGTTGTCTTCATGTCGCATTCTTGGAAGATACTATAACTTAAATACCAAGTTTGGTACTTCACGGAAATTTTGAGTTATCGTGTTTACAGACATGGACACCAGGATACAAACACACACGCATACTTTTTCTAAAAATGCTTCTTTTTTTGATACAGTGGACCCCAAAGTATGTATTTGCGGTAAAATCTTGGTATCCAATTTTTGGTGGAGTGCAATGCCTTCTCTACCTACGCACTATATAAAGAAAGTAAAAATTTGAAAAGTATAAGTACTAATTCAAATTTTATTCTCTCTTCCACTCGCGCACCAAAGAAAAACAATACTCGCACAACGCTCTTACTTATAGATTAAAATATGTTCAAGTACAAACAACATGGGAGATGAATAAGAGTAAATAATTTGATAATTGTAGTGAACAGTGCGTATTACACATAAGTCATTACACATCATTTTGTCCACCTATTAATTGCCATAAACGAAGCACAATGTGTTAAAGCTATCCTCCTTTCTTTTTTTTTTCTTTTTTTTCTCGTTTTCGCTGTATCCCTTTTTTCTCTTCAGCTTCCTACGTTCACCTATTTGACTTTCTCTCTTTTTGACAAACACCCACTTGAACCCACGATCCCCTGCGCCACGAAGCACCAAAGCGAGGCACTTTAGCGGGCGCGGCCATGAGACCGGCATCCTGAGTTATGTCTCTGCTGTGGTTACATATATAGTCGGGCAGGGCAGAGAAGGGTCAACCGGGTGACCTGTAACGTAAACAACCGAATGACTTAAATACGGACTTATAGTCATCCTAAAACCATCGTGAAATTTCCTCATGAACATAGCTTTAGAAAATAGCAATAAAAACTGTAAATACTGGATCATCACAACGTCCTCAAAAGCTGATACAAATATTTGCGCTTATTCAGCTCCCACCATGTATGTATAAGCTGTATAAAAATGCAATACTCCAATATAGATGAAGCAGACAAAAACAAACATATTTTGGTAAATAACCATTTATCGGAAGCGCATATTCTGTAAGCACTGAGCTTAATTAGTAATACGAGAGAGGGGGAGAGAGAGAGAGAGAGAGAGAGAGAGAGAGAGAAGATAAGAATCTTGTTTACATATTCTACCACGTATTTTACATATTTGGTGGGGAAAGTATTTCATTTTTTCGTAGTCGGCTTACCCTCCCCTTATGTAGCACTGGTACCCCCCTACATGCAGATGCCTAGGGGTCAGCAGCCTGTCGGGGAGCCAACGGCACGAAATCACAGAATGAAGAACCTGGAACGAGGCATGAGCTTGAAGTGAATGATATATAATGCAAGCAAAATGGATGATAGGAAAGGAGATGATGGAGCAATTGGTGGAATGGGTGGCGGAGGAACCCTGAGGACCCGGAGAAAACCCGCCCAGATGACGCCAATCCCACATGTGGGCGCTTGCGAGTGAATTTGGACCGCCTAGGTGGGAGGCGATCTGTCTAACCACCCGGCACGGCACCGCCAATTTATTTCATTCCAACCAAAAATTCTATGCCGAGATTTCATCGGAAATACACATTTTGAGAACATCAGAATAAAAATAATATATTTATAGAAAAAGGTTCATATTTGTATGCGTACTTATGAGCAGCATAATTCAAAGTTGGAAAGACGATTGACTAGGTACCAAGCTTGATATTTAAAGTTGGTACCTTCCATGAGTGCAAAACTAAGATTTTTATAAATAACACCCCAACCTAAACTGCACTATACATGTATTCCATATCGGTTGAAAAATTTCCCACGTCTGCCCTGTGTAAGTGGGCGTGAGGCCGGCAGTCGGGTCGTTAGTTCCAAGCTCGTAAGGGCTCTAGTGACAGGGTTATTATACAGTAACACATTCCTAAAATATAATGCATTCGCTTTGGCAGTTTTTTTCAGATTTCACAAGTTTTCGTTTTACAACATTTGGGTTAATAAAACAAAATATATAGAGTTATAATTACACAATTTCGTCAAAGAGCACTAACGCGACTTCTTCTTAAGAAAACGATCTTTGCAAATGTATCAACATACACACAGATTCTGATAAATTCGGTACAAGTACATTCGCACTCAAAAGTAATGCTTATCGCCTTAAAGATGTAGCACGTATGTATTTATGTATTGTGACATAGCCGGCTTTGCAGTGGTTCTCACGGTCACCTTGGTATATGACATCGCCTTGGAATGCGCAACAACACAGGAAGCGCGGTGCGACAGTTACTAGAGGCTTTGGAATGCGACACATCTGGTACACTCGAGATTCTTCCAGAACCTTCGGTTTTCATTAGCATCCAGAAAGTTCTGTGATCATATTTTCTTGCTGTAAAAGAAGAAAGAATTGCAAGCCGGTATATATTGTAAGTTGTAATGAGTGACTGGAAAGTTAAGCGCGCAGTGCCATGCGGCCGTCAGCTTTATACACGTCGAAACGCCCAGTGAATTATTTGTACAAATGAATTAAAGGCTTCATTTGTAGCGATTTGTTGAGTCAATAAAGACATTTATTGCATGTATGATGTATGCATATATTACTCATATAATTATCTGTCTTGCTGACGCAATCAGTTAGTGAAAATTATTCCATTTCCACCTTAGATATTTTTCCGGTTTAGATAATTATAACACAGGAACTAGCTCCGCTCCAAGATTATTTTGCGGTTGTCCAGGTTTCCGACATTTAAGGAGTGTGATTTAAGTAGGTTTTGTAGTATTAGCTGTTTTATTATCCATCACATTAGAATACAAAGTATACTGATAATATTGCTTGTTTAACAAGATTTCAGAGGCTATTGCTGTTTGTGCTTATTATCTACATAGTACATAGGTACAGAAGGAATTATATTCCACCCAAATTGCATTTGAAACACATGCTTAGGGTCCCCTGAATAAAAAAAAACAAAAAAAAAAACACAAATTTAGGAAAAGGTCTGGGTCTGTGGCCGTGTCTGTGAACACGATAACTCAAGAACATAAAGTCGGTTAAATACCAAACTTGATATTTAAGTTCAGAATCTTCCAAGGATGCGACAGTATATGTTTAAGGAATTCTCTCCACCCAAAACTACCTTTACATTGAAAACGTTTTGAAAATTGTGATTTTTACAAAAATGGCTTTAATGGCTCTTTGATTAAAATAACATAAAATAAAAATATGTATATGGCAAGTAAAATGCAAGCAGGTAGAGTCAGACTGAAAAATTCAGCTGAGTTACTAGAACCACGTATTTCCCGGTCTCAGTTCGGTTGCTCTACCACTGAGTTAAAACAATATGCTAGCATAGCATTGAATTTCTCAACTGACTCGGATTTTCCCGGTAAACCACAAATTGATGTAAAATTATTTTGAGATGACGAGTCTGACTTGCATGTCGAGTTTCTGCTAATGTTTTATCTCCATTAACATGAAGTAGATAGATGAATAATCTTTTTAAGAATAATATGTTACAGAGATGTGGAGAAAGTAACGTCCATGGAACGTATTAGATGTTTATATAATTACCGGTGACATAATAGTTCGTAATTCCAATAACGCTGATATTTCAACAATGTCAAAGAAGAATCCACAAAATAAGTTAACTTTCCTTGTTGTTGTTGTCTATTTTGAAACACCTGCATTTACTTTTTTTCCCCCATTTATATCGCCCCCTTCAACATCGGGGACTTTGCACTTGAAGCAACTGTAGGTTATTTTAGGTTTGGTTTAAATAATTTTAATAATTTTATTTTCCACAAACTCACACATTCACTCTCACATATATACTTCCAGACTCTATAGGGGATAGGGAATAATCCTGGCCAAAGATAAATTCCACGCCCCAGCAGGGAATCGAACCCGAGACCTCCGGGTAAGAAGTCAGCTCACTACGGAGCCAATCTGCATTTCCTTTGTTCTCATTTAAAACCATGAAATTACTTTCTTTGCCACTGAAGCTACGAAAGCCAAAAGGAAACCGATACCTAGCTCAGGCTTTACCTGAGCAATAATTCTCCGTGGCCTTCCTTTAGTCAGATTAAAGTTGGAGATTACCGCACCACCAGGGTATACAAACAGCCATGGCTCGTATCAAACTTGTAGCTGGTTAAATTACTTCCGATGTTTACAGTGTTACCAACACACACATTGTCTGAGCATACACACGTCTCTTTGCCTTTCAGAACCTTATTCAATATTTGCACTTTCTCTTGTTTTCATAAGAGTTCTTATCAGAAGTAACATAGGTTAATATCAATGAATATCGTACTTGGAGGGGGTGATCAGGTTTCTATTCTCATCGGTATTGAGTGACAGAAGGAACGCTATTCATTAGGTTTCTCGCTGCCAATTTCTATGTTATAAGTACAGAGAGGCAAATTGAAAAACTATTAATAAACATCTTCTTACACAAGATTATTCTTGTTTCTACACAGTGCTACTCGAGACCAACATAGCACAGTGTTCTTATTACTTAGTTCCTTGTATGTAGAACGGAACTAAGGGAATGTACTAGGCTAAAGTGATGGTCAAAAGTTTTAAAAGCTGTCGTTATGCGACTGTCATTGCAAGTCGCTGCGAGAGAAAAGTATAAGTACTTTACAATTGAAAACACAACAAGGCATATCTCGGAAACAGTTACCTCCACAAAAAAGAAAACACGTTAAGGACATAAGTTGTTTATTTTGACGAGATCTACAGTTTTGTGCAGTAAGTTTTTATCTATATCTTACGGTTAGCAGTTAAGCAAAATTCGTTAAAATGTATCTAGAATAAAGAGGTCTTCCAGAGGCTTTTCCTAGAAAATTCAAGATATACCTTTTATTTGTGGTGTGAATATCTCTAATAGAGCGGATTTTAATCAAAATCATCAGAGCCATTTTTGAGTGAAACAAAATTTGAAAAATGTTCCATGTAAAAGTTAGTTTGTGGTGGGGTCATTTTCTTGAAAATCTTCGTGTCGCATCGTTGGAAGATACTAAACCTAAATACCAAGTTTGGTATTTAACGGTCTTTTAGGTTTTGAGCTATGTCCTTCACAGACACACACTCAGGCAGACAGCCGAACGGTCCAACAGAAAAACCCACAAACACGGACCTTTATCTAAAAATTCATTTTTCGGTCTTAAGGGGCCCAAAATCATATATTTCCGGTGAAATCTCGACATCGAATTTTTGCGTGCTAGAGAAACTAAGAATCTGATGTGTTCTTTCACACGACTTTCTCTACATATCTTCATCAAATTAATGTTAAAAAGTTTATTCTTCTATCTACTTCATGCTAATTGGGACACATATTAGCAAAAATGGTCGTAATAGCTGTGTCATTAAAAGTAGAAGGGCAATAAAGGAATACACTAGGCTAAAGCGAAATTAAAATATTTTAAAACCTGGTAAAATGTAATTGAAATCCGTTTCTTTGCACGCCCAGGACTTGTCAAATTTCCGTATCTGAAAAGTTAAAAAGCATTTTAAAACTGAAGTCAATAACAAGGAATATCTCGGAAATGGTCAACTCCACGAAAAAATTAGATGGCATAAATTGTGTGTTTTAAGGAGATCTATATTTGTTGTGTAGTAAGTTTTTGTCTATCTCTTCCAGCTTACAGGTTGAGCAAAATTCAGCAAAATTCATCCAGAATAAAGAGATCATCAGAGGTTATTATCAAAAAATTCAACATATACATTTTATTTACTATGTAAATACTTTAATATATGCTATTTTAATCAAAATTGTTAGAACCATTTTCTGAGAAAACCTAATTTTTTTTAAATTTTTTCCATGTAAAGAGAAGTTTGCGGTGGAAGAAGTTTTCCTTGAAATCTTCGTGTCGCAATTTTGGAAAATATTTCTACTAAACTTAAATACATGTTTGATATATTACCAACTTTTCTTCGTGTTCACATTTACACGGACTAACACGGAACTTTTTCTAAACATGCTTTTTATGGATACAAGGGACCCTAAAATCTGAATTTCTTGCGAAACCTTGCTATCGAATTTTTGAATGGAGTGGAATAGTTTCCCTACATGTGTACCATATACTATGTAGAAAAAGTAAAATACTCCCTATATACAGAATATTATTGAGCTCAAAATATTTTCAAAAAATAAGGTGTCTTAAACAAGAAAATTGATATAGGAGTCCTCTGGTCTATCTGTTTTAATTTCGAAGTTACGGACATAAGTTTCTAAAGTAACAGCCCGCCCCTGGCTGATGATAATACCATTCGAGAACAAAAATTAAGGTCCGTTGGAAAGCGTATCCTTCTGTTGTAGTGGTTATGACATCAACTTGATACATCAAAGACAATAGAAATACGTCTGGCGCCGTGATTTTGCTGAAAATGTGACTGGGGTCTTGTCTCGATTTTTATTGGTGCCATTCTGGTACAATATGCCACGTGAATAAAGAAAAGCCAATACCCATAGGGCAACCCATCCCTTCATCCCTGAACCCCGCTCGACGCTCCATCAGAACAGGTTGATTTATATAAGCAATGTGTTAATTTTGTTCACCATGTGCAGAATTGCCTTATCATTAGAACTTTATTATGTGGCGCAGAGAAAAGAATAATCTAATTCTGTAACACTCGGTGAGAGGGGATTATTTTTTTATGCATTTTTTTTGTAATTTAACGCCCTTTAATCTGGTTGGTCATATTGGACGATGAATGAAATTTGTGAAATGATGTTCAAATGATCTGAGAGTCCGTGGAGCTCAAAGTTACTCGACATTCGTCTTCTCAGGATAAGGGAAAACCCCGAAAAAAACCTTATCCGGGTAACGCACCCTAAGCGAGATTCAAACTCAACGACCTGTTGACATGAGGCAGACACGCTACCACCACACACCCAGGCGAGAGCTTTGGGGATTATTGTCCAACCAGAAGTTTAGGGATCCCCAGTTCGCAACTCAAAACTTCATTTGTCATAAGTTACGTTTTTTGTCCATCACCTTCCCCTAGGTAACGTAGCCTGCCCAATGCGCTTTTAAGAGAATAACAAACAGGAGGAAGCATTAAGCTTGTTTAGTAAAGAAACAATTTTAAGTTATCGTTAAGTTGACTGCTATGCGATGCACCCCTTAATGAGTGCCGCTCCGAACCAGTAACACTTCCATAATTTACGTAAACTGGTAGCAAGAATAACTTGAAGAACAAGAGAATGTAACTTGAAGTTCAAAATAGCCTAAATTTTATTGATGTATACTCTTTTTTAACCTAAGTCCCACCTACTACAGACTACATCCATAGTTCCTATGTTCTACATTATAAAATCGTACAATTCATATTCACATCTAAGAGACATTCCTCTTTCTCTTTGACTGCTTAATCTTTCCTTTGATAATTCTTAGTTTAGGTTTTAGGCGCTTTCTACCCTGTCCCTTAAATTTTATAACGCATTGACTTTCCACGAATTGAGAATTCAGATTAATGGAGTAATTGTTACATATTTACCTTCATTTTAAGATAATTGCTTTCTCAAAAGTAAATTTGTGCTTATCAATGACGCCTACCCAGTAACAGATCTAACTTGAGCTCTGTTACTATAACTCGCTAAAGACAGATTATATCCTACGTTGTTTATATTTCGTTGATTTCATTATATTAATTAATTATCGCAGCTGTTTTTCTATCCCTCCATTATTTCTATTAACCAATTATTATTATCGGTATACTTTTAGGATTTGGAAAATGTTCACTTCATTAGATACAAAAACAAATCTGATGTGTTACACTCACATAACTTTCTCTAGCTCTTCTACAAACCTCTTACATAGATTATTCTTCTTTCTGCACCTTGCTAATCGAGATAATCATTAAGAATGGTCTTACTACTTAGTTCCTTATAAGTAGAAAGAAAATAAGGGAATACACTAGGCTAAGCCGATAGTCAAATGTTTTAAAAGCTGTCGTAATTCGGTTGTCATTGCAAATCACTTCTTTGCTTGGCCAGGAGTAGAACAAAAGAAAAGCGGACACTTCCGGTCTGAGTAAAGCATAAGTACTCACAACAAAAACCAAAAACAAGGAACACCTCGGAAACGATTACCTCCACAGCAAGCATGTAAAGGACATAAATTGTGTGTTTTGATCAGATCAACATTTTCTGTGTAGTAAGTTTCTGTCTAGCTCTTAACGTTTAGCAGTTAATCAAAATTTAGCAAAATTCATCCAGAATAAAGAGTCATTCAGAGGATATTCCCAGAAATTTCAAGATATACATTTTATTTGGTATGTAAATATCTTTAATATACGGAATTTTAATCAAAATCGTTTGAGGCATTTTTTAGAAAATCAAAATTTTGGAAAAATTTTCCATGTAAAGGGTAGTTGGGGGTGGGGGGATTTTCTTGAAAATCTTCGTGTCGCATCCTTGGAAGATACCAAACCTAAATTCTAAGTTTAGTATTTAACGGGCTTTTCGTTTTTGAGCTATGCTGTCCACACACACACACACACACACACACACACACACACACGGACCTTTTTCTGAAAATGCTTTTTTTGGATTCAGGGGGTCCTAAAACATGTATTTCCGGTGAAATCTCGGTATCGAATTTTTGGGTGGAATACAATACTTCCTCTATACGCCATGTACATAGTACGTATAGAGAAATTAAGCGTTGCAGATTTCTATTCATATCTAGAACAATAATACATAGAGAGAACATTTCGTTTAGGTTAGTGTGTGTATGTTGGCTATAAAAGCTTCTAATTTCATTTCACAAATTGCTAAATGATTAAAACAGATTTACAAGGCCTTTTCACTTAAATACAAACTTTCTGAAGTTGTAAAATGATTACTTACGAAGAAGGTCTTTACTTTTAAATAAGGATTCCATGAGGTAGAAAAATAGCTGCTGTTTCTTGCTGGAATGTACTTAGATATTTTCTGCAACCCGGAGAGTGTAAGAGAAACCGCGGACTACATTTTATGGCAAATAATGTACACACTGAAACCCTAATGTAACACTTAAACATATAGAAGACAGCATTGAAAATTAAGAAGTTACTTTAACCTAAAGTCATATTATTGTGGTCCTCAACGACATAATAATACATATATAATATAATATAGTGGAGCTTTGATAACAGTTGAATACTACATTGATAAACAATTATAATAATATCAATACCCGACTTCAATAAATGAAATAACTTAAAAGAGAAAGCAACTGTGATATCTCCACTCCACCATTCGCAATATTTGCATTTTGTCTGTTAGGAAGGCATACAATTTGGCGCAATCTTGTTATTTAAAGTTACTTTACTGAAGGCATTGTACCTTAGGTCTGTAAGAAGTGATAAGAAGCTATGAGTAGGCTCCTAATGCATAATAACAATTTATCTAATTCCATTGAATTAGAACCATTATGTTGCACAGATTTCATAATGTGGCCTGTGAGAGCGGAAAATCTGTGACCTGTAGTCCCTTATTGCGTTTGTGGCATTTCATATATAGTGTTAGGTGTATAGATAGGTACAGATATTTTTATAAATGGTATCCTTATGTGCAACCACTTAGGTGTGTTTTTTTTTTTCTCCCACAAACAATCACACCTGATGATACCAGCAAGCCTGATGTATTTTACATGATCTTAATTGCGCCGCGATATGAACACCTGTCAGTATAGAGTTATAGACTATCCTTTTTGTCACCTGACCTGTTGGCGTAGGTAGTATGGGGCCATTGGCCATACAGACAGCATTCAAACTTGGTTGGGAAACAGCATTCGCTATAGCTAGGCCCGCTCGTTCAAGATTAAGCCTTGGGACCCGCGGTTTCAAAGAAAATTAACAATAACGCCCTGTGTGTGCTACGCCTTCTTGAAAGCATACTGCTGTTAACAAGTAAAATTGTAAGTCCATAAATGACTGTTCATTAGACTGTTCTAAATTACCAATATAATTATCTATACTTATATCCCTAACAACTGTATGTATGACATGTGTCATCTTCGGGATTATAGTATGAATGAATACAAACACGTGTGAAAATCAAGATTATGCCTTGGGCGATTATCGTCGCTAGATAAAGCTTATACCATCTAAATATTATTACCAGTTACTAATACTAAATACTATTATGGACTATTTTAAATCACATCAAAAAGTTTTAAGAAGGATAATAATAATGATGATACTAATAATAATAATAATAATAATAATAATAATAATAATAATAATAATAATAAGTAGCACCTGAGGAAACAAAGGACGAAGACAAAATTCCAGCGCGTACAAGTTGTATATCCTTGTTCACCTTTAGCACTATTTGGCGCTCTCTGCTTTCATAGTCTGCCTCTACTTCCTTTGTTCGTACAAGAAAAATGAGCATCGCACGATCACTACGTTCGGGACCCTATTAGTGTATGAATATGAGGGCAGGATGCAACGTTATCGACACTAGAGTAATTATGGAAGTACTGCAAAACATGAAAATGAAGAGCTGAAGCTGTCGAAAACCTATTTTCTTTTAGATACTAAAATCAGTAATACACAAGGAAATAGCTCATTTAAAGTAATGCGTATATAATATTTGAGCAAGATTTGTGAAAAATTATAAAATTATATTTTTGTAATAAAATAATATGAATTCTAAACGTTAATAATATGTGTAGTGTTTCTTTTATCCACGTGACAGATTTGAATTAGCAATTAACTGAAGATTCAATGGGCAACCGCATACTTATTATTAGGAAAGCCCAACATAAAACTTTTTTTATAAACTTTTTTTAGCATTTTTCTGCACTTAAATACTGTACACGAATTAATTTTACATTAAATTGTTTCAAGATGTTTACCCCTACTAAAAATCACATTAAAGAAGTAATGCTCCAATTTTGAAAAATAAATTATTAGAATTTGAAAAATCAAGAGCTTTAGATAGATAGTAAAAAGATTAATAGACTGGTCATGTAGCTCAGTCAGTAGAGCTTCTGTGTGTTGTGCAAAGGGTCTTAGGTTCGTTTCCCAGATTATTCCCCATCCTCCACAGACTCTGGAAGTAGAAATGAGAATGTAAATGTGTATGTAATCTAATGAATAAAAACAAATGACACACAGTACACGAGTCAACACCATGTTCCAGCAGACATGTTCCACAGAGAAACGCCAATAATAGGACCATATAGTTAAAGGCGAAACAATAAAATGTAATAACTTTTATATGTAATTAGGGGTTATCTTAGCCAACTAATATGAAACAAGTACTTTTAAACTCACTTACTGTATCATTTGAATTATTGGTGTGAATATATCAAGCGGAGTGTTTGTATTAAAAATCTATGTGTTCATTTTACAGACTTTCTGTTCCTCTCGGTAGCAAATTACTGTTAAAACCTTATTCTTCCATCTACTCGAGATAAACATTAGCAGAGATAGTCTTATTACTGCTTCCCTGTAAGTAGAAGAAGGATATGGAACATGTTAGCCAAAGGGATGGTAGAAACCTGGTTGCCATGTGGATGATGTTAAGTTTCTTGGCATTGCCAGGAGTTGACAATTCCCGTATGTGAATCTTTTAGTATTTTAAAAAGTGAAACCAATAACAAGGAATATATAAAAGTGATCAACTTCACAAAAAATGTATATGACATCTGTTGTGTGTTTTAAAAGGATCTACATTTTTGTGTAGTAAGTTCTTGCCTTTCTCTTAAGGTTTACCAGTTATGCAAAATTCATTCAGAATAAATTGGTCTTCAGAGGCTAGTCCTGAGAAAATTCAACATATAAATTTTATTTGCCATGTAAATGTCTTTAATACACAGTATTTTAATCAAAATTCTTACAGCATTTTTTAGAAAATGAACATTTTCAAAATTCTTTCCATGTCAAGGGTTTAGGAGGGCACTTTTTTCAAAATTTTTGCGTTTCATGCTAGGAAGATATTAAACTTAAATAGCAGGTTTGATATGTTACTGACTTTTCCTTTTTTAGTTATCGTATGCACAGGCATACGGACACATGCACACGCAGACCTTTTTTCTTAATGTTCTTTTTTTGGATCCAGGGGACCCTAAACGTGTATTTCTAGAGAAATCTTGGTATCGATTTTTTTATGTAGAATGCAATACATTCTCTACACACTATGCACTAGTACATGTAGAGGAAGTAAAAATGAATTTAGACAGTAAAGCTATTATTTAATTAATTATTTACACACTATGTTGCTGATATTGCATGCAATATGTAGTAAAATTTAATGTACAAATTTCATATTACCTACCTGTTATAAATACGTTTCTTTGGAACTATAAATTGAATTGCAAGTTCATAACATTTAGATTGAACTACGTATTGTCCTAGACTAACAAATGAGTCCAAAAAGGTAAGAGCCAATAAAGTCTATACTGTTTTCTATAATGTAACAGCCTGTAGGATACGGCTGTGCTGATTTCTTATAAATATTTTGAATGTAAAACAAATTGCCTTCAGCCCATTGAGATCGATAAGGATTTTCCCCCAAAAAAGGCCAGAAACAAATGCCACTAATTGTTTTCGCTACCTATTCACCAAGAGAATGTAATTAATTAGCCATCGTTTAGAGTGCATCAGTTGTCACGTGACGAAATAGGTCGCAGAGATCCGTACTGTACTGGTAGAGAGAATTCAGCATTTGTGCGGTGGCAGAGAGCAAAGGTTCCTCAACTGACTACAAAACATTTATACGCTCTCGTGCACACAGATTTTCTGGCGAAATGTCATCATATCTGTGTCATCAACAGAAACAAGAGAATGAAGCAGCGGCATCTTGAGGGTGAGGGGGGAGCACTGCGTCTTCCCCCACCCCCTTCTTCTGCACCGCGGCGCCTGTATGATGAGCAATGCCTTTCCTCCCGCAGAATTTATGTTTAATGGTGGTTCCTGAGCGCGCGCGGCTATAAATTGTATCTCATGGACAGCACAGGGTGCCCCACGAGCACTGCCTTTGATAATCAGCAACTCGCTCTTTTATTGCTCCCAGAGCTCGCTGGGTTGTAAATCGTGCCATGAACAGCACACAGGATCCCGTAAACATTTGTGCACAACTGCTTACAGCAGTCTTTGTTACTGTATTGCTGTAGAACCCAGAATAGTATAACCTGTATGTTGAACAGCATATAATGTCCCATAAGCATTTGGACCCAGCTGCATACAGCAGTCTTTGTTACTGTATTGCTCTAGCACCCAAAATGTTATAAACTGTATGTTGAACAGCATATAATGTCCCATAAGCATTTGGACCCAGCTGCATACAGCAGTCTTTGTCACTGTATTGCTCCAGCACCCAGAATATTATAACCTGTATGTTGAACAGCACATAATGACCCATCAGTACCTAGACCCAGCTGTTTACAGCAGCCTTTGTTATTATAGTGTTCTAGAACCCAGAATATTATAACCTGTATGTTGAACAGCACATAATGACCCATCAGTACCTAGACCCAGCTTTTTACAGCAGTCTTTGTTATTGTAGTGTTCTAGAACCCAGAATATTATAACCTGCATGTTGAACAGCATATAATAAATATCCTATAAGCACTTGGACCCAGCTGTTTACAGCAGTCTTTGATACTATATTGTTCTAGAACCCAGAATGTTACATTTCTATGTTGAACAGAATGTAATGTGGTATAACCACTTGAACCCAACTACTTACAACAGTCTTTGTTACTGGACTGCTCTAGAGCTCATATTATTTTAAACGTTATGATGAATAGCATATAATGTCCAATAAGCACTTGGACGCACCTGCTTACAACAATCATTTTGTTGTATTGCTCTATAATCCAATAAAGGAATATCTACAAAATAATCAGTTCCAAGAAAAAATGTTCCAATTATATGTTGGAAAGCATATAATGTCCCAAACTCTTGGACCCTACTGCTTACAGCAATCTTTGAGCTGTGTTGCTCTAGAACCCATAATGTTATAAATTGTATATTGAAAAGCATATAATGTCCCATATGTACTTGGACCCAACTGCTTACAACAATCCTATTACTGTATTGCTCTAGAACTCGGAATATTATAAACTTTATGTTGAACATATATAATGTCCCATATGTACTTGGACCCAACTGCTTACAACAATATTTTTACTGTATTGTTCTAAAGCCCAGTCTTTAAATATGTAATAATTGAGCAGCTGTAAATAATTACAACAGTCGTTAAATATGTAATAATTGAGTAGCTGGAATTCTCTGCTTCTTTCTGTGAACCTGTGCTAAAGTAAAACTGCAAAATATACCTGATTATTTCTTCTTCTTTTGGTAAAGCCCGCGTTTTTCCTGGTTTTTTCCTAACGTTTCTCCCTTAAATATTGCTTCTGGGTACTGCAATCAAACGGATGCGTGTGTGAATAAGCAAATCTGTAAAATATATGGTCACCCATTTACTTGGAAGCAGTTCGCTCTCAATATGAAGAAAGAAACACTATAAAAAAAAATAAAAAAAAAAATTGACGCGTCTCTTGGTGGTGGTGCAGGAGGAGCACAGCGGAAGTCTATTGCTGCATAATTTTCATTTTCTGAAGCCAAATTGCGTTTACATGTATATAGCAATACGTTTATTAAGCCTTAATTATATATGGAGGATTTCTCGCTCTTAGTCAATAACTGGAAGGCTGAAAGACTTAGGTCCAAGTGAACATAAATTTAGCATAAGTTTAATCTTTTCTTATTTTATTTATTTTTATTTTAAGGGGCATTGGAAGTAACATTTTGCTAAAAACGGTAAAAAAGATGAAAATCGCTTTTTATAGGAAAAATAGGTTATAGAGAACTTGGGAATCCATAAGAAAGCAATATTTAGCTATCCTTCCCATGCTTCTGACTCTACATAATTTAAAGACCGTACAATGCATTTTCTTTTTAACATACTCGTTATAAAAGAGCGATAACTCAAAACTACATTTTCACAGTTTCAAAACATCCACCTGTCTCAGTTATTTACAAATACAGCTAGGTTTTTCCAGAATGTGCATAAGTATATTTTTAACATTACCGGTAATAAAATTATCCTAACACAAATAACTTTTCATAAAGAAATATTTTCGAAAAAAATAATTAATTCTTAGAGATTTAAATATTTAAAAAAAGTATCGCAATTCAGTAATCAAAACTACCAAATACAAAGTATACAGGTATACAGGTGCGCGGTTCAAGTCTCCAATTATAAAAATATAAGCAAATTTTGAGATACTTTGATATTTTGATTATTTAATATCAATAATCAAATTAATGAAATTATTTATATCATATATAGTTTTTGTCCAATTTTAATGAAATTGTATATTTACATTAACATAAAAACAATGTAATCCAAACAATTTTAGGAATATTTGTAAAAAATATATAAAGTTGAACTTTCTCTTCTCGTCCCTTAAACACTCGGTAAACTTCATGTGAACTAATGCGTTGCACAGAGAGTGAGAAAGAGAGAAATTTGGCAGCAAACAAGACTCTTGTGGTATTGAAATAATACATGTTTTCATAATCTCAAGGGTGAAATGACGATAAACTGAATTGTTTTGTGAAGTGAACTGTCACTCATCTTCCATTATAAATCATTCGCCTAATTGAAAATGTTTCCATGTAGGTGTTTACATAAAATATCTGTGAGTAGGTACTAAAGAATAGAAAAACAGTGCGATTGTCACGCATCAGATTTGTCACCTTTCTCATAGCGGTATATTCAGAACATATAAAAAAAAAAGCTGATGTATTCCATTCTACTATTTTTTTCTCGACTAGAATGAAGTAAATATGCTTTTTAAAATCGAGAAAAAAAATAGTAAAATGGTCTTATTACTTGCTTCTTTATAAGTAGAATGAAATTAGAGAATACACTAGGCTAAAGCGTTAATCAAATCTTTTAAAAGTTGGTTGCTATGTGATTGAAATTCCTTTGTTTGTATGGTCAGGAGTTGACAAAATTCCCGTTTGAAAAAAAAAGTATAAGTGTTTTAAAACTGAAACCAATAACAAGGACTATTTCAAAAACGGTCAACTCCACGAAAAAATGTATATTGCATAAATTGTGTGCTTTAACGGGCACTACATGTTTAGTTAAGTAAGCTTTTGTCTGTGTCTTAAGGTTTCCCATCTATGCAAAATGCCATAAAATTCATCCAGTCTTCAAAGGCTATTCCCAGGAAATGCAAGATATAATCCCCACCCCATATTACCCTTTACATAGAAAAAATTTATAAAATGATAATTTTCTCAAAATGGCTTATGATTTTGAATAAACTATCATGTAAATATGACTGTCATATTTACATGACAAATAAAATATATTTTGAATTTCCTTGGAATAGCCTCGGAAGTTTTCTTCGTTATTTGCAAAACTGGTAAGCTCTTAGGAGCCTAATAAACAAAACATGACAAAACATACAATATATGTGCAATAAATTTTATTTCGGAACTAACCATTTCTAAGATATTACTTGTTATAGGTTTAAATTTCACTATTTATACTTTTTTCAAATGGAAGTCGTTATTCATATTTTTTCAGTCTGGTCAAGGAAAGATAACGGCATAGTACCGTCATAGAACGATCAGTTTGTTAGATATTTGACTATCCCTTTAGCTTAGAGACTTTATTAATAATATATTGATAAAACCATTCCTATTAATATTTATCTTGATATGTATGGAGGAGATAGAAGAAGAAAGTTTTGTCAGAATAGCTTCTGTAGCTTAGGTAGAGAAAGTTATGTGAATGAAGTACATCCGATTTTGCTTTATTCAGCAACATAACTATTTTTGCGCTTGAAATGAAAATGGGGATTTATTCTGGTAGCCGCTATCGTATTTTTAAAACGCACCATGTTTTTGGGACGAACTAAGCGTCACAAAATCGACAGGCGGTGAAATGATTGGCAGTGAGCACGAAAAGCCCTGGGCTCAAGTGTGTGACAGAACATGGGCAGAACCCACCAGTGAGCGAGCTTTACATGAGGAAATGGTAAAACTTTGATGCGCTGGTACCCGGATTTGCAAAGACATTTACTGGATGAGAGATTCGAACCTGTACTTGTATTCCCTGCTAGTAAACACAAATTCTTGTAGCTAATCATGAATCCTGCAGCCACAACATAAAGGGAACCTCTTGCTTTCAGTTTAAGTTTCTAATAGAACCTACCTTTTACTTCTTCATTTCTAAGCGTGTCATGACGTCACTTTAGTCAACAAATCTGATGTGTTCTGTTCACATGACTTTCCCTACATCTCTGCAATAAATTGTTGTTAAAAAGCTTGTTCTTCTATTTACTTAATGCTAAAAATTTATATAACATAAATTGTGTGTTTTAACGAGCTCTACATTTGTTGTGTGGTCAGCTTTTGTCTATCTCTTATGGTTTACCAGTTGTGCAAAATTCCGTAAAATTCATCCACCAAAAACATTCAGAGGTTAGTCCCAGAAAATTGAAAATATACTTTTTATTTGTCACATAAATATCTTAAATATAAGAGATTTAAATCAAAATCGTTTGTCATTTTTGAGAAAATAACAATTTTCGATTGTTTTCAATGTAAAGGGTAGTTGGAGGAGGGATTTTCTTGAAAATTTTCGTGTCGCATCCTTGGAAGATACCAAAACTTAAATACTAAGTTTGGCATTTAACGGCCTTTTCGTTTATTAGCTGTGCTGCCCACAGACACACACACACACACAACATACACACATTCACACAGACAGACAGATACGCACACATATAAACATTTTTCTAACCTTTTTTTTATTCAGA
This sequence comes from Hymenopus coronatus, assembly GCA_030762935.1. Classification (NCBI taxonomy): domain Eukaryota; kingdom Metazoa; phylum Arthropoda; class Insecta; order Mantodea; family Hymenopodidae; genus Hymenopus; species Hymenopus coronatus. The sequence goes on from CM060894.1 coordinate 79,454,388, forward strand.
GCGTCTCAAAACATATTTTCGGTGAAATCTCCGTATCTAATTTTTGGGAGCAATACAATACCTTCTCTATACATTATGTACATAGTACGTATAGAGAAAATAAAAAAAATATTTAAAGTGTCACCTCTAAGGGTAAGGACATAACATAATATACGTGTGACGGAGAATTGCCAAGAAAGCAGGGGTTCAATCCGAAGGGTATTACCACAGTAAAAACATTGACTATAAAACAAAGACATCTGCCTGATGTGTATGGACTCCCTGCTGTAGGGAGGGGATTTTGCTGTAGTGCAGATTATTCTTTATCCTCCCCAGTATGAATGAGCATGTGAATGTGATCATGATCTAATGACAAGATTAAATAAAATAGAAAACCAACGACAACAAACAGTACATCACAATAGGCGGCATGTTCCATGGTAAATGCCGGCGATAGGACTATACAATTAAGACGGATATAAATGAAACAATAACATAAATAATAAAATAAGAATGAATTAATAATGTGCTTCGCTATATTAGAAGCAAAACGTAAAATAAATAATCAGTCATAATCTCTATTGTAAAACCCATTGTCTCCACACAAATGCCTTTATTAATGTCAGAGAGGAGTCGTTGACACTCAGTAAACTTGTGTTGCCTTAACGCTAGCGATGATAAGTACCCCACTAATGGTCTCCGCGGAGTATGATGGTGTTACCTTCGTGAATATCTATGCCCCGGCGGGAAGCAACAAGAGGAAACAACGCGAGGATTTTTTTCGCCAGGAGCTTTTAACTCATATTCCTCGGAGTTCCCCATTCTTATTGGTTGGGGATTTTAACTGTACGCTAGCAGCCAAGGACCAAAGAGGGGCCTTTAATGGTTGTATAGCATTGCAGCAGTTAGTGGACCAGTTTCAATTGGTGGATAGCTGGGAATTCAAGCATGGTAATGATGTGATGTACACCTTCGTACGGGGCCAGTCGGCCTCTCGACTGGACCGGATGTATGTTCTACCGGAGATGAAATCCCGGATACATCGCACAGAGATAGTGCCAGCAGCTTTTAGTGATCACAATGCACTGCTACATGCCGTTGTAGGTCGTGCGGAGATACGTCGTAGTGGTCCAGGGTTCTGGAAGCTTAATTGCTCCTTACTTACAGATGCCGAGGTCCTGATAGAATTCCAAGAATGTTGGTCCAAATTGCAGAAGTCTTTTCAGCGCTCTCCCAATAAGGCAACATGGTGGGTCTATAAGGCGAAGCCAGCAATACGCTCCTTTTTTAAAGCCGCAGCGTGTCGTAGAGCGTTAGCTCGGAAAGAAACTTTGGATTTTTATCTTGCAGTGCTACAAGATTTACACCTGCGCCAACAACATGGAGAGGACGTACACTGTCAGCTCCGGGAAGTCAAGGCTCATATCCAGCACCGTAAAACGCAAGAGCTCCAGGGAACCTTAGCCAGAATACATACAGCAGAAATGGTTTATGGTGAAAAAATGAGTTTCTTCTTCCTGGCGAAGGAGCGTAGGCAAGGTCGCAGAGCGTTTGTTACCAAATTGATAGATGATGGTCAAGAGGTTACGACCACGACAGGGATTCTTCGTGTGTTGCATTCTTATTACACCCAGCGCTTTGCCAGGCCGGTGGATATGGTGGATTCAATCCAGTCGTATATGTCCAAATATGTGCCAGTTGTGCAGGGAGGCTTAAAACGGTCGCCTACTCCCATGCTGAAGGAGACGGAGTTGCTCACTGCGATTCAGACAGCCAAACCTCATACAGCGCCCGGACCAGATGGGCTGCCGTACGAGTTCTATAAACATTGTTGGCGGTTTATTAAGAAAGAACTTCTTCTAGTGTTTCAAGAAATTTGGAGGGATGAAAACCCGCCGTCTACATTTGGAGATGGGGTGGTTCTACAACTCCCAAAGACCGCCACGCCCAGCCGGCCCGCAGATTATCGGCCCATCACCTTACTCAATTGTGACTATAAGCTGTTTGCAAAAATAATCGCCCGTAGGCTGCAAGTATGGCTAGTACCCTTGCTTAGTGAGCAGCAGGCTGTGGTGCGCGGAGGTGCGGCTATGCACCATACCGTGGCAGCTTTGCGAGACTGTATTCTTCATTGTCGCCAAGAAACCCGCTCTGCTGCGCTGGTAAACCTGGACCTTGAAAAAGCATTTGATAATGTGGTTCACGAGGGTCTTTGGGCACGTTTGGAGTCATTGCAAGTGCCGAACAAGTTGTATCACCTCCTTCGGGCACTATATGGCACTGCGTTATCAAGGATTCAATGCAATGGGTTTCTGACTGCCGCCATACCGGTCAACAGATCCGTCCGCCAAGGTTGTCCCCTATCAATGTTGTTATTTGCTGTGTACATCGATCCTTTGCTCCGACAGCTGCAATCTACGATAACGGGTCTGGAGGTCTATGGGAAGAAACTAGCCGTTAGGGCATATGCCGATGATCTTACGGTGATGGTTACCGACGAGCAGGATGTCACGTATCTACGAAGATGTTTACAGAAATATGCCCAATGTGCGGGGATGACGTTTAATTTGAGGAAATCTGAAAGTCTTCCCATTGGACCGCATCCTCCGGATACCACGGTGTTAGGAATACCCACTGTGCAACGCACAAAAATTCTTGGGATATACTTCAGTGGAGACGACGAAGACCTGCGAGACTATAATTGGACGTCATGCATTAATACTTTACGTGGTGTACTATACGGTCAAAAGTCGAGGATGCTGAACTTGATACAACGTGTGTGGTTTTGTAATGCCTTTGCGTTGAGTCGTATATGGTACTTAGCACACGTGCTGCCTCCAACAAAACGGCACAGCCAAAGAATTGAGCAAATAATAGGATACTTCATATGGACAGGAAAATTATATCGCATTTCCCGTACTCAGTTACGTCTTCCAAAAGGCCAGGGTGGCTGGGGGTTATTGGATGTGGCGATGCAATGTAAAGCACTTTCCTTAAAAATGATTCTGCAAGCACTGGATGGACAGGGTGATAGTGTAGAGGTGCTAGTACAACGGCATTATCAGTTGTTTTGGGAACGGAGAGAACTCCATAAGATTCCTAAAATGTTACGTGATCTCCTACGTGACTTGAGCACACTACCTTCAGCAGAAGTGGCTAATGGCCGTTTTCGGGCGGCTAAGGAAGTCTATACCTTTTTTCAACGGAGGGAACCTACTACTCCACATATACAAGTTAAGTATCCACAATTGCCCTGGAAGCAAATTTGGCGTGGCTTTGCTGTACCGGAAATCAACACGGAATGGGTCTCGGTGGCATATGAGATTGTCAATGAAATCCTACCAACTGCAGATAAATTACACAGACATCATCTGGCAATTCTTCCCGCTTGTCCAATGTGCCAAGCCCCGGATTCGCTCGCACATCGACTTTTGGAATGCTCAGGTAAAGGACTGATATGGACATGGCTCTTGAGCCGATGTCGGGGTTGGACTGGTGACACCTGGCAGCCTTCAGCAACGGATATTTTGCACCTGAATTTTCCCTGGACGCGTCCTGCATTGTGGAGAGCTCTTATTTGGACAGTAATGGGTACCTATGCTTGGCTTAGTACCTTGGACACGCCAGCTGACTGTGTGGTTCCAGCTTTACGAAGTCTTTTGTATGCAGAGAGGTGGCGGTTGATTCGAGACAACAGAATCAACCCCTTTAAACCCTGGATATACAGGATATGAGCACCTGATTGATTCTATATCGATCCGGGATGATCTTGGATGCAATAACATGCATTATTCCTCTTTATGCTGGCCTGTTGTGATGTAGAGCTCCTGCTTCTCCTGAAATAAATAAAGTTCCTAATTCCCATGCCATGACAAACTAAATAAAAAAGAATAAAAAAAAAAAAAAAAAAAAGCAGCACTCTTGCTCAAAGAGTTGCCTTTATTAGACACTAAATAAATAAAAAAAAAAAAAAAAAAAAAAAAAAAAAGGGAAATAGCTTTGTATTCACCGCCTTGCTTGCTAGGCAACACCTTTGACAAGTAAGTCTTGCACCTCTGTGGAAGTACTAGGAGGATTAAATTTTAGGCTCATGGGAAAGTGATGATATTGCATTCTGAAATGAGCATCCGGTATTGCTATCAGTGAGATGTGATTAGCTTAACGCTGGCGAGATATCACTAAGGAGAATCAATCATTTATTGTGTATGAAAAGCGTCTCATATTTTGTTGTTCTATGCACAAATAAATATCATATGGAACAAACCCCATCGAAAGGGAGCGAAGCTTAAGGAGTTTAAATTCGGAAGAGGGGAAAAAACCAATCTCCTGATTTGAATCGATTCAAGGGTTATTTAAAGGCTAGCATGGCCACCACTAAATCACAAAGAACGTTGAGATTGTAGTCTGTTCTGTTTTACGTTCTAGCTTAACAAACATGACGGGTCTGGACTCATAAACAAGAATGCTCAAGGCATGTGACACGAAGATTTTGAGAAAAGTCCTCCCCATCCCAAACTACCCTTTACATGGAAATTTTTTCGAAAAGTTTGATTTTCTTAAAAATGGCTGTAACGATTTTGATTAAAATATCTTATATTAAAGATATTTACTTGATAAATAATGTATCTTGAATTTTCTGGGAATAGTCTCTGAAGACTACTTTATTCTGGATCAATTTTACGGAATACTGCATAACTGCTAAACTGTAAGAGATGGACAAAAACTTAGCTGACAAAAAATGTAGAGCACGTTAAAACACACAGGTTAAGTTGTATACATTTTTTCGTGGCGTTGATCGCGCCTTAAATATTCCATGTTTTTTGTTTAAGCTTTGTAAAAACTTTACTTTTCTCATATAGGAATTTGTCAACTTCTGTCCATACATACAAACAAAGGAACTTCAGTTGCATAGCAACCAGCTTTTGATCACTATGGTACTCCCTTATTTCGCTTCTACTTACAAGGAAGCAAGTAATAAGACTATTTCTGCTATTTTTTCTCAATTCGCAGTTAGCAGTTTATCACTGTTAATGATAAAATTGAATAAATCATTCCAATTAAGAAGATGTGTTAATCGAATAAAAGCTGATAGCTTAGTACTCAAGTGGTTAAAACCCATTTATATCTTAATTTATTTATATAGTTTAAATAAAACATTACATTTTCATTGTAAAAATAAAAATATTTATTTTTTAGCATAAGCTATTTAACAATAATTTGTTGCAGAGATGTAAAGAAAGTCATGTGAATGTAACACATCAAAATTTTTATTATAAATTTCCCAGTGACCTAACCTAAGGTAGTCTTGTTTGTTGGAAGGAACAACAATAATAACAATGTTAATGTGATTGTTTTATTCTTATAGTTTATTTTCTAGGTATACTTCTTGGACTCAACGCGTTTCCGCGGCTTGCCTCTCCTAAGTGGCCTTATATATTATAGAATATGCTAAATATTTTGTTTCTAATTATTTACAAATTGCTTATTTCTATAATGGACACAAACGTCACAGTGCTAGTACAAAGGCCTTTCGTAATTGGAATGAAGTTGTCGTTAATTGCAATATTTCGAATTAGCAGTTAACTTCATCTTTACAGGAATATCCATTAAGGCTTTTTGCTGCCAAACGTACCAGCTAATATTTGTTTGTACATTTAATATCTTTAAAGCTGTGGTGAAATGGTTACAGAAAGCGTGTAAACAGTTTGTGTTCTAATTTCCCCGACGTGACCACATACGAATTTGTGATTGACGTATCACATGAACACTTCCGTAGTTCTCTCTCTTGGCACACCGACTCAGTGCGGTTGGCAATCACTTCATATTCATAACAATGCAGCTTCATTGTCAACATTGGTTATATTGTTTTACTTCCTGCACTAAACCACCAATTCTGGTTTGCGATCCCTCCTCCACATCTATTAGTAAAGCTTTCAATGTTGTTGTTGTTATTATTATTTATGAATGTAACAAAATGTTTCTATCAAATGTTTACAATAAATATTTGTGTTTCAATGCTGTAGTTCAATTTTTTTCCTTATACTAGGCCCACTAGTTATAATTTGAGCGTAATAATAAAACAACAGTAATTAATAATATAAAAAATATTTGCCTTTATAATCAATGCACTTTTGCATGTTCGAACTATGTCATAGCATTTTTTCCAACCTGCTTGAGACACCCACAAAACATGTTTTTTGAATGCAACAACAACTTCTTCTGCCAACGAAAATCGTTGTCCACGCATTATATTCTTGATTTTGGGGAACAAAAAGAAGTCACTGTAAGGTGGATGAGTCATCAATTTGATTTTTTGAGTATTCAGTGGTTGTCACACAAGGTGTGTGAGCGCTTGAATTGTTTCGTGGAAATCGATCTGACGACACTTCTTTGTTTTCCTTATTTCACCAAAGACTTTGGCAAACAAATGGTTGTGTACCCTTCAGAATTTTCCGTTTTAAATTGCTCTAAAGGCATTGCTGCCACATGAACAGTTTACCTGAAAAATAGTCGACTATTTATTTCGGAAGTGCTTCTTTTATTGAATTTGGTTCATCTTGTTAACATTCATTCAGTCGACTGCAGACGTGCCGGCTCATATACAATAGATCCATGATTCGTCACCTATTGCAATTTTATATACGTCCTATAAAGCGTTATTTCTTGAGTATTGTGTGCAGCAATCGAATCGAGATCCTTTTGAGATTGTATCAAATTATGTGGCACCCAAGGAAAACAAACCTTTTTCTGGCTAAATGAGCATGCAATATTTTATATATAGTGATGGAACTACTACTTAGGGTTGCCTCTATTTCATAGTATATGTCATGACAATCTCGCACTATTTTGCACAAAATCAATATATTTTGGCATACTGATTTTGGATTATCTTCACAAATTTCGTCAGTGAGCGAACGGCGGCTACGATTAAACTCGTTATACAGTGTTTCGCAGCGGCAACGAATGGAGTTTCATTGCCAAATGTGGTAGTAAGTTGATCAATGCACTCTTGTCTTAATAATCTACGTTGAAAATCATAATAAATCATCACATGAACATTTTCAGGATGTAATCCCATCTTTTCACTGAGATACAAATTTGAAGTCACTGTAAACAACAAAAATATTTCTCTATTGACAAAATATATAAAGTAGGTTATGGTCAACAATATCAAACTTTTCAGTGACAACGCCAGATGGCACCTACATCAATCTGTGTTGCCAAGGCCCAAACTACAAATAGTACACTTCGTATCCGCAACGCTCATTCGACTGTTTCACTGTCACTTCATTGCACATGTAGTATTTCAGAAATTACTGAGAATGAAAATAAGCTTTTCATGTGTATAATCCTTTACTTAACAGTTGTAGGAAATACAATAATGTTTTAAAGATACGAGGGGTAAATTATGGGTTATTATGTCCATATTATAACAATAAGGGATTTATTTTATGGACTTAGATTAACATATTCATCATGTCCCTTTTTAGTGGTGTTAGACCAAAATAAAATTCATATTATTGAAGTACATAATCTGATTTATTTTATAATAAAAAAACCAAAATGTGATATTTTTGTCACTTCTGTTCAATTTTCATGGATACCTATCTTAACTATCATAAAATTAAACATTTTTGATTAGATAGGTAGACTGAACAATTAAATATCATAGCCGGGATTTGAACTACGGATCTCCCGGTCTCTAGCTGATTGCTGTAATCACTGAGCTACCACGTGCCAACACACATTAAATTTCTCAACTGACCCGCATGTAAACCACAAGTAGACCTCAAATGTTTAAGTCGCTATTAGGATGTGCCGTCTCAAAATAATTTGAGATCTTTGATTTACCAAGAAGCATGCGAGTCAGTTGAAGAATTTAATGCTAAATTGTCATGTTGTCACAGTAGCACAGTGTTTAGAGCAACCGGCTAGAGACCGGAAGATCCGTGGTTAAAATCCCGGCTATGGCTTTGAAGCTTTCAGTGTGAATCTATATATCCAATTCTTATCCTACACATGGCTTGTGTGGGAAAAACAATTAATAGTGTAATTGGGAGGTTTACACGTATATTTCGTTTGGCTCATAGGCATCTCTCTATGAGCATAGCGTATATATAAGCAACAAATCGCATTAGCTTAACATACTTGGTTTGTTAAGTTAGAGCAGTTTAAATTTCTGTTCAGATATGTGATCTTGATCTCTGAATATGTGCCGTTATCTGTTAACCAATCACGCTGTTAATTTACGGAAGGATATGTGTTTACCCCAACTTCCTTTCCAGAGAGGATGGGAAACCACACATACATGTTGTTTGTATGCTTTGTTACTCGGCGGAGAAGAAGTGGAAGGCGAAAGTCCACATTAGTAGCGCACACAGAAATGTTATCGCGGTAACTGAGTTATGTAAACAGCGCTTGGTAACCTCAGGAACTCGCAGAGAACTAACCGCGGGGGTTGCTTTGGTCCCAGTAATTACTGCAATGATGAGCAAACACATCCCTGCCAAGAAAATAGTTCCACTGCATAATCTAGTTGAACATTCAGAGAACTTTAACCGTTGTTAGGAGCTTCTCGCATATATTTTGGAAACACATAATGCACTTTTTATAATGAGACTTAGCTCGCAATAATTATGTGCCTTAAAGGCGGTTAGTGTATATGCCGTTCCCCCTAAAACCTACAGGCTGTAAAACATGTCCTTTTGTGTAGTACCAGCCAAGCGGAACAGAGATCTTAGTATGGAATTTGTATTGCAGAAATCATGCAAGTAAGAACAACATCATCCATTGCCACTAATGTGGCTTCTTTTCTGCCTCTAAGCGAAAAAGACAGGACACCCTTCCTCGATGCAGGACGTCTGAGTGAGAGGAGTTGAATTTAATCAGGTCAAAGTCAAGATTGGTACTCCTGAAACAACGAGACTCTCTTGCACGTCTCTATAGTGAAAGTACTAAGGGGTCAGGGCAAAATTGGGCACTTGTTGTTTTGGAAGTCAAAATTTAATATGATTAATACACCCACTTGGTAACCACAATCTCTTTGACACAGTTTGTAATTTACGGGAAAAGCTAGCTAAACAAAGGAAAGTGCTTATTGTCATAAAATATTAATAGAAAATTCTTATGAAGATTAACAAAAGTTTTATACACGATTATGTAAATTAAAGTCGGAAATTAATCATGTTTGTATTAATGTACCTATTTAAAGTAATTGTTAATACATCCTACTAAAGATAAAGTAGGTAAATCTTCCGTAATATCACAATCACAAACTGTTGTAGACCATTAAAAGATAATAATGTTTAATTATACTTATCGCTCCACGGTGAGGACAATAATCAGCTAGGTCAGTTATATATACAACCCAGTACTGTTTAGCAGAAAGTTCGTAAGCAGCGTGCTGTCATTTTCCTTTACACTGCTGTAACACAAACCAGCCCAAGAAAGTGTATAAACCAGGAGCTCATAAAATATAACATCTAGCATTTTCCTGGTGTCAAACGCGAATGTCAACACAACTTTGCCTACAAAGTCACAAGTGACGTACTTCGTACACTACTGTCTTAAATTGAATCCAGAACATACTTTAGTACTGAAAACATTCTTTACAGACAAATTTAGACATTAATACTGGAAAACAATTAATGATAACCTACTGTGAGTATACGATTGGACACATTATAATTAAACCTTTTTAAAATGCCCAAAATCATAATTACTGGTGGCGAAAACACCCACTTTATTTCGTTTATTAATTACTCAACTATTTCGCGATATATTAGATCACCTATTTACATAATGGCTGAGAGTCTCAAAGAAAGAAGCTTCTTTGGTTGACAATACTGCAAGCGAGTCGGCTCTCTTTCCCCCTGCGCATGCTTCCCCGTAAAACCAGCCCTAAAAAAAGTATGTGCATCGTACAGTACTCAAGCAATCCTACACATTGATACTAAAGATACTAAACTATTTTGTGATAAAAAATTATATTACAAATTCTGGGAATATGTACACTAATACTTCACATAGAAAACCATACACATCAGTAGTAAAAGCCTTCTAACATACATATTTTCAATTTATTTACGTTTTCACACAAGCCATGTGTAGGACAGGAGTTGGATGGGTAGAGTCAGATTGAAAAATGCAATAACATAAACGGGATTTCAACCACGGATCTCCCGTCTCTAGCAGGTTGCTCTAACCATTGAGCTAACGTAGCAACGTGCCGGCATGACATTTAATTCCGCAACTGACTCGCATGTTTCCCGGTAAACCACAAATGATCTCAAATAATTTTTGAAATGATATACTCCAATGGCGACTTATAAGTCGTAAGTACTTTAAGTCCCGACCTTCATAGTTTTGTCAAGTATTAGGTCGATTAGTTTTAATTCATTTTCCACACAAGGCGCATATAGCGCAGGAGTTGGATAGGTAGAGTCAGACTAAAGAATTCAATGCAATAGCCGGAATTTAAAACGCGGATTATCACGGCCTTAGCCGTTTGTTCTAACCACTGAGCCACCATTCCTCAACAGCCTCGCATGTTTCACAAGGTATTCATTTTTTTTGGCGACTGGCACTTCTTAAGTGTTCTATGTTTGCTTGGATAGTTTTACTTGCAAAACACAATATAGAGAGCACGTTATTACCATTTAAATAACCTGCCGAATTATTTTTATTTGGTGCATAGTTGAAAGCAGTGTTTCTAGTATGTGGAACCAAACATGGAAGCTATGCATCCTACAAATTGTTTCAAGTTAGGATATGTGTGTGGTTAGGAACATAAGTTTAGCCTATGTCACGCTTGAATTAAGAATCCTTATTACATCTCTCATATTCACTGCAGCTCATTGCTCAGTGCCAGAGGTAAACAAAATGGAGGATGGTGGTGTGAGTAAAGGAGGGGTAGAGTCTGCTACCTCCAAAGAGGTGCACCTACCTGTATCGGGTATAAACAAACGCGCTTGACTTCATGCAGCAAATCTTCAAAGCAAAGTTGACATTAGACATAATGTGTTTTCAATACTTTTGTACTAACATTAATGAAGACAGGGGAGCAGTTTTCTTAGTTCGATTTGTGACTCTAAGGTGGGGCAACTTATCCACATTAGTTTGCTGCATATACCATTTTTCTTCTAATTCCTAAACCGATTTTCATAACCCTAGAGCAAGCACCTTAAATGAAGCAATTCGAATGACCGTGAGTGGTAAGGCGACAGAGTCAAACTTCACGAGTTCGAATCCCAGCATCTACAGTCAATTGTGCCCTTGGTAAAGGACTGTGGGACTGTGGAACTGTGACACGATGACTTTCAAGAAAATCCCCCCCCCACACAACTACCCTTTACATGGAAAGTTTTTCGAAAATTTTGATTACAAAACTGCTGTAACAGTTTTGTTTGAAATACAACATGATTAAGATAGGTTCATGATGAAGATTACTAAACAAAATAATATAGATCACTTAGCACAGAATTTGTCATATGCACTTGTTCTTTGTGGAGTTGGCCATTTTCGAGATATTCCTGACTGTGTTTTCAGTTTTAGTATATGCACTAATATATTTTTCAAATGTGAAATCGTTATTTTTTTTTCCTCCTGGCCATTCAACGGAATAGCAGTGCATAACATAACGATCAGCATATCCCACGTATATAAAACGAGGTAAACGGTAAAAGTATTTCTAAACATATCAATACTTATGAAGTAGATAGAGAAATCACCTTTGGAAGAATAGCTTTTACATCATAGGAAAAAAGTATGTGAATGTTAACACATCTTATTTTTCTATATAATTGTGGTAATCGATCGTTAACCAAGAAATTTCTATATGGTTAGCGTCATATGTTTTAACCAGGTGGAGCAATCTATCTTGGTGGAACTACCTTTCCTAAATGTATGTTTGCAATAATAATTATTTCTATAGGGGAGAGAACCTGACCCCTTCAGCTGACAAGGTGCGGATCCTAGTACTCGTGATGTCTCTGAACAGAACTTCGCAAGAGAACTAAGTCACTTGGGTGAGTTGTTCGGATTGGGTTGGGGCAGCGTTCAGATACTAAGGCGGATTGAGAGGGTTCTGAAGTACCGCAATTTCCTCATTACCTACCTGAGGAACTCGATGGATGAACTAACTCCTGTACCCTATCGTGTTTCTGTAATATTTCCTAAAGATTAATGTGTCTAAGTGGCGCTTCTGCATTCACCCCAGCGCAGGCTGTGAGGTGTCGTTTAGGAAACCAAGTATTAGTTTGATGGGGTCGTGCTTGTGGTCTAGGGATAACATGCTAGCCTCTGGTTGCCAAGGCTGTAGTTAAAACCCAGTGGAGGGCTACCTTCAGAAGGAAAGTAAAGCCGGTGGTTCCGATTTATATGCAAAAAGAACCATGCATGAGGAAAATTAAGTAATCCTTCACGCCTAATATACTTAGAATGGGACGCTGAGAACCACAGCAAGTTAAGAGCGTCCATGAATAAAACTTTATTTCATTGGATTGATGGAAAAGCCTACCAAGGGAGTGTCATTGGGATGGTATCTTTCCTGGTTCAGTGACCTCCGGATCCAAAGACACTTTCGCTTTGAATCCATGTCTGAAACAACAATAATGAAACATAAGCATAACAACAATTAAGAGCCAAAATGACCATTACAGAAACTTCGGCACAACTGGAATAGGTTGGCGGCGTCAAAATGTTGACATCCCGATTGTAGTTTGTTTGTGAAAGTGCTCTTATTTCGTAGTTAATGTAAATAATTTAGTGGTATTGAGTGCTTTAAGAGTTACACATATATTTATATTAGTAAAGATTAAGAAAGGTATATAGGCCACCAATTATAAAATAACTCGGTTTTTTTTTTCTTAACACTACCAGACGTAAATCTACATTGAAATACATTTTCTGATACTTCATGCTGTGATTACTGATGTAATCATAATCCAATAATGTTCATTGATTTAAAACGGAACTGAATTTGCTACATTATTATTATTATTATTATTATTATTATTATTATTGGTGGTGGTTTTGGTGGAAGATTATAAAAATTTACTGATGTATCAGAAAAATAATCTCAAATTTGAGGCACTCTTATGGTACACCATATTTACTTTTGCTGGAAAAAACATGTCAAAGTTTTCCTTAAAAGAAGCAAACTGTTTTACAGTGTCATTCTAAGTAATTTAAATATAGTTTTACATCTACACATCAATATTTTAATTGTTTTAAGTACATGCAGATAAATAATATAAATGTTACATAGTGCTAAGTGTAAATAGTGTATATCAGTGTTAAATAAGAATTACATAAAACTTAGGAAGCCCATTTCAATGGTAATTAGAAATTAATGATAATTGTAGTATTTCCAGTGATACACATAAAAGTTCTCTTACAAAACATTTAGGTGTATAAGACAGAAACTCATTGCCTTGTTTTCCGAAAATAAAAACGTTAGGTTTACCCAGAGTGATACATCTCACTATAATACATATGAATTGCAAAAAGTCCTGCTAAATACTTGAAAGGAAATGTGAACCAAGATCCACGTTTCATGAAGCCGATAATTCTGATTACACAGTTTGGCTTTTAGGACGCAACTGGCTCTGGCGTATGTCCACAGTATTAATGCATGACTGATAAAGAATGAATAATGCAAGAGATGGCGTTGTGATGCCTGCGGAGTCAGTTTGAATGTCAGTAACCATCAGAGCTTCAACAGCCAATCACGTGCCCATATAAAACAAAATGTCAGTCCTCTAGCCAAGGATGGAACGCCATCAGGGGAAAAAATTAACACAACGCCATTTCGAAACAAAAGAGGAATACGGTTTCGCTAATTAAGGCTGCCAACAGTAAAATAGTTTACGGCTCTTTTTTCTCCCCTTCAGAAGCTGAGGATGAAGAAGGGTATTAAATTTGATAATGCTTGTTACATAGTAGATAGATAAATTGGGAACATAATGGAGCTCCAAGAACAAAATGTTTGTTACTATAACGACAAACTAAGTTAATAATGTCAAATTAGATTTATACTTTTTTAATGTTATCAAGCATTTAGTTGAGCAAGTTGACATAAATGATTACATAATTAGACGACTTCACGATTTATTCAAGTTAAATCTTCACCATTAAGAAGTCGGTGAAACTTGCAGTCTGTTCTGCCTTCATTGCTTTCATTGTGCCTATTTCTCATCCTCTTTCTGGCTTGTATTTTATTGGCTTAATTCTCCTATTATACATCTGTGAAAAATTATGACAACAAGGAATATCTCGGAAATGGTTATCTCCACAAAAGAAAAGAAACACTATATTTAAGTTTATTTCTTTTAACGACATTGATTTTTTTTACTTTCTCTAAACAACTCGGCAAGTTGGAGGTGCCCCATATTTATGGCTAGAAAATCACGAAATAAATGGGTCCTCATTTTATTAAAATCGCTCTTTAGCTGCTGCAGTTCAGCGTTCCAAGCATGTTGGGCGTGAAAGACCGCATAATTTTGCTCAGAGGTCTCTTTTCGGGCATAGGTTCTCCTATGTGCCGTAAACCTACGACACGGGACCAACATCTTTACTTACCTTCCGTATAAAGCCATGGTAACGATTTATACACATGAAAAAAAAATCCATCACGCATCAGCAAGTTTGAACTCGGGACTTTGGGAACCAGAGGTTAGTTTATAGGGACGATCACAAAATCAGCTAGGACCACAACAAACCTGACAACACGGTGAAACATTTTTGTACACAGATCTAGTCAAGAACCCCAAGACAGCAGATTTACTGGCATGTTAAAGAACTCCTGTAGGAAGAAATTCCGGCAACGCGGTGGCCCTGATGTGATCCTGGAATTTGACAACGTCGTTAACAAACAAAATAGTTTGTTTTTTTACTTTCTCTACATGTACTATATACATAGTGTTAGACGAAGTATTGTATTCCACCCAAAAATTCGATACCGAGATTTCACCGGAAATATATGTTTTAGGGTCCCCTATATCCAAAAGAAAAGCATTTTCACAAAAAGGTCCGTGTGTCTGTGAACACGATAACTCAAAAACGAAAATTCCGTTGAAAACCAAACTTTGTATTTAGGTTTGGTATCTTCCAAGCATGCGACACGAAGATTTTCAAAAAATCCCCCCCCCAACTACCCTTAACATGGAAAAAATTTCGAAAATGATTTTCTAAAAAATGGCTTTAATGATTTTGATTAAAATATCATGTACATCTTGAATTTTCTGGGAATAGGCTCTAAGGATTACTTTATTCTGGAAGAATTTTACGGAATTTTGTATAACTGGTAAACCGTAAGAGATAGACAAAAGCGTACCAAACAAGAAATGTAAAGCATTTTAAAACACACAATTTATGTATATACATTTTTTTCGTGCAGTTGATCACTTTTTTTTAGATATTCCTTGTTTTTGGTTTCAGATTTGAAAAACGTGTACTTTTCTCATACAAGAATTTGTCAACTCGTGCCCATACAAGCAAAGGAACTTCTGTCATATAGCTACCAGCTTTTGACTATCACTTTAAAATATGGCACTTCCTTATTTCGCTTCTACTTACAAGGAAGCAAGTAATAAGACTATTTGCACTATTTTTTTTTTTTCTCGATTAACATGAAATAAATAGAGGCATAAACTTTTTAACAATAATTTATTGCAAAGATGTAGAGAAATTCATGTGAATGGAACACATCAGATTTTATTTGAAATGAAAATGTGTTTTTCCTGTTTCTTTTGTTTTATTACTGGTCATGAAAAGAGAACAACAGTTAAATCACACAGCGACCGGTTTTTAAAATATGTTACTCTTGCTTTAGCAGTATTTCCCTTCTACTGATAAGGAACTAAATAATATGAGTTTCTGCTAATTATCTCAATTATCATTATGTAGAATAATGAATAATAAGCTTTGGTAAGAATAGTTACAGGATAGGTAGGAACAGTCTTGTGAATGGAGGACATATTAGATTTCTTAATATGTAAGTAAAATCTCAAGATTGCTGGGCCCAAGTTAGAAATGAAAGAAACGTCACTGCATAATTACTGTGTTTTATTTGCTCTAGCACGTTTGTACTAATTACATAGTAGGTAGAGAAGGTATTGTATTCCACCCAAAAATTCACCAAAAATAGCATGCTTTTGAGGACCAATGGGTATAACAAATATTTTTAGAAAAAGGTGTTTGGTGTCTCACTGTGTGCGTGTCTGTGGACACGTAACTCAAATACAAAAAATCAGCTAAATACTAAACTTGGATGCGAAGCGCAGATGTTCACAAAATCCCTACACCCGAAGTTACCGCTTACACGTGTCATTTTTGAAATTTTCGATTTTGATTAAAATGTGTATATCAAACATTTACGAGACAAATGAAAAGTACATCCTGTATTTCTTGGAAATAGCCTCTGAAGTTCTCTTATTTAGAAAGAACCTTTGCATAACTGATAAAACATAAATGACAATGTGGTTAAAACAAGCAGTTTGCCATTTACAATTTTTGTGGAGTTAACCATTTCCGAGATATTTCCTGTTATTGCTTCAATTTTAAAAGTATCAAACTTTTCTCAAACGGAAATTTGTTATTTCTATTTCTTTTGTTTTCATACAAAAAGATCCGAATTTCAGTCACATAACAACCAGCTTATATACATCAAATCATCGTTTTATTTAGTGCAACCCCGTATGTAGATATTTCGCCAGAAATATATGTTCTGAGGTTCCCTGTGCCCGAAAAGGCTCTTTTAGAAAAACGTCCATGTGCTTGTCTTTGGGGAGCGTAGCTAAAAGCGAAAAGGCACCGTTAAATACCAAACTTGGTATTTGTATTTAGTATCTTTTATGGATGCGATGAAGATTTTCAAGAAATACTTTCACTACAGACTATCTTTGCATTGAAAAGTTTTTGAATATTTTGTTTCCCCCAAAAATGGCTAACGATTTTGATTAAAATTCCAAGTGCTACAGATATTTACATCACAAATAAAATGTATATTTTGAATTCTCTGGTAATAGCATCTGAAGGCCTCTTTATTCTGCATGAGTTTACAAAATTGTGCATAACGGTTAACCGTAAGATATAGAAAATGACTTGTTGCAAGAAAAGGTAGATCTTGTTAAAACACATGATTTGTCATATACGTTTTTCTTGTAGAGTAGTAAGACCAATTCTGGTAATGTTTATCTCGATTAGCATGAAGTAGATAAAAGAATAATCTTTTGTAAGAATAGTTTGTATATGGAGCTAGAGAAAGTTATGTGAATGGAACATGTAGGCTTTTTTAAAATGTAAGCAAAGTCTTTAGTGTAATTAAGCTCGTCAAGTCAGAAATGAGAGAAAACTTCATTGTGTTAATTCTGTATTTATATTAATACGTGGTTTTAATCCATTTTGTTGCTTCGCCCATTCAAGTTGTATACTATCGAAACCGAGCAGGATGGCTTTATCTGTAGCCTGCATTCGGGAGGTCACGGGTTCGCTCCCCATTGGCAGCCTACTTCACCTGTTGGGTTTTTTCGGGAATTCCTCCAAATCGCCAGACGAAACTGGTTAGGTTGCTTTCTCCCCCAAATTTCCTGTCCCTCCATTGTCATTTCATTCATTCACCGCATTAGTTTCCTTAGTGGTAGAAGTATCGACGATGGTGCTGGGTGCGGCGAGGCAGGCATAAAGAATTCTCAATATGACTGTCTCTAGACTTTCGGCTATTGCCGGGATGATGACCGCTCCTGGCGGGGGCGGTGGATTCTGTGTGGGGTGGCAGCCGACGTCGGGGAGCTTCAATTTGGAAACCGGTTATTGGTGTGCCGCTGCTCCTGGTTCCGACCCCATCATCCCTCCCTCTAAAAGTGTAGGTGCAATAGCCTCAGGTCGGTGCCAAGTCCCCCTTCGGGTATATCCTATCCTCCCCCTTCTCTGCATGGAATAGAAGAGTCTCACCTTTCTCTTGGCCGACTGACATCTCCTCTCCCTTGTGGCCTTGGGGTGTAGGTACAGTTTACTCCACCATTACACCACATTATTAATGTATTTGCCAATAGTATATTTAATTCCTTATAAATAGTTACCTATATTTCCCCATATATTTAAATGATTTAATACAGTTATGTAAATAACTATTCTATATTTCCAACGAATATGTTCCTATTTTTATTATCTGTCTATTTGTATTAATGTTAATTTGTTTACTGTTGCATTTATACTTAATATTAACTGCTATTATGAAAAAGTACATACTATTTACAACTATAGTCCTAGTGTACAATAGTAAAATAGTACTAACATTTTGGAAAGACAATAAATAAAATAAATATCAGGTTCAATGCCAAGATCCTTCTATCCTATGCCATCGAAATATCAGTAAATATCCGGTAGACTTTGATCCCAGAGCATGTATTTGCAAGGAGTATCTCAGTTGCCGTGTCCCACAAGTTCTGCAAGAGCATATACATGTAGTTACAAGCTCAGCTATCACAGAACTGGCAATTTGCCACGTAGTCACTAGCTGCACTACGAGAGTGTATAAAAAAATCAAACAATAAACGTCACAGGTGCAGAAAGACTTTATAGCATTCCCCACATGCACACACTAGAGTACATTTCCTAACCATTACATTCTTTTTTTATCTCCACCTCACCCCCACCCCTTTTTGGCCATTAGCGGTTCGGATACCCGCCTGAATTTATACCTCAAGTTGTCTTTGGACTCTGGGTGTTATAATATCAGCAAAACGGCTCATAATTCCCCTTTGTGTGTGTGTGTGTGTGTGTGTGTCGTCGAAGCGCTCCCCGTTTTAATCTCCATCCCTACGCCCCTCTCCCCATATCCCGTGGGATCTGTTTAAGGGGGTAGGATATGCACACACTAAATTCAGACATCGATTCCCTTGTTGGTTTCGCATTAAAGGGGTTGTTTTAACAGAGGGTGCGAATCATAATTGCAGAAGGCACCCGCCGATACTACTCCACACCTGCCGGCCTTCTCTAATTGAATTGTTAATTCTGGAATGGAACAGGGACGTTCAAGATTACGTGCGTGCCTTTGCGTGTAGCTACCGATGGTGCCGCAGCCGATCCTTGGCTCTTCGTCAGGAGGATGGCGGGGCAATGGTTTTACATGCGCTGGCAGTGAACATTTTCATGCAGAATATTCCAATTTGAAAGTGCGTGTGTATTTGTTGCAGACCAAGAGCGCTATCATTCTGATGTGTTCCATCCATATTCTCTACATCTCTGTAACAAATGAGTTTTTATTACTTTCTCTACACTTACTATGTATAGAGAAGCTATTGTATTACACCCAAAAATTCGATATCGAGATTTCACTGAAAATACATGTTTTGGGTCTCCATGAATCCAAAAAAAGCATTTTTGGAAAAAGGTGCCTGTGTATGCGGTGTGTGGGTGTGTGTGTGTGTGTGTGTGTGTGTGTGTGTGTGTGTGTGTGTGTGTGTGTGTGGACAGCATAGCTCAAACACGAAAACACTGTTAAATACAAAACTTGGTAACATTTTTGATTTTCTCAAAAATGGCTCTAACGATTTTGATTAAAATCTCTTATATTTAAGATATTTACACGCCAAATAAAATGTATGTCTTGAATTATCCGGAAATAGCCTCTAAAGACCACTTTATTCTGGATGATTTTTATAGAATTCTGTATAACTGGTAAACCGTATGAGATCACAGAAAACGAAGATCACGATAAAATACACAATTTACACCATATACATTTTTTCGTGAAGTTGGCCGTTTTCGGGATATTCTTTTTTATTGATTTCAGTTTCAAAATATTTAAACTTTGTTCATACGGGAACCTTTCAACGCTTGGCCACGCAAGGAAACGGATTTCAATCCCATAGCAACCACATTTTAAAACATTTGGCTGTCGGTTTAGCCTAGAGTACTCCCTTATTTCCCTTCTATTTGTAAGGAACTAAGTAATCAGATCATTTCTGCTAATGTTTTAGTATTAAATAGATAGAAGAATAAGCTTACTAACAATAATTTATTATAGAGATGTAGAGAAAGTCATGTAAATGGAGCACATCAGATTTGATTTTTTTGCTGACCAGCAGACATGCTATACGGGCCTTAATGACAGAAAAATTAAATACATTAACATTTAAGATTGGCTATTTTTAGTCCTCTAACATAAAATGAAATATTTGGTAGTACAGAAATGATAATATAACTTAACAAATAAATGTTACAATGTGGATAAAATTGAAACAAATTATCCGAAATATCTCGAAAACGGTTAACTCTAAAAAAAATGTAATTAACATAAATTGTGTTTTAATGAGATCTACATTTTGTGTGTAGTAAGTGTTTTGTATATCTCTTACGATTTGCCAGTTATAAAAAAGTTATCCTGAATGAGATCTTCAGAGGCTATTCCCAGAAAATTCAAGATATACATTTCGTTTATCATAAAAATATTTTAGACATAAAGTATTTTAATCAAAATCCTGAGAGCCATTTTTGAGAAAATCTAAATTTTCAAAAAATGTTCCATGTTAAGGGTAGTTTGGGGTGGGGGAGTTTTCTTGAAAATTTTCGAGTCGCATCCTTGGAAGACATCAAACTTAAATACCAAGTTTGGTATTTAACGGTCTATTCCTTTTTAAACTATGCTGCCCACAGATACACAAACACACACATACACATGGACATTTTTCTAAAAATACTTTTTCTTGATTCAGGGGGACTCAAGACATGTATTTCCTATGAAATCTCTGTATCGAATTTTTGGGTGCAATACAATAGGTACCTTCTTTATACATTATATGCATAGTACATATAGAGAAATTAATAAGATTGTTTGTATGTGGAATAGCTAGAGAAAGATATGTGAATGGAGCACATCAGATTGTTTTCACATCTCAAATATATGTGTGAAGTCACTTTTAACGACCTATACATTACCTCAATAGGAAATGCATTTTAGTCCTTAATCCCCTCATGATTAGCATAGCACACTCTGAGTAATGGGAAGACGTTGTGATTTTATTTTCAATGCAATCTGCAAGGGATGAAGGTTGATCCCAGAGTATGAGACGTTATGAATTCCGTACAGACGCGACTTCGTTATAATCTCGAGGCTCCGTATTCACCATCAATGCCATTACAAGGCATTCAGCAGCGAGTCTGAGGAAGGTGATAATGAGCACAAATTGCGATCATTTCAGGAAGTGTGTCAGAACCACGTCACTAATTTGCAGACTCATCACGGGCGGGCTTGTTATCTACTTAGCATTAACGGTGACCCCATTTAGATAACCTGAGAGGGTGAAAAATGTTCCCCCATAACACTCCTCTAGGGTCGGTTCCTAAAGAAAAGAGATATGTACTGCTCTAACCTCAAAGCAAGGAGGTTATCACAGCGTAATTCGACACAAACAGATAAAAATCTAATGTGCTCATTCACTTTCTCTACATCTCTGTAACAAATCATTGTTAATAAGCTCATTCTTCTATGCTAATCTAGATTAACATTAGCAGAAACGGCTATATTTATTTGCTTATAGGTAGAAGGGAAATAAGGAGATAATCTAGGCTAAACCGACTGTCAAATGCTTTACAATGTGGCTACTATGGTATAGAAATCCGATTCTTTGCCCAGTCAGATGTTGACAAGTTCCCGTATGAGAAAAGTATTAAGTATTTTAAAACTGAAATCAATAATAAGGAATATCTTAAAAATAGTCAACTCCGTGAAAAAAATGTATAGGACATAAACTGTGTGTTTTAACGAGCTCTACATTTTGTATATTTTAAGTTTTTGTCTATCTCTTACGGTTTACCACTTATGCAAAATTCATCCAGAATAAACATGTCTTCACAAGATATTTCCAGAAATTTCAAGATCTGAATTTTATTTGTCATGTAAATATCAGAGAAGCCCTTTTTGAGAAAATCAAAATTTTCGAATTTTTTTCTATGTAAAGGGTAGTTTGGGGTGGGGGGATTTTCTTTAAAATCTTCGTGTCGCATCATTGAAGGATACCAAACTTAAGTACCAAGTTTGGTATTTAACGGACTTTTCATTTTTGAGCTATGCTGTCCAAAGACACACATAGACACACACGTACCTTTTCCTAGAAATACATTTTTTGAATTCAGGGGGATCCAAAACATGTAGTTCCGGTGAAATCTCGGTATCGAAGTTTTGGGTGGAGTGCCTTCTCTATACACCGCAATACCTTCTCTATACACTATGGACATAGTACGTGTAGAGGAAGTGAAAATGTTGTTTTACTTGAAAATGATTTTCCCTACCATTATCTCTTATATTTAAATAATTTCTACGAAGTATTCTTTAAAACAATTGATGTGTTTCATTCACAAGACGTTCTATACATCTCTATTAACAAATTATTAAAAACCTTGTTCTTCTCTCTACTTCATACTATTCGAGATAAATATTAACAACTGGTCTTATTACTTGCTTCATTGTAAGAAGGGAAATCGTGGACTACATTAGACTGAAGCAATAGTGAAATAGTTTAAAAGCTGGTTGCCATGTGGATGAAAGCCATATCTTTGCATAGCCAGGAATTAACAAGTTCGTGTACACGAAAAAATTAAATAATTTTAAAAAATAACAAGGAATATTTCGGAAATGGTCAACTCCATGACAAAAATGTATATGACAAACTGTGTGTTTTAACCAAATTTAAATTTTTTGTGTGGTAAGTTACGGTTTACCAATTATGCAAAAGTCGTCCAGAATGAAGAGGTCTTCAGAGGCTATTCTCAGAAAATTCAATATATACATTTAATTTGTCAAGTAAATATATTTATTATGCGGCATTTTAATCAAAACCATTTTAGCCATTTTTGAGAAAATCAAAATTTTCGAAATGTTTTCCACGGAAAGGATAGTTGGAGGGTGATCCTAAAATTCTTTGTGCCACATTTTTGGAATATACTTAATTACTAAGGTATTTTACAGGCATTTTATCGAGTTCATAGACACACTGAAACGCGGACGCATAGACACAGACGCACACACGAACTTTATTTATAATTTTTTTTATACGGGGTATCTAAGTGATTGGTTATGAACCCATTAGCTTAAATTTAGCTTAATTTTCTACATTTTGGTGTAAGGTGTACAAATATGTTTGATATTTTCCTCCAAAAATTAAAAATAAAGTAGGGAAAAAGTAAAAGGAAAGTATATTTAATCTCTAAAATGTGTATTTCCGGTGAAATTCCTGAATCGATTTTTGTCTGGAGAGCAATACCTTCTCTAACTATGTACTATGTACAAAGAAATTAAAACTCGTTCAATGTCTTCGTACATAGGACATAATGCACTAATTCTGGTCACTTTTTCTGAAATTTATTTTCAAATTTGAATATTGTATTCAACCTTCATTCAAGATCATTTTTATAATAATTTTTTTAGATAATTATCTTTCTTGATTTCAAATTATTAAAGTTATTAAATAAACACTTACTGCATTTATTGTTGTCCATGTAAGCATATTTTAGATACAAGTTAAAGGTGACAAAAAGAAACAAAAGAGAAAATTAAAGAAAAGCGAAGAGAAATACATAGATATAAATTGATTTTAATTACCTGAACAAATTTTATCTGGCTTCGCGCACTAGCCAGAAAGCATTACCATAATAAGTATTGAATTTTTTATGTAATTTGAAGATAATTAGGTCTTTAATGGGACCCAACTTTGGAAAATATTTTGATTTGAATGAATGAATAAGTGTGTTTATTGACAGCAATATCATACATAGAATTTCAACAGTCGCACGGGTCCACAGACCGTACGTGCTTTTGTAATACACATTACAAGCAATAATAAAACAACAACAACAATTAATTAAAATAGTAAACACGAAAATAAAAGACAAAGGAAATACACAGTCAAAAGCAATATTAAACAACAATAAAGAATTAAGAGTGAACCCGAAAATAAAAATAGGAAGATATTCAAATATAGCAATTTAAATTTACAGCACAAAGTACACCTTCATAAATGCACCCTCTTATAATAGATAATTACACTTAAATGACATATATACACATAATATACACACTATATATAAAACCATAGCACCACAGTGACCTAAGTATGACATAATATATATGTATATAGAACATTGTAGTCACTTTTGTTTAGTTGATCTTATTCATCCCCCCCCCCTTTCTCTATTGGCAGCCTCCTCAGATCTCAGCTGTCTTGCCTTAAGTATGAATTTACCTAGCCCGTCCATGTTTTCCGTGCCTGCCAGTAGCATCCAACATGCTTCTAGCCCTACATTCTGTAAATATACACTATAGTATTTCCTGTAGCTTCTAAGTGGGGCACACGATGTTTCCATGATCGGATTTGAATATCTAGGTAATTCGCGAGTTCACCACTATGCGCCATGGTGACGAGGGATCAAATCGTCGCTCACAGATGGCACTGTAGGACGAAATTACGGCTGGTGGAACCTTTTACTCAGTAACCTTCTTTTTTTCAAGGTGTGGGCTTCTTTTTCGCAAATAAACATCACACGGGACCATCACTTTACTTGCCTTCCAAAGGTAGCTATGCCAAGGATTCTTGTGTCTGGAAAAAATCTGTCATCCTCCGCTAGGTTTGAGCCTGGAATCTTTGGTAACCACTATACCAGGGAGGGTGACAAATAAGCTTATGCACATTATCTTATATTCTTTGATTTTCTCAATGTTAAGATTTGATTTTGATCTTGCACAGTGGTTAGATCAAAAGTTGGCAAATTTAATAATTTTGGGAGTATAACGTTTTATACCATCAGCAATACCATGAAAATTTATTCTTAAACATACCATATTTCCCTAATTTTAAATCTCCTCTGCCATATGAGAGAAATAATGTATCATATTTAATATTGGATGCACATTAAAATGAAAGGTATATTGTTTGGTATTATATTTTACTTTCTCTATACGCACGCACTATGTACAATTCTACAGTGTACATTTATCTATGGTGTACATAGTACAGAGTACAGTTGTACATAGTGTATAGAGAAGGTATTGCACTCCACCAAAAAATGCGTTACCGAGATTTCAACGGAAATATATGTTTTAGGGTCCACTTTATCTAAAAAAAAAAAAAGCATTTTCGGAAAAAAGTCCGTTTGTGTGTGTATGTGTGTGTGTGTGTCCGTGTGTCTGTGAACACGATAACTCAAAAACGAAAAATAGGTAAAATACCAAACTTGGTATTTAAGTTTAGTATCTTCCAGGGATGCGACCGAAGATTTTGAGAAAAATATCCCCACCCCCAACAACCCTTTACATGGAACTTTTTTCGAAAATTTGGATGTTCTCAAAAATGGCTCTAATAATTTTGATTAAAATTTCGTATATTAAAGATATTTACACGACAAATAAAATGTATATCTTGAATTTTCTGGGAATAGCCTCTGAAGACTACTTTATTCTGGATGAATTTTATGGGTTTTTGCATAAGAGATGGAGAAAAACTTACAACACAAAAAGTGTATGGCACCTTAAAACGCACAATTTATCTTATATACATTTTTTTCGTGCTATATTCCTTGTTTTTGTTTTCAGCTGTGAAAAACATACTTTTCTCATACAAGAATGCGTCAATTCCTGTCCATACAAACAAAGAAATTTGTCACATAGCAATCAGCTTTTAATTATTAGTTTAGCCTATAGTACTCCCTTATATCCCTTCTGCTTACATGGAAGCAAGTAATAAGACTGTGTTATTTTTTTTCTCGATTAGCATGAAGTAAATAGGAGCATAAGCTTTTTAAAAATAATTTGTTGCAGAGGTAGAGAAAGTCATGTGAATGGAACACATCAGATTTTTATTTTCTCTTGTACGAACTATGTACATGGTGTATAGAGAAGGTATTGCATTATACCCAGAAATTCGATACCTAGATTTCACCGGAAATACATGTTTTAAGACTCTCTGAATCCAAAAAAAAAATGTTTAGAAAAATGTCCGTGTGTGTGCCTGTGGGAAGCATAGCTCAAAAACGAAAAGACCGTTAAAGCCCAAACTTGGTATTTAAGTTTGGTATCTTCCAAGGATGCAACACGAATAATTTCAAAAAAATCCCCCCACCCCTAACTACCCTTTACATGAAAAAAAATTGAAAATGTAGATTTTCTTAAAATGGCTCTAATGATTTTGATTAAAATCATATATTAAAGATATTTACCTGATAAATAAAATGTATATCCTGCATTTTCTGGGAATAGCCCCTGAAGAGTACTTTATTCTGGATGAATTTTACGGATTGTGCATAACTGCTTAACCGTAAGAAATGGGGAAAAACTTACTATACAGAAAATGTAGCTCACGATAAAATACGCAATTTATGTCATATTTTTTCGTGGAGTTGATCATTTTTAAGATATTCCAGTTTTTTCGTTTTAGCTTTGAAAAGGTTATACTTTCTCATACAGGAATTCCTTAACTCCTGTCCATACAAACAAAGGAACTTCAATTACATAGCAACCAGCTTTTGGCTATCATTTTAACCTATGGAACTCCCTCATTTCGTTTCTACTAACAAGGAAACAAGTAATAAGACTATTTCTGCAAATTAGTATGAAGTAAATAGAAGCATAATCTGTTTAACTACAATTTGTTGCACAGATGTAGAGAAAAGCATGTGAATGGAACACATAAGATTTTTTATTTGAAAGTGTATCTAATATGAAATATAATGAATTATTACTCTCATTTAATAGTGGGGCACAAAATTAGCCTCTCATACAATATTAGTGATGAAAGACCGCTGAATTTTACTCAGATTTTTTTTTTAGGCCTGAGGTTCTTTTACGTGCCATAAATCGACGTCATAGTACCAACGGCTTTATTTCCCTTCCGAAGGAAGCTATGCTAAGGATTTTTATGTCGAAAAAACATTATTGGTCTTCGCCGGGTTTGAATCCACGCCTTATGACCGGAGACTAGCATTTTACCCCTAGACCACAGATGATAACTTCCAATGCAGAACTCCTCTATATGAGTGCAATAAATGCAATTTTTACATTGGATATATACATTTATTTATTTATGCATTTATTTATACCAGGAGAGTATTCTCAGACTGAGGATAGAGAAGTTATGCAGTGCCGTGAATTACAAGATATACCGTTAACATTGTCCATTGCATCGGGTTGTATCATTTTCGGCCGAAATGACAGTTTTGCTCTGCTGTATGTGAAGTGAATTGATATCGTAGTGCAATAGTGTGCGCGCTAGCCTTCTGTATAAGGTTCTAGGTATAAATTCTGCCACTAGAATGTACCCTTTAAGTTCAGTAGATTTAACGAGATTGCCATGGAAGTTTCATTTCACTTAATTTAATTATGTGAATTTTACTAAAATATAAATTGTTACCTGTTAGAATATACTCTAATGAGCATCGTAAATGACATATAGCATTATAATTATAACTTGCAAACATAAGGCATCATTAAATAATGTTTTACTAATTAAACTATTCTTTAATGCAAATAGAACCAATAAATATTTCTGGGAGTATACAAAATGTAATCCGTACATATAAACTGTCCCATATTATCATCGTTATGAACTTCTCTGGTTCCCAAAGCAGTGCATTTAACAGTGACTATGATATCATGCTGAACCATCACACCGATAAAGATTTATAATTCACCACCATTTTGTTGTAACAGGTGCTCGAATTGGCCACCATACCGGCGAATGCAAGATCTCAGTCTAACCATCATTATCAGCCTAACTTGGCGCAATATGTCCGGCCAAGGCAAGCCAAGATGATACGTTCCCTGAGCTACTGAGGGATCTCTTTAACATGCCCCATAATGGGGTTAGATCTGGTGGGCGTGCTGACCACCCTATTGGTCCATGCCTTCTCGTCCTTCGCTCAGGATAGGTGGCATCGAGATAAGCCCTTACACGACGGACCAAATGAGCTGGTGGCCCATCATGTTGGTCGGTTAGTCGGCTCTGCAACGGCACTTCATCCAGTAGACTAGGAAGGTCGTGTTTTAGGAGCTAGATATAACAATTCTCAGTAAGTTAGCCATCATAAAAATGGATGATCAACGAATATACCAGCCCAAACGTTGAAAACCCATTGGACTTCTAATGCCGTCTCTCGCAACCAATGTGGGTGACAGGACTTTAGTAATGCATGTTGTGGTGCCTTACGAGGGTTGTCCCAGAAGTACCTGACCTAATAAAGAAAGCACAACAATTTTGGGAAAAAATATCTTTATTTCTCTACATAGTCTTCTTTCAGATCGATGCACTTTTCCCAGCGATATTTAATAGCTTCGATACCCTGTTTAAGCTGAGGACTATCGAGGTCTGCAAAATAGCATCGACTCCACCTTTTCATTATTGGCAAATCTTCTACCGCCAAACAGAAAATAATCAGAGGGGACTAAATCTGACGAGTAGGGTGCCTGAGGAAGCAATTCGAACTTTAACTCATTGATTTTGGCAATGGTGATAATGGACGTGTGAACTGATGCATTGTCTTGATGAAATAATACTTTATTTTTCGCTAAATGCGCCCGTCTTTGCTCAATTTCATCTTTCTAACGTTGTAACAAGTTCGCATAATATTCGCCATTGATTACTTTACCTTTCTTGAAGTAATCAATGAAAATTTTGGTCAATTTCATCTTTCTAACGTTGTAACAAGTTCGCATAATATTCGCCATTGATTACTTTACCTTTCTTGAAGTAATCAATGAAAATTATCCAAATCACTGTTTTGGTAGTTCTTTCGTCTCAGGTGTGAAGTGGTGAATCCATGTTTCAGTCATGGTTATGAATCGACGCAAAAACTTAGCTTTAATGCAGCGAAATATTGCCAAACACTCTACTGAGACGTCCTCACGACGGTCTTTTTGTTCTATTGTGAAAAAACGTGGCAAACACCTTGCACACGACTTTCTCACTATCGAAATTTTCAGTCAGTATGCAAAATACTAAACTTTTTGAAATGTCTAATATCTGCTAGCTCGCGCACGTTCAGTCGACCGTCATGCGACGGTTTGTGGATTTTTTTACAATTTCTGGACATTTGGTCGATTACTGTGATTTTCGTCTTGGTAGCTCGCACAGCCGCGCTTAAACTCTGTCACACAATGTTTCACTGTTGTAAACGAAGGGGCAGACTCCCCCAAAGGAGAATCTAGCTCAGATTTAATATTAGTTGACTTTCCAGCATGTAAGCATTGCTGGGGCCCGTTACCATCGAGCACCATCGTAGTTCTAATCAGCGACGGGGTAGTGAATGCGGTGTCAGCACCTGCATTTCACATCATTGTAAAATGTAGGGTTGCCTAGTTACCAACTCGCAGGCTGAGATGACTCTTCCGATAAATATATGTGTGTATATCTTATAAGGTTTAGTCAAAGTAACCCATTAAAAGCTAAATTACTTCATGGTAAAAGTTTCATTACTCTATTATACATAGCTACAATTTATCAGATAAGAATGATCTGAATGAGAGTTGAATGCAATATTTAAATTTGAAAGTTTAGTAAAAAGTGCCCAGAATTAATGCCACTACTGTACAAACAAAATTTTTGAAATATTTTCAGTGTAACATGTAGTTTAGGGAGAGGGTATTTTTTTTAAATCTTCATGTCGCATCCCTGAAAGATGCTAAACTCTCATGTTAGGTTTTTAATTCATCCGGCTTTTTGTTTTTTAATTAAGCTCTTCACATACATACACACACACAAGAACATGTTACTACTTTTTATTCAGGGAATCCTAAAAGTTATATTTCCAGTGAAATCTCCTTATCAAATATTATTGTGGAACACAATTCCTTCTCTACATATGTACTATGTACACAGTAGACAAAATAAAGCTGTTTCAATTGCAGCCTCAGCTTTGATATGTTTCGTCAAAATGATGTTTATATTGCGAAAAACAGAAGTTGAAAGTAAGCGACTGCAGTCAGAGAAGCTTACCTCTCTGGTAGTGTCCAAATCAAATACAGATTCCAATTCCAATGTGGAAAGCGGGTTTGATTGAGGGGCATTAGGGAAGGTGTCGCGATAATCAGTATAAATAGCGCCCTCTAGTAGAGTTAATCAATCCTGCTGATTGTGACGAACTGCTATAAGTCATCGTTTAATCAGTTTTACCTCTAGAATAGCTCTCTGCCAATCCTGGAAACTGAGTCACTCATTCACATCAAAATGTTACAGGGCGTTTCTTAGCGTCTCTTTTAATTTTTCTGTCAGCATAATGATTATACATTTCCTTTTATTTTCTCAACTTTTACTATTCTACGTATAATAATTAGGGAAATTTTGCATTCCACAAAAAATTTGATACCTAGATCTCAACAGAAATATACTTTTTTAGTCTGCCTTAATACAAAACACGTATTTTTAGAATAAAAAACCTGATGTGATCTATTCACTGACTTTCTCTACATCTCTGTAACAAAGTATTGTTAAAAGGCTTATCCTTCTATCTACTTCATGATAATCGAGATAAACATTAGCAGAAATTGTCCTTATTACTTAGTTCCTTGCAAACATAAAAATCTAATGTGTTCCATTCACATGATGTCCTCTAACTGTTCGGTAAACAAACCTTTTGTTGAAAACATTAATCTGTTATCTACATCATGCTATTCAAGATAAACATAAGCATAATTATTCTTATTACTAGCTTCCTTCTAAGTAGAAGGTAATTAAGTAAATGCAAGGGCTAAAGCGATAGTCTGGTCCTTTAGAAACCTGTCGCTATGTGAAACAATTGAGATTACAATCTATTTGCTTGCCAAGAATAAACAAACGACAAACGCGAAAAAAGATGTCTTCCCGTTTGAGTAAAGTTTAAGTGACTTAAAATTGAGTCAAATAATCCGGAAAATCTTGAAAGCGGTTAACACTACAAAAAAGATGTATATGACATAAATTGTGTTTTTAATGAGATTTACATTTTTGTGTAGTAAGCTTTTATATATCTCTTATGGTTTATAAGTTATACAAAAGTCGTCCACAATGAAGCGGTCCTCAAAGACTATTTCAACATATACATTTCGATTGTCATAAAAATATGTTAAACATAAGGTATTTTAATAAAAATCGTTAGAGCTGTTTTTGAGAAAATCGAAATTGTCGAAAAATGTTCCTTTTAAAGCGTAGTTGGGGTGGGGGATTTTCTTGAAAATGTTCGTGTCGCATCCTTAATTACCAAGTTTGGTATTTAACCGACTTTTAGTTTTTGGGCTCTACTGCCCCCCCCCCACACACACACACACACACAAAATTGTATCTGACCACCTGAGCTGAATTTTACAGTTATATCCAATTAAAGTATACTCATTTTGAATACAGACGTATTTTGAAAGAGATTTAGTAGAGTAGTTTGCATCAACTCGATGGGAAATAAATTGCAGAAATAAAATGCCTTTTTTCTTATTCAGAGAGTCCCAAAACATATATTTCCATTGAAATCTCGGTATCGAATTTTTGGGTGCATTACAATATGTTCTCTATAGCTATGGACATAGTACGTATAGAGAAAGTAAAAAACCGTGTATATGTGTATATGGTATATTAAACAGCATAATTCAAAAACGAAAAGATAGTTAAAGACTAAACTTGGCATTTAAGTTCAGATTTTCCAAAGATGTGGCAAAGGAATTTCAAGAAAATGCGTCAATCTTTTACTCTTTAATGAAATGTCGATTTTTTTTTATAAACGACAAATGACGATTTTTATAAAAATATCACATATTAAAATGTATATCATGAATTGTTTGGGAGTAGTCTATAAGGTTTTATTCTTTGGAAGAAATTATGTATACTAATGTATAAATAGGAAATATTAGACTAAAGCCTACTACATATAAATTTAGACATGCTTAAAACGCATAATTCATTCAATACACGTTTCAAATGCATCGTAATTAACGGTTAGAGTTCTTGTCTATATATATTGTAAAATGTCCTTTCGATATTCAGTTGTTTCTCGTGATTGCATCGAAACACTGAACTAAAACATAGCTTCCAATTCTTAACCATTGACTATCGCTATTCTGTTTCAATCTTAAACTAAATGTATAATGAAAATATTTCTGCAAAGGTTTATCTCAATTAAAATGAACTAGATAGAAACCTAAACTTTCGTGAGAATAGATTGTACAATCGCTAATAATTAGGGAGGGCAGAGAAAGTCATATGAACAAAATAGAAGATACTTTTTTACCGTATTTCAGCCTCAGATAATCGCATTACAATAAATGATTTCAAGAAGCTGCTTAATATTAACATTTTGTTGATGTAGCGTGATTATTCCTTTATAACTAAGTACATGTTTTTTAAAAAGTTTATGTACTCCACTCACATGGCTTTCTCTAGCCGTTCCACAAACTTTTCTTACAAAAGAATATTCTTTTATTTACACAATGCTTATCAAGATAAACTTAGCCAGAATTGTGTTATTACTTGCTTCTGTGTAAGTTGAGGGGAAATAGGAGAATGCACAGGCTAAATGGATAGTCATACCTTTTAAAAGTCGCTCGCTAAGTGAAATTCGGTTCTCTTTGTTTGCCAGGAAAAAACAAAAGAGAGAGAAAAAAAAGATACCTCCCGTTTGAGAAAATGTAAGTATCTTAAAACTCGTAATACCTCGAAAACTGTTAACTCGACTAAAAATGTTATATGGCATAAATTGTGTGCTTTAATGAGCGCTACATTTTATGTGTAGTAAATTGTTGTCTTACGGTTTACCAGTGATACAAAAGTTTTACAGAAGTCATCCAGAATGCAGAGGTCATCAGAAGCTATTCCAAAAAAATTAAAAATATACATTTCTTTTGTCATGAAAATACGTTAAAAATATGGCATTTTAATAATATTGTTAGAGCCATTTTAGAGAAAATCGAAATTTTCGAAAAATATTTCACGTAAAGGTTAGCTGGGAGTGGGGGAATTTTCTTGAAAATCTTCGTGTTGCATCCATGAAAAATAATGAACTTCAATACCAAGTTTGGAATTTAACCGCCTTTGTTTTTGAGCTAAGCTGTCCATAGGTATAGTTGCTTCTAAAAATGCTTTTTATTCAGGGGTCTCAAAACATGCATTTTCGGTTACATCTCCATATAAAATTTTGGGTGGAATATAATACCTTTATCTACTACTTAATTTGTAGCATGGGCTAAAGAAAGTAAATTGCGCTAGAGAGAAAAATTGATTTCCATTTGAAAATTGCAATTTCAGGGGCGGAATTGAACCAGGATACGATATTTAGGTTTCGTGTAAATTCCCTGCTTTAGGATATCGAAAGTACATCTCAATGCTCGCCAAATTTCTCTTATCTGACTCATGTATTCCGATGTGCTCTGTTCACATGACTTTCTCTACATTGCTGTAACAAAGTGTTGTTTAAAAGCATATCCTTCTATCTACTTTATGATAATCGAGATCACCATTAGCAGAAATTGTCTTAATTACTTGCTTCCTTATAAGTAGAAGGAAAATAAGGGAATATCTTAGGCTAAAACAATAATCAAATCTTTTAAAAGCTGGATGCCATGTGCATGAAATTCCTTTCTATGCAGGGCCAGGAGTTTGCGTATGAGAAAAGTAAGTATTTTAAATCTGAAACAAATAACAAGGTATATCTCAGAAATGGTCAATTCCACGAAAAAAACGTATATGACATAAATTTTGTGTTTTAGCGTGATCTACATATTTTGTGCAGTAACATTTTGTCTATTCCTTACAGTTTCCCAGTTATGCAAAATTCAGCAAAATTCATCCAAAGAGTATATTCCCAGAAAATCCAACATATGCATTTTATATGTCATAGAAATATATTTTATGTACGAAATTTTAATCAAAACCTTAGAACCATATTTAGGAAATTCAAAATTTTCGGAAATGTATCCATGTAATTTTGGGTGGGCGATTTTCTTGAAAATGTTCATGTCGTATCGCTTTGTAGTTAACTGAGTTTTCCTTTTTGGGTCATGCTGTCTACCGACACACACACAGATACATACGTGGAATATTTTCTAAAAATTCTTTTTTTTGATTCAGGGGGTCTCAAAATATGTATTTCCGTTAAAAACTCCGTTTCGAAGTTTTGAATGGAACACAATACATTGTCTAATCAGGATGTACATAGCACGTGTGGAGAGAATAATATAGTGGACGACCATTGTGACAAATGAAGCAATTCTGAGAAGAGTGTGTGAAAACAAATCAATCCTACACACAATTCATAGGGGCAAACAAACTATATAGGGCGCGTTCTAAGAAGCAAGTGCTTCTAGCATGATGATACACAAGGAAAGGAAGAGGGAAGAATAAGACTCGGAAGAACAATTCAACTACAAGACGATTTAAGCTAAAAACGTAAATATTGAATGCTGAAGGAGGAAGTATAGGATAGAGGGTAATGGGGAACAAACTTGGCGTACGAAAGGGAGAATACTTACTACTACCACCACCACCACCACCACCACCATCACCATTCCTCCTCCTGCTGCTGCTGCTGCTGCTATCACCACCACCACCACCATCACTACTACTACTACTACCACCCCTACCACCCCTACTACCTAATGCCACTACTATCACCCCTACTACCACACCCACTACCACTACTACTACTACTACCACCCCTACTACCACTACTACCACTACTACTACCACCCCTACTGCCACTACTACCAATACTACCACCCCTACTGCCACTACTACCACTACTACTACCACCCCTACTGCCCCTACTACCACTAATACTGCCACTACTACCACTATTACTACCACTCTTACTGCCACTACTATCACCCCTACTACCACTACTACTACTACTACTACTACTACTACTACTACTTCTACCACTACCACCCCTTCAACCATTACCACCCCTACTACCACTACCACCCCTACTACCACCTCCACTACTACTACTAAAACTACTACCACCCCTACTACCATTACCATCCCATCTACCACCACCACTACCACTACTACTACTACTACTACTATCATTACCACCCCTACTACCATTATCACCCCTTCTACCACCACCACCACCACTATTACTACTACTGCTACTACCACCCCTACTACCACCACTACTACTACTAGTACTAAAACCACTATTACTACTCCTACTACCATTACCACCCCTTCTACCACCACCACGACAACTACTACTACTACTACAGCTACTACCACCACTACTACTACCACCACTACTACTACCACTACCACCACTACTACTACTACCATAACCACCCCTACTACCATTACCACCCCTTCTACCACCACCACCACCACCACCACCACCACTACTACTACTACTACTACTACTACTACTACTACTGCTACTACCACCTCTACTACTACCACCACCACTACCACTACTAGTACTAAAAACCACTATTACTATTCCTACTACCACTACCACCCCTACTACCATTACCACACCTTCTACCACCACCGCGACTACTACTACTACTGCTACTACCACCACTACTGCTACTACCACCACTACTACTACTACTACTGCTACTACCACCACTACTGCTACTACCACCACTACTACTACTACTACCACCACTACTACTAC
This sequence comes from Hymenopus coronatus, assembly GCA_030762935.1. Taxonomy (NCBI): domain Eukaryota; kingdom Metazoa; phylum Arthropoda; class Insecta; order Mantodea; family Hymenopodidae; genus Hymenopus; species Hymenopus coronatus. Next base: position 79,489,983 of record CM060894.1, read on the forward strand.
CACTACCACCACTACTACTACTACCACTACCACCCCTACTACCATTACCACCCCTTCTACCACCACCATTACTACTACTTCTACTACTACCAACACCACTACTACTACCAACACCACTACTACTACCACCACCACTACTACTACCACTACCACCCCTACTACCACTACCACACCTAATACCACCACCACCACTACCACTACTAATACAACTACTACTACCACCACTACTACTACTACCCCTACTACCATTACCACCCCTTCCACCACCACCACCACCACTACTACTACTGCTACACCACCCCTACTACCACCACCACCACCACTACTACTACCACCACAAGCAACACTCTTACAACCACTATAACCCCACTACCATTACCACCCCTTCTACCACCACCACCACCACTACTACTGCTACTACCACCACCACCACCACTACTACTACCACCACTACTACTAACTACTACTACCACTATTACTACCACTACTACCATTACTACTACTACCACCATTAATACTAATACCACTACTACTACTAGCACCACTAATACCACCACCACTACTACTACTACCACCACCACTACTACTACTACCACCTTCACTACTACTACTACCACTACCACCACTACTACTACCACTACCACTACCACCTCTACTACTACTATTACCACCACTATTATTACCACTACTACTACCACCACCACTAACACTACTACCACTACCACTACTACGTTTACTACTACCACTACTACCACTACCACTACCACCTTTACTACTACCACTACTACTATTACCACTACTACTACTCTACTACTACCACTACTGCTATTACCACCACTACTACTACTGCTACCACCCCTACTACTAATACCACCCCTTCTACCACCACCACTACTACTACTATTACTACTACTACCACTACCACTACTACTACTACTATTACTACTAATACCACCCTTTCTACCACCACCACCACTGCCACTACTACTATTACTACTACTACCACTACCACTACTACTACTACCACCCCTACTATCATTACCACCCCTTCTACCACTACTACTACTACTACTGCTACTACCACCACTACTACTAGTACCACCACCACTGCTACTACTACCACCACCACTGCTACCACTACCACTCCTACTAGCATTACCACCCGTTTTACCACTACCACCCCTACTTCCACCACCCCTACTACCATTACCACCCCTTCTACCACTACCACCCCTACTACCACTACAACCCTACTACCACTACCACCCCTACTACCACTTCTACCCCTACTACCACCACCAATACTACTACCACCATTACTACTACCACCACCTACTACGACTACCACCCCTACTACCACTACTGCTACCACTACTACTACCACTACAACTCCTACTACCACTACAACTCCTACTAACACTACCACCCCTACTACCATTACCACTACTACTACCACCTCTACTGCCACTACCACTTCTACTGTCATTACCACCACTACTACTACCACCAATACTACTACCACTACCACCACTACTACCACTACCACCTCTACTACTACCACTACCACTACTACCACTACTACTACCACCACTACTACTACCACCAATACTACTACCACTACCACTACCACCAATACTACTACCACTACCACCACTACTACCACTACCACCTCTACTACTACCACTACTACTACTACCTCTACTACTACCACCACTACTACCACTACCACCTCTACTACTACCACTACCACCTCTACTACTACCACCTCTACTACTACCACCACTACTACCACTACCACCAATACTACTACCACCACCATTACCACTACCACCTCTACTACTACCACTACTACCACTACCACCTCTACCACTACCACCTCTACTACTACCACCTCTACTACTACCACTACTATTACTACTACCACCAATACTACTACCACTACTATTACCACTACCACCTCTACTACTACCACTACTACCACTACCACCTCTACTACTACCACCTCTACTACTACCACCACTACTACCACTACCACCAATACTACTACCACTACTATTACCACTACCACCTCTACTACTACCACTACTATTACCACTACCACCAATACTACTACCACTACTACCACTACCACCTCTACTACTACCACTACCACCTCTACTACTACCACCACTACTACTACCACTACCACCACCACTACTACCACTACCACTACTACCACCTCTACTACTACCACCTCTACTACTACCACTACTACTATAACCACTACTACTAATCTACTACTACCACCACCTCTACTACTATCACTACTACTGTTACCACCACTACTACTATTACCACAACTACTACTACTACCACTACCACCTCTACCACTACCACTACTACTACTATTACCACCACTACTAATCTACTACTACCACTACCACCTCTACTACTACCACTACTACTGCCACTGCTACTGTTACCACTACTACTACTATTACCACAACTACTACTATTACCACCACTACTACTATTACCTTCTCCTACTGCTATGACCACCACTACTACTAGTATTACCACCACTACTACTGTTACCACTACTACTATTACCACTACTACTACTATTACCTTCTCCTACTGCTATATAACCACTACTACTATTACCTTCTGCTACTGCTATTACCACCACTACTACTATTACCTTCTCCTACTACTATTACCACCACTACTACTATTACCTTCTCCTACTGCTATTACCACCACTACTACTATTACCTTCTCCTACTGCTATTACCACCACTACTACTAGTATTACCACCGCTACTACTAGTATTACCACCACCACTACTACTGTTACCACTACTACTACTATTACCACTACTACTACTATTACCACTACTACTACTATTACCACTACTACTACTATTACCACTACTACTACTACTACTACTAATCTACTACTACCACTATATTTAGGTACCTTAATTGGACATAATATGAGTATGGTTGAACATCTGAAGTATGTATCTGCAAAGGCGGAAAAAGAGGTCGCAGCTTTGGCCAGACTGATGCCAAACGTAGGAGGTCCTAACCAACAAAAGAGGAAATTGCTAGGAAGTGTTATTAACTGCATTATACTTTATTGTGCTGCGGCTTGGAAGCAATGTATGAAGAAAATAACACATAGGAAACTTATAGAACGCGTTCAAAGAAAGATCGCTATAAGAATAGCAAGTGCATATCGCACAACATCCACAAAGGCTATACAAGTGATTGCAGGAACAATACCACTCCATTTATTAGCAACCGAGCACACATTTAAAAAAGATGAATATAATAGAGCACAAAAGGAAGAGAAAAGGAAAATTACAATGAAAAAGTGGCAGGAGGAATGGGAAGACGAGCTTGAAACGGCCCAATGGACTAAACGTCTTATTCCAAAAATTGAACCATGGCTAAACAGACAACACGGAGAAGTTGACTACTTTTTTACGCAATTCTTAACAGGACATGGCCGATTTGGGACCTACTTATAGAAAATCAAGATAATTGAGACTGAACAATGCAGATATTGTAAAGAAATAGACACACCAGAACACACTATTTTATTATGTAAAAGATGGAACGCCATAAGAACAAAAACCTTAAACGTTATTGAAATGGAATTATCACCAGACAATATAATACAAAATATGATACACAAGAAAGAAATATGGTACCTCATTACAGGAATGATTAAGAACATCCTACAAGCTAAGGAAAAAGATGAAGGATAAACTTGAATGCTGCACTGTGAAGAAATGCTGAGAGGCGGTTCCGCAGCGCTGCAGGAGACGGAGGTGGTTTTTAGCCGGTATGAGTCCGACACACCAGGGCCACCTTCCCTGGCGACCATGAGGATTTTCCCCACCTTAAAAAAAAAAAAGAAATACTACTACCACTACCACTCTACTACTACTATTACCACCACCACTACTACTACCACTATCACCTCTACTACTACCACTACTACTATGACTACCACTACTACTATTACCACCACTACTACTACTACCACTACTATCTCTACTACTACCACTACTACCTCTACTACTACTACTGTCACTACCGCCACTACCACTACCACTACTACTACCACTACTACTACCACTACTATTACCACCACTCTACTACCACCACCACTACCACTACTACCGCCACCACTACCACTACTACCACTACCACTACTACCACTACTACTACTACCACTACTACTACCAGTACTGCCACTACTACTACCAGTACTACCACTACTACTGCAACTAGTATTACCACTACTACCGCTACCAGTACTACCACTACCACTACGACGGCGGCGGTTACTACTAGCACCACCTGTGGAACCCGTTAAAAGCTGTTCTTCTAATTACTTTATACAATTATTTTATTACATATTTTCTTTCAAGTTCGAGGGGAACAAAGAATATATGAGGCTAAAGTGACAGTTGTATCAGAGCGCTGATTCTTATGTGCTTACATTGATAATCCGTTTTCTTTGTGCGGCCAGGGAGGAAAAATGACCACTTACTATTTGGGAAAAATATAATATCGGAATATTTTAATCAATAACAAGGTGTATCTCTGAAATAGTTGACCCCAAAGATGTCGCCATCGAGTTTTTAGATAAAATACAGTGCTTTCCCTCTTACTACACGCAGTAGAGAAGGTATACAACACAACTACAAAACGATAATTACTTCTCCGCCTACTAAGTCCAGAATGACCGCATTAATTTTTCCTTTTAAGATGTTCTTCTTCCTCCTTTGTCTTCTCGGAAATTAATGTTAAAAAGCGGGAAAGTTTGACACGATGCATAGAATGGCTCCTGCTAAACTAACAGTTGTGAATGAATGAAATCAATGGCGGAAACTCGTGGATTGAGCAAGTGAATTTACGTAAATCAAAATTTCACCTAAAAATATGTATATATTTATAATTGCAGCACAAAAATGAATTGAATTCGTGAATAAGCATCTCGTCACCCTCGGTGGTTAATAGTTACCATGCTAACCCAAGATTGCAAACCTGACGGAGGATGATGGGTTTTTTCAGAAGCAAACATCCTTAGCATGGCTTCCTTCAGAGGAAATGTAAAGGTAGTGATTTCGTGTAAAGTTTATTTGCACGTAAAGGAACCCCAAACCTTGAAAGAAAAAGGTTCCTGGGCAAAATGTTGCACCATTTCGCGTCCGCAAGTCATCATTTCGTCCTACAGTGCCATCTATAGGCAATGAGCCGATCCCTCGACACCATGGTGCATAATGGCGAATCCACAAACTAGAAATTCATATCCAATCATGGAGACATTATAATAATGCCCTATGCTCCACTTAGTAAGTGCAGGAATACTAACTAATAATCATCTCACTTAGAATTAAGGGGTAAAATATCCTAAAGCTGTAGCCCCCGTCTTAGTTAATGGTTATTGTCGATAAAGAGCATGACATGAAAACAAAAAAGAGGTTTGTTTTACTCACTACCGCAAACTTGCGCACACTGCGTTTTCCTCATATTCCGAATCACTACTGTGTAATACAACTGGATGTAACGGATAAAACGAGATCATTTTGCAGAACATTTGCGTAGGTTGGCAGCACATGAGTCACGAAATAAAGGAGGGAGGCCATAAGGACGATTTCGGTTTCCTCCGAGAAAACGCAGTGAAGCATCACGGAAGCTGCTGACCGGGCTGTACGGGGGCTGCATAGCAGCTTATAAAATACAAGAAGAAATAGGAAGAAGAATATCCAACCACTGGGAGATTTACTTGAAATGCTAACCAGAATAACTGCCTGCTTCACTGCGTTAAAGGCAGAAGGGATGGGGAAACGCATGCTCGGTTGACGGTAACAGCGATATAAGGCAAGCAGCAATCTTCCTAGTGAATTCTCTACTTCAACGCTTAAATACAGCCCATCTAATTGGTTTTAAAAATTACGTAAGTTCCATTCATATATCTCTATGTATTCTGCAAAAGGTTACTCTTCTATCTACTCTATGGTAATCCAGTTAAGCGTTAGCAGAAATGGCCGCATTGCTTGCTTCCTGCTTGTAAACTTTATTACCACTATAGATAATATAAAACTAAATTACATAACTCAACTTCAAATACCTTTATTCCTTTGTACGTTGCGATTACTGCATTTATTATTATTATTATTATTATTATTATTATTTTTATTATTATTATTATTATTATTATTATTATTATTTATCATGATCACCACCACCATCACCATTATCCTTTTTAGTTTTAGCTGGCGCTATTACTATACTTTTATGTGACCGACATATAGACCCTTAATTGCATAAAACTGCATAGAAGCAACAACAGTATTAATCAGAGTCTTTAGTATTTTCAATAGACTTGTATTTAATTTCGTACTACACTAACCTTCACCAAGGTTAGCTGCCAACAAGGCCGTAAATAAGAAAAAGAGAAAAATCCATGAAACTGCAGTTTAAATATAACCCCGTCGGCATCCAAGCGTGCCATCACACCGGTTATTTTACTTGGGCCCTCCCCGTCCTTTACCAAGGCTCGTTTGATTGCAGTTGGGGACTCGAACTCTCGACTTTCGGCTTTGAATGGATGGCCAGTCCGCTTTGAATCGTGGCTAACGATCACGGCTATTCAAGTCGCTTAAGTTGTGAAGCCGGTGAAAGGATATAAAAACCCATTTGCGAATTAGAGGAAGAACGACATATGTAGCAAAATAATTAATGCATGTAAGGGTTAACATATCTTTTTTGACCCAAAAGGAGGTGGGGACCCAATTTTTTTCAAAATTATTTTGATTTTTTGGTCATCCAGAAGCTTACATTTTCATATAATTTCCCATGTAATTTCTCACCAAAGAGGTAAAAAGGAGGCATTTAGAAATTATGGCATAATTTGAGCTATATCAGTCATTGGTCTCTTAGGTTTTGAGTATGAGCCAGCCATATATTTACAGTAAGAATAGCCCCCCAGAGGCCTACTACGGTAGGTACGGGTTTGGCGCACCCGGGGGTTCCCGAGCCACTCACTGCCATTTCATCCTTCTCATCACCACCAACTGAGCCACGTTTTGTGTTCGTGTGCGCGTGTGCGTGCGCCTTTGTTGTTTGTGCCTTATGTGAGTGCGAGTGTATTCGCCGTATCTTCTTCTTCTTCTTCGCTTATTTCTTATATATTTAGTGTTAAGGCTTTAGATTTATTAACTTCTGCCTCACCAACAGCAATTTTTATTCTATCTCCGTGGTTCCTGTCCCACGGTTCCAGCGCGGTTTCCAACATGTGTGCTCTTCAGAGGTCTCAGGCGTGAAGGTTGAGTGGACCCTTCCTACTGCCCCTATGTGTAAGCCTTAGGTGCGGAGCTCGTCCATACTTATGTACATCCGCGTAGCCTCCTTGGGGGCCCGGTCCGTTTTAATCTCCCGACGAACGCGTTTCGTTGAGTTAGAATCACGGACCGGTCGTGTTACTGCTAACGAAAACCCGGTGTTATCAACCACAAGTCCCCTGAATCCATGTCTGCGTTGTTACGCAGCTTGGCCTAAAGTGGGTAGCCACAGGTGGTTATACCTGTGGTAGGGGCTTAAAGCCGGGTTGTACATGGTGAAGGGCTTACCCGTATGGACCAGCAGTGGTGGCTGGAGGGTATCTCCTTCTGAGGTATTCCTTGAGATCGGTCTGGTAGGGGTCTACCAGGCGGCACAGACCGGAAAGTATTTTGGTGTCTTTTTTCTCTACTCCCGGATGCAGGCTGACGCCGACGGTTCCGGAAGGGGGTCCTATCATAATATTATCTCCACGCAAAACCTCTTCATTTGACCGCTTTATAGTTGTAACCTTGGCCTGCGAAACGAAAACAACGGAAAATTGACAGGATTTGCGGTAAAGTGATCAATGCTACCAGAACGAGAGACGGTGCTCTTCTAGTGAAAACCAAGACAGAGGACCAGTCAAAGAAGCTCATTAAAGCCAGTTTGTTAGGTTCGTACCCTAAAACAGTGGCTCCACATAAGCCTTTAAACACTTATAGAGGCGTGGTGACCACCTCTTGGGTTAGACGGTCTTACTGAGGCAGATATTGTCACAAATTTAGTCGACCAGGTGTGTGTCAAGCGTACCGTCTTCTCGGTAAGCGTGATGGACAGTCCGTATCACTGCGTACAGTCTTTCTAACTTTCAAGGGCACCACAATACCCCAGACCTTGTATTGTGGATATGAACATGTGTCTGTGCGTCCGTATGTGCCAAACCCAATGCGTTGTTTTCGGTGCCAAAGGTTTGGTCGTACGCAAACCCGGTGCTCATTCGACGCCACCTGTGAACGTTGCGGCCAGCCTGCCCACAGTGAAGGTGTCTGTTCCCGAGATCCTTGTTGCGTACACTGCCGTGGGAATCATCCATCTAGTTCCCGGCAATGTCCGCGGCTTTTAGAAGAAAAGGCTATACAGGAGTTGCGCATTAAGGAGCATCTAACCTTTCCGGAGGCCCGGCGTCGCTATCAGCAGCTCCAGCCTTCGACTACCTTAGGCTACGCCTCCGCAGTTCGTCGTATTCCTGTTTCCTCTGTAGCCCTTCAAATCGCACAAGTTGCAGAGGTGTCCACACAAACGGACCCGTCGCTGTTTCTACCGCGTTGCCTGAACGACCCGCAACGCGGCCTTCACCGTCAAAAGCTTCCACTTCGACTGAAGTACGCCCACCATCTCCTAGTCCACCACCTGTCGCCGCCTCTCAGAAGCGCTCTCGAAAAAAGCACAAGCCGGTCGATAAGTCTTCGAAGTCCCGTTCGCGTTCTACAAGCCGTCGAGCATCTTCCGGATCCCAACCATGCGAGGATTCCGAAGGGGTGTCATGTCGTTCTTTTCTTTGCCAGAGATCTGTGAAACTTAACCGGCCACCTTAGCAATGTTTGTTAACTGTCCATCACCTTCTTAGGAGAGTTTGATTTGTTCCACCTCACCCATCCCACGTTTCTAGCCTTACTCTTTTTATCATGGCTTTGCTGACGTGGAATACCCAAGGTGTTCGCTCCCATAGAACTGAACTACAGCTGTTGCTGCGATCGTATGACCCCTTGGTCATCTGTTTACAGCAGACGAAACTTCGCCCTCACGATCCTTTTGTTGTACACCGTTAAGTCCAGTACGTTTCGATCTTACCCCGGAGGAGGGCTCTCCTGTTCATGGGGTGTCATGATACTCACACGCGATGATATCTATAGCCAGACACTATCTCTTACCAATGCCTTGCAAGCTGTTGCTGTCCGTCTTGCTCTTCCTGGTTTCACATTTTCCATCTGTAATTTTTACGTTCCTCCTTCAGTTACCCTCAGTACAGCCGACATGGCCAATCTCCTGTCCCATCTTCCAGCACCGTTTCTTTTGCTGGGCGATTTCAATGCCCATCCTCCACTTTGGAGTTCCTCTAGGGCCTGTGAGCGAGGGTCGCTCCTTGTTGATCTTTTTGACCAATTTCTGCTTTCTGTTTTGAACACCGGTGAACCAACTTTTCTTTCTGATTCTTCTGCCACGATCTCCCATCTAGACCTCAGTTTGCTCGGCACAGCTTGCTCATCGGTTACAATGGAACGTCCTATCTGACACCCATTCAAGCGATCATTGCCCGTGTGTTCTCACTTTGCTCTCACACCGTGTTTCTTCAACACGAGCAGCAACTTGGCAGCTCGCGAAAACGAATTGGTCCCCTTTTCAGCGAAAGCGGTTTTCAGTGACAATGAGTTCGCCACGGTTGACCATATGGTGGACCACTTTACTTCTGTCGTTATCTCCGCCGCCGAACTCTCTGTCCCTCGGTCGTCATCCCATCCCAGACGGTTGCCAGTTGCTTGGTGGAGTGCCGCGAGGATATTCGTGCACGCAGGAGGGCTCTTAGGGTATTTCACCATCACCCTAGGCTGGATCATCTTTCAAACAAGTCCGTCGCATTATTCAGGATAGCAAACGGGCTTACTGGGCCTCGTTTGTTGCCAACTTTTAATCGGTAACGCCTTCTTCAGTTGTCTGGGAAAAGATACGACGTGTTGCCGGTAAGCAGGCCAACTCTTCCATACCGAGACTTAACGTGGGATCTGCTATCGTCATCGATCCGGTAGTTGTTGCTGACGTCCTTGGTAGTATGTTCGCGTCTGCCTCTAGCTCCGAAAATTATGATCCAGCATTTCGTACTACCAAGGCTGAGGTTGAATCTGAGGTTCTGTCCTTTCGCTCTTTTAACAATGAGTGCTATAACTCGATTTTTAGTATCCAGGAGCTTGAAAACTCTCTCTCATTTTCTAGGCTCACTGCTCCCGGACCAGATGGTATTCATATCGCCATGCTTCAGCATCCCTCTCCTGCCGGCAAACTCTTTCTCTTACTTCTATACAACTGCATTTGGTGCGATTGAGTGTTTCCTGCAGTCTGGCACGAGGCCACCACCGTCCCAATCTGAAAACCTGGTAAGGATCGCCATCTACCTTCCAGCTATTGTCCCATCTCCCTCACCAGTTGCCTTTGCAAAGTGATGATGGAGCGTATGATTAATGGGCGATTGCGATGGTGCCTCGAATCCCAAAATCTGTTTTCCAGCGTCCAATGTGGGTTCCGTCGTTACCGTTCTACAGTCGACCACCTGGTCGCACTATCCACACACATCATGGATGCCTTTTTGCGGAAGAGTCAGACTGCCGCAATGTTTTTTGATCTGGAAAAGGAGTATGATACCTGCTGGAGATATGGTGTACTTCGTACCCTTCATACTTGGGGCATTCGTGGTCGTCTGCCCGTTTTTATTCGGGAGTTTATGAAGGATAGAGCTTTTAGAGTACGGGTAGGCTCAATTTTATCCAGTGTTTTTACTCAGGAGAACGGAGTACCACAGGATTCGGTGCTGAGTGTCATATTGATTGCTATTGCCATCAATCCTATTGTAGAGTTTGTTTCACTTGGGGTTTCGTCTTTCTTATTTGTGGACGATTTCGCAATTTTAGTTCTCGACGGCCTTGTCTTCTCGAAAGACCCTCCAGCTGTGTCTTGACCGCCTGTGCCTTTGTAGTATCAATGATGGTTTTAAATTTACCGTCGAGAAAACCGTCTGCGTTAATTTCTGGCGACAGAAGGCGTATCCTTTGCCTTCTCTACATCTTGGTGCGGATGTTCTTCCTTTCGCGAAATCTATAGGATTGATTTTTGACCGGAAAATCAGCTGGTCTTCTCATATTTCCTACTTAAAGGCAAAATGTGACCGTTCTCTTAATATTTTGCGCGTTTTAAGTGACTCATTCTGGGGCGCTGATCGGACTACTCTTCTACGGCTCTATCGGGCTCTTCGGTCAATGCTCGCCTTCGTTCTATTGTGTATTCTTCGGCCCGCCCATCAATTTTAGCTCGCCTCAATGCTACACATCACCGTGGTATCCGTATGAGTATTGGCGCCTTTCCCACGAGCCCAGTTCTTAGCCTTTGTGCGGAAGCTGCCGAATCTGCGCTGTCTTATCGACGTGATGTCCTCCTTTGCAGTTATGCCTGTAGCCTTCTTAGTTTACCCGGATATCCGTCTTTTGCTTGTTTTTTTAACGAATCTTTGGATCGCCGATACTCGAGTAACTCTCTGGCCTTACTCCCTCCTGGTGTTCGCTTTCGGCTTCTCCTTCGGATATTGGACGTCACTTTACCGCCACTCTATTCTAGAGGGGAGACTCTTTTCCCCCCTTGGCTCCACCCTGAGATACTTGTTGAACAAAGACTGTTGTCCACGCCGAAGTCAACCACTTCCCTCTTCATTCCGCCTTTTTAGCCCTCAAAGAGCAGTTTATTGGTTGTAATTTTATCTATACTTATGGTTCAAAGGACGCTACGGGAGTAGGGTGTGCTTTTTTTATTCATGACCGACAGAGTTTTATATTTCGACTTGTACCACAGTGCTCCATTTTAACAGCTGAGCTTTTTGGTGTATACCAGGCTCCTTTATATATTCAGCGACAGGCTTTTAGTGAGTGGGTTCCATGCTCTGATTCCTTGAGTATTTTGCAGAGCCTGAGATTGCTGTAGAGCCCCCATCCTCTTGTACAACGCTTGCCGAAGCTGGCTTTAACGTCACTTTTATATGGGTTTCTGGACACGTCGGCATAGGCGGCGATGAGGCTGCTGCCGCCGCTGAAAAGGGCGCCATTTCGGCCCCCATGTGTTCTAACGCACCTGTGTCTTCTGGGGATTTACGCGCTTTTTTCTCCAACGTCTTATCCTTTTGCGTTGGAGTTCTGCCTGGGCCGATCTGCAGGGGAATAAACTTCGGGTAGTGAAGCCCCTCCCTGTCGCCTGGAATACCACCTCTCGCGCGTGCCGTTTCGATGAGGTCCTTTTAACTAGACTCCGTATCGGGCACTGTCGTTTTAGTCAGTCATTTATTGTCTTCGGACCGTGCACCACTTTGTGTGCATTGTCGTGAGCCCTTGGCTTTGAGGCATGTTTTAATCGAGTGTCAGTTTTTAGCTCCTTTACGTTTGTCCGTCGGTATACCAGCTGATATTTCGCAGGTACTGGCGGATGAACTGGTTTCTGTGGAACGAGTTTTAAATTTTATGCGTCAGGTCAGTAAGAGCCACCGTGTATGATTTTCACGTGTTGCCAGTGTGCCTTTTATTTGTTCAACAACCTGGTGGCATAGTTTATCGGGGGCGCTCTACTATTACGCATGATATAATATTGCGTTCCACAGCTGCTGACACTGTTTCAGCAAATGCTTGTGTTTTAGTTTTTAGTGTAATCTTGGTGCCTCGCTTTTTAATTCCCTTTTAAATCCTTGCTGTTTCTGCGCTAATAACCATAGTCGTTGAGCGCCCTAAATCCCTACCACCCTCACAGTAAGATGTTCCAACTGGAATTAAATTTTTCAGTTGACTTACAATAATATTTGTTTCAAAAAGTATTTTTAGACCCATATTAATATGAGCTTTAGGTTTCATCTTCCTTTTCACGGTTGGAGGATTAACAGGTGTAATTTTAGCTAACTCAGCTATTGATGATTATCCTTCATGATACTTTTTACGTTGTAGGGTCATTTCCGAAGGAGCTGCATTGGCTATCATATACCAGATGTTAACATTGATGTCCGTTATTTACTGGACTCTCTCTTAATCCCAGTTGAATAAAACCTAATTTATAACAATAGGTAAATTTAACATTTTTCCCTCATATTTCCTACGATTATCAGAGATATAAGATAACAGAATTATTAGACTAGGCGTTAGTCAAATAGTTTAAAAGTTGTGAAGAACAAGATATTATTGTAAATTTTAAACATATACCAGATGGCCAAATGCCTCGTATTTGATGTGTGCAGATATCCCCTGCTGTTTGAAAGTGTTGCACAACCCAACGGGGTTATTTCAACTTAAAACCTGCCAGTGGAGAACTGGCGAGAGTAATCTTTGCTTTATCAGCGGAGACTGTAAGCAGGTCGCGCTCGCTGCGAGAGAGTTTAATGCTATGTCGGCGGCCAGTGGCCATGGTAGCTCTGTAATTAGAGCGCCCGCACAGTAACGAGAAGATACTGTGTTTTAAATCCCGGCTATGGCATTGATTTTTTAGCGTGACTCTGCCTTTCCAAAGGTTTCCAATAGTTAAGGGAGAAATTATGTCTGGTAAGAGTCACTGTGTAAATGTATGCAGAAACAGACGGCGGAATATTCTATAAGAGATTTAACCTTCTGGTAACTTATATTTCTTCTAGTCTGTTGTTATGTTTAAGATACAGAAATATTGCATTTGATCCAATAATGTCACTACAAACACAAGTTTTGAAGTTTCCCGCATCCTATATAGAAAAAGGTGTTATATATATGTGTGTGCTAAAGAGCAATAAATAAAGAAAGGAAGCAGGGAGGTGAGAGAGGAAGGAAACAAGGAAGGAAGAGAGGGAGGGAGGAAGGGAGAAAGGTAAAGAGGAATGAAGGGAGAAAAGAAACAGGAAGGGGCAAAGAAGCGTGAGATAAAGAAAGCGAAAGAGAGAGAGAGAAAGAAAAAATAAACAAGGTAGGAAGAAAAGAAAATAAAACAATACGTCATAACGAAAATGCTGTAAAATACTTTTCGAAGATGTTTCCTCTTTGTAGGACTTACAAGCCAGTGCCTTGCACTAGCAGTCTTTTGAGGACCAAGCAGACTGTGTCACAGCATGTCCGAGATAGGTGGTCAGCCAAATGCCTAATATGGCAGGGTAGAAGAAGGAAATTAAATATAGTCATGAAAGGAATGGTAGGAAAATTCGCGGCTCAAATTATCCAGCTCAACATTTGCCTACGACTAAAGAAAATCGCGATAAAACCTTCAGGTTAGTCAGCGTTAGGAGGTTTGAACTCGGGATCTCTCTTTTGAGAGTCACACATATTAACGCAGCACAATTTTACTCGCCTTTAGAATACTAAATACCTTTCTTGTACATTCAAGAACATGAAGCTTTTGGTTTTCTATAGCGTTTTTCTTTCTTTGGTGTTAGCAAACACTCTGTATCATCTGTATTCCATCAAGTGCTAATTAAGCTAATCTCTTGCTGGTTTGCATCCAAGTCCGATCCACAGGGATTAATCTATGTACAAAGATCAGGTCTAGGTGAGCGGTGAAAAAAGAGGAGTGCGTAAACATTTCATATGAGTGCTTGAAAGTCACACTTCGCACGGCGCTCCACGCCAGTCCTTGGATGAATCACTTTTCCTATTGGTTTTATGTTGAAATTCGGTCCTCAAACGTCACATAGGCCGGTTTCAACTTCAGAAAGCAGTAGTAAACGGGAGCAAGATTAACATTAGGAGAAATGCTAGAACCAGGTAAAGAGTGGGGTCTGCTCGTGGTTTCTTCTTCTTCATCACTTCACGGTATGGGCAGATTGCCCGTTTCGTCTCACAGTTGTTCCCTCCACCTTTTTCTGGGTCGACCGACATCTCTCCTTCAAATGCAATCCTAGACATGTAGCATCCACTGTTTCTGATATTTTTCAGTTTTGGAATTTATTGATTCTATATTAAGTTCTGCTCATATCTTCATTTCGGATTTGATCTAATTTTGTACATACGTTTGTTTGCCTTAAAACAGTTCATTTCTGCACTTTGTAAACGGCTTTTCATTTTCTTTGTGGTGACCCATGTCTCACTTCCATATAATAGTGTAGGAACCGCCATTGTTTTCTCGTGGTTTAAACAGTTTAGAACGAGGTACGTCCAGAAAGTAAGTTCCGTTTGGTAATACCATTAAATTGTGTACAGATACAGAATAAATATTTATTGCACAAAAATCTACAACTCTTAAACTACTTTTCCACATAACTGCCGAAATTCTATAACAATTAGAATAAATTGTATGAATAAATAAATAATCCAAATCTTAACTACTATATCCTTAATTGTATTAAGAATTTCCTTTATCGTAATAATAGGCATTTGTCATAGCGTGGCACAAGTTTTTGTATACTTTCTTCATAGAAGTTTGCCGCCTGTGCCTTCAAAAAGTTGGAAACATTTTCTTTCAGCTCTTCGTCAATGTTGAAGTGTTGACCGCCAAGGAAAGACTTGAGATGTAAGAACAGATGAAAGTCGCTAGGAGCGAGGTCAGGGCTGTACGGAGGATGGTCAAACACGTCCCAGCCAAAACCCTGTAGGAGGCTTTTCGTCACATTTGCAGTGTGTGGTCGTGCGTTGTCGTGAAGAAAAACACCACCTTTTGACAGCAATCCTCGGCGCTTATTCTGTATTGCGCGGCGCAATTTCCTAAGTGTCTCGGTATAAACATCTGCTTTGATTGTTTGACCACGCGGTAAGAAATCAATGAGTAAGATGCCTTTCCAGTCCCAGAACACTGTGCGCATCATTTTTCGAGGTGTCAAGATTTGTTTGACTTAACCTTTGCTGGGGATGAAGTGTGCCTCCATTCCATTGATTGCCACTTACTATCAGGGGTGTCGTAAGAAACCCAAGTCTCATCTCCTGTGACTATCTGTGTCAGAAATTCTTGGCCGTCTTCATCATAACGGGTTAAAAACTGAAGTGCACTACCCATCCGTTTTGTTTTGTGTTGCTCAGTAAGAATCTTTGGTACCCAACGTGAGCAAAGTTTACGAAATTTCAGTTTTTCGGTAACAATTTCATGTATTAGTGATCGTGAGCTTTGGGGAAATTCCATAGCGAGAGCACTAATTGTAAACTTGCGGTTTTCCTGGATCTTGTCATCAATCGCGTGAACCAGTTCTTCTGTAACCAAAGATGGACGCCCACTTCGTTCTTCATCGCACTCTTCACTACGTCCTTCATTGAACTGTGGGATCCATCTTCTCACCATTGATTCATTCATCGCATTTTGTCCGTAAACTTCGCAAATTTGCCGATAAATTTCAATTGGTTTCACTTTCCTAGCATTCAGAAAACGAATCACAGATCTAGTTTCACAAGCGGTGGGATTTTCAATCAACACCGATATTGTAAACAAGCACAACAAAATGGCGCACATTTCTTCTCCTTTATACAGAGCGTCTACCACATATGTGCGCAACTGCGATCGCAGCGCTGCAGCGGAGATACATTGAAACGGAACTTACTTTCTGCACGTACCTCGTATTTGCTTAGCAACACTAACATCCAACTATATATTGACATAACTCTATGCACTCGATTGTACATGCTATATGTGAAGACGACGATTTTATGGAAATGCCCTTCAATTCGCAAAGCTCTTTAAGTGGAAATGTGGCCATTATGTTTTGTTTTTTCTCAAAAATAACTAAGTGTTTTTTTCAAACGATTGAATACTTGATATAATGTAATGATGAATTAAATATACAATTTGAATATCTTAGAAACTATCTACAGTGTTTTAGCTTTGAAATATTTAAGACATAGACAAATGCTTATTATATAAAAAATATGTTATATTCGCATGCCTTTTTCTAACCGATCTAGTTTATTTTTGCATAGCTTAAGCAAAACATTTGTACAAAAACTAGATAGAAAACGAATTCGATACTGAATTTTCACACGAAATATATACTTTGTTGATAATTAAATCGAAATAAAGCATCTTTACTTTCTCTGCTTCGTGCATAATACGTAGGTAGTGAAGAATTACACTCGACCCAAAAATGTTATACAAGATGTCACTGGAAATAAAAGTTTAAGGTATCCTGTATAAAAAATCTGATGTGTTACACTCATTACTTTCTCTAGCTGATCCATAACTTCATAGAAAAGATTCTTCTTGTTTATGTATTCTTTACTTTAGGTCGCAGAACTCCTAGGTCTTATAGCGACCACATTAAAAGCCTTACATTAAGTGTTTTTATAACTAAGAATTTAACATTATAAGTACTAGACATTTCTTTACACATGGACTTTTTTCTAAAAGTGATTTTTTTTCGGACTCGGAATTACCCCAAAACATATATTTCCGGTGGCATCTTGTCATAAAATTTTTGCGTGGAAAACAGTACCTTCTCTATCCCTATGTGCATTGTACCTACGGGGCTAGAGGAAGTAACAAAATTAGAAAAAGGTCCGTGTGTCTAACAACACGATAACTCGAAAACAAAAGTCGGTTATATTCCCAACTTGTTAATTAATTTAAGCATATTCAAGAAAATCTTCTACCCCCGACTATCCTTTACATGGAAGTTTTTTCGAAAATTTTTATTTTCTCCAAAATGGCAGTAACGATTTTGATTAAAATCTATTATATTTAAACTATTTACATGCCAAATAAGATGTATATCTTGAATTTTGTGGGAATAGCCTCTAAAGACCTCTTTATTCTGGATGAGTTTTATTGAATTTTGCATAACTGGTAAACCGTATGAGATAGACAAAACTTGTTCTACAAAATCTGTAGATGACAATACAACACACAATTTATGCCATATACATTTTCTTCGTGAAGTTGGTCGTTTTTTAGATATTTCTTGTTATTGGTTTCAGCTTCAATAAACTTATAATTTTCTCATACAGGAATTTGTCAACTCCTGTCCATATCCTTATACACAAATGAAATAAAAATTTAAAATTTAAAAAAACAAGAATTGAATTTTAAGATCCTTAAACAAACAAAGGAACTTCAGTCACATAACAACCAGCTTTTGACTATCACTTTAAAATATGGTACTCTCTTATTTCGCTATTACTTACAAGGAAGCAAGTAATAAGGATATTTCTGCTAATTTTTCTCAATTAGCTTGAAGTAAATAGAAGCATAAGCTTTTTAACAATAATTTGTTACAGAGATGTAGAGAAAGTCATGGGAATGGAACACTTCAGAATTTTTTTTCTATACGTACTATATACACAGTGTACAGAAGAACTATTGTACTCCACCCAAAAAGTCGATACCGAGATTTTATCGTAAATGCATGTTTTAGGACCCCCTCAATCCAAAAAAAAATTAGAAAAAGATCCGTGTCTGTCTGTCTGTGTATCTGTGGACAGCTCAAAAACGAAAAGTACGTTAAATACCAATCTTGGTATTTCCCTTCTACTTATATGGAACTAACTAATGAAACAGTTTATGCTAATCAACCTTATTATCTAAGTTTGTCGGGCTTGTTGGCCGTGGTTCAGTTTGCATAACCGACGTTTCGCCGAAGGCTCCGTTCGGCATCATCAGGGTGAGAATATAGCTCCGGAGTGCGGGCAACTCTAAGAGAGACTAAGAAGCTAAAGTAGAAGGTAGCCAAATATACATATACGGAAAACAGTTCTAGGGGTAGCGAGTAGAACTTAAATAAAGTAATGTTTATAACGACTGTAATGGTTAAGTATATACATTCTGCCCTACATCCGGTCCCTATTTATGAATTCGTGACTCTAAAATTAGGTTCCGTTGGCTTGATCGCAAGAGAAATAGGGCATTATCCCTTGAAAATCTCTTATGTATTCTTTCCGAGTTAGCGACGTGAGCACATTGCATCTGAAGATGTCCCTCACAGACAGGGACGAAACGTTAGGTAGAAATATTTTGACTAAACATATTTTAACCTACAGACTACGGCAAAACAGCCCAAAGTTTTTAAATTTTAAAACTATGGACACCGGCCGTGAAAGCTTACGCATATGTTATTATTCTGTTTAATTATTGTTAAACCATATACATTTTCGTGCAGATTTACTCATTTTTACATTTCGTAGTAGATAAATCAATAGTGAGCTTTTAAATAGTATTTCACTCTCCTATGGCTTTGAAATTCTATAATCTTTATTTGACTATGGGGTAATTATAAGACGAACTACAAAAACATACTTCCTCTATTTCATCTTAATCGACATACATTTGCAGAATATTCTGCATCTTCACTTGTAGGTAAAATGGTATTGAGCACAAAGTAAACATAATCGTAAATCAAATGTTTATTATTAGACTACATTGTGTATTCACCAGAAGCATTATACTTGTACACATGACTTCGTCAAATAGAATGGAGCAAATGCTTCAGTCCATCTCAAAACGGCCAGTAAATGAAAACAAACTACCTCTAGCTTTTAAAACCAACTATGTTTTGTGTGTGTGTGTGTGTGTGTGTGTGTGTGTGTGTGTGTGTGTGGAACCACACAATTAAAAAATTACATACCTCAGCGAAACGTGGTTTTCGATAAAATACGCATAAATATAGAATTAGATGCCATGACAAATTTGACAATAAATGCTGTAAAAATTCACAACAATTAGTTAAAGTATTTAAGTCATTCTTCAAATAATTCACTCGAGAAACTGAGGCTTTCACGGCCGGCGTCTTGAATAAAGAAATTATTTTCCGGGCTTGTAGGCCGTGATCCGATCACCTGTGAAGATGCCAAGCGCAGCCCTTGGCGAAACGTCGGGAATTTCAAAACCCAATGGACCACGTCCTACAAGCCCGGAAAATACTTTCTTTATTCAATTCACTCGACGTTGGACGGTTTATAGTTTATGGTTGCTCGCCATCCATGGGTCGCGCACCACTGCCCTAACACCCCAGTCACTCACGACTTAATACAAATCCCAACATTACAATTCTTCCACCTTTTTATAGCGAGAAAATTAGGCCACATACTTTCTGGTAACCTGTCCGGTTGCCTTACCAACTGAAATGACATGGAAATATACAGATATGACATTAAATTCCCAAATTACTCCATTTTCCCGGTAAACCGTGAGGAGGTTGGGGAATTTAAGTTCATATCACGTATTGCCTTAACATTTATTAAGAAGTTTCTCGAAAATGGCTAACTCCACAAAATATTTATTTCATTTAACTATGTGCCTAAGAACATCTAATTTTTTGTGGTGTAAGATTTTGTTTTCGTCTTTCGGTTTACCAGCTATATAAGTCATTCAAAATGAAGAGGACTTTATAGGTTACTCCCCCAAAAGATAAGGTACACAGCGTGTTTGTCTTGTAAATATCTTAAGTGAATATAGAGTCATTGTTTAGAAAACAAAATATTTCTAAAAACAAAAAAGTCATCGCTATATTATGAGTGCATATTTTACTTAAACCTACCTAATTAGAAATCAATATATAACAATTATAATCTATGGTGATTGAGAGGATTTCGTTTAAGATTTTCGTATAGCATCTGTAAGGGATATTTAATTGAAATACCAAGTTTAATGTTTATCAGCTTGCCTTTCTGAGTCTGCTGGTTGCAGTCTTACCAGTTTTAACTTGATTTAACCCCGTTGAGTTCTACATCTCTTTTAACAACTGAAGGAATATATCTACATATGCAAAA
The DNA here is from genome assembly GCA_030762935.1 of Hymenopus coronatus. NCBI lineage: Eukaryota > Metazoa > Arthropoda > Insecta > Mantodea > Hymenopodidae > Hymenopus > Hymenopus coronatus. Next base: position 79,510,736 of record CM060894.1, read on the forward strand.
TAGGGGCAGTTGGGCACGTGGTAAAAACACAGTAATTCCAATATCCGAATATAAATATTCCTCCCCATGGTGTAATGGTTACCATGCTAGCCTCTAAAACCGAAGCTAGCACGTTCAATTCTGGCGGAGGGTGATGTATTTTTTCGCATGGCTTCCTTTGGAAGAGAAATAAAGCCGGTAGTCCAATAATGTTTATTCACACAAAAAAGAACCCCATACCCTGAAAGAAGAAGGTTCCTGGGCAAAATTCTGCCAGTCGTGATTTTGTTCTACAGTGCCATCTGTGGGCGACGATCTAATCCCGCGTCACCATAGCGCATAGCGGCGAACTCACGAACTAGAAATTCAAAGCCGATCATGGAAACATCGTAACGCGCACGGTCACTTTCCAAACAACATACAAAGAATGCATTTACGGGGGCAGAGAATAGATACCTTTTATATTGTAACTTAAATCCTTTTTTACCGGAACCATCAACAGAGTCGAAAGGGATCATTCTAAGTTCCCCGAAGCGAAAAAGAAGGAAGAAAAGAAATACTAGTGCTTGTATGATTGCTTCTTCACAACAGAGCGGCATGGCTGCGAAACTAGATGACACAAAGAAACTGGGAAGAACAGGTGGGCGAGGAGGGAAAGGAGGGAGAAAAATAGAGTCGTAAAAATGTGAGAAGTAGATTTATATGTGCGCTTGCTAAAGTGTAGTTGCGCTTGTGATTTACATCTTCATATGTGTGCCTCGCTTAACATTAAAACTGCTAACGGACTCCCTTTTGTTACTTTTTATTTCCTTATCAGAACAGCAATAATCTGAACAAGGTTGACCCTTGAAGGGTAGTTCCTTTTAATTCTATTGTATGCACAGTGAGTAAAATTTTGTGTGTTCACAAGCTTTTATATACAGATAGCCTCTAAAATCTCAAATAGCATCTGCTGTTTAATAATAAAATGGATACAAATGCATATTATTAATAATAATAATAATAATAATAACAGTAACAATGTTTGTTCTTGTGTACATTACTTCTAGTGTGCCTAGTGTAAATAGGATTTCGTATTTCTCTCTTGCTCTATGAACGAGTCAAAAAGGTAACGACCGGTTGTATCATATTGGATACATTCTACACTTCATGTTTGTTTATATTAATTTCTCTATCACATATATACACCTAGGTAGAAATCAATTGCATTCCTAAAAATGAATACCAAAATTTAACCGGAATAACGTGTTTTAATGCTTATAGGTGTCCTGAATCAAAAAGTATGTCTATGTGTGTTAGTGTGTGCATGTGTGTAGGTTCTTTGTGTGTCTGTGAACAGGATCACCCAAAAACGACAAATCTATTAAATTCGAATTTCTTACTTAAGTTCGGCATCATTAAGGCCCCAGGAAGATTTTCACGAAAATTACCCACAACAAAGTTCTATCTACATGGAAAACCTTTCGATTTTTCTTTTTATTTCTTAAAGATAGATTTAACGATTTCTATTAAAACACCACATATTAGAGATATTTACATTGAATATAAGATGCAAATAGCCTATGAATTCCACTTCATTCCGAAGGAATTTTGTATGATTTTGTAAACTTGGTAAATGTTAAGAAATAGACAAAAACGTATGATTACACCTAAAAATACAACTTTAAATTGCACAATTTATTCTAAGTATTTTCTTATTATAGAATATCTCTTCTTTTGTATATCCTTTATTAGCTGTTCGAATTATTCAATCGGAAGATGAATGAAATCGGTGAAATGATGCTCAAATGATCTTCGGGTGCATGGAGCTTAAATTTACTCGACATCCTTCTTCTCAAGATAACGCAAAACCCCGAAAAAAGCCTTATCTGGATATCTCGCCCTAAGCGAGATTGGAGCTCTCGATCTGTTAAATGTAAAGCAGACACGCTACCGAGGCTGGGTATTCAATACTTTGTCATAATTTTAACGTCTTGTGGATTTTCATTTGTTTCTTGCGATCGCCTACAAACAGTATGAAATAATAATAAAAAAAAAAAAAAAACGTGCGAGTTGGACATTGAACATGTTTAGCTTACTATGTTTCTAAAGTAACTGAAATTTGTTTTTATCCAAGAGAAGCTCTGTAATGTTTTGCAAGCTGATTACCATATAGTTCTTTTTTTATTACTCTCTCTATACGTACTATGTATATAGAAAGTATACACTATTTACCCAAAAAATCGGTACCGAGATTTCACCGGAAATATATGTTTTAGGGTCCCCTGTATCCAAAAAAAAGCATTTTCAAAAAAGGTCCGTGTGTGTGTCCGTAAACAGGGTAACTCAAAAATGAAATGTCGGTAAAATACCAAACTTGGTATTTCAATTTAGTACCTTCTATGAATGCAACACAAAGATTTTGAGAAAATCCCCCCACCCCAAACTACCCTTTACATGGAACTTTTTTCGAAAATTTTGATTTTCTTAAAAATGGCTCAAACGATTTTGACTAAAATGTCGTATATTAAGAATTTTTACCAGACAAGTATATCTTCAATTTTCTGGAAATAGCCTCTGAAGACTACTTTATTCTTGAGGAATTTTGCATACCTGCTAAACCGTAAGAGATAGACAAAACTTACCACACAAAAAATGTAAAGCACATTAAAACACACAATTTATGTTATATGCATTTTTTTCGTGGATTTGATCGTTTTTGAGATACTCCTTATTTTTGGTTTCAGCCTTGAAAAACTTATACTTTTCTCATACGGGAATTTGTCAACTCCTGTCCATACAAACAAAGGACCTTCAGTCACATAGCTACCAGCTTTTGACTGTCACCTATGGTACTCCCTTATTTCTCTTCTACTTACAAGGAAGCAAGCAATAAGACTATTTCTGCTAATTTCTTCTTGATTGGATGAAGTAAATAGAAGCATAATCTTTTTAACAATAATTTGTTGCGGAGATGTAGAGAAAGTCCTGTGAATGGAACACATCAGATTTTTATTTAGATTTTCCCTACGCCAGTCTTCCAGGGAGCTACGCAAAAGGTGAAGTCTTGGATAGTAGTATGGTGTCAGCCATTTCACGCAACCCTGGTGCGAGCATATTTCGGTTTGTCTAAATTCACTTTTGCCTTCTTTGTGCATTATGCATTTAACTTGGCGAAATGTTCAGCTTCGCCGCATCTAGAAAAGCGTTAACTTTCGTTAATCGGCCAGAAATAATAAGGGCATTATGGGCTCAGTTTTGTAAATTCTGTGCAAGCACTACATATTCAAGCCTTGTGCTGCCTTGGACTTTAATCTTGGGGAACTTTATACTGTGAATTTAATTGTGACTGTTGCGTTCCTTTACAAAATAAATGTTTTGAATTTGAATTCTGATTTTAACTTTAACAAAGTTAACCTATTTTGTGCCTTTATCCCTGTGTAGATCCATCTTATGTGCATTATTCTTATTTGTACCTTACACAACTTAAATTATTCAATTTGCTTTTACCAAGGTTAGGGCCTAGCGTAACAAACTTTGACATCAACAGTTAGACTAAGAAAACCTTGCTGTCAATAAATTCCACATAAACTGACTTTTAGACAACATTTCAAATGAAAAAATAAGGGAAGAGCTAGAAATTAATTTTTTTTTGGAAACTATAAAAATGAATGGAGACAGAACTTTGATAGAATGTCAAGAGAAAGCATCCGAAGAAGAGCATCGTAAAGACATCCAGGAAGAGCAAGGAAGCCCACCTGAATAATTGGTGGTGCATGTCTGCCTCACATTCACAGGTCTCGAGTTTGAATCTTGCTTAGGGTGCGTTACTCGGATAAGCTTTTTACCGGGATTTTCCCTTATCCTGAGAAGACGAATGTCTAGTAACCTTAAGGTCCATGGACCCCAAGGTCATTTATAGCATAATTTTACCAAGCTCATTCATCGTCCGATGTGTGTTCCATTCACATGACTTTCACTACATTTCTGCAACAAATTATTGTTAAAAAGCTTATGCTTCAATTTACTTCATGTTAATTGAGAAAAAATAGCAGAAATAGCCTTATTACTTGCTTCCTTGTAAGTAGAAGCGATATAATGGAGCACCATAGGTTAAAGTGATAGTCAAAAGCTGGTTTCTATGTGATTGAAGTTCCTAAATTTTTTATATTTTTTTTTCTACAGGATTAACAGTTTGTTATTCTTTTCGTTTATTTTATTATGTTTTATGAGGGGATTTCAATTTAGTGCCTATATATAAATTAAGAGAAGAAAGATGAATACTAATTTATGGAATATTGTTTGTATGGACAGGAGTTGACAAAGTCCTGTATAAGAAATGTACAAATTTTTTAAAGCTGAAACCAATAACAAGGAATACCTAAAAACGATCAAATCCACGAAAGAAATGTATATGACGTAAATTCTGTGTTTTATCGTGATCTACGTATTTTGTGAACTAACTTTTTGTCTATCTCTCACTGTTGACCAGACATGCAACATTCAATAAAAATCTTCCATTATAAAGAGGTCTTTAGAGGCTATTCCCAGAAAATTCAAGATATACATTTTATTTGGCATGTAAATATCTTAAATATAAGAGACTTTAATCATAATCTTTAGAGCTATTTTTGAGCATATCAAAATGTTTCAAATTATTTCCATGTGAAGGGCAGTTTGGGGTGGGGGGATTTTCTTGAAAATTTTCGTGTCGCATCCTTGGAAGATGCCATACTTAAATACCAGGTTTGGTATTTAACGGTCTTTTCAATTTTGAGCTATGCTCTCCACAGACACATATACAGACACACACACGCTCACACACACGGACCTTTTTCCAAAAATGCTTCTTTTTATTCAGGGGGACCCAAAACATGTATTTCCGGTGAAATCTCGGTATCGAAATTTTGGGTGGAGTACAATACCTTCTCTATACACTATGTACATAGCATGTATAGAGAAAGTAAAAAGACCAAGAAAACGTGTAAAACAGGTTTTAAAAGCTGTAACAGACAATATTGCCTAATCCATGAAGTTTAGAAGATGATCTTTTAGATAGAAAATAAATAAACATTAAACTAGGTTAAAGCGAGTCAGATATTTTAATAGCTGATCACTATATAATACCTTTGAAATTTCTAATCTCCCTGCAGAAAACGGATGGAAAAAACCAAAACTATTGAGTTCTCATTTCAAAAAAAGTAAGAGTATTGGGTAATTTAGATCACAAACAAGATATGACGGAGAGGTCAACTCCACAAAAAAAAGTAGGTATGTTACATAAATTGTGTGTTTCAACGAGATCTACATTTGTGTTTATTCGTTTTCATATATCTTTTACTGTTTACTAGTTATGCAAAAGTCATTCAGTATGAACAGATCTTCAGAGATTATTAAAAAAAATTAAAATTTTCGTTTTTTTTTTTATTTTCTGTAGCACATGTACAATGCTAATAGTAGATAAATTACATCCCATCCAAATATTCGATGTCCAATTTCGCCGAAATTATGTTTTGGGGTCCTTTGAGCCCTAAAAACATTTTTAGAAAAAGGTCCGCATATGTTTGTGTATGTACATATGTCTTTGAGAAACAGCTTAAAAACCAAAATACCAAAATTGGCATTTAAGTACGAAACGAAGATTTTCAAGAAATCCTCCCCGCTCCAAACGACCCATTATATGGATTTCTTTTGTGAAAAATGGCTTGATTAAAATACCGTATATTATAACATTAACATCATAAAATGTATATATTGCGTTTTCTGGGAATAGCTTCTGAAGGCGTTCTCATGGATGAATTTTGCTGAAATTGCATATTTTGAAAACCGTAAGAAATATACCAAAACTTACCTCGCAAATATGTAGATCTCATTAAAATGCCAATTTATGTCGTATAAATTTTTGTTGGAGAATTGACCATTTATGAGATATTCCGTGATTTTTTGTTTCAATTTTAAGCTACTTTAACTTTTCTCAAACGGTAGGTCATCTTTTCTTCCTCTGTCTTGTTTATTTTATTACTTTCCTCAGTTGAGGCCTGCCATATAGACAAAGTATAACTACACAACTAACATTTTTAAAAATAATTTATAATGCTAACAATAAATCGTATAACTATAAGGTAACATTATAAAATTAGAAATGATAAACTTCAAATTTAATACAAATAGCACATACAAATCTTATCAAAAACACTTTAGTAATTTCAAAATTACACAACAATATTTAATGAATTTTTATAGCACCAGCATTAAAACGAATGCAAATGATTTCTGAGGATGAGAATAGATCCTCTGAAGTAAAGAGAACGGAATTGCAATTGTTTCACATAGCGATGACTTTTAAAGGAGTTGACTATTTTTCTACTATTCCCTTATCGCCCTCTGCTTACAAATAATCAATAATAAAACCAATTCTTCTAATGTTTATCTTGATTAGCATGGCGCAGATAAAAGAATAGCATTTTGTATGAAAAATGTGTTTCGAAACAACTAGAGAAAGTCATGTAAATGGAACACATCAGACTTTTACTTTCTCTAGCCATACGACATACAATGCACATATTAGCTATAGAAGATAGTGTATTCCACCTAAAAATTCAATGTCGAAAATTCACCGGAAACGTATGTTATGAGGTCCCATTAGACCAAAAGGTCCCTGTGTGTAGGCAGCAAAGCTCAAAAATGAAAAAAAAAGTCGTTAAATTCCAAACTTGGTGTTTAACTTCATCGTTTTTCAAGATACAACACAAATATTATCAAGAAACCCCCCATCACAAATTACCGTTTATATGGAACAATTTTTAAAAATGTTGTTTTTCTCATAAAATGGCTTTAAGGATTTTGATTAAAATATATTAAATATATTTTAATCTCAAATAAAATTTATGTTTTCAATTTTGTGAGAATAGCCTCTGAAGACCTCTTTATTCTGGATGAGCTTTGCAGAATTTTGCATAACGGTTAAACCGTAAGAGATAGACATAAACTTGCTGCATAAAAGTGCAGATGTAGTTAAAACACATAATTTATGTCATATACGTTTTTCTTGTAGATTTGATTGTTTTCGAGATATTCCTTCTTATTGGTTTCAATTTTAAACTACCTAACCTTCTCAAACGGGACCAGTCAAAGCGAAGCGAACCTCAATTGTTTCACATAGCAACCAGCTTTTAAAAGATTTCACTATAATGTATTCCCTTATGTCCCTTGTTCTTAAGATGAGGCAAATAATATGGTCAATCCAGCTAATGTTTATCTCGATTAGCATGATGTAGATAAAAGATAATATTTTGTATGAAAAATTTGTTTGCTCGAGAAAGTCATGTGAAAGGAACACATCATAAGTTTTTCTGTGTGTAAATAACTTTAATATACGGTACTTTTTTTTTTTAAAAAATACAGCTCCGGAGTCGGATCAGTACTCCGGCGCTGTATACCCTACTTTTTATTTACCTAATTTGTTTACTGTGATTACTGTATGATTATGGAATTTCTGTTTTACCTTTTACACACACATACACAAACATATAACACCCATGCCCAAGGCGGGACTCGAACCCACGATCCCCTGCGCTGCGAAACATCAAAGCGAGACGCTTTGGCGAGCGCGGCCATGGGGATGCTTAAATCAAAACTATTTATGAGGGAGTAGAAAACTCCGAAAACCTTCAATGTTAACACACTCAATTTTGAGTTTATTTTTCCCCACCATAATGTTCAACGCTAGCTTTTACTACTATGGCACTGCAGGCGATGACACTGGTGATACATGGAATGAAGATGAAGCACCGGTGGAATGCTAGGGCGGGGGAAACCGGAGAAAACGTTGCCCTCCGACGCTTTGCCTACCAGAAATCCCACATGCGGTCGCCTGGGATCGTACCCGGGCCAACTAGGTGTGAGGCGAGTTGTCTAACTATTCTATCATGGGGTTGAAGGACTTTTCATAGACAGAGACAGTACGCAGATACAACCCTTTTTTGAAAATAAATTAAAGAGGAATCAGGTGTCATCTAAACATCTATTTCGGGTAAAGTTTGGGACCGATTCTTGGCATGGAATGAACATTGTCTTCCTATTACGTACATTGTACGTGGTAGAGAAAAAGGTAATAAGCGTTTCTTATTAAACCATGTAAACAAGGCTTTGATGCTTCGTGGCGCAGGGGATCGTAGGTTTGAATCCCGCCTTGGGCATGTGTGTAACATGAGTTTGTAATGTGAATATGTATGTGTGTATAAGAACTAGAAAAGAAAACGATAACCAAATAGAAAAATAAAGGAAATGTTGGGAAATTGAAAAAATAAAAAGGAGTACAGCGCCGGAGTCCAGATAAGACGGAACTGTATTAAAAATAAAAAAAAAAAAAAAAAAAAAAAAAAAAAAAAAAAGAGCATAGACGCTGAGTTTAACATGTCTTGTATACCCCTGATTGATCAAAGGAGGCCATTACATTGGATAAAAGCGGATAGGAAGCTTCCTCCCACAGAAATAAAAGATCAACAAAATTAAATTTTTCTCTCATGTTGCCGGAGAGGAAATGCTCCGATCCCAAGTTGTTTTGTGCCAACGCATTCCTGTCCTTCATAATGCCATCGTCCCAAGTTTCATTTGATTCCACTTGCGTCTCGTCACTGATGAGATTTGTTCTCTACCCAGGTAGTTTTACAACTACACGCGTTTCGGTGATTTCCCTCAAGGAGTGAGCAGCCAAATGTTAACACAACATTCCCGCTTTACAGCAGATTGACCTTTCGCGCCACTCAAGAGTTTCTCTTTTATTTTTATGCAAGGGGGTAATGCGGCATGCGAAGGTTAGCACGTGTCTAAAGAGATATTAATCATCACAAAGTCATTCGTCCCTTTACGCTTTTTGATAGCTAGATAGATAAGGCGTCTTTATTAGAGTCAAATGATAAAATATATACCATCATACTGCATATATGATATGCATATTTAGATACAAATTAAAGGCAACAAAATGAAATAAACGAAAAAAGTAAAGAAAAAGGAGAAAAAATAAAAATACATGTCTCAAACTAAGCAAATGTGATCTGGTTTTAAGCACTTTAGCCAAGAGATGGCCCTTGTGTTGCCGGTTTCTCTGGTCAGCCAGTAGATCCCAACATGCAAATTCCCTTCTAGCAAGACTTAAACATTTCTCTTTGAGTTAAATTGTTCGCTGATCCTCCCATACTGTACATTTCGCATGGCCCGAGTATTGATTCAAACCAAGAATGGGCAGATTTTTTCCCATTTTCTGTGTCTTCCAACCTCCCAGCCTTTTCTGATCTTTCCCTTCTTCCTAAATATATATTACACTTTACCTCAGTTCAATTTTATTTTGTTTGTTAGAGCTAGAGAACATGCAGTTTTAAAACTTGATCAAATTCTATGTTGACTGATGTCTATCAATATTCTTCTATCAGCCTTCCATAGTTTTTGTTATTCATTTCCGCTCTTTGCCAATGCTATATTTTACGAACCGCGCTAGTCGGCGGCGCGATAACGTGAAAGATTGGCATTCGGTTCGACTCGTCGGGCCAGACACGCCGTGTATTTTTTTTCGTAGTTTACTCGAGTGCACAAGCAAATACTAAGGCGGTATCCCTTCTGCCATGCTTTCCTCTATATTATTTCCCTTCATGTGTTTCAGGGTTGTGGCAACGGCGGTTGGTATGTTGCGGCAGGACAGTGGAATGTGCACTTAGGAAAGTTTTTTTTTCTGGGAGCTATCTCATCCTCTTCCGAGACTCCCAAGTTTTGAGCGGCTAAGGTAAGGATAGCTGAAGTCAGAATTGGAATCGTTACAAAGCCCGTCCTTCTAGCGCATATGGTCGTTCGATTTGGGCACCCTATCCTCTCCACTTAATCCCTTACTTCCAGGAGTTACGTTAGAATAACCACCACCAACCCTCTTGCCACAGTACATGTGCTTGAAAACGGTACTGTACTAATTGCGTGCTGCGCAGTGGGAGCGGTTGGTTTGTCCTCAGTAGCAGTATCTGTCGAAGTATATTAACGCCGGTTTGTAATGAAAGGGCACTCGTTAAACAAAGGGCACCATTGCCAAGAAATGTTTTCAATATTAAATGGGGAGCTGCGTACTTCATGGACTGTAACGGTATCATTTGTTTGGCACAAACAATTGCAATTGCTTAAAGAATTAGCTTTCGTTCTGCTAACATGTTGCATGCAAATCATAGTCCAGCTATTGACAATTAATTCATTACACAGTTTAAGTTAGTTTAGTCGTCTTTGTATTGTTATCACTGTGTAAAAAGTTTTATTTTTATGTTATATATTGTGTAACATTTCCAAAATCAAAACTTTGGCTAACTTCCACTAACAAGTACTGTTTCGTTCTTATAATAAAAGATATAATATGTATATCCTATCATTTATACATTTCTAGAAAGTATGTACATTTTACATAGTGGATAGAGAAAGTATTATACTCCACCCAAAATGTTGACAACACCGACATTTATGTTTTGAGACCGCCTGAATAAAAAATTTGTGTGTGCGCCTGTGGAAAGCATATCTCAAAAACGAAAAAGTCAGTCAAATACAAATGTTATATTTAAGTTCAATATCTTCCAAGGATGTGACACGAAGATTCTCAAGAAAATCCCCTGCCACTAACTACCTTTTATATGGAAAAATGCCATATGTTTAACATATTTTCATGATATATGAAATATATATCTTGAACTTTCTGGGCATTGCCTGTGAATACCTCTTCATTCTGTATGACTTTTTATAAATCTTATATAACTGGTAAATCGTAAAGAATAGACAAAATTTACTACACAAAAAATGTAGATCTCGTTAAAACTATAATTTATACCATAAACGTTGTTTTGTGGAGTTGGCATGATGTAAATAAAAGAACAATCTTTTTTAGGAAAATTTGTTTGTGGAACAGCTAGAGAAAGTAATTTAAATGGAACACATTAGATTTTCTGTAGAAGATTAACGTCTATACATGATTTTTACTGGGTTGTTTTGTCTACAATTTGATACCAAGCACAAGTGGAACTTTAAACCATACATTACTCAGTTTGTGACGTATTTCTTCTTTCACTATTCTATCCTTAATATTTTGATGACAACGCAACAGATTACTGAAACCCCACTGTGTGAAGTCCTGATTGACTCATGATTGAAATAATTTTTATTATTTTCTCTACTTAGTACATAATGCATAAGTAGAGAAGGCATTGCACTTCACTAAAAAATTCGATACAGAGATCTGATCGAATATACGTGTTTTAGGACCCCCTGTACCCAGAAAAATGATGTTTATAAAAAGGTCCGTGCGTGATATCCCTGTGTATGTGAACACGATAACGCAAATGACGAAAAGTCGGTAAATTACCGAACTTGGTATTTGAGTATAGTATCTTCCAAAGATCGACACAGAGGTTTGAGGAAAATCTTTACCTGGATCACATTTCTAAAACTATTATTTTATATAAAATAGTTCTAATGATTTCGATCAATATAGCGTAAATTAAATATATTTTCATGAAAAATAAAATGATTATCTTGATTTTTATGGGAATAGCCTCTGAAAGCCTCATCACTCTGGATGACTATTATATAACTGGTAAACCGTAATAAATAGACAAAAGCTTATTACACAAATATGTAAATATCGTTAAAACACACAATTTATGTCAATAAAGTTTTTCGCGGAGTTAACCATTTCCGAGATATTCCTCGTTATTGGTATCCGTTTTAAAATACATTTCTTATAAGGTAATTTGTCAACTCCTAGCATGCAAAGAATCAATTTTAATCGCGTAACAACCAGATTTGACTATTCCTTTACCCTATTTACCTTCTGTTTGTAAGGAACTTAGTAATAAGATCATTTTACTAATGTTTTTATCGATTAGGATGATGCAGATAAATAATAATGTTGTATAAGAAGAGTCTGCAGTAGAGAAGTTCGTATGAATGGAAAACATTAGAGTTTTCAGTACTGTATATATCGATAAATTCTATTTAACTTTAATCGATATTTTTGTAAATGATAATTGATTCATTTTTGTTGTGACTTACAAATATATAGCTGCGTCAATATATTTTGACCCAACTATAGTCTCTTCAAACTTTAAATGCTCTAAATATCATAATATTTTAATTAAGATAATATAATTGGATAGGTAAAGTCAGACTGAAAAATTCAATGCCATAGCCGGGATTTGACCCACGGACTGACTTTACCTATCCAACTCCTGTACTATACACGGCTTGTGTGAAAAAACAATTAATCCAATACCAATTAAGCATAATAATTGTCTATACTATGAATCCTGGGACTTAAAGTACTTACAACATTGTAAGTCGCCATTGGGATTGTTATTGCAAAATAATTTGAGTTCACCTTGTGGTTTACCGGGAAAACATGCGAGTCAGTTGATAAATTCAATGCTATGCCAGTATATTGACATGGTAGCTCAGTGGAAGAGCAACCGGCTAGAGAGCGGGAGATCCGTAGTTCAAATCCCGGCAATGGCATTGAATTTCTCAGTTTGACTTTACCTATCCTACTCCTGTCCTATACACGGTTTTGTGAAAAAGAATGCTATTATCATGTGAATGGAACATATCAGATTGTTTTTTCAAAAATGGCTCTAAAGATTATGATTAAAATAACATACGTTTGAAATATTTTATCCAAATGAAATTTATATCTTGAATCTTTTGGAATAACCTCTGAAGTCCTGTTCATTCTGCAGGAGTGTTTTATAAATGGTAAATCATAAGAGATAGAGAAAATATTACTGGGCAAAAATTGAAGACTTCATTAAAACACAAAAGTAGTCAAATATTTCCGTTTCCGGGATATTCCTTGTTATTGGTTTCAATTTGAAAATACGTATACGTTTCACAAATAGGAAAAAAACAAAAAGAATAAAAAAACGGTATATTAATCACAGCGACCAGCTCCTTAAAGGTTTGATTATTACATTAACTAGTGCATGGCCGCGCCGTCGCCGAGAGGTTAGACCACTCGCCTCTCATCGATCCCAGGAGTTCGTATGTGAGATTTGTGGTGGACAAAGTGACGTAGGGACGGGTTTCCTCTAGTTCTCTATTTCCATCGGTACTCATCTTCTTTCCATGCATCAGCGGTATCATCGCCAGCGGCCGTTAAACACTATAAAAAAACACTAGTGTGGTCCTTTACTCCCGCATGGATTGGAAATTTCGGGGGAAGTAATGAACCTTCAGTCGCTCATAGTCAGCTTACCCTACCAGTATTTTAGGACTGACCCCCCTAGGGCTTATAAGCGGATGGCTAGGGGTTAGAAGCCTCTCGGGGAGCCAACGACATGAACAATCACAGAATGCAGAATTTCTAACGAGTGGTCATCCCATAGCCAGGCATAAGCGTGAGGAAGTGGTTGATATGAAACGCAAGTGAAATGAATGACAGGAAAGGTGATGCTGGAGCAATTATTAGAACGGCGGGGTAAACCGGAGGATCCGGAAGAAACCCTCCTAGACGCAGCGTCGTCAACCACAAATCCCACATGCGCACGCTTGGGATCGAACCCGGGCTGCCCAGTTGGGAGGCGAGAGTTCTAACCACTGCGCCGCCACTGTAATGAACCTACTCAGGCATTCACCTACACCCATGAGAAACCACAGTATAAACCCAAGGGTCTGCTTGGCCGGCCACGAGGATCGAACCCATGACCTCCCGAATGCGGACTCAAGACGTAACCCCTGTTCCATCCCCCCTCACTCTGTCGTCGGACGCGCCGTGGCCGAGTGACTAGAGCATTCGCCTCTAAATTAGGTGGCCCGGGTTCGATACCAAGCGACCGCATGTGGTATTTGTGTTTTTTATAGTGTTTAACGCCCACTTTTACTACCATAGCACCGTAGGCGGTGACACTGGTGATACATGGAATGAAGATAGAGCACCGGTGGAATGAGATGGGGGAGGAAACAGGAGAACCCGGAGAAAACCCGCCCCTCCACCACAAATCTCAAATGGTCGCGCCGTTGTCGAGTGGTCAGACCATTCTCCCTTCACCTAGACGGCCCGGGTTCAATCCCAAGCGACCGCATGCGAGATTTGTGGTGGACAAAGCGGCGCAGGGGCGGGTTTTCTCCGGGTTCGCCGGTTTCCGTCATCTCATTCCACCGGGTCTCCAAATTCATGTATCATCAGTGTCATTGCAGTAAAAGCGGGCGTTAAACACTACCAAAAAAACAAATGCGGTCGCTTCGGATCGAGCCAGAGCCGTCTAGGTGAGAGGCCACGGCGCGGCCGATTTGTGACTGACGAAGCGGCGCCTGAGCGAGTTTTCTCCAGGTCCTCGGTTTCCCCCGACATCGCACTCCACCGGAGCTCCATCTTCTTCCATATATTATCAGTGGCATTGCTTGCGGTGTCATAAGTAGTAAAAGCGGGCGTTAATCACCACAAATAACAAATTCCCTCTCCCGGCAGCCGTGATACAAGCGTTGGATTGTTACTATGTATCCCGTTTTCCTCAGACTGCATGGCTCCATCTCTACTCCGCCTATTTTTCTCTTAACGACAAAGATGTCTTGGTATATTAGCCCGCTCGTTTTAAGCAGAATGTGCCACTGTTACTTACGGACCCCACTCCATAGCGAAGTGGAGCGTAATAACACACAAATGGGCGGTATTTCAAACACCAGACACCGCTTAGATGACTCAGCACGGGGGTTTGCATGTCGCCACCATAAAACACAGACAAGCACCTCCTCCTCTCCTTCGCACAGATCGATATCCACAGCGAGAATTCGGAATACCATGAATTAATACTTGGTTCTCCAGTATGTGGCCCAGGAATCACAACTCCAATGTGCAGCACATATTCAGATGATATTTCAGGCCCTTGTTTCATCTCAAAGCTTCCCCAAGCATTGTTATTACAAGTAATTTTTGCATCTTCTTGCTCTCTTAATACACTCACAAGAATTGCTTACTCTCCCTACTGTGCGAGGGGTCCCGGGTTCAATTCGCATGTGGAGGTGTGAATTTTTCTGTAGCCAAGAATATTCCCACATTCCCAGAGTCTGGAAGTATGAAAGTGTGTATGTGTGTGTGTGGTATAATTAAAAAAAATCTGATGTGTTGCATTCACATGACATTCTCTAAATATCTACAATAAATTATTGTTAAAAAGTTTATTTTTCTATTTACTTCATACTAATAGAGAAAAAAATTAGCAGAAACTGTCTTATTACTTCCTTCCTTGCTTCCATGGAAATAAGGGAATATACTAGGATAGTGATGCTCAACTATTTTAAAAGCTGGTTGTTATGTTATTGGTGTATGACAGTAGTTGACTAATTCCCGTATGAAAAAGTAGAAGTATTTTAAAGCTGAAACTAATAAAACGCGATATCTCAAAAACGACCAACCTCGCTTAAAATGTATACAGCATAAATTGTGTTTTCACGAGCTCTCCATTTTTTGTGTGGTAAGTTTTTGTCCATTTCTTAACGGTTTACCTGTTATGCAAAATTCCACAAAATTCATCCAAAATAAACATGTTTTCAGAGGTTATTCCCAGAAAATTCAAGATATACATTATATGTTTGTCATGCAAATATCTTAAAATGTATGAGATTTTAATCAAAATCGTTTGAGTCATTTTTAATCAAAAGTTCAAAATTTTCTCCATGTAAAGGGATAGTTGGAAGTGGAGGCATTTTCTTGAAATCTTCGTGTCCCATCCTTTGAAAATACTTAACTTAAATATCAAGTTTGGTCTTTTCGTTTTTGTGTTATGCTACCCCCCCCCCCCACACACACACGGACATATTTCTATTCTTTTTACTCAGGCGGTCTCAAAACATGTATTTCCAGTGAAATCTCGGTTTCGAATTTTTGGGTGCAATACCTTCTCTATACACTATGTACATAGTAGATATGTATAGTTATAATCCATTTTTAAGTATTGCCAGGAGTTGACAAATTCCCGTATGTGAAAAGTTTAAGTGTTTTAAAACTAAAACCAATAACAATGAATATCTCAAAAATGGTCGAATCCACCAACCAAATGGATATGTCATATTGTGTGGTTTAAGGAGATCTACGTGTTTTGTGTAGTATGTTTTTGTCTATTACAATTTACCAGTTTTGGAAAATTCAGCAAAATTCATCCAGAACAAAGAGGTCTTTAGAGGCTATGCCCAGAAAATTGAAGATATACTTTTTTATTTGTGATGTAAATATCTTTACTATACTGTATTTTATTTAAAATCGTTAAAACCATTTTGATAAAATTAAAATTTTCTAAATTGTTTCCATGTAAAGCGTAGCTTGCTGTGGAGGATTTTTTTCAAAATCTTTGTGTCGCATCCTTGGAAGATACTAAATTTAAATAACAAGTTTATTATTTAACCGGCTTTTCGTTTTTTGAGCTATCCTGTTCACGGGCACACTAATACGCACACGGACCTTTTTATAAAAATGCTGTTTTTTTGGACTCAGGGGACCCTAAAACGTGTATTTTGGTGAAAAATTCAGCACATTCATACAGAGGAAAGAAATCTTTGGAGGCTATTCCCAGAAAATTCATTATATACTTTTTATTTGTGATGTAAATATCTTTACTACACTGTATTTAATTTATAATCGCTAAGAGTTAAAATTTTCTCAATTGTTTCCATATAAAGCGTAGATTGCTGTGGGGGATTTTTCTCAAACTTTTGTTGCATTATTGGAAGATACTACACTTATATATCAAGTTTGGCATTTAACCGACTTTTCGCTTTTGAGTTATCGTGTTCACGGACACACTAACCCACATGGACCATTTTTCTAAAAATGCTGTTTTTTTTTTATTCAGGGGACCCTAAAATGTGTATTTGTGATAAAATAACGGAATCTATTTTTTTGTACAATGCAATACCTTCTCTATAATCTATGTACCTAGTACGTGTAGAGAAAGTAAAAAGCATGTCGATGTAGGTATTGTGTTCAGCATTACATTACAAAGCCTTATATTATCTCACAGAAATATAAACTACTACTACTTATTCCTTCAACTTAAAATATACACGGAATTAAAGGAATATCTGTGAAAACTTAGAAAACATTTAATATCAAATAGCTTCTTATTTGATATAAATTATGTAACTTAACGAGATCCAGTAGGAATTTTAGGGTTATGAATGGGAAGTGTAATATTTAAATACAGATCAAATTATTATTTTAATTTATTTAAATATTATGAATGATTTTATAAATTTGTATTTATATATTAGAATAATTTTAGCTTTTTTGGTTAAAATACCAATACATTTAGTACATTTGTGATTGCTTCTGACCCCTAGGCATTGCCTTGTAAGTCCTAGGGGGGGGGTGTCAGTCCTACAATTTCGGGAAGGATAAGCCGAATATGAAACGAAACGAGATGCAGTTAACTTATCCACGATATCGTGTGCACTCGTATTCGAGCAGTCCTAGGATCTTACACAACTGAAGCATTTTTTTCACGGATTTTCTCGGTTGTTAGGTGAATTTTGTTAGAGATAAGTTTATCCGCAAATTTTTCTATCATCCCTTTCATCATTTTATTTCATTTGCTACTTAGGTTTCCTCACCGTAATTCCAGGAATTGGGCTGATCACCAATCCCGGATACGTTTTTGTGGTATTTGGAGGAAGTATATTACATTGAACAATTGTTATAATTCCTTATTCTATTTGTTTAACATAAACATTATTAAAACTATTGTATATACCTCAAATTTGATCGAAAAGCACCATTAATAATTTCAGAGAAAATGATTTTTTTTTATTTATAGCTTTGTGTAATGTCGCCTAATTACTCAGGTTTTATAGTGACATCACATAACAATATGAATGTTATACAATTTTGAATAAATATTTAAAGATTAAATTAATAATTATACCTAACTTGTAACATTAGTTATTAGATTCGAACAATTATATCTATATTTTGTGTAGTGATTCATATAACAGTGTCTTACCAGTATACAATATGTTTACAGAATAGTGTATGTTCACACATAAAATTAGTAATTATTCCTAACTTGTAACATAGTTATTAGACTATAACAATAATACCTATATATAATGTAGTGATTCATACAATAGTGTCTTAAAAGTATTCAATATTTTACGGAACAGTAGAAGGTTTACAATCTTTTATAAATTTAAATAATGATAATTTGGTTGGCTCTTCGAGTGCTGCCTGAAGATCTAAAGGAATTTGGTGGCTGATACTGTAATTAGAATAGTGGGACATTTCGTTATGATGTGTTTGACTGAAAGACTCTGGATGCAATATTCACAAAATGGAGGTTGCTGTTTGTTGAATACTTGTTCATGAGTTTGTTTAGTTTGTCCAAATCTTAGTCTGGTAAGTATCATCTATTGATGCCGGCTGAGAGTTTTGTATATTTTAATAAATAATGTCTTAAGTTTTACTTCAGGCATTTTACCTTTGCGATTATTTTCAATTCAATTGTTTTTCCATTTTTGTTTCAGCTTCTTCTCATCTTAACTTTAACTTTGAACTGAAAACTTTCTAAGTAATTGTTTAAAGTTTGTTTTAAAGAAGAAGATAGAGATCCAGTTTTGCTCGCTTTTGTCTTTCTATAGCACTCCAGTGATATTTATGATCAACTGATCTATTAAGCCTGACTTTAGTTTTGTCCCTCAAGTGAAGCTTAATTCAGGCACCAACAGGTAAATATGTTTATTTGTACTTTATCTAACACGTATATACAATGTAGATAGTAGATGGAGAACGTATTGTATTCCACCCAAAAATTTGATAGCAAGATTTCACCGGATAAATATGTTTTGAGGCCCCCTGAATAAAAAACCATTTCTTTGGGCAGCATAGCTCAAAAACGAAAAGTCTATTAAATACCACATTTGGTATTTAAGTTCAGTATCTTCCATGGATGCGAGATGAAGATTTTCAAGAACCTTCCTCCACACCCAACTACCCTTTACATGGATTATTTTTTTATAATTTTGATTTTCTGAAAAGTGCTCTATTGATTTATATTAAAATGCCATATATTAACGATATTTTCATGACAAGTAAAATATATATCTTCAATTTTCTGGGATAGCCTCTGGAGACCACTTCATTTCAAATGAATTCGTATATCTTGTAGGCCGTGAGAAAAAGACAAAAACTTGCTTCACAAAAAATGTAAGTCTGATTAAAGCACACCATTTATTTCACGAATGCTTATTATAGGGTTAATCATTTCCGAGATATTCCTTTTTATTGGTTTCAGTTTTAAGCTACTCAAACTTTTCTTAAACGGGAAGTCAACTTTCGTTTCGTATTACATCCGGGAATACAAAAAAGAACCGAATTTATATTGTTTCACATGGCATCCTGATGTTGTAGGATTTAAGTATTGCTTTAATCTAATGTATTCCCTTGTTTTCCTTCTACTTACAAGTAGGCAGGCAAGTAATATGATTTATGCTAATGTTTATTTCGATAGCATGATGTTAAGATAAAGGAATACTGTTTTTTAAGGAAAGTTTGTTTGTGCAACAATTAGAGAAAGTCATGTGAATGGAACACATCAGATTTTTTTATTTAACACATTACGTTTCCAACTGTAGAAAATCCGGTATAATATAGAGTTTTAGGAAAGTTATTCAACTATTTTTCTGTCGTCACTATTTCTATGTAAACGTTTGACTCAATATTGACCGACGCCACACCCCACAATACAGATAATATTACGTCTTATTTATTCGAAAGTCTTTTAAATTGTTCCTCCTGGAGAGGCAGCTCTCTTTAGTAGGACTAGCACGTGGCCATGAGTAATATAGACCTGTTTGTAACATTTCCTTTTTTAAAAATAACTTAACATTCCGGAATTTATTGCATTCCTTCTCCCGGCGCTCCAATACACTCTGCGCACGCGCCATAAATTTATTAAATCTTTCGGAAGAATCCACTCAGTTGCCGGATGTTTTGCGGATCCTAAACCGCAACATTTTTCACTCCGGGGCAAGGGGAAAGAGCCCTTGACTTAGTCCGGCGATGCACGTAAAATGTTCTGTTACATCGCTGAAGTTAGGTTGCCCTTCGCAAAACCGCAAAACATGAAGACGATTCTTTACTGTCTAAAGAGTCTGCTGCAGGGGATGGCGGCGGGAGGAAGGGGGTGGAATTTGAAAACGCTGAGTCGTCGAGGGTAACGTTGTGGAGCTGAGAGATCTATTTCACCCTTAGGAAGGGACGGAGAGAGAAGGGGGAATGTTAACATGTGAAAATAAAAAGAGGGCAGACGAGAATGAAGATGCTTCTGCAGAAGATGGGGAAGGGCGTCGGGAGATGAAGAGGCGGATAATTCAGAAAGCGAGAGATCGCACTAAATGGTAACAGTCGAGAGTGACAGCTCGTGAGCACAACTGAGCGACTGCTCCAGGGAGTGCAACATACGTAATGAACATGTGAGAGGAAAAGTGTGACAGCTTGCTCCAGAAATGCAAACAGGTGGGATACAGCCCAGGTTCTGAGAAAACACAACACAATAAGCTTACAAACAGCTGCTTTTAATCAAACTTGAAATACTAAAGATTTATGGATTTCTCATGACGTTAACGCTGTATTCTTTACCTTCTATCTTTCTTTATTATGTTCAGTGGTCGTCTCCTTAGAGCGGTGGAAGCGTGGCTGCTTGCCAAGCGGGAGACCTGGTTTCGATTCCCAGGACCGGCGAGGACCTGTTCTGAGGTGTACTCAGTCTCGCGAGGTCCCTGAGGGGCGTCAATTAAGGAAGTAGAGACTCCAGATCGAGAAGACCGCATTAACCGTCTGGGAGAGACTTGCGCTGATTACGTTTCACCCTCCAGCACTGCACCCCATTAATGACGCCTTCGGCCGAGCTCGGGGAAGCAGCGGCCGTGCGGTAGACCATGGTCCCATGTGGACTGTCGTGCCATCGAGTTGCGTTTTACTATGTATAGTAAGAATAGGTGTCCCACCAAAAACCATTTCACCGAAGCATACCCATTGAGACTCCCTAAATAATAAAAAAGCAAAACAAAAAATCTGATGTGTTCCATTCAGATGACTTTCTCTAACTGTTCCGTAAAAGATTAATCTTTTATTTACATTATGCTAATCAATATAAACATACCCAGAATTAGTCTTATTACTAGTATCCTTGTAAGTAGAAGGGAAATAAGGAAAAATACAGGCTAAAGCGATAATCTCCTGTTTTAAATGCCGGTCGCTATGTGAAACAATTGAAATTCTCTTTGCTTGCCTGGAGTAAACAACAGCGAAACGATAAGAAAGAGTTCTTCCGTTTGAGAAAAGTTAAAATTGAAACTAATAATCCGGAGCATCTCGAAAACGGTTGACTCTACAAAAAAATTGTAACATAAATTGTGTCATTTAATGGGATCCACATTTTCTATGTATTAAGTTTTCGCCTATCTCTTTCAGTTTTCCAGCTATACAAAAGTCATGCAGAATGAAGAGGTCTTCAGATGCTATTCCCAGAAAATTCAAGATATACATATTGTGATTTAAATAGCTTTAATATACGACATTTTAATCAAAATCGTTAGAGAAAATAAAAATTGTGGATTTTTTTCCATATTAAGGGCAGTTGGGAGGGTGATTTTCTTGAAAATCTTCGTGTCACATTCTTGGGAGGGATTACACTTAAATACCTGGTTTGATATTAAACAGACTTTTCGATTTTGAGCTATGATGTCCACAGACACACACGGACTTTTTTCTAAACATCAGATTTTTGTACCTAGGAGACCTCAAAACATACATTTCCGTGAAATGTCGGTGTCGAATTTTTGGGTGGAATATATACTTCTTCTGTACACTATGTACATAGTACCTACTTGTAGAGAAATTAAAAGTCTGATTGTTCCATTCATATCACTTTCTCTACAAATTCTGCAACAATTTATGCATACTAAATTCTTACTTTCTCTATTCGTACTGTGTACATAGTGTATACAGAAGGCATTTCGCCGGAAACTTATATTTGAGGTTCTCTGTGTCAAAAAAAAAGTATTTTACAGGAAGGTCTGTGTACATCTGTGGATAGCATAGCTGAAGAACTAAAATACCGTTGAGTACTAAACTTGGTATTTGAGTTAAGTGTCTTCTAAGATTGCGATATGCGGATTTAAAAAAAAATCCCTATCCTAAAATATTCTTTATATGTAAAACTGTTGGAAAATGTTATTTTTCTCTAAAAAGGCCACTAACGATTTTGAATAAAATAGAGTAAAATGTTTTTACATCATTAATAAAACGTATATCTTAAAGTTTCTGGAAATAGCTTGTGAAAACGAGTTCATTCTGAATGAATTTTGCTGAATTTTGCGTAGCTGGTAAAACGTAAGAATTAGACAAAACTTACTACACAAAAATGTAGATCTCGTTAAAATGCACAAGTTATGTTATTAACAATTTTGTAATGGATTTGAACGTTTCTGATATATTCCTTGTATTTGGTTACCATTTTAAATTACGTAACCTTTCTTAAACGGAGTCATCTTTCGTTTTATCTCTCTCTTGATTTTATTCCTGACAATACAAAGCGAACCGAACTTTATTCACATAGGACAATTTTTAAAATGTTTGACTATCGCATTACCATAGAGTATTCCCTTAATTCCCTTCTACATATAGGGAAGCAAATAATAATAATATTCTGCTAACGTTTGTATTAATTAGTATGGAGCAGAAAGAAGAAGAATCTTTTGTAAGAAGTTCGTTTGTAGAACAGGCACAGAAAGTCATGTGTATGGAACACAGATTTTTTTCTACGAAAAGTTTTATCACATAGTTCCGTTTAATTGGAAGGGAAAAAGAAACCACACAAGAATAAAGATATAGATAATTTTTTTAAAAGTTATCGTTATGTGATGAGATTGTAATTTGCTTCTCTTTGCCCTCCCAAGATGAAAAAAGAGTATAATGCTTTTCCATTCCAGAAAAGTCTAAGTATTGGAATTCTTAAAATAATTAACAAAGAGTATCTAGAAAATGGTTCTAATAATCGAATTTGTTCCATTTCTCAGCTGTTCCAAACACAGACCATGTTAAATGAGATGAACATTAGCAGGATTGGCCTTATTACTTGATTCCTTAAAAAGTGGAAGCGAAATAAGGGACTACTTTAGGCTACAGCAACAGTAAAATCTTTTAAAAGCTGGTCACTACGTGAAACAATTGAAGTTTGGTTTGCTTTGCCAGCAGTAAATCAAAAGAGAGAAAACAAAAGGTGATTTTCCGTTTGAGTAAATCTGCGTAGTTAAATATTGAAGCCAATAACAAGGAATATCTTGGAAACTGTCACACCAAAAAAAAAAAAAAAAAAAGAAACAAAATCAAGCACACACACATCTGATATAAGTTATGTGTTTGAACGATGTCTCCATTTTTGTGTCGTAAGTTATTGTTTATCTCTTAAGGTTTACCACTTATCCAAAATTCAGCAAAGTTTCAGCAGGTTTAACGTTTCATAGGCGGGGATTTTGTTGAAAATCTTCGTGTCACTTCCGTGGTAGATGCAGAAATTATATATAAACTTTGTTATTTACCGGTCTTTCCGTTTTTGAGTTATACTATTCATAGACATACACATGACCACACACGGACCTTTTCCTGAAAATGCTTTTTTATTAAAGTGGGCCTCAAAGCGTGTATTTTCGTTGAAATACCGGTATCATAAATTTGTGTAAAATACAATACGTTCTATATCTACGACGTACATTGTATAGAGAAAGTAAAATGTGTGTAGTACAATGGTGTGCCTTGTATGAAAGATAGAGCCATGCAGTCTGATAAAGAGGATCTCAGATCAGTAAAAATCTAACGGTAGTATTATCATCATGGCTACGGAGTGGGATGGCTTTAGTCTGTATCCCGCATTCGGGAGTTCGCAGGTTCGATCCCCGTGGCTGGCTTACCTGACTCACGGGTTGTTTTCGGCGGTTACCCACCGGTCGCCAGGCGAATGCTAGGTATGTTCATTTCATCCCCCGAATCATTTCCCAACCATCTCTTTCAGCGGGCTGCGGTAGGATGGTGGTTTGCACATTTTAAAAGTTGGTCCTGGTGTCGTCGTCGGTACCACTAGTTCGGAACCCGTCTTAACAGAGGTCTCCGAGACGCCTGAAGCCCATGAGGCTAGGACGGCGGCGGAGGCGTTCCATCTTAAGCTTCCTTCGATGTTTGCATCCGTCGTCATCTGGATTTCGTCGCCCTTTGGGTCAACCTACATAGAGTAATGGTTACCATGCTAACTTCATATACCCAAAGTCGCGGGTTCAAACCCGGCGGAAGACGTTGGATTTTTTTGAGCATAAAAAACCTTAATATTCGTTCCTTTGGAAGGGAAGTACAACCGCTGGTCCGTGTCGTAGATTTATGGCACGTTAAAAGAACCTCAGGACTGATAAGGAGGCCTATGAGAAAAATTAAGCGGTCTTTCATGCCCAATATAGTTTGGGATGCTGAGTAGGGTGAAGTAGTTAAAGAGCGTCCATAAATAAAATTCCATTTCCAGTTCTTGTCGTCTTTTGGGTCTTCCTCCCTGGGGTCACCTAAGATACACGGATATACGCTCACTCACACACACAGACCCACAAACACACACTAGCACACTCATAAACACAGAAACATACTCACAAATATACCTACATACAACACGCACAACACACACATACACACACTCACAAACACACAAACATACACACAACACAACATGCACAAACACTCACTCACAGACACACATCACACACGGAGTTGTTTCTGAAATTGTTTTTCGTATTTATTCAGGGGACCTCAGCATGTATTTCGAGTATGTCCTCTCAGTTGTAGCCATTTTACTATAACAGCTGGATTTTTGTATTGATACCCATTATTTAGTAACCTTTATACTTCCAACAAAACCTCAGAAGAAAGTGATGAAGTGGAAACTCAGTGGGCGAGCAGACCTGTGCGCTAGCAAGAACGTGGTCCCTGGGGATTCGAACATCAAGACCGAGACCGGCTAGTCCTGCCAGGAAGGGGACACCAGGGTGCCAGGGAGGATAGTTTCCAGAGAACGAATTCCACCGTCCTACCGCAACGCACCCTCCGCTGTTGCGTGGTCCAACAATCCTGAAACAAATGAAGGTCAATTATGGATATAGGAAATTTGTGGTACAACTCAGCATTACCTACGAAAAAAAAAACATGGTCAGAGTTGCCGTCCCGCAACCTCCGAAACGCTAATTTCACACGAAATTTGGAACCAGCGTGCTCGATTGGAGTACAAATTAAGTATGGATTGACTCTTGGACAGGATCATCAGTGTCACATCCTTGGAAGATACCAAACGTAAATCCAAGTTTGGTATTTAACGGTATTTTTGAGCTATGCTGTCCACAGCCGCACAGACAGCCACACACACACACACACACACACTCACACATACGGACGTTTTTGTAAAAATGCTTTTTTCGGACTCAGGGGGCCCCAAAACATATATTTCCGTTTAAATCTCGACATATATTTTTTGGTGGAATACAATACCTTCTCTATCCACTATGTACATTGTACATGCGGGCTAGAGGAAGTAAAAACACCTAATGAGAAATATTACAGCGACGTTTAACTACAAATTATAGTACATAATTATAGATAACATAATACATACGTATGGTGATTTTTCGCAAATTGCGATATATAGTGAAATGTTCATAAGGTCTTGTATTCTTTATATTTTCATTTCTCATTACCTCTAAATCACATTTTAATGTGTTTTTAAAATGCAATAAAATGCAAAATTGACTCAAAATGCAAAAATTACACTAAAATGCGACACAAATGTAAAATTGTCGATTTTTTAAAAATTTACTTTCTTTCTTTATGTTTCTAAAAATTAAATCTGATGAGTTTGTGTACCCTTGTAATGTGTATAATTCTGACACACTTGCCCGCTGATCTGCAATACAGAATTAATTCCCTCATTCCTCATCTGTTTGTAAAATACACCTTATAAATCTGAACTTGTACAGAAATAAATCAATTTCATAGTTATCAGTTCTAAATAACAATCATATTTTCATGTTAACAAATATTAAAGAAAGGTTTTATTTGAAAGAATTTGTGCAGAAATTTATAAACAAAAATGAGAATAAAAAATCAAATGGGTACACTGACCTAATGTACACATTATTGACACATATTTTTATCTCATACGCTTACTATTTATGTTATTGTTATGTTTTATTATTTTTCCATTGCTGTGAGTATCGGAGTCATTGTTATTGTTAAGGATTCAGTTCCCGTTTACTCATGTGATATTAATGTCACATTAAAGATTTTTCTTGAGCAATTTCTGTGTATCAAAATCAAATCATGATGTATGTTTTTTTCTTTAAAATGCAATAAAATGCTAAACTGAAATTATATTAGTGCAACAAAATGCTAAATGCTAAATTTGTAATTTCAAAATGCTAAAAATCACCACCCCTAATAATACACTGTTCTGACTTAAGAACAACGGAACCTTCGATCTTATGTATCCTGTCCCCATCTTCCGTTTTTCTAGAACTCTAAAAGACCAAAAGATTCGCTAGGCTCTGAGTGGCTCTTGATTACATGAGAGAAAAGAGTTCCTTTCTCCTTAGATGAATGAAAACTGCGCACGCAGAACGCACTAGCATTCTCATGGGCAGGTCCCTTGAATTCCTACTCTCTAGCATCATTCTGACTCCAATCTTCCCTGTTTGCAAAGGCAGACGGAGAATAAAGTTGATGGCTTATCTCTAAACTTGACTCTATCAGGGAAATGGTAAACGTGAACGTGTAGCAGACTATGAAATTCAATATGGATGTGAAAGGGGATTAGGAATTGCAGAGAGGTATTAAACATTATTAGAGCGAAGTTCATTCAGCAAATGAAAATTTCATCAAGCTGCGGAGATTGTCGCGCGATATAAAATCCTGGAATTGAACTGTGTTCCGCTACGTGACGTCATTATCGTTAGAATCGAGCAATGATTGGCTGCGGAGTAAGGTTGTCTTGGAGATTACCTCAGCTAATAGCTGAGCGCCTTCATAATTACTTGGCGCTCTGAAGTGGAATCGACTGCGAGTGATCTGGGGCACAGCTCACTTCCCTGTAATAAACAGTGATTACCTTGAGGGGGCAGTGGCGGCTTCCCATAATTGCATCACTTAACATTCCCAAAAATCCCACGTGTTCCATTTACATGCCCTTCTCTACACCACTGTGACACATTATTGTTAAAAAGCATATTCTTCTATACGATAACAGAGATTAACATTAGCAGAAATTGTCTTAACTACTAGCTTCCTTGTAAGTAGAAACAAAACAAGGGAATACACTAAACTAAAGTAATAGTGAAATATTTTAAAAGTTGGTTACCATGTGGTTGAAATCCATTTCTATGCATGGCTAGGAGAAGTAAATCTCAAAAAGTAATTTGAAGTATCTCAGAAATGGTCAATTCCACGGAAAAAAGGCATATGACATAAATTGTGTGTTTTAACCAGACCTACATTATTTGTGCAGTAAGATTTTGTCTATCTCTTACGGTTTACCAATTATGGAAAATTCAGCAAAATTTATCCAGAATAAAGAGGCCTTTAGAGGTTATTGCCAGAAAATTCAACATATACATTTTATTTGGCAGGTAAATAACTTTAATATACGATATTTTAAACAACGTCGGTACAGCCATTTTTTGAGAAAATCAAAATATTCGAATTTTTTTTCCGTGTAAAGGGTAGTTGGGAGTAGGGGCATTTTCTCAAAAGCTTCGTGTCACATCCCTGAAAGAAACCAAACTTAAATATCAAGTTTGGTACTTTACTGACTTTTCGTTTTCGAGTTATCGTGGTCACAGACACACGGGCAGACACACAGACCTTTTTTCCAATTTTTTTTTTTTTTTTTGGATACACGGGACCCTAAAACTTATATCTGCGGTGAAATCTCGGTATCGAATTTTTGGGTGGAATGCAATACCTGATTTATACACTATGTACAGGGCACGTGTAGAGAAAGTAAAAATAACTAACCTACAACCACTGCAACTTATCATTTCAAAGCATACTGCTCTTTTTATTATTTACTTGCTTTGATAAAGGTTGCAATGCTTACAAGAAAGTACATTTATACGAGCGTATTTTGTACAAACGACAATGATACATTCATAAATTAAAATAATATCCAGGATTTCCACTAAAGAACTCCGGGGATTTGGGGTTAAATAGTTTTATTAAATTACAATCGGAGTTTAATGCGGTATACATGAATTTAAAGATAATATTCTCAATGGTTTATTGCAATTTAGTACATTTCAATATGTGCATTGATCTTATAATAGTGTCCAAAACTCTCAGTGTGTTTTAGAAGAACGTGTGTTTCCTCAGATGGATGATATTTAGGCGGAGAAGTATTTTCTCTACTTTCAGCAAGATAGCGCACCGCTCCACTTTAGTTTGCAGTACGAGAAGCAACAGGTGGATTGGAAGGGAAGAGCCTATTCCTTGGATTCCAAGAAGCTCAAATTTAACTTCCTGTGACTTCTTCTTCTTCTTCTGAGGACATGTGAAAACCTCGTGTGTTCAGAGGAAATTCGCGATCTAAAATTATATCTAAAAGATACATATTTTTTTTGCACAGTTAGGTTCTGGCCTTCTGATCCCAAGGTGGCTGATTTAAATTAGGCCCAAACTGATTATTTTTGAGTGTGTTTAAAAGCGACGGATATGTCGGTAGATTTGCAGCATTTATAAGAACTCCTGTGGAACGAAATATCGGTACACCGGCGGTGATGATATGATCTTACCAATTGAAGCTCAGTATGCTTAACATATGAAGTACAAATAACAGGAAACTGTTCTTTATAGAACAAAATGTTACAAACATGTTCAACGAATATAAGAGAAGAGTGCCCAAACTATCATTTTGGGCTCCACCTCTTGGGGAATAAACGTGGTAGAAGAACGAAGCAGAAGAGGGACCTGAAAGAAGGGCATTAGAATGATAGAAATATCTGGAAAACAGAAACAAAAGGCAACTATTGGAAAGCAGAACGCCCACAAAAGAAAAAGTAAATAATATATTCCTGCGACAAGCTGGAGTCGGGTAAGTGCCGGCGCAAAACTAATCTGTGGTAAGGTCTGACTTTAGACTGCACAGTGTGCCAAGCTACAATTATTACAAAAAACCAATATATGGCCGAACATGTAAAAGTATCCAGAAAACAATGGAGAAGAATAAGTCATTGTGGAGAAGGTGCAATGCTTAATCCTGTCGGTACCCACTGGATATACAGTTAAGGGAATGCATGCACTTATTTACGAAAACTTACATGAAATAGGTTGTTGGGGGTATAAATATAGAGGTTTTGATAAATGATGCCTTAATGTGTATACACTTCGGTATGCTATTTTTTTTTTTTCCTATGTGTCTAACAGTTTCTCTCAAATCAATCACATAAATGTCTACCTGACGCGTTTTGCACGGTGTTAGCTCCACCGCGAATTGAACATCGTCTGTTTCTCTTTTGCTTCCATGTTTTCACACTTCAAAATGTGACTTATTGTCCTAGTCCGAGGTCATTGGTCTTGCGGAAAGCATTCAAGATCAGTACCGATACAGCATTCGTTATAGTGAGGCCTGCCTACTCTTCCGACTCGCGGTATCAGGGAACATAAACACGCATGTTTTGTGTGTGCCACGCCTACTTGGTGGCCGCGCAGTGGCCGAGTGTTTAGACCATTAGTCTCTCATCTAGGCGGTCCAGGCTCGATCCCAAGCGACGCATGAGAGATTTGTGGTGGACAAAGCGACGCAAGGGCCAGTTTTCTCCTGGATCTCCGCATCGCATTCCATCGGTGCTCCATCTTCATTCCATGTGTCATCACTGTCATGGCCTACGATGCCGTATATTTTAAAAATGGGTGTTAGACACTATAAAAACGCCTACTTGGAGGTACTAACCAATCTGAAAATATACTACTCTTAATAAGTGAAATTATAAATGCTTCAATGAAGCAAATATTGATGTAATGTTATTCATCACACTGTTCTGAATTACCAACACAAATACGCCCTAAATTTCTGTATAAATTTAATTATATTACCATGTAGTATTTTTGTGTACTGATTACCACAGTGAAAATACGTACATTGCAATATACATTATATACACATGCTACAGTTTATAAATAGGTTGCGACATATTACCATATAATGCGTATTTATCTAAAAGTAAAGCGATGCTTTCGCTGTTATCATACTAATTGTGTTAGTCCATATAAGATAAATGTTTAAACAACCCCGTTTCCAAATGCGTTTTATGAAACTGTTTCAGTATTCACTAGTATTAAGTTTTCAAGATCGCAAACATATTGTAACGACCTTAATGTATCGCCTCCACCAATATAACATCCACAAACAACTGGAATAGAATTCTCTACGAACCTAATAGCAGGTGGCATCATTGGCGAATGAGAAATAACGAGATTTCACTGGTGGTCAGGAATAGTTAATGCTAGTAGGGAGAACTGGTACACACGAAATGTATAACATTATAAATTAAAGCAAGAACCAATTTACCACCTACACCAAAGCATCATACACTAATGAGGGTCGACCATGTAGCATCTGGCAACCAGCCGGACCTTCACCGTACGGAGACTCCTCAAAGACTGCTAAACTAGTTTCCCACGCGCTCACCTGTCTAGCTTCCTTCTACTACTGAGGTCGGACCCGCGGCGCTGGGACGGCTAAACCAGGCCAGTGATTGGACGTCCCATTGGCGCCTTGTTGCAATTAATCTAACCTCTTAAACCATCACTAACCAACTTTTTCATCAATTGTAATTTCAGTGTTTGCTTATCCTCCAAAAATAAATATATTTACGCTATGCTACAATATTTCCTTAAATTGACATTGGATCAGAACAACAACTCCAGTTGTGTATCTACAGCACTACCAAAGAATGTTCGTCTACTCGAACGGTAAATATTCACAAATCTATAGTTGTAATTTACTTCAAATATGTATAATATAGAATTGATTTGTCTTTTTAGAATAGATACTAATCAACTTCCGCGCTTAGGAACAACTACAATTTTTTTTATGGTCTTCATTTTTTTATAGAAAATTGGTTAATATTATTACGAAAAAGGAAATTGATTGATATATTTCGCATGAGGGAGATTTTTACCTTTATCTTTAATTGGTTTATTTTTATGGGTTAAAAGCCCTTAATAGCTTTATCATTTACTTAACTGAATCTTTAAAAGAATGTATTAAACCTAGTAAAAAAAATGACTTAATGATACACGTTCAGTTTCCATACACGCATACTAGTGAACTTTCTTTAGCTCCGCTGTTTCCACATTCCGGATGTTAATTTACTTCTATGCAATTTCAGTATTTTAGTTACATTCAAATTCCTTGATTTTAAATGAATCATTCATAAACACCTTTTTTATGTTATCTATATAGTACATGGTACACAGATAAAGCATATTATTCAGCCTTTAGTTGATCCTCGCCAAAACAAAACCCAGACAACAAGTGCACCGTTATAATGTAGCCTTCCGCCATGCGCGCAGAAATGCTGTCATATTTTCACGGTCTCGTGGTGCTACACCCGGCATATTGTAATGTAAAAACAACAGATCCCCTTATTCCGACAACTTAAACGGTGACTAAAATATTCTGTTATATATAATGCTGTTAATATCGATAGTCATTACAAAATAAATGCTACATATGTAATACTTAGCTCTAAAAAACACAAGCGAAAAAATAAATAATATGTATGCGACAACTGACATTTATTCGCTCTCAGGAAGCGGTTCTATTCCCTCCAAATCAGAATCGTCGTCTGAGCTGTTTGAGCTGTTGCTTTCCACTCCAAGGTTGATAACCAGGCTATCAACAACGGTTTTATTTAAACTATGCATCTTCCAAAAAACCCTTCTTTCTTTACATTTAGCATTTTATCAACAGTTGGTGACTCATTTAAAAAAAATGTGCACTATTACCCAAATTGCATTCTTCACAAACTCGTTACATTCTTGCATCGCATATTTCACACGTTTTCTATTTTTTCCTGGGTGTAACCACTTTTTCCTTTCAGATTTTTCTTTGCGAGCACTGTTTATACTTGTAGCTGAAACACCGATGAGTTCAGATGTTAATTTCAACACTTTTTCACAGGAACTGTTTGATATTTCTCACAGAATTTACAATAAGTATTCATCACTTTAGGTTTTTCAACACTGGTTAACGTTTACCAGCCTTATGCTTTATGTAACTCGATGAAGATGCAAGACGAAACTCACGGCCGTCCTCCATAATTCTAAACAGCAACAACCAGCAACCGTTACTGTGTAAACAATATTGTGTAAATCAGGTGATTTATACGAATAGTATGTTGGGAATTGTAGCTCTGTTTAACGGTACAAATCAATTTAATTTTAGGTATTTATGTAGAGTATTGTACCGTTTAAAAATTAATTCGTTCTGTAATTTAGATTGTTAGCATGGGATTGCATTTTTGTGGGCACTACTACTGTGTCGTACCGCGGTGCACTGGCCAAGTGGATCCGTTTTGGCACGGATCTACACACACACACACACACACACACACACACACATTTTAGCTTAAGAGCAAAGGCTTGTTAGTGGCATATGAGGAGTACGAAAAAATTTACCTAGGTGGCTGGAGGGGATACTTCGCAATGCAGACCATACCTGACTCTAAATGGCTCCGTCTCGTATTGGTTTGCGGTTAAAAGTCTGGCACTCGAAAAAAATAACATAGGTAGATTTTATACTCAAGATCTAAGAAAAGTAACACAAGAGTAACACAAATATTAAGAACCAGATAAGAGCACAAGAGGCAGAAGAGGTTTAGTGTATACTTAAAAAAAATCACTGTGTATTGAATCGGCCAATTTCATGCACTTAAACACTGTTTCCTGTGGAAAGTGCTTACGCAAGAAGATGGATAAACAAAAAACATTACACCTTGACCAAACAGCTCCAACAATTGATATAAACTTTCATTTACTATTATGAAAATAAATACATAAAAAAATCGAATGTTTTCTATTCACTTGATTTTCTCCACATCTCAGTAAGAAACTGTTAAAAAGCTTATTCATCTACTTCATGATAATCGAAACGAACATTAGTAGAAATGGTCTTATTACTTGCTTTCTTGTAAATTGGAAGTGAAATAAGCGAATACATAGGACAAAGCGATAGTCAAATATTTTAAAAGGATTGCCATATGTTTGAAATCCATTCTATATAGTGCCAGGAGTTTTGCAAATTCCTCTATGAAAAAAAAGTGTATTTTATAGCTGAAACCAATAAAAACGAGTATCTCAAAAATGGCCCACTCCACGAAAATGAATGTGTATGATATAAATTGTAGGTTTTTATATCTACATGTTTTTTTTCTAATATCTTTTAGTCTATCTCTTAGGGTTTACCAGTTATGTAAAATTCAGCAAAATTCATCCAGAATTAAGAGGATGTTTCCAAAAATTCTACATATGCTTTATTTGCCATCTAGATATCTTTATTATACAGTATTTTAATCAACATCGTTAGTCATTTTTGAGAAAATAAACATTTTCGATTTTTTTTTTCCAAGTAAAGGCTAGTTTGTTTTGGGGTTATTTTCCTCAGAATCTTCGTGTTGCATCCTTAGAACTTAAATACCAAGTTTGGTATTTTATACCGACTTTTCGTTTTTGAGTTATCGTGTACAGATCTCGGTATCGAATTTTTTGTGGAGTGCAATACCTTCTCTACCTACGTACCGTATAATAAAAAGAAAACAAATAGAAAAGAGAAAATATGTTTGTTACATTCAAATTAGTGTTTTACAGCTTTTCTGCAACAAACTTTTCTTACAAAAGCTTACTGTTCTATTCTACGTGCACCCATATAAACGCCTGCGGTGCCATAAGTAGTTAAAGCGGCGTTAAACACTACCAAAAAACCATATAAACATGTTCATAAATACTTATATTAGATACTTATTAGTTATAATACTTATATTCATTGTACATACGCGGGAAAAGGATATACGATAGGATAAACCGATAGTGAAATCTTTCAAGAACTGGTTGCCTCATTGACAGTCCATTTTCTTTGCTTGACTAGGAGAAGGAAAAATGAATAATGATTTCCCATTTGAGAAATATATAAGGTTCTAAAACTGAAACTAATAACTAGAAATACCTGCAAGCACTTAACTCCGGAAAAAAATGTTTTTGATACAAATTCTACAGTTTTGTACAGTAAAATTGTATCTATCTCGTAGGGTTTGTCAGTTATAGAAAACCCATCCAGAATGAACAGGACTCAGCTGTTATTTCCCAGGTAACTCAAAATATAAATTTTCATTTAACAAATAAATATCAAATTACGATACAACATACATAATGATGTTCAAAAATGTTCCATGTGAAGGGTAGTTTAAGGTGGGATCCGTGCTGTTGTAAACTAATCATAAAGTGTGATAAACAAACCAATATTTTTAAAGATTCTTTAAATCGTATTTTGTAAAAAAACTGTTTACTTCGGTAGACCTTTGTCTTTTTCTACTCAATACATCCCTCACAAACCTCAGGTTTAGTATATCACCGACACATCACGGACCTTTTTACTAAAAACATTTTTATTTAAGGGCCTCAAAACATGTATTTCAGGTTAATCTTGGTATGGAGGTCTTAGTTTGTCACCTTCTTTACTTACCATGTACACTGTATGGTACATATGGTATGGTGAGACAGTAAAAATAAAAAATATAAACATTTTATTTTAGGTTCATAAATGTATTAAACTTTTGTAATAGATGTTAAATTGAAACGATTACACCATTGAGAATAAATGAAGATACACAGAAATAAAGACATGATTAACTAGGTATTTCCTAATAATCTTGATGATAAACTACTCTGTTGGAGCTGAGCCAGAAATAAAATGACAAAGAACAGTTACCGCTCTGCAGAAAATATGACGCTGTTGATTTACGAAATTACATTTTCTTGATGAAAAGTTATCTGATTCACAATATCAGCCTAGAACTTTAAAGTTATATGCTATATTAGATAGAGGTTTCTTTTTCTTTTCTGTTTCTTCTTTACGTGGAAACTAAATGAAGCAAAGACCTTAACTAAGGTGAAGGCTTCTGCACTCCCTTTTCATTCGTCCGCCAGCCATCTCGATAATGAAACTCAACTTCTGGCAAAAAAAACGGAATTGATGGAAAACCGTGGCGCGAATCGATGCTATAGGAGTAACTCATTCCGGTTCTGCATAACTTAAAACCAAATCAAATTAAGCTGCCTCGAGGAGAAGTGTAACTCAACAAATGGTATTCTTCATCCTCCGAGGTGTCCTTATTCCCTTCGGTCATTTATGGGGTACGGTGCTGCAGCACTTACTTCTTAATTTGGTTACGAGAAAAGAAAGAAACAAAGCTCGTAATATGCTTTTCCAATTTAAGTTCTTCTTACACGCTGAGGGAGGAAGAAAAAGATTGTTTCTGGAGAAAATGAATGTTCTTATATCTTAAGAGTGGTGATTATCATTATACCAGGACATACTTTAATAGTTATTTTCTATTACAACATAAATATTTTCTAAAGTACTATTTAATATTTTGGTATAGGCCAGAAAAGAAGTAGTCATTAAAATTTCATTCAAATATATTTTCATCCTAAATATATCGATTTAACTAAAATAAAAATATAATGTTTTACATTCACACGACTTTCTCTACATTTCTGTAACAAATTATTATTAATAAGCTTATTCTTTTATCCAATTCATCCTAATTAAGATAAACATTACAGAATTTCTCTTATTACTTAGTTTCTTATAAATAAAAGGGAAATGAGAAATACACTAGGCTAA
Source organism: Hymenopus coronatus (assembly GCA_030762935.1). Classification (NCBI taxonomy): domain Eukaryota; kingdom Metazoa; phylum Arthropoda; class Insecta; order Mantodea; family Hymenopodidae; genus Hymenopus; species Hymenopus coronatus. The sequence goes on from CM060894.1 coordinate 79,546,672, forward strand.
ACCGACACCCATATGTTTTAAAAAGGGTTACTATGGGATTGAAATCTGAATCATTAGGTGGCCAAGAGTTGATAAGTTCCCATATGAGAAAAGTTTAAATGTTTTAAAAGTAAAACCAATAATAAGAAATATCTCTGAAACGGTCAAAGTCATCAAAAAAATTAATTGTGACAAAAATTGTGTGTTTTAAAGAGATCTACATTTTTCTGTAGTAAATGTTTGTCTAGTTAACCAGTTATGCAAAATTCAGTAAAATTCATCCAGAATAAAGAGATCTTTAGAGATATTTCAGGAAATTCAAGATATACATTTTATTTGTCATGTATATATCTTAAATATGAGAGATTTTAATCAATGAGAAATGTATTTGTGTATGTCTATTTGTCTGTGTCTGTGTGTGTGGGGGGGGGGGCAGCAATGCTCAAAAACGAAAAGTTATAGAGCTTAATAAATGTGTAGATTATTTGAGTTAATAAATAATTTAAATTATTGTAAAATTTATTTGATTGGAGTGCACACGCAATTTTTATTAAAACGGGAATTATAATAAGATTATTTCATGTTCTATTTTTTGTAAAATAAAATATTTCATAAAGGTTGGTTTTTAAAAGAATCAAGAATAATAAAGATGAAGATTTAAATACCAAACTTGGTATTTAAATTTAGTGGGTTCCAAGCATAAGACAGAAATATTTACATGAAAATTCCTCGAAATCAAATTACACTTTAGATGGTATTTTCTCAAAAATGTCTCTACTATTTTGATTAAAATGACGTACATTAAATATATTTACATGACAAATAAAATTTATATGTTAAATTTTTTGGGGATAGCCTCTGAAGCTTCTTCATTCTGAATGACTTTTGCATAGCTGGTAAACCGTAAGAGATAGACAAAAAGCTACTACAAAAAATGAACTCGTTAAAGCACACAATTATGTCATATACCTACATTGTTTTCGAGAAGTTTACAATTTGTGAGATATTTCTTGTTTTTCGTGTTAGTTTTAAAATACTTAAACATTTCTCATACGGGAATTTGTCAGCTTCTGGCCATGCAAAGCAACGAATATTCAACAACATAGCAACCGTTTTTAAACATTTGATTACAGCTTTAGCCTACTGTATTCCCTTATTTCTCTTCTACTTAGAGTAGAATACAAACATTTCTCCCATATTGTTGCCATCTTAATTAGCACGAAGTAGAGAGAACAATCAGCTTTTGTAAGAATAATTAGTTGCAGAATAGCTAGATAAACATATGAAAGAGGAACACATCTGTTCTTTTTTTTTTAATTACAGTCCTTAATAGCTTTGTAACAATTTGTTTGGTTGGCACTTTCCTATGGTGGACACTATTTTTATTTAAAAATATGTTATACTACAAAGTGGAAAAAATGTCAAAAAAAAAAAAAACAGCGCATGACTATTCTAGTTACTTCTTCAATAATAATATAGGAACAATAAATCACGAATCCAAACAGACGTTTTGTTACACACACGTTGCATTTCCTTGAGAAAACTGCCAAGGCGCTAGCTGTTTTTTTGAAGATAAGATAGATTTGAATATGGAAAATAACAAAAATATTGAACCTGACAAAAATACAATAGTATTTGACATATTCTTTTAACCAACATAATACTTTATGAAGTGTAAAATATATTTTATATTCACCCTAGGAGAATAAAACATGCAAACATGTACTTTAAACTATAGAGCTGTTTTGTAACAAAAATAAAAGGTCTGATATGTTCCATTCACATGACTTTCTCTACATCTCTGTAACAAATTATTGTTAGTACGTTTATTCTTCTATTTCATGCTAATCATGATAAATATTAGCAGAAACGTTTTATTGCTTCTTTCCTTATAAGTAGAGGGCAAATACGCTAGGCTAAACCCACAGTGAAATGTTTTAAAAAGGCGTTGCTATGGGATTGAAATCGATTATTAATTTGCGTGGCCAGGAGTTGACAATTTCCCGTATGAGAGAAGTGTGAGTTTTTTAAAACTGAAACCAATTACAAGGAATATCCCAAAATCCCACAACTCCACGAAAAAAATGTATGTAACATAAATTGTGTGTTTTAAGAATATCTACATTTTTCTGAGGTAAGTTTTTGCCTAGCTCTTATGCTTTACCAGTTATGCAAAATTCGTCAAAATTCATGCAGAATCAATACGTCTTCAGAGACTATTCACAGAAAATCCAAGACATACATATCTGCCATGTGCACATTTTTAATATATGATATTTTAATCAAAATCGTTAGAGCCATTTTTGAGAAAATCGAAACTTTTGAAAATTTTTCCAAGTAAAGGGTAGTTGGCAGTAGGGAAATTTTCTTGAAAATCTTCGTCTTGCATTCTTGGAAAATACTGAACTTAAATATCAAGTTTGGTATTTAATGGACTTTTCGTTTTTGAAGCTACTGCCCACAGGCTCTCTCTCTCTCTCTCTCTCTCTCTCTCTCTCTCTCTCTCTCTCTCTCTCTCTCTCTCACACACACACATTTTTCTAAATATGCTTTTTTTGGACTCAGGGGATCCTAAAACATATATTTTCGGTGAAATCTCGGTATCGAATTTTGAGTGCATTTCAATACTTTCTTTATACTATATGTACATAGTACTTGTAGAGAAAGTAAAAATAGGAATAACCAACGTTTAGCTAACCTATGTGGAGTGTATTTATTACATTCTGGCGCGTAGTAGGTAGAGAAAATATTGTATTCCACCTAAAATTTCGATGCCGAGATTTTAGCGGAAATATATGTTTATAGGACTCCTGTCTATCTAGAACATAAATAAAAGACGAAAAATCCACTTGGTATTGAAGTTCAGTTACTTCCAAGGATGCGATACAAAGTTATTTGAAAGCCCAAACCATTCTTTACGCAGAACATTTTTCGAAATGTTTCATTTTATAAAAATATTGCTCCAACGCTTTTGATTATAATTCCGTATACTAAGATGGTTACATGGAAAATTAAATGTACATTATGAATTCTTGGAAATAGCTCTGAAGTCCTCTTCTCTCTGAGTGACTTTTGTATAACCGATAAACTGCAAGATATGAACAAAACTTACTATAAATGTAGATTTCAGGAAAACATGCAATTTACGTCATATTCAGTTTGTTGTTTATACAGGGCTTCTACCTAACAATTTCCGAGGTATTCCTTGTTATTGGTTTCGACTTTAATATATTTCCGTTTTTCTCAAACGGAAAGCCCTCGTCCGTTTCATCTCGTTTTATCCCGGCCATGAAAAGAGAGCCAAATGTCAACGACAATCGCATAGCAAAAGCTTTTAAAAGAGCTGACTGTCGCTTCAGCCTAGTCTATTCCATCATTTTCTTTCTTCTTATAAGGAATTGAGTAATAATTATTACTAGTAATGTTTATCTTCATTAGCCGTATGTACATAAAATAATATATTTTGTAAGCATACTTTGTTTGCAGAACAGATAGAGAAAGTCGTGTGAATAGAACATATCAGATTTTCCTAATTGTTTTACGTCCTTTAGCTACTTGGGTGTATCCTGAATAATTGTTGATCGGTATGTGGTACACAGCAGCACCTAGATCTCATTTCCCGTACCGGTGCGGTTGTTTTGCTCCAAGGAAATGACTTAGGGTGCAATCCAGACTAACCGCTTTCACCATCTAAACTAAGATACCGCCATCTACACTCAGAGTGCAGCTAGCTTTCTTTCCTCTGCGACAAAAAGATTGGGTTAGGGTACCATCAAGTCTAACTAATTTTACTGTTTATGAATAGATTACAGCCAATAGATTACATCTATTTTCAGTTTTACTATTGTTTTAGACCTGAGGTGAAACACTAAGCCATGGTATTAAATATCCAATCCGAGAGAAACTACGAAAAATTTCCAGCCCGGTTGTTTGGCCAACGGTATTTGAGTTCATTTGAGTATTAGTAGAGAACAGTGCTTGTAACACATAAGCGTATCTTATTTTGTCCGCTTACAAATAGCATTATCATAGAGATTGGTTTCGGGTTTCGATGCGCACAAAGTTACGAACACAGAATTATAGAGAGAGGGTAGCAGGGAAGGGTTTGCAGCGTAAACATGCTCACGTTGAAGTATAATATGCTCCAAAAGTAGCTCATTACATGCATTGACATTATATGCATTGTTCTAATTCATAAAGCAACACAATAAAACAATTATTTCATAATTTATTAGTAAATAAAAACGCCTTTTACTTTTAAAAATAAAACCATAAGCTTATAGAACAACTTCAGGATACTAAATATACAGAGCTTTGAAAAGATAATGAACATACATCGACCAAACTCGCAGAAAGTGGCACATGGGAGTGTTTTCTCCGGATTCTCTGGTTTCCCCCACCATGGCATTCCACCGTTGCTCCATCTTTATTCCATATATCAGTGTCATCGCCTGCGGTGGTTCAAGAAGTATAAGCGGGCGTTAAATACTACCAAAAAAGAAAAACTCTCCCAGAATTCATTTCAGTGATTACAAGATACACCTTTACTATAGCAAAAGAATTTTTTTTCCTGCTGTCGCTCAAAATAGGTTTAAATCACCCACAAGTTCATTCAGTGTCGAACGCCTACCTTTTCTATTTTCCACATTTTTCAATCTGCGCTCTCTTTCAGTGTTCGCTGGTTTATCTACTATCTGTGGTGTAATAGTTACCATACTAACTTTATATGCCGAAAGTCGCGGGTTTAAACCCGGTGGAGGACAATGGATTTTTTCAGGTGTAAAAATACTTAGCATGGCTTTATTCGGAAGGGAAGTAAAGCCGTTGGTCCCATGTCGTAGATTTACGGCACGTAAAAAAACCTCCTGGTAAAAGAGTTCTCTGAGCAAAATTAAGAGGTATTTCACGCCCAGTATAGAATAGAACGGTAAGAACTAAAGCCGTTAAATAAAACTCCATTTTTTTTGTAACTGAACGAGGCCAGGCAGTGAGCAATGCTAGATAGTGCAACACGTTTCGAAACGGGCTGTAGAGATCATACCTATTCCACCACGTCATAGTTATACTCTGTGTGCACCGAACCTCGATCTGACAATTTCGTGACCCCGGACTGAGCTCTAGTTATAAATGAAGCACACATTTTGGAGTCGAATGTGTTTTGAACGGCGCTGAGCTATGCTCTTACACACATCAATCCACCTATAATCGGGCAGGGCAAAGGGTACAGAACCCAGGAGGGTCAACCGTGTAATCTGTTAGGTAAACAACCAAATGCCTGAGATAGGGAATAATAATTAACCTAAAAACATCGTGGCATTTTCCTTGTGAGTATAACTTCAGAAAATAGCCAAAAAATAAAATACTAGATCATCACATCACCCTCAAACGCAGCTATAAGTATTTATACATATTCACCTGCCACCTGAATGTGGTTTATTTTACCCGAATTCTCTTCAAACCTTCACATTTTCATCTTCTATGCATCATATATACAAGCATTTGCAAGTACAACCGAATTCCGTGTCAGGTAGGTATATCTGCTGCTACGCCTTTTTCAGCATTTCTTAAAGACAATGGGGTTTAGAATATCTAAATTGTTATAATAATAATAATAATAATAATAATAATAATAATAAAACCAAATAAAATCTATGTGACTATGACTACATCCCTGCTTCTGGATATCTAAACCCGGACATGTGTTGCCAAATATTATGTTTATAACTACCAATATCTTTTACATTATTATTGTATAGACAATTAACTAAAAGTACTATAAATAAACTAGGCGAAAATACAGAAAATAAATAAAGCAAAAAGTAAGATTTTTCCTCCTATTACATGGAAACAAACATTCAACAATTTAAATTCAACTGGTAGTGTAAAAGTAGCTAGCTGGTAAAACCCGCTAAGTATATAATATATATAAACAAATATGCGTCGGAAACTGACATATTAGGTCCTATTAGCCTGCACTTCTATTACTAAACTTCCACTAAAAGGAAATGTTTTTAAAAGGATGCATTTAATTATTTAATTGTAAATTAAATGCATTCACTATATAATTTATGAGATTTTTAAAGTCCTGTTTTCTTCTTAAGGTATTTATATAATTTGATATTCCCGTGCAAATAGACAATTCCCTGGTCTGGTGTCTATGGGGAATATTGTTTCCTTGAAGCAACATGAGCGTCATTTGTCCAGCACTGCCTCGCACCACGAAACCTGGAAACACACCTGTAACATAAGACGGAAAGGGAAATTAGGTAAAGGATATTCGTAGCAGAAAATAAACCATCCCATAATTCACCTACCAACTAGGGTAAACAGTTTCTTGTAGGTTACCTACAAGCAGTAAAAGGAAGTACTCTCTTGTTAATCTGTTTTCGGTGCAGTTTCAGCCAAAAGAAAACTCATTACTTGACATAATGGAAAATAGATTCTCTTTAATTTTTTCTTCAACCTTTATTTTTAAACATTAGCAGTCTGATTTTATTTCTATTAATTAATAACTATTGAGCCACGATAGTGCAAACAGTCGAAAAAGTATTCTCTACAGCTAGGTTTGCAGAAACAGTGAACACAAAAGGTAGGGCTGAAAAGCAGTTGCTATTTTTTACTTATTGCTGGCAAAGTGAAAGTGACATGAAGAAAGAAGTAGGTTTTTCTCTAAAACCCACATATGGATTCTTCCTTCATTTACGTGCAGCTGAGGGCAGTTTGCTCTCAAGGTAGTGGGCCACTTTCTTAGTCCGTGGTATAGGACTCATTCTGCACTTCTGGAATTATGAGGTATTAGAAATCTCTCGGCAGGCAGGCAAAGCCTTACATTCGATCTGATGTTTATTCGCACGATCATGGAAAATGGGCCGTTAGCAAAATCGTTGGCAATTTCATACCCAATAAGCTCCTCTTCTCGCTAGTGCCAGCCATCTGGCGTTGAGCTAATCACTCATCACTGCGGACTCTAATGCATGTGCACATAGCTGACTAATCGCGAAAGCCTAGGTCCTATTTGACCCACAGTGGTGGTCACAGGATTTATGGTGAGTTATTAAAAACCTAGCGTTGCGTTCATATTGGAAACGATTACAGATCCCTGAATTAAATTCTATATTTCTTTCCTTTCTTTTCCTTTCCTTTTTACTTTCTCTAAACGTACTATGTACACAGAGTATTAAGAAGGTATTGCACTCCATCTAAAAATTCGATACCGAGATTTCACCGGAAATATATGTTTTAGGGTCCTCTATATCCAAAAAACATTTTCAGAAAAATGGTCCGTGTGTATGTGTGTGTGTGACCCTGTGTCTATGAACACGATAACTCAAAAACGAAAAGTCTGTAAAATACCAAACTTGGTATTTAAGTTTAGAATTTTCCAGGGATACGACACGAAGATTTTCAGGAAAATCCCCCACCCAAACTATCCTTTACACAGACCTTTTTTTGAAAATTTTTATTTTCTCAAACGCTCCAAAAATTTTGATTAAAATATCGTATATTAAAGATATTTGCCTGACAAATGAAATGTATATGAATACCTTGCATTTGTCAACTCCTGTCCATATAAACAAAGAAATCAAATAACAACCAGATTTTGAGTATCACTTAACAAGTGGCACTCCCTTATTTCACTTGTACTTACATGGAGGCAAGTAATAAGACTATTCCTACTAATTTTTTCTCGATTAGCTTGAAGTAAATAGAAGCATACGTTTTTTTAACAATAATTTGTAGCAGAGATGTAGAGAAAATCATACGAATGGAATACATCATATGTTTTTTTGTTTGTTTTTGTTTAGAGGATTGAGCATGTATGCATATAATCTTGATCGTTTTTGAGATACTCCTTGTTTTTGATTTCAACTTTAAAAAACATAATTTTCTCATACAGGAATTTATCCTGTCTATATAAACAAAGGAACTTCAATCACATAGCAAGCACTAGCTTTTGAGTATCACTTAACAAGTGGCACTCCCTTATTTCGCTTTTACTTACACGGAGGCAAGTAGTAAGACTATTCCTACTAATTTTTTCTCGATTAGCATGAAGTAAATAGAAGCATAAGTTTTTCTAACAAATAATTTGTTGCAGAGATGTAAAGAAAATTATGTGAATGGAATACATCATAATGTTTTGTTTGTTTTGTTTTTTGTTTAGAGGCTTGAGCATGTATGCATATAATCAATGCATATAATCAATTGTACAATATGCATATTGTACAATTTACATAGTCTCATTAGATCCTTCGACCGAGGCTTTGATTTAAGAAACAACTGATGGTATTATTTTTACCGAACTGAGAGGTTTTATAACAAGGAAACAAACGTTAGTTTTACCAAGCTGTATGTTCAGAATGTGGCCCAAATTCAGGAGTCATGGGTACAAAACCCGTGGGCTTACCAATTTGGTTTTTTTTCCGTCGCGAAGGTAAATATTACGAATTTTATATTTAATACCATCCAAAGTTCCAATAAAAGCAATAGTAAAACTGAAAACACGGTGCTATCAAATTAAGCGGCTACGTTCTCATCGGCACTTTGGGTCTAGGGCGCGCGCCACTCGCCTCCTGAAATTGCAGTTCCCACTGTTGCGTGCCATATGGTGTGATCTTCTGACCCACACTACCAACATGATAAAAGAAGGCAGTAGACAGAATGTTCTTTGATGGTTTTCGGTTGTGCGCTAGTGCAATCATGGTCCATTATACCACAGAACCAAGAGATTTCATTTGTTGCAACTTTATAAAATATGAATCTCCGTTTCTGTGTCGTAAGAGTATTTTGGGAATGTTTTCTGATATTGATCCCCCTAACAGAAGTATAGTTCATAAAATAGTCAAGAAATTTAAAAATAAGGGATCAGGTTAGACCGGAAAAAATAGAAAACGTTACGCTTTAACAAAGGAAAATATTGATGATATCGGAACGCAATTAGAAAATCTCTCGAAGTTAGGGATTTTATTTGTGAGGCAATTTGGAGGAAAGAGTATAAATTTAATCCCCGAATATTACAAGAACTGCAAAATAATATATGGAAGAAATAACTAACATATTCCAAGAAAAATTGCAAAATGTTTTAATAATCTATTAAGAAGCTGCAATGCTTATCTTCAAGCACAAGAAGAACATTTCCAACATCTTCTTTAAAAGGGTAAGCATTGTAAGGGGAATAAAAGATATAATTTGTGAATTAATAATCGTTTTTGTTGGCCCTGTCCTTTTCGTCCTATTCGTGTCGATGTATAAGACGGTAGGTACAAGCAGGGAAAAAGTATCGGGAGGGAAGCCATCGTTCTGCGCGACCTAACTGTCATTAGAAGCGCGGCCGTTCAATATGATGGCCCTGTAGATGAGTTCTGCGCTGTCATCTATTCATAGATAATTGCAGCTAAACCAAAATGACACCCTATCGCCATTTTTGTCGTGGAACGAAGTAGTGCGGTATATCGGGAGTAGCTTCGAAGGGGTGATAAATGCTACCATCTGAATACAGATGGTGGAGCGGTAAGATTAGAGACCATGATGCCTGTCTGTACGCGCTATTGTGACTACGGATGATGAAAGCAGTTATACTGTGGCACCCTTACGCCAGTTCCTTGATTCGTAGTAATAGTGGTATGGTACGAGGATAGTCTAAAAGGCTACTGTTCACCACATACCCTCTACGAAGTATTTTACAGATTAGATGGGTCGCAATAAGACCCAGAAGTTAAAGCTATAAAATAAAATAGATAAAAAGAAAACTTTGGTTTTATTTTTGATGCCATTTATATTCATTTACTCTCATTCATCCATACTCTATTTAGTATACACAATTATCCTCATTAAAAATAATTTAGCGTCCCAGACGAGACATCCGGATTGGGAAGCTAGAACGCTAATTGGTTTACTTCTCTCAACGAACACGATGAACTCACCGGTTTCGTTGATAAGCTAGAGTGGAAAGACGAAAATGGATCACGCCAGTTCCCCATTTGCCGGTTTTACTTGAAATAGACCTGTTGAGTTGTGCAACCTTTTTAACGCACGAAGAGATATCTACTCACGTCAAATACGCGTCTGATTTATATGTTTTACGGAGTAAAAGTTGGTTTAAATTTGTCACGTCAACACGTGTGATTTGTGTATGTAGAAGGAAGGAAGCGTGCATATTTTTGTGTAACAGTAAATAGTTATAGGAAATGTAAATGTTTTGTTAAGCAAATTAAATGGAACATATGCTCAGATTGTTTAGAGGTAAGGAAGTAATAATAGCTTTTCTGGAAAAGAGGAATCCTGTGCTATAATTTGTATTACATCCTCTAGCGTCCTTCCTGAGACTAATCGACTGAGACTAAAGAAGATCGTGTTGCAAGCGGTGAGGTTAAAAGAGTCTACAGTGTCTCTGCGACTGGCTGACCAAGGGGAAAACTGAAAAGCAGTTTTGAAAAACTTAACGTTACAAATTGGCATTCGTAAACGCCATCAAATAATAATATTTCAGTATATAATAATGTAATTGGTATAATCTTTCTTGTGTACCAAACGCAGCGACACTCTGATGTGTACGCCCACGTCTAAATTTCACGATTATAACTCGTCTACTGGGTAGTTCTTATGTTACTGTTTGTCGTTCCGGCCAAACATATAGTGAGCTGATACCGGCTGGGAGGAGTCAAAGTTTGGTTACCTGAAGTCGGAAGTCGCTGTTTTCCGTTCTGGCCAGACACATAAAGAACTGATACCGGCTGGAAGGAGTCAAAGTTTGGTTACCTGAAGTCGGAAGTCGTTGTTTGCCGTTCTGGCCAGACACATATAGAACTGATATAGGCTGGGAGGAGTCAAAGTTTGGTTACTGAAAGTCGGAAGTCCTAGCCGCTGTTTGCCGTTTCGGCCAGATACATATAGAATTGATACCGGCTGGGAGGAGTCAATATTTGGTTACCTGAAGTCGGAAGTCTCTAGTCGTTTGCCGTTCCGGCCAGACACATATAGAACTGATACCGGCTGGGGGAGTCAATGTTTGGTTACCTGAAGTCGGAAGTCACTAGTCGCTGTTTGCCGTTCTGGCCAGAAATTTAAAGAACTGATACCGGCTGGGAGGTGTCAATGTTTGGTTACCTGAAGTCGGAAGTTGCTAGTCTTGTTTGCCGTTCCGGCCAGACACATATAGAACTGATACCGGCTGGGGGAATCAATGTTTGGTTACCTGAAGTCGGAAGTCACTAGTCGTTGTTTGCCGTTCTGGCCAGAAATTTAAAGAACTGATACCGGCTGGGAGGTGTCAATGTTTGGTTACCTGAAGTCGGAAGTTGCTAGTCGTTGTTTGCCGTTCCGGCCAGACACATATAGAACTGATACTGGCTGGGGGAGTCAAAGTTTGGTTACCTGAATTCAGAAGTCCGGCAGACACACAGAGAACTGATACCGACTGGGGGAGCAAAAGTTTAGTTACCTGAAATCGGAAGTCGCCCTCCTTGGTGTAGTACGTGCGTATGTCGTCCGGTATGCTCCTGGTAAACCTAGGTGTTGCTGCTGTGTACCTGCTCTTGCTAGGGTTAACCGCAGGAATGATTTTGGATAATTGTAGGTTTGGTACTGTGGGTTTAATGTTGAGAGAATTAAGGAAGTACCGCTACGGTGTAGGCTCCTCAATAGTTGCATTTTCAGGAGCAGCAACATTGCTCCACTGGTGTCTTAGCTTTTAAGATTTGTTGATGTAAATTTTTGGTTTCCCCTCCCACAGGGGTGTGGACTACCTACTTGCGTTCAACTTGTGTTAAATGTGCGCGAGTGCGAGATCTGGTGGACTTGTGGTGAGCTTAGGTGTTGTTACTGTGTACCTACCCTTGTAAGGGTTTAACTACAGGAATGTAGGGGATGGGTTAAGGTTTGCTAAGGTGGAGTTTAGAATGATGGTGTTAAGGAAATAACGCTAATGTTATCTCCTCAACAGTTGCTTTTCAGAGCAGCATCCTTGCGCTGCTCCGCTGGCGGTTTGTACGAGGGCCATCCATAAAGTAACAGACGATATGGCATAACTAAATAATAATGAAAGATATGCACATAAAACTGTATTTATATAATTACAGTACTTTGTTTGTCAATGTAATCTCCATTCTGTCAAGATCTTTGTACTTGGTATTTAAGTTTAGTATCTTCCAGGGATGCGAGAAAAATCCCCCCTCCCCCAACTACCGTTTACATGGAACTTTTTTCGAAAATTTTGATTTTTCAAAAATGACTCTAACGATTTTGATTAAAATTTCGTATATTGAACATATTTACCTGACAAATAAAATATATATCCTGAACTTTCTGGGAATAGGAAGAGTAGTTTATTCTGAATGAATTTTACTACATTTTGAATAACTGCTAAACCGTAAGAGATGGACAAAAATTTACTGCACAAAAAATGTAGAGCACATTAAAACACACAATTTATGTTATATACATTTTTTTTTCGTGGAGTTCGTCGTTTTTGTGACATTCCTTATTTTTGGTTTCTGCTATGAAAAACGTATACTTTTCTCATACAGGAACTTGTCAACTCCTATCCATAAAAACAAAGGAACTTCATTGACATAGCAACCAGCTTTTGACTATCACTTTAACCTACGGTTGTCCCTTATTTCGCTTCTACTTACAAGGAAGGGAGTAATTAGACTATTTCTGCTATTTTTTTCTGATTAGCATAAAGTAAATAGAAGTATAAGCTTTTTAAGAATTGTTTGTTACAGGGATATGGAGAAAGTCATGTGAATGGTACACATCAGATTTTTGCATTGGCGGCACCCTCTAGATGCTTCTTGTGAGCAAGCTCGTTGTGAAAGCACTTGTTTGTTTTAGAAAAGAGAAATTTGAAATGACATGGGAGAGAGACGTCTGCAGGTAATGGAGTTTTGAAAATGAAGGAAGGCGGCTGTAGTTGGGAAGTATGCTTCTCTCTGGGAAGGAACCAGCCGGAGACTGTTTCTCTGTGTTACGTCTTCATCATCGTCTCAAAGGGACTTAATTACGCGCTGTAATTATGTTTGAGGACGGTGCAGCACGAAATGCGAGCAATTCTCATGGCCTCCTGTGTTATCTTTTGCACAAGGTGAGGAATAGTAGACGGCAGGCTACCGTGCTGGCAGTTTCCGGTCTTGTTAATCCTTTTTATCGCGTCCCCACGGACTGTTTTCACATTCCTAATGCACAACAATCAGCCATATAATCGCTAACTGTTACAGAACGGATGCTACTTCGTCAATTTCACTTCCCCATGCGTCAGTTTACCAAATTCGAAAGATAAGAAGCCTAATGGTCTAATATAATTACCAACAGTTACACAAATTAGTATCTCTAATTTGTAAAGTGTTTACGCAAGCTAATCCCCTATAAAATTAGGAACATTAAATATTTTAATATTTAAATAAAAATAATTTGCATTCCCTGAATTAACTCAATGTATTAAAAAAGTAGAAATCCTCAAAAACGATAAATATTCCGTTATCAATAAAGTATTTTTAATATTTATGATACAAACTAAAATACCAATTAAAGCTTTTAACTTCGAGAGAAATACAAATTTAAAACCCATTTTAATATAATCTATTATTGAAGCATTTAAAGGTATGATTTTGAATACCACTAGGAGCCCTTCATTCATAATGAGAGCGTATTTTAAGCCCATTCTGATAATCAAAATTCACACGATTTTTTATATCCGTGCTTCATCAAACTATTTATACAAAACCGTATTCGTCTTTCAACATATGTTACCTCCTTATATAATATCCATTAATATACAGGATGGCGGAAAAGTCCCATTACAAATACAAACAATACTTACAATTATTTTTACTTTCTCTACGTGTACTATGTACATAGTGTATAGAGAATTCAAAAAAATTATTTTTAGAAAAAGCTCCGTGTGTGCGTGTGTGTCACTGTGGACAGCATAGCTCAGAAACGAAAAGACTGTTAAATACCAAACTTGGTATTTAATTTTGATATCTTCCAAGGATGCGACAGGAAGATTTTCAAGAAAACTACCCCCAACTACCCTTTACATGGAACATTTTTCGAAAATTTTTATTTTCTCAGAAATGGCTCTAACGATTATGATTACAATGTCATATATTAAAGATATTTATTTACCTGACAAATAAAATGTGTATCTTGAATTTTCTGGGAATGTGAATTTTACGGAACTTTGCATAACTGGTAAACCATAGGAGATAAACAAAAGCTAACTTAACATAAAATGTTAAGCTCGTTAAAACACGCAATTTATGTTATATATATTTTTTTTTTTTCGTGGAGTTGATTTTTTTTTTGTGTTGGTTTCGGCCTTAAAATACTTAATCTTTTCTCAATCTTTTCTCGACTCCTGTCCACACAAACAAGGGAACTTCGGTCGCATAGCAAGCAGCTTTTGGCTATCACTTTAACCTATGGTACTCCCTTATTTCCCTTCTACTTACAAGGAAGCAAGTAATAAGTCTATTTCTGTTAATTTTTTTCTCGATTAGCAAGAAATGAAAAGAAGCAATAGCTTTTTAACTGTAATTTTTACATAGATGTAGAGAAAGTCATGTGAATGGAACATATCAGATGTTTTATGTTCAAACTGTTTTCCGTCTACATTAATATATAACGGATTAAAATTTCTTGCTGGTACTTTTTCTTTTAACCACTGTCCACTGACTTTTGCGCCACCTTGTTTATAGTACAACGTCAGCCTTCTCATTACCTAAAATACCAGAATAAGAAAGAACCCATATCAGGGTCTTATTGGGCCATTTAGTTGGTTTAGTAGTATTTGCAGTCCTTTAACCAAAGTTTGTCTAGGTAATTCTTGCAGAGCCAGCAGAGAACTCTTAGAATCGGTGAAGATGTTAAAAAAATCTGATGTGTTCCATTCGCATGACTTTCTCTACACCTCTGTAAAAATTATTGTTAAAAATATTATTCATCTATCTACTTCATGATAATTGAGATGAACATTAGCATAAATGATTACTTGCTTCCTTATAAGTAGAAGTGAAAAAGAAAGCACACTATGCTAAAACGAGTCAAATCTTTTAAAAGTTTGTTGCTATTTTTTTCAAATTTCTTTCTTTACATGGCCAGGAGTTTACAAAGGGAATATGAGGAAAGTTTAAATATATTAAAACTAAAATCAATAACTCGGAAATGGTCAACGCCACGAACAAATGTATACGACATAAATGTTGTGCGTTAACGAGATCTACTTTTTTGTGTAGTAAGTTTTGCCTATCTCTTACAGTTTACCGGTTATGCGAAAGTCATTCAGATGAAGAGTTCTTCAGAGGCAATTTCCAGAAAATATATAGCTGCATTTTATTTGTCATGTAAATATACTTAATATATTTAGGGCATTTTAATCAAAGTCGTTAGAGCCTTTTTTTGAGAAAATTAAAATATTCGAAATGTTTTCCATTTAAAGGGTAGTTAGAGATAGGGAGATCTTTTTTAAATATTCGTGTTGCATACTTAGCAGATATCAAACTTGAATACCAAGCTTGGTACTTACTAGACTTTTCGTTTTTGAGTTATGCTGTCCACAGAAACACACACGTACGCACTGACCTATTTTCTAAAACTGCTTTTTCAGGATTGAGTAGCTCTCAAGACATATGCTACCGTTGTAATCTCGATATCGAATTTTTGAATGGAATACAATACCTTCTCTATCTATTATGTATATTGTGCTCACGTGCTAGAAAGTAAAAACAATACTGGTATTTTGAGAGTTGTGCTCTAAATCAAAGCGAACGGAAAAGATCCTAGATCAAAAGGCTACTTATCATACAGCTAAGATTTAATGAACGCTTGTAATATTTTCTCAGTTTATACCAAAAGTGGAAGCAGCATTGAAATTCTTCTACCAGCAAGCTACAGAAGTCAGTCTTAATCACCACTCTCACTATGATTTTCAACTCTCCTCTTGTAAAGACCGTCTGCGTATTGGTCACATTGTTATCACCAACTCCTATCTTATGGCACACAATCCACAAACGTTTTTCGGTTATTGCCATAACCATCTTACACTTCTTCACATCCTTAGTTGCTGTCAATATACAAACCAAAGAAGACTCTGTGGTGATCCCAAAAATCTACTGGAGAGCCTATACTCCTATGTAAGTCAGTATTTCACTATGTAAAACAGATAAACTTTATACGCTTCCATTTATACCGAGAATACAAATTGGTGTCTTATGTGCAGTTAAAGCGACCCTGATATCCCCCTCTGGATATATGTTGCAATTTTAGACAAGGTGGAACAGTTCAAATTTGTGATAGCTTTATGGTTCATAATTAATTGTTTATATTATTTTGGGGCTTTTCAATTACTTTAATGTTATTCAATGTATTGATTTCTAGAAAGCCCGCCTGGGTAGTGTGGTGGTAGCGTGTCTGCTTCACATTCAAAAGGTCGTGAGTTCCAATCTCGGTTAGGGTGAGTTACCCGGATAAGATTTTTTGGGGGTTTTCCCTTATCCTGAGAAGACGAATGTAGAGTAACTTTAAGCGCCATGGACCCGGAGAGCATTAGAGCATCATTTCAACAATTCCATCCAACTAGATTAAAGGACGTTAAACTACGAAAAAAAAAAAATACTAGAACGGAAACATTTAATTTATGAATAAGGCTGAGCTGTTTGCTGATACCTATACCTTTTAATATATAGAAATTGAATTTCATTAATGAAAGTCTTTTAAATGATGTGGATCCCAACCCATGCATGAAAGTTATCTTAATTTTTCTCAGAGGTCTTTTTATCAGGCTTGAAGCTATTTTACGTGCCGTTAATGTACGACGCGGGACCAACAACTTTACTTCCCTTCCGAAAAAATCCATCGCCCTCCCCAAGTCTGAACCAGCGCTCTTGAGAACCAAAGGCTAGAATTTTACCCCTAGTCCATGGAGGACGACATTAAATATATAGATGCTGCTGTAACAGAAAGATAAGTCAGCCATGACATTATTTTAAAGTGGGTAGAATAACAGTTTTATTTGCTGATGACCAAGTTAATTTTCCAGAACCAGCTCTTAGCTCACAAAATTAATAAAATCTTGTTAAAATAAAATTTAAGGTTTTAAAGGTAAAAGTAAGGAAAACACAACACACGATCAAAATAATGATAAATAACAAAGTCAGTGATCAAGCTCAAAGTTTTATTTATTTAGGGTGTAAACTCTCCCCAATTTTTAGAGGTCATTGAATATAAAACGCACAAGTTTTAGAACTCGAGTGAAATGTGTAAAAGAATCTTGATAAACAAATTTAGAAAGGAAGCAATATTTAAATTTTACAAAACAATGGCTTTACCAATATTAATGTGTGGATCCGATAGTTGGATAATGAATAATAAAGCAATAGAATGATCGAATCAGCTTAAATGAAATCTTTTTGCTATATGACTGGATATAGAAAAGACGAAATTATACATGAGACAAGCTATACAACACTGAAGTAAATGTTAAGATCCGTGAATATAAATAAAATAATTTCAAATCTATTAACAGCACCACCATCAAGACCAGCTAGAGGCCTTAATGAATATAAGCCAAAAGGAAAACCAAGTATCGGTTGACACCTCTGAATCGGAACGGGCTGGTACCAGCTCCCTTGAAGCTACTGATGATTATGATAGATAAAACGCAAGAGTTTCCTCTTGGTTTTTTTGACCCTCAAATTGTGGCAGTGGTCGAGAATGCATATGTATGGAAAGAGCGCTGCAGAATGCAGTTGTAGCACGTCATCTTTATCGGCAGAGAGTTTGCTGCATAGGACGGTTTTTCATGAGTTGTGAATGGCTTGCAAGAGACGGCTGTACTGCATAGAACGTCTTGTAGAAATAGTTTGATATCTGGATCCTGCAGTTGGCAAAATCGGCTGAATCTTCAAATATGATCATTAAAGGAAAAATATTATGTTAGTTCCAGTTTCATTTTATTGAACTAAAGTTATAGAGTACCTTTACAGCCATTCACTTAAGGGGTAGAGTTAAAGACACGTTTAGTCTTGGAACACTTATTTCAAGCAAAATCAACTTCACGATAAAACTCCAATTTATACACATTTGTGCAATTTTCACTGTCTTTCTAAGTGACTTTTTTTATCAGATTTAATACTTCTGCTTTTTTTTAATATTATTTATTTAAGGCCGCAGAACTCAGTGTTTTTTTTTTATTTTGTTTTTTGCGACCACAACATTACAAAAATTAAAATACAAGCATTGTATAATAACAATAATGAAACAACTACTTTTAAAACATACATAGAACATTACATAGGTAATTAACAATATAATTACAAATCACTAAGGAATGCGAAGATATATGTTACAGTTTAAATTTATCTAATATCTTTAAAATAACAAACAAGATTATTCAGAGCTGTGGTAATGTCTGATATTTTGTATCCAGAAACAGCTATTCTTGATGAGCTGTGGTATACTGTTAGGGGCACTGCTGGTGTCACTTCCTTGGGTATTATATAGGAGATTTAATTCTTTTGTTTTATATTAAATTATAGTTTACGTTGGAATTAGGGTATTCCACCAGCAATTTGATGATCTGTCTCTCACGCCGTGAGGTGCAGATTACAATATTATATGCCGATTTTTTCTTTCTTTTATATATTAAATGTTTATAAAAATTATTTAGGAATAGTTATTACACTTTCTTTTGTAAGTGTTGTCTACAATGTTCAAAATATTTTAGTGTATGTTACGTATTTACTACATTTAATGATATTTATTTATTGCGGAAAAGAGAAGGAGCAGTATGGACTTTGGAAAAAACAAATACACAATAATCAACAAACGTTGCTTTGCATTTTTCAATGTTGGATGCCAGTTTTATATGTAAATTTAAAGTAATATGAGCGAAGGTGACTTTCACGGTTCATTAGGAAGAATATTAATGGTTTTGATAGTAGAATAACTATCAATTAGGGAAGAAAAGGTGATTTTAATGCACATTTTAACTAAGAAAAATAACATATAGATAATTATCGTATTTTATGTTTTGTTGAACCTGTATTTTCTATATTAATAGCGTATTTTTTGTTTTGTTGGAATATTAAGTATAGGCTTTGTTGCAAGTAACTAAGAATTAAAGCTTCACTAAGTTTACTGTAATAGTATATAAAAATATTTGTTTTATTGCACTTTCTAAACTTAAATACGTTTAAATGCTTTAGCTTTTGTTTTTATTCCATTTAATCCTTGAGTAATCACCTGGTTTTTTATTTATCTATATATTTATTTGGTATGAATCAGTTAACGTTTCTCTACAAATCCGTTTTTTTTACTTAAATGTGTAAAACCCACAAGTCAAAATACTGTAATTTGTTTTTTATTCATTTAAAGTCAAAATTGTCTAAGGTTTAAAACCACTTTCATTAAGCATTTTAAATTGTTTCCAGTTGCGTTAAATAAATGTCATTTACATAAATACTACTAACAAATGTATTTATTTCACTAACGAATCCAGAAACTCAGCTTAAAATCTACTGTGGGGCAGTCATGAATGCTTTATTCCGTAAACGCAATTACCGAGAAATCTCGGTATTGAATTTTTGGGTGGAATACAATACCTTCTTTATCTAATACGTACATTGTACATACGGGCTAGAGAAAGTAAAAAAACCTTATGTTTCATTCACATGACTTTCTCCACACCTTTGGAACAAATTATTGAGAAAAAAAAAAGATCTTATTCTTCTATTCACTTCATGCTAATCAAGAAAAAATTAGCAGAAGTGGTGCTATTACTTGATTCCTTGTGAGTAGAAGGAAAATAAGGGAGCCCCTTAGGCAAATAAAATCTGTGTGGAAAGCTAAAAGGAATAGATATAAATGGTGTATAAAATAAATTGCATTTTGCTATTATTTCATGTTGTACTGAGATCGACACTATGTGTAGTTTGGATGGGTAGAGTCAGACTGAAAAATTCAATGCCATAACATAACATTGAATTTCTCGACTGACCCGCATGTTTCCCGGTAAACCACAAGGTGATCTCAAATTATTTTGAGTTGCCAACCCCAATGGCGACTTACAATGCTGTAAGTATTTTAGACGCAGACACACATAGTTTGTGTGAAAAAAAAACAATTATTCCATACAAATTGACCATAATAGTTGGCCATACTATGAATCCTGGGTCTAAATTAATTACAGCATTGGGGTTGTCATCTCAAAATAATTTTTGAGATCACCTTGTGGTTTACCGGGAAACATGCGAGTCAGTTGAAAAAGTCAATGCTGTGCCTGTATGTTGCCATGGTAGTTCATAGGCACAGCAACCGGCTAGAGATCGGGAGATCCGTGATTAAAATCCCGGCTATGGCATTGAACTCTATCTATCCAACTCCTGTCCTACACACGGCTTGTGTGAAAAAACAAAAACAATTATTCCATACAAATATGCGTAGTTTGTCAAGCACCTATTCTTCTGACCACCTTTAGAGTCGAAGTGATTTGAGTCGCTTTTCGCTCGACGTAAGCGACCGAGGGGGGGGGCCCTTTCCATCGACGGTTGCATCCAAGTGTTGAGTGGCGTTTATGAATATGCAACATTTTCCCCCTATGGTCGGTCGGGGTAGGGCATCTAGTGATCTGCTAACTATCGCGTTACCCATCCCACGGTAATGCGCTTGACAGCTGGCGCTCGCTGCCATATCTACAGATGACCCTGTCTTGTATTGACCAGCCATTCATTCACGTCAAGCAGTTTCCGGCGAGTTTAAGAATAAATATCACTGATTCTATTTGTGGAAACCATTGTCAACATCGTCAAACTGTTTCTATATAGACTGCACTTAACTTGCCTCCTATAATTTACTAGAAGTTAGGGATGTCGAATTGCATTGATTTTTACTAGCTCATTGATTTTACTTTATTACTATGCACATAGCGTATAGAGAAGGTATTGTATTGCACCCAAAAAATCCATAACGATATTTCACGGGAAATGTATATTTTGAGAACCCCTGAATCCAAAAAAAAAAACTTTTTTAGAAAAGTGTCCGTTTGGGTGTCAGTCTGTGTGTGTGTGTGTGTGTGTGTGTGTGTGTGTGTGTGTGTGTGTGTTCATAGCTCAAAAACGAAAAGTGCGTTAAATACCAAACTTGGTATTTAAGTTCAATACCTTCCAAGGAGGCAGCACGAAGATTTGATTTTCTCTAACGATTATGATTATTATATGTATATTAAAGATATTACATGAACAAATAAAATGGATATCTTGAATTTTCTGGGAATAGTATCTGTAAGCATCTTTATTCTGGATGAATTTTGCGGAATTTTATATCACTAATAAACCGTAAGAGATAGAAAAAAACTTACTACACAAAAAATGTAAATCTCGTAAAACACACAATTTATGTTATATACATTTTTTTTTCGTAGAGTTGACGTTTACTTGTCTCATATAGGAATTTACCAACTCTTGGCCACGCAAACAAACGAACTTCAACCATATAGCAACAAACTTTTAAAATATTTGTCTATTGTTTTAGCCCAGTGTATTCTCTTATTTTCCTTCTACTTACAAGGAAGCATTTCTGCTAATGCTTATCTCAATGAGCATTGAGTAGGCAGAAGAATAAGCTTTCTAACATTAATTTGTTATAGAGATGTAGAGAAAGTCATGTGAATGGAACACGTGAGATTTTTATGTAGTCTCCACTCAGTTTACGCAATGTAATGGAAAGAATATGGTATTTAAGCCCCAGCATATAAACATTTGACTATAGATTATGTATTTGTTATTCTGACCCTCTCGTTTGATCTGTAGGTTATTATACCTTGTATGAATAATGTTTAAGTATGTTTACTTAAAATTTAAATTCAGCTTAAAATAAACATAAAACAGGTTCCCTTTTACCTACAACGAAATGTGTAGTGAAAATATTTCTCAGGCGTTTACCTAAATGATCAAGAAGTACTGGAAAAATCTGATGTGTTCCATTCACATGCCTTTCTCTACCAATCTGCATAAAGCTTCTTGCAGGAGATTATTCTTCTATCTGCTTCATATTAATCGAGATAAATATTAGCAGAATATTCTCATTACTTAGTTTCTTATTTAGAAGAAGGGAACTGCGCCAAAGTGATAGTCAACTGTTTTAAAATCTGTCGGTATGCGATTGTCATTCTTTGTATGGATGACTTCCTGTTGAGAAAAGCATTAGTATTTCAAAGTTCATGCCAGTAACAAGCAATATCTCGAAAATAAAAATGTATATAAGACTATGTAAATTGTAGTTTTGTCGAAATATACACATTTATTTATTAAATGTTTTCTATCTAGTATGACTTAACAGTTATGCAGTACCCATTCAGAGTGAGAGGACTTCAGAGGCTATTCTCAGAAAAGTTAAGATATATATATATATATATATATATATATATATATATATTTGCTACTTAATATATTTAATATTCGTTACTTTGATCATAGTCCTTAGAGAAATTTCTGAGAAAGGATATATTTTGAACAGTTTTCAAGTAAAGGGTAGTTTGGGGCCGGGGATTTTCTTGAAAATATTCGTATCGCATCCTTGAAAGATATTTAACTTAACTACCAAGTTTGATATTAATCGGACTTTTCCTTGTAGAGTTATGCAGCCCACAGACACAAACACTCATACACATACATGCGCGTACAAATTAACATGAACCTTTTTCTAAAAAATCTTACATTAAGGAGTCTCAAAACATATATTTTCGGTAAAATCTCCGTCTCAAATTTTTGGGTGAAATGCAATACCTTCTCTACCTGTGCATATACGTGCTACAGAAAGTAATAATAAGATATTGTAAGACTAGTTAGTAGAGGTGTCGTACAAATAGATGTTTGTGGCTAGAGAAACTCATGTGTTTGTAACACATCAGACTTTCTTGAAGTAATAATAATTCTAATTTGTTTTCCTTTATCGTTAAGTTTTATAGTTTTTGGAAGAATTAGTCATAAAGATATAATTAATAGAATTGCAATAAAGGTGTCACCCTCTGTGGTAAAATGGTTCTTGTACACAAAGTCACGGGTTCAAACTTAGTGGATGGAGATGATTTTTTTTAAGCGTAAAAATCCTTAACATCGCTTCCTTCGGCGCGTAAAAGACCCTCAAAATTGCCTTTGCCTCTGAGAAAATTATGTGGTCTTTCAGCCCAACATAGAAGGGAACGCTGAGAACACAGGAGTTGAAAACCATCCTTGAATAACATTTTCCAATAAAGTTTCATAATGAGTTATTTATTATTCTAAGCTCACTAAGACATTGTGTAAAATTAAACGATAGAAAATCTGACGAATGTAATACAACGATGATCAACTGAACCAATTCAGCATTAATAATGGAAGATCCCCGAGCTTAATTCTGCTAAAATATATCTTGGTCTGCAACAATATTCCCCATTGCGTTTAGCATAGCAATTTGCCGTCTTGAGAGCTCTATTAGCGATGGTGAGACCGCTGCATCTTGGGGATATTCCCTAGGGAGCGCTTTGCTCCAGCCAAGGCGCCCTTAATTTGAAATATGTAAGGAAACAAGGTTTGCGAAATTTGGCTCTTCCCTCAATTACACGGCTTATCTCTCTTTATGGTAGCATGTACAATGATGCACAAATGTACCGATGCTTTAAATTGCTTTCAAATGTCAGTTTAATCTTTAAAGACTGAGAGATGAATAATGTAATCTGCATTGTCACAGAGTACCCTTTATCTAATAATCTACGTAACTCACAATGATAAACATGAGCTACTGGAAGTATAATTTAATTACTTATTATTTTCTCTATTTGTACATAGTACCTAGGTACATGAGGTATTACATTCCACCCAAAAAAATGATACCAAATTTCAAATACGTTTTGAGGTTTGAAACAATACATGTCGTGTCACGGGATTAAAAGGTATTTAAAAGGGAGATATAAATTATATCCAATATAATATATAAATTATAATAAAATGGAAAAGACCAGAGAAGAAATGTTGAGAAACACATCTAAAATGGCAAGGACAAAGTTACCATAAGCTGGTAAATGACTCAGGCAGAAGGATACCGTTCAGGGCAGGACAATGAATCGAAGGGGTTGGAAGTTCCACTGCCTGATGGTGGCATAACACAGCAAATAGAAACGGTTTTCTTGTTGGTCCAGCGACGCGAATTCAATTGCTATGGAACACCCATCGGGTTAAGACGTGATATTTGAGTCCGCAGTGCAAACGAACAGGCTATATATGGCCACGATAGAAACAGTGTGTATTTAATACACCAGAGTACGGTCACGAGTAATAGGAGATGGTAGGCGCAGTCGCGTATAGAGTAGATAGAAGGAGGAAAATATAAGAGGAGTGCGTTTGTGTTCGACGGCAGAAAATGTCGAAAAAATCTGATGTGTTCCATTCACATGGCTTTCTCTACATCTCTGCAACAAATTAATGTTAAAACGCTTATGCTTCTTTTTACTTCATCTAGTCGAGAAAAACCTGTCAGAAATAGCCGTATTACTTGCTTCCATGAAGTAGAAGAGAAATAAGGGAGAGGCACAGGGTAAAGTATTAGTCAAAAGCTGGTTCCTTTGTTTCTATTGACAGGAGTTGACAGATTCTTATATGAGAAAAGTATGTTTTTTAAAGCTGAAACCAATAACAAGGAGCATATCAAAAACGATCCACTTCAATAAAAAAATGTGTATAACGTAAATTGTGTGTTTTAACGAACTCTACATTTTCTGTTTTGTAAACCTTTATCTATCTCTTACGTTTGCCAGTTATACAAAATTCCGTAAAATTCATCCAGAATAAAGTAGTCTTCAGAGGCTATTCCCAGAAAATTCAAGGCATACATTTTATTTGTCAGGTAAATATCTTTAATATACCATATTTTAATCAAAATCGTTAGAGAAAATCGAAATTTTTGAAATATTTCCATGTAAACGGTAATTGGGGTTGGGGGATTTTCTTGAAAATCTTCGTGTCACATCCATGGAAGATACGAACTTAAATACCAAGAGATTTTGAACAATGCATCAATAGTTGGCGCTATTAGAGCGAGGGTAGCAACATAATGCTTTTTTAAAAACTTCCGCTGCGCGCTATATGCCCTTCTTGCACGCAAAACTGTTCCAAGGTCACGAACTTAGTTTATTTCAGCCTGGTACAGGCTAAATCGCGTACGAGAGCTGTAGGTGTTCTAAGCGCTCGTTACGCGGCGCGCATCCGACCGGATAAGATAACACGTTCAAACTTGTCATTCCTGCAGCAATGCCTCCAGCACGCATACGTTACTATGGCAGACGACGCAATATCGATACTATAACACATGCGATTGAAAATAATTTGCAAATTGATCGACCTTTTTCTAAATATTCTTTTTTAGGATTCAGGGAACCCATAACATGTATCTCTGGTGGATGCATTACAATACATTCTCTATACATTATGTAAATAGTATGTGTAGAGAAGAAAAAAATAAACGAGTTCATTAACAATCGTGAACTCAAAGAAAACCACTTGTGTCTTACCACACCTGACAAGGATTCGATGCCAACCCATCCTGAGCTAGGAGGACACCCGCATCTCCACAACATTCCATAAATAACCTGCACGCGGAAAACGAACCCGGCACCTCCACCACTTATTTAGGAACCACCGCAGGTTCCCTGTGGGAAAGAAAAAAGTCGTGCATATTCCATTCACATGACTTTTTCCACCTATTCTGCAAACAAACTATTATTTCAAGAGATTATTCTTTTATTTATATCCAGCAAATCAAGATAAATATTAGCAGAAATGACCTTATTACTTGCTTCCTTGTAAGTAGAAGGAAAATAAGGAGATACACTAAGGGCAAAGCGACAGGCAGCTTTTAAAAGCTGGTCGCTATGTGAAACAATTGAAATTCTATTCTATTTACAAGGCCAGGCGTAACACAAAATATATATATGAAACAAAAGATAAATTCCCGTTTGAAAAAAAAGGTGTAAGTGCTTTAAAATTGTAACCCATAACAGGGAATATCTCTGTAATGATTAGTTCTATAACATAAATTGTATGTGTTTATAAGCACTGAATCTTTTGTGCAGTATATTTTTTTACATAATTGGTAAACCGTAAGAGATAGACAAAGTCATTCAGAATGAACAGAATTTCAGGTACTATTCTTAATAGGTTCAGTATATATATATCCACATTATTTGTCACGTAAACTTGTTTAATAATCAATTTAAGCGTTTTAATCAAAGTTGGTACAAGCATTTTTTAGAAAATATAAAATTTAGAAAAATTGTCCTTGTAAAAGATGGTTTGGAATGGGGGAATTTTTCTGAGAACCTTCGTGTCGCATCCTTGGAAGATATTAAACTTAAATACCAAGTTTGGTTTTTAAATTGAGTTATGCTGTCCACAGACATACACACGCACACACAGGTCCTTATTCTAATTTTTTATTTATTTGGTTTATTCATGTGTATTTCCACTAAAATCTTGGTATCGAATTTTTGGGTGGCATACAATACTTTCTCTACCTGATATGTACATTGTACTTACGTGCTAGAGAAAGTAAAAGACATTGTTACAAATATTGTGCGCCGTCCGTCAGTAAACAGTTCAGCTTAAGAAGTGTCTTAAATACCTACCTTGTATGTATGTAATTTTCTATGTATATATGTATATGTACCTGCATATACAAGGTGGTTCACCTGTTCTTATTATTTTTAGAGATAGGCAAAACTTCATACTCTGAAAGTAATAAGGTCGAAATTACCGTGCTTTTCGGCCATTTGGTAACCATGCAAATTTAGCCTGCTGTTCATCGGAAATAACCCTTAGCAGCAATAATTATGTCTATTTCAAAAACATGCGCTTCTCCTGTTACAGTACATATTATATCAATAGGATCACTGTCATACGTTCTACAACGTAAATAATAATGAATAAAAGCTAAATAAACGCCTTAAGCTGCATAAAGGGGTCCACAAGAGTTATAAAGAGATCAGAAGCGAAGAGGGAGACGAATGTGATACTATACCTACAAGTTTTAAGGCAAATACACGGGCGTAACGATTATAGCACAACTGGTTAATTTCATGTTCTCTTATCACCTCCAGCGTATCAGCTGTTCGAGTCCAACAGTCTGCGTGCACTTTTTTTTCTTCTTTATGTATTATCCATCGAGGTGCAAAGTTAATTCAGTGTTTGTCCCTCTAATAATTTTAGGTTTAACGAAGGAAGAATAAATGACAGTTTATTTTACGTCTCCGGTCCTTAATTTTCTATCTAATTATTTTGAAAAAGGAATTTTTCTAAGACATTAAATAGTAAAGGAACCTTTCAAAACGTATACAGTTGATAAAAACAATTTCAATGAAGACTGAAGAACAAACGACAGTTCATTTTATATGTTCTTCAGTCTCCGATCCTTAATTGTGTTTCTAATTATCTTGAAAAAGGGACTTTACTAAGACTTTAAATAATAAAGGAAATTTACAAAACGTAATAAAAACAATTTCAAAATACTAGAACACCTAACATGTTATCGATTGCTCTTCGTAGTTAGAGAATGTTCTCTACAAAATTTTGGCAGCTGGAACCTTCGATCCTAAGCGACCGCATGTGAGATTTATGGTGGACAAAGCGGTGCAGGGCGGGCTTCCTCCGGGTTCTCCGGATTCCTCCGCCATCACATTTCACTTGGATCCATCTTCATGTCGTCGTCGCCTGCGGTGCCAGAGCAGTAAAAGTGGGCGTTAAACACTACCAAAAAAGAAAAGGAATCCTCGGTGCGTTAGCGAATACTACCGGAAGACATTTTAGTTCTAGACATGCCCAATTAGATACAAATGCACGAAGAAAATATGTAGGTACGTGCTATACCTACAGCTAAGGTTATCTTCTATGAACCTCACAGCCCTTTAGATAGGCAGACTCAGTCGGTCGTGAAGTTGCCAATATTCCAGACGAAAACCTACACACAATAATTTTCGGAATGCTGAACGACGTTTGCTTATAACAGGAGCATTTGAAAGGACAGGTCCTACAAGAGGGGCACCAGCTACCTCTGCGCACAATGAAGACGCTGTCTTAAACAATCCCCACGTTAGTACGCGGACACTGGCACAAGACAAAACACTAGTTGGTCATCAGTTATGCGAATACTGCATAACAATACATTTCTCCCGTACCGCTTGCAGCCACACCAGGAAATCCATGGTCGTGACTTTGAAGCTCGAGTAAATTTCTGCCAGTGGGTATCATGCAGTTTGAACCGTGATGCAGTCTTTTTATCCAAAGTTCTAGATGAATCGCGGTTTCACAACGATGGCACTGTGAATTGTCACAACATGCACTACTGGAGTGTCGATAACCCTCATTGGGTAAGACATGCGGGTTTTCAAGACCAGAGGGGAATTAATATTCGGTGTGGCATTTTGGGTGATCATCTAATCGGGCCAATGTTTTCGAAGGTCACCTTACGGCCGCACGCTACTTTCACTTCCTTCAAAACAACCACTCTCCGTTGTTGGAGCATGTACCATTTAATGAAAGATTATGAATGTGTTTTCAGCATGATGGGGCTCCATCGCACCAGCCCAGGATCATCGTAAATTATCTTCACGGCACACGTTCTCAAAGATGGATAGGTAGGCGAGGAGCTGTCTCGTGGCCTGCTGTATTTCCTGATCTTACGCCACTTGAACCTTCCTATGGGGTCATTTTAAACAAAATACAGCCAACGGCAACATAACCTTAATTATCTTCAGCAACTAATCAGGGAGACCTGCAGGTCCTGCATATCCCAGATGTTACTACTTACTAGGTTGTCATTGCAACATGCGCACAACTCTGAATCAACGAAGAAGGTTATCATTTCGAACAGCTTCTGCGCTAAATGATAAAAGTTTCATCCCTAAGTGTCATGTTGGAAACACTTTATGTAGTGGATCTTGAGAAATTTGTAAAGTTATGGGGATTAAACCTATTTTTTTTTTTCAACTGAAAGTATTGGTGAATGCCTATGTATTTGACACAGTTTGTGATTGTCAGTCTAGGTATATATATATATATATATATATATATATATATATATATATATTTTGATATAGATTTGATTCGCATGAATGTTTTTAAACAAATAGTGGAGCTTATTAAAAGCTCACCAAATGAGGCTGTACAAGCTGAACTAACCAGAATAGCGAATAAAAGAAAAATATTATTGGTTCACGATCAATAATTTAAAAGAGAATAACATTTTGAATCATTGTCTAGTGACACTAGAGAAAGTGAGGGGAAGAAACGCCTGGGTTAATAGAATTAACATGAGCATGGAAAAAATCGGCTTGGGTATGGTGTGGTGGTATAGAGAGAAAGCAAGGTAAAGAAGTTAAATAAAGAATTGATAATATGGAAATTCAGGAGATAGGTAGTTTCATCAACAAAATGTCGCTGAGGGTCTACAGGGAGCTAAAGAAAGTATGTCTTTGAGAGAGGTGTAAATCAAGGTGACAAGTGGAGGAAGGAAAGATCTGCATGGGCTCGAATGGTATTGGAATTGGAAGGTTCAAAAGGAGGTTTAAATATAGGTAGAGGAATGCACATGTGGAAGACAACTATTGGCAAGTAGTTCTGGAAATTCAAGAAACTAAAGAAATGAGAGCAATGCTACAGATTGATAAGTGAGCTATTTTATCAATGGAGATAAGAGGGGAAAGGTTGGTGAATATGAAAGCTAGGCACGAAATCGTAAGAGTTTGAGAATTATTTGGACACGCTTAAAAGAAAATGCTTCAAGAAAATAAATAAAAACAGAGATCTAGTTGGACTAGAGTCATAATTAAATATAGAGATGGAAATCATTTTAGATGTAAGTTATCCCGATAGTTGAAAAAACCACAAAATTACAACTACTCGGGACACTTGGTTACACAGCAACGCGGGAGGTATCACTAGTAGAGGTTAGAACATTAACAGAAGGGGACACCTCGGCAACTGCGACCCGGTACGGGTCCTTTTCACATAAAATTAGAAAAGGCTTATTTGCCTTAAGAATTCTAAAGCAATATCTACCGCTGGAATTTTTATTACGTGTTTATTATGCACAGATACATAGTCACCTCACATATGCCACTCTATTTTGGGGCAAACATTCTTCAGCAAGTAAATTATTAATTCCAGAGAAAAGCTCTAAGGATTATGTGCGGAGTTCTACAAGGAACTCAGTGTAAACCATTATTTATATAATTGAATATTTTAACCTTCACATCAATGTTTATTCTGCACTTTTACTCTTATGCGAAGAGAAATATTGACAATTATTCATTATTCATTACTTCATAATTACAGCACTAGAAATTACTCTAATATTTATGTACACACAAACAAAGTTTCTAACATCAAGAATGGTTTTGAAATTCAGTCCATAAACTTGTTTAAGATTATACTAAATAATGAAAAAGATCTTTCGTTTTCAGTTTTTAAGATACCTATAAAATCAACATTGTTATCTTTTATCATTTTTATTCTTTTTATAGCCTTAAAAGAATTCTGTGGCAGAAGAATATGTTAATGTTTTATGTAACATATTGTAATTTTTTGTGTATTGCTTCGACGTTGATATACAATTTTTATTGTCCTGGCAAATAGAGATATATTTATTTATCTATCAATTGCGGCGTACCTCCCACCCGGAGGAAAGATGAGAGGAGGGGAAGCTGCAGGCCAGTATACGGAGCTAAGCGCAGAGACACACGGAAGTCCCTAACACTAGGTGGCAGTCCTGGCACGCCACGGAGGCTATACATCGCCTTAAGGCGTCATTGCAGATTCTAGTTCAGTTTTATATTTGACTTTACCATTGGTCGATTGACCAACATGGCTGCCCATGAGCAAGCAGACAGAACGAACGGAAGATTGTGCATTTCGCATTGGAAAGCAGAACCTACTTTCAGAAATAACATTTTACCCCTTATTTTGATCCAGTTCATTTACATACACCTACAACCTAACGTAGCCTAACATCGACGAAATCTCGAAACCTATCGTTCACCTGTCACGTAGCATACCGTCTCCGTAACCAATAGGAAGGAGCCTTAGTCTAAAACTGAACTAGAATCTGCAATCTCGCCGCCGGGAGGCCGAAAGGATGCTTTCACAAAGGCACCTAGCTCCAACCAGCGCAACAAGGGGGAAGAGAGTTTTACTCGGTGTAAGCAACCGTGCCATCTGCCTGCAAATCCTCGAGCCACACCTGCCACCGACCTGAAGGATGAAGAAGGGAAATAAATTGAAGGAATGAAAAGAAAAGGAACCACCCCATCATTCGCCTAATCTCCCCATGCAAATCATGGAAAAAACTTAGGGCTAGATTGCGCAGTCAACGGGAAACGAACCTGCACCTTCGGAATGGCAGTCCTAGATGAAACGCCAGAGCTGTATTGCTGTATTTTCTTAGTATGTCAAAAGATAGTAAAATGATATTATAGATCTAATTGTATTTATTAAGAGAAAATAAATTCAGTTCAATTCAATTCATCTAGGTCAGTGAACTAATACCGCCTGTGTGGAGTGAAAAATCAGCTGCTGAAAACCCTTCGGAGGGAAAAGCCTATTGCGATCTAGGGGAATAGACCACTTTTATGCTCGTTAGTGGATTTGGAGAAATAGCGTAATTAAATCTTATCTACTTTCAAGTGTCAAAAGTATAGATAATATTACACTCCAGCCTACAAAGAAATATATCTCTCTCAATACAAAAGTTCCATCATCAGCTTATTAACAGCACAAAAGTTTACGTTGGAAGATCGATCTATGAAAGCCAGAGAAACAAAACAAAGGACTGGCTACCTGCGTGTCCCGTTGGGGAAAGGCTTTGCACAAGATCCTACCTAGGATTATCGTAGCCTTTGTTGAAACAAGCGTAGTCTCAGAAACTTTCCCTCTAGTGCACCACCCCAACATTTTTAATGCGAGTAAGCTTCGCGCGCAAAGCGTACTGGAAATCAATATTAAAACGATACAACTTTTCCACAAAATATTTACGTTCATAAGTTAACGTCGTTAAGAAAGTCGAGATTAAACTATAAAGCTACAAGCACTGATCAAATGCTCACTACGACAAACATTACAAGTTACACACAAATTATATCTTACAAAAATGTGATGTGTTTCATTCACATGGCTTTCACTACATCTCTGTAAAGAATTGCTGTTAAAAAGATTCTTCTTCTATTTACTTCATGCTAATCGAGATAAGTATTAACAGAAATAACCTTATCAATTATATTCCATGTAAGTAGAAAGATAACAAGAGAATACCATAGGCTAAAGTGATACTCAAAATCTGGTTGCTATGTGATTTAAATTCCTTTGTATGGACAGGAGTTGACAAATTACAATATGAGAAAACTATAAATATTTTAAAGCTGAAAGAATAAAAAGGAATACCTCAAAAACGAATAACTCCACGAAAAAATGGGTACTACAAAATGATGTGTTTTAACGAGCTCTACAAGTTCTATTAATAAGTTTTTCGGTATCTTATACGGTTTACCAGTTATGCAAAATTCCGCAAAATTCATCCACAGTAAAGATGTCTTCAGAGGCTAATCCCAGAAAATCTACGTGTCGCATTCTTGGAAGATACTGAATATAAATACCAAGTTTTATTTTCGTTGTGTGTGTGGGTGGCATGTAAAGAGTTGTTGGGGATGGGGGATTTTCTTGAACATCTTATGTCGCATCCTTAGAAGATACTGAACTTAAATACCAAGTTTGGTATTTAACGAACTTTTCATTTTTGAGCTATGCTACCCTAAACACACACACACACACATACTCACAGGGACCTGTTTTTAAAAGTTCCCTTTGGACAGCATAGCTCAAAAACTAAAATAACGTTAAATACCAAACTTGATATTTAAGTTTATTATCTTCAAAGGATGCGAATGGAAGATTTTCAAGAAAACCTCCCCACCCCAAATAAACTTTACATGGAAAAATTTTTTAAAGTTTCATTTTTCTCAAAAATGGCTCTAACGATTTTGATAAAAATACCGTATATTAAAGCTATTCACAACACAAATTCAGTGTATATTTTGAATTTTCTAGGAATAGGTTCTGAAGAGCACGTTATTCTGGTTGATTTTTGCAGAATTTTGCATAACGGCTAAGCCGCAAGATATAGACAAAAAATACTCACAAAAAATATAGATCTCATTAAAAGAAACAATTTATGTCATATATATTTGTTGCAGAACGAACCGTTTCCGATTTTTTCCTTGTTATTGGTTTCAATTTTAAATTTCGCCTCAAACAAACCTCCATTTGTTCCATCTCTCTTTTGTTTCTCTGGAAATGAAAAGTGAACCGAACTCCAATTGTTCACATATCAATGTGCTTTTATTGACTATCGCTATAGCCTGGTATATTCCTTTATTTATCTTCTGCTTATAAGGAACCAATTGTGTTAATATTTATCTCGTATAGTATGATGTAGATAGATGAATAACATTTTGTAAGAATGGTTTGTTTGCGGAATAGATAGAGATATTCATGTGAATACAACATATCACATGTTTTCATATGAAATTATCTCTGGTTTTAACTCTGCACTGAACTTTTGCCGAATATTCAGAAACATTTAATAGGTTGTATTGCCCATAAATCTTTGAAAATTGATTTTTCTTACCTGATAATTCATATCCCAGTGTAGCACTCTCCCGATTATTAGATGTTTAGGCCACAGTCCCTCGAAGAGCGTAATTACGAGACATTGCTCTATTTACAGTGCAACAACACTGTAGAGGTGGAAGTGGAAAACATATGCGTGCAGCCTAAAATACCGAAAAAAAAATCACATTTACTACTAGTTCAATGTGGTTAGGGTTAAATGCAGATACATCCTCAGATTCTTGTAAGGAGTTACGTGACGTCTTAGTACTAGAGGCGTTTAAGTCCTTAGAAAAGTCAAGAAATTACACTCGTAACAAGAAAAAAAATGTGTATTTGGTAACCGTCGTCTCTTAAAGTTAAAGTTTCAGCTATGTCTATCAAGTGGTTTCGTTGCCGTAGGCGAATGAATCAACAATCGGGTGCTTATTAGCAAGATGGAAAAAACGAGTTTCGTGCGGTGATTAAACAATCCTATTTAAAAGGTTTTAACACCTATAGGTATTAAAGCCGAGTTGAATGAAGTCCATGGCACATCTGCTTCAGCGTTTGCAACAATTTATAATTGTATAAAGCAATTTAAACGTGGTCGTACATTCACAAATATTGAACATCGTTCAGGACGCCCAGTAGAAATAACTTCCAACGAAATTATTTACAAAATACAAAATATGGTTTTGGATGATCAATGAATCAAAGATCGCGAAATGTTAGAGGCCACAGGCATATACATCACAAGGTACAGCGTTCTCAATTTTGCACCAAATATTAGGTCTGCCAAAGGTCTCGACAAAATGTGTGCCGCGTTTGCTCTCAATGGAGAATAAACGCAACCGTATGATCGATTCGAAATCCGGTTTGGCACTTTCCGTCGCAATCCTGATGCGTTTCTGCGTCGATACATAACTGTGGATGAAACATGGATACATTCTAAAGACAAAAGTATAATCGAAATAGTGGGATTTTAAAGGCTCCGAAAAAGGCAAAAGTGGTGAAATCTGCAGACATTGGATGGTCTTGGATCTACATTGATTATCTGTAGAAAGGAAGAACGATAAATTGAGAACATTATGTATTATTGCACCGGTTGAACGGAAAACTCAAGAAGACAATACAAGCACAGTTTTCATGGTGAAAATTGTAGAATTGAGGTTCGATTTACACATATTCACCAGATTTAGAGCCCTTTAATTTGACTTTTTTTTATTTCCAAACTCTGTGGAAAAGTATCATCTCCCAAACAGATTTCTACTGTTTGGAAAGTTTAAAACAGTTGGAAAAGCACCATGAAAAATGTATCAAGCTAGAAGGAGATTATGTTGAAAAATTAAAAAAAAAAAAGTCACCAAAAAGAATTTGTATTTCTATAGTGTTCTAAGAACTCACTGAACGCCCCCCTTGTGTCTATGAATATTCCACTGAAGAAAATAAACAACTCTTAAGTTAAAGAACATTCTAGAAAGACACATGATATAGATAACATTGAATGGAGAGTGGAACTATTAGTTTAAGGTAAGAGTTTTACTTTCTCTACACGTACTATATACATAGTGTATAGAGAAAGTATTGAACCCAAGCCAAAATTTCGATACCAAGATTTCACCGGAAATACACGTTTTAAGGTCCCCTATAATACAATATTTTTGGAAAAAGGTGCGTGTGTGTGTCCCTGTGTTTGTCCACGTGTCTGTGAACACGATAACTCAAAAACGAAAAGTCGGTAAATACCAAACTTGGTATTTAAGTTTAATATCCTCCAGGAATGCGACACGAAGATTTTGAGAAGAATCCCCCACCCCAAACTATACTTTACATGGGAAAAAATAAAAAAATTGATTTTCTCGAAAATGGCTCTAACTATTTTTGTTAAAATAATGTAAATTACAATGTTTATACGCCAAATAAAATGTATATCTTGAATTTTTTGGGAATAGCCTCTACAGAACTCTTTATTCTGAATGAATTTTGCGGAATTTTGTGAAACTGATAAATCCTAAGACCTACTACACAAAAAATGTAGATTACGTTACACACAAAATTTATGTAATACATGTTTTTCGTGGAATTGACCATTTCTGAGATATTCCTTATTATTTGTTTCAGTTTTAAAATTCCTGAACTTTCCTCACACGCAAAGACTTCTGGCCTTGTATAGAAACGGCTTTCAACTGTATGGCAACCAGCTTTTAAGAGATTTGACATTCGCTTTAACCTAGTGTATACCCTTATTTTTCTCCTACTAACAAGGACGCAAATAATTAGGACAATTTCTGCTGTTTATCTCGATTATCATAAAGTAGATAGAAAAATATGTTTTTAACAATAATTTGTTATAACGATGTAGAGAAAGTCATATAAATGGAACATATCAGATTTTTATTAAATCATTACCAGTTCTATGGGAATGTTTATTTATTTTTTTTTTTTTTTGGTTTTGTGTTTTTGTTTTTTTTTCTCGACAGCTTACTGACCCAAACATTGGCTTATAAGACTTTGGGGATATAAACTCTACAAAAAGTAGGACAGTACGAGAAAGAGAGGACTTTTTTTTTCCAAAGTGTGGCCAAACACTTCATAGTTGAGATAACAATTACTTATGCTTATAGTATTAATAATAATAATAATAATAATAATAATAACAGTAATAATAATAATAATGATAACAGTAATAATAATAATAATAATAATAACAGTAATAATAATAATAATAACAGTAATAATAATAACAGTAATAATAATAATAACAGTAATAATAATAATAACAGTAATAATAACAATAATATTAACAGTAATAATGATAATAATAACAGTAATAATGATAACAATAATAACCATAATGATAACAATAATAACCATAATGATAACAGTAATAACAGTAATAATAATAACAATAATAACAGTAATAATAATAATAATAATAACAATAATAATAACAGTAATAATAATCATAATAACAATAATAATAACAGTAATAATGATGATAATAATAATAACAATATAAATAACAGCAATAATAATAGCAATAATAACAATAATAGCAGTAATAACAATAACGGTCATAATAATAATAACGTTCATAATAATAACGGTCATAATAACAATAATAACGGTCATAATAATAATAATAATAATAACGGTCATAATAATAATAACGGTCATAATAATAATAATGGTCATAATAATAATAATAATAATAATAATAACGGACATAATAATAATAATAATAATAATAATAATAATAACAATAATAACGGTCATAATAATAATAATAATAATAATAATAATAATAACGGTCATAATAATAATAATAATAACGGTCATAATAATAATAATAACGGTCATAATAATAATAACGGTCATAATAATAATAATAATAACGGTCATAATAATAATAGTAACGGTCATAATAATAGTAACGGTCATAATAATAATAGTAACGGTCATAATAATAATAGTAACGGTCATAATAATAATAGTAACGGTCATAATAATAATAGTAACGGTCATAATAATAATAGTAACTGTCATAATAATAATAGTAACGGTCATAATAATAATAGTAACGGTCATAATAATAATAATAATAGTAACGGTCATAATAATAATAATAATAATAGTAACGGTCATAATAATAATAATAAAAATAGTAACGGTCATAATAATAATAGTAACGGTCATAATAATAATAATAATAATAATAGTAACGGTCATAATAATAATAATAGTAACGGTCATAATAATAATAATAATAGTAACGGTCATAATAATAATAATAGTAACGGTCATAATAATAATAATAATAATAATAATAATAGTAACGGTCATAATAATAATAGTAACGGTCATAATAATAATAGTAACGGTCATAATAATAATAATAGTAACGGTCATAATAGTAATAATAGTAACGGTCATAATAATAATAATAACGGTCATAATAATAATAATAATAACGGTCATAATAATAATAGTAACGGTCATAATAATAATAGTAACGGTCATAATATTAATAGTAACGGTCATAATAATAATAGTAACGGTCATAATAATAATAATAATAACGGTCATAATAATAATAATAATAATAATAATAATAATAATAATAATAATAATAATAACGGTCATAATAATAATTACGGTCATAATAATAATAACGGTCATAATAATAATAACGGTCATAATAATAATAATAACGGTCATAATAATAATAATAACGGTCATAATAATAATAACGGTCATAATAATAATAACGGTCATAATAATAATAAAGGTCAGAATAATAACGGTCATAATAGTAGTAGTAATAATAATAATAATAATAATAATAATAATAATAATAATAAAATAATAATAATAATAATAATAATAATAATAATAATAATAATCTATGGACGTCTGGGCCCTAGTTTCGTAACTTGTGCGACGTAGTCATTAATAATCTTCGAGGTGCATTAAAATGTGTACTCGTAACTTATTACTGAAACAAATAGGTTAAAAAAATGCCGGATTAAAGTACCGATTCTTGGGCCTAATTTTTCCCAGTAAATTAATTTGTTTAATAAACCAGGTCCATTGCGTTTGAACAAAGTACAGGAATCTGTTGAAATTATAGTTAAAGTTGTAACTAAAGCGAAAGAAATACACATAAATCTCGACCATTGAAATCTTGGCTTATATATGGCATGACATTTACTAGGTTTAAATTCTTCTGCATCTACTTCTATTAGTGATACACAGAGTTCATCTGTTCAGCTTAGTAATCTCTCTCTCATCTGTAATTTATATTTGGTTAATTATGAATGAAAGTTTATATGAATTTTGTGACTAGCGGCTCTGGCCCAAGCTTGGCACGGGGCAGTTAGAAAGATAGCTTGAGATAAGTAGACATGACAGCACTCTCGCTTAGCGCAAACACCAGAGATGCTACCGGGAGATAACCAGAATCCTCCAGAAGTTTGCTTTTTCTGTGCCTGTAGGACGTTCTGGAATTCTGTGTGGGACGTAAGTTCATATATTGAATACATTAAACATAAAATTACTAAGGCTTTACAGCCGGCGGTGTCGTTCATACCATAAAATGTAGATTCTGGGATTGTAGTCCGTGGTCCAACTTGTAGGAAAGCTTTACTGGACATTTTGCCCATAACTTCGTTGGGCATTTACAAGGAAAATTCTCACCGGTAGGTACGGCCAGAATGAAGAC
Source organism: Hymenopus coronatus (assembly GCA_030762935.1). Taxonomy (NCBI): domain Eukaryota; kingdom Metazoa; phylum Arthropoda; class Insecta; order Mantodea; family Hymenopodidae; genus Hymenopus; species Hymenopus coronatus. The sequence continues at coordinate 79,585,534 of CM060894.1, forward strand.
AGGTTGACGGTTGGCCACTTACATATGCATGGCGATCCTGCCCCCTCACTTCAGATTGACAGCTGGTTCACCAATCCCGTGTGAGGGAGGTTGCTGCAGGCTGAAGGTACGGTTGATATTTGGAGTGATTTATAAAAATTGTGCAAAAACTGAACCCGGTATTGACTTAATCTTCTTTTTGTGACTGCTCCACCAATCTCATTGATTCGGAGAATTCGCTTTGTTGTAAGGTTTTATACGTGCATTTTGTAGCAGTAGCATCCAAACTTTATGAATACTGGCTGAATCTTGTTTCCAATTGAAATTATTTCTATGTTTGTAGATCTCAATTGCCTCATAGTCTAGCCTAGCGTGGTGGTGAGCCGTGGTATTTAGAACTTCTGTCTAATTGATTTGGATATCATGGTGCTCTATAAGAGACATGCTCTGCCACTGCTCTCTGCCATTGCTGATTTTTCTAGCTGCCCCAGACGGCAGTTTTTCTGTGTTCTTTTAATACCATATTGATGCTGCGCTTGGTGGTTCCAATGTATACCTTTCCGCAGCTACAGGGTATACGGTAAACCCCTTGGTATGGAAGGAATTACGCTTATCCTTATGCGATCTAATTACATGTTTCAATTTGGTAGTGGACTTAAAATTGTTGCTTTGCTTTGTGGTCTCGCCATCTCTGCTCTATTGGACATGTGTTTCTGGCGAATGGCCAGGCTGATTTCCTTTGGACCATAGCCATTTTTCTGAAATGCTAGATTCAGATGTTTCAGTTCTTGCCCCAGAGTATCTGGTTCACAAATGCGCTTAGCTCTCAGTTGGGGATTTCATTATAGGCCTCTTTTGCCATGGGTGGTGTTTTGAGCTTTTTTGTAAGTAGCGATCTGAATGGGTTGGCTTTGTAAATACAGTATGATCAAGCGTCATATTTGATATTTTGGATATCAAAACATTGAAGCAGGAGATACAATGATCCTTCTCCTTTTCCATTGAAAACTCTATGCTTTATTGATGTTGTTGAAATGGTCGAAGAATCTCTGCAGTAAATTTTCCCGTGTGGCCAAAATACGAACCTATTATCAACATATCTCCACCATACTTTGGGTTTTTGATTTGTTGATTAAAAATCATTTATTCAAATTTTTCCACATAGTTATTCGCCACAACTGGACTCAAGCGATTACCCAATATAACTCTGTCCTTTTATTCGTAATGATTTCCATTCCAAGCGAAATAGCTCGTTGTGAGGCAATGGCGGAATAACACTGTAATATCATCCATGAAAATCTTGGAAATATGAGTCAGAGTGTCTTCTACTGGAACCTCGGTAAATAAAGAGAGACCACATCAAGTCTGGTCATATGAATCAAGTTTTATTGTCTTCAATTTTTCAATAAATTGTGTACAATTGATAATGTGTGTCTCGGTGTTTTCAATGTGTGGTTGTAAGAGTTTGGTAAGATGTTTGGATAAAGTATAAGTGGGAGAATCTATTGAGCTGACAATGGGGCGCAAGGTCACGGTTTCATTATGAATATTGGGAAGTCCATAAAGACGAGGTGCAACCACTTCACTGGCGGTGACAATCTTTTTTAATCTCTGGTTAAGGGTAGATTTCTTGATCATCGAGTTTGTTTTTCTAAGGATCTTATTAGCAGAATCTTTTCGTGGTTTAACGTAGGTTCCTGAATTTAGTATTTGTTGCCTTTTTTTTTTATTCATCTGAGGGCAAAACAACAGTAGCCTTTATCGCCTGTAAAATGATAATAATAAAATTGTCACCGTTTTAGGAATTAATTGTTAATATTTATTCCCAAGTTAAATTTTGTGAATTAAAACATGTGCAACTTCAGAACGTAAATCCTCCGCTTGCAATGGAGGAAGAACATGGATGGCAGCTTCTATGTTGGCAATGATTTGTTATTTTGGTAACTGAGGGGGTATTACTGCGTAGTTTCCTCCTTTAGCCAAAAGCGTCATCCTACCCTTGGACAATTTCTTCTCACTTAAGTTAATTACAGTGCGATGCCCGCTCTAGGAATATGTCGGTGTTTAATTAAAGAAGCTATCAAGACCGATCCAAAGAGAACATTATAAGACCTGGCATAAAACTTCAGGAAACAGCCACTGCAAACTATTTATCAAAGAACTGTGTAAGGAAAGAACTGAGAAACTGCTAAAATATAGCAGATTCAGCTGAGAACAATTACTGCTTTCTTCACAGGGCATGCCTGTGCTTCAGGGCAACTTAGACTGCAAATTAATACAGTAAGGAGACTGAAACAGCCCAAAACATTTTATACTCCTGCGAAGCTTTGGCTCGCAGGAAATACAAAGCTTTTGGGGAAATTTTCAAGGGTCCAGAAGAAGTACCATCCAAACCCATTGCTAGGCTGCACTCCCTTTTAAAGGATTTAGCTGTAGCTAAACGACAGAGATAGCACAATAAGCCTCAAATTGAAGTATGCGCGGAGAAATGACGGGAATCTGTATCGTAAATAAAGAAGCAGAAGAAGATTACAGCGCGTTGGGTGACGCGCTGTTGTCTAGGTTGTTTGTCTTGGTATTTCTCATATTTATTTTTCTGTCAGCCACACACCATATTAAAGGTCCATTCTGCAGTGCGGTACATCAGATTGTCCAAATGGTACCAGTCATCGTATGAAATTTTGTAACTCAGATCTAAATGTAGTTGAAGTAACACTGGGCCATTCAGAGGCAATTCCTTAACAATGTCACAAATGCGTTCTCGTAGGGGGACGTCTTCAGTGTGGTTATATAGTATGCGTCCTGCTTTACCTGACCTGAAGTTTCTCTTTGCCTTGATACACCCAGGAATGATGTCGGTATCCCGATAACGTCGTAGAAAGACCAGGGATGAGAGTAATTATAAATAATTTGTTTGTTGTATTCTGCAATAAAAGTTATATATCTCTTGGGGGTTATTAGTAATTCTGTAATACAACCTGTATATCTTAATATATAAATGTCTACGTATGTCTGTCTTTTATGTATGTATAGTATATAGTAATTTAATTTATGTAATTATAGACTTGTACATTTTTGCACCGAATTTGATCAAACTTAACACAAGCATAAAATTGAGAATCCGAAATTTCTAAATAATAGTTTATGTATATTATTCCTGTATCTTTCTCAAATAATCGTAATAACTCCATGGCACGACAGCTAATGGGAACCTTGGACTACCACCCGGCCGTTGCGTCCCCCATCTCGGTCCACTACAGACGTCATGAATGGGGTGCAGTATTGGATGGTGAGACGTGGTCAGCGCCTCGAGCCCCTCCCGGCCGGTTAATGCGATCCTCATGAGCCGCTACTTCTCCATCAAGTAGCTCCTCAATTGGCCCCCCAGGGACCTTACGAGGCTGAGTGCACCCCGGTCCAGGTCTCCCAGCGGGGGGAAAATCTCCACGCCGGTACTGGGGATCGTACCCAGGTCTCCCGCTTGGTAAGCAGCTGCTCTACCATCGCGCTAAGGAGATGACCCAACATAAGAATATATGAGATAAATAACTGCTTAATCTTAAGTTGTGTCAAAAATGGCTGTATGTTACCTTATTTTAAGCGACCCAACTTCAATAAACTATTGCTAGATATTGAATGCAGGCTTGTGAAGAGAAATAAAGTAAATTTGGGAGAGAGAAAATCGTGGGATGGAGATCCAGATTTTACATCTCTCCCCCATCGGGATACACTTACAGATTAAAATTGAGTTTTATTTAATTGTTATAATTTGTTTCAATCATCGTTTATTTCGATATATTGTCATTATTCCAATAGTACACTGTTTTATTGTATTATACGCATGCGTCATGAGTTCATGTAGCTTTTGTTTACATTTGTTCCTTCCAGCTATTACGAACACGGGGCTAACACGAAGGAAGTAGAGAGAGAGAGAGAGAGAGAGAGAGAGAGAGAGAGAGAGAGAGAGCTGTAAGAATAAGTTACAAAGCGGTAAACATTCCATAAATGTTTTAAGTCGAACCTAAATGTGCTTCTCCAAAAATGTATCCAAAATGCAAACGCCTTGTGTACAAAGCAATGAAACAAAGAATTTGAAGAAGCACGTCTGATCTAAGTATGATGAAATAAAATATAACGTGTTCCATTCACATGTCTTTATCCATCTATTCTTACAAAACTTTACCTTCGATCCCGTTCATGCTAAACGAAATACACTATAACAAAAATAAAATGATTACCTATTTACTTGTAGATACACTATAATGGAAAAAGGAATATACTAAGCATAAGGGATAGTCACAGCTTTTAAAAGATAGAGGCTTTTGATTTAAATGTATCTCTTTTTGCTTAATCAGGATTAGTAATAATAATAATAATAATAATAAAACAAATAGACAAAAGCGAATCACGACTCCCATTCGAGAAAGGTATTACTGTTATAAAATTCGAAGTAACACAAGGAATATCTCGCAAATTGCTAACTTAAAAGAAAACTATCGGATATAAGTTGTGTGTTTTAGCAAGATCTACACGATTTGTGGAGTAGTATTTTGTTTGCTAGTTATGCAAGAGTCATCAAAAATGAAGACTACTTCAGAGGCTATTACTACAAAGTTTAAGATACCCATTTCATTTTTACTTTCTCTAGCCCCATATGTACAATGTACATAGGGATAGAGAAGTATTGTATTCCACCCAAAAATTCGATAATGAATTTTACCGGAAATACATGTTTTAGGACCCCCTGTGTCCATAAAAAGAAACATTTTCAGAAAAAGGTCGTTGTGTGTGTGTGTGTGTGTGTGTGTGTGTGTGTGTGTGTGCGTGTCTGTGAACACGATAACTCAAAAACTAAAAGTAGCTAAAATTCCAAACTTGGTATTTAAGTTCAGTATCTTCCAGGGATGTGACACGAAGATTTTGAGAAAAATCCCCCAACCTCAAACTACCCTTTACATGGAAATTTTTTCGAACATTTTGATTTTCTTAAAAATGGCTCTAACGATTTTGATTAAAATATCATATATTAAAGATATTTACCTAACAAATAAAATGCATATCTTGAACTTTCTGGGAATAGCTTCTGAAGACCTATTTATTCTGGATGATTTTTTCTTAACTTGGCATAACTAGTAAACCGTAAGAGATAGACAAAAACTTACTGTACGCAAAATGTAGGTTTTGTTAAAATATACAAGTTATGTCATATACGTTTTTCTCGTGGAGCTTACCGTTTTCGAGGTATTCATTATTATTAGTTTCAGTTGTGAAGTACTTATACTTTTCTCAGACGGGAGTGTCCGTTTTTGTTTTGTTCTACTCCTGGCCAAAAAAAGAAGCAATTTATAATGACAATCGCATAACGACAGCTTTTAAAACATTTGACTATTGGTTTAGCCTAGTGTATTACCTTATTTTCTTCCTACTTATACGGAACTAAATAATAAGAACATTGTACTAATGAGTACCTCGATTAGCTAGGTGCAGAAAGAAGAAGAATCTTTTGTATGAAGTTTGTAGAACAGCTTGAGAAAGTCATGTGAGTGTAACACATCAGATTTTTCTTAATAATATATTAAACATGTGCTGTTTTGAGAGAACGTAGGCTTTCACGGCCGGAGTCAGTGTAACTAAGAAATGTTTCCAGGCTGTTATGCCGTGGTCTGCTGGTTTTAAGAGCGAAACCTTCTCCAAGAAAACTTCGACCGCGCCACTGAAGATGTCCACCGTAGTTGTGGACGAAACGTCTGGTACTCCTAAAACCAGCAGACCACGGCAAAACAGCCCGGAAACATTTCTTAGTTACATGTGCTGTTTTACTTAGAATATTTTCATCCATTTCAGAGAATCAAAGTTTTCGAAACAATGTTCCATGTAAACAGTAATTTGAAGTGAGTGGATTTTCTTACAAAACTTTGTGTTGCATCCTTCGAAGATACCAAGATGTGTTTGTTATCTAATGGTATTTTCTTTTTTAATTAAAATCGTCATTTATTGATCACAAAATTAATTATAACTTTAAACTTTAAAAAGAGATTTTCTTGTCTTTAAATGTTCCTAATTAAATAAATTGCATAATATCCAAACTTTATCATCATCTTAGAATATATTTATAATATTAAGGTTTTATTTATATTTTCATATATCGTTTTATTTAAAATTTAAATGGGTTTGAACCACTAAACCGTTCGCATACCAGACATATACACAGGAACTTTTTTCTAATTGTTTTTTCCAAAATACTATAACATAAAATATTATTAATGTTAATTAATAGTTTAAGTAAAACATAAGTCTTATAAATAAAAATATGCCGTATCCATTGAACCTCAAAACATATATTTCTAATGAAAAGTTAATATCAATTGCTGTGGAATGCAATACTTCCCTACCTACTAGCTATAGGAAATACTGACGAAAATAGGGTTGTAAGACATATGGAAGAAGGGAAAAAATGAATAAGCATTCTGAAAGTCACTGAGAAATAGGATAGAGAACAGATAAATAAGAAATATGGGATGCCCTAGAAAATAACAAATGCTTTGTTTACACCACAAAATAAAGAAAGTATAGTCAAGAGAGTAAATAGAGATATATGTAATAAACAAGAGAGAGAAGATTTAAAATGGATGCACAAGAGTAGCACTTTTGGAAGGGATGACGAAGAATGAACTCGGAACGTTATATTTTATGCGGGGTGAAAGACAGTTTTGTTCAGTGTATAACTGAATGTAAAGGGATAAGAAATTGGAGAAAATAAAAAAATGGGATAGTATGCCAGGAGAACAATTAAAGAAATAAGAAATATTTGGGAAAGGTAAAAGGAAAGTGGATAAAGAGAGAGGGAGAGAGAACAGAGAAACCACAGAGATAGAGATGGAATAGCAGGAACCAAAGGGCTAACAGAGTGAGAACCATACGGATGTCCTCTCTTAGCGGTATTAACCTAAGTACATTAGAACAAGTAATACAGTTCAAGTGATATGGCATGATTTTGTAAGTATTAAAAAATGCAACCTAAGTATAATAAATTATTACATTAATACGATTCGTATTAGAGAAAGTTTCTACTCTGCTGTTTCAAATAGCTGTTGAAGATCACCCTACAGATGATTATGAATTAAGTCTATCTATGCTAGGAGCAAGTGAAAAGAACTCATTTTATTATAATGCAGGAGTTAACATAGGGATATAAGAGATGAGAAAGGAGAAAAAGGGTTGGCGAGGTAAATGTGCAGAGTTGTGCGAATTTAGCAAAGTTTTCAACACTATCGCCGCCCCTCTCTCACATACACACGCGTGCTCCAAAAAACTTTTTAATTTACTTTATCCAATGTTCTGGCAAATCGCTGCGGAAATCTCGCCATTCCTCTCCCCTCCACCTCTCTCTTTCCTTTTTGCTCTTTTTGTTTTGGTGGGTCTTCTTGTTTTTCTCCACGGGCGCTAAACCTTACTTCTGTTTTGTTCTTCGAGTCCCCAGTGTTCCCGTAACGTGCTACGATACGCATGGGATGGCACTAAGCAATTTCAATAATGGTACTTACCGATTCACGTATTGATCATATTTTAGCTGTCACTTCTTCTGCTTTAGGGATTAAACCGTATTGGATTATAATCAGAGTCAGACTGAAAAATGCAACACATTAGCCGGGATTTGAATCACGGATCTCCCGATCTCCAGCCGGTTGTTCTAACTAATGAGCTAACGTGACAGCATTCCGGCAGGCCATTAAATTCCTTAACCTACTTGCATATTTCCCGATAAACCACAAGGTGATCTGAAATTATTTTGAGATGACATACCCCAATGGCGATTTACAAGTACTTAAGCACCAGGCTTCATAGTTCAGCCAAGTTTTACTTTCTCTGTACGAACTATGTACATAGTGTATAGAGAAGGTATTGCACTCCACCAAAAATTTCGATACCAAGATTTCACCGGAAATATATGTTTTAGGGTCCCCTTTATCTAAAAGAAGTATTTTCAGCAAAAGGTCCGTGTGTCAGTGTCCGTGTGTCTGTGAACACGATAACTCAAAAACGAAAAGTCTGTAAAATACCAAGCTTGGTATTTAAGTTTAGAATCTTCCAGGGATGCGACACGGGGATTTTGAGAAAAATCCCCCCACCCCCAACTACCCTTTACATGGAACTTTTTTCGAAAACTTTGATTTTTTCAAAAATGGCTCTATTTTGATTAAAATATCGTGTATAAAAGCTATTTATCTGACAAATAACATGTAAATTTCGAATTTTCTAGGAATAGCCTCTGAAGAGTGCTTTATTCTGGATGAATTTTACGAAATTTTGCATAACTGCTAAACCGTAATAGATGGACAAAAACTTACTCTACGAAAAATGTAGTGCACGTTAAAACACACAATTTATGTTATATACAATTTTTTTCGTGGAGTACATCGTTTTTGAGACATTTCTTGTTTTTAGTTTCTGCTTTGAAAACGTAACTTTTCTCATACTGGAGTTTGTTAACTCCTGACCATATAAAAAAAGCAGTTTCAGTCACATAGCCAGCTTTTGACTATCACTTTAAGCTATGGTAGTCTCTTATTTCGCTTCTACTTACATGGAAGCAAGTAATAAGGATATTTAGGCTAACTTTTTTCTGATTAGCATAAAGCAAATAGAAGTATAAGCGTTTTAAGAATAAGTTGCTGCAGGGATATAGAGAAAGTCATGTGAATGGTACAGATTTTTACTTTCTCTAGACGTACAATGCACATAACAGGGGGAGTAGGTATTGTATTCTACCCAAAAACTCGATGTTGACATTTCCCTAGAAATTTTTTTTTGTGCTTCCCTGAACCCACAAAAAGCATTTTTAGAAAAGGGCCTTTTACGTGTGTGAATATTTTTGTGTTTGTGTCCGTGTATCTGTGAACACGATAACTCAAAAAACGAACAGTCGGCTACTTACTAATTTTGATTTTTAAGTTCACCGCCTTCAAAGAATGCGGCAGGAAAAATTTTATGAAAATTCTCACACCACAAATTAGCCTTCACATGGAAAACGTTTCAAAATTTTTGATTTTCTCAAAAATGGCTCTAACTACTTTTGCTTAAACTAGAGTATATTACAGTTAATCACATAACAAGTAAAAAATACTGTTTGACTTGAATTTTCTAAAAATAGCATCTGAAGTGCTCTTAATTCAGAATATCTTTCGCATAACTGGTAAACGTAAGATATATCTATACGAAGGTTACTGCACAAAAAATGTAGATCTCGTTAATACTCACAATTTTTCACATACCTGTATTAATATTATCATTATTATTATAATTATTTACTTATTTATTTGTGTAGAGTTAGTGATTTTCGAGATGTTCCCAGTTATAGGTTTTTACAGCTTTTATAAGAGTCGATTATCATTTTAGCCTAGTGTATTCCTTTATTTACATTCTGTTTAGAAGGAAGTAAGTAATAGGATAGTTTCCGATACTATTTATTTTGATGCATTACATAAAATAAAATGTTGAAGAATATGTTTGAAGAACCAGGTAGAGAAAGCCATGTGAACGGAACACATATTTTATTCTCCAAGGCACCCACGTTCATCTCACATACATACTTTCAGATTGTGTGAGGAAAGGAATGATCCTGGTTCAATAAAAATACCCCACCCCACCCCAGCCCGGTATCGAACCTGGAACTTCTGCGTGAGAAGCTGGCTCTCCTGAGCATGGAGGCAGTCCAAGTAAGCTGTTAAATTTTAAATATTTTCACTTCAGTGAAGCCTCTCGCTATAAAAACTAATTTTATATGTCAATGTTTTGTGGTTTAAAGGATTTGATGTGCAAATTTTTTATCATTTCTCAAATAAACAAATGTGATGCGTTACATTCGCATGAATTTCTCTACCTGTCTTACAAAACATTGTTCCTCTATCTAGTTTATGCTAATTGAGATAAACATTAGCATAACTGGGCTTATTACTTAGTTCCTTATAAATAGAGGGGAAATACACTAGACTAAAGCAATTGGTAAAATCCTATACATGGTCAGGAGTAAACCAAAAGAAAAACGAGTGAAAACTGCCTATTTGAGAAAAGTACAAGTACTTTAAAACTGTAACTAATAGCAAGTAATATTTCGGAAATTGTTAAATCTACAAAAAGTATATATGACTTAAATTGTGAATTTTAACGAGATATACAATATTTGGGTGGTGAATGAAAATATACCTATTTGGGTCGAGGTGCGGGTAACGTGACAGTGCATCAGGACGATGTTGCAATTGCCAGGATGAATGCCGGATTTTTGTCCCGCAGGAATTATTTTATATATTAGTAAATATATTAAAATGGGGTTGTCACTTTTAAGCACACTTAAAATCCTTCAATCTATGCCGGGTTTCAACCCGCGACCTTAAGCTCAGTAGGACAGCGCCTAACCAACTAAGCTACCCAGACCGACGGCTTAAGTATTACCAGACGCCCTCAGCATCTGAGAGATAAAGCGCTGCCGAAGCAAAGATGAAAATTGGGGAAAATAAAATGAATATTAATCGTCGGTGAGTGTATTTAAATGTATGATACATCTAGGACCCAAGCACACCCTGAAGTACCAGAAGAAAAGAAATCGCGCGCCACGCAAGAGCCACAGCACACCTCGAGAAAATCCCCAAGTGTCATAACTCACCTTCCTAAATCCGCTTCCATTAACAACTTAGCAAATCAGTCTGGATAGCTCAGTTGGTTAGGCACTGGCCTTCGAAATTCAAGGTTTAAACTTGGCCCAGATCGATGGCTTTTGAGTATGCTTAAAGGCGACAGCCCCATGTCAGTAGATTTACTGGCATATTAAAGTACTCCGCAGAACAAAATTCAGGCACACCGGTAGCGCTAATATGATCCTAGTAAGTATTGACAGCGTCGTTAGCAAACAAATTAAAGAAATTATAACAACCTGTCCAGCATTAGGTGTTGAAAACATCACTATTCAACGGAGCTGGGTAACCTCAAACTGTAGCATACTTTCGTCAAAACCTTAGTGGTTAGTAAAACCAACAATTATCTGTTCATCCTTACTCACCATAGATGTAAACAAATCAGAATGTGGGCCCTGCCGTGGCCGAGTGGTTAGACCACTCGACTCTCACCTAGATCGATCCCAAGCGACCGCATGTGAGATTTGTGGTGGACAAAACGGCGGTTTCCCCCGCCATCGCATTCCACCGGTGCTCCATCATCATTCATGTATCATCAGTGTCACCGCCTGCGGTGCCATTAGTAGTTAAAGTGGGCGTTAAACACTACAAAAAAAATCAGAATGTATTCTTCCGCGAACGCACCTGCTCACACCACGTGGTGCTAAACTAGTTTGTCTGCCGTGCAATTGAAAACTACGTCTGGCAGGAAAAGAAATACCTACCTAATTTCACTGTTCACAGATATTGATTAACTCTATTCAATGCATAATAAATAAAACAGGTAGGCGAGTTGTTATATGTTCAGTACGAAATATAAAACTCTCCCGTAAAGTTATAAAATACAGACATGGTGTTTTGAAAGTTTGCTGAAATATTGCATACGTACATTACTCCAACAGTTGCAAATTTTAGCATTCACATACACTGCACATTTCTTTAATATAATGCCATAATACAGCGACTTGCCAGAAGAGCTAATCTGATGATGGAACTTGTCGCATTCCTTCAAGATACGAGTCATTTGTTGCAGTTGCAATCCAACTGTCTGACTGAATACAGAGGGGCCAACGACAATATCCACCATTCCCTCCAATTTCACTCTGTTTGCTCTTCCTGAACAATGTGTGACACACATTCACTGCATTTTCGGTTGTTACTTGTAAAGCTGCTGGCACAAGATGTCGCACCTCGGCTATTTTAGAAGTTTTGCACACTTTATGCTGCTTTTGGGAACATTAGTAAATTCTAGCGTTAAGCTTAAGAAATTGTTTAATGAAAAAGTAAGGTGCTTTTCACAAAACTTATTGTATATATTACATATTTCCGCCATTGCTTGCTGACTAGAAGCAACCGTTAGAAACAAGCTGCATAATAGATACACAGTGTTGCATAAATAAATAATGATTAAATAATCAATTAATCTTAATAATGTTCCTTAATCATCAATACTATATTATTATTATTATTATTATTATTATTATTATTATTATTATTATTATTATTCAGACAACATTGCACGATATTTCTGTACTCACTCAGCAATTTAAGAGGAGGAACTATTTTGTGATGCAGAATAGCAGTAAAACGGTCATCAACCAATCAGAACCATTGCAACCGGTTTCTTTTGTTTGCATTACCGGTGAAGTAAGACTGGACGGAGAATAAAATTGAATTACGCTTGTTTAACTTGAGATAAAGAAAACTCAAATAGACACATCATTTCATAATTATAAAACTAAATTAGTTGGGGTACTTATTCAAGCTTAAGAGTGCTTATTGGAAGCAAATAAACGGAAATGTTTATATGTATTTAAGAATTTAGGGAAATTCAATCAACAAATGCATGATTTTTGGTAAACATTTAATAAAAGAGACTAACAGCTTAACTTGTCTTTAAATAACCAATAATAAAATGAAATAAAGATGTTCTAAAATATTCTTAATGTTCTATTTCACAAGATGATTCCTGATACCAAGCAATTGCTGCAACAGTTTGAGGCGTGTTTGTGATCAGCAGGGATAGCATCTTGGGGACCGATACCGGGACACACGCGAACACCAGTTGCATACCTACCGAGTAGAGACCGACCTGCATTGGCGACTGCACGCGCTGCATGTAAACAACCTGTAGTTCCCTCATGTTGGAGAACGAGACTCGCCGCAGCAGTATACTGCTGTATATTACAATATTGTTTTACAGGTAATTAATGCCTTTGATGCTTGTACATGCTCTTCAGTCAAGATTGTAAAATCTCTTAAAGTCAAATGGATGCATGAAAATCTGCAGCTTATACAGAACTTTGCAGATATTCGAATCAGCATTGGAAGTGATGTGTTAATAAAAATAGTGAGAATGTGTGCACTATCAACATCACAACTGCTGCTGCTAATAATAATAATAATAATAATAATAATAATAATATAACTGTTGCTACTGCTGCTAATGCTGTTATTACTGCTATTATGTAGCTACTATTATTACTACTACCACTTCTACTTCTACTACCACTGTTTTATGTGCATAACATAATAATACTATACTGCTACTACTGGCATTTCTACTACTTCTGCAACTACTACTATGTTACTATTGTTTTATGTAGTTATATAACGCACCAATACTGCTAGTGCTGACATTTCTACAATACAGGTACAAACATAAATACTGATTCTTAAGTTTCCTCCTATCGTCAGAAAGTCTGATGTATGCTGACAAGCATACATAAAATGAGACCAATCTCGTTCGTTACCATATAATTTGCAACACATATTTCTTGTAAACAAAGTAAAAGTCTGCGTTCCAAGAAGCGTTTTCAAGATAACCTTAAAATAATAGGTAGCCCACGTTCTTTTGCAATAGAGTTTACACTGCAATCTACTTGTTTATTCCAGTAGTTCAAAAAGCTACAGGAGAATACACATTTCACCCACAGAAACATTAAACAGCAGAGCTACTCTGTAAAGTTACCGACATAAAGGCCTTCACCAAGGAAGTCTCAAAGTCTGAAAAGTTTTTAACAACTGGAATAGAGTTGCGGTGATGAAAAGAACAAAAAAGAGCGGCGGAGTCAAAATAACTTCACATACGAATTCGTGACCAACAATGGCGGGTTCTCCCCAACTTCTATACATACACACTTTTTGCGAACTTCTTTATTTCCTTTCTTACTTCTTATTTCTTTTTTCGCCGTCAGGACTTCATCTGTTTTCTAGCCCATGCCACAAGGGAAGGGGTAAAAGCTTTTTAGTCATGCAGGCCAGTAATTGTTCTGGAATGAATGAATATAGGTCAAGTAGAGATGTGAATTTTCAGCTTCGATGCCCTTCCATGTTAAAACAAGGTCACATTTCTATTCTTTCTGGTTCATTGTGGCAGCTATAACTGTGATAATTGCTATTGTATTTCTGTGTTAAAAAAAAAAAAAGGATCCAGCTTTGTCTGCTTACTTCGTAATCTAATACTTCAGTATGCGTTTTAAAAATTACATGTGATTGAGCGTAAAGGGGCTTTTCACCGTTTCTTAAAAATGCTATAAAGGAGTACGTCTTATTCTTCTTTCACTATTCACCCTCCTCGTATGAAGGACTTATACCCCCAGAACTTATAAGTCAGTGCCTGGGGTCAGATGCATGTTGACTATCGCTTTAGCCTACAGTTCTCCTTTATTTTCCTTCTGCTTAGAATGAAGCAAATAATAACGCTTTCTAATACTTGTCTCGATTAGCATGATGTAGATAAATGAATAATCTTCTATAAGAATAGTTTGCATAAAAATTAGAGGAAGCCATGTGAATGGACCACATCGATTTTTATGATGAAAACCAGGAGTGCATAATCACCAACAATGTTAATTATGGTCATCCTGCTGGCCTCTACATTTAAGAGTGTTAGTAGGTGATGAATTATATTTCCGCATTAGTACCATTTCTATTATTCACTATCGTGAATATTTCTATTATACACATATCTCAAGTGCATTGCATAATCTCGGAAACAGAAAGTACTCGTTTCTCCAATTATGCATTTGTGGCACTTATATTACAGTATACTATTCGGATATTCTCAGTGAATCACTCAATATTCACGCCATGAATATTGTTTAAAATGCTAAGTGATTTTGATGGCTTATTTATAGTACAAAGTTAATGATTTTCAAATGAAAAGTGCCTATTTAGTATACTGAAGTAAAACTAAATTATCATCAACTTTGCTGTCTTCTCTTTTAATCTATTTCTATAACCACCTTTTCCTTGGGTATATCGTAGTGTTCGTCAGTGATATGTCGTTATTTACTCCAATTGGGTGAGATTTCTAGTTGTCTTTATATTTACTTTCTCTACACGTACACAGTGTATAGAGAAGGTATTATATTTCACCCAAAAATTCGATACCGAGATTTTACCGAAAACAAATGTTTTGGATAAAGCATTTTTGGAAAAAGGTCCGTGTGTGTGTGTCTGTGGACAGCATAGCTCAAAAACAAAAATACCGTTAAATAGTAAACTTGGTATTTAAAATCTGTTATATTTAAGATATTTACTTGACAAATAAAATGTATATCTTCAATTTTCAAAAACTTACCACACAAAACATTTGTCAACTCCTGTACATGCATACAAACAAAGGTACTTCAATCGAACAGCAACCAGCTTTTAAAAGATTAAACTATCAATTCAGTCTATGGTAGTCCCTTATTTACGTTCTACTTACAAGGAAGCAAGTAATAAGACACTTTCTGTTATGTTTTTCTCGAATAGCATTAAGCAAATAGAAGAATAAGCTTTTTAACAATAATTTATTGTAGAGATGTAAAGAAAGTCATTTAATTCCACGTGTACCAGGATATTTTATAACAGATTCATCTTTGCACGACCGTTTACCCTACCGAGGAATCTCAATTTAACTGATTTTTCTTTGATACCAGATGCAAATATCCCTTTTTGCGTTATAGGAGCTGCAGAATTCAATGGACCTATTTCAAGTTAAAAACTAGCAGTGGTGTTCTGGGCGAGAGCAACTTTCATTTAAACCTTCGCTATGAGCGCGATCCGCTTAGTCACATTTTCCGCTGATTGCAAGGTCACTCTTGACGGTACTGCACTGGCAGGTTTTAACTTGAAATATTCCCGTTGAGTTCTGCAACTCTTTAAATATTCGCGGCAGTTGGATCACCTGGTATAGTATACATAATTCACTTTCGAAGAATAACACTGTCTCGGATAGAATTCTATAAAATGTTGACGTTTAAGATACGATTTAATTTCTCGTCTATTAACTGTGTTTGTTCAGTTTATTTTGAATGTGTTTAAATACTCTTAACGTACACTAATACATTCCAGTTAATAAAAGCAAAATACATGTTCCAATACTTTTTTCCTACTATCACTTTTTACAATTTAAGATATCTATCTCGATGAGCAATGATTTTTGCTTCTCTAATAGATATTTTCAACTTAAAATATTTTCCAATTTAAATCACTATAACTATACTTTGTATTGTGGTTTTTTCTTAATCTTTCTGAAAACTAACATTTATGAAACATGCACTTCACAAAAATTAGAACTTGAAATAATTTAATTATAACTCCCCAACGCACAATTTATTATACACTCTAAATGAAAAAGCTAATGTCATCATTCTTATATTTAAATCATTCTTTATCTATTCAGAGTAGTAATCTTTTTCTTTCAAGAAAATCAAATTGCTCTATATAATTAATTCTTTTCCAAATAATCTGTAAGTGGCAGTATATTTATGTAAGTGTGAAAGTGCTTATTTATACTTATTGCTATGCTTTGGAGTTACTCCAATTAATACTTCACTCCAACAACAAACTTGCTGAAGGATACCGCCTTTCTAGTGTCTTTACTGAATGATTCAACCATATATTATTTATATATTATATATATATATATATATATTTACTTAAGCAAATTTGAAAAAAAAAATCTAGCGTGCTCCATTCACATGACTTCCTTTACATCTCTGTAACAAATTATTGTTAATAAGCTTATTCTTCTATCTATTTAAAGCTAAAATATTAGCATAAAAGGTCTTATAACTTAGTTCCTTTATAGGTAGAAGGGAAATAAGGGAATACACTAGGCTAAGCTGACAGTAAAATGTTTTAAAATGTGATTGCTTATGGTTGAAATCTTTGCGTGGCCAAGCGTTTACAAGTTCCCATATGAGAAAAGTTTAAGTACGTTAAAACTGAAATCAATAACAAGGAATATCTCGAAAACGGCCAGCTTCACGAAAAAATGAATACGACACAAACTATGTGTATTTTTTGTGGTCTACATTTTTGTGTAGTAAATTTTTGTCTATCTTTTACGATTTACCAGTTATAAAAATTCAATAATCATCCAGAATAAAGAGAGGCTATTCCCAGAAAATTCAAGACATACATTTTATTTGGCATGTAAATACCTCAGATATAAGAGATTTTAACCAAAATCGTTAGAGCCATTTTTGGGAATATCAAAATTTTCTAATTTTTTCCCATATAAAGGGTATTTGGGTTGGGGAAATTTTCCTGAAAAGTTTCGTGACGCATCCTTGGAAGATACCAAACTAAAATACAAAGTTTGGTATTTAAGAGTCTTTTCGTGTTGGGCTATGCTGTCCACAGTCACACACATACAGATACACGCACACACACGGATCTTCTTTATAAAAATACTTTTTTTTTGGATTCAGGTGGAATCAAAACATGTATTTCCTTTCGGTGAAATCTCGGTATCAAGTTTTTGGGTGCATTACAATACCTTCTCTATACACTATATACATACTACGTGTAGAGAAAGTAAAAGTATGATATGAACCTGTACTCTATAACACCATTGGAATACATCATTTGTCCAAATATCTCAATTCCACTGAAAGGATATAATTGACATCAACATTTTTCTTGTTAGCTTTCGCAGGACGTTGTGATGAAAATATTTATCATGACATCATCGGCATAGTAAAAAACACAAGAGAAAACTAATTATATAGCGGCATTACATCTACATCTTCCACAGCCAGGCTGTCGAGACGGGTTCATTGTTGGCAAATCCACATGACAATGTAATCAATCGATCGTTACGCATCACGCATCGAAAAATCAGGGAATGACAGGATTTGCATAAAAGTTAGTATTGTAGACTATGTAATCAGAGTCTGTCGAGCTGTGTTGATTAACATGTGACATTAGGAATGTCCGAACTTGATGCCAACACGCTGAATAAAAAACTGTCACAGCTGACGTTCGTGTGATGACGTCTGCTTTCAGCACAGTGAGGTAGTTCACTCTTGCACGCACCCAAGAGCTGCTATCACTAACTAGTCTAACACTGGCATCGGTAATCTGCGGTAAATTTCGTCTCAAAAAAGGAAGAAAGCAGGGGAAGGTTTTTAGCCAGGTAATTTTCTTTCGGGATGGCTGCGGCGAGATGGCTCCTTTTGCTTCTTTATGGAGTGAGCTGACTGCACCAGTGGCGGTTTTCTGACTAAAGCAGAACTAGGCAGAAGCTCTGCAGAAAGTGAGAAAAGTATGAAATAAAATTAATATTTATGTTTACTGAAAATACTTCCTTACTATTCAAAAACTATTTGAACAACAAATACACAACCATCATGTCACGTACAGAAGTTTCTTTTCAGCCTTTTTGATAAAAACATCGATTTTTGGTACAAAATACCAAGTTTACTTAGACTACGTATTTACGTAACTACGTAATTTCCTAGGGCAGGTATAAAACATGTTTGGGAACAGTTTTAATGTGCTGTGCCATTAAACTTTTATCGCACTCAGTCCAAATATATGATGCGTAATTTACTCAGTTTCATTGTTTTTATGTTTAGCTTTTCAAAACCTTTCTTCTCCCACAAAATTATAGTTAGACTTACAATTTTCCCACTGCACTTAAAAATGTGGATAGTAAAATGACTGATAAATGTCCATATCCATCATCGTTTCTATTTAAAAAATAAGTATAATAATGCACTCTGTTTAACATTTTTTCACATCTTGTGCTATAATAGTTATTTATGATATAAGTGTTAAAAATTATATTTTATATTTTGAGAAGGAAGCTTGTGAAATGAGACCATGTATAACCTTTTGAACACGTGTGTCATACACTATTTTTAGACAGTCGTCAATACTTACAGAGTAATTATTAATTATTAGATTATTTTTGCCTATTTCGCATCTGTAATGCGCAGCGCGGCTTCGATATTCATTTGTTTCTTCTTAGCATAGGTATTGAGAATAGTTGACGGCTGGTGGATATCAACAGGCTTGCGCATATGCAACTTATCTTAGCTTTACACTTACACTGCTGACCGCCAAGAAATAATTTATATAAAATTGCATAATTATTGTAAGTTCACTTCAAAGCGAGTTGATTTAATAAACAGCTGCAAATACAAAAAGTAATTGCTAGTCATGACGTGATGAAGTACTTTTATTGCAAGTGCATAAAGTACTTTAACTCGTGTTGCTTATGTTAAAAATTCTACTTTTAGTTCGAGCTGTCTAAAAATATGTTTTTAAAAGCAGTTATACATTAAGGCACAACGCAGTACACTACAGTTTAACTATATCTAAAGATGAAACAAATAAAACGGCTTTTAAAGGATGAAATTGTTCAGATCAAAAGTAATATTAATAAACGAGAAAAAATTAAGGTTTTAGTTTCAAAAGTTTGACATTGAAAGGAATGTTAATCAATTTCAAGCTATCTGCGGAACAATTAGAAAAACTTTGGAAATACAATAAGAAAGGAAACATAAATGTAACTGCATAAAGTAATGGCTGTGCCTAATCTTCTATTGGGCACAAGAGTAGGGCAAATACAAGAAACAAACAGAAAAAGATGAGTCATACAGACAGCAGAAATAAAGTACCTGAGATGTAAGGAGATGCTCTAAAATGGATAAAACAATAAGATTTAAATATATTTTCAGTTAATTATAAGATAGAATAAAATATAATGCAATAGTATGCTTATACAAATATAGAAAACAGACTACCAATACACACAAAACAAATGAATTATCGACTGATTGGAAAAAGATATTTAGGTAGAGATCTTAAGAGGTGGATGAATGATAATAGACTGGAATAGATGAATATAACTCCTAATCCTTAAAAGAAGAAGAATAAATACTTGCTCTCCAATATATGAAAGTTTCCATCAGCAATTTGTTTCAAAGGAATGTAACTGTAAGAAAGACCCTCTAGTTCAATATCTGTCGCACGAGATCATTTTTATTTTAGCTAATAAAGTTATATAAAAACTAATATTTTAAGCATACAACTACATATTGAACTGTAATCTTGTATGGTGTATCTTTAATGCATGTAATGCCTGTACTAAACAATTAAAGCTCTAGCTCGAAAGCTTTCAAATATCATATTTGTCAGTTTGCGGTTCTCTTAGTGCAACGACAGAGACAGCCATATGTTTTCAGATAATGTAACTGTTCTTATGTATACATTAATGCAGAAAAATGCATTAGCCTTCAGGCTTCAATGACAAAAACACACATTCTTAATAAATTTAGTATATTATCACAAAAGTTATGATTTACAGTGCTAGATAGCGTCAGTACAACACTGTTTTCTAAACTCATTTAGCCTAACAAAATGTGTAGTAGTCACAAAATATTTAACAGTAGTGCAATACTGTATCATACTCGGTGTGTTAGTTTCGTTTACAGAGAACAATCTTGTGTATTCCATTCACATAACCTTTTCTACTTGTTCAGCAAATAAGCTATTTTTACAAAACATTACTCATTTTCCACATTATGCTAATCAGAAAAACATTGATAGAAATTACCTTATTACTTGCTTCCTCGTAAGCAGAAGGGAAATAAGGGTTAACACGATTATCAAATCTTTTAAAATTTAGCCCTATGTGAAACAATTGAAATTCGGTTCTTTTTGCGAGGTTAGGAGTAAAAAGAGATATGAAATGAAAGTTGAGTTGCCGCTTGAAAAACATTTAAGACGCTTAAAATGTAAACCAATAATAAGGAATATTTCGGAAACGGTTAACTCTGCAAAAGCATGTACGTCATAAACTTGTGTTTTAATGAGATCTATATTTTTACAGCAAACTTTTGTCTATCTCTTACCGTTTACCAATTACACAAAAACCTTCCAGAATGAAGAGTTCTTCAGAGACTGTTCCTCCAAAAGTTCAAGACATACATTTCGTTTGTTATGAAAATATCTTAAATATATGGTATTTTAATCTATATCGTTAGAGACATTTTTGAGAAAATTATAGTTTTCAAAAATGTTTCATTTAAAGGGTAGTTGGGGTTGAAGGATGTTTTTGAAAATCTTAGTGTCGCATCCTTGGAAGATACTGCACTTAAACCTAGTTTGATATTTAACGAACTTTTTTTTCTGAGCTATGAAATATCCTATTCAGAGGGTTCCCAAATATGTACATCCCGTATTTCCGGTGAAATTTCGGTATTGAATTATCGGGTGGTATACAATACCTTCTTTATCTACTATGTATGTTGTACATGCATGCTACAGAAAGTAAATAAAGTGCTGAATTATAATAACAGATATATTAACTTTTATGAAAGAATATAATTTGTAATATTTTGGTCAATAATTGTTCTTCCGAAACACAATATTAGACAATTTTCTTAGTGAACCAAGGATAGAACATGTCCACTTCATGCTGTGCTCTATCCCTGCAGAACACAGTAATAAGCCGCTTCGCTGTATCGGATTATGAGCCTCTGCTTCTCCTTAATACCTTCTCAATTAGACTCTGAGAATTTCCTAAAGATGGGAGTGAATACAGATTTTCACAAAATTGTTCTAATTGGTCGACATTTTTTTTATTATGATACTTCAATTTCGTTCTAATATCTTCTATTTTATCATAAACTTAAAGATGCTTCAAACTGATCCTACTGTTTCTTATTTCTTCTTTATTTCTTATTTTTTTCATTTTGGTGCACTAAATAATGTTTCCAAGTTGGTATTTGTTAATTGTGACATAAATAAAATGTCTAGTATAATTTCTACAATTTCTACCATCGACTTGATTTCACGGCTTCGAGCGATTCACCATAAACTCACCTGAAATTAAGCATATGTTTTTCTTTTTTGTTGTTGTACTTATTTGCATAGCCCCCTTTAACTTCACATTCATAATACAGACTCTGTGGGGTGATGGGGAATAATTCCCCAGCTGGAAATCGAATCCGGGACCCTAGGTTTAGAAATCAGCTCGCTTATCAATCGTCCAAGGAGGCAGTTTAAGCATATCTTGTTGCCTTCCAATTTATGCGCTAGGTCTCACGGTCGCTTTATTCCTACTTGTATAACTAGCAAATGAAATTAAAGAAAGTAATCCACTTTCATGAGATCTTTTGTAAGAAAAATTTAGGCGCAATTCCATTTTTCATAGTTTAGTACCATAACATTAAATCAAAATACTGGCATAGTTCGAAAATGTGCATTCATAATCCAATGCTTTCACGAAGATTGTCAAGTCTTTAAGAGGAGAAAAATTCGCGAAGTTGTTGCTGCGAATATCTTGGTCTAGTGCAGGCTGGACGCGCTTCGATGGGGAGGGGGGAATAATTCTGGTTAAGAAACCAAAAGACCAGTCTCTGCCATAACAACATATCCATTGAAGCTGTTTTCAGAACTCGTCAAATACTATCACCCGAAACATGGGGCAATTAGTTGCGTCTAAACTTTGCTAAAGATTGTCGTAATTCTTATTAAAATATAACTTATTAACTTTCAATCGATATGAGTATACTTCAAGATTTGCGCTTTTAGAGTTTGAAATCAGTCTGTTTCTGTTACTTCTCTACATCGCTGTAATTGTTAAAAAGCATATTCTTCTATCTACTTTATAATAATCGAGATAAACATTAGCATAAATTTCCACAGTTAATTTCTTGTAAGAAGAAGAAAAATAAGGGAATACACTAGGCTAAAATGATAGTCAAATCTTTTAAAAGCTGGTTGCCATGTGGTTGAAATCCGTTTCTAATTTAGGCCAAAAGTTTAAAATTTTCCGTGTGATAATAGTTTTAAGTATTTGATTTTGAAACAAATAATAAGGAATATCTCAGAAATGACCAATTCAACGAAAAAATGCATTGGTCATAAATTGTGTGTTTTAACGTGATCTACAGTTTTTGTGTAGTAAGTTTTTGTCTATCTCTTACGGTTTACCAGTTACGCAAAATTCAGCAAAATTCACTCAGAATAAAGAGATCTTTAGAGGGCATTTCCAGAAAATTCAAGATATACATTTTATTTGTCATATATCTTTAATATACGGTATTTTATTCAAAATCGTTAAGAGCCCTTTTTGAGAAAATCAAAAAGTTACACATTTTTTCCAAGTAAAGAGTAGTTTTGGGGTGGGTTTTTTTTTTTTTTTTTTTTTTTTTTTTTTCAAAATCTTCGTCTCGCGTCCCTGGAAGATACTAAATACCAAGTTTGGTATTTTACCGACTCTTCGTTTTTGAGTTGTGTTCGCAGACACACACACACACGGATCTTTTTCTTACAATAATATATGGTATTTTAATCGAGATCGTTAGAGCCATTTTTGAGAAAATCAAAAAGTTACAAATGTTTTCCAAGTAAAAAGTAGTTTGGGGTGGATTTTTTTTTTTCAAAATCTTCGTGTGTCATCCCTGAAAGATACTTAAGTACCAAGTTTGGTATATTACCGAATATTCGTTTTTGAGTTATCGTGTTCACAGACACACACACACACACACATACGGATATTTTTCTAAAAATACTGTAGAGAAAGTAAAAAGTAAGCACCATAATTTTACCAAAAGAATATCTACTGATAAAATTGTCTAAAGCTAAGTTTTGGATTACAATGTAAGTTAGCCAATCTGTTACAAGTGTTCCTAAACACCAACAAATGTCATCGAAAGAAATGTAAGGTGTTGAAAAATTCTGATTTAACACGGTCACACATAAGCATTGCTCACCGTTGGACGTCCGGTGCATATGCTACATTAGCAGCACAGCCGGCATGGCTAAAGCATGCCGCGCTGTTGCATTGTTGGTTAGAGAGGGCTGGCGTGTTGTAGTTGCGATAGCGGATGGTTATTACACTGTTTGTTGTTGAATGTAGCAATGCTTTATCAATTAGCGTGTATTCATAACTTCGATTAATAAAATAGAGCCTATCTCATAGACGGTTTGAAACTCAAAAAAAAAAAGCAAATTTTGAGGTACAAGTATTTTGACCACAGATTCTGTTATATTACCTTGTTTAAGAATTAAAATTCACTAACACGAGTTTTATGTTTTGGGCAATAGGTTGGATGAATGCAAGTGATATGTTGGTGTGTCATGGACCGGCCCGGTGGGAAAGTCGTACCGTCACAGGCATTGGGGCAGGTGTTGGATCAGCCTCTTTTAGATTGTAAAGATATAGTGAATGCTGCACAAAAATTGTTTATATTCCAAATGTAATTATGCAATGTAACAACATGGATCCTGGATTTCATTCAACATAAAATCAATAAGAAATTTTGAGGCGAAATATCTACAATAATTGTTACCAGTGTCTGTATAAGCATATGAAGGAACTAGGAATTATGTCGGTCAAATCCAAGAGTGGATCTAAGCCAAGGCCTTTGAGGGTGCGTGCACCAGAGCTTTGCA
Organism: Hymenopus coronatus; assembly: GCA_030762935.1. Lineage (NCBI taxonomy): Eukaryota > Metazoa > Arthropoda > Insecta > Mantodea > Hymenopodidae > Hymenopus > Hymenopus coronatus. The sequence goes on from CM060894.1 coordinate 79,609,869, forward strand.
CGGCGCAGATTGCCAAAATAACATTTGGCAAGGATGACGAAAGTGCAAAATCTAATTCCTCGTTCTTTAAGCTTCCCGCGCTAGTTTCGAATTGTCCCGAACCAAGCCGAATATCGAGTAACCGATGCACGGTGCAAAGAATCTCACACTTTGGTTTGCACCCATACAATTGTACATGTTTGAGAGAACTAGTCTAGGCAATCTTTCACGGCAACCTGACTACTGATCTAAATACGCTCTTGTCCGATGAGCCAATATGCGAACAAGAAAAATTTAACATCACCACTTCCTCATGTTTATTTTGTTATATGTAGCATGGCTTTACGCCATTGATATGCAATTTGGGAAGTAAATATCTTGATATTCGCGTATGGCTGGTGAAACACACTTTCAAGTGTTTTCGGGGAGAAGGAAACCATATATGAACTTCTTTGTTGTTATTATCATTATTATTATTATTATTATTATTATTATTATTTAATACCTATAGGCCTATTAATACCTAATCAAATCACCAGGTCTGAATTATCAATGCAACGAATCAATGGCCCTAAAAATCAGTCTTGAAGTAGCCGGGAATTCTGAAAGTTGATCGGATAATGCTACCACTATGACGTAACTTATATTTACTATATAATGGTATCAATCAACGTTTTATTTGTGTTTTATTTAGTTTAAGCTAGCCTTATGTCAATAAATGTAATTAAACTATCTACATACGTAGCAGAAACAAAGAAGTTTTCAAGTTAAAAAGCGGCTTACAGCCTGATTTGTTACGTAGTAAGGTAAACATGTATTTTATTGCAGACGGGGGCCAAAAGGCTAAGATAATTTGCAGCAGCAATAACAACAACAATAATGAGTATCTATAATATTCGTTGATAACAAACACTCTAGCTTATATACGGGAAGAGTAAAATCTTTATGTTGGCTATTCTCGCAGGTAGGGGAGTCCGGGTCTAGTTGGAAAGTTTTATTTTATAATCTTAGTATAGTTATTTAACATTAATTTGCAAGTTGGTCTATGTGTTTAGGTAAGTTTAGAAAATAAAGTATAAAAGGGTAGTAAGGTAATTAAGGAACTGTTATTTGAACCTCGACACTTGCGACAACCTATCCCTTGCCTAGGTATGTTGGCACAAGCTGAACAACAAATTATTTTAACGAAAATAACAGAAAATCTAAACTTAATAAATCAACAATTCAAACATATGAAGAAGATATGTCATTTACACACATTCAACAAAGTGTGTCACCAATATTACGTATCAGAATTACAGTTCAGCCAATAAAGCCCCAATTTGACAAAGCGTGTGCATTTTAAATGGACCCTTATTTTATTTCGGATGCATTGAATCATTCTTTGAAAATATTATAACTTTGAAAATACCATTTTTGGTATTTAACACACTTTTTTTTAGTTTTGTTATTCATTGACATTTATACACACACACCGATATTTTTCTAAAATGCTTTTTAAATTTATTTTCTTATTTATGGATACTGAAAACATATTTTCTGGAGAAATTTGGGTACGCATTTCTGGGTGAAATGCAATACCTTTAGCTACTGTGTACAGAGAGGGTAAATCGATATAATTTGTGGGCTTTGATGACATCTACGTTTATTTTTATTTTTATATTTAGGATTAAAAATTTTCTTTTAAGGGTTTAGTTAAGTACTAAAGTTAATAAGGGAATTAGTAAAAATTAAAGGTATAAATCATATAGAACCTGAAAAAATAATAAATCCATAATATTTAAATATATTAAAATAATAATTTAAATTATATTTAAATATTACACTCCCTAATCGAGACGTCTAAATCGTTTAAAAATCTGATTCCGGGGAATTTATGATAAAATGTTTTTTCTGTTTGCAAATGTCTTAAACATGTGATATTTTACTCAAAATCGTTACATCTATTTTTTATTTATTTATGGTTTCATTTGATTATCCCCCTTTAACTTCAATGGCATATCGGCGGCTTTGAATTGTGAAACAACTTGTATTACTGTAGGTTTAGACCATTAGGTTAATCATTTTATATCATTAAACACACGCATACTTCAGACTCTGCGGGAAATAGGGAATAATTCTGGTTAAAAAAATTCTCCGACCCAGCCGGAAATCAAACCCGGGACCTCCGTATGAGGAGTCAGCTCACTGACCACCCGGCAACGGAAGCAGTTTAGAGCTATTTTTGATAAAATTAACAATAAATAAAAAATTGTCCATGTAAAGGGTCTTGTCGGATCCATGGAATATGCAAAACGTTGAATTTGAATACCAAATACTGACTTTTCATTTTAAAGGAATGTTGTTTACAGATACGAACCTTTTTTTTTTTAAAAAAACGAGTATTTTTATACTTACTATAAACAACTAGTAAGAAAACAAAAAGTTTCTAATGAAAATGGAAGTATGTAAATCTATATAAATTGTCATTAATTTTTTGAAAGTAAGATTAAATTTGTTACTTATTTTCAAAAGACTGTTTTAATATAACTATTATCAATTGAATACAATAATAAAATGTCAGTAATTGTCAGACTTAATACAAGTTGTTGTTCCGCCTGCGGTGCCATTAGTAGTTAAAGCGGGCGTTAAACACTACCAAGTTGTTGTTAGAAATGCCAGTGCAGACAGAACTTACATTATGGGAGGCATGTAGTTGTATGTAAACTTCACCTCACGCTGTGAGGGCCACGGTGGCAAATGAGATGCAATGCATCTCCGTCAAGAGAGGAAATATCAGCACATCTCAGGATTCCCTTACAAAACGTCTCAACAGTTCTCTACATGTTCAACAATATCATTTTATAGTGCATACATTTGGTGTGAAGGTAGTTTTCGTACCACTATACAGTAGTAACATGTATCATTTCCTACCAATACCCCAGGGTTGTTATTTAATCTGTTTATGAAAAACAGTTCTTTAATTTTCATCAATTATCATCAATTAATCATATAGAGTAGTAGTACAAATAACCATAATTATAATTACAAGGTTCTAACAAAAGTATAGTCCGCCTGGGTAGTGTGGTGGTAGCGTGTCTGCCTCACATTCGAAAGGTTGTGAGCTCGAATCTCCCTTAGGGTGAGTTACCCGGAGGTTCTTTTCCGGGTTTTTCCCATATCTTGAGAAGACGAATGTTCAGTAACTTTAAGCTGCATGGACCCTGAGATCATTTGAGTATCATTTCACTCATTTTATTCATAGTCCGATATGACCAACCAGGTTAAAAGGACGAATAAATATTACAAATATTTAAGCAGAGAAACGGCTGATTATAACGCATAAATTACCAGAACCAGAAAATAAATGACGTAATTACAATGGCAGCATGACGGCAATGATGTCATCACATAAGGTGCTGCAAGAAAACCTGAAATTGTCACTCTCGTGAAAACGCATATCATCAAGAATTTCAACAATAAATGTATGGTCGAGTAGTCAGCAAGCTAGCTTCTCACCCTAGAGTCCCGGGGTTTTTTCCCGACTGGAGCGGGAAATTTGTCTTTAACCAGAATTATTCCCAATCCCCCACAGAGCCCGAAAGTATGAATATGTGTGTGTTTAATTATATAAAAGTGATTAACCTAACGTTCTAAACCTACCGTAATACGAGTTATTCCACAAGTCAAAGCCCCGATATGAGCATTGAAGTTAAAGGGGGCTATGCAAATGAAACAATTAAAAAAACAATAAACTGATTAATTTCAGATCTGGAGAGGCTTGATTTTTTGGCGTTTATCCCACTGAGAACGTCTTCAGGAAATCAAAAGCATTACCAAGAGATGAAATGCGAAGTTTTCTTCACAATACATTACACTTTTTAATATATACACAGAGCGTAAGGGTATAAAGCCCTTCGACTGAAAAAAAACAAGAGAAAGTGAAAACTAACGTTTCAGAGGTCAACCCTAGTGCCATCAATGTCATAGGTAAACTAATTAGCACAGGCAAAAGCCTAAAGAAGTCGCTATATTATCATGAAGTTCGCGTGACTTAAAAAAAGCTGATGTGTTACTCACATGACTTTCTCAAGCTGTTCTACAAACTTCATACATAAGATTCTTCTTCTTTCTGCACCTTGGTAATCGTGGTACTCATTAGCACAATGTTCTTATTATTTAGTTCCGTATAAGTAGGAAGAAAATAAGGGAATACACTAGGCTAAACCAATAGTCAAATGTTTTAAAAGCTGTCGTTATGCGATTGTCATTACAAATCGCTTCTTTTCTTGGCCAGGAGTAGAACAAAAGCAAAACGGACACTCCCGTCTGGAAAAAGTATAAGTACTTCACGACTGAAACTAATAACAATGAATACCTCGAAAACGGTAAGCTCCACGAGAAAAATGTATATGACATAACTTGTGTATTTTAGCAAGACCTAAATGTTTTGTATAGTAAGTTTTTGTCTATCTCTTACAAATTCAAGACATACATTTTATTTGTTAGGTAAATATCTTTAATATATGATATTTTAATCAAAATCGTTAGAGCTATTTTTAAGAAAATCAAAATTTTCGAAAAAGTTCCATGTAAAGGGTAGTTTCGGGTGGGGGGATTTTTCTCAAAATCTTCGTGTCGCATCCTTGGAAGATACTAAACTTAAATACAAAGTTTGGTGTTTTAGCTACTTATCGTTTTTGGGTTATTGTATTTACAGACACACGGACACACACACGGACCTTTTTCTCAAAATGCTTTTTTTGGATACAGGGGTCCTAAAATATGTATTTCCGGTGAAATCTCGGTATCAAATTTTTGGGTGGAATACAATACTTCCCTATCCCTATGAACATTGTGCATATGGGACTAGAGAAAGTAATTATTATTATTATTATTATTATTATTATTATTATTATTATTATTATTATTCTGGCTTCAATCCTATTTGATCCCAAACATTGTTTTATTTGCTGCAATTTAAAGAAAGGAATGAAATGCCGCCACTGACTTGAAGGGGTAATAGTTGGCGCGGGAGAAAAGCAGCCTGGCAGACTGTTCTGATTATGCGCACTTGAGCAGGATGTGGGGTACCCTCTACCTCACGTAGGCGACCGCCACTAAGTCGTAGAGAAATGGCTCTCCTGGGGTACGTGCGTACGCCCATTAACAGGCCGTCTGTGGTCAGCTGTTGACGTTCCTTTGTCTTCTTCATTCCCCGCTAACGTTCTGCCTAGGATTTGCAGGGAAATAGGTTCCACTTAAATTTGCCATTCCTGAAAGCTGGGGAGCCGTACTTGTACACGTAAATCCTGTGATGTACGAATACTACGCAACGCTCTTTGCATAAGCACTTTCTCGTTCTGAGCGCAACAGTGAGGTAAACAAATCTTATATTCATATGACTTTCTCTGATTATTCTGTAACAAACTATTCTTACAAAAACGTATCCCTCTATGCCATGCTAATCAAGAAATTATCATGTTTCTTACGTAGAAGGGAAATAAGGAATACTTAAGGCTAGAGTGGTAGTCAAAACTGTTGAAAGCTAACAACTATGTGATTGAAATGCTGTTCTCTTTGCATGGCTAGGAGAAAAAAAAGACAGGAATGAAAAATTCCCCTTTGAGAAAAGTGTGAAACAAATAACAAGGAATAATACTTTGGAAATAGTTAACTCCACAAAAAGTGTATATGAATTAAATTATGTGTTTATCGAGATCTATATTTTTGTTGTAAATCCGAAATATAAGGTCTGCAGGGCTATCTCAGAAAATTAAAGTATATATTTTATTTGTCATGTAGGTATTTTTAACGCACGGTTATTTAATCAAAATCATTACAGCCATTTTTATCAAAATTTTAATTAATTTTGTCAAATCAAAACTATCGATCTTTTTTCCATGTAAATGGCACCTTGGAGTGATGGAATTTTCTTGAAAATCTGCGTGTAACATCCTTGGAAGAGTGAACATAAATATCGAGTATTTAATTGTGTTTTCCTTACTATGTTGTAAATAGAGAAAATAAAAAGAGGAGTTAAAAGAAAGAAGATAATACAAAATAGTTACTTTTAGACAGTATGTCTTAGTAGTGACTCGAACTAAAAAGGTGCAGATTATCACATTAGTGCGACTCAATTTTTATGGCACTCCATTGTGACCAACCTTGATTTCAAGTCCAATCTTAATGCAATCGCGCTTTACTTAAATGCTTCGGCTTTCACGGCGGTGATGTCAACTTCATTATATACCCGTATGATTGCTGGGCTTGTAGGCTGTGGTCTAAATGTTTCCTTCATCGATGTTTCGCCGAAATCTACATCCGGCATCTTCAGGATGGATAAAGCTGAGTGAGTTCCGGAATACAGAAATCACCTTCGGTGAAGGAAACATCCTGACTACATCGTGTGTAATATGATGGTGCAAATTTAAGATTACTTACTCATATAGCTGTAGTTGCACTTCCAAATCCGGATTTCGATCCTCAGAACTATTTTCAAAGGGGTTGTGGTTGCACACTGAACATCATCATATTACAAATAACATAGTTAACTCACTTTAAAAAAAGGTTTTAAAAGCAATATAAAAAAATCTTGACCACAAGCCTGGTAATTATATACAATAAAGACAAAAACCCTTTGTTTTCCACATGTTTAATAATTATTAGCCGTGGTTTGATTAGGTTTTACTTTTCATTGCATTTTTACGTGAATAATTTTAATGGTGCAATAGAAATTACTATGCTTCAATTTAACCTAAACGTTATATTAGCAGCCTTCTGCTTTTTTTGATCTAAAACTCTAATCTGTTTTTTTTTTTTTCTTTTTGTAGTGTTTAATGCTCGCTTTTACTATCAAGACACCGTTTACACTGGTGATACATGGGATGAAGTTGGAGCAACGGAGAACCCGGAGAAAACCCGACCCTGCGCCGCTTTGTCCAGCACAAATCTCAAATGCGGGATCGAACACGGCCGTCTAGGTGAGAGGCGAGTGGTCTAACCACTTGGCCACGGCGCAGCCTACTAATCTGTTATCTAGTAGCGTGATCCACATAAAGATTAAATAGAGGCAAATATGAATTTAGGAGAAAAGGAAAGAATAAGAAACAAATGAAATAAAAAAGTCGCAGAAAGAAAAGAACTATACTACCCATAAAATTTAGAAAGCAATATAGTATTTAACCGTTTCATTGTCTAGTGTAAGGCAAAGTTATTCAAAATAATTTCACTGAAAACGTGCCCTTGACTTACTTCGAAGAGAAAAATAAACAGTGGACATCTTCATCTTTGTTAGACAATTATTTAATATAATTTTTATCTTTATGCCAAGAAAAACTAAAGATATTATTAAGTACCATAAGCTTACAACATTCTTAATTCTGCTGGGTAAGTTATATGTTCCGAGCACTGTTAGCAAATCAACAATGCATGAGAACATGTGGCATCTCGCTGCCCAAGTGGTCGATCTTGTTATATACGTGATTTCTCTTAATTTCGGGATACAACATAATATTATTCATGTGTTACGAATTCATAGGAAATGCGAATTAAACCCTTAATTAGTTTTATTTTGCAAGTAGGAATACTGCGTGCCAAGTGTAGCACGCCCTATAAGGCAAAACAAAAACTCTAATTTTAACTATGTTGTCACATACTATTTTATAAAGCGCTGAATATTACAGTACAAAGCATCCACTTGAAATTTGTGGTGAAATATGTAACCGAATATCTGCTGTCAGCCGTAGGCAATGAGTTCTTTTTCCCCCCAAAATATGCATGGGTATTGTGGAATGAAGCATCACTTACATTTTCTGAAGGTATTTTTAAAGGAAGCTTTTACAAGATCTACTTGAAACAGCTGCTCAAGATGAACAATTAACTGCTCCTGTATCTAAGCATACGAAATAGTAACTGCTTCGAATTAAATCTACGAACTTCTAAAGTAGAATGTTACGCGATCGGAAAAATGTGTTTCCCTAGTAAAAGTATACGCTGAAGTTACCGCAATTCTTTAAAATCAAGGGTTGCCAGAGTAACTAAATTTCAGTAATATATTTCCTTATATTAACCTAAGTCCCGCCTGCCACTAGCCACTACCATCATATTTCTTACATTCTATGTCAAGTCTTCAAATTTTTTCTTTCACTGCTAACTTCTACGTTCTTGGCTAATTCCTTCAAATGGTGTATGTGTGATTTCAAACGAAAATTTTAAAATTTCAGAGTATATACGTTCCTTGAATTGACCCTGAGCTAATGTCTGTCCTTGTTTAGTGAACTTCCCAGATTTAATTACCTCGCCACTCATCTTCGAGCTAATTCCTTCTTCCAACCTAATTTGTCTTTAATGACTCCTGCATTGCAACAGAATTCTAGTTTGCTCTCCTTTAATAGTATGCACAAGACTTACAAAATAATTATAACTGTTGCATTCTTACATTATTCGTTTATTTTAATATATGAGATTATTTAACACAATTGTTTCTGTACTTTCGCATCATTTATTTTTAAAATAATTATTAATTTAATACGTATCAAATAGCAGTGACGTGCAACAGTGACCTCCGGAACATGGTATCCGGGAATCCTCCATATTGGCATAAGAATGTCCATGGGTACCTCAATCGACACCTGTCAGATAGATGGATTGCTCGTGCTGCTGCCGCAAACATCTTCTGCACATGGCCATCCCGTTCATCTCACCTTACAGTGTGTGATCTCTTCCTCTGGGGTTACATCAAAGATTGTGTTTACATCCCTCCACTTCCAGCGACGTCGGAGGAATTGAGAAGGAGCATTACCGAAGCCATCGAGAATATCACACATGAGATGCCCGCTACGAGCGGTTGATAAAGCAATATACACGTTTCTCACTTCAAATTCCCTCTTTCAAATTGTGGTGTATAAATTTATTTATCCAAAATATTGATGAAATTACAGCCTTATGATATCGCCCAATAATTTGTAAACACGTGGTAATATAAAGTTTTTATTATACTGAATTCATAATTTTCAATTACAAACATAAGTGATTCATTTTGAAAGCTTTAATTGTTTTGAAAATTATCTAAAACGTAATTTTTGTAACGACAATGATAGGCTGAAAACAAAAGAACACAAAGTCTAACATCGTAACCAATTAGTTTTATTTGAATACTTTTGCGAGGTATCATATGCAGGAATACGCAGGATGCTCTGAGCTGGCTGTGAGGAAAACGTATGTGCTTAAGACATTTATGTCAAAGTTTCATACTGGTGGCATCAGCTAGAATGATGCAACAGTGTGGCTCCAAATCACTCAGTCCTACTTCTGAGAGGTTTAGTTAAAAGCGGAACTGCCATTTGTTCCTGGTAGCTAGCTACCTGTTACATTCTCGAGTTCGTTCCGTGCTGCGAAAGATCTAAATTGATCTTGATATCCCTACGTTACTGCACAAGTCAGAAAGCGTTGGTAATATGGAAACGATATGAAAAGTCAAACAACAGAACGTTTGTACGTTCGTTTTTCATATTTTACTAAGGGGATTTCGTTTTGGCATTTGGTGAAAGCCAGTTACATTGTTGTGTGGGGACCGCGTGGAACTCTGAAAGTCATTTGTTTAATGTTTTAACTTTACATTTGCAGTTGTAAGTGTTACTAATAAATAAGAGTGTTATTATTTTCTCTACCCCCTTTTAATTGTTTATAATATAAATTGGAAACTCTTTTTTAAAAAAAGTATTAAGTAGAACCAACATACAATAGCCCATATCAGTAGTAAGAGGTTAGTGTGTCTGCCTCACATTCAAGAGGTCGTGAATTCGAATCTCGTTTAGGGTAAGTACTCCATGAAAAAAGTGTATATAACATAAATTGTGTGTTTTGACGTGCTCTACATTATTTGTGAGTAAGTTTTTATCTCTCTCTGACGGTTTAGGAGCTATGCAAAATTCCGTAAATTTCATCCAGAATAAAGTAAGCTTCCGAGGCTATTCCCAGAAAATAGAAGATATACATTTTTTTGTCACGCAAATATCTTTCATATACGATATTTTAGTCAAAATTGTTAGAGCCATTTTTAAGAAAATCAAAATGTTCTAAAAAAGTTGCATTTAAGGGTAGTTTGAGGTGGGGGGATTTTCTCAAAGTTTTCGTGTCGCATCCCTGGAAGATACTAAACTTAAATACCAAGTTTTGATATTTTACCGACTTTTCGCTTTTGAGGAACTTCAGTCACATAGCAACCAGATTTTGACTATCACTTTAACCTATGGTACTCCCTTGTTTCGCTTCTACTTACAGGGAAGCAATTAATAAGACTATTTCTGCTAATTTTTTCTTGATTAGCAGGAAGTAAATAGAACATTAAGCGTTTTAACAATAATTTATTGCAGAGTTGTAGAGAAAGTCATGTGAATGGAACACATCAAATTTTTACTTTCTCTAGCCACATATCTACAATGTACATAGTAATAGAGAAATATTGTATTCCACGCAAAAATTCGATATGGAGATTTCACCGGAAATATATATCTTAGGACCCCCAGTCTCCAAATAAAGCATTTTCAGATAAAGGTCCGTGTGTCTGTGTGTGAACATAACTCAAAAACGAAAAGTAGCTAAAACACCAAACTTGGTATTTAAGTGTACTATCTTCCAGGGATTCGACACTAGGATTTTGAGAAAAATCTTCCTACCCCAAACTACCTTTTACATGCAATTAGTTTCGGAAGTTTTGATTTTCTTAAAAATGGCTATAACGATTTTGATTAAAATAACACATATTAAAAATATTTACCTGACAATTTAAATGTGTAAATTGAATTTTCTGGGAATAGCTTATAAAGACCTGTTTATTCTGGATGAATTTTGTTTAATATGGCATAACTAGTAAACCGTAGGAGTTAGACAAAAGCTTGCTATAGAAAAACTGTAGGCCTTGTTAAAATACACAAGTTATGTAATATACATTTTTTTCGTGAAGCTTATCATTTTCATGGCACTCATTGTTATTAGTTTTAGTTGTGAAGTACTTATACTTTTCTCAGACGGGAGAGCCCGTTTTTCTTTCTTCTACTCCTGGCCAAGAAAAGACACACAGCCTCCAGCTTTTGACTATCACTTTAACTTATGGTACTTCCTTATTTCTCTTCTGCTTACAAGAGAGTAATAAGTCAATTTCTGCTAATTTTTTCTCGATTAGCAGGAAGTAAATAGAAGCATAAGCTTTTTAAGAATAATTTATTGCAGAGATATACAGAAAGTCATGTGAATGTAACACATCTGATTTTTTTAAAATGCTTTTTACTTTCTCAATATGTACTGTGTACATAGTGTATAGAGAAGGCGTTGCATTGTACCCACAAATTCGATACCGAGATTTCACCCGAAAAATGTTTTCAGATCCCCTGAATCCAAAAACAGCATTTTTAGAAACATGTCCGTGTGTGTCTGTCTAGCTGTGTCTATGCCTATGTGTATGTCTGTGTGTCTGTGGGCAGCATAGCTCAAAAACGAAAAGACCGTTAAAAACCAAACTTGGTATTTTTGTTTGGTACCTTCCAAGGATGCGACACGAACATTTTCAAGAAAAACCCCCCACCCCAAACTGCCCTTTTCATGGAACTTTTTTCGAAAATGTTGATTTTCTAAAAAATGGCTCCAACGATTTGTGTTAAAATCGCGTATATTACTGACATTCACATACCAGTTAAAATGATTATCTTGAATTTTCTGGGAATAGCCTCTGAAGACCTCTTTATTCTGGATGAGTTTTGCCGAATTTTGCTTAACTGCTAAACGGTAAGAGATAGACAAAAGCTTACTGCATAGAAAATGTAGAGCATGTTAAAACACACAATTTATGTTATATAATTTTTTTTCGTACAGTTGATCGTTTTTTAGTTATTGTTTTTTATTTCACCTTTCAAAAACTTATATTTTCTCATACTGGAATTTGTAAATTCTTGTCCATGCAAACAAAGGAACTTCCGTCACATAGCAACCAGCCTTTGACTATCACTTTAACCTATGTTACTCCCTTATTTTGCTTCTACTTAAAAGGAAGCAAGTAATAAGACTATTTCTGACATATTTTTTTTTTTTCCTCGATTAGCATGAAGTAAATATGAGCATAAGCTTTTTAACAATAATTTATTGCAGAGATATAGAGAAAGTCATGTGAATGGAACTCGTCAGATTTTTTGGGATACAAGGGGCCCTAAAACATATATTTCCGGTGAAATCTCGGTATCGAATTTATGGGTGTGTGTGCAATACCTTCTCTATGCACTATTTACATAATACATATAGAGAAAGTAAAAATAAATAGATGAAAGGTTAAAATTATCAAAATTCTAATTAATGTGGGGAATAATTCATAGAACCCTGAGAAATAAAACAAGAGATACAAGAGTTAAGTTGCACCAAACAATTGTGGTGACATTTTTACTGTACAGATTAAGAGTAGAATGCAAGGTTGTAGATTAAATGTTTGAGAAAAACTAAGGATGGTCAAGATTACATCAAATAGACGTAAATAAAATGATAACCGAGTGTAAATTCCATAAACGAAGAAACACAACGCTAAGGAAAGATAATATATAATCAATAACTTACAAAAATGGAATTGAATTATAAGCCTACAGGCCGCCAAACATAGACGAAAAAATAAGAAAGCGAAACATCTAAACCATACAGTGAAGAAGAGAGAAAGAAAAAGTAAATAAAGAGACAGAGAGAACGAAAGGCAGAAATAAAGAAAAAGAGAAAGAAATAAGAAAAAAAAGAAAGAGGGGGAAAGTAACGAGAGAGAAATGACTGAAAATAGAAAGAAAGAGAGAGAGAAAGAGCACAGAGAGAGAAAGAAAGAATGAGAGGAGAAAAATAAATAAGTAAATAAAGCAAGCAACAGAGCAAGAGAGAATCAAATGTGTTGTTAGACACCTAGTTTGCTGCTAATGATTTAATTGCAAGGTGGCGTCATGGTGCTGACATTCTATGAATGCCAGACTGTCCACCTAAGTCGGCTAGTCGTCTTCGTTCTGTTTCTCTTTTTTATGGGTGACACTTGGGAATTGCTTTCTTGGCTACTGAGCAAAATTAGTAAAATAACGCTGACGGATGCTTGCGTATCAGATTAACATGCGCGACTGCTTGTGGGATTTGTGGTGGACAAAGCGGCTCAGAGTTAAACACTATCAAAATAGAGTGGATCTCCAGAATACGAGTGACAGATGTTATTGTGTGTACTAGCTCGCTATGATACTTTATTGGAAGCTAGAAGTGTAGTTTGTTGTTCATGGTTCTTTTGGAGATTTAGAAATCCACAGTCAAAATTTCATAGATTTGTTTCATTACACTAGTATTACAATAACAAGGCATTACTGCCTTACGTGGTCCGGATTTGTACTTTTGTTATTCAGCCATTAGAGCCGCTTTGTAGTTACCTACTGGTCTGTTATAAATTTAGCCAAGGTGGAGAACCCTAAACCACAAAGGTAGCCGAGGGATGTTTCTGACTGCGGAGCGACGAAAGGGCATAACCGAGGGACCTGTGAAGCAAAAACCCCAATGATCCCAGAAAGAAGTCAGAACATCCGCAATCTAGTGGATTTCATATCTGAACATGGCAATCAATGTTTTCAACACCTGAGGAAGTTTTACTCATTAACAAAAGTTCCGAAAATGTCTTCAATGAGACGTGGGAAATACCACATAAATCCCTTTACTGGCTCGCATTTTCCCGGTAAACTACACCGAGGTTCAATTGTTAGAGCAACCAGACGGAAACAAAGAGACCCGTGGTTCAAATCCCGGGTGCGATTTGAATTTTTAATTTCCTTACCACGTATTATGTCCATGTACACTTTTTAGAGAGGCTATTGTATTCCAAACCAAAAATTCGTTAGTGAGATTTCACTGGAAATATAAGTTTTGTGATCCCCTTAATCCATAAACGAAATTTTGGAAAAAGGTATGTATGCATAACTCAAAAACGCAAAATCTGTTAAATACGAAGCTCTGAATTTAATTTTAGCACCTTTAAAGAATGCGACACTAATATATGCAAGAATATTCCCCACCAAAATTTCCTTTATATGGAAACTTTTTAGAACAGTGTTGTCTAAAAACTTAATTACATTTTGATTAAAATGCCAAGTTTATAAGATAATTTCATCTCAAATAAAATGTAAATCCTAAGTTTCCTAGGAATAACCTCTGAAGTCCTTTTTCTTCTGAATGAGTTTTACATAACTGTTAAATCATAAGGGATAAACAAAAAATAATGACGCAAAAGCTAACGTTAAAACACACAATTTAAGTAATATGGAAATTGACACTAATTACTCCCGTGATATTCATTGTTATTGGTTTCAATTTTAGAATACTTAAATTTTTCTCAAACGGGAACTCGTTATTCGTTTCTCATCTCTGTTTTTACTCCTGGTCATGCCAAGAGCACCGAATTTCAATTGTTTTACATAGCGCAGTTTATGTCCATATTTCCCTTCCACTTTCAAGAGAGCAAGTGATAAGATATTTCTGTTAATGTTTACGTCAATTAGCGTATGTAGTTAATAGAATATTTTCTTGTATAATAGCTTGTTTGTAGAACAGGTAATATTTCGTAATGCAAATAAATATTTTTCAGTGGTATTTTAATTTAAATAATTAAGGGCCATCTTTTAGAAAATGAAAAATAACAAATTATTTCAATGTAAAAAGTAGTATGGTAGTTTAAAATTGAGTATACTTTCTTGAAAATAGTCATTTCATTTCTTGAAAACTCAGATTAAAAAATGTAAATGGCGTTTTATTTATGGACGCTCTTTAACTGCTGTGGTTTTCAGCGTCCCATTCTATACTGGGCGTGAAAGACCGCTTAATTTTGCTCAGAGGCCTCTCTATCAGGCTTGAGGTTCTTTTACGTACTGTAAATCTACGACACGGGACCAATGGCTTTACTTCCCTTCCGAAGGAAGCCATGCTAAGGATTTTTACACCCGAAAAAATCCATCGTCCTCCACCGGGCTCGAACCCGCGACCTTGGGAATATGAAGTCAGCATGGTAACCATTACACCACGGAGGCCGATACTCAGATTAAGGTGATGCATCTGTGAAATTTGTTACAGATGTGTAGAGAAATTCATGTGAATGGAACACATAAAATTGTTATCTCAGTAGGCTAGGCTCTAAAACTTATGAAAGTTACTGGCTTAGGAGAAGAAAGCTTCCAAAATAAATAAAATCACAGCTGATTTAACAAACGACAAGACTCCGGAACTGTATTTTTCTAATAACAAAAATTAGTGAATACTTCGCCACTGGACAACTGGGTTACGCTACTAAACTCCCGTGCGACACATGCTTTTCCAAGCAGAGTTTCCAACTGGACGCCTGCGTCTGTGTTTTTCCTGGGTTGGCGTAAAGTTTGACGGGCAGTACTAACTATTTTTATGAAAAGGGAATGCAAATGCGATACGACAGATGTTGACATGAGTAACTTGACTGAAGGGAGAGCAACATTTCCCATACGTGCTGCGATACACGCTAGTTATCATGCAAGAACTTGCTGTTACATGTCCCCTGCTGGTGCTAATGACCCTTGCGCAACACAACACAGTCTTACCAAGCAACGCTTTGTTTTTCTTCCTCCTCCATTTGGATCTCCCTAGAATCATTTCTTTTTAGCACTTTCCCTCTTGTGTCGCGCGTTATAATAGCTATCATTCTTTATAGCCCTATGATACCACCTGCTGCTTTTCTTCTATCACTTCTCTGCAATTCAGACAACAGTGCTTAACTTGTTATTTCTTTCGTTTCATTTTTATTTCGCTGTATTTCTACTTCTACTGTATCGTTTTACGTCTTTAACTTCTCTAACGCTTAACGGAGGTACAGAAAATAAATATAAATACAAATAATATAACCGACATATTAAAGAAAGTATATAAAAATATATGATGTGTTCCATTCACATGACTTTTTCTACATCTCAGTAACAAATTATTGTTAAAAAGCTGATTCTCCTATCTTTTTCATACCAGTCGAGATAAAAATTAGCAGAAATGCTTTCTTATGAGAAGAAGGGAAATAGTGAAGCACACTAGGATAAAACGGCAGTCAAAATTTTTAAAAGCTGATTGCCATGTGGATCAAATTCGTTTCTTTGCATTGCCAGGAGTTTACAAATTCCCGTAAGAATTTTAAAACCAAAATCAAGGAAAATCTCAAAAATGGTCAACTCCACGTCAAAAATGTATATCACATAAATTGTGTGTTTCAACAATATCTACATATTTCGTGTAGTTTTTGTTTATCTCTTACGGTTTACTAGTTATGCAAAATCAAACAAAATTCATCCAGAATAAAGAGTTCTTCAGATGCTATTGCCACAAAATTCAAGATATACATTTTATCTGTCGTGTAAATATCTTTAATATGTGGCATTTTAATCAAAATCGTTAGCCATTTTTGAGAAAATCAAAAATTTTCGAAAATTTGACCTATTAAAGGGTAGCTTAGGGTGGAGGATTTTCTCCCCTAAACCTTCGTGTGGCATTCTTGGAAGATACTAATCTTATGCACCAAGTTTGGTATTTTACCGAATTTTCGTTTTTGAGATATCGTGTTCACAGACACACTGACCTTTTCCCAAAAATGCTTGTTTTGGATACAGAGTACCCTAAACGGCTATTTCCGGTGAAATCCGGGTATCGAATTTTTGGGTGAAAAGCAATAACTTCTCTATATACTATGTACACAGTACGTGTAGAGAAAGTAATAACATTTTTCTCTTCTTCGTACATAGTACTAGGTAGAGATGGTATTGCATTTTACCAAAAATCGATAACAATATTTCACTCTAAATTCACGTTTTTTGGTCCCTGTAACCAGTTACAACATGTTTACTAAAATGTCCATGTGTTGTGCGTGCGCGTGTGTGTATTTGTGTGTCCGTGTATAAACATGATAATTCTAAAACGAAAAGTCGCTTACATACCAAACTTGAATGAACGTGACACATGATTTTCAAGACACTCCCCCACTCTAAACTACCCTCTACATAGAACATTTTTCAAAAACTTTGATTTTATTAAATATGGCTGTGACAAATTTCATTAAGATACCGTTTGTTAAAGATATTTACACAATAAATGAAAATACATATTTTAATATTTCTGAGAATAACCTCTTAAGAACTCTTAATTTTTTATGACTTTTGCATAACTGGTAAACCATAAGAGATGGAATAAAAACTTACTACACAAAAAATGTAGATTTCGTTAAAACACAATATACGCCATATACATTTTTGTAGAGTTAATTATTTCCGAAATATTCCTCGTTACTGTTTTCAATTTTAAAATAATTAAACTTTTCTCAAATGGGAATTTGTCATTCCTTTTCTTTTGTTTTACTCCTGAGCATTCAAGGAGAGCCTAATTTCAAACGCATAACAAGAGCTTTTAAAAGAGTTAAGCTACCGTTTCACCTAGTATACCTTTATTTCCCTTTTACTTATAAGGAACTAAGCGATACAACCATTGTTGTTAATATTTATCTCGATCAACATGGTGTAGATGGTAGAATAATTTGTTGTTACATTACTTTGTTGGTATAACAGGTAGAGAAAATCATGCCAATGGAACAAACACATACTATTTAAATAAATATCTCATTGTTTCTGTATGCCCCACTTAAATAAGCAGCTAGCTCAAAAACGTTCGTCATCCTTGGAAGATACAAACTTAAATACAAAGTTTGGTATTTCACAGACTTTTATTTTTCAAGTATGCTGTCCATACACACACACACACACACACACACACACACACACACACACACAGACTCTCACTAATCTTTTTGTAAAATGCTTTTTTTAGTAAACTGCCTGTTTGTGAACACAAAAGCGAAAAGTCCGCTAAACTCCAGAATTGATATTTAAGCTCAGTGTCTTTCAAGGATGCGACACAAAGATTTTCGAGGAAATGCCCACACCTACAACTACCCTTTACATGGAGAAAGTTTCGAAAATCTCGGTTTACTCAAAAACGGCTCTAACTGTTTTAATTAAAATCTCTTATGTTTAAGATATTTATGAACATGTCAAATAAAATGTATGTCTTCAATTTTCTGGGAATTCTGGAAATTTATGAAGATCTTTTTATTGTGGATGACAAAAACTTACTACACAGAAATGTGGATCGCCTTAAAACACACAGTTTATGTCGTATACATTTTTTTTTCGTGGAGTTAGCCGTTTGCGAGGTAATCCTTTTTTTTTATTTATTTTATTTTATTTTACTTATTTTTTGTGGTCCTTTAACCTGGTTGTTCATTTCGAACGATAAATGAATGCTCAAATGACCTCGTAGTCCATGGATCTTAAAGTTACTCGACATTCGTCTTCTCAGGATAAGGGAAACATCATCCCCAAAAAACCGTATACCGGTAACTCACCCTAAGCGAGATTCGAACTCGCGACCTGTTGGATGTGAGACAGTCACACTATCCCTATATTAACTAGATGTGCTCTTTGTTACTGGTTTTAGTTTTAAAATATTTAAAACTTTTCTCATACAGGAACTTTTCAAATCCTGGCCATGCAAAGAAACGGATTTCAATCCCATAGCAGCTATTTAAAACGTAAAAACGTGTGCTGAATAATATACTTTGAACACTCAAAAATGCCTTATATCTGAGCTGTGACGGGCACGGCACAGTTGCGCTGAATGACTTTTGCACATAGTGATAGATGCACTTAACCCGCCCTTTCTTAAATACCTCAGGTTCCAGGAAGCCAGATTTCGACTGAATATTTTTTCCCCTCTCCCCTACCTTCGGCTCATCTGGTAGAAATGAGATGTTATGAAATGGTGAATTTTACTTCTCTTAGTCTATCACGTGCAATGTACAGAGAACGTAGAGAAAGTATTGCATTGCATTGCACCTAAAAATTCTATACCGAAATTCACCGGAAACAAGCTCTTGTAACTATTAGCCGTAGACCTATTCATCCCCTGAAAACACCAAAACACCGTTTTCAGAAACAGGTCCATTTGTGTGTGTGTGTATGTATGTATGTGCGTGAACAACTTAACTCAAAACTGAAAAGTCAGTTAAGCATCAAGAATAGTTTTGTGTTTTATTTAAATTCGTCTACTCATTTACGAGGGTCGGCTGATAAGTCCCGGACCTCACACAGATATGGCGCCACTAGGACAGTTAGATGGTAGCATCGTATAGTTTAACTCTAGACTAACTTGTATCCATAGTTACAGGTCAATAGCTTACTTAGTTTACGAATGACAGCATTTTAAATAAGACAACTTTGGAATTATCACGAAAATGGAGGATTTCGAAAAACGAACGGTGATTAAATACTTTCATTTGAAAGGCTTAACGCCTAAAGAAATCAATAAGGAAATGGACAGTACATTGAAAGACCCTGTCTATTTATATTCAATGATTAAAAGGTGGATTGCAGAGTTTAAAATGGGACGTACGAGCACTAGTGATGAGCCTCACTCTGGACGCCCTGTAGAAGTGGCAATTCCAGAGGTCATTGAAAAAATTGGGCTTTCACAAGTTCTATGCAAGATGGGTGCTGCGTTTGTTGACACCTGATCAAAAGTAGCAAAGAAAAACTGTTTCTGTTAAGAATGTGGAGTTCTACCTTAAAAATCCCAGTGAATGTTTGAGACGGCTTATTACCATGGATGAAACTTGGTACATCACTACACTCCAGAAAGTAAACCACGCTCAAAACAGTGGATTGCGGGGTGGATTGGAAAAGGGTAAAGTATCACTGGTGACTACGAAACTTTAATGCAACTTTTGAATGATGAGGTGAACAGAAAAAGCAACTCATTTGGCAAAAAAAAATCTTATTTCATCACGACAATATTCTGGTCCATCGTTCAGTCATTGCAATGGGAAAAATGTGCGAATTAAAGTTCGAATTGCTTGAACATCCACCATATTTGCCAGATCTAGTATCCGGTGATTACAAACTGTTCCTAACCCGCAAAAAATGTCTAGGAGGACGAAGATTTCACTGCAACGAGGAGGTCATTGATGCGGTAAACAGCAATTTTGAGGTCCTGATAAATCGCACTACTTAAAATTAAATTAGAACACCGATATGACAAATATATTAGCATTTCTGGTGATTATGTTGAGAAATAAAGCAAAAAAAGAAATTAAATTATGTTTTCATTGAAAGTCCCGGGACTTATCAGCCTAGTATTCATCGCCAGAGGAGTACGTTTTCCTTACTTATGTAATTCTTTCGATATCTATGGCCAATGCAAACCAATAATGGCTTATACTTGGTATTTGCTGATATCTCCATAACTCCAACTTCAACTAAGAGGTGTAATAAGAGATTAATAAAATGGTCATCATTCAGGCAGGTGGTGAACTACCACTCTGCCAGTAACTTGAGCGATGAAGGAATTTTGAGTAGTAGTGACCAAGCAAGATATCGCGGCAAGCTTCCCGGTAACATTATTATTAATTGCACCTTTGCGGAAACGGCATTAAATGCTGCACAAATGCCACTAGCGCATCTGCCATAAACGCAGGTGTGACAGTTACAAACTCTTTGATACCTGTGGCCAGGCAAACTGACAGCTGTCTACAAAGGAAATTGGGTTTGATATCAATTACTTATTGATGAATTACAAGTGCACATCTGAACACAACAATTTTATGCATCCTCGTTCTTGTTTTCTTCCATTTAATTCACATTTACAAAGCAACCAGAGAAAACCTTTGATGCTTTACCTGTAACATCATCCTTTCAGTGCCTCAAAAGGAGACATCCTGGGAGAGGGGCTCTATTCTCACATCCTGCACAACGGATGCTTCCGAAAAAACAAGCGAATAAAATAAAATACGAGTCTGTCAATATCACATGTAAAAACTGGTCTAACTGCATTAACTTTATTATACAGGCAAATTGCTTACGTCAAGTTCCTTTTCGCTGCCACGCCCTTTGAGAACACAAATGTTGAAAAATTGATTGTAGGTTTTCTTGCCTGACAGCCCATCTGTATCGAAAGGGCTGCCTGTAGATTTATATCACTAGAAAATTAAATGTTATATTACTCTAAAATCAATGAGCATCTGCGTGTGTGAGAAAGGAATGCTTATATATACATTGATTAAAGTTGCAATAAATTAGCACTAAAGTATAGTCTGCATCACATTCAATAGGTTATGAGTTCAAATTCGATTAGAGTGAGAAGACGAAAGACGAGTAACTTTGTTCCGTGGATACCCGGGCTATTTTGAACGTCATTTCAGCGATTTCATTCATCGTCCAATGTAACAAACGTTGTCATTATTAGTTTTACTTTTTCTAGACGTACTATACACCTACATAATTCCCAAAAATTCAGTACCGAGATTTCACCGGAAATATATGTTTAGGAACCCCTGAATCCAGAAAAAAATAATTTTTAGAAAAACTTCCGTGTGTTTGTCTGTGGGCAGCATAGCTCAAAAACGAAAAGTCCATTAAATATCAAACTTGGTAGTTAAGTTCAGTATATTCAAAGGATGGAGCACGAAGATTCCCAAGAAAATCCCCCAATCCCAAATATCCTTTACATGGAAACATTTTGGAACATTTTGATTATTTAAAAAATTGCTCTAAAGATTTTGATTAAAATATCGTATATTTACATGGCAAAATACCTTGAATTTTATGGCAATAGGCTCTAAAAACCTCCTTATTTGAATGAACTTTGCGGAATTTTCCATAGCTAGTAAATCGAAAGAAATATACTACAAAAAAGTGTAGATCTCGTTAAAACACACAATTTATGTTATATACATATTTCTCACGAATTTGACTATTTTGAGTTATTTCTTGTAATTTATTTTAGTTTTAAAATACTTAAGCTTTTCTCATAAGGGAACTTGTCAACGTGGCCAAGCAAGAAATGGATTTTTACCCTATAGCTACCACATTTTAAAGCATTTGACTGTTGTTTAGCCTAGTGTATTCCCTTGTTACTTTCTCTATAGGCACTATGTACATAGTGTATAGAGAATGTATTGCACTCCACCAAAAAATTCGATACCGAAATTTCACCGGAAATATATATTTTAGGGTCCCCTTTATCTAAAAAAAAGCATTTTCGGAAAAAGGTCTTTGTGTGTGTGTGTGTGTGTGTGTGTGTGTCCGTGTGTCTGTGAACACATAACTCAAAAACAAAAAGTAGGTAAAATACCAAACTTCATATTTAAGTTGAGTATCTTCCAGGGATGTGACACGAAGATTTTGAGAAAAATCTCCCCACCCGCAACTACCTTTTATATGGAACTTTTTTCGAAAATTTTGATTTTCTCAAAAATGGCTAACGATTTTGATTAAAAGTTCGTATATTAAAGATATTTACCTGACAAATAAAATGTATATCTTGAATTTTCTGGGAATAGCCTCTGAAGAGTAGTTTATTCTGGATGAATTTTACTAAATTTTGCATAACTGCTAAACCGTAAGATATGGACAAAAACTTACTGCACAAAAAATGTAGAGCACGTTAAAACTCGTGGAGTTCGTCGTTTTTGTGACATTCCTTATTTTTGGTTTCTGGTATGAAAAACTTATACATTTCTCATACAGGAATTTTTCAACTGCTGCCCATACAAACAAAGAACTTCAGTGACATAGCAACCAGCTTTTGATTATCACTTTAACCTATGGTACTCCCTTATTTCGTTTCTACTTACAAGGAAGCAAGTAATATGGCTATTGCTGCTAATGTTTTACTGATCAGCATGAAGCTAATAGAAGTATAAGCTTTTTAAGAATAATTTGTTGCAGGGATATAGAGAAAGTCATGTGAATGGTACACATCAGATTTTTTCTCTTTTATTTTGGACGCAACCAATAAGGCTATTTCCGCTATTTTTTCTCGATTAGCATGAAGTTGATAATTTTTATCAATAATTTGTTCCAGAGATGTAGATAAAGTCATGTGAGTGGAACACATCAGATGTTTTTTTTAGGAGTTGTAATGCATAGTATTTTTTTTCCATGCCAAATATCATCATTTTTGAAATGTTTTCAGTAAAGCACATATATAAATGATCTAGGGAAAGATTAAGTATTTACAGCAAGAAACAATAAATGTGTAGAAAATAAAATTGATGAGAAAACCAGTGTGATGGTATTCATAGGCAAAGAGGTGTAATTTCGAAGGATGTAATGGAAGATTTCATCGCAGAAAACATTAATTACTATAATTAAAACATTACATGATGAAACTTGTATTCAATTTAAGATATTACAAGAAAAATTATCATATATTGAAAACAAATGGCTACACTCACATGACTTTCTCTACCCATTTTCAACAAACTGTTTATAGGAAAGTTTAATCCTCTATTTCTTGCTTATAAATATAAACATTCTTGCATATGGTTTTATTACGATATTTTTCTTTGTACAAGGAGAATAAAGAATTAGTAAGCAAAACTAAAAAATGAAAAGTTGGCTTTATACCAAACTTGATAATTAAGTTCAGCATCTTCAGAGGATGTGACATAAAGATTTTGAAGAAAATCGTTCTACCCTAAACTTTACTTTACATGGAAAATTTTTCGAAAATGTTGACTTTTACAAAAATGACTAACGATTTTGATTAAAATAACGTGAATTAAATATATTTACAGGAAAAATAAAATCTGTATCCTGAATTTTCTGGGAATAGATTCTTAAGTATAACTGTATAATTGGTATAACTGTAAGAGATACACAAACAATTAATATACAAAAAAGTCTATGTGCTCCATTCACATGACTTTCTCTACATCTCGATAACATATTATTGTTGTAAAGGCTTATTCTTCTGTCTACTTCATGCTAATTGAAATAAATATTAGCAGAAATAGGCTTCTTGTTTTTTGTTGTTGTTGTTTTTTTGTAAACAGAAGGGAAATAAGGGAATACTCTAGGCTAAAGCGATAGACAAATTGGTTGCCATGTGGAGGAAATCCGTTTCTTACCTTTACCAGGAGCTGACAAATTCTGGTGTGTGAAAAGTCTAAGTATTTTAAAACTGAAACCAATAACAAGGAATATCTCAAAAATGGTCAACTCAACAAAAAAAGTGTATGTGAATGACATAAACTGTGTGTTTTAATGAGATATACATTTTGGTGAAGTTAGTGTTTGTCTCTTACGGTTTATAAGTTATGCAAAATTCAACAAAATTTATCCAGAATAAACATGTTCTCGGAGACTATTCTCAGAAAATTCAAGATATGCATTTTATTTGTCATGTAAATATCTTAATACGGTAGTTTAATTAAAAGTATTACAGCCATTTTTGAGAAAATCAAAATTTTCTAAAATGTTTCCATGTAAAGAATAGTTTGGAAGACATAAAACTAAATAAGTTTGGTATTTTTGAATTATCGTGTTCACAGACACATGGACAGAAACACACGGACTTTTTTCTAAAACTGTTTCTTTTTGGTTAGAGGGGACCCTAAAATGTGTATTACCAGTAAAATGTTGGTATTAAAATTTTTGGTGGAATGCAACATCTTCTCTATACACCATGTTGCGTGTAGAGGAAGTAAAAATGTTGATCTCGTAAAACACACGTTTACGACGTATATATTTTTTTGTGTTTTCTAAATATTCGTTGTTATTAGTTTCAATTTTAAAATACTTAAAAGTTTTCTCCAACGTAATTTGTTATTCTTTTTCTTCTGTTTTTATACTGACCATGCTAAGACAAATAAATTGGACTGCCTCTGCTGCCGATGAGCCGGTCCCCATGGCCGCGCTCGCCAAAGCGTCTCGCTTTGGTGTTTCGCAGCGCAGGGGATCGTGGGTTCGAGTCCCGCCTTGGGCATGGGTGTTATATGTTTGTGTATGTGTGTGTAAAAAGTAAAACAGAAATTCAGTAACCATACAGTGATCAAAGTAAACAAATTAAGTAAATAAAAGGTAGGGTATACAGCGCCGGAGTCCCGATCAGACTCCGGAACTGTATTTAAAAACAAAAAATACAAAAAAAATTTAAAAAAAGGGTTAGCGTTATGACAGCTCACCCAGATGTCCCGGGTGCGATTCCCGGATTCTTTTGCTATCTCTCACAGAGTCTGGTGTATGAATATAGGAGTAAATGTGATGTGTTTACTAGTATAAAACTGAAAGAATCAAACGTGATCCATAGATGACATTAGCTACTTCCTTGTAATAATTATTATTAAAAAGCTCATTCTTTAATCTACTTCATTCTTATCCTGGCAACTATTCGAGGAAATAGTCTTATTACTTGCTTCCTTGTAAGCAGAAGAGAAATAAGGGAATGCGCTGGGGTAAAGCGATACTCAAATATTTTAAAAGTTGGTAGCCTTGTATAGCAGGAGTTGACGAAGTCCCATATATGAAAGGATTAAGTATTTTAAAACTGAAACTAATAATAAGAAGCATCTCGGCAAATTGTCATCTCTATGAAAAGAATGTATATGACATAGGCTGTGTGTTTTAACGAGATCTATAATTTTGTGTAGTTACTTTTTCCTATCTCTTACGGTTCACCAATTATGCAAAAGTCAGCCAGAATTTTCACAGAAAATTCAGATAATAAAACATTTTGTCATAAAAAATATGAAATATACGGTATTTTAATAAAATATTTTATAGTCATTTTTTGAGAAAATCAAAATCTTCGACATTTTTCCATGTAAAATGTAGTTTGGGTTGGGGAGGGGCATTTTCTTCAAAACCTTCGTCTCACATCCTTGGTAAATAAACTTAAATATTAAGTTTGGGGTTTTACTATTTTTTAGTTTTTAGGTATCTAGAGATACACGGACTTCGGACACACACATACACACACAGACACAACCCCGGACCATTTTCTTAAAATAATTTTTATACTAGGTACCCAAACGGTATTTGCAATGAAATCTCAGTATGGATGTTTTTGGCGAAATGAAATACTTTCTCTATATTTGTATTATGTACCAAGTAGTAAAAGTTAAAAACCAACGTTAAGAAACCCTAACGAGAAAATATAAGCATTAATTTTTCAAGCCAAAGTCCCCAATATGAAAGGAGTTACATAACAGAAACAATAAAGAAGAGCCGAATTTCAATCACATAGAATCCAGTTTTTAAAAGATTTGACTAACGTCTTAGCCTCGTATATTGCTTTATTTACCTTCCACTTATAAGGAATTAAGTGATAATACATTTCTTCTAACACTTATCTATAGAAGAATAAGCTTTTGCAAGAATGTTTCGTCACATGAATAGATGGAAGAATGTGAATGAAACACGTCATATTTTATCAAATTTAAATTGTAAAATGTTACCTAAAATTTCTTATACATTCCATTCACATGACTTTGTCTACCTACAAACAAACTATTCCTACAAAATATTCTTTTATCACCATCTAAACACTAGCTGAAATAGTCTTATTACTTGCTTCCTTGAAGCAGAAGGGAAATAAGCGACAACTGTAGGTTAAACTGATAGTCAAATGCTGGTTGCTATGTCAATGAAGTTCCTTTGTCTATATGGATAGGAGTTGATAAGTTCTTGTATGAGAAAAGTATACGTTTTTCTTAGCAGAAACGAAAAATAAGGAATGTCACAAAAACGACAAACTCCACGAAAACAATGTATATAACATAAATTGTGTGTTTTAATGTGCTCTACATTTTTTGTGCAGTAAGTTTTTGTCCATCTTTTACGGTTTAGCAGTTATTCAAAATTTAGTAAAATTCATCCAGAATAAACTACTCTTCTTAGGCTATTCCCAGAAAATTCAAGATATACATTTTATTTGTCAGGTAAATATGTTTATATACGAAATTTTAATCAAAATCGTTAGCCATTTTTGAGAAAATCAAAAAGTTCCATATAAAGGGTAATTGGGGGTGGGGATATTTTTCTCAAAATCTTCGTGTCGCATCCCTGGAAGATACTAAACTTAAATACCAAGTTTGGTATTTTACCTACTTTTCGTTTTTGAGTTATCGTGTTCACGGACACACACACACACGGAACTTTTTGTGAAAATGCTTTTTTTGGATATTGGGGACCCTAAAACATATATTTTCGGTGAAATCTCGATATCGAATTTTTTGGTGGAGTGCAATACTTTCTCTATACACTGTGTACATAGTGGTATGGAGAAAGTAAAAAACTTATGGCATAAATTTGGGTTTGAATATTTTTCGGTCTATTTCTTACCGTTTTCTAATTATGTAATATTCATCCAGAATGAATAGGTTTTCAGAACTATTCCCAGAAAATTTAAGTTATACGTTTTATTTGTGATAAAAACTCTTTTAATATACGGTGTTTTAATGACAGTCGGTAAGGACATTTTGGAGATAAAACAAAATGCTCAAATTTTGTTCCATGTGTAAGGTAGTTTGGGTTGCAGGGATTTTCTTCAAATTCTTCGAGTCGCATCCATGGAAGATACTTAATTTAAATACTTTTAAATGTCTTTTCGTTATTGAACTATGTGTCCACACAGATCTTTTTACTTTCTCTACACGTATTATGCACATAGTGTATACAGAAGGTATTGTAATGCACCCAGAAGTTCGTTACCGAGATTTCACCGCAAATGTATGTTTTGAGATCCCAGAATAAAAAAAGAAGCATTTTAGATAACTGGTCGTGTGTGTCGTGTTTCTGTGTGTGTGTGTGCGTGTCTGTGGGCAGCATAGCTCAAAAACGAACAGACCGTTAAATATCAAAATTGGTATTTAGGTTTGTTATCTTCTAAGGATGCGACGAGAATATTTTGAAGAAAACCCCCACCCCCAACTACCCTTTACATGGAACGTTTTTCGAAAATTTTGATTTGTTTAAAAATGGATCTAACGATTTTGATTAAAATGTCGTATATTAAAGATATTTACCTGACAAATAAAATGTATATCTTGAACATTCTGGGAATAGCCTCTGAAGACTACTTTATTCTGGATGAATTTTGAGGAATTTTGCATAACTGCTAAACCGTAAGAGATGTAAAGCACATTAAAACACACAATTTATGTTACATATTTTTTTTCGTGCAGTTGATCGTTTTTGAGATATTCCTTGTTTTTGGTTCCAGCCTTGAAAAACGTATGCTTTTCTCATACGGGAATTTGTCAAATCCTGTCCATACAAACAAAGGAACTTCAGTCACATAGCAACCAGCATTTGACTATCACTTTAAACTATTATGTTACTCCCTTATTTCGCTTCTAATTGCAGGGAAGCAAGTAATAAGACTATTTCTGCAAATTTGTTCTCGATGTGATGAAGTAAATATTAGCATAAGCTTTTAACAATAATTTGTTGTAGAGATGTAGAGAAAATCATGTGAATGCAACACATCAGATTTTTGGGTGGAATGCAATACCTTCTCTATACCTTAAGTACGTAGTATGTGTTGAGAAAGTAAAAATGTATAACATGTTACCTAAAATATTATAAGCTTTCGCTCTCAAATGATGACCTTTTACTCGTTTCAAACATTGTGTTAAAACGTGAGTACTGACGAGACTCTTTAGGGGTCTCTATTACTCTGGGATGTTGAGTGTAGAGCTGGTGGAAACACATGGGACTAATCTTCAGGGCCATGTAGTGCGCACAATGTCCGCGCTAAGTCCCAGAAAACGTGCCTTCTTACACGAGTTTCATGTAACCACAAATGATGGCATTCCCTAAGCTGTCACTTCTCACATTTACTTCCAACTTCATAGCACTGTGGACAAGACAAGTGAATGCTTTCCAACTTTGACTCTAAGAAGATACAGAGAACACTGTTTTGTGACTGAAACTATTCCTCCTCTAAACAAAAACATCTCAATGACTCCTGCAGCAAAATTGCGTACTCCTACACACATTCCATAATAATTTATGTTATTCTAAGATCCGGATTCCTAGGTGGCATGAACATCCATTTTAGGGTTTTTTTATATGCTAAAAATAGGAGATTTTAGGTTTTGATATAGTACAGACACCAATAATTTTGTTATCTTAGTTTTGTGAAATTTATTTATCCCCTTTTTATTTTCTCTACGTAGTTAATAGCATAGCTATAGGCAGAGAAGATATTGCATTTCACCCAAATGCTTGATGCAGAGATTTAACTTTTTATGATCCCCTTTATTAAAAAAATTAGAAAAAGGTCCGTTTGTTGTGTAGTGTGTGTGCCCGTGTGTGTCGGTGTGTCTGTGAACACCATAATTAAAAAACAAATAGATGGTAAAATACCAAACTTAGTATTTATATTTAGTATCTTCAAAGGATACGACACAAAGATTTTGAGGAAAATCTCACCACACCAAAATACTCTTTACGTGCAACAATTTTTGAAAATGTTTATTTTTCCAAAATTGGCCTATTTTGATTAAAATACCTAAATACATTAGAGATATTTATGTAACAAATAGAACGTGTATTTTGATATTCCCAGAGGCTGGAAATAGCCTCTAAAGATTCTTCATTCTGGTTGACTTTTACATGACTGATAAACCGTAAGAGATCGACATAAGCTTAATAGACCCGTGGGGTTGACCATTTCTGAGATATTCCCTGTTATTAGTTTCAGTTTTGAAATACTTAAACTCTTCTCACTCAAGAATGTTATCAATTCCTGTTCATGCAAAGAAGCGGATCTCAATCACATAGCCTCTAGTTTCAAAAGATTTGGCTGTCGCTGTAACCTAGTATATTCCCTTACTTCCCTTCCACTTACAAGAAAGCAAGTAAAAAGACTATTTCTGTTAATTTTTTATCTATATTAGTACGAAGTAAATAGAAGAATGAACTTTTTAACAATAATTTGTTTCAGAGATGTAGAGAAATGGAGTACGTCAGTTTTTTCACAAAGTGAACATATATATGTATTTTTTTAAAAAATCTTAGTTGAATAGCGAGGAATATATAGATTAAAACCTAAAAAATATATAGATTAAAACCTAAAAATCCGGACCATATTCTTTTTATTTATTCTTCGAGCTACTGGTTTCCTTTTATACAAATAGTACCAAATACATCACAATAGTATATAATAATAATAATAATAATACAAGAAATCTAAACTTAAGATAATATTGTATAAGAACAGTAACTGTAAGCGTAAGCAATACAATAATAGAAAAGGTTCAAGTTTAAAGTTATACATGTGATTTTCAAAAATTGCAATAGAATGTTTAATAGAGTGAATAGCAAGTTCATACTTATAATATATTCTACATGTCTCTCTTAATTTGCAATTTTGTGTGTTTTTTACGGTTCTTTAGTTTCTTACCTGATTTTCCCAAATAGGCGAAATACAATGGCACAATTATCAAAAGAAAAATAATTCAGATGTGTCACTATCTGTAGCTATATCCACTCTTATACATACTATTCTTACAAATGCTTATCCTTCCACATATTTAATTTAATTGAGTTAAACGTTTGCAGAACTTTTTTATAGAGTATTCCTTGTGGATACAATTGAAATAGGGGAATACAGTAGGCTTTTTACTTCCAGGGAAAAGCAAAAATAACATCAAAGACGTCATTAGAATAATATTTTGTTACGTTCTTTGTATTATCATTGTCGGAATCCCTGTCTTGTTCGTCTGATTACGAATTACTTGAAAATGACATTCACAATGTTTTCCTAGAACTGCTAGGTTCTTTTTTATATGTTGGTACTGGACTCTTTAAAACTCATATTTAGGAAGCATATTCGCGCAAAGTTAACACTCTCCAGTGCAACGCCTACCGGTATTACTGGTATATTATGAAACGTTAAACACGAAACACTCCACATATATTTTTTCCTCTTTAAAATATATCCCTGGCTTTATAGTTCTACTCGGGCTCTCTCTCATTCTTACCAATAAAAAGCACATATATGGTAGGTGCTATCATTAAACTATTTATACACTACGTAAAACATTAAATGTAATGTTATAATAATATATAATGCCACATATGTAGTAAAGAAAATATGGCGCCATAACCGACAATGTGCTTAGCAATTGTTATTGTAAGTTGTCAGGTCCACACGCACATACTGAGAAGGAAATAGTAGTTGATGTGTTCCAAGGATCAACAGAGCATTGCGATCAAGGAGATTCTGGCACCTTCTGCAGAAGTTTTTCAGAAACCATTATTTGGCCTTAGTGGCCTACATGGCCTTATTTGTTTCATCAATTAGATGTAAAATGACATTTCAATATTACAGGCTGCATTAATATTTAAGGGCAGGGCTTCTTCACTCCGAGAGCCGCCACTGACCTTGTGGGCTTCGTTGTCCCGGATGGAATGACCGCTGGTGTCTATGATTTTCCGAGTCTTCAACTGACTTGAGGGCAGAGAAAGTAGAAGGCTCTTCTAACGGTGCCATGTAGCAGTAAAAAAGGAAGTAACAATATCCGTTTGAGGAGGCTCGCGGGGGTTTGGACCGGAGCCGAGGGTGGGGTCACTTGCTGAGGGTTGAAAGACCCCGCAACTACCAGAAAGGGGCGTGGCAGACCGCAGATGAGGCCGGAACTAAAAAAGGCGAGGGACTGTAAAAGCTAGAAGCGTCGCTTCCTGTGCGGTCTACCAGCCAACCTTCCTGCGTCATTTTAACTTCTGTGCTGTTACCTGCTGCAAGTTTTGGCCGCATCAACCTGAATAGCATCCTTTGGTACGTTAAAGGACACAAAAGTGATTTTAGCGATTTTAGTCAAAAATGTGCAAAAAATGCACCAATTTTTAACTGGATATTTGGAGTGTTTTATTCTTGTACAGCAGATGTAACACAACTTTTGGAAACCATTTAATTGTTGCTCTGGTTAAATGACCCTTTTTTTCAAGCTTTAAAGAAATTTTCCTCAGTCTCAGATTTGTTGTTGCTTTTCCATAGTTTTACTTCCTCTAGCCCCATATGTACAATGTACATAGGGATAGAGAAGGTTTTGTAATGCACCCAAAAATACGATACCGAGATTTCACCGGAAATATATGGTTTGGGGTCCCCTAAGTCAGAAAAAAACATTTTTAAAAAAAGGTCAGTGTGTGTGTGTATGTGTGTATTTGTGGACAGCATAGTCCCAAAACAAAAAGACCGTTAAATACCAACCTTGGTATGTAAGTTTAGTATCTTCCAAGGATGCGACACGAAGATTTTTAAAAAAAAAAATCCCCGCACCACAACCTACCCTTTACAAGGAAAAAATTTAGAAAATTTTGATTTTCTTAAAAATGGCTCTAAATATTTTGATTAAAATCCCGTACATTAAAGCTATTTATGTCCAAAATAAAATGTATATCTCGAATTTTTTGGGAATAGCCTCTGAAGATCTCTTTATTCTGGATGAATTTTGCCAAATTTTGCTTAACTGCTAAACCATAAGAGATAGAACAAAACTCACTACACAAAAATGTACATCACGACAAAACTCACAATTTATGTCCTTTACATTTTTGTTGTGGAGGTAACCGTTTCGGAGATATTCCTTGTTATTGATTTGAATTTTGAAGTATTTAAACTTTTCTGAGACAGGAAGTGTCCATTTTTCTTTTGTTCTACTCCTGGCCAGGTAAAGAAGTGATTTGCAATAACAATCGCATAACGATAGCTTTTAGAACATTTGACAATCACTTTAGCATAGCGCATTCCCTTATTCCCTTCTACTTATAAGGAACGAAGTAATAAGAGCATTGTGTACAAAGAAGAGAATCTTTTGTAGGAGGTTTGTAGAACAGCTAGAGAAAGTCATGTGAGTGTAACACATCAGATTTTTTTTTTAATTTCCTTGCGTAGCGTGTTGTGGAGTCTCTATACTGGGTCCCACATGTACCAAAATACTTTTTTTTAATTGCTTTTTCCTCTTTTTTTCCATTTTCCCAACATTTCCTGTGTTTTTCCATTTGATTACTATTTTGCATTTTTTACTTCTAATACACACACATATACACATTTACAAACACACAAACACCCATGCCCAAGACAGGATCCGAACCAATGATCCCCTGCGCCACGAAGCACTGAAGCGAGGCACTTTGGCGATCGCGGCCATGGGGACTGGCAACCATATTAAAAAATCTCTCTTCTCTTACAAAAATACAGCTAGAGCTTCAAAAACGTTTCCAAAGAACTGCAGATGTGTACTAGTCTGTTTGGAATTTATAAATTGGTCGTATATTAAATTAACTAGTTAATTATTACTCTTTTTTGCAGCCTGATGCGTTCCATTCACATAACTTTCTCTAGCTCTTCCAAAAAAATTACAAAAGATTATTCTTTCATCTACATCATACTAATCGAGATAAACATTAGCAGAATTGGTCTTATTACTTGCTCCCTTTAATTAGAAGAGCAATAAAGGAATATACTAGGCTAAATCGATAATCAAATCCTTTAAAAGTTGGTCGTTATGTGAAATAATTGAGGTTCGGTTCGCTTTGCATGTCTTGAGAAAACTTAAGTCATTTAAAATTGAAACTAATAACAATGAGCTTCTTGAAAATGGTCAACTCTGGAAGGAAAGCGTATATGACGTAAATTATGTGTTTTAACGAGCTCTAATTTTTTGAGTAATAAGTGTTTGTCTTCTCTTGCGGTTTAACTGTTATGTAAAATTTTGCAAATATCATCCAGAATAAAGAGCTCTTCAGAGGTTATATCTAGAAAATACAAGATATACATTTTATTTGTCATATGAATATCTTTAATGTACGGTATCTTAATCAAAATCGCTAGATTAATTTTTGAGAATATCAAAATCTTCGAAAAAGGTTCCATTTAAAGGGTAGTTGGGGATGGGGAATGCTTTTGTTTTTAAATCTTTGCACCCTTAGAAGACATTGAACTTAAATACCAAGTTTGATATTTAATGGTCTTTTCGTTTTCTAGCAATAATGTCCTCACACTCACACTTATTCTCACAGTCATACTCACACTCACACACTCATACTCACAGTCATACTCACACACTCATACTCACAAACGCACTCATACTCACACTCACACGCTCATACTCACACACTCATACTCACACTCACACTCACACACTCATACTCACACACTCATACTCACAAACGCACTCATACTCACACTCACACGCTCATACTCACACACTCATACTCACACTCACACTCACACTCACACACTCACACTCACACTCACACACTCATACTCACAAACGCACTCATACTCGCACTCACACGCTCATACTCACAAACGCACTCATACTCACACTCACACACTCATACTCACAAACGCACTCATACTCACACTCACACGCTCATACTCACAAACGCACTCATACTCACACTCACACACTCATACTCACAAACGCACTCACACTCACACTCACACTCACACACTCATACTCACAAACGCTCACACACTCATACTCACACACTCATACTCACAAACGCACTCACACTCACACTCACACGCTCATACTCACACACTCATACACTCACACTCACACACTCACACACTCACACTCACACTCACACACTCATACTCACAAACGCACTCATACTCACACTCACACGCTCATACTCACACACTCATACTCACACTCACACACTCATACTCACACTCATACTTACACACACTCATACTCACACTCATACTTACACACACTCATACTCACACTCACACACTCATACTCACAGTCATACTCACACTCACACACTCATACTCACACTCATACTTACACACACTCATACTCACACTCACACACTCATACTCACAGTCATACTCACACTCACACACTCATACTCACAGTCATACTCACACTCACACACTCATACTCGCACACACTCATACTCACACACTCATAATCACACTCACACACACACTTATACTCACAGTCATCTCACACACTTATACTCGCAATCATACTCACACTCACACACACTCTCACACTCATACTCACACACACTGTCATACTCACTCTCACACTCACACTCACACACACACTCACACACACACACTCACACACTCACTCATACACTCATACTCACACTCACAGACATACTCACACTCACAGACATACTCACACTCACACTCACACTCACACTCACACTCGTACTCACACTCGTACTCGTACTCACACTCATACTCATATTCACACTCATACTCATAAACACACTCACACTCATACTCGCACACACTCACACTCATACTCATACACACTCACACTCATACTCATACACACTCACACTCATACTCGCACACACTCACACTCACACTCATACACTCATACTCACATACCCATACTCATACTCACACACACTCACACACACACTCACTCATACTCGCACACACATACACTCATACTCGCACACACTCACACACTCACACTCTCACCCACACACGCACACACAACACTCACACACTCACACACTCACACACTCACACACTCACACACAAACACACGCACACGCGCGCGCACACGGAGACAGTCAGACAGACAGAGACTGATAGACACACACGTGAATCTTTTTCGAAAAATGTTTTCTCAGACTCGTGGGACCACAAAATATATATTTCCGGTGAAATCTAGGTATCGAGTTTTTGGGCGGAATACAATACTTTTTCTATCCATTAAGTACATTATATACACGGGCTAAAAAATGTAAAAATATACATTCTAGTTTAGGAAAGTGTCGAAGAAGGCTTACAAAGATGTTAAGGAATGTAATAACTAATAACACCATGGCACGACAGCTTACAAGGAACTTTGGCCTTCCGCCCGGCCGCTGCGTTCCCCATCTCGGTCCATGACAGATGTCATGGATAGGGTGCAGTATTGGAGGGTGAGGCGTAATTAGCGCCTCAATCCCTCCCAGCTGGTTAATGCGGTCCTCTTGACCTGGAGCCGCTACTTCTCCATCAAGTAGCTCCTCAATTGGCCCCCCACGCCGGTACCGGGCATCGAACCCAGGTCTCCCGCTTGGCAAGCAGCTGCGCTACAACCGCGCTAAGGAGACGACCAATTAAGGAATGAAAGTTTTAAAAAGTGTGCATTTATATCTGTAGAAGATGCAGTTTGATTTTTAGCTAATTGAATCGAACAAA
The DNA here is from genome assembly GCA_030762935.1 of Hymenopus coronatus. Lineage (NCBI taxonomy): Eukaryota > Metazoa > Arthropoda > Insecta > Mantodea > Hymenopodidae > Hymenopus > Hymenopus coronatus. The sequence continues at coordinate 79,645,887 of CM060894.1, forward strand.
TTAACTATAGATCCAGAATGAACGTGTATATTTGAATGAAACTTGGTATGAATGCTTCTTTCGTTACCGGTAATATCTAAAGAAACAATAAAAGCTCTAGTTTTAATACACTACCCGTGGTGTAGTGGTTACTATGCTAGCCTATAAAATCTCAGATTACAGGACTGGCGGAGGGTAATGGATTTTCTTCGGACACAAAAATCCTACGGAAAGGAAGGGTGGTCCCGCGTAGTGTTTATTTGCACGAACGAAACACCATACCTTGAAAGAAGTGGGTTTCTGGGGAAAGTTCCGTCATTTCACGTCCGCAAGTCCTGATTTGGTCCTCCTACAGTGCAACGAGCCAATCCCTTGTCACCATGGCGCATAGCGGCGAACTCGCTAACATTTCAAGGTCGATTGGAGTATACAGTATCGTAACTTAAGACTTACAGGAGCTACCTTAGGCTGCGCCGTGGTCACTCACCACCCATCTAGGCGTCCCGGGTTCGATCTCAAGAGCCCGCATTTGGGATTTGTGGTGGACGAAGCGGTGTCTGGGCGGGTTTTCTCCGGATCCTCCGGTTTCCCCGCCACTCATTCCACCAATTCCTCCATAATCACCTTTCCTATCATTCATTTAGCCTACATTTCATCTCATTCACTTCCTCATGCTTGGCTATGAGCCGACCACTCGTTCCAGGTTTTCCATTCTGAGATTTCATGATGTTGGCTTTCCGACAGGCTTCTGACCCCTAGGCATCCGCTTGTAACTCCTAAGGTCGTTTCAGTCCTACATACGAGGAGGGTAAGATTACTACGAAACGAAAGGAAACTAACTTTAAAAATTTAGAAAAATCATTTTTATCTCTTCGGTGTCTCCTTGACATAATTGTGTGTGTGTGTGTGTGTGTGTGTGTGTGTGTGTATATATATATATATCTCGAATTTTTGGGTGCAGTAGAATGCCTATTATGTACATTTCCATTAATGCTAGTGATAATTACAACTCTTTATTTTTCAAGGGCTTGGAACAGTTTCATTTCGTTGGTTTAAAAATATGATTTGTAGTATATGTAGTGTAATAATAACTTATAAACAAGTACAAGAAATTTCAAAATTGTGTAAATTTTAAAGATTGTAAACTCCTTTAACTCTGAAAAAATTAATTTAGAAATAGTGTTGTCCTTGCTTAATATTAAATTATCACAAACCAGTAGAGCATCGATTGGCAGCAAAAAAAAAAAGAAAGTTCAAGAATAGAGGGCACATAAAGAAAATGCCACATTTTATCATCTGTGCCCGACTACTTTCCATATCAGTTTCCTGGAACGCTTGGCTTGGATTTTTGAAGTGTTTTACGGAAAATATACGGAATATCTGCTGAGCCCAGTTTATTTCTAACGGAAATTGTTTTAAAAGCGAAATATTGTAAGTCTTACGAAATATTAACAAATATTAAGATTGGAATAATTGTTTTTTCTCACAAGCCGTGTGGAGGACAGGAGTTTTATAGGTAGAGTCGGACTGAAAAATGCAATGCCATAGCCGGGATTTGAACCACGGATCTCTTGCTGTCTAGCCGGTTGCTCTGCCATTAAGCTACCATGGCAACATGCCGGCATAGCATTGAATTTCTCAACTGACTCGCATTTTTCCCGGTAAACCGCAAGGTGATCTCAATTTTTTTTTTTTGAGATGACAACCCCAATGGCGACTTACAATGTTGTAAGTACTTTTAGACCCAGGTTTCATAGTATAGCCAACTATTATGATCAATTAGTATTGGAATAATTGTTTTTTCACAAGCCGTGTATAGGACAGGAGTTGGATAGGTAGAGTCAGACTGAAAAATGGAATGCCATAGCCACGGATCTCCCGATCTTTAGCCGGTTGCTCTGCCACCACCACTGAGCTACCATGGCAACATAGCTATCCAAATATGAAGATTTTACAAAATACGAAGCCTCATTTATGCATGCGATTTAATGTCGTGTGACATGTGTGCCGCGGTCTGAAGGTACATTAAGTTAAGTGGTAGTAGTCATACCATGCGACGCGACAGTCGCATATAATTCCCTGTCGTACGACCGTAAAAACAGTTCGCGAGAGTCGCATGTCCACAATATGCATAAACTGTTTAGGTACACTGCGTTATGGGCAAAACAGGTGAGTCTGTAATGCTATTCTAGGGAACTCAAAGTTGCAGCCTTGATTTTTCAGTGTGGCTTGTGCTATCATGTGTTGCAGAGTTATCTAATTTTTGTTGCTCAGACTTTTTATAAATGTGGATACGGAATATTTCATATCAGAAGAATAGACGTTAATCCACAAGAGATAAACAAAATACTATTACAAAATAAATTTTAAATTTCGTAACGCACTCAGTTTATATCAAAGAATCATTTTGTAATTTAAACATAACTTCTTTGTCACTTGTTTGAATTTCAAATACATACACTCCTTTCTCAAGTCAAAACTGGCTAGTCATTTTTTTTTCGTGGTCACGCAAACAGAGACCCCTCTTAAAACATTTTACAATCACCTAAGCCTGGCTGTTTAAACTTGGATGCACGCCAAAAGAGCAGCGAGTAACTCTTGACTCATGGGTGTTTTCTTGGAACATTCAATTCGGCGCAGCATTGAAGTCAAGCTATCGTATGGCTGAATTAAGTGTTGGTATGAAGAAGCAGGGCGCGTGTATTGAGGTACATTTGCCAAGTGACTTATTGGCTACAACTACCACTAGATATATTAATCCTTTATGGGGTAGAATATTTATAATATTGATACAATTCGAATAAAATATTGATACAATTCCTTTTTATTCCCCTCAAGCTCTACTCTGATTTTTGTAATTGAGTACCCTTGAATACTCTGACTCGGATGAGTCGAGTTGAAACAGCCTATTTTAATGTTTGGATGCACACTCAGTCATTTTTAAGCAGTCTGCGGTAATAGTATAGCATACTGAGTATCTTAATTGCTATCGTTAGGATTTAAAATAGTGTCCTGCCAGTTAGCATGTTCAATTTTGTTTTCAAAAATAAGTCTGTGGGTTGAATCAATGTCGTCAGCTATATTCATGATCTTTTTTTTTTTTTTTTTTTTTTTTTTTTTTACCTTTTAATTGTGGGTACATGTTTATAAGAACAAAAAATTTAGCGGAACCATAGCATTAGTGTGTGAAAAACTGAAAATAAGAAATAAAATCTGATACTAGTATACATATACCAAAATAAACAATAAGTGAAAACTGAAGTGTTTTATAATTGGTGCCAAGTTCCAAATTCGGGGGAAATTCACTATTTGTGTGTATTATGAAAATACTGAAACGGAAAGGTATTTGACCAGATGTAACATAAACATTCCCAGCAAGTTATATAGCTTTATTTCTTACTTACTTTTCTTTATCGGTTTTGGTCTTTCATTTTCTGTTTTCCCTGTTCGTATGTAGGACTTACAAGCCAACAGATGTCTGTTAGGGAGCAGATGCTCTGGATCAGAGAGAAGACAAGATGGATGAACAGCCCAATGCCTGTTATGAAAATGACAATGTGAATGATATGGAATAATGGTGAAGTGGATGACAAAACACATGATTATGAAGCAACTGGTGGAATGAATGGCAAACGAAACCGAAGAACCCGAAAAAAACTCTTCCTCCACGACAAATCCCACGTGCGGGCTCCCGCGATTGCCTAGTTCACAGAACTTAACATTTTGAAGTAAGTTTTACGTAACATAAAAATACTAAAATATTCACATTACTATTAATTAATTTTTAGGACAGGAGTTAGATAGATAAGGACAGTAATGTAATACCATAGCTGGGATTTGAATCACATGTTTCTCTGTCTCTTGTCAATTGCTCTAACCACTAAACTACTATGGCAACTTGCCGGCAGACATTAAATTTCTCAACTAACTGGCATATTTCCAGAGAAACATGCCAGATGTATGATAACTCAAAAACGAAACATGGATTAAATACTAAACTTGATATTAAAGTTTAACATCTTCCTGAATGCGACAAAAACTACCCTTTACATGGACAAATTTTCGAAAATTTTGATTTTCTCAAAAAATGGTTACACGATTTTGATTAAAATATCCAATATTACAAATTATTACCTGGAAAATAAAATTTATATCTGAATTTTCTGAAATGACCTCTGAACTCTTCTACATTCTGCATGATTTTTGCATAACTGATAAACTGTAAGAGATAGACAAATAGCTACTAAACAAACAGGCAGATCTCATTACAACACGCAATTTATGTAATGTATATTTTTGTGAAGTTGACGATTTGCGAGATATTTCCTGTAATGTTTGGTTTTAAAATACTTTAACTTTTCCAAACAGTATACTCTCATTCGTTTCATAGTTGTGCTGTTTTACACCTGGCTATGATAGAGAACCGAATTTCAATGCCTAGTGACAGCTTTTAAAGTTTTGACTATAGCTTTAGATTAGTATATTCACTTATTTCGCTTCTTCATTTAAGTAACTAAGTAATAAGAATATTTATTGTAATATTTACCTTCATTACACAATACAGAAAAAATAATCTTTTGTAAGTATAGCTTGTTTCCAGAAGAGGTAGAGAAAGTTATGTGAATAGAATACATCAGAGTTTTAGAAATAGGTCCACGAGCTCGCGCGTGTCTGTTTGTGTGTCTGTGAACTTGATAACTCAAATAAGAAACCTGATGTTTAAGTTCGGTATTTTCCAAGGATACGGCTTGAAGTTTTTCAAGAAACTCCTTCCATTCCAAGCTCCCCTTAATGGAAAATTTTTCGAAAGTTTAGATTTTCTCAAAAATGACTACGATTTTGATAAAAATATAGTAATTATAGCTAATTACACGACAAATAAAATGCATATTTTGAATTTTCTGCAAATAGCCTCTGAATGGTTCTTGCATAACTGGTAAACTAAGTTACTAAAAATGTGTAGTTCTGGTTAAAACACACAAATTATGTAGTATGTTTTTTCATAGAGTTGGTAATTTCCCAGATATTTCCCGTATTTTGGTTTCAATTTTAAAACGTTTTAATTTTTCACGCAGAAAGGCCTTAATCATTTCATGTATTTTTTGTTTTACTTCTGGGCATGGAAAGAGAACTTAATTTCAAAGTAAATCGAATAGCGGATTTGGCTACATCCTTCGTCTAGAGTAATATTTTATTTTGTTTCTAATTACAAGGAAGCAACTAAGACTAATTCTGACAATTTTTATCTCGATTATTATGATGTAGATAAAATAATATTTTTTGTAAGAATGGTTTGCATAAAACCATTTTTATAAAAAGGTCTTTGGGTAGCATAACTCCAAAACATTAAATCGGTTAAGTACCAAACTTGTTACTTAAGTTTAGTATCTTTCAAGGATGCTACACGTGAATTTTAAAGAAAATCCATCCACTCTAAAATGCCATTTTATAAACCTTTACCGCAATTTTGATTTTCTGAAAAACGTTCAATGACTTTGATTAAAATACGCATATTAAAGATATTTACTTGAAAAATAAGATCTAAATCCTGAACTTATTGTGAACAGCCTCTGAAGTCCTCTTCATTTTGAATGGTGTTTACATAATTGTTAAACCGTAAGAGATAGACAAAAAATGTAAATCTCCTTAAAATACAATTTCTATCATATAAATCTTTTTGTACAGCTAACAATTCCAAGATATTAATTTTGTAGGTTTTAAAATACATATTACTTAGAATTTTCTCAACTGGCGTTATCCTCCTTGTATCACCCTGTTCGTGCAAAAGAAGGAAATTTTAATTAAATATCGTTGGGTTTTAAAAGTTCTGACTATTGCTTTAGCTTAGTTTATTCCCTTATTTCTCTTCTGATTACAAGGAAGCAAGTCTTAAGACTATTTCTGCTAATGTTTATCTCGATTAACATGAAGTAGATAGAAGAATAAGCTTTTGTAAAAATAACTTGTATAATGGACCGAGAAAAGTCATCTAAATGTAATACATGAGCTATTTCTAGAAGGACCGTAATTGTGGATTAATTTGGGAACTCTAATTATGCACATTTTGTAAAATTATGTAATATTTACACCTGAATTGTAAAATTATACCCTTTTATTTAATTAATTCGTTATTTATGTGCTGCAATAAAGTGATTGTTATTTTGCTTTTTAAAATCATGTTTGCTCCGTGTATTTAATTTTAACTGTTATAAACTTGTTTTCCTTGCATCAGATACATGTCTTATTATAAATTTGCTGACTTTATTTTAGTTGCTTTATATTTTTAACTTATGTGAATTGTTCTACTTATGTTTCAATGTTTAATTCTGTGTAAAAGCCTCCTTCACAAGGCAAACATTTAAGATGACTCACTTGCTCTAGCTAAAGAAATGCTATCAAATTACAAATACAATTCTCAAACGTTTACTATATTTGCAGCCCAAGATTTGATCTGATTAAATATTTGAGTTCTGGTTTTTTCGGATTTTTTTTCATTCGTAATAAAGTACCATGTTATAATTAAAATTAATGTAGATCACAAATAATTTGACTTTTATATATTTTGGCAACTTTACCATTATTTTGGAAATTACATGCTTAAATAATAATTTGAATTCAAGACATAAACTTATTCTTATATCTATACCCATTTATTGTTGTTAAGGAATTATTTTGTTATGAATAATATGGTTTAATCTTTGAATGAATGCCCTGCATTTAAAACTAAAATGTTTTATTGTCTGACTTGAAACTTGACTTTTTAGCACATTCTTTCCTCAAAAGTGATATCTGGTAATGATCTAAATGTCTGATGGTGTACTTGATACCCCTGAATTAGTGTGTAACTTTTATACCAACGCTGTGGTTGGTTCTTTTCCTAACATTTATTGACGGGTTTACTAGCTGCTTCTCCCCGGTCCGTACTGCTATTCTCCAAGTCGACAAATGAGGTCTACGTCAGGAGTCGTATTCTCGAAGACAAATTCCACTTCACTCCCGCCTTCTTCCACTTTTTCCCCCCGCACGGTGTCTTTGTAAGCCGGATAGACAGGGAGAAAGCTTCCTGTTCTCCCACCTCCCAGCCCTCCCGAACAAGTTTATGACTCCCGGCAGCTATGGCCATGCAGAAACAAACTTATCTAGAGCAGGAGTGTGTCCCGCCCAATCCTTAGGGACACGCGCGCAAGAATAAGATTGCTGCTGTCAAAAGTTTAGGTGCGCTTGGTAACTCATTAAAATATCTTCGCGGTAAATAACCCAATTTAAACGATTGTTTCACTACTTCACTAAAAGAGTCGTTTTCTCTCGAGAAATTCTCGAAAACGAGCGCCAAATGGAGCAGTCGAAGTAAAATACGTAAGTAATTCATAATTACTGAAGGATTGCAGTCGTTACTGAGTAGTCAAACTACAGATCAGATTAGATTTTAAAGTGGAAATAACAAAATAAAAAAATCTGATGTGATCCATTCACATGACTTTCTCTACATCTCTGCAACAAATTATATTCGAAAGCTTATGCCTCCATTTACTTCACTGCTAATCGAGAAAAAAATTAGCAGAAATAGTCGTATTACTTGCTTCCTTTGTAAATAGAAGGGAAATAAGGGAGTATACTAGACAAATTAAAGTGACAGTCAAAAGCTGGTTGCCTTGTGATTGAAGTTCCTTTGTTTGTATGGACAAAAGTTGACATATTCCCGTACGAGAAAAGTATAAGTATTTTAAAGCTAAACCAATAACAAGAAGTATCTTAAAAACGATCAACTCCACTAAAAAAAGTATAGGATATAAATTGTGTGTTTTAACGAGCTCTACATTTCCTGTTAAGGTAGCCTTTGTCTATCTCTTATGGTTTAACAATCATGCAAATTTCCATAAAATTCATTCAGAAGTTTTCAGAGGCTATTCCCAGAAAATTCAAGATATGCATTTTATTTTTCAGGTAATATCTTTAATATACGATATTTTAATCAAAATCGTTAGAGCTATTATTCAGAAAATCAAAATTTTCTAAATTTTTTCGTTGTAAAGGGTAGTTTGGAGTTTCTTAAAAATCTTCGTGTAGTATCCTTGGAAGATACCAAGCTTAAATAGCAAAATAAGTACTTAACAGTATTTTCGTTTTTGAACTATGCTGTCCACAGACACACACACGGACCTTTTTCTAATACTGTTTTTTTAACTCAGGGGATCCCAAAGCATGTATTTCCGGTGAAATTTTTGGGTGCAATAAAATACCTTTACACTATGTACATAGTACGTGTAGAGAAAGTAACAAGCAAGAGATAAGTAGGGGAGGTTTTCTTCTAGTTTCGAAAGAGGTTATGAAAACGAAATTCGGTGACCCTGCCGGGATCCCTGTATGTGACATTCAATTAATCGTGACACTGCAAATAATTAAGTAATGCCTTTTTTGTTCTTCCTTGTTTTAATCTTTTTTTCTTAAATAAAAATACAGTTCCGGAGGCTTGTCAGGACTCTGGGGCTGTATTCCTTTTTTCTAGTTTCCTACATTTCCTTAGTTGACCTATTAATGTTTAACGTTTTCCTTTTACCCCGTGTCGCGGATAAAAGTAGTCAGCCTCCCATTTTAATTCCGTAATATTTCTGTTCGTTGAAATTCCATTATACATTTCCTATCATAGTATTTTGCGAAACAAGTGTGGGAAGTTTACTATTACACAATCGAGGAAAAATGCAAAAAGACGAATTGAAGTTGATTTTCTACAATGTACTTAACACACGTGTATCGTATACTATTTTTAGACAATGAATGTTAATATTAACTAAAATATAGTAATAAATTAATTAAAATATTGATTGGATGCAAATAACTTCTATGAGAAAGAAACATTCGGTAGTCGTTGTTATGTAGCGTTTCATTGTTTTATTATACACAAGGTTTGATGGCTGTGAAGACACTTTTATTTGTAGTACCGTAATTAGAATCTATTTGACAATTTTAATATGGAGAACGTTATAGTAGAGGGTAGACAAATAGAAGAAGCCTGTTGTCTATTTCTTATTTGTTATTACCGCTAAATATATTTTCTTTGTTATGTATTTTCATTATTTCCGTTTAATTACTTCCGCCCACTCTTGAATTGTCTACATGTTTTCTTGCTTCATATTCTCTAAGCAATTCTGCATATTTTGCCTATTTATACCAGGTGGCCCAAATGTCTCGTATTTGACGTGTGTGTTAAATGACTTCGTGTTAACAGAGTTGCAGAATTCCACGTCGATATTTCAAGTTAAAAGCCCGCCAGTGGAGAGCTTAACTCCTCGCAATGAGTGCAGCTAACTAATTGCAAGACGATAAAGAACGGTTCCTCTGTCTATTCCTGCACTGGCAAGTTTCAACTTGAAATAGCTCCGTTGAGTTCTGCAACTCTTATAACGCACACGTCAAATACGTGGCGGTTAGACTACCTGATATAACCATGTACAAAATGTATGGGTTAATGTCAGGAGTTTTGGACATCTTTAGCAGTTAGTTAAAAAGTTGTCTGTTTCCTTAGAGTATTTCAGTTTTTACTCTCTCTCTCTGTCTGTCTGTCTGTCTGTCTGTCTGTCTGTCTGTCTGTCTGTCTGTCTCTCTCTCTCTCTCTCTCTCTCCTTCGTACACAGTGTATAGACATAATAGGTATCGCATTTTATCAATAAATGTTACAAACAAAAATCACTGTAAATACACGTTTAAAGGTCCCCTGAATACAAACAAAAAGAATTTTAAGAAAACGTCCCTGTGTCTGTCAACAGCACAATTCAAAAGCGAAAAGGCCGAAAAAAATATCAAAATTGAGGTTTAAATTGAACTTAGATAAAGAATACGGCGTGAAGATGTTTAAGAATATCCCCCACTAATTTTTACATTTTAGAACAATTTCATTTTCTCAAAACTGACAAACGATTTTGATTAAAATACGTAGATTTAAAATATTTTAATGAAAAACAAATATATATCTTAATAAAATTCTGGGAATAGCCTCTGAAATCCTCTACATTTTGGATGACTTTTCATAGCTCGTAAATCATAAATTATAGATATAATCTTATAAAAAAGATGCAGCTATTATTAGAACGCACAATTTATGGCAGGTACATTTTTGTTGAGTTAAATATTTCAAGATATTTCTTATTATAGTTTAAATTTTCCAATAATTGTAATTTTCTCAAATACAACTTTTTATTCGTTTTTCAATCTGGTTATCCAAAGACAATGGAAACTGAATTTCATCACAAAGCGACCAGCTCTAAAAGGGCTGACTGTCGATTTAGCCTAACGCATTCCCTTATTCCTTTATATCCATAAGAAAGTATGAAATAAAACCATTTTATTAATGTTGATCCATATTAGAAAAATGAATAACTCTACGCATAATTTGTTTCGGAATAAGTAGAGAAAGTCATGTGAATGTAATACATAAGTTATTTCAATGCATTTTAGATCCATATTGTCTACTTCCTCCATATTTATATAAGAGATTCAAACACGAAAGAAAACAAGTAAACAATGGTTTATTAATAAAATTACATGGTACCCTTCTACCACCAAACCTTAAAACAATAACTTTGTTATATTCTGTAAACACGTTTTTTAGTGATCGCTTCAAATTAATAGAAAATAACGGTTTCCTAAAGGAGACATCCAAATCAAAGGAAGCTTTGATCAGCCTTAGTGTCAGACAAAGATTTCCCTGTGAGTCAAATTAAGAATATAAAGAATATATCTATGAATTGTAATTTTTCAATACCAGCCCAACACCATATTCTGAGGAAACGAAGATGAAAAGCTTTGCTATAACTAGGATTTCCAGGAACCGAAACACTGTGGCGGTGATCCCCTGTTACTTATAACATCCGCAAAGCAGCTATGATGGAGAAGTTGCCGCATATTACTCATCGCAACTGGCGGAGAATGGAGTACACTGCTTGAAACGGACCCGCAGTCAATAAGTTAATGCTGAATGAGGGTCCGTAGTTCATAAATTACAGTTTAGTAAGTCATGTGTTTTGCTGTTATTTTAGAATTATTTGTTACATTCACATCTCTTTTCTACACAGTACTGTTTATTTTATACAAGTTCTACAAGCTATTCTTGTAAATTTGCTTATTTTACTTCACATTAATCGACATAAATGGTTTCATTACCATTTTTCTCATGCTTTGATTTGATGGCAAGGGTCATCCCAATTTAGGAGAAGAAGAAAAGTACAGAATTTTGAATAAAAGATAATTGAGCATTGTTTAGAAATTAAATATGTAATTACCAAAGCATTGCACTTTTTTGTGTTTCCACAGCGTTTCTTTTTTTATTTCCAGTTTAACTCACTTAACATCGTAAGTCATATGGAGCAATGAAAATTAAATTGATGAAATGATACTCAAATTACTTCGGAGTCCACAAAGCTAAAAGTGACACAAAATTATCTTCCAGGATAAGGGAAAGCTCTGAAAAAATACCTTATCTGAATGTGAGGCAGACATGCTGTCAACACACCACAAATATAGACTTCGTTTCACAGATGTTTTAATAAAATTAAGAACAACACTAACATGTACCACAAGCGTTGTAAAATTGATACCAGAATTGAAATAGAACAAGAGGATTTTTTTCTCAGACGATATGGTGTCATAAAATGAATGAGACATATAGTTATTTACCAAGGGTGTTGCAATGAAAACAAACTGTGATGTTGTGTTTTGTAGGATAACTCTCTCTCTCTCTCTCTCTCTCTCTCTCTCTCTCTCTCTCAGACAACTAAAAAATAAATTAAATATAAACTCTCTTTCATACCTTTTTTTAAAATGAGAACATTTCACCAAATATCTTGTAAATAAGGTTTAAAGTCAGAACGTATTACATGCGGCAATAACTGTAAAACTGATACGAAAATAGTGTATTGAAAAATAGACTCTAATTTCGGACTTTGGTTTACAGAACCTGAGATGGTTTCTTCCAGAGGTTAATAAAGGTTAGGAAATACACACATTATCATTAAATGAATCAAAAAGTAGAAATTTAAGAGGAATCTTAGTGACCGGAAACATAAAACGTCATCTGCAAGTAAAAAATGTAACATTTCATAGTGGCTTCAAACGGAATAAGAAGCGTCAAATGTTTAAAAAAAAAGCTCACTGTATTAAACCTCCAAAGTACATAGGTTTGCCTTGACACAGGAAATGGTGACAGCACTTCAAAAAAATGTAATGTGTTCCATTCACATGACTTTTTCTATCTTTTCTGTATACAAAATATTCTTAAAACAGATTACTATATTATCTGTATAATGATTATTCAGAAATTATCTTATTACTTGCTTCCCTGCAAGCAGAAGAAAAATAGTGAAATGCACTAGACTACAGCGTCAAAATATTTGAAAATCTACACGCTACGTGAACAAATGAAATCAATTTCGCTTTATATGAACAGCAGTAAAAGAAAAGAGAGGTGAAACTAAAGGTAACTTCACGTTTTAAAAAATATTTTGTTTAAATTTGAAACCAATAACAAGGGATATTTCGAAAACAGTCAACTCTACAAAAATGTATGACATAAATTGTGAGTTCTTTCGAGGTATACATATATTTTTTCTATCTCTTATGGTTTACCAGTTATGAAAAATTCAGCAAAAATTATCCACAATTAAGAGGTTTTCGTAGGCTATTCCCAACTACTCAGATATACCTTTTATTTCTGATTTAAATATCTTTAATATACTGTATTTTAATCAAAATTGTTATAGCCATTTTTTTTAGAAAACGTTGCTTTTAAAATGTTTTCTATGTAAGGGAAACTTTGGGGATTTTCTTAAAAGTGCTCTTGGAAGATACTAAACATATATGCCAAGTTTGGTGGTACTTAACGGTCTTTTCGAGTTTGGGCTATGCCGTCCATAGACACAGATACACACATACACACACGCACATATGCGCACACAGACCTTTTTCTAAAAATGCTTTTTTTTTTTTTTTTTTTTTTTGAATCAAGGGATCTCAGTATTTTTTCCGGTGAAATCTTTACATCGAACTTTTGGTTGGAATACAAACACCTCTCTGTTTAGTATTACGTAGTAAGTGTATAAAAAGTAATAACAAGAATTAAAACTAATTATTAATACAGATATATCGGAAATGGCTGATGCCAGAACAGATCTGATAAAAAGTATTGTTTTAAATTTATCTACATTTTTAGTATAAGTTTGTTACATTTATTACGATTTAGGTGCAATTTACACCTTGGAAGATACCAAACCTAAATATCAAGTTTGGTTTTTAACGGAACTTTCGTTTTTTAGCTATGCTGCCAACAGACTGGCGCACACACGGACATTTTTCTAAAAATGATTTTTATATGGATTCAGGAGGTCTCAAAACATGTATTTTCGGTGAAATCTCGGTATCGCATTTTTGGGTGCATTACAATACCTTCTCTATACACTATGTACATAGCACGTATAGACAACGCAATAAACCTTTGTACTGGCGAGATCGACTTTCGTTTTACCCCTCGTAATGAGCGCGACCTATTAACCGTCCTGTAATAAAGTGAAGGCCACTCTTGCCAGATTTCCACTGCTAGGTTTTAACTTGAAACAGCCCCGTTGAGTTCTGCCGATCTTTTAACGCCCGAAGGGATATCTGCACACCTCAAATATGGGTATGTATGACCATCTGGTATAAAAGATAATGAGTTATGGCGCCTTTCTTTGGATGGAAAGTAACGCAGTTGCTCCTGTGTAATGTTTATTTGAGCGTAGAAGAACCTATATCTTGAAAGAGAAAATCCTTGAGCAAAACTCCGTCATTTCACTTCCGCGTAGTCGTGATTTCGTCCAATAATGCTATCTATGAGGGGTGCATAGTGATGGAATAGTAAATAATAAATTCAACCCTGTCTAAGAAAACAGCCTCGGTGTCCCAAAATATGTTACAATTGCGTATTAAAAATTGGTTAATTGATTGATTATAACTTAATTATGAAGTTTGATATTTATCCAATACTTTGTTTTTGAGTTACGCTATTCATACATATGACACACACATTATATTGTTTCTAGAAATTCATTTTCTGGTTTCGGACGAGATCTAAATATGTATTTCTCGTAAGAACATTTTAAATGTTAAACCATGAACATGGATGGCAAGTAGAAGGTGTGTGTATGTGCAAATGATTCATAAAACCAGGAGTTTCGATTGTCGCGTCGATCTTTGCTGTTGTAACTTTAATAATACAATTCAACTGTGTGTACCGACGGGAACACAATGTTCGTAATGCTTCTGATCAAAATGCATTTCTAAATTTAATTTTAAAGCTGGTAACAACTGGTTTATTAGTAAGGAAAACGGAAGCACAATCCGCCACAGTGTGCAGAAGATGGTAATGGACATTTGCTACACTATCACAAGAAGCCGGTTATTCGGTGATAATGTTCTAAAGAGCACCAAAACATACCTACAGAATAGCAGTTGGTTACGATTTTAAAAAGAATCAGAAAAGAAGAACCAGAATTGTAATTGGCGTTTAATGTTTCCAGACAGAGACACAAAATATTAAAAATGACTTGGTTTTCAGAAGAAATTTGGGTTCATCTCTCCTTGGTTTGAAACTCATAAAACACAAGTCAGGATGACACAAAATCCTTTTATATATCATGAAGGAATAGCTTCATTAAAAAAAATGATGTGTTCCATTCACATGACTCTGTCTACCTCTCTGTAACAAACAATTCTTAAAAAGTTTTTCTTATAACTACTTCATGTAAATCAGACAGATAACTATTACCAGAAATGGTATTATTCTCAGTTCATTATAATTAGAAAGGAGCTAATGTTATTTTAAAAGCGATAGTCGAATCTTTTAAAAGCTGGTTATAATTGCTTTGAAATTCAGTTCTATTTGCGTGACAGGAATTTACAAGCTCCCGTATAAGAAAAATTTAAGTCTAAAATTGAAACTAATAATAATAGTTAATTTCACAAAAAACTGTATATAACATAAATTGTATTTTAACGAGGTCTACATTTTATGTTGTAATATTTTGCCTATCTCTTACAGTTTACCAATTATGCTAAAGTCATTCACAATGGAGAAGATCTCGGAGGCTATTCCCAAAAAATGCAATATAAATATTTTATTTGCCATGTAAAATTCTTTAATATATTGCATTTTAATCAAAATCATAATGCCATTTTTGAAAAATCAAAATTTTCCAAAATGTAAAAGTTAGTGGGGGTGAGGGATGTTCTAGAAAATCGTCGTGTCGTCATTGAAAGACGCAGAAGTTAAAATTTAAATTTGGTATTCAACCGACTTTTCGTTTTTATTTATGGTGTTCAAGACACACACACACACACACACACACACACACACACACACACAGTCACGGAGATTTTTTTCTAAAAATACTTTTTCTGTCTAGTATGTACACTATATGTATGCATTACCCTCTCTGGTAAAAAGTTGATGTTGGTGCGCAATATCCGTGCAGCGTATTACTGGACGAATTTTCTTTGAAGACACTGCCAATACAAGACATATTAACATATATAAATGATGTTACATGTAAGTAAGAATATTTTAAACAAAATGACGTTATATATAATATTCCAAAAGAATTAATAGATCTTCTTCGAAGATCATCTTATCTCCAAAGAATTGTGGGTTCAAGGCCGTCAGATCTACTGTCAGAGGAATTATACAAATAGTTCACATATCATCCAGATTTCCAGTTGAATATCACACTCGAAACACCAATAGAAACGTAGGATTGTTAAGGCGTGTATCCGATAACATGATGAAATGGATAAGGATTTGTTGCCGGGAAGAAAGGGTGCATTTCCAGCAATGGCATACTGAAACATCCTGTATATATTCGATTTAGTGGTAGAAATAAATTTTACAATGGGTAGGATTATAAATTGCTAAGGAACCTTTAGACTTTGTGTTGCTAATTCAAGTAACTATTTCTCATTTGTAATGTTGTTTCTAATAGAAGTATATTCGCCTTAGAGTTTTATTTTAAATATTTTATATACAAGCTTAATGTACTCAAAGACATATGTATATATTTGGAGCCTGTGTCCAATATTTGAACAGATAAAACTCATTTGATAAAGGTAACTAGGTAGGGAATATTCTTTACTAGCAATTCTGTTCCTATACAAAAAAAAATTGTGTTCTATTCACATGGCTTTCTCTAGTTGTTCCGCAAACAAACTTTTCATACAAAAGGCTATTCTCCTACATTCATGATGTTAATTGAGGTGAACATTAGTAGAATTAGTCTTACTTATTTTAAGTAAAAAAAAAGAATAAGAGGATGCACTAGACTAAAGGGATAGCCAAATCCTTTAAAAGCGGTCGGTACGTGAAACAATTGAAATTCGATCCTTTTGCTTGCCAGGAGTCAAAAAAGAGGCAAAAAAAATATGACTTCCCGATTGAGAAAAATTTAAGTAGCTTAAAATTGAAACCAATAAGAGAGAATATCTCAGAAGTGGCTAACTCTACAAAAACCTACATATGACAATAGTGGCGTGTTTTACATTTTTTGTGCAGTAAGTTTTTGTTTATTTCTTAAGCTTTACCAACTATGCCAAATTTAGCAAAATTCATCCATAATGAGATATTCCCAGAAAATTCAATACGTATATAACAGACCTACATTAAACACATTTAATTAATGTCGTTAGTCATTTAAAGAAAAACAACATTTTCAAAAATGTTTCCATGTAAGGAGTAATTTGAAATGGGGAAATTTTCTTAAAAAGCTTCGTCATTCTTGGAAGATATTAAACTTAAATACCAAGTTTGGTATTAAACGTTTTGTTTTTGAGCTATGCTGTCCAAAGACACACACATATACACGCAACTTTTTCTAAAAATACGTTTTGTACTCAGGAGACCTCAAAACATACATTTCCGGGGAAATCTTGAAGGTCAAATTTTTGGTTGGAATAAAATAATTCTCTATGTACTATGTATATATTACGTTAGAGAAATTATATATTATGAATTACTAAGTATCTTAAATAATAATTCAGAGTTTATTTTCGACTTTTTAAATAAATTATTTATATTTCACAAAGCCGTTACCTATTTTAATTATTGGCGAGCATAATTTTGTGGTATGTGTCACAAAGACAGTACTCTAGGCAGTTTCTCTTCCGTAATATGAGAAACGGATAGTTTCACATATATATTTCAGGACAATCTGATTTTCACCGCCTCACTGGGCAAGGCAGCACTTGCCAAATCCGCGCAGCTTAAATCATCGCTTCGACAATCAGAGAGCACTCGAGCGGTCCTATCTTCTCACCGGACCTGAATTTCTGCTAATTGAAATATGAACACGTAAAACAAATCTGAAGTGTCCCAATCACATGAGCTTCTCTACAAACTTCTCTTAAAAAATCTGATGTGTACCATTCACATGACTTTCTCTAAATCCCTGCAACAAATTATTCTTAAAAAGCTTATACTTCTATTTGCTTTGTCCTAATGAGAAAAAAATGAACAGAAATAGTCTTATTACTTGCTTCCTTGTAAGTAGAAGCGAAATAAGGGAGTACCATAGGCTAAAGTGATAGTCAAAAGCTGGTTGCTATGTCAATGAAGTCCCTTTGTTTATATGGACAGGAGTTGACAGGTTCCTGTATGAGAAAAGTATACGTTTTTCATAGCAGAAACCAAAAATAAGGAATGTCTCAAAAACAACGAACTCACGAAAAAAACGTATATAACATAAATTGTGTGTTTTAACGTGCTCTACTATTTTTGTGTAATAAGTTTTTGTCCATCTCTTACACGGTTATTCAAAATTCAGTAAAATTCATCCCGAATAAACTACTCTTCAGAGGCTATTCCCAGAAAATTCAAGATATACATTTTATTTGTCAGGTAAATATGTTTAATATACGAAATTTTAATCAAAATCGTTAAAGCGATTTTTGAGAAAATCAAAATTTTCGAAAAAAGTTCCATGTAAAGGGTAGTTGGGGGTGGGGGGATTCTTCTCAAAATCTTCGTGTCGCATCCCTGGAAGATACTAAACTTAAATATCAAGTTTGGTATTTTAGCTACTTTTCGTTTTTGAGTTATCGTGTTCACAGACACACGGACACACACACACACACACACACACACACACACACACACACAAACGGACCTTTTTGTGAAAATGCTTTTTTTGGATATTGGGGACCCTAAAACATATATTTCCGGTGAAATCTCGGTATCGAATTTTTGAGTGGAGTGCAATACTTTCTCTATACACTATGTACATAGTGAGTGTAGAGAAAGTAAAAAGATTATTTCTTTATCTACATCGCGGTGTTCGAGATAAAAATTAGCAGAAATGATAATTTTAATTGTTTTCTCGTAGAAACCGTGTGTAGGACAGGAGTTGGACAGGTAGAGTCACACTCAAAAATTTAGTACCATAGCCGAGATAATTAAAATTATCACAATTGTCCATAATAGTTGGCTATACTATGAATCCTGAGACTTAAAGTACTTACGATATTGTAAGTCGACATTGGGCTTGTCATCTCAAAATAATTTGAGTTCAGCTTGTGGTTTACCGGGAAACATGCGAGTCAGTTGAGAAATTCAATGCAATACGCTAGTGACCGGGAAATTCGTGATTGGAATCCTCGCTGTGACATTCAGTTTTTCAGTGTGACTCTACCTATCCAATTAACAGAAATGTTTGTACTAGTTCCTTCTAAGTAGAAGGGAAATAAGGTAATGCACCAGTCTAAAGTATTATTCAGATCTCTTGGAAAACTGTTCGATATGTGAAAGAATTGAAATTCGGTTCACTTTGCACGGCCAAGAGTAAAACAAAAGAGAGATGAAACGAAAGAAAACCTCCCATTTTAGAAAAGCAAGAAGTTTAAATTGAAACAAATAAGAAGAAATTAATGTATTGGAAACAGTTACTTCTACAAAAAAACTGTATATAACATGAATTATATGATTTAGCGAGATGTACATTTTTCGTGTAGTAAGCTTTTGTCTATCTCTAACGACTTACAGATACACAAAAGTCATCCAGAATGAAGAGGTCTTCAAAGATTATACCAAGAAAGTTCAAGATATGCATTTTACTTATCTTGCAAATATCTTAAATGTACTTATTTTAATCAAAACATTAGGGCAATTTTTGAGAAAAACATTTTAAAAAAAAAAAGTCAATGTAAAGGGCTGTTTAGGTTGGGAGATTTCTTGAACACCTTAGTGTCATATCGTTGAAAGATACCAAACTTAACTATCAAATTTGGTATTTAACGCTTGTTTCCTTTCTGAGCTATGCTGTCCTCAAACACACACGGATATTTTTTTAAAAATTCTTTATTTTATTCAGGGGACCTCAAAGCACCCATTTCCAATGAAATCTCTACATCGAATTTTGGGTGGAATGCAAATCTTCTCTAATTACTATGGACATAGAACATGTTAAGAAAGTAAAACCCCAATGCAGAAAAATAAAAGCGGTTAAATGTATACATGGAATTATTCTTAAAAAAATGTTAATCGGTATAAACGGTAAGTTTAATGTGCGACTGTATATTAGTACGCTATGTATCTTATTAGTTTGAGTATTAGTTTTGTATGGATTTAACATAAGAAATATCTGCTTCAGTAGAACGCAGGGTATAGAAGCTTCTATTATGCTCGTCAAGGTTACTTGCTTTGTTAAGGCTAGGACACAATGGCATTGTAGAGCAAGACTTTTAGAGCATCAGAGGCACAAGTAACCTTCTGAAGGTTAAAGGAAAGTTTATCCCATAATATTCTGCAAAGTGGTACTTTCTCATTGTAAAGAATGATCACGTGGGTGGAATACAAAGAAATAACCCAGTTAGTCACGTGATAACGCTGTTTTTCGCGCTTCTTTTTAGCCAATCAAAAAGAAGTGCAATATTGGAGGTTTTTGGGTATGAGGCTAATTTGCTTCTTGTTACTTTGTTATTTGTATACTTGGTTACTTGCTTTTTGATATTGTGAATTCGCAGGGTAAATGTTACTCTGATGGGCAAGTCTTATCGTAAATGTTGCGCGGACAGCGAAGATTAATGTTACTGTTACTGCAGTTTGTTAATAAGAACTCGGCAAGAACGGAAACAAGCACAATTTTTATGTCGGGATTCGCTCGTAGGGTTAGTGCCTGAACCAGCAACAGAGAAAAATAAAAGCATTCATTTAGTGAAATTAACTGAAATATCCCTTTTTTTTTTTTTTGGTCTACCACCTGCTACATATCTTAATCTTTTCTCCCCTGAGTAAGACATAACTTGTGTTCTACAGGAACGAGCATAGCCGGCGCAACAATGGACTCTTCATAGGTACGTACACGTTTGTTGATAGAGTATTTCACGGTGCTAATCCTTGACTGACTCCAAGGTAGACCAATACGACCAATACTGGCGCCACACTCGAAACAGCGACATATGTTCAAGAAATTGAAGAGCAGTGGTGAAAGTGCAGTAACTCATTACGCTCCGTATGAAGAACTGGAAAGTGGTGAAATCACCAATGTTGAAAATGCTGAAATTTACCTTGAAGAAGCATGTATATCACTTGCAACCAACTCCATGATAGGATTTGCAATTGACGTGAAAGACAACGTACAGATTTAGGACTCCGTTCAATTGATTTCCGTATTGTGTCAATGTCAGCTGTGCTTTGTGGAAGATCAAACTGGTAGAGACTCGTCAGACAATTCATTAAAGCTTATTTAATGGTTTCCATACGGCTTAAATCGTTGGTCCATCGTTTCTAAATTTCCGTTGAAACCTTCGTCGCAGTTCATTGCACAGAACAACCAAAGGCAATACATTTAGGAATAATCAACAATAATACCTACTGCTTAGTGCTCAACCTATAACAAAAAACACCAGGTAGCTCAGTTGTTGCGTCTGGGACTGGCATTCAGAAGGTCTGGGTTTGATCTCCGCTGACCGCGTACTCTGGCCATGGGCTTTTCCTGGGGCCGCTTAGGCGAATGCTGGGGTACCCTTTTCCTTCATTTCTCTTCTTCATCTTATAGTTGGGCGAAGGTGTGGCTTGAGACTTTGCAGACAGATGGCATGGTTGCTTGCTCCGAGTGAAGCTCTCTTCCCCCTGGTTGCGCTCATTGAGGCTAGGTGCCGTTGTAGAGATTGCTTTCCGGCCTTCAGGCACCTGAATAGCCTCCTTGTCGCGCCAGGGCTGCTATCTAGTGACTGTTAGGAACTTTCGTCCGTCTCTTTGCTTAGCTCCGTCGTTTCCTGTGTGTTGGCCTGTGGTTTCCCCTGCCCTCAACCCTTCCCGTGAGTGGGGGGGGGGGGGGGGGGGTAGGCCGCCATAAACCCATACTTGGTCGCAGTTACCGAGGTCAATCCCGACGTTAACCTCTAAGTTACTTCAATCAGTTATTTTGTGGTAGCTTTTATACCTTGAATGCTAACAGTCCCCAAATTAGAAGTACGTAACAATACTAAATAAATTAAATAGAGAATATTTTCTTCTATCGAAAATAGAATTTCATTCCCCCATACTCTTCAAACTCAGTTCCTTATGAGCTAGCTCCAGTTTTGGAATTCTCTTTCGTTCCCTAGGCACTGAAAAGGGAATCGAACCCTAGTAAGGGGTAGATTTTATTTTTCAGATCACAATGTACTAGAATAGCGGCGTTAACATTAGTAAGTAATTAAATCAGAGGTAGAGTGCTGAGGTTTCATTCTTCCATCCCCCTTGTCCCAAAGTAATTCAGATGTTGGGAGAGGAGCCAGGAACCTGAAGGGTAAGAGGGGAAGGGGTGACTGATGAGGGCTGGCTCCGTCCACTGGAGGAGGGTGCCTGAAAAAGAAAAGTGAAAGAACGAAATTACACTCCAACCCTCGTTAAATTACAAGTGAAGACAATCACATGGAGAAAAACGTTAAGAAACGTCACAGAAAATGGGGCTAATTGATTATTAAATAGATTTATAGCCGTAAATAAACCTTCCAAATTAACTTAACGTCTATTAAGTCTCGGTGGTCTCCAAATTTAATTCGATGATTTACTATTGCCTAAGGTGAGGCATCTGTGAATTTTGGAATATCCACAGAATTTTAAATAACTTATTTTAAATTTACACTACTTATTATACACAAAAACAATGATATTTCTGCCACATATCAAAATTCCAGCTTGCATGTTTATTTAAATAATGATTTTATTGGCCAATTTCATTATTGCAATTAAAATCTAATGTGTTACATTCACATTACTTTCTCTACATCTCTGTAACAAATTATTGTTAAAATCCTTATTCCCCTATTTACTTCATGCTAATTCAGATAAATATTAATAGAAATATTTCTTGTAAGTAGAAGGAAATTAAGGATATATATTAGATTACAACGATAGTCAAAACTTATAAAAGATGGTTGAAATCCTTTCTTTGCATTGCCAAAAGTTAAAAAATTCCAGTATGAGAAAAGATTAGGTATTTTAAAACTGAAACCAATAACAAGGAATATCTAAATCGTGTTTTAACAAAATCTATTTTTTTTATTGTGGTAGGTTTCTGTCTCTTACAGTTAACAGTTATGCCAAATTCAGCATAATTCGTCCAGAATGAAGAGCTCTTCAGGGGCTGTTACCAAAAAATTCAAAATATACATTTTCTTTTTCATCCAAATGTTCTTAATATATCGCATTTTAATCAAAATCGTTAGAGCGATTTGGTGGAATGAAAACGTTAGAAATGTTTTCCTTAATATATTCGTGTCCCATCCTTGGAAGATACTGAACTTAGGTACCAATTTTGGCATTTTACTGATTTATTCTTTTTTACTTATTTTTACTGATTTTTTACTGATTTGAGTTACCGTGTTTATAGACGCACGGACACACATAGACCTTTTATAAAATATTTTTAGATACAGGGAATCCTAAAAGGTGAAACCCCGGTATCGAATTTTTGGGTAGAGGGCAATAACTTCTCTATCTAAGAACCATTTCCTATGTAGAAAAAGAAAAAATGAGCCAAACGATGCATTTTTAAGAATATTAATATAACAAGGTCCAGTGTTACACAAAAAGAATTTACAAATAGATCTGCTACACATTTTATATTAGTCCTAATTAGTGAAAAATTAATAGAAATTTATTATTTTTCGTACTCTCCAAAACTCTTGAGTTTTCAAAATTTAATAATAAACTTATCAAAATTAGAGCAATATTTCGAAAATGTAAGAGAAGCATTTTCCTTAATGTGCTTTTGAGGGGCAGCATAAAAATGTTGAAACAAATTGGTGAAAAACTGCTTCAAGTAGAAAATTTTGAGCATGGAAAAGCTTTGGAAAAATGCTTGCGAGAAAATGAGCTTGGGAGTTTCTATTAACAAGAGCACCTACCGATGCATAGCCTCTGTTAATTAGTAATTACATTTCGCCATGGGGGAAAAACAATATATTTTATTAAAGGTTAGAATTCATATTATTTTATTACCTAAAACATTATTTTTTTAATTTTTCACAACTTTTGTTCAAATTTCACAGATGCCCCACCATGCATACATTCAGTATACTTTCAGTATATCTTTATTCATATTAATGTTCCCATATTCTACATTCAGAGCTGTCAAGACCGATTTGAACAATGTGGCCACTAGAATATTCTATAAACAAAAAATATTAATAGCAATGTTTTCTCTCTCTAGCAAGTATTAAATTCGCATATAGTAGTTAGAGAAAGTATTGTATTCTACCCAAAAATTCTATACTCAGATTTCACTGGAAATACATTTTTTGACATCCCTCTGTTTAAAAAAAATATTTTAGAAAAAATTCCGCGTGACTATGGCTTGTATGAAGGATTTTACTCCGTTGTCTGAGTGGGTAAAATGTTATCTCCGATTCCGTGTGTCGTGGATTCAAACTAGGCGGAGGGCAATGATATTTCTGAGAGTAACATTCCTTAGCATGTTCTTTCTTCAAAAGTGAAACAAGTCAGAAAAAGGGGCTACTAAGTAAAATTAGACATTCACGACTATTAAAGAATGGGAGCTTAGCATCACAGAAGTCGAAGAGCGTTCATAAATAAAACTCGATTTACCTTATTTTGTGTGTGTGTTTGCGCGCGCGTGCGTATCAGTGTCTGTAGGCTAAACACACCAAATTTGGTAATTAAGTTAAGTATATTTTAAGGTGCACACAAAGATTTCAAAGAAAATTTGATCAGCCCCAACTATCCTTTTCATGGAACATTTTTCACAGTTTTGGAGATCCTAAAAATGACTACAATTTTTATAAAATACGGTTTATCCATACTTATATATAGTTACAACATAGTCGCCAAATATCTTCTATCAACAGCCAGAAAAAATAAGTGTTTATTCTTTTTCATCTTAATTTATACATTATGATCCTATCTTATAGGCTAACTTAGGATACCTTCTTGTAAATTGAAAAAAATACAAGACAAAAACTGTAAAATACAAATTAACACGAAGTCAGATATAAAAATAATTCAAAACTTTACCAAATACATACATTTAGTCTTATTTCTGTAAAAAGTAAGTCTCCAATTTTCCAAATTTAAATTTTTGTGTAAAAGCTTGCGAATAATTCATTCATATGTGTATATTGACAGGTTTTAACAATGTCGTTTTCCTCCAGCAAAACTTGTAATAAGCTATACATTTTAAAAAATAATAAGCATACAACTTTTGAACACTTTCAGCTATAGTATTTCACGTTTGACCATTAATGAGATTATAAAAGTAGTAATAGGAATCTAAAAACGTAAATAAGTTTATAATGGATAGATATTATTATTTTGATGCCCATTGACAATGCTTAAGTTCATGGGTTATTTACTATAAATATATGTTTGGTATTAAACTTAAATAGAATGAAAAGAATACAACAGAAATAAATTGTTGATTCTGATCTAAGTTGGCGCACTTTGCGCGCCCGTTCCTGTGGTCAGCTAAATTGATCGCTAACCTCCTAGCTGGACTGAAGAGTTTTTGTGTGAATATAATCTTTCGCTGGTTCTCCTTCTGTACTCATTCCGCTAAACTACGAGGGCCGTTCAAAGGTCCTTAGAAAATTCAAGAAATTACACTAGTAGCATCGAAAAAAGTTTGTATTTAGTAACCACCGTCTCTTATTAGATAGTAGTTAAAATGTCAGGTATATCCATCACGTGGTTCCGTTGCCATAGGCGATTGAATCAACAATATTCAACGTCTTTAAAAAGATGGGATAAAATGAGTTTCGTGCTGTGATTAAAAACTTATTTTTAAAAGGCTTAACACCTTAAGAGATAAAAGTCAAGTTGGATAAATTCATAGCACATCTGTTCCTGCGTTTGCAACAATTTACAATTGGATAAATTAATTTAAACATGGCCATTCATCCACCAATGATTAACATCGTTCCGGATGTCCAGTAGAAGAGATTTCCTCTGAAATGATTGACAAAATCCAGGATATGGTTTTGAGTTATCGACGAATCAAAGTTCGCAAAATAGTAGAGGCCCCAGGCATATCACAAGGTACAGAGTTTTAATTGTGCACAAAAAATTAGGCCTGACAAAGGTCTCGGCAAACGGGTGCTGCGTTTGCTCTTAGCGGAGAATAAACGCAATCGTGCGATTAATTCAGAAGCTGGTTTGGCACTTTTCCTTCGCAATACTGACGAGTTGTCGCATCGATACACGACTGTGGATGAAACATGGATACACTACTACACTCCAGAGACAAAAGTATAGTCGAAACAATGGGGTTTTAAAGCCAAACCGGCTCCTAAGAAGGCAAAGGTGGTGAAATCTGCAGACAAGATGATGGCCTCGGTGATTTAGGATGCACGTGGAGTCATCTATATGGATTACTTTTAGAAAGAAATAACAATAAATGGAGAGTATTATGCATCGTTATTGCACCGGTTGAATGGAGAAATCAAGAAAAAAAAAAAACACTGCGCAGTTTCGATGGCGAAAATCGAAAAATTAAAGTTCAAATTACAGCATATTCACCGTATTCACCAATTTTGCCCATTTTTATTTACAAACTTAAAAAGGTGGTTCGGGGAAAACGATTTACATCTAACGAAGAGGTCATCTCTCAGACGATGTCTATTTTGAGGACCTTCCAAAATCCTACATTTTGGAAGGCTTAAAATAGTTGGAGAAACGCTGGGGAAAGGGTATCGAGTTAAAAGGAGATTATGTTGAAAAATTAAAAACAAATCCACCAAAAATAACTTTCTTTTATATATGTTTCTAAGGACTTATTAAAGGCCCCTAGTAGGTATGTGCCCAGTCTTCGCCCCCATCTTGCCAGAATTTTCGAATTAGTCACTATGCCCTCCAGTCTAAAGCATGCTATTCCTAATATTTTCTTTCGTTTTAATTACCTAGGTATGTATGTATGTTCCTTGCTTAAATTCAATTTTATTTCATTTACTAAGTTAGAGATTCAGTTTAATTTCTTGTCGGCTGGTGTCTTTTAATCTTATTTCGACATTTAAATTTTTTTAAAAACTGTCACACTGAATATAAGACTGAAACTGATATGGAGATAATTTATTATCTTAGAATATATTCTTTAAAATTATAATTGTAGTACTTTCTCTATACGTACTATGTACATAGTGTATAGAGAAGGTATTGCATTGTACCCAAAAATTCGATACCGAGACTTCACCGGAAATATATGTTTTGAGACCACCTGAATCCAAAAAAAAACTTTTAGAAAAATGTCCCTGTGTGTCTGTCTGTGTGTATATGTGTGTGTCAGTGGGCAGCATTGCTCAAAAACGAAAAGACCGTTAAATACCAAACTTGGTATTTAAGTTCCAGATCTTCCAAGGATGCGACACGAAGATTTTCAAGAAAATCCCCCCCAACCCCAACTACCCTTCAATGGAAAAAATTTCGAATACTTTGATTTCCTAAAAAATGACTCTTAACGATATTGATCAAAACATCATATATTAAAGATGTATACTTGACAAATAATATATATGTCTTGAGTTTTCTGGGAATAGCCTCTGAAGACTACTTTATTCTGGATGAATTTTACAGAATGTTGTGTAACTGGTAAACCGTAAGAGATAGATAAAAACTTACTCCACAAAAAATTTAGAGCACATTAAAGAACACAATTTATGTTATATACTTTTTTTTATCGTGGAGTTGATCATTTTTGAGATACTCCTTGTTTTTGGTTTCAGCTTTAAAACTTATAATTTTCTCATACAGGAATTTAACAATTGCTGTCCATACAAACAAAGGAACTTCAGTCACATAGCAACCATCTTTTGCTATCACTCTAACCTATGTTACTCCCTTATTTCGCTTCTACTTACAGAGAAGCAAGTAATAAGACTATTTCTGCTAATTTTTTCTCAATTAGCATGAAGTAAATAGAAGCATAAACTTTTTAACAAAAATTTGTTGCAGAGATATAGAGAAAGTCATATTAATGGATTACATCAGATGTTTATAGTCAATATATGTGATGTTTCATCCTGTTACAGCTCCTCTTTCAATTGTTCTTCTAACAATTAATAGGATAATGGAATGAAATAAGACACTTTATTAATGACACCTTACATTTTTAGGATATTACAGATCAAAATCTTCTTTTCCTTTGTATAACTTACACGTTCAAGAAGTTACAAGTTAAACCCTTGGTTCTGAAGCCTGTCAAGAACTGAATAAATTCGAATTATATTATATCCAGAATGGTGATCAACCCAATGTCTGATACAGTGGTGAAAAGAAAATGCCCGGAACAAATTAGCTAACTCAGTATTCACCTAGCGACCAAGGAAAACTACGAAAAAGCCTTCCGTCAAATTGGTCATCCCCGGAAACTTGAACCCGAAAGATCCCGAATGCAAGCCACAAACGTCACCTGATCCATCCTTTTGATGCATTTCAAAATTAGTCATCCAAAATCTTCAAGACGTGTTTTATAATGGAATGATATATTCTCCAATTTGCGGAAGTGTCCCAGACAAACGCTATTTCACATATCGGATAAAAAAGATCAGTTTAGTTTCCAGGAAGATAAAAAGAGATGGCTGAACACTTTTAAGGAGGTAACTTATTCCAGACTGAGACATTGTTCGCAGGTTTAAATATTCTGAGGCGCTTAGAGCGTGACAGCCTGTCGGTGAGTTTGTTTTAAAGCGGGCGCTGAAACGAGGGGTTATCGGAAAATCGTTTTTATGAGCCACTCAAAGTCAGTCTTTCTCTCTCTCTCTCTTCTTCAAAGTTTCGGGAAGAAGTATTTAAATGTAGATTGAATCGTTTCCATCAAATGAGCGTAGGAAGTTAAATAGCCAATAAAGACGTCCCGTTTCTCAGACGACGTTTTGATGAGAACTGTGCACAGCTCAGTCGATACGCTGCGGTGTGTGGCATTCAGTTGTTTTAGCTGTTGAGTTATATTTTCTCGCCTTCTCTTTCCCTTTGCCTTTTTCTGTCACCCCGAAACCGTGAAGATTTGTCTCTCGGAATTTCCTTCCTTTTCCTCACTCAGTCATTCACTTTGGCGGCAAAGGCAGCGTTCCAATGTCACACCGTTGTGCTGACCCTGCCGAGAAAAGAAGGAACTAATTTCACTAAGTGCAGCTGACCCCGATCATCGTACCGACGCTTTTTATGGCAGGCGTCGCGAATGTTAAAGGCGCTTTTGTTTTAATTACTTCTGGAAAACGAGGGCAGCAGAGAAAAAAGGGCGTTCGCTTCAAAATAGGGTTCGTAATCTTCGCCCTGATCGCTTCTAAGCAGGCTATCATTTTTGTGGTTACCTGGAGCGGATTAACTACAGAGCAGGGCGCCATTTGCAAAATTAATGGAAAAAGGAAAAAGCTTTTGATCATCAAGAAATGTAAGACCCTCTAGCAGACCTGACAGAAGTAGGAAGGGGACAGGAAGGTACCAAGAGTTCACTTCACGAATATAAACTATCAGGAAAATTAAACGTAGCGATCTACCGTTCCCTTTTTGCATCTATAATTAGAATTATGAGCCCTGCCTTCCATGTTTAACAAAAATGTTGGCGCCATAATTTGTAACTGAAAAATTATAATAACGATACTTTATTATTATTATTATTATTACTTTTACTATTACTACTACTACTTCACTTAGTACGAGCCGTTCTTCGATTTGCTTCCCAAGTGCACTTGGTTAGTTAATTAACTGATCCAAATTCAAAATCGGACCCTAATGCATGAATCATTGAATTTCTACATATCTACGTGAATCAGAGAATAATATAGGCAAGAGAAGCAATAAAGATGATGTACGGAATCCTATGAAATATTATAATATTAGTAGACAAACAGAAAGGAGAGTTGAAGAGAATTTATTAACTTATGGGTGGATGGATACAGGGATTGAGGGATATTACTCATAGCTGTTTCAGGGATTTTTTCCTCTTCAGGCAGTTTAATAATTTGTGTTAGTAATTATTTTTGCGTCGACCGGGCAGACACTTCTTTTTTTACCTTTAATAAAAGTAATTTTACATTACTTAGTGTTTGATTTGTGGTGCTGATTAATTTCTTGAAGTTCTGTTGGATGGTCTTGTCTTGGATGATTTCCATTGCTTCTTGTACCCTACTAGTAGTTTGTTGAAAGCATTTGAGTTTAATGCCCGCATGTTTTTGAATACAAGTTGCGTATTTTTATTTAGGTCTTTGATGGATGTCTTGATGTCCTTGAGGAGTTCAAGTAGACTTTCTTGTAGCACCATCATTAAGTTCTGTATGTTTGTGATAGTGGTGGAGTTATGAGTGAGGAGGGTGGACCTTAATAGAAAGACCCCAAAAAACAGGCGTTAGCGATGGATGGAATCCGTAGAGGAGCGGGAGTACCAAAACTTGAAAAAAGAGAAGGTTGAATTAAGAAAATGATGCAAATGGAGGAGTCAATAATAGGATTAAACGTTTTATGTTACAGTGGTATTGGAGACATGATCAGTGAATGGATAAGAAGATATGGCCTGGGACATTGTTGGAATGGTCTCCTTGTGGAAGAGGGAAGAGGGGAGGACCAGAGCTTCATGGAAATCCATGTTAACCAGATGATGAGAGAGAAATCTACAATATGGGGATTGGAATGACCGAGAGGATGGAACCGCTGATAAATGGAGAAACACTCAAAGGTAGAAAACAGGTTAGTTCATTGATATTTTTGAGAGCATCTCATTTGATCACATACTCCCAGCCCATGACTGACTCACTTTCCCCACACTAAATACATCTAGCGGATGATAAGATGGCTAGCTTGTACCGTCGCACAAAATATTGTTCAGTACGAGGTACGAGTATATTTTTGTCGTCGGTTTAGGGTCACAAATTCTACTATTGACCATAATTATTGTTGTGGTTTCAACTGTATAGCTACGTTTAACTTGGGAATCAACTGGTGTTATACTATTGTTTCCAATGCTCCAATGTAGTCTGACTGAGGGTTCACTCATTCCACCAAGCCTAACTGGACCCATTTCTGAAGTAGAGACACCCAGTGCGCAGTGTCTTTACCCTGATTTTAAGGACGATGTTGCGAGGATCTCCGGTCTTTACCGGGACTTCGAATACTCCACATGAGCTAGTCAGAGGTCGAAGGAGGTAAGGACTTAAAATCAAAACACAAGAATCAGGAATTGAACCATGTACCATCAGTACGAATGCATTGAGTTAACTACTACATTGTCCCGCACATGCGCAAATGGCGCTATTAAGCTGGTATTACCTCTTTTGTCTTTAAGCACACTCACATTCATTCCGCGTACCTCCAAGCTGTGGAGGGTAGTGAATCATTCTAGTTCAATACAAATTCCAAGCCGGGATGGCTGTGATTAGAAGGCTGATTGTTTGGCCTCAGAGGCAGTCGATCAAGATTTTCTTGATACAACTCGTATTTGAGTTATTCATAAATGTATTCTTTATATGTTCTATTTATAGTAGTTTAGACATATGGAATGACACTTCATTCATGTATTAATGTAGTTTGAGTTAACCTTCTAACAAAAATTCAGTTTTCTTCTTGCTACTTATTTCATGATGTGAAGAAATCGATTACAAACTGATCCTTTTGTCAAAACCGGACTATGTTATTGCTTTTCATTACTATTTGTTTTTAAAACAATTTCTATTGCTTTCTGGCACATAAAATATTTTCAACAACTTGTAAAAACCATTTATTAGCTAAGTGTTCCACAACATTTAATACCGCAGAATTCGTGATATTGAAATATTTTTAAATTTTTTCTGCAAGTGACAACCTTCTTTCCTTTACTTCTAGACCAGGTATTGGTAAGCCGCGGGTCACGCAAAGAATGAGGGGTTTAGAGGAGTACTGTGATATAACGCAGCTATCCCTCTATCAGAGCAGTGGTGTAAAGATATTCTTAGTTTAGAAAAAGATATAAATATTTATTAAATGCAATGTGTGCACTTAACGAAAAATAATATCAATTGTTTGATTATTATTTTTCATACAATAAAGTTTTAGTACTAAAAATATCTCGTAGCTCTTATCAAACTGAAGAAATTAATATATTAACTCTTGTAAGCTTTCAGCAAAAGTAAAAGGCAATATTCAGTACTTGCATCCTTTATAATAAATAAATATCAATTTGCGTTAATTGTATTAACTCACTAATTGAAGTCTGGGATACTATCTTATGCTTTCACTAATATTTTGCAGAAAATGTAAATTAAAGAATTCATTTTTAAGCAGTGATCCTCAAGCGTTATTAAAGACACATTAGTTGTCTTTAGAAACTCATTTCTATGGTGCGTAAACTAATTCCTTCGTAAATACAAAATTGTTTATTTTAGACAAGGGCCGTTTCCATATATTTTTGTAGACTATAATTATTGTTAGCTTGTATATTATACATATAGTTACAACTTTGTTAGGTGCTATTTGCATAATTTAAAATTTCAATATATAATTTGATACTTTTTTGTTTAATAAGCTGAATTTTCAATAAATTATATCACAGTAAATTCAGAAAACCGCATTTTTGCCTAGTTTTCCCTCTAACTATTGTGGAATGCATCTCAAAATGTTGTACAGTAGTGTTTCGTCATAGTCATTGAAGACAGCTGATGTACTGTAAACAGCAAACTAGAAGGAAAGGGGTCACCCAAGGAGTCAAGGTTCCCCAAGCCTGATCTTAACTATTAAACTAGGTTTAAGTATTCTAATCATACCAGTACAAAAGCTTTCGTCAACATCATTATTAAGCCATACCATTAAACTAGCTCTTTGTTTTTACTAACTTGGAATTTCTTTATTGGTTAGATTTTACGTTCTGATACCTTTATTTGAATATTTTATATACAGATTATTGACT
Organism: Hymenopus coronatus; assembly: GCA_030762935.1. Classification (NCBI taxonomy): domain Eukaryota; kingdom Metazoa; phylum Arthropoda; class Insecta; order Mantodea; family Hymenopodidae; genus Hymenopus; species Hymenopus coronatus. The sequence goes on from CM060894.1 coordinate 79,678,241, forward strand.
TAGTGAAGTAGCATTAGTGTCTGGAGTATCTACTAATACAGAGGAAAAACCATCGTTACAAAACGAATGTGTTTCTATACACATATACATTTTAGTCATCTTAAAGTTAGTTTAATCTGCAATTGCTATCAACCAAAATCATTTATGTAGTCCCAAAATTATAGTATAATATGTATTTTGTGTGCCTATCATCACAAAATGAAAGAAATATAATATATAGGAAAAAAAACTTATGGGGCACAGTTAGCGAAATTTGTATTACCATAGGTCAAAAAATCGAGAATAGTTTTTTATAGCAAACGGTTATTGGAACTTTTGGCATTCGTAGACAGCCAACGTTTAGCTCCCCCCTTGCTTTTGGCTCTACAGTCATTTAAAGATCATATAATACATCCGTTTTCTACCATTCTATTTTATAAAACAACATTTTCCTCAAAGATAAATTTTCACACGTTCAAAATTTTCCACGCATTTCTCCTTTTGCTTAAATGCAACTCAAACGCCCCATTATGTGCAGAAGTATCATAAAAGTAGCCTAACACCAATAATAATTTTTTTTAAAAAATAGTTTCTTGAAATAATGACTAATTTTACAAATTAAAATGTTCAACCTTTTAAAATCAGTATAAATCAGTATGATCAAGTTTATTGAAATATCATTGCGTAAAGTTTTTGTGTGTAGCTTAAAGCCCCAATTCAAAAACTGGCAAATAATATTCTTCAATTTTGAGGCGCGTTTTGATTGCATAATTTGCATAATACTGTTTATGAAATAATTGACATATTATTAAGTATGCATCGATGTAATTTGAGTGAAATATGATATTAATATAACAGACACAGTCGAACTAAAATGTTCCGAAACATCTGTACAAAAACACAGAAATTTGAAATTTGACTTCCATTGTCACTCAAAATCAATCTGTGGTTAAGTTGCCTAAATAAGGCTTAATCAGAGTTTTATTGTTATGTTATATTAAAAGATAAGATACCTAAAAACTTCCACCTCTATAAAGATGTAATATGTAATATTAAAAGATAAATAACAAATAACTTCCAACTCACAAAAGGCAGTATTCATCTGAACACACATCATTCGTTAAAACTGGAATTTAGTCCAAAAAAATATGTGTTCCATCCACATGACTTTCTCTACATCTCTGAAAACAATTGTTAAAAAGCTTATTATTCAATCTACTCACCCTAATCAAGATAAACATTAGCAGGAACTGCCTTTTACCAGCTTCCTTGCTTCTTTTTTCTCAAAATCTTCGTATCGCATATGATAAGTTAATATATTTAGCATGAAGGAGATTTTTGCCTTTATCTTTAAATGTTTTATTTCTTTATTTGGGTTTAAAATATTTTAAAGGCTTGGTTAAGTTATTAAAGTTAATAAGGGATTTTAACCCTTTATTTATGATTTCGAGACATAAGCTGCACCCCATCTACACTTGAAAAATACTAAACTTAAATACCAAGTTTTACTGACTTTTCTTTTTTGAGTTATCGTGTCCACAGACACACGGATGCACTGACAAACACACACATACACATGGATATTTTTCTAAAAAAAAATTTTTTTTTAGATACAGGGATCCCTAAAACGGTGAAATCTCGGCATCGAATTTTTAGTGGAGTGCAATTCCTTCTCAACCTAAGTACCACATACCATGCAGAGAAAGTAAAACTCTGATTTTTTTTCCATTCTACTTAACAAACAATTCTTACAAAAACTTGTTTTAATATCACTAACGTATCGTTATTTTGCCTAAGCGAACCAGCAATCCTATAGTTGGTTTAACGGAAACAAATTTCTTAACACTAAAACTAGAGTTGATGCGTTTTTACTGGGTATTATGAAACTTGAAATATAAACAACGAAAAGTAAAGAACATACATTAAAAAATCTGATGTGTACCATTCACATGACTTTCTCTACTTCTCTGCAACAAATTATTCTTAAAAAGCTTACACTTCTATTTACTTCATGCTAATCAGTAAAAAATTAACAGAAATAGCCATATTACTTGCTTCCTTGTATGTAGAAGCGAAATAACGGAGTACCTTGTTAATGATAATCAAAATCTGTTTGCTATGTCACTGAAGTTCTTTTGTTTCTATGAACAGCAGTTGACAAATTCCTGTATGAGAGAAGTATAAGTTTTCCATAGCAGAGACCAAAACAAGGAATGTCTCAAAAACGACGAACTCCACGAAAAAATGTATATTACATAAATGGTGTGTTTTAACGTGCTCTACATTTTTTGTGTAGTAAGTTTTGTCCATCTCTTACAGTTTAACTGCTATTCAAAATTCAGTAAAATTCATCCAGAATAAACTACTCTTCAGAGGCTATTCCCAGAAAATTCAAGATATACATTTTATTTATTAGCTAAATATCTTTAATATAGGAAATTTTAATCAAAATCGTTATAGAGCCATTTTTGAGAAAATCAAAATGTTCGAAAAAAGCTCCATGTAAAGGGTAGTTGGGGGTGGGGGGATTTTTCTCAATCTTCGTGTTGCATCCCTGGAAGATACTAAGCTTCAATACAAAGTTTGGTATTTTACCTACTTTTCGTTTTTGAGTTATCGTGTTCACGGACACACGACACACCGGACCTTTTTCCGAAAATGCTTTTTTTTTAGATAAAGGGGACCCTAAAACATATATTTCCGCTGAAATCTCGGTTTAGAATTTTTAGGTGGAGTGCAATATCTTCTCTATACACACTATGTACATACTGCGTATAGAGAAAAATGAAACACTTGAAAACAGTTTCTACTGTAACAAATATTGAACTATGAATTAAAATGTAATAAAACAGTTTTACGAAATGTGTCATCTCAGCACTCGCCTGAAGCAAAAGCCACTGGGAAGAACTTCACAAAATGTATCGTTCAATATCTTTACATTAGATGTTAGCGTTTGTTTATAAAATCACATGCTATAAATAGATTTATTCATGTAGAACTACGTGATAGTCAATGAGTTACGTATAACAAACATAAGCATTTCAAACAGCTCTTATTATAGTTGTTTCCTGATGAAGAGATACTTTCCTAATAACCTATCAAAGCTGAATGAAATGAATTAGCTTTTCATACAGGTCCTAGATACCAGTCCACCGATAAAAAGGAGTATTTTTCTAACCGTTGTTTCATATTATTATTCATGATATACTACTATGTTTCCATGGAGAGATTTGAGTATACTTGCCGTATTGAATACTGCATGTAAACACAGATTCAAATAGTATCCACTTAGAAAGTGAAATCGGAATGGGATCGAATCGAAATACGGTGCATAGAAATCGTTTTGGGTACAGCAAAGAAACTCCTTCTGCTATACTCTTTTGATGCGGTATTCATATGTTAATGCTTTATATTTATTGCTCTGTGGTAGATTATAAAGGAACGACTTTTATGGTTCCTCTAATTTGCAATGTGTTCTCAAATATAATTATTTAACTTCAAAATCTACTGTTATAAACAGGGTTTCGAATTGATCAATATAAAACGTTGAATAAATTTACTCTCGAAATTTGCGTATTGAAAACGATCTCAATTCGTATTGAATTTAACACATGAAACGCGAATCGTATTCAAATGGAAATAGACTCAAACCGATTTCAATTCCCGACGGAATTGTGGTAAATGTTAAGTTCTTATTAGAAAGGTTTATTTAAAATCAAAAAGTCAGTATAGTTGGTCATGAAAAATCAAATCAACACCACGTTAAAAAAGAAAGGATTAAAAATAAAACAATTGTTAACTTTCAAGCATGCCTGTTAGATGACGTTTAAGAATGAGTGACGCTTTAACACAGGACATCTTAATAACGTATTACTGTACGAAAAAGTTTATTTCACACGAAGTGAATATTTTAATTCCTGTAAGTGTTTAGTACAGTAAGAAATTTAAAGATATGCATTTTATTTGTCACGAAACTATCTTTAACATATGGAATTTGATAAAAATCGTTATTCATTTTTGAGAAAATCAAAATTTTCGAAAAACTGTCCATGTAAAGGGTTGATTGAAGCAGGGAGATTTTCTTGAAAACCTTCGTTCTGTATCTTTGGGATACGGTGCACTTAAATATCAATTTTGGTGTTATACCGACATTTCATTTTTGAGTTGTGTTCACAGCACACAGACCTTTTCTAAAAATGCTATTTTTTAGATTCAGGGGACCTCAAAATATATATTTCTGATGAAATCTCGGTATCAAATTTTGGGTGGAATACAATACCTTCTCTATACACTATGTACATAATACGTGTAGATAAAGTAATAAGAATTTGAACAAATGTACTAAAATATAAAGCAGCGATACCCCCAACATTGACTATGCTAAAGAGCAGACACAATCAAAAGAAAACAAACCTTAGAAACAAATAAAATGAATACTCGGAGGAAATTTCTATATACATTAACGAAGGCTAAAATCTAAAGTGAAGAAATAACTAGCCATTGGAATATCCAAGAAATAAGCAAATGAGCAGATAAAAGAAAACTCGAATGGAACAAGCTTAGGTCCAGTATTACATCAGACAATATCGTACGCATGCAAGAGATAATTTACTTGCAGATGGAAGAAGATCATCTGGGAGACCGAGAAAGAGATAGAGAAACTGTTAATTCTGGATGGAACATGACACAGGGCTAATAAAACAAGAAGAACAGATAATCCTGGGAAGTGCTTTACGCTTTCTCGTTTTTACTTTCGTAACACGTACTATGTACATACTGTATAGAGAAAGTATTACATTCTACCCAAAAATTCGGCAATAAATACACGTTTTAGGGTCCCCTGTATCAAAAAAATAATTTTAAGAAAAATGGCTTATATGTCTGTGTGTCTGTGAACACGACAACTCAAAAATGAAAAGTCGGTAAAATACCAAACGTGGTATTTAAGTTTAGTAACTTCCAAGAATGCGACACGAAGGTTTTGAGGAAATGCCTCCGATCCCAAAGTTACCTCTTATATGAAAAAAATATAAAAAATGTATTTCTCGTTAGTGGCCCTAATGATTTTGATGAAAATATGATATATAAAATATATTTACATGGCAAATAAAAGTTATATGTCGCATTCTCTGTAAATACCCTTTGAAAAAACACTGATGAACTTTGCTGAATTTTGCCTAATTGGTTAATCATAAGAGATAGACAAAAACTTACTATGTACCCAAAAAATGTAGATCTCGTTAAAACATACAATTTGTCATATACATTTCTGAGATATTCCTTGTTAATAGTTTATGTTCAAAGATACCTACTTAAATTTCTTATAACGGAACGTGTAAACTCCTGGCCATGCATATAAATGGATTTCAACCATGGCAACAGGTTTTAAAAGATTTGACTATCGTTTTAGTGGAGCGTATTCCCTTATTTCGCTCCTACTTACAAGGAAGAAAATACTGAAGGCAATTTATGCGGTTTATCTCCATTATCGTAAAGTAAATAGAAGAATAAGCTTTTTAACAATAATTTGTTTCCAAAATATAGAGAAAGTATGTGAATGGAAGACATCATATTTTTCATCAATGTTTCCTGATATGCACAGTTCTTTATTGTAGGTACCAATAATAATATATGCGTAAGCTTTCACGGCCGGTGTCCATAGTTTTAAATTTAAAATTTTCGGGCTATTTTGCAGTGGTCTGTAGGTTAAAATATGTTTAGTTAAAATATTTCTACCTAACGTTTCGTCCCTGTCTGTGAGGGACATCTTCAGAGGAAATGTGCTCACGTCGCTAACTCGAAAAGAATAACAACAGTGCGGTTTATAGCCAGTATATATACTCGGACACAGGTGGGCGGGGTCAAGTGGACGGGTTCTAGTTGTGTTTATTTAGCCTGGAGGTTACGGAGTTGGGAAAGTATAGGGAACCAGGTGGAGTTTAATTTAAGACCTTCGTCTTTGTTAAAGTTGTTTGTGTTTTTATAAATCTCAATGGCCTCTCTGTATAAACGGGGGTAATAATTTTTAGTCGTAGCTATAACCTCTACTTTATCATATTGCATACGGTGGTCATCCAAAGATAAAACATGCTGTGCCACGGCTGATTTTTCTGTTTGTCCGAGGCGGCAGTTTCTTTTATGCTCTGTGATGCGTGTATTGATGCTACGTTTTGTAGTGCCGATGTAAACTTGGCCACATGTGCATGGGATTTTGTAAACACCAGATTTACAAAGTGGATCGAGTCGGTCTTTAGCTGATTTGAGGAACTGTTTTATTTTAGTTGTCGGCATGTATATGGGTTTCACGTGTCGTTTTTAGCTACGACTAAAAATTATTACCCCCGTTTATACAGAGAGGCCATTGAGATTTATAAAAACACAAACAACTTTAACAAAGACGAAGGTCTTAAATTAAACTCCACCTGGTTCCCTATACTTTCCCAACTCCGTAACCTCCAGGCTAAATAAACACAACTAGAACCCGTCCACTTGACCCCGCCCACCTGTGTCCGAGTATATATACTGGCTATAAACCGCACTGTTGTTATTCTTTTCGAGTTAGCGACGTGAGCACATTTCCTCTGAAGATGTCCCTCACAGACAGGGACGAAACGTTAGGTAGAAATATTTTAACTAAACATATTTTAACCTACAGACCACGGCAAAATAGCCCGAAAATTTTAAATTTTAAAACCAATAATAATGTTTGACCCCAGGGATCAACAGTAGCAGATATAAAGGTGTTTAACGAAAACAGAATCATATCATGCCTTATTAAAGCGGAATATTCAAACGCAAGGTCACGCATCTATTTTATTTGAGAGGTGGTGGGCGTTTATTTTAAAAACCGATAAATTCTCTTAGGACATAATTTATACGTTCCAGCACACGACAGAGAACTATTGCGCACCGCTGCTGACAGTTTTATGCACGCTACGTTGGGCCACAACAAGAGTATTATCTCAAATTAATGCCTCTGGATGCTGTGACAAGCTGCTTGGTTGGATTATCACGCCACTAAACCTTTCTGTATATTCGATTTCAATGATGATAACTCGTAGCACAGTTTACGATGTGCCGATATGGCTCCCTCATTAAAACTGTTTCTACCCTCTTGCAAGGTTTACAGCCGAAGTTTCCTGTCGAGGACTTCCATCTCCTCCCGTCGTCAATAAGACGCCAGTCTTTGTTATTATTGCACATAAACTGTCTTGTCCAAGATCACGACAAGCTTTACACATCTGTGCTCAGGAATGGACGTAAACTTGACCGTAAAGTACTACTTATTTTTCATAAACTAAAATTAATTTCACAGTTGATAATGGTCGCGGTAGGAGGTAAAGGCTCTTGATGGTATATTGCAAACCCCCTCATATACATACAAGTAATACTTTAATCCAGACCATATATGGACACACAGATGTTCCTAGTGAAAGTAGATAAATAGATGGTTTATTTTCCAGAACAATACAAAGTTTATGTAGCAACGTCTACAAACGTATAAATAACAAAACAATCTTAAAAATCTGATGTATACCATTCACATGACTTTCTCCATATCCCTGCAACAAATAATTCTTAAAAAGCTTATACTTCTATTTACTTTGTGCTAATCAGAAAAAAATAGCAGAAATAGTCTAATTACTCGCTTCCTTGTAAGTAGAAGCGAAATAAGCGACAACCGTAGGTTAAAGTGATAGTCAAAAGCTGGTTGCTATGTCAATGAAGTTCCTTTGTTTATATGGATAGGAGTTGACAAGTTCCTGTATGAGAAAAGTATACGTTTTTCATAGCAGAAACCAAAAATAAGGAATGTCACAAAAACGATGAACTCCACGAAAAAAATGTATATAACATAAATTGTGTGTTTTAATGAACTCTACATTTTTTGTATAGTAAGTTTTTGTCCATCTCTTACGGTTTAGCAGTTATTCAAAATTTAGTAAACTTCACCCAGAATAAACTACTCTTCAGAGGCTATTCCCAGAAAATTCATGATATACATTTTATTTGTCAGGTAAATATGTTTAATATACAAAATTTTAATCAAAATCGTTAGGGCCATTTTGACAAAATCAAAATTTTCGAAAAAAGTTCCATGTAAAGGGTAATTGGGCGTGGGGGGATTTTTTTCAAAATCTTCGTGTCGCATCCCTGGAAAATACTAAACTTAAATACCAAGTTTGGTATTTTACCGACTTTTCGTTTTTGAGTTATCGTGTTCACAGACACACGGACACACACACACGGACCTTTTTGTGAAAATGCTTTTTTTAGATATTGGGGTGACTAAAACATATATTTCCGGTGAAATCTCGGTATCGAATTTTTGGTGGAGTGCAATACTTTCTCTATACACTATGTACATAGTGCGTATGGAGAAAGTAAAAATATGCTATTCTTACAACCATAAAACTCGGAAATATGGTCGATGGATTGGAGAGCAGAACAGCATTAATTTTTCTTTTGAATAATGTCAAGAATAAGGTTTTTACAATGCTGGGAAGGCTATTAAATAGGTTTAAAGATACAGTTTCACAAGAGTTTTGAACTTCCCTATACTTATATTTTGCAATATAGAGGTTTGCAGTATATTTGTGGAATGACTATGAACAGAGGTACATAATGTATATGCATTTATTTTCATCTTGTAGACAAGTAAACAATTCAGAACAAACAAAGATATCATAGTCAATATACCCAATATAATAAACAAAGGTTTCAGGTGTGTCCATTGGGGGATACACCACGCGAAGCCTAACGGCTTTCTTTTCAAATACAAAAACCTCATTAGCTATATATTTAAAAATCTCAATAAAAAGAGTCCTTATTTTACTAGCAACAATGTTGATACAAGTATGCCAACCTAGACAGGGTTGGATATTAATTCCCCAAAACTTAGTAGCAGCTGACTTAATTTTTACTTGTGAAAAATTAAAAAAAGAAAAAAACATTTTCTCCCATAATAAAATGTTATGAACTCTAAAATTGGTGTATTCTTAGCTAACAGTTAACTGAAGCTATAAATTGGTAGATGTATATTTATTAATAGTCGTTTTTACGGAGATTTTCATGTTTTTTTATAAACACATTGCATATGTGTATGTGCGTGTGTCTGTGGGCAGCAGAGTTAAATGCCGTTAAATACCTAACTTGGTATTTAAGTTCAGTAACTTCCAAGGATGCGACATGAAGATTTGGAAGAAAATCTCGACACCCACAGCTACCCTTTTCATTGAAAAATTTTCGAAAAATTTGTTTTTCTCAGAAATGAAACTTAACGATTTTGATCAAAATTCCGTATATTAAAGAAATTTACATGGCAAATAAAATGTATATCTTAAATACTCTGCCTTTGAATATATCTTTATCCTGGACGAATTTTGTGTAATTTGGCATAACTGGTAAGGCGTAAGACATACACAAAAACCTAACTAACAAAAAATGTAGATCTCGTTAAAACACACAATTTGTGTTACATGCATTTTTGGTGGGGTTAACCGTTTTTGAGATGTATCTTGTTCTTGATTTCAGGTTTAAAATGCTTATACTTTTCTCATATGGAAACTTGTCAACTGCTAGTCACGTAAAGAAACGTATTTCCATCCTACAGCAACCACATTTTAAAACATTTGACTATCGGTTCAGGCTAGTGCATTCCGTTATTTTCCTTCTACTTTTAAGGAACTAAGTAATAAAACAGCTTCTGCTAATGTTTATCTGATTTAGCATGAAGTAAAAGAATAAGCTTATTAACTATATTTGTTACATAAATGTAGAGAAAGTTATGTGTATGGAACACATCAGATTTTTATACCAAATGTGCATACATATGTACATTAATTTATGAGTGCTGTAGACTTAATATACCTTAGGAGCAACTAAATTAATCAGATTTTGTAGCATGAAACGCTTTTAGTCCGTAGGTTCTCAGTGCTAGAGGTGTTGGGGAAAGCATAACCACACGAGCAGGAGAGTTCTAAATGCTAGAAAGAGTTTACACAGGAACAGCATTACTATGCTATAAATCTAGCTCGTGCATCATCACCTGAGGGCTTGGGATCGATAAGAGGGAACACATGGGGGCTCTCTACCTCTTCCCAGAACCATCTGAAGCTCTCAGTAGGAGATTTCTGGCATTGCTGCTATGCGTGGTGGCTATTAAATATGCTAATTTCAGTCTAATTACATTATAATAGTTTGATATTCACTTGTGAAACATCAATATCATCAAACAATCAATTGGGGCTCTTGACTGTGTGCAAGTTATCTTTAAAAGAAGCGTTCACAGTATAATGAGGTAGCAAATGAATGAGTAATGTATACGTCGCGCGCCAGTTCTTGACGAATTGCATGTTTAAATGAGAGGTTAGATGCGAGTCACTTAGTCACCTTTACTGAGTCATTAGTAAATAGAAGCAGGAACAGTAGTCCGACATTGTGTAGGTTATTCTCATGTTTCTGCACTGCAATTGCACAGTCAATACAAAGCAAATAGCACACATCCAGTGATGTTTTCACTCTCAACCTCGATTACTGCTTACACTTTACACCTAATTTTCTGGCATTTCTTCTATTTCCGACATTTATCCCAGATCTTCTTCTGAATTGCTGTCATTTTCATTAATAACTAAACATCTCTGTTAAAACACTGGCAATGCCATAAACCCGTAATGCAAAATCCTTTGCAGTCAACTGTAAGCTGTGTGTTCTCGAAACGTAATCATAAGCAAACAGAGCTGCCTGTTATTTGCTGACCTGATACAAAAGTATGCTAGATCACTGTGGCTAACTCATTGCATTTGATTAGAAGGAACGAGCAGCCTGTTACACATGTATGTGGAGAAATAAGCTAAATTGTATGAGAGTAATAAATAATTAACAAAAAGAACCTTGTGAGTTATTTATCTGATACAAATCAAAGGGCATGTTAAGTAATTGTAACAAATGACTCCGAAAATTTGATCATGTACAACTTTTCAAATAATTGTACCAAGATACACTTGCCACCTTAGTTACGTTTTATTGGGCATAAATATTCATTAAACAATGTACATAAAGCCCTGTATCATTAAATGCCAGGCAGTCATTCTGACTATCACGTTAAGTGAAACTCTGTAACTCAGTTATTTTCTGTGCTCCTGGCCTGAACATGTTCTTTCTCTGTTATTCTGTCACTGAATATGTCTAAATAAAACTTCAGTTTCTTATTTTCATTCTTCGGATGTTGACTTAAATTACCTCTAGTATCCTGGAAAAAGACTTACAAGCAATCATTCTCATGAGGTATATAAAAATGTGATTTTTTTTCTTCCAACATGTCTGTAATTTCAAAACAAGTATTTATACAATTTTTATAGCGCGAATGTGATTACTTTGCGAGTTATTTACATATTAATAAGAGCGGGGGAGGGGTGATGTTTGGTTTCATGTGCAAAGAAATCAAATTTCTTACCTTAATTGAAGCTTCTCCAAATGCTGTTATTATTCCTGAACTTATACCCTCCAGTAATGATATTCCAAAAAAGTGTGTAAAACATATTTTCACTGTACACCATCCACACCAAATAACTGCTACTTTTTCGCATTTTCCACATAGTCTTTCCAGTATAATTGGCTGCTGGTTAGAATACCATAAGAAATCAAAACCATTTCCAAAACACATAAAATTATTGCTTTAAGAATTTGAAATAACTATGTGACAAATGCAAAAAAGTGGCAGCTATTAGGTACAGATGGTGTACAGTGAAATTATGTTTGACACATTTTTTGGTTCAAAGTAATACGTGATCTAATCTCCTTGGTGCAGTCATTCATTATTCCATTCAGAAAACTTCCCAAACTAATTCACATTTTCTAATTCAGAGAGGTTCTGTCTTTGAATTCATCAATTAAGATTTCTCTATGTTGATTTCCACTCCATAATTTCTTCCTATTGATCATTCTTTTCAGTATTTCGTGTCTGTTCTCCAGAAGCAGCAGTTTATCTGTGTATTTGATGATAATTTCAATGCCTCCTCTCAAAAGTCTCCTACTCCTTCTAAGGCTTCCTTGCTCACTAAATCTTCAAGGTTCAACAAGACGGTGACATGAAATATCTTTGACGTACGTCTCTTCCTGTTTCTACATGATTGGTGATCACGTGATCTAGATGCACTTTCACTTTTTGTCGCCGATACAAGTTACGGAGGAGTCATTTTTACTTCCCGTCAATGCCTATTTTTTGAGTATTTCCGTTAGATAAGTTTTCTCAATTCACCTGGTCAAAAACCTTTTGTCAATAATAAATCAGCCACACGTTTCTTCGTTGACGGCTAGTACTCTCTCTCTCTCTCTCTCTCTCTCTCTCTCTCTCTCTCTCTCCCACTGATATCCATTCCAATTGATATTCTGTTGTCTTCTATTATATTTCTAGTGTTTTGGTTAGCATCAGTGTCACAACTTTTTTTTAAATGAGCTCTTATTGCCTATTCTTGGTAATACGCGAATCACAGAGAAGTTAATAATAGTCAACTAGCATAAATAGCTTTACTGAATCCTTTTTGTATCCTATAAATATTTCACTAATTAGGAAGTTTACACGACCCTAATTTTAAGTTGGACTTCTTTCTGGTGTTTCTGTCGTCTTTTAAATGTTTTGCATTAAATGCTATAGACTAGTCAACTCAAAGCAATACTATATACATTCTGTCGAGAAAATACCGGGAATTTCTCGTTTAAAAATCCTGTTTAAAAGGGGGTTAAAAAGTATTGTTGTCGCTAAGTTGGTACAATTTTCCTCTTTATCCACGCGGAGTTTGATCGTCATCTGTCATGTTGTTTGTTTACAGTGCACATTTTGTTAGTTCTTCTCAAAGGTGATTTGCGATTTTACGATGGATACAAATATTGAACAAAGAATATGTCTGAAATTTTGCATTGAAAATGGTATTTCGTGTGCCGAATCGCTGAATATGTTACAGAGGGCTTACGGTGAAACGATTTTATCAAAAACACGTGCTAATGAGTGGTGTGCAGTGCATTCAAAAGTGGTCGAGATGTGGTGGAAGATTTGCCTCGCTCTGATCGGCCATCAACTGTTTCAACTGAACTGAAAATCGTCATTTAGGTCTGAGAGAGATTGCCGCTGAACTTTTTGTGTCTCACGAATCGATTCGTATCATTTTAAACGATTGTTTGGGCATGACACGCGTTGCAGCTCGGTTAGTTCCGAAAGACTTGAATTTTCTACAAAAACTCAATCGCATAAGGATTGCTGAAGACATGCTAGAACTAGCCAGTTCCGACCCCACATTCAATAAACACATTGTAACTGGTGATGAGACGTGGGTTTACGAGTTTGACACTCAAACCAGTAAATAAGATTCCGAATGACGCCTTCCAACTGATCCGAAACCTAAAAGGTCACATCAAACTCGATCAAAACTGAAGGTCATGTTGACAGGTTTTTTTTTTTTTCGATTATAGCGGTGTCGCGCATTCAGAGTTCTTGCCAGAAGGTCAGATAGTAAATAAAGACTATTATCTGAGCGTTATGCGGCGTTTGAGAGAACAATTACGGCAAAAAAGGCCAGATTTGTGGAACGACAACTCGTGGATTCTGCACCACGATATCGCACCAGCTCACAAGGTGCACGAATTTCTGGCCAAAAACTCAACAAATTTCATCAAACAATCACCGTATTCACCTGATCTGGCTCCTGCTGATTTTTTTCTCTTTCCAAAACTCAAGTTACCACTTCGAAGCACCCGTTTTCAGTCGATAGAAGACATAAAGGAAAATTCGCGGCGACAATTGACATCGATTCCTAAGAGTGCCTACAAAAATGTTTTGATGATTGGATTATTCGTTGGCATAAATGTATAGTTTCAGAAGGGACCTACTTTGAATGCGATAAAATAAAATTGGATGAATAATTCATATTTTGTGTTTTCTTGGCAAATTCCCGGAACTTTCTTGACACAGTAGTATATTCTTTTTGGTTCTCTGTACTGAATTTAAGCTCATAATAAGACACGTTTGTATTCTATTACTTTTTCTTCTCTGTATGGAACATTTTTCGAAGTTTTCGATTTTCTCAAACATAACTAACATCTTTTTTATTAAATACCGTATATTAATATTATGTACATGACTAATAAATAAATAAATATATATATATATATCTTGAAATTGTTGCAACAACCTCTGAAGTCCTCTTCATTTTAAACGACTCTTACATAACTAGTACACTGCAAAAGCTATAAATAACCTAACTACCCAAAATGTAGACCTCGTTAAAACACACTATTTGTTATATACATTTTTTGTAGAGATAACCATATGTGTAACAATTCTCTGAGATATTCCTTGTTGATGATTTTGAAATGTCCAATGCTTAGATTTTTTCTCGTTATTCACTTTTTCATCCTGGTCATGTAAAGAGAAGCGAATTTCATTTGCGTCACGTAGCGGATTCTTTAAAAGAGTTGACTGTTCCTTTACTTATAGTATTTCCTTATTTTTAAGAAAATAATATCGTATTAAAACTATAATTTTCTATGAGAATAGTTTGATACAGCGTAAATTGAGACATTATATTTGTAGCACATAACATTTTTAAATGTAAGCTTACATTACAATACTGTAATTAATAATAGAATATATTATATTTACATTATTATAGTTTACAGAGTCTCGAATTTATGTTCTTTTGACTTTTTTTTTCTTCATGGCAAAGAACAATTAGCAATATAAACTGCAGTTGATGTATTACTATCTTTCTTTCTACGTTTTGTCAATATCCTGACATAATATATTTAGTTTATTAAATTTAAGAAAGATGAAAAGTTTTCAATTATAAGTTCAAAAGTAAGTGTAGGACTTCATGGATCTGAAGAAAACAGACTAGAAAGTTAATTGAAATATGATAGCGGTGGAAACGAAATATTATTTGCATTTTATTTAGTTTAATTTCAAAGTTTGGGAAGCCATACTCTCTGTGTTCATCAGGTTGAGAACTTTGCTTCTGTGAAAAACAGTTCCTTGGGAGTAAGTATATTATTAGTTTACCTTGTCAAAGATATTCACTAAATCTCACGGAAAATTATTGACTTTATTATTATTATTATTATTATTATTATTATTATTATTGTCGTTGTTGTTGTTTTAGACTTGGGTAACTTTCATTTAATTCTTGACTAAAAATCATGAAGCCAATGCTATTCGTTGACTACATAAATAGCAGCAATTGCCTCTAGATATAAATTCACGAACTAATAAATGGGAGATTTGCAGTTAAAGTCTAGAACTATTTCTCCTGAGGGTTTGCTCCCTCCTCATAACTAATACATACCTGGAAGATAACCTAAACCTATTCCTAATGTTTTCCCCAACTATCATTTCATCTTATATGTCACCTGTGGTTTTATATGTAGTAAGACAGAACATAAATGGGACAGTCAATCGAAAATCCGAGGTTTTGGACCAAACCTTTGGCTATTTTACTTTCTTAACGAGTATTATATACGTACATAGTATGTAGAGAAGGCATTGCATCCCACCCAAAATTTAACCAGAAATACATGTTTGAGGCCCCTGAATAAAAATAATTAGACAAAGGTCCATGGGTGAGTTTGTGAACAACATAGATCAAAAACGAAAAGTCCGTTAAATACCAAACTTGGTATTTAGTTTGTATCTTCCAAGGATGCGACACAAACGTTTTCAGGAACCGCCGTCCCCACCCACTACCCTTTACATCGAACATTTTTGAAACTTTCGATTTTATCAAAAATGGGTCTATCCATTTTGATTAAAATAGCAAATATTAAGGACATTTACATGGAAAATAAAATGTATATCGTGAATATCCTAGCAATAGTATCTGAAGTCCTCTTTATACTGTTTGACTTTTGTATAACTGGTAAACAGTAAAAGCTATACAAAAGCTTATTGCACGAAAAATGTAGATCTCATCAAAAGTCAATCCATACCTAATACAGTTGTTTATAGAGATAATAGTTTCCGAAATATTCTATGTTATAGATTTAAATTTTAAAACCATAGTTTTCTCAAACAGAGATTCGACATTCGTTTTACATTTCTTTTCTTTTACCCCTACTCATGCAAAGAGAGGCAAATTTCAATTGTTTCATATAAAAACTAGCTTTCAAAATGTTTTACTCACTTTAGTCTAATGCATGTCCTTAGTTCACCTCTACTTACAATGAAAAAGTAATAAGATATTTCTGATAATATTTACCTCGATTAATATCATGTGGATAAATTAACATTCTTTTGTAAAAATAATTTGTATCCGAAATTGATAAAAAAAGTAATATAAATGTAACACATCAAACCTTTTATTTTTATTACTAAACACATCTTTGATTCCTCCTCTATTTAAAAATGTGTTATTTTAAATGCCTGAATGGGCATTTAAACATGAGATGGTACACGCAGTTCTAATGGTGAGCATGTCCATTTCTCCGCTTCTCAAAACTAAATTTTCTTCTTAAAAGAGTTCTACTTGGAGCAATTTTGACCCAATCACATTTAGAACATTGACGCTTTAAGACTTTTTTCTTATAATTGGTCTGTGTTTGGATGAAATTTATTTGAACATTTGTGATTTAATAAATATTAAACATATGATGCTGTAAACAAAAATTAAAAACGACAAATATAGAATTCCTGTATTTATTGCAACATACATGCCAACTTTTGTTTATTTGTACATTAATATAACATGGTCAGCCAATGTTATACATGAAAACCATTTGCAAGGAGCATTTTATATCAAACAATTAAAAACTTCATTAATAAATTACTGGTGTGGAATCTAATTGGAGTAGTGGCTAAAATTTTGCAGAGAGACTGATAAAATAAAAAAAGCAAAGTTTGAGAGCTTAATTTTAAAAACATGAATTTGCCCTTTACTGTTCCCTGAAACACTACTTAAAATGTAATATACAGAACATTAATTTCAGTATTAAATCTCATGTAAAAGTCTTGGAGTCAGTTTCTGTCATGTGACAGTTAACTGACCAATACCTCACTGTGAATTTATCTTAAGTTTCGCATACAGCTGAAGTTGCCTTCAGTTTTACTTTTGGACTGAAAGAGTCATATTCTCGTTAAGTGACTCCAATGATGTTATTAACAACCGTGGGTCCACGGACCACTTGTAGTGTGCGAGAGACTTGGGGTGTGGTCCGGTAGCATATATAAAAACGTTACCAAGAAATGGATATGCCTTGAATGAGATGGGATGAATATATCTGAGCCGATAACCATCAGTTTAAATATTTTTAAATTAATTATTCTTAGAAAATAAAAAAAGAGTTTGCACAACTTAAGTTTAAAATTCCAAATGAACTCTCACCACCATTGAACATCTTTAACATTTTTCAAAAGGTAATTTATTATGTATCTTTCTTTTATTTTACTCCTGGTCATGCAATGGAACCGAATTTTAATCATATAGCAACAAGATTTTAAAGCACTTGGCTGTCACTTTGGCCTAGCGTACTCCCTTATTGGCCTTCTACATATAAGGAGCTGGTTTAACAAGTCTATATCTGCTAATTTCTACATTGATTGTTATAGGTACGATAGAAGACTAAGCTTTTATAAGCATATTTTGTTACAGAATAGGTTGAGAATATCATATGAATAGAATACATCAGAGTTTTGCATGCATGTACAATGTACGTGGTAGATAGAAAAGGTATTGAATTCCATCCAAAAATACGATACCGAGATTTCACCGTTTTAAAACCCCCTGAATCCAAAAAAAGAAACGCATTTAAGGAACTTATCCGTGTGTGTGTCTGTCTGGGAATCTGTGTGTAGCATAGCTCAAAATCGAAACGTCAGTAAAAACCAAACTTGTATTCAAATTGATTATTATGATTAAAATACAATATGTTTCAGACATTTTATGGAAAACAAAATGTATATCCTGAATTTTCTGGGAATTGCCTTTTAAGACCTCTTCATTCTGTATGACTTTTGTATAATTTTTGTAAACCTGGTAATCCGTAAGAGGTAGACGAACACTTACTACACAAAAATTGTAGACCTCGTTAAAATACAAAATTAAAGTCATACAGGTGCTTTTCTTTTTAGATTTAATCGTTTTGAAGATATTCCGCGTTATTGATTTCAATTTTAAGCTACTTAAACTTTTCTTAAACAGGAAAACATCTTTCTTTTCGTCTTATGTTTACTCCTGGCAAGCGAAGAGATAGAAATTTAATTTGTTTCATTTAGCGACCAGCTTTTAAAGATTTGACTATCCTTTTAGCCTAATATATTCCCTTATTTTCCTTCTATTTATAAGGAAGCAAGTAACAAGAACCAATTCTGCTAATGTTTATCTCGATTAGCATGATATAGATAAAAGAATATCTTTTGTAAGAAAAGTTTAATTGCGGAACAGCTAGAGAAAGTCATGTGAATGAAACACATCAGATTTTTTCAGTCTGACTTTACCTATTGCTAGATGCTTTGGAATGTACTAACAGGACTATTAAAACTTGAACATCAATTCGATAGTATCTTTACTTAAAAGAAGGGCTCTTAATGGTGAAGTACCCTAGAACTTTCCTAGCATTTCTAACAACCCGGGGAAATTTGTACATCGGTAATTCAATGCACTGCCGTATTACCAAGACTCGTTTTAATTGCAAACTGCGGATGAACTTTAGAACTCGACCAGGACTTAAAGCGGAAAAAAAAAGACAGCAGTGCGAGAAGTGTGAAGAAGGAAAAAAAAAGAGGGTGGAAGATGTGACGGGAAAGAAAGACGTCCTCGTTCGCGGGGATGGGGTTGGCACGGAAAATAAAAGACGAGGCGGCGGCAATCGAAGAAGAGTCTGTGGGTAGAAGAGTGGAAGGCAATCGCCCCGATAAGTTTGCCCCATTCTTGAAGAGAAAGGGGATAAGGACCGAGTATTCCTTTCTTTTCTCCATAAACATTCCGTCTCTCCTACATCCAAAATCCATCGGCCACTCCAGGAACACATCCGTGAGTTTGTCTCTCTCAGGCTTAGCTGACATAGGACAAAGGGTCTGGCTTCTGAAATATCTCACCTTCTCCTCTTTTTTCTTTTATTTTCCTGCCTGTCTTTCCTACTCTTTATTTAAACATATTTCATTACCGGATTGCATACAACCTTTTGTAATTTTGGAACGGTATCCATACAACCGATTATAAATAAATCTGACACAACTTTTCAATGCGGTTATTAATGTCACAAAAAAGAGAATTCTATGCCCCTGTGAGTGTGTATGTTTTTTATTTTTGATAGTGTTTAACGTCCGCTTTTACTACTTGTGGCACCGCAGGCGATGGAACCCGCCCCTGAGCCGCTTTGTCCACCACAAATTTCACATACGGTCGCTTGGGATTGAACCCGGGCCGTCTAGTGAGAGGTGTGTGGGCTAACCACTCGGCCACGGCGCGGCCAAAGAGTGTGCACGTGTGTATCCGTGTGTGTGTGTGTGTGTGTGTGTGTGTGAACACGATCACTTAAAAACGATAATTCGTTTAAATACCAAATTTTAATACAGCATCTTCTAATGATGTGATAAGAAATGTTAAGAAAATCTCCCACCCCAAACTACAGTTTACATGGAAAAGCTTTCGAAAATATTGACTTTCTGAGAAATGGCTATAATGGTTTTGATTAAGATACATTAAGATATTTGCATGACAAATAAAATGTATATATTGAATTTTCATTGTGGATGACCTTTGCATAACTGGTAAACCCCAAGAGCTAGACAGAAACGTACTGCACAATTCGTAAAAACACGCAATTTATGTCATATATATATTTTTTGTGGTGTTAAGTAGTTCAGAGACTTTCCTCTTTATTGGTTTCAATTTCAAAACACTTAAAGCGGGGATTTGCCATTTCTGTTTCTTTTGTTTTTCTCCTGGCCATGCAAAGAGCAGCTTTGCAACAGCTTATGAAAATTTATGTATCGCTTTAACCTAGTGTATTCCCTTATTTTTCTTCTACTTACAAGGAAGAAAATAATAAGACCAATTCTGAGAATTTTTAGCTTGAGTAGCATTAACGGGAAAAATAAGTTTTTGTAACAATAGTTTGTTACAGAATAGATAAACAAAGTCATGTGAATGGAACGCATCAGATTTCTCTTTTATTTGCTTGTTCGCCTTTCCGATTTTTTATTTAAATACATTTCAATAGTGAGAACATTTGACATTCTAGTTAATTAAGTTGACTTATTTTAAAAATCTTAACATATCACAATATAACCAAATAATGTTATTGACAGAAATTTTGTAGAATATTAACAGTCTTAAACATAATACATAATGCCACAAAGTATTCCAAAGAATGCTTTTGTTAGTTCATTCTAACAAAGAATGTTCAAATTGAAAACCTCTTTTCTAATAGTAGGAGAATAATTATAGCACTCCAATGTTACAAAGTTTTATTTTCATATAAATCAGCTGCTCAGTAAATCTACTTGTGGTTATAAGATGTATATTTTAAAATGTATACCTATTTTAAACGTCTCAAGCTCGATTTTGGGGCGCTATGCAGACATAACTAGTAAAACTTGTAGTGAATTTATTTCAAACAGTCGTCTATTGTTGAAACCAAATAATTAAGAGGCTCGTTCAACGGTTCCTTTATTACATTCATGGTAGATTCCAATTGTTAAAATTGGTTTGATTTTAATTACCCATGTTAAAGTGCGATTATTTTACAGATGTGGATGTGGATTTATGGACACCAAATAAAGCTAAACAGCGCATGATTTGGTAATTATGGAAAATAGATACTATAAATTGAAGAATTGTTATTCAATGGTAATTTACTCTATTGAGGACTGGCTAAAAATGTGCTGTATGATTCACATATAAAAGTCCTGTTATTTTCTATGTAGAGATACTATCATTGATTCTGTTCTAAAACATTCTGTGTTTTACATTCAGATAACTTTCTCTACGTATGCTGCAACATACTATACAGCTTATTCTTCTGTCAACTTCATGCTTAATAAGATAAATCCTAGCAGAAAATGTTTTATTAGGATATTTGTTTGTAAAAGAGGAATAAGGTAATACCATAAGCTAAAGTAAAAGTCGTCCTTTTCTACTCTCTGCCAGTACTTTGGGCGATTTCACCCAATAACTCACATTTACGAAAAATAGAGAACAGGCCAAACTTGCAATACGGTAGCAGCAGACACAAATTATATATGTGTTGCCCCACTAACTATAATAAACAACATGGGATCCAGTATAACTTTTATAACAGTAATTTATTTCATTAATAAACTATAAAAATTTTAACAATAACAATACATAATAAAATAACATTGTGCGTAAGATATTTACATACCTATTTAACTCTAAGTGAGATTACAGAATTCCACAAAATTTAACTTTTTAACAAAGAAGAAAATCAATTATCGTCGTAATGTGGCATGTTACTTCACTTAACTGGCAACGAAATAAATAAATGAGAAATCATGGCAGTGAATTTAAAAATATTAGTTTTACCAAGCAATCATGTCCACGTAACACAAAGATCAGTTTAGCCCTTACGATGAAGAATTAACGCCATAAGAAAACACTTGCCCATCTGATAAAGGCCTATGTGTGTATAAAGCACCCCAACCTGAGACTGACTGACATATAGCACTCCCTCTTTAGCCAAAAAATCAAAAACAAAAAACAAATGCAACTCACGCGGCAAAACGCCGAACTAAATAAGTTCTTCAAATAGCTTGGAGCGTAAGAACAGTGTTACCACATTATTTTGTACTAGAATGGTACATTTAAAAACGGTCGCATTATGATGGCATTGAAATTCCACTCTCTTTGCTTGACAAGGGTAAAAAGAAAATATATGACTGACTTCGCATTTGAGGAAACTACAATTATTGAGAAATTTAAACCTATAACAGGAATATCTCAGAATTGACACCTCCAAAATAAAAATGTATTTTACATAAATAGTGTATTTTGACGAGATCCACATGTGTTGTGTAGTAAGTTTCAGTCAATTCAGTCATTCAAAAGTCAATCAGAATGACTTCAGAGGCTATTCTCAGGAAATTCAAGATATCCCTTTTAGTTACATATATTTAATATACGATATTTTAATAAATATCTATAAATCTATTATTGAGAAATACATAATTTTGCAAAATTCTTCCATTTTGTGAATATTTTGATATAGTGGGAGATTTTTTTCGAAATATTCGTGTTGCACGCTTGGAAGATGCTGAACTTCAATATCAATTTCTAACCTCTTTTCGTTTTTGAGCTATGTTGTTCACATACACACTCACACACGGAACTTTTTCTAAAAATCTGATGTGTTACATTCACATTCTCTACCTATTATTTTTCTGTTGCTTATGTATATCGATATAAACATTTTTAAAAACGCTGGAGTTAACCATTTCAGAGATATTTCTTCTACTGCTTCAATTTTAAAATACGTTTCTCAAATGAGAAGTTATTGCATTTATGTTTTACCCCATTCTGGCCAAGCAAACAGAAAGGAATTTCAGTCATCACGTAGCGATCAGCTCTTAGCAAATTTGATACTTGCTATATTTCCCTATTCTCTTTGCATCTGCTACTTAAGTGTAATAAAATAATTTCTACATAGACCCAAGAAAAATAACACATATTAATATTCTTATAAATAAAATTCTAGAATATTCTCTTAAAAAAATTAAGGCAATTGTGCCAGCATCCGCGGTTAGACAGCAAAATCAAATGAGCATTATTGGTTCTTAAGTAATTAATATTATTTTTAATATAATAATTGGGATAATTATCTCAAATAATGTAAAGTACATGGAATATTAGATTTTATTGAGAATGTTTTGTTGGACAACGGTTAGGGTAAGTATGTGAATATAACGCATTTGATTTTTTTAATTTATAATATAAAAGTATAAAATATGGAACACAAAAAAAAAACATTAATTGCGTTTTAATTAGTTATATGCCGTTTATTTTTCTTTTATTTATTAATCCAGTCCAAGAAGTGTAATATATTAGTAGTACATGCCACATTGAAAATGTTCTAGGAATGTGCAAATAACACAGCAACAACCAACCATAAGGCGTTTCATTTAAAATAGTTTCCTCCCGCAATGTCACCGCTTGAAAAAAGTTTGGAAGCACTCTTTGAAGTTATTTTGAAATGCCTATCGTAACGTCCTTGCCGCATGTAATATCTTCAGCTTTAGAAAATCTTGACTGAAATGTTTATACCATTTATCCACCTGAGTTTTCTTCATCGCTGTCTCACCATAAGCGTCTTCCATGTCTCTGAGGAAATTTACTTGACAAAATACAAAACTGTATGATCCGTGAAATGCGATAAATGAACATACTCTACAAAAACTAGTTGACAAGTAAAGAAAATAACTATTTTTAACACGAAAATTTAATTTAAGTGTCCTCATGAACGTAACAAACACCTATAAATAAAATATTCTTTACGTTTATATACATTATAGAGAAAATGAACAATTCCGGGGCCTTGTTTAATCTAGAGTTATATCATCCCATCATCGTCGTTGAGAAACAGACGTTCCACAATGTGGTGTTTCCAACCATGGTTGAGCTATGGGCGGTGGTCCCATATATATTCCATCACTAGATATGTAATGCGTGCAGCATAGGCTAATAATGTATGTAGCATACGTGCATCTGACAATTACAGCTATACAATTGTACCATTTAATAAACTCTGTAGCACACGTTAATTTTTATTTTAATTGTAGTTTTTATAAAGTAAACGATTTCAATGCTGTAATAAATCTGTAGGATGCGCGCATATTTTATTATAATTAATAAGATTTAAATTATGCAATAATGTCTGTAGTATACGAGAATATCTGTATTATGGTTTATAAAATTTCATTGTAGTAAAACTTTTGATACTATGTATAATTTTAATGATATTTATTATCTATACGTACATATATTTTTAGAGTTTATACAATACTAATTAATTAATAAATATTTGTGACATATGCCCATTTTTAGTATAATTTATTCGATTCTAATGCGTATTTATTTTCTATTTTTACTTGCTCTACTTAGTACACAGTATTGGTAGAGAAGGTATTGCATTCCCAAAAAATTAGATACCGATATTTCACTGGAAATACACATAAGAGTTCCCTGTATCCAAAAAATAAGTAAGCATTTTTATAAAACGGTTCGCGTGTATGTCCGTGTGTCTGTAGACACGATAACTCAAAAGCCAGAATTCGGTTAAATGCTAAACTTGATATTTAGGTTCAACATGTTCCAAGATTGCGACATGAAGATTTTCAGGAAATTCCTCTCCATTCCAAACTACCCCCTATACATGGAAAAAGTTTTGAAAACTCGGTTAAAAACGAAATTCGATTAAATGCCAAACTTGATACGAGTATTTAGGTCCAGCATCTTTCAAGGATGCGACATGAAAATGTTCAGGAAAATTCCCCCCATTCCAAACTATCCTATACATGCAAAAATTTCGAAAATGAGCTTTTCTCAAAAATAGTACTAACTATTTTGATTAAATTACCTATGTTAAAAATTTTAAATGACAAATGAAATGTGTATTTTGAATTTACTGGGAATCGCTCTTGTATTACCTTATACTGATTGAGTTTCAAATAACTGGCAAATCGTAACAAAAAGTTACCACACAAAAATGTAGAAGTAGTTAAAACAGATAATTATGACATACACAATTTTGGTGGTGTTAACAATTTCCTTCTATTTGTTTAAATTTCAAAATACTTACGCTTCTAGTAAGGGAACTGTTCAACTCCTGGCAAAGCAAAGAGAACGAATTTCAATATAAAGCAACCAGCTTTGACTACGAGTTTAGCCTACTTTTCTTCTGCTTACAGGAAGCAAGTAATAAAACAATGTCTGTTAATGTTTATCTCGATTAACATGAAGTAGGTGAAGGAGAATAATTTGTTTTAGAGATGGAGGGAAACTCATGTGAATGGAACACGTCAAAATTTTCATCCAGGATTCCACAGTTCCCTTCCTTAATGTTGCAATTTTTTTTCCCTGATATTACTAATTTCCTTCTATTCAATTAAAACCTGTTATGCCTTGTTTTCTTGTTATTAATTGATTTCTTACTATCGTTTCGGTAATTCATTGAGCTAATTCAAAGGTCGGGTAACACTGTCCGTCAGCACTGCAACATGGCTAGGTTTGGAGCAGGAAATTAATAAGTTTTGGCTAAGGGTTAATGCGCTTGTCTTGCAGTGAGCTATGTGTTATTACAACCAACCCTTAGCACGGCCATTCGGGAAAGTAAATCACAGAATAGAGGTGGAAACAAGGATGTTTAACTCTCATTAACACTATTACTATTATATCAAACCATTGTAAATAAGGTTATGCATGAGTCAAATTTCTAAATATTGCACATTTGACTAAATGCGTTCAAATTCTGTTCTCAATATGCATTACCACAATTATAAGTGCATTTTAAACTTCATCCAGATATATTTTATGGAAAGATTATATTTTGTATTATCCTAATTAATCAGATATTTAACGTGAATCAGAACTCGTAATTTTTACAAATATAAATATTGCAATATTATTTGAATGCTAGTATAGGGAAATGGTATAGAGTATTTTATTCTGGTTTTTCAGAAATAAAAGTTAAATCTTTAAATGTAATTACTTTAACAATTTATCATCAGTAATCAAATTAATTATTAAGTCATATATTCAAAAATTTCAAGCTTAGCAAAAACCTTATGCCACATTTTAAAGCTTTTCTTGACTTTTTGAATTTAATATAATTTAGAACATGAGTTTTTCCTATGGGCAAAGCGACGCAAGGGCGGGTTTCTCCGGGTTCTCCAGTTTCCCCCGCCATGCTTTACACCGGACCTCCATCTTCATCAGCGCCATCGCCTGCGGTGTAATGTGTGGTAAAAGCGGGCGCTAAATGTTATAAAAAGATGACCATTTTAATGCGTTTTTGTATGAAAATGTAAAGGTAAATAAAAAGCACTGGAGTTAAAACAGGGAATTAGCTCGTATGTTCTTGTGCATTTAAAGTGTGTTCTGAGAATTAAAGCCATGCTATACCAGATGGCTCAACTTCACCGTATTTGAGGTGTGTGTCTGTGGGTTAAAATAATTGCAGAACTCAAAGGGACTATTTGAAATAAAAACACGCCAGTGGAGAGCTAGCGAGAGTGACCTTCTATTTACCACACGCAATGAGAGCGACACACTTAGCGGCTCTGCTGATAAGGAAGGCGGGTAAAAACGATGGTCCTCTCGCCATTTTTACAGGGTTTAACTCGAAATAGTCCTGTTGAGTCCTGCAACTCTTTAAACAGCCCCGTATTTACTGCACACTTCAAATATGGTAGTTGGGCCTTCTGGTCCAAAGATTGTTATATTATTTAAATATTAGTATGCGGCCTGACATACAGAACTTATTGTTTGTTTTCAGAAATACAATTTAAACTTTTTGAATGGAATTGTTTTAACAGTTTATCCTTTATGGCATGATTACTGATTAAATCATATATTCACAGATTCAAAGATTAGCAAAAATAATGTACCACTTTTTCAAATTCATTCTTTTTTACTTTCTGCTGAGTTGATTATAAACTAATTGTGGAACATTTTAATGCAATATTATGTAAGATATTCAAAGTTGAATAAAAGTCACAGCATGATAATATAGTATTCGTAGACATTTAATTGTCACGTGATGTAACCTTAACGTTATATATCTCTGAAATTTGGAAAATCTATGGTATCTAATTGTTGAAATTTATACCAATAATTATATACAATAATAGTGATATTTTGCCATGTATAAAAACTCTAGCTTGGGGAGCTATTTAAATAATAATTTTTACTGTCTAAATTAATTTTTCTAATTAAAATGAATCATGTGATGCATTTTAAAAACATTCACATAAAATTTCAGTTTTACAGAAAGGGAGCTTACAAATACATCCGTCATGTTTTACTTTCTATATTAGCCTAATTACGAGTTGTATAGAAAATGATTACTTTTTGTATTATCCAAAAATCTTGAATTTTAAAAATTTAATCATTTATTTCTTAAAATTGGATCATTATTTCGAAAAAAGTATATGACTATATATATTTAATGCAATTTTGAGAGGCAAATAACATTTTTGAAACAAATTGGTGAAAAACTGCATCGTGTGGAACTTTTGAGTTTAAAAAAGTATTGGAAAAACAGTTTACGAAAAATAAGTTATAAAGTTGAGAGTATCTACCAATAAGCATGCTTCTATTTATTTATAGTCTCAGTTAAAGAAATTATATATTTTCTTAAAACTTAGAACTCGCATCGTTTTATTATCAAGAAAATAAGTTTTAGTTCTTCACATGGTTTGGTTAAATTTCATAAATGCATATTCCTAAAGGGTTTTGAGAGTTACAACCATAATGTACAATGATTACAAAAATCCAAAAAATTGTTTGTTCATAAAAATCATTGTTAATTATTTTTTTCTTCCACACTAACCGTGTGTAGGTCAGGAGTTGGAAAGGTAGAGCCAAACTGAAAAATGCAATACCACAGCCGGGATTTGAACTGCGGATCTCCTGGTTTCCGTCATGGAAGCTCAATGGTTAGAGCAACTAGACGGAGCAATTTTTATGAAAAATTATTTCAGTTATTATGAATGTTTTACTTTCATTTTTACCTTCTCTACCAAATACTACTTAGCATGTACATTCTACGTAAACAAGGTAATGAGTCACAAGTGAAGGTATTGCTATTCCGTTCTCCTTGTGTGATTAGGATGAAAAAATCTGACGTGTAACATTCACATGACTTTCTCTGTATCCCTGCAACAAATTATTGTTAAAAAGCTTATGCTTCTATTTACTTCATGCTATTCGAGAAAAATTAGCAGAAATAATCTTATTACTTGCTTCCTTGTAAGTAGAAGCGAAACCAAGGAGTGACATAGGTTAAAGTGATAGTCAAAAGCTAGTTGCTATGTCACTGAAGTTCCTTTGTTTGTATGGATAGGAATTGACAAACTCCTGTATGAGAAAATACCAATAAATACTTAAATACCAAGTTTGGTATTTTAGCAAATTTTCGTTTTTGAGTTATCGTGTTCACAGACACACGGACACAGACACACACGGGCCTTTTTCCGAAAATGCATTTTTTAGTTAAAGTGGACCCTAAAACATATATTTGCGGTGAAATATCGGTATCGAATTTTTGGGTGGAGTGCAAAACCTTCTCTATACACTATGTAAATAGTGCGTATAGAGAAAGTAAAAATAGAAGGAATATTGATTGCTCATTTGAGAAAAGTATAAGTATGGAAAATTTAAACCAATAACAAGGAATATCTCGACTATGGTTAATTCCACAAAATAGTTTGTCATTAACTGCCTTCTTTAATGAAATCTACGTTTTCTGTGTAATAGGTTTTTCTATCTGTTACAGTTTACCAGTTATGTAAAAGCTATACAGAGTGAAGACTTAAGAGATCATTCGGTGAAAATTCAAAACATACATTTCATTTTCCATGAAAATATCTTCAATATATAGTGTTATAAATAAAATCGTTAAAGTCTTTACGAAAACCATTTTTTTAAGTGTTTCCATGCAAATGATAGGTTAGGGTAGGATATTTTGTTAAATGCTTCTTGTCGCATCTTTGGAAGATATGAACTTATAGACTTTTTTCCAATTATTTTTATTCATTGAGTCTCAAAACCTGTATTTCCGAAGTAATCTGTGCTTCCAAGTTTTGATTGGAATTAGTACTTCTAATTACTGTGCCACAATATATTGGGATTAGGCACGCACGGGTCCCCCAGGACACTGATACACAGCACCGAGGTTAGGCCCTTGTAGCACTTTGACTCCTACGTGACCACAGGAATGAAGGGAGAGACCCGAAGGGCGACCAGACTCGGATAACGACAGGCGCAAGTTGTAATGCCTCTGACGCAGCCCCAGGCCCTGCTCGCAGACATCGAACCTCCAGAGGGAGTCCCATACCCAAAAGCGTGTCTCGACAGAGTGGTCCCTTCAATGATGCCAGGATAACGTTTCCACAATGCACAATCCACCATCAAGCCGCAACCCGCCGAACACCGTTTTCTGGTTTTTCAACCCCGAAAAACCGGTTCCCGTGGCCGCGCTCGCTAAATTTCCTAACTTTGGTTGTTTCGTGGCGCACGGGATCGAGGTTTCGAGTCCCACCTTGCGCAGGGGTCTTTTTTGTGTGTTTGTTAATGTATGTATGTGAATTTGAAAGCAAAAAGCAAACGATAAATCAAATAGGTGAACAAAGAAAATATAGGGAAACTGGAAAAAAGAAGAAGAAAAAGGAATACAGCACTGGAGTCCAGGCAAGCTTCCGGAACAAAAACAAAAAGAGATGATTAGAAAACGATGGGAACAGGAAACGGTGGACCGGGAGACTCGGGAGATTTAATGAACTTACGTTTGCCTGGCGTCGCGGGGAAATATCTGTAAAAACCCTTGAGTAAGGTTGGCCGGCCACAACAGACAACGCATGATCTCCTGAATGCGTGCCACAGAAGTACAACACATTAAAACAATTGAAAGAGAATTTTTGGAGAAAGAATGTTAGTTGTGTGTAACCGTTTCCAAACAGAATATTAGAGAAAATGTAAAAATGTACACCTTCTCTACACGTAATATGTATACAGTTGGTAGAGAAAGTATTGTATTCCAGCCAAAAATTCAAAGTCAAGATTTCACCGAAAATATAAGTTTTGAAGTCCGCTGAATCCAAAAATAGCATTTGTGGAAAAAGAGCCGTGTGTGTATGTGTGTCATCTGTCTGTGAAAAGCATAGCTCAAAAACGAAAAGTCGTTTTCAATACAACGTTGACAGTTAAATTCAGCATCGTCCAAGAATGCGAGAATCCGCTCACCCTAACTTATCCTTTACATGAAAGATTCTTCGAAAATTTGTATTTTCTCAAAAATGGCTGCGATTTTGATTAAAATACCATATGTTTAAGATATGTTTATGGCAAATGGAATATAGATCCTGAATATTCTGGGAATAGCCTCTGAACATCTCTTCACTCTGATGACTTCTGTATAATTAGTAAACCGAAAGATACAGACGAAAACTTACTACAAAATATAAATCTCATTAAAACAAACAAATAATGTCATATACACTCTTTATAGAACCAACTGTTTCAGAGATATTTCTTGTTATTGGTTTTCATTTTAAAATATTTAAGCCTTTCTCAAATGAGAGTCTTCATTAGTTTCATATCTCTCTTGTTTTCTTCCTGACGTTGCAAAGAGAAGCGAATCTCAATTATCTCATAGCGACTAACCTTTATAGGATTTCATAATGGTTTTAGTCTAAGGAAATTCCTAATTTCTTTCTACTTACAAGGAAGCAAGTAACAAGGCCATTTATGCTAATGCTTATCTCAATTAGCATGAGGTGGATAGAAGAATAGATTGTTTGCAGAAGAAGTATAGAAAATCAGGTGAATGTTACACATTAGATTTCTAAACGTAAAGTTCAATAATTAGATATACTTGAAAGTTTATTAATGGAGCATGGAAAACATTACTTGAAAAACATAAACCAGTTGGCAAGTTACCATCCAATCAGAGTACTAGCAGACTACCAACTGTTCACTTATCCTTTCGTCCGTTAAAAGCGTTGCAAAGCTCAACGGGGCTATTTATTTCAAGTTTTGTTTTGTATTTTTACTTTCTATTTACGCATTATGTACATAGTGTATAAAGAAGGTATTGTATTGTACCCAAAAATCGATACCGAGATTTCAACGGATATGTATGTTTGAGACTCCCTGAATCAAAAAAAAAAAAAAAAAAAAAAAAAAGCATCTTTAGAAAAATGTCCGTGTCTGTCTGTCTGTCTGTTTGTGTATGTGTGTGTGTGGGGGGGGGCAGCATAGCTAAAAAAAATACCGTTGAACACCAAACTTGGTATTTAAGTTTCGTATCTTCCAAAGATACGACACGAAGATTTTCAAAAAAATTCCCCCACCCCCAGCTACACTTTACATTGAACTTTTTTCGAAATTTTTTATTTTTTTAAAAATGGCTCTAAAGATTTTGATTAAAATGTCGTATATTAAAGATATTTACCTGACAAATAAAATGCATAACTTGAATTTTGTAGGAATAGCCTCTGAAGACTACTTTATTCTGGATGAATTTGCGGAATTTTGCATAACTGCTAAACAGTAAGAGATGGAGAAAAACTTACAAGACAGAAAATGTAGAACACACTAAAATACACAATATATCTTGTATACATTTTTCGTGGAGTTGGTCGTTTTTAAGATACACATTGTTTTTTGTTTCAGCTTTGAAAAACGTATACTTTTCCCATACAGGAATTTGTCAACTCGCATCCATGGAAACAAAAGAACTTCAGTCGCATAGCAACCAGCTTTTGAATGTCACTTTAACCTATGGTATTCCCTTATTTCGCTTCTACTTACAAGGAAGCGAGTAATAAGACTATTTCTGCTAATTTCTTCTCGAATAGCATGAAGTAAATAGAAGCATAAGCCTTTTAACATTAATTTGTTGCAGAGATGTAGAGAAAGTCATGCGAATGGAACACATAAGATTTTTTTTTAAACATATGGCCTTCAGGCATAACCTAATCGGTCATCAGGGGAAATAGAATGACTTAAATACGTCATAAACACAGAAACACGCAACACTAAACATTCATGCTCATAGCGGTATTCGAGCCCAATGAGCGTCAACGCCAAACGTGTCAAATAGATTACTAGAGAACTAGCGAGCACGACTTTCGACTTACTCCTTTCAATGAGCGCGACTGTCGCGACTGATAAGCAAGTGGGGATAACACGAAGGTCTTCAGTTAACTTTAAATAGCCCCGTTGAGTTCTGCAACTTTTTAACGCACGAAGTTAGTTTGTACTTGCAAATAGACGTGAGCACTGCCAACATGATGCGCAGTGGCATGAACTGATGCTAGATCAGCCGGTAAGTTGGCCTGTCCAGTACTATAATGGCATGAGTGTCGCTCCTCGTGACCCATAGTGGAGATAAAAACAGACTAAACAATGCCACCAGTAAATTACAGGGGAAAGTCTGGGACAGCTAAATACGAGAAGTGATTGCTGATGTGTATCAATTTATTATGAGAGAGGCTGCAGAGGAGACCCCTGTTAAATTCAAGTCTGCACAGAAACATAGCGGCAGCTAATGTTGTGTCGTTTACTTCGGTTCGTAAAACTAAATCTGAACAAGAACGTAATCAGTTGGGCAAATGCGTATCTTTCTCAACACTTCGTAAAGAAAACATCTTCTTACAAAAGATTATTCATTTATTTACACCATGCTAATCGAAGTGAATAACAACAGATATTGCCTTATTACTTACTTCATTGTAAATAGAAGGGAAATAAGAAAATTCATTAGGCTAAAGCGATAGTCAAATCTTTTAACGTTTATCGCTATGTGAGAGAATTAAAATTCGGTTATCTTAGCGTAGTTAGCAGCAAAATAAAAGAGGTATGAAACGAAAGATGAATTCCCGTTTGAGAAAAATTTAAGTAGTTTAACATTGAAACTAATACATGAAATATCGTGGAAACGATTAACTCTACAAAAAAATCTGATGTGTTACATTCACATGACTTTCTCTATACCTCTGTAAATTATTATTGTTAATAAGCTAATCTTTTATTTATTTCATGCTAATCGAGAAAAATTAACAGAAATAGTCTTATTTATTGCTTCATTGTTTTATTGTAAGTAGAAGCGAAATAAGGGAGTACCATAGGTTAAAGTGAAAGCCAAAAGCTGGTTGCTATGTGACTCATGTTCCTTTGTTTGTATGGACAGGAGTTGACAAATTCCTGTATGAGAAAGGTAAGTTTTTCAAAGCTGAAACCAAGAAAAAGGAATATCTCAAAAATGATCAACTCCACGAAAAAATGTATATGGCATAAATTGTGTGTTTTAACATGCTCTACATTTTTTGTGGGTTAAGTTTTTGTCCATCTCTTACGGTTTAGTAGTTATGAAAAATGCATCCAGAATAAAGTACTCCTCAGAGTCTATTCCCAGAAAATTCAAAATGTACATTTTATTTGTCCGGTAATTAACTTTAATATACGATATTTTAATCAAAATCGTTAGAGCCATTTTTGACAAAATCAAAATGTTCCAAAACATTTCCATGTAAAGGGTAGTTTGGGGTGGGGGGATTTTTTTCAAAATCTTCCTGTCGCATCCCTGGAAGAAACCAAACTTAAATACCAAGTTTGGTATTTTACCGACTTTTCGTTTTTGAGTTATCGTGTTCACTGACACACGGACACACGGTCACACACACACACGGACCTTTTTCTCAAAATACATTTTTTGGAGACAGGGGACCCTAAAATATATATTTCCGGTGAAATCTCGGTATCGAATTTTTTGGTGGAGTGCAATACATTCTCTATACACTATGTACATAGTGTGTATAGAGAAAGTAAAAATGTAAGTATATGACATTGACTGTGTGTTGTAATGAGATATATTTTTTGTGTAGTAATTTTTTGT
Organism: Hymenopus coronatus; assembly: GCA_030762935.1. Classification (NCBI taxonomy): domain Eukaryota; kingdom Metazoa; phylum Arthropoda; class Insecta; order Mantodea; family Hymenopodidae; genus Hymenopus; species Hymenopus coronatus. The sequence continues at coordinate 79,711,835 of CM060894.1, forward strand.
CGATCTCTTACAGTTTACCAGTTATGCAAAAGTCATTCAGAATGAAGAGGTCTTCAGAGGCTATTCCTAGAAAGTTTAACATATACATGTCGTTTGTCATGAAAAGATATGGTATTTTAATCAAAATCGTAAGAGGCTTTTTTGTAGAAAAAAAATCTAAAATGTTACATGCAAAGGGTAGTTAAGGGGTAGGGATTTTCTGTAAAATCTTTGTGTCGTATCCCTGGAAGATACTGAACTTAAATATAACTTTACTATTTGAAGGACTTTTCGTTTTGAGCTATACTTCCCCCCCCCCCACACACACACAACACATACAAGTTAATGTTTCCAAAAATGCTTTTTTCTTGGAATTTTGGATTCAGGGAGTCCCAAAACTTGTATTTCCGGTAAAATCTCGGTATCGAATTTTTGGGTGGAATACAACCTTGCTATCTACATCTGTACTAAAGAAAATGGTTATGGAGTATATTATACAGATTTTGACAGTATAAATGCACCCATATGTTGAAGTAAGTATTTATTAGTAAGTATCAAACGATGCTTATTAATAAATAATATGGACGTGCTTGTTTTGTCATCCCAGTTGTGTGCCTACAGCATGGCTATCGCTTCAAGTCTCCGCCTCTTTTCCCTACTCCTTTCATTGCGCAACTGAATGCTCTCGTCTATTTGCAAGATACCTGTACACGTCAAATATGGGGAGTAGGCCACCTGGTATGAGTGTAAGCAACGTTCTGTTGTCAATACACAGAGAAGCCCTCCATATGAAGGCCGAAACGTCGGTTTTATCAAATGTGGTGCTACCTTCACCTGAAGCCAACTAAGTTACTTTACTTGTTTAATATACCATAAATTAATAATATATAGCTAATGTTTAAACTCATTTTGTAAATCAAATTCTGCGGGGCCAATTTACGTCACACTGGCGGCACTGTTATGATGCTTGCAATTGACAGCACTGTTAGCAAACAAAATATTATTATAATTGCATTTTGCACACCTGTCCTAAGGTGTATGAGTTATTTCATATCTATAATGTCATTTATCAGAACATGAATCATTCTCGCGGATATTACATACGATTTGCCTAGAGCAACCCCTCACATTGCTGTATCAGAGATCATTAAAGGGAGAACACTGTCATAAATTGAGTGGATTTCTTATGTTTGGTGTTTATTACTTTCTATACATGTTCATAATAGGTAGAGAAAGTATTATATTCCACCCAAAATACTCGATAGGAGCCGAGATTTCACCGGAAGCATATGTTTTTAGACCCCCTGAATCAAAAAAAAGCATTTTAAGTAAAGGTCAGTACGTCTGTGTGTCTATCTGTATGTCTCTCTCTCTCTCTCTCTCTCTCTCTCTCTCTCAGTGGACAGCATAACTCAAAAGCGAAAAGTCAGTTAAATACCAAACTTATTAAGTTTAGAATAACCCAAAAATACGACACGAAGATTTTCAAGAAAATCTCCCCACCCCAAAGTCTATATAGAAAACGTTATATAGAAAAAATTTCAATTTTTTTTTCTTTTTATTTTCTCAAATTGGCTCTAACGACTTTGATTGACATACAGTATATTACAGATATTGTATGTGTTAAGTAAGCTGTATATATTGAATTTCCTGTGAATATCCTCTGAAGTTTTCTTCATTCTGAATAACTTTTGCATAACTAATAAACCGTAAGCGATAGACAAAAACTTACTGCACAAATCATGTAGATCTCGTCAAAACACACAATTTATGTCCGATATATCTTCGTTGTTGACCTAACCGTTTCGGAGTTACTCTTTGTTATTAGTTTCAATAACGACGTCCTGGCTATGCAAAGAAGCAAATTTCAATGACAGTCCCATAGCGACAGTACTCCCATAGTTCCCTTCAACTTATAAGGAACCAAATATTAGGACTAGTTGATCAATATGGAGCAAACAGAAGAATGATATTTTGTGAGAAGTTTGCTTGTAGAATAGGCAGAGAAAGTCATGTGAATGGAACACATCTGATTTCTTTCCCAGTTTATTCTTATTTCTTTCCTTTCTTCTTTCTTCTTCTTTTTTTTTTTTAAACACATTCCGGACGCTGTATTCCTGTATTCCGACGCTGTATTCCTGTTTCCTCTTTTTTCCATTTTCCCAACATTTCCTTTGTCTTTCTATTTGATTACTGTTCTTGCTTTTTGCTTCTAATACACGCACATATACAAATTTACAAACACCAAACACCCTTCCCCAAGGCGGGACTCCAACTTACGGTCCCCTGCGCCACGAAACACGAAAGCGAGACACTTTAACGAGCGCTGCCATGGCAACCGGCTTCTCTTTGTACACAGGACTTATAAGCCAGCAGAGCAGAGACTCCGGATCAAACCGTGGTATGGAAGTAAGGAAGTGGATGGTAAAATGGATGACAGGAAAGATGATTCTTAAATAATGATTGGCGGGGAAACCCTGAGAAAACCCGCTTTATCCACTCGGCCACGTGACCCCTCTGAGCTTCTCGTAAAAGTAAATTTCCGGTCCCGTTTAGAGCTACGTTACGCGAGAGGCGAAGCGCAAAAGAGGTGCTGATTTCTTTAAAAACGATTGCTTCGCTTCTAAAATACTGTTCCGTAGTGCTTGAAGTGTAATCAATATAGCGCAGTGGCAATATCGGAGCTTTGTGTTTGGATAAAAGCAAGCTTCTCTCCATACCACGTGTTTATGAGCGCCTGTTATTCAGCCGCGGATCTTCACTCCATCTCCCCATTCGGAAATAAATCCGGGCGATACGCGGAAATGAGAAGGCCGGAGAAGAAAGTTTGCCCTCGCCACAAAGAAAATAACATCTAAAGTGTTTTTATCCCCTCGCCAAGCTAAACAAGCCGCAGGTCCACACGACCGCCGCGGTATGAGTCAATTTATCCTCCGCAATTTCCTTTCCATCTATTTTCTGCCAACGTGGCACCACTCGCCTCTCTCTGCTTACGAATCAAATGAACATCACATCTTTTTGTGTGTGCTGATTTATTGTTACTTAGCTTTAAAGATCATCTTGTGACATTTTAAAAATCTTGCTGGCATTTACTTCATGCTGACTTTATATATCTATGGTCGCGGGTTCAAACCCGGCGAAGGACGATGGATTTTTACGGGCATAAAAATCCTTAGCATGCCTTCCTTCGGAAGGGAAGTAAACTCGTTGGTCCCGAGTCGTAGATTTACGGAACGTAAAAGAACCTAAAGCCTGATAAAGAGGTCTCTGAGCAAACTTAAATAGTCTTTTACACCCAGTATAGAATGGGACAGCAGTTAAATAACTCCCATTTCTGTACCAGTTGTTAATTTCTATACACCTACAATGTACATAGTGAATAGAGATTGTATTGTGTTAAACAAAAAATTAGATACCGGGATTTCACCGGAAATACATCTTTTGACCCCCTGAAAAAAATTAGAAAAAGATACGTGTCTGTCTGTGGGCAGCGTTACTCACAAATGAAGAGTCTGTTAAATGCTAAACTTGAAATTTAAGCGCAGTATCAACCAAGCATGCGACATGAAGATTTTCAAGAATATCCCGCACCCCCAACTACCCTTTATATGGAAAAAATTCGAAAATTTTGATTTTCTAAAAAATAGCTCTAATTGTTTTGATTAAAATCTCTTATAACTAAGATATTTACATGACAAATAAAATGTATATCTTGAATTTTCTGGCATTAGTCCCTGAAGACTGGATTATTTTTGTTTAATTTTGCATAACTAGTAAACCGTAAGAGATAGACAAAAACTCACTACACAAAAAGTGTATTGTTTTCTACAGCACACAATTTATGCCATATGCCTTTTTTCCTGGAATAACCGTTTTCGATATATTCCTTGTTATTGGGTTCAGTTTTAAAATATTTAAGCATTTCTCTCACAGCAACTTGCCAACTTCTCACCACGCAAAGAAATGGATTTCAATCCCATAGCAACTACATTTTAAAACATGTAACTGTCGGTTTAGTCTAATGTACTCCCTTATTTCCCTTCTGCTAAGTATGTAATAAGACCGTTTCTGTTAGTGTTTATCTCGATTAGCATGAAGTGGATAGAAGAATAAGTTTATTAACAGTAATTTGTTATAGAGATTTTAATGGAACACATCATGTTTTTTATCTATGTTGATAGCTGCTAGAAGTTTTGGGTTATACAGACATCAAGAGCGTTTTTACTACTAGGACTGGTGATTTTGCTTACGTGTGCTAGTATTAAGGTCTGTAATTTCTAAGAACAATTCTAAATTTTGAAACTGTTTGTAATAAAACAATAAGGCTGTCACGCTTGGCCATCATGCAATAAAATACAGATCCCGAGCTTGTGGGCTGTGGTCCAACAGGTGAATACTCACCCGACGTTTCGTCTATGTATTTATAGGACATCTTCAGGGGATGTTAACTCCTGGAATCCGTATTTTCTTCTTCATTTTGAAACGATTAGGTATTACAGTCATCTGTTTCGGTTTGTGTCATCCATTAGCCTCTTATGAAATCTACTCAGATCTTTATTTCCAATCGGCTGATTATACTTTCTTTTTTTTTTTTTTGTAATACATTTTCATTCTCTGTAGTAATTTAAATATCTTATTCATACCATTGTTTTTAAGTGTTCTCAATTTCTCTTCCCTATCGGTTTATAACTATTAAAATGTAAAGCTAGATATTTTTTGTGCATGGTTGAGACATTTCCTTGTGATTGACACTTGTGGGGTTGTCAGGGGCTTGTCAGGCTACTGACAATCATAGTGTAAGAATGCATAACCGTCAGAGAGATCATGACATCAGTGTTGCAACACCTGCGGGTTCAGTGGAAATTTACGTGCGTGCTCTGATGCATAATTGATATGATTGTTTGCAATATAATTGATTTCATTCTGTGAAAATTTCAACTATGTTATACACAGCGATTCTGTTATGATTTACATTTATAATCGTCACTACCTTTCATATATCACGCACATTACTTTGTGCTCATCCTAGAACTGCTAATGACAATATTAAAAGGAATATCTATGAGTTAACTATGAAGAATGGGGAAAAGTAGTTCAACATACATAAAGTATGATAGAAAGTCCATGAAAAGTAAGTATTTTAGAGAATGCAGTGAGAAAAGTGGCGCAGCAGATGTACAGCAAGTAAAAATGTCAACAGCCACGTATCAGTAGGAATCTCAATCATAAGGTAATTTCTCACCAGTTATAATAACTTGGTTTTATATTTTTTTCTAAAATGCAAATTATACACTATATATACAATTCCCTTTTTGTTATATCTTCACTGTTTTGGTGATCTTTTTGCCATTAATTTACATTTCCTATATCAACACGATGCTTCAATTTCATTCTATTTTTTTTTATCATTAAGTGAAACAAATTAATCTGACCTTATTGTTTTATTCCGTTTTAGTGCATCTCCTTGCATATCTCATAGATTTCATCTCTGCTATAGGTATGCATGATTTTTCTGTTTTGTTATTTTCCATGATTCGCAACCATATAAAAGTAGGCACATTCATAACCTTGTAAAACTTTATATGGGTTTCCTTTCTTATTTTTCTTCCCGAAATTCTTCCAGTTGTTCCACAAATAACTAGCAGTCTGTAAACTTTCTTCTCAATTTCTTTGTGATATTTAAAACTAATATCCCACCCTAGATAAAGGAAGTGGGATACATTATACTGCAATATATTGTTCTGCACCGAGCGGTTGGCCCCCATTTACGGATCGCATTCGGATGGTCCCGGGTTTTACTCCCCCCCTTATCGGTTTTTTTTTTTTTTTTTGCGATGTTTTCCAAATTGCTAAGTGATTACTGAGTAGTTTCTGTAATGCTCCGAATTTTCCTTTCTCACATTTCCTTATATGTTTTTGGCGAAGGATCAGGCGAGTGGATAGCGGATGAGGTGTGCGGAGGTGGAATTTTATTTAAATAACTCTCTGCCAGACGTGCGGTGGTGACGAAAACCCCAAAGGGGAGATAGGGTTTTACTACGTTTGCTCCCACGGGTGTCGGGTTGCAACGCAGCCTGCATACACGCTTTTGGCACATTGTAAAAATAAAATTCCAATTTTTACTTTCTCTAGCCCCATCAGTACAATGTACATAGGGATAGAGAAGGTATTGTAATGCACCCAAAAATTCGATACCGAGATTTCACCGGAAATATATGTTTTCGAGTCCCCCGAGTCCGAAAAAAGCATTTTTAAAAAAAGGTCTGTGTCTGTTTGTCTGTCTGTCTGTCCGTCTGTGTGTCTGGACAGCATAGCCCCAAAACAAAAAGACCGTTAAATACCAAACTTGGTATTTAGGTTTAGTACCTTCCAAGGATGCGACACGAAGATTTTCCAAAAAAAAATCCCCCCCGCCACAAACTACCCTTTACATGGAAAAAAATTCAAAATTTTTGATTTTCTTAAAATTGGCTCTAACAATTTTGATTAAAAGCCCTTATATTAAAGCTATTTATGTCCGAAATAAAATGTATATCTCGAACTTTTTGGGAATAGTCTCTGAAGACCTCTTTATTCTGGATGGATTTTGCTGAATTTTGCTTAACTTCTAAATCGTAAGAGATAAAAGAAAACGTACTACACAGAAATGTACCTCATGACAAAACACACAGTTTTTGTCATTTACGTTTTAGTTGTGCAGGTAACCGTTTTCGAGATATTCCTTGTTATTGGTTTCAATTGTGGAGTACTTAAACTTTTCTCACACAGGAAGTGTCTGTTTTTCTTTTGTTCTACTTCTGGCCAAGCAAATAAGTGATTTGCAATGACAATCGCATAACGATAGCTTTTAAAACATTTGACAATCACTTTAGCGTAGTGCATTCCCTTATTCCCTTCTACTTATAAGGAACTAAGTAATAACATTCTGCTAACATTTATCTTGATTAGCATTGTGTACAAAGAAGAATAATCTTTTGTAGGAGTTTTGTAGAGCAGCTAGAGAAAGTCATGCGAGTGTAGCACATCAGATTTTTATAAATATAATCAAAGATAATAAATTATCTGATTAAGAGGTCAAAAAAACGGAGATGAAAATAAATTTGATTCCTTTGTTAATTTGTTCTTTCCAATAAGAAGTTTAAATTCTTCCTTTTGTTGTTCGCTGCATCTCTTCCTCCTATGTGCTTCCACCCTAAAATCTTCCTCGGCAACTAATCTACTCTACTCTAATGTTCGATAATATTTTCCTTAGGTTTACTGTGCTACAACTGCATTCGCTTCTACCTACCATTGATACCACAATTTTTGGCTATTAGGAATTGTTAATTTTATGAGAAGTATTCATAGAAAGTATCTATGACAGTTTGACATGTAGATATTGTTTATAGATGACGATATTTTGAAGTATAAAATAAGAATACTGTGGCATATTCAAGAAGTCACAGAAGTTTTATATTCGAAACAAATCAGTGAGCCGACAGCAAAAATGTTGGCGTCATCCGTGGTCTAAAGGTAACATGTTAGCCTCTGGTTACCAAGATCGCGGATTCGAATCCAGTGGAGGAAGATGGATCTTTTCTCGTGTAGAAATCCTTAGCATGGCTTCCCTCGGAAGGAAAGTTAAGTGATGGTTCCGTGTCGAAGATTTATGGACGTAATTGAACCTCAAGCCTGATAAAGAGGTTCTGAGCAAAATTAAGCAGTCTTTCACGCACAATATAGAAAGGGACACTAGAAAGTAGCGGTAAAAGAGCGCCCATTAATAAAACTCAATTTAATTCTGCAAAAATGTTTGTCAACGTAACTTCTAGTCCATAGGTAAAATGCTGTATTAGTATTTTAGAAATATGTTTTACAACTTTAACTAAAATACAAACTTTTTTTACGTAATCTGTGTTGTTATAAAATATTCTCTCTATAATGTGCCAATGCATAACGTTAATTATGTGTGTGCAATGAAAGACTAGCCGTATTCATTAGAGAAGAAAACAGTAGAATCACGACCCAGTTCAAAATCCTTGAATATCCCATCACAGGATTAATTATTTTTTTTCCTATGATATATCTTAGAGTTGTGTTTAATTCTACGTTTACGAATGGGGAAGGTTATTAATTGTATTATATAAAAGTTACACACGGATTTGATTATTATTATCATTATTATTGTTATAATAATATAATAAATCCATGACACGACAGCCGGGAAACCTTGGCCCACGCCCGGCCGCTGCGTCCCCCATCTCGGTCCATTACAGACGTCATGGATGGGGTGCAGAATTGGAGGGTGAGACGTGGTCAGCGCCTCGAGCCCCCCCCGACCGGTTAATGCGGTTCTCATGACCTGGAGCCGCTACTTCTCCATCAAGTAGATCCTCAATTGGCCCCCAGGGACCTTACGAGGCTGAGTGCACCCCGGACCAGGTCTCCCAGCGGGGGAAAGTCCCCACGCCGCTACTGGGGATCAAACCCAGGTCTCCCGCTATTATTATGGTTATTATTAAAATTGAAAGACTAATTTCTCTGGTGTTTAGCATATATGCCAATAAACACTACCATATGCCTTTATGAACTGCTGCAGCTGTCATAGAAAGAAAGCCTAGCAATAAACTACAATAGTGCCTCTAAAATGTTGGCTGCATTATTCGGAAGAATGTATGGTGTGAAAGAATGAGAGACGCAGGGCTGTCATACTTAGACGGAGCTATAGAAATCCGCTGCGTGTGTAACTTGAGCCCAAGAGATAACGACTTCCTTTATGTTCTTATATCTGGCGTTTTCTAGAAGCGCAAGAATGGCGTGTCGCGGGGTTTGTCCGCGGGCCACTCCTCAGATAAGTCTGCTGAAATGTGCCCCCAACGACTCGTCAACTTCCCGGTCTCTGTGTATCGAATTTATCTTCTCACCACCCTCTTTTGGGATTTGGTTTTCTCTTTTCGCTCTTCTCTTCTGTTACAGGGTGTCCCAAAGCAATGTTGTGCATCTCTAAATAGATAAGAAACGCACGGCAGTATCGAGGAAACGAAAAAGTTCAGATAATGGTGAGCTGCCAAACTTGTTACTTGAGTTACTATTTTTAAATTGACCTCTTTAACTTTCAGTGCATAGTGAACAAAATAGAATCACCTCTTCGATTTCATTTAGATGCAAACAAAGAGTATATTTACTGCTCCTAAAGAACTTTTAGACGAATTCGTGATGAAATCTCATAAAAATTGCTTTGAAATGTTGCAAATTTGTTCCTTTAAGAGCATTTACTTTAATATTACTTTAATATTATTACCAAGATCCCCATAGAAATGGTAAAGACAAGACAACAACTTGGGGGTTTGAGGATAGTTTTTCCAACCACATAATAGGTAAGTTAAGGTATCAGTTAAACTTGTTATTTATAAGCTTACCCGGCATGCAAACACGTTCTAAATTTATTCACCCGCGTTTCCTTCTCATTGATTGGCTGAGGTGGTTATCACAGTAAATTTGTTTATATAATATATATAAACATTCATAAATATGTTTTATATAGAACAGATGAGATACCTTAAATGAGAACCTAAAAACATGCAACACTCATGCAAATTAAAAGTTGGAAACATGAAACAAATTTAAAACCAATATTAAACTTATAATTACGGAATATCCGGTAATGAAACAATCCCTTCCTATTCGCGATGGCAATTTTGACGTCAGGAGAACTTTCGGTAAGGTTGGTGATAACGCGCACAATAATATTACCCATATTGCCACCCAATTCCCACGTTTTGTTTTCTTTGGCCACGCGAATAATTACTCCTTTCAAATTTTGAGGTCGGTAACCTGCGATAATGATGTACTAACCAGCGCTCTAACCTCTATAAGTCTGAACGTTTGTTACGGCGAAGCAGTTTTCACAAACTCCACGTCACTCTATCAACTTAACACACTTTCTGAGCACGGGTTTTTCCTTATTTTGCTCTGTTTGACATTATGCACGATTTGCTCATATAACAAATACAATTTTCAGCTATTATGAAGAACGACTATTAATAAACTGAAGCTTTAACTCGGCTTGATTAGAGGAGATACACGTACTGCTGTTATAAACACTCCAGTATAAAACGAGCGAAAAAAGTTTCTCATCTTAGAATAAATAGCGTTATAAGACGAGATAAGTCGTAACAAAGTAGGTGTATCGGAAGATGTACCTAGAATGATTTATACAGATTAAACTTAAAGTTAAGATTTTTATATGCGTCATTACTGAAAAAAAAGTAATTTAACAGAAATAATCTGAATACAGGGAATAAATTATTATTTTATCTATGGAACTGGTTTCTACGGTGTTAAGCAGTTATAAGTCTAGCAGCCAATAAGAGCACACCATTCTGTTGACATGCGGGTAACGTAAGGAAAACCCGAATTTAGAGTTGTACATTTCTGCAATTTTTAGTGTCTGCACCTGCTTGTCCAGCACGGGCAGATAGCTTCTTCTCAATACCAGGCAAGTCCAAAAATACCGTTTTATACTGCCTGACAGCAGAAGAAATTTTTCAGAGGGGGAAATTAGAAAAATTATCTCTTACACTCTTGACTTGATACCCAACATTTCACCGGAATTACATAATTTGTGGTCCCATGAATAAATACATTTTTACTTGCTCTACACATATTGCTTACCTAGTGTGTAGAGAAGGTATTGTATGACATATTAGAGGCCGAGAGTTCGCCGGAAACATATGTTTTGAAGTCCCCTGAGTGCAAAAATTGCATTTTAAAAAAAGGTCATAGAAAGTCCCCCATCTCAAACTACCCTTCACATGGACAAATTTTTGAAATATAAGTACCGTGTACTATAGATATTTATGTCACAAACAAAATTTTTTATTTTGAATTTTCTGGGAACAGCTTCTGAAGGCCTATTCCTTGGGAATAAATTTTACTGAATTTTGCATAACTGGTAAACCGTAAGATATAGACCAAAACTTAATACACAAAATGTGGATCTCGTTAAAACGCATAACTGTCATATACATTTTATTATAGGTTTGACCGTTTCCAAGATATTCTTTGTTGTTAATTTCAATTTTAAACTACGTATCTTCTCAAACGGGGTCACCTTTCGTTTCATCTCTCTTTCGCTTTACTGACAATGCAAAGCAAACCGAACTTCAATTGTTTACATAGCAATCAGTTTTTAAAGGATATAACCATAGTTTTAGCTAGTGTATGCCTTTATTTTCCTGCAAGGAAGGAAGCAAGTAATAAGACAATTTCTGCTAATTTTTATCTTTATTAACATGATGAAATAAATAATCATCTTTTGTAAGAATATTTTGTTTGCAGGACATTTAGAGAAGGTCATGTCAATGGAACACATCCGATTTTTCGAAAAAGGTCCGTGATATGTGGATACCTCAAAAACGAAAAATGGGTTAGTTACAAGACTTAATATTTAAGTTCAGTATTCAAGAATATCTTTAAGAAAATCCGCCCCATCCCAAACTACACTTTATTTGGCAAATCTTTCGAAATTGTTTAGCTTCTCAAAAATGACTTTGGCAATTTTGATTAAATACCGTATAATTAAGATATTGACATGACAAATACAATGTATATCTTGAATTTTCTGTGTATATCTTGTTAAAGTACTCAGTTGATGTCACACACACTTTTTGTGTAGTTAATAATATCGGATATTCCTTGTTATTGGATTTAATTTTAAAATATTTAAAACTTTTCTCAGGCAGGAATTTGATCCTCCTGTTTTGTTTATTTATTCATTTATTTATTTTAGTTCTTCTAATGTATAGAAAACCTAATTTTAAAGTAAATCGCAGAACAACAAGCTTTTAAAAGATCTTTGATTTCCTTTCTACTTGAAAAGACTATGTAATGCAATAATTTCTGCTAATGTTTATCTCGTCCTCATCGACACAGAAGAGTAATTTTTGTAAGAATAGTGTATAACAGAATAAGTAGAGAAAGCCATGTGAATAATGCCATGAACACATCAGAATTTTTCTTCAAATAATACTTTTTACTTTCTCTACATATAATATGTACATAGTGTATAGAGAATGTATTGTATTGCACCCAAAAATTCGATACCGAGATTTCACCGGAAATACATATTTTGGGTCCCCTTGAATCCAAAAAAAAAAGCATTTTTGGAAAAAGGTCCGCGTGTGTCTGCGTGTCTTTGGAAAGCATCATTATAAAACGAAAAGACCGTTAAATACCAAACTTGGTATTTAAGTTTGGTATCTTTCAAGGATGTGATATGTAGATTTTCAAGAAAACTCCCCCACCCCCAACTACCCTTTACATGCAACTTTTTTCAAAATGTTTGATTTTCCCAAAAATGGCTCTAACGGTTTGAATTAAAATATCGTATATTAAAGATATTTACCTGAAAATAATATGCATATTTTGAATTTTCTGGGAATAGCCTCTGAAGACTACTTTATTCTGGATAAGTTTTACAACATTTTGCATAACTGCTAAACCGTAAGAAATGGACAAATACTTACCACACAAAAATGTAGAGCATATTAAAACACACAACTTATTTTATATATATTTTGTTTTTTTTCGAGGAGTTGATTGATCGTTTTTGAGATGTTCCTTGTTTATGGTTTCAGCTTTTCTCATACAGAAATTTGTCACCTCGTGTCCATACAAACAACGGAACTTCAGTCACCTAGTAACCAGCTTTTGACTATCACTTCACTCTATGGTACTTCCATATTTCACTTCTACTTACAAGGAAGCAAGTAATAAGACTATTTCTGCTAATTTCTTCTCGATTAGCATGAATTAAATAAAGTATAACTTATTAACAATTTGTTACACAGAAGTAGAGAAAGGCATGTGAATGGAACACATCAGATTTTTTTAAATAATAATATCAAGTTTCCTCGGAATTCATACGAAGGAATGTCAGGCCACAGTCACTTGTCAGGAACTCTTATGGTTAATGTTGGTAACCACGCAGTTATATTCTCCCATTAACAGACCTTGGATATAATTATAGTAAATATCTGTACCGATTAGTGTGAACTTACCATTTGTGCAATCATTTATTTCGGAAAATACGCTTATAAAGTTTTGGAGTCAATAATATTTATAAATAAAGTACAAGTGGACTATCACTTGAGCTTGATTTCATTATCCGCCATAACCAAAATTGAGACTCAGGTTTTAGTACCGTCTCAGTGGGGACCTCCGAATGAGAACCTCACGCATTGCCGCGGAGCAATCTGTTGGTAACAAATAACTCTAACTGCATACATAGGTACAGGGGGCAATAAAGACAAATGGAGAGACCGAGAGCGCAAGAGATTTTGCAGAGAAGGAGAGAGAGATTTTGGGAGATTGAAGATCAGTGTTTAGCACAATAAAGCAAGCAGAACTACTGATTTTTTTGGCTTTAAATAATAATAACCAAAAAAACACATTTAAAATACTTTTCGCCATTTTACAAGTTTTAACAATTTACACTTCACCAAATGTTGTACCTTGTTTCCACATGATTGTGTATTTCCCACAATTTTATATTTTTCAACACTGTTAGGTGTTTTAACTTTAGGATTTGGGAGGAGGGGGCATGGAGGGACAAGAAATACAGGGAATGAAATAAACCTACCCAGAATTCGCCTGACGACCAGGGGAAACCATGAAAAAGCCCATAAATCAGGTGGGTCAACCATGGGGATTGAACACACGACCTCCCGAATGTAGACCATAGACGAAACCACCTGAGCCATCCCGCACGGTTGTTTTAATTTTACTATAACATAAATATATCCATCTCTACATATGTTAGAGTCTGACACGTTATCGACCTTTTTATTAGATGTCAAGCAGTTTCATAGTGATACTAATAATGATTTGGCCCTTGAATATTATCCAGGACCTGCCTACAAGAATGTTCTCTCCCCAGCTACTCAAATCTCACTCGCGTCACGGTTGTTAAGTTCATTTCACAGAAAATACTTCTGGCTATTCTAACGTTACGTCTTCCCGAACCGGCAAACATAATGTTCTCTCGGCGCTCCACTTGTTGGACCTTCCCTGTGAACTTCTCTCTAAAACCAAAGCCAGTTTGCTCTCCCCTCCTCTCCGATTTATGATTATGATACCGATAACCAGGCTGGCCACCGGAATGGGCCAGCGATTAAGCTTAACCCAACTTACGCGTCGCTTGTCCTCTTCCATTTTATCTGAAGTGATAACAAACACTTTATGCGTTGGCACAACTTGAACAGAAGTTGCTGAAATAGGTTATGATGAGAAGCAAGGCACTGAATGGAGTCTACCTAAGAAACGACGGAAGAATAGCATCAGAAGAAAGTTGAGAAAACAGATAATGCAAGTACTTTCAATGTAAGTGTTTCTCAACTGTTTTTGAAGTTATTCAAAAAGTACCAGGTGACCCTACTGCCCCGTATGGACGGGAGGAGATATTCTTTGGTGCCTTGAAACAGTTGCAGTTATTTCAAGATAAAAATCGCCAATTCTCCATTGGCAGTGTTTTACTTTAAGTAGTTTTGCAACTCTTTTAACGCACTAAGGCATATCAGCGCATATCAAATACGGGGCATTTTGGCCACCTGTTTGTGGTCGTTTCCTTAGTGCGGTGGTAGCGTTGCTGCTTGCTAAGTGGAAACCTGGGTTCGATTCCCAGTACCGGCGTGGGGAGACCTGGACCGGGGTGCACTCAGCCTCGTGGGATCCCTGGAGGGTCAATTGAGGAAGCTCTTCCAGGTGGTGAAGACCGCACTAACTGGCCGGGGGAGGATCGAAGCGCTGAACAAGTCTCACCCCCCTCTCAATACTGCACCCCATCCATAACCTCTGTAATGGGGGACACAGCGGTAGGTTCTTAGTGAACTGTGCCATCTGCTATAGATGGATATATATGCTCATATTAAGCAGAGAATTCAAACAGTTTACTTAAATTGCATTCAGATATGTCTCATATGTGGAGGGTGAAAGTTAGTTACTAAAACGTACTGATTTAGAAGATTGAAATATGCTCATTAAGGTTGTGTTTGGCCTTATTGAAATTAAAAATTTGCAGATAATTAAAAACTCGGATGTGTTCCATTTGTATGACTTTTCTAGGTGTTCCACAAACAATTTTTTCTTACAATAGATTATACTTTTTACTACATTTTGATAAACATTAGCAAACTGGTCTTATTGCTTGCCTCTTTGTAAGAAGAAGGGAAATAAGGGGATGCATAGGCTAAAGCGATAATCTTTCAAAAAATTGGTTGCTAAGTGAAACATTCGAAATTCGATTATTTTTGCTTGTAGGAATAAACAAAGGAGACACGAAAAGAAAGATGTCTCCCGTTTAGAAAAAGTTTAAATACTTTAAAATTCAATCCCAGTTTTAACTAGGTATACATTTTTGTGTAGTAAGTTTTTGTCTATCTCTTATGATTTAAAATTTAAATAAAAGTTATACAGAATGAAGAGGCGTACACGCACAGAGACAGACACAGGCATGTTGTACATACGAGCTAGAGAAAGTAAACATCTGATGGGCTACATTCACATAACTTTTTCTACCTATGCTGCAGCCATCTTTTCTTACAAACACTTATCATGCTTATCAAGGCAAGTATTAGCCGAAATGGTTTCCTTATGATATTACTTTCTTGTACAAGGGAAAAAAAGAGATACAATAAAGCGCCAATCAAATCTGCTAAAAGTCGGTCGCTATACGATGATAATGAAGTTACATTTTCTTTGTTTGACCAGGATAAAAACATCTGATATGTTCCATTCACATAACTATCTGTATCTTTCTGTAAAAAAAATATTCTTAAAAAGCTTATTATTCTCATCATGCTAATCGAGATATAGAAAAACATAAATGGCCTAATGGCTTAGTTCCTTATAAGTAGAAAGGAAATTAGGAACCCAATAGGCCAAAGCGATAGTCAAATGTTTAAAGACTGGTTGCTCTGTGATTGACATTCGACTTCTTTGCATGTCTAGCAGTTGAGCTATGTACTAAACAGAGAAATTAAAAACAAAAATTATATATGTTTGAAAATGTAAACCTAGAATTAGCAATTTCTTCTGAATGGTCAACTCCACAATAAAACTGATTTGTCATAAATTGTATTTTTTACGATATCTCTATGTTACTTTGTATTGCACGTATTTACAATGTACATAGTGGAAAAAGGTATTGCTTTCTACTCAAAAATTCGATACCGAGACCCTGATTCCAAAGAAAAGCATTTTTAGAACTAGTCCATGTGTCTGTGTCTGTCTGTGGGTACCATAGATCAAAACCAAAATATCGGTTAAATACCAAATTTATTGTTCAAGTTTAACATCTTCCAAGGATGTGACACAAATGTTTTCAATAAAATCCCCCCATCCTCGACTACCCTTTACATTAAACATGTTTCGAAAATTTTTATTTTCTCAAAAATTCCTCTAACGTTGTATATTAAAATACCGTATGTTTTAAGTTATTTTCACAACAAACGAAATGTATATCTTGAATTTTCTGGAAATGGCCTCTGGAGACCTCCTCATTCGTAATGACTTTGCAAAATTGGTAAACCGTAAGAGGTAGACAGAAACTTACTCCACGAAAATGTAGACCTAGCCAAAACACACAATTTTTGTCCGTTACATTTTTGTTGTTCGTTTTCTCAAACGAAAGGTTATCTTTCATTTCATCTCTCTTTTGTTTTACCGCTACCCGTATACGCATTTCAATTATTTCTCAAAGTAACCAACTTTTAAAAGATTAGCCTAATGTATTCCCTTATTTCCCTCCTTCTACTTACAAGGAAGAAAGTAAAAAGTCAATTTCTGCAAATGTTTATCTCGATTACCATGATGTAGATAAGGGAATAATGTTCTGTAACTATAGTTTGTAGAGAAAGTCCTGTAAATGAAGCACATGAAAATGGTTGTGTAGTAAGTTTGTCTACCTCCTACGCTTCACCAGTTATGCAAAATTCATTCACAATGAACAGGACTTCAGAAATTACTTGCAAAAATTCAAGATACCTTACACTTTATTTGTCATGAAATATTTTAATATACAGTATGTTAACAAAAATCGCTAACAGACTTTTCGTTTTTGAGTTATGTATGCTCTTCAAAGACCTCGGACACACACACACAAAAACAGATATACATACACGGATCGTTTTCTAAAAGTGTGTTAATCAAGAGACCCTAAAACGTGTATTTCCAGTGAAATCTCGTTTATCGACTTTTCGGGTGGAATACAATATCTTCAAAGTGTTCCTATTAATCTGTACGCTGAAATTTGTTACTAAAAATGTTCTGGATATTTAAAAAAGCTTAGGTATTTACTGTGTTTATCGGCACAGACCCTTAAGGTACATAGTAGTCTTATAATTTAATTATGCTTTTATGAACTATGTAAAATAACAGAAACACGAGAAAAATAGGTTAAACTGGAAGGTAGTTGCTTAGAATACGATGGAAAATGTGTACTGAAATCAAAATAGGCATTTTAGGTACTATCAAACTATTCATTTAGAACTAAACCTTTATTAAGCATGTAAGTTCAAAGATTAGTAAAATAATCTTAAAACTTGCATTTGTTCAAAATCTGCTGTCTACTCATTATTTTTCTGCTTTGGTAAAAGATTTTCTTTCAATTTACCTACATTTTTGTAACTCACTACACATAAGTGGCCATCCCTTCTACTTTTTCTAACATTTATATACATACAATGCACTCAATATGTCGAGTTTTCACTGGAAAGCTATGTTTTGAGGTCCTCAGACCCAAAAAAAGAACATTCTTTGAAAAAGTTCCATCTGGGTGGGTGTGCGTTGTGTGTGTCTATAGATAATATAGCTCAAAAACGAAAAGACCGTTAAACATCAAACTTAGTATTTATTTTTAGTATTTTCTAAAGATGCGGCATAAAGATTTTCAAGAAAATCCCCCACTCCAAACTAATTTTTACATGGAAGAATTGTTGAAATTTTGTTTTTCTAAAAAATGACTAACGATTTTGATTAAAATAAGTATATTAAAGATATTTATATCACCAAAAATGTATATATCTAGAGATTTCTGGAACAGCCCCAGAAGATCTCTTTATTTTGGATGAATAAAGAGATCTTCACGGATCTCCCGATCTCTAGCCGGTTACTGCAACCACGGAGTTACTAGGCAATGTGTCAGCACGGCATTAAATTTCGCAACTGACTCGTAAACCACAGGTGATCTCAAATTATTTTGAAATGATATAATCCAATGACGACTTATAATGTCGTAAATACTTTAAATCCCGGACTTCATTATAGCCAACTATAGGTCAATAGGTTTTTAATTAGCAATTAATTTGTCATATAAGTTTTTCTTGTAGAGTTTATCTTTATCCACATATTCCTTCTTATTCGTTTCAATTTTAGAATATGATAACTCTTCTCAAACAGGAAGTTACCTTTCGTTTCGTCTCTCTTGTTGTACTGGCGGTGAGTGAACCAAATTTCTATTGATTCACATAGCGACAGCTTTAAAAGATTCGACTATCGCTTTGGCCTAATGTATTCCCTTATTTCTCTCTACTTACAAAAAGAATGTAATAAGATCAATTCTGCGAATGTTTATCGCAATTAGCACGATTTAGATAAAAGAATATTCTTTTCTAAGAATACTTTATATTGGAGCATCTACAGAAAGTCATGCGAGTGGAATACGTGAGATGTTTTCACCTTCATGCTATTTTAGTCTTATTTTCTCGCCGCATCTCCCCTCGCTATCTTTCGCAGTCAGATTTATGAACAGAAGTAAAAAGAGAAATACGTTTTCCATTTTAAAAACTAATTATAATACGGTCTGAAGTTAAGATAATTTTATAAATTTAGAATTTGTTATTTGTTTAAGGATCTGACACTCTAATGATTGAGAAATCTTTCAATCCTTACCATCAGATCATAAAGCAATGTAAACTTAGACTAGGTCATTCGCTTCCTCTAATTGTTCTATTAAATTAAACGATCAATGAAATTCCGTAAATTCCAGTCGTGCTCCTGTCCCACATATCACACCAGTTGCATTGTTATAAATGATAGATTGTTTCACGCCATTGTATGTACCAGAGGGGGAAGCGGCCAGAGGGCATTGATTGACTAGAGATTCAAGCAGCCCAACTCAAGGCAAACTTAGGGCTCCATTGCCTTAAAGGAGGATATCGGCTTATGGTCCAAATTCCGTTCTATCAGACCACCTGGGTGTTGTTGGCATCCTATCCATGAAAAGGAGTCATGTTCTTGAGGAACTCGAAAGATGGGTCCTTCAAAGCATGTGGTTTCCAATTTTGAAAATAAATGCATGAATTATTAAAATTCAGGGAGGATAGATTGCCATTGTAGCCATTTTCATAAAAGAAAACTATTGTTTTATGTTTATGTAAAAATATGAACCTTTCTTCAAATTACATATCTGCGAAGTTTTACTTCCTCGGGCGGTGAATAATCCGTATTTTCCTTAAATTCTTCTTTTAAATTTTTCTATTTATTACATAGTACATTAAGTAGAAAAGCTGTTACACCCCGCTAAAAAAATTCATTACCAAGATTTCACCTGAAATATACGGTTTAGGATTCCCTGTACAAAAACGAATTTATAGTAAAATAATCATGTGTGCATGTATATCCGTGAGCACGATAACTCAAAAACGAAAAGTTGGTAAAATACCAAACTTGGCATTTAAGTTTGGCATCTTTCAAGGATGCAAAATCAAAATTTTTAGAAAAATGCTCCCACCTTAAACTAACCTTTACCTAGAAGAAAGTTCAACATTTTTTTCTCAAAAATGGTTCTACGATTTTGATTAAAATGCCGTCTATTAAAGATATTTACATGACTAATAAAATGTATATACTGATATACTGAATTTTCATAGAATAGTACCTGAATACCACTGGTAAACCGTAAGACATAGGCAAAAACCTACAACAAAAAATGTAGATCTCGTTAAAACACACAGTTTATATACTTAATATATATCGCTTGTGGAGTTGAGCATTTCCAAGATATTTATTGTTATTGGTTTCAGTTTCGGTTTTCTCATACGGGGATTTTTTAACTCTTGGCCTTACAAAAAACGAACTTCAATCGCATAGCCACCAACTTTCAAAAGATTTGACTATCGCTTTAGCCTAGCTTATTCCCTGATTTTCCTTCTGTTTACAAACATGCATGTAATAAGACCAGTTCTGCTAATGTTTATCTAATTAGCATGAAGTACATAGAAGAATATTCTTTTCTTTTCTTTTTTCTACATAATGTGTTTCAGAGATGAAGAAAATATCGTGAATGGAACATTCACATGACTTTCTCTACATCTCTGTAATACATCATACTTTAAAAACTTTTTCTTTTATTTACTTCATGCTAATTCAGAAAAAAATAGCATAAATGGTATTATCACTTGCTGCCTTGTAAATAGAAGGAAAATAGGCTGAAGTGATAGTCAAATCTTTTTAAATCTGGTTACTATGCAATTGAAATTCCTTTGTATGACAAGGAGTTGGCATATGAGAAAACAGGAAGTGTCTGACAAATGGTCAACTCCAAGGAAATATGTATATGACATAAATTGTGTGTTTTAATGAGATCTACATGTTTGTGTTGGTAAGTTTTTTTCTATTTCTAACGGTTTATCAGTTATGTAAAAGTCAATCAGAATGAAGAGGTCTTCAGAGGATATTCCCAGAAAATGTAAGATATACATTTTATTTTCATGTATGTATACTATAATTTAAGGCATTTTAATCAATATCGTTAGAGCCATTTTTGAGGAAATCAAAATTTTCGAAATTTGTTTCATATAAAGGTTAGTTTGGGGTAGGTGGATTTTCTTTAACATTTTTGTTCGCGTTCTTGAAAAATATCAAATGCAAAACTTGGTGTTTTGTGGTCGTTTCGTTTTTGAGCTATGCCACCCACAGATACACACATGGACATGTTTATAATAATTTTGGGGGGATTAAGGGTATCGCAAAATATATTTCTGGTGAAATCTCGTATTTTAGTAGAATAAATATGCTCTATACATACACTATGAGCCTAGTTTGTTAGAGAGAGTAATACATTCAAATAACTAACTGTATCTGTTCTGCAACAAACTATTTTTACAAAACATGAATACATCCCGGCTGGAAGACCGTGTCTGTGGGTAAAGTTATTAGTATCGGTCAACTCTTTGGTTGTCATTTTCTAAGGGCAACTCCCTTTGCAGGTGAGCAATGACCGCCAGGAGACCTTGGCGTGAGCTATAAATTGCGAAGCTGCGCTGTCTTGTTGGCAGTCATTGCACAGCTGCCTAGGATGTGTTTAATTATTTTTATCTTATTTTATTTTTACTTTCTCTACACATACTATGCACATAATGTACAGGGAAGGTATTGTATTCCGCCCAAAAATTCTATACCGAGATTTAAATGGAAATATACGTTTTCAGGTCCTTTAAATCAAAAAATACATTTTTGTCTGTAGACTGCATAACTAAAAAAGCGTATGTGTTCCATTCACATGACTTTCTCTACATCTCTGTAACAAATTATTGTTAAAAAGCTTATGTTTCTATTCACTTCATACTAATCAAGAAAAAAATAGCAGAAATAGTATTATTACTTGCTTCCTTGGAATTAGAAGCGAAATATGGGAGTACCATAGGTTAAAGTGATAGTCAAAAGCTGGTCGCTATGTGACTGAAGTTCCTTTGTTTGTATGGAAAGGAGTTGACAAATTCCTGTATGAGAAAAAATCAAGTATTTCAAAGGTGAAATCAAAAACAAGGAATCTCTAAAAAAAAAGATCAACTCCACGAAAAAAATGTATACAACATAAATTGTGTGTTTTATGTGCTCTACATTTTTTGTGTGGTAAGTTTTTGTCGATCTCTTACGGTTTAGCAGTTATGCAAAATTCCGTAAACTAGATCCAGAATAAAGTAGTCTTCAAAGGCTATTTTCAGAAAATTCTAGATATACATTTTATTTGGCAGGTAAATATCTTTAATATACGATATTTTAATTAAAATCGTTAAGAGCCATTTTTAAGAAATTCAAAATTTTCGAAAAATGTTCCATGTAAAGAGTAGTTGGAGATGGGGGGATTTTCTTGAAAATCTTCCTGTCGCATCCTTGGAAGATACCAAACTTAAATACCAAGTTTGGTATTCAACAGTCTTTTCGTTTTTGATCTATGCTGTCCACAGGCACACAGACACACACACGTATACACAAACAGACCTTTTTCCAAAAATGATTTTTTCGGATTCAGGGGGACCCAAAACATGTATTTTCGTTGAAATGTCGCTATCGAATTGTTGGGTGCAATACAATACCTTCTCTATACACTGCGTATAGTACTACGTATAGGGAAAGTAAAAACTAAAAGACCGTTAAATATCGAACTTGGTATTTAAATTTAGTGTCTTACAAAGATATGATACGAAGATTTTCAAGAAAATTCCGCATTCCAAACTACCCTTTACATGTAAAAATTTTTGAAAATGTAGTTTTTCTTAAAAATGTCTCTTAAATATTATGATTAAAATAGGTAGGTATTTACATCACAAATAAAAATTTTATCTTGAATTTTCGGAAAAGGTGATCATGCTGGATGAATTTTGCTGAATTGTACATAACTAGTAAACCGTAAGAAATAGACAAAAACTTACTGCACAAAAATGTAGATCTCGTTAAAATACGTATTCAATGTCATTTGTGTTTTTGTTGTAGAGTTGACCGTTTCCAAGATATTGATTGTATTGTTTTTAAGTTTAACCTTCGCAACTTCTCGCAAAAGAGATTACCTTTCCTTTCATCTCGCTTTTGTTTACTGCAGGCTCTGCAAAGGGAACCCAAATTCGATTGTTCACATAACGAGTAGCTGTTAAAAGCTATGACTATCGGTTTAGCCACATTTCCATTCTGCTTACAGTATCGCCTGCGGTGCCATAAGTAGTAAAAGCGGGCGCTAAACACTATAAAAATAAAGCAAATAAAATTCTGCCTACAAGGAATCAAGTAATAAAACAATTTCTACTAATACTTACCTCGATTAATATGATGTAGATTAAAAAAATATATTTTGTAAGAGTAGTTTCTTTACAGAACGGGTAGGGAAAGTCATGTAAATAAAACAGAGCAGAATATTTTTATGAGGCCGCTTTAATATCTAGGCCATAACAAGACCAATACAATAACGTTTATCATGCACATGCTATGACATTCACAGATATTTCGTCGCCCTCCGGGGTGTAATGGTTTACCTTATACCTAAGGTCGCGGGTTTAAACCCAGTGGCGAACGATGGATTTTTTTGGGTGTAAAAATCCTTAGCATGGCTTCCTTCGGATGGGAAGTAAAGCCATTGGTCCTGTGTCGTAGATTTACGGCACGTAAAAGAACCTCGAGCCTAATAGAGAGGCCTCTGAGCAAAATTAAACGGTCTTTTACGCCTAATTTAGCATGGAACGCTGAAAACCACAGCAGTTAAAGAGCGTCCATAAACAGCAAGCCATTTACATTTTATGTGAACAATTGAAGTTCGGTTCGCTTTGCAAGTCCAGAAATAATCAAAAGCGAGACGTAAAGAAAGGTAACCACGTTTAAGAAAAGTTGAGTAGTTTAAATTTGAAACTAACACATTTCAAGCACATTACTTATGATGTAAATATCTATAAAACTATCCAATAAACTTAAAAACGGTATTTACCAATTTTATCTTCTTTTAGGGGGGGGGGTTTGCTGTCATTTTCCTGATTTTTTTTTTTTTTTTAGTCAAGGAACCTCAAAACATACGTATTTCCGTATAAATATCGGTATAGAAAGTTTTGGTTGATAATATTGTAGAGAAAGTTGTATGAATAAAGCGTACATTTCTAATTTATAGAATGAATAATATATTTATTATATTTAATTACACATCTTAAAGACATATAACGATGGACAAAAATTATAAATAAGCACATTTAATGTAAATATTGATAAATTTCCTTTCCCCAATTTACCTCTGTTTCGAGAGTCCAATTAACTCGGGCAATCTCTAAAGCTACGCTTACAGCAGCTTTTGTTTTCGATTGGCAGTCCACCATCCTCGAGGATTTTCAACAACTCATACCCCAGTTAACTCTCAGCTTTCCACAAACCAAACTTCTTCGTCTGTAACAGAACTTAACAGGTATTTAATTTTTAACATTTTCACCGCTTAACTTTACATTTTCCGGGAACAATAAACAGCAACACGGAACAAACTTAATACGCTTTCGTTAATATTCCAGAAAAAGATTACTTAAAGACTCAGTCAGGGATGCCAATTAAATATCCAACTTTAAGTTTTGGTTAAAGTTATGCATGGGATTGATTCTTTCATGTGCCTTTAGAAGTTTGAGAAACCAATTGCTTCTTTAGCGCTACTTTATACTGCATTTGTTTCATTATGCTTTTCCATCAGTAAGTTTTTACTCTCCTGACCAGAGACGCAGAAGGAATTCAAGAAACTTTTCGGACAATAAAACTTACAAGAAATTATACATTATTATGATTAAAGTTAAGATTATACACGAACGGGGTCTCCAGTAATTCAGTCACAGCATCGCACGTAGGGCCTTGGGGCCATTTGCGACCACTGAACCCAGGGTGGCAGGGTAGGAGGGATAAGGAGAGAGGCCCGAAGGACTATCCGAATAACGATGTACGCAAACATGGATGGGGTTCTTAACGGTTCTAGATTGAACGTTTCCGATACCACCCAGTTACAACCTTGAAGCTGTAAGTCTTTGCGGGTTCCTCAAATGGTTAATAGCCCGAAGGTGGGCCCCGATTGCGGGTACTGACGACATCAGGAATGAACCTCTACAGTACACAAGCCGCTATTCACAACGATGGACAGGAAAATTCGAGAGTGTAAGAAATCTTCCCAGCATTCCTCTCCATGAAGTTATAAAATAATACTAAATCATTATAAACAAACTAGTAATATTTTAAAAGATTTTTAAATCGAAATATGGGTACTACGTTTGGTTCTTTTCGCAGGGTAGGGCTTGTCCTTTTTATTTTCTCTACTTATAACATTAGTATATCGGTAGAGAAGGCATTGCACTCCACCAAGATGTCACTGGAAATACACGTTTTGGGTCCCCTATATCCTAAAATAGCATTTTTAGAAAAGGTACGTGTGTGTATGTATGTATACTTAGGTCTTCACATACTATTCCCAGAAAATTCAAGATATATGAATATATATATAACTTTTGTATAGCTAATAAACCGTAAGAGGAAGACAAAAACGTCATACACAAAAATGTAGATCTCCTTAAAACACAATTTATGTCGTACACATTTTTTATAAACTTTAGTTTTAGGTTAACCGTTTTCGATATATTCCGTGATTTTGGTTTTAATTGTAAGCTGTATAAACTTTTTTTAAAACGTTTCGTCTCTCTTTTATTTACCCTTGGAAATGCAAATGAATGGAATTTCAGTTCTTTCACATACCAACCGACTTTTAAAAGATTCGAGTATCGCTTTAGCGTGTATTATCTTACTTGCCTTCTGCTTGCAAACAAGCAAGTAATAATTGGTAATGTTTATCTCGATTGGTATTACGAGTTAAAAGAATACTATTTTGTAAGAAACGTTTATTTGCGCAACAGCTAGAGAAAGTCTTGTGAATGGAATACATCAGATGTTTAACTATTTATTATATGATTGTATACTAGTGGTTATGATTTTGGTAATATGAATCTACCCTATATGGATAACAATTTTTGGTTGCTTTCATCCTTGGAAAATCGTTAGTAGGTATTAGTCCATAATGTAGGCTGGCTGGAATTCAAAGATAGCATCTACGAATACTTTCATTTATATTTATAACAGTATGTGTATTTATGTTGAGTATGTATGTATGGTATGTTGTCTTATAACTTAAGAATGAATGATGTATCAGTATGAAACTTCAGCTCTTCTGAGTAAGTACTTCGAAATATCCTGTTTTAAATTTGTGTGTATGTGTGTACGCGTACACGCCTGTGGAGAATCTCGCAAACCAGTGCTTTTAAGAGTGCTTTTAAAGGGTCCTTGGAGTGGCATTATCTTCGTTTCACCAATGTCAAGCCCTTTTCGTTAAATATAACTTTTCTAGAAAACATTTCATTGTTACACAAATGTCTTTAAAGCATATGGTAGTTGAAACAACATTGTTATTCATTTTTGAGAAAATCAATAACACATTTTCGAAAAATTGTCCGCGTAAATGGTGGCTCAGAGTAGGCGATTTATTTTAAAATGTTGTGTCACAACCTTGAAAGATACAAAACTTACAGATCAATTTTGGTATTTAACGGGCCTTTCGTTTTTGAGCTATCCTGTTCAATCACACATGACCTTTTCTTTTATTCTATTTTTTTTTTTTTATTCAGGGGATAGACACACAAACACCTTCAGACCTTTTTCTATTTTTATACAGGTGACCTCAAACCATGTATTTCATATACATCTCAGTGTAGAATTTTTGTATGGAATAGAATACCTTCTCTAATTAGAATGTATGCAACGGTAGAGGAAATAATAAGTTTTCTTTAGAATAATAATTATGTAAATGAAATGTAAATATACGAACTATTTGTAGCAGTATATAAAAAAGGCTGATGTATTACACTCACATGACTTTCTCTAGTCGTTCTACAAACTTCTTTCATAAGATTATTCTTCTTTCTGCACTTTGTTAGTCGAGGTATTCAGCACAATGTTCTTATTACTTAGTTCCTTATAAGTAGGAAGAAAACGAGGGAATACCCTAGGCTAAATCGATAGTCAAATGTTTTAAAAGCTGTCGTTATGCAATTGTCATTGCAAATAGCTTCTTTTCTTGGCCAGGAGTAGAACAAAAGAAAAACGGACACTCCCGTCTGATGAAAGTATAAGTACTTCACAACTGAAACTAATAACAATGAATACTTCGAAAACGGTAAGCTCCACGAGAAAAATGTATATTACGTAAATTATGTATTTTAACAAGGCCTACATTTTTGTATAGTAAGTTTTTGTCTATCTCTTACAGTTTATTAGTTATGCCAAATTAAGCAAAATTCATCCAGAATAAATAGGTGTTTAGAAACTATTCCCAGAAAATTCAAGATATACATTTTATTTGTCAGGTAAATATCTTTGCTATAAGATATTTTAATCAATATCGTTATAGCCATTTTTAAGAAAATCAAAATTTTCGAAAGAAGTTCCGTGTAAATGGTAGTTTGGGGTTGGGGGATTTTTCTCAAAATCTACGTGTCGCATCCCTGGAAGATACTGAACTTAAATACCAAGTTTGGTATTTTAGCTACTTTTCGTTTTTGAGTTATCGTGTTCAGAGACACGTGGACACACGGACACACACACACACACACGGACCTTTTTCTGGAAATGTTTTTTTTTTTTTGGATTCAGGGGGTATTTCCGGTGAAATATCGACATGGAATTTTTGGGTGGAATGCAGTACTTCTCTATCCCTATGTACAGTGTACATACGGGGCAAGAGAAAGTAATAAACAACAGTAGCTAGAGAAAGACACATAAAGGTAATCAAATCGTTTTCTGGAAGCTTTTTTTACATAAATAGTCGATACTCAAGAGAAGCCATAGCGCGTTTGTGTCACATTAAAGAGGTTCCGAGTACCAAGCTCATTGGGGTGGGTAACCAAAGTAACGTATTTTCAGTAGCTTTCCCATTTATGCAGAAAGATAGTCTATCCGTTGATATTTTTAACATACATAAGTTTATCCATTTTATTCATTCGCATTCTATAGGGCGTTAAATGTGTAAAACGTAGACATCATCGCTAAGGTTGGTACGAGATGAAGCTAACAATAATAATATTAATATTAGCCGGTTTAATTGTAATTATTTCAATAGTAGGAATGGCATTTTTTACTTTATTAGAACTTAAACTACTAGGTTTATTCATCTTCTTTGAGGCCCTCAGTCATTATGGTGAATAGTTTATCTAATTTACTGCGAACTGGCTAAATTATTAAATGAAATATAACGCACTGCAAGTATGTGAATTCGGGGATCTACAGACAGAATTAAACCTTAGCATCGAAACAACTAGATATAGTACTTCTGGCTCAACGCTGTCCCTATGTTACATTTCGAAATTACACGAAATCTACCGAATGTGCGCATTGTAGTGTTAAAATGTTCAAGGCACGAATTGACCGAGATAATTATGATCGTCATGGACCAGAAATATCATCTACCATTTTGTTTGCACTCGTGTTCATGGCACCGATTCCAACCGGTTGACTACAGTCAACTCAAGCATGGTCTCATTTGCACAGGATGCAGTGCTGCCAACAAACCTGAGAATCCCTGCGAGCGTAACAAAATTCTATTGAAGTGTAGATGCAAAATGGAGCAAGCACGAATCCGGCGTTGCAGTTTTTCCTAACCTCCCGGAAATTGCGCACATTTCGTCGCTCGTCTTTCTTTTCCAGCCCTCCTCGGCGTCGCCTCTTCCCTTTTTCCTTTCTTCTCCGTTATATTATTCGATGATTGCCCGACTGCACAAGTTCTCCACAAGTCTATTCACAGCGACGGGCATGGCGTATTTGAATCTCGATTTGCTTGAGCTGTCTAGGACGTGACCTCCATGGAAAGGAAAGGCATCCTGCATCCTTTGCCAACACAGAACAAGAAAGTCTCACACATAACAAGGAAATCCGGTGGAATGAAGCAAAAGGAATAAAAAGAAAAATAAAGCTACTTTGGGGAACGGGGGAGCCTCATCAAGTCATTTTCTCGCTCATGTCACCTCATAGAATCGCACCCGATACATGTAAATGTGAAAGTCTTGCAGTATTCTATTTCAAATGCGCTGCAGCGTGACATTCAACCAAATTTCCTTCAGCATTAGTTTCTCAAAGACCTTTAAAGAGAATTAAATGAACCATGAAGCCCCAAAGATATTTATGTTCATCCATAGTGTGCTGCAGATTCTCATGGGTTTAAGACAATGCATCTGTAAAATATAAAAAAAAAGATTGTGAAAAATTAAAAATAGTGTATTTTATAATAAAATAATATAATCTGTAAACTTCCAGAAAATATGTTGTGTTTACTTTCTCTATCAGTGTACAATGTACATAGTGGGGAGAGAAATTATCGTATTCCAACAAATAAATTCGATACCAAAATGGCATCTAAAATACATGTTTTGAGGTCTCCTGGATTCAAAATAGACATTTTTAGAAAAGGTACATGAGTGTGTCGGTTAAATACTAAACGTTTTGCCTAAGTTCAACATCTTCCAAGAATGTGGCCGAATATTTTGAAAGAAAACCCCCCACCTTAAATTACCTTTCATATAAAACATTTTCAAAAGCTTTGATTTTATCAAAAACGGTTCTAGCGTACGTATTTCTTCTTTAGGATATCTAGCTCCCTCGACATCGAAGTGTTTCCACGGTATTAGGTAATTTTTGCACCCTCCTAGGAAAAACCCACCTGGTGCCATTGCTTGTCTCTTCAATCATACCCATCTCTCTACCTAATTCATTTATTTTCTAGGATTTATTTATTGCCTTAATCTTATTAATACCCTTTGAGAGTGTGATGTTCGTATTAGAACAGACCGCCTGAATAGCGGTTATATTGCTGAACATGGTTGATTCTTGCATTGTATTACTGTTATTGTCAAACATATGAAAACAATTGTTGCTGTGGTTTTCATTACCAAGAACAAGTAATATAAGCAAAAAATTCTATACCCCTTCTATTTGAAGCATTCCTCATTTTTATATCTAGTATTTGCCATATCAAATTTTTTATTTTTACTTTCTCTACACGTACTATGTGCATAGTGTATAGAGAAGGTATTGCACTCCACCAAAAATGCTACACCGAGATTTCACCGGAAATATGTTTTAGGGTTCCCTGTATAAAAAAAAAAAGCATTTTCAGAAAAAGGTATGTGTGTGTGTGTGTGTGTAAGTGTGTCTGTGAACACGATAACTTAAAAACGAAAATTCGCTAAAATACTAAACTACGTATTTAAGTTTAGTATCCATCAGAGATGCGACACGAAGATTTTGAGAAAAATCCCCCCACCCCAAACTACCCTTCACATGGAACTTTTTTAGAAAATTTTGATTTTCTAAAAATTGTTCTAACGATTTTGATTAAAATATCGTATATTAAAGATATTTACCAGGCAAATAAAATGTATATTTTGAATTTTCTGGAAATAGCCTCCGAAGACTACTTTATTCTGAGTGAATTTTAAGGAATTCTGCATAACTGCTAAACCGTAAAAGATGGAGAAAAACTTACCACACAAAAAATGTAGAGCATGTTAAAACACGCAATTTTTGTTGTACACATTTTTTTCGTGGAGCTGATCGTTTTTGAGATATTCCTTGTTTTTGGTTTCAGCTTTGAAAAATTTAACTTTTCTCATACATGAATTTGTCAACTCCTGTCCATACAAAGTAATTTCATTCACATAGCAACCAACTCTTGACCATCACTTTAACCTATGGTATTCCCTGATTTCGCTACTACTTAAAAGGAAGCAAGTAATAAGACTATTTCTGCTAATTTTTTTCTCGATTAGCATGAAGTAAATAGAAGCATAAGCTTTTTAACAATAATTTGTAGCAGAGATGTAGAGGAAGTCATGTGAATGGAACACATCAGATTTTTTAATCGTTGTATTGTAAAGTTTTAAATAGATGCAAGTGTACAATTAATAATAGAACAGCATGACAAATTCATCCAATATGACTGCTGCACATGGTAAGTGATCCAGGTGATACACAACATCCATACTCCACCCTGAATTTTGATCATGGACGTAAATACCCGCATGGACGTAAATACCCGATTTAAAATGTCAATACGGGTTAGTTGAAGATGGCAGTGCTAAATAATGAGGCATGAGGCACAAATATAAATGCAATTATATTACAGTCAGTTTCTGTTAATGAATGTTCTACGCTGTATATTCTTATTTTCCGTCCAGATTTTCTTGCGCTCTTATTGGAATTTGTCATAAATTAATTCTCCATGAATCTGCAAATAGTTTCTTGTGTATATATTATTTATTACTTGTATTAAATCTACCTATATCTCTAATTTATATTGAAGTAAACTTTCCAGATGTCCCGTATTCAGGAGAAAATATTGTGTCCCAAATGTGTACTGTCGTCAAAAATCCCATATTTGATTCTGGTCTTAACGATTGCATTCTGTTTCAGTATATCAGTTAGGGATTTGGTCACCCTGTTGATGTTCATGCTGTTGGAAGACCGCGATCAGCAAAGGCATTTATACACCCTTGGTGGTGGTTGTATTCTTTTCTCTGCTTCGCACAGAATACACCGAAACTTCGACATCAAGATTTCACTGGAACTGTACATTTTAGGTTCTCCTGTATTCAAAACCAAAGAACTTTTAGAATTAGGTCTGTGTGTGCGTGTATATGAACATGATACCTCAAAAACGAAAAGCCGGTTAATTATCAAACTTGGTGTTTAAGTTTAGCTTTTTTCAAGAACGTGATACGCAGGTTTTCAAAAAATCCTCTACCACAAACTACCTTTACATCGAAAATTTTTCGAAAAATTTTACTTTCTCATAACTGGCTCTAATGAGTTTGATTAAAATACTCTACATTAAATATATTTACATCGCAAATTAAATATATCTTGAATTTTTTGGGAATACCCTCCGAAGACCTCTTCATTCTGGATGAATTTTGTATAACTAGTAAACCAAAGAGATAGACAAAAACTTATTAGCAAAAATATAGATCTCGATAATACACAATTTATGCTATATACTCTTTTCTTGTGGATTAACTATTGCAAGATATTCCTTGTTATTGGTTTCAATTTTAAAATACTTATAAACAAATAAGTTATTATATTATAAGTATTTCTTAAACGGGAATTTGTCATTGCTGTTTATTTTGTTTTATTCGTGGCCATGCATTTCAATCCACAGCAGCTATCTTTCAAAACATTTGACTATCACTTTAGATTGATAATGCCCTTCTGTTTGTAAGGAACTAAGTAATAAGACCATATCGCTAATGTTCATTTGATTAGCATAAAGTATGCAGAAGAATATGATCTTGTAAGAGTAGTTTGTTATAGAGTAGGTAGATAAATGTAAATGAAACACATTTGCTACCTACCCAAAGAAAATGGATGATTCGTGTTGTAGGAAAAACGAGCTTATATTCAGTTAATAAAACAGGAACAAAAATAATATTCGTAGTTATTGCCCGTTGAAAAAACAGTTTCAAAACACGATATAACACTTCCAATTGCGAAGTTTCTGTTGCACATGGTGGTGATCTAATTTGAAACAAGCCTCTACAGTTTTATCATAAAAGTGCGTGCAACATTCTTTTAAGCAGGAGGAAGAATAATGGTGAAAAAGTCAGTTACAAGCTCTGAACTCGCAACATATTGCCACAATGTAAAGCAAAATCTAAGTTATAATAAATTTGATTGTTATGTTAAACTTATTCAGCATTTGTTTAGTGACCAGTCCTGCAGAATAAGTACAATGGACTGTGTAAAATCAAAGCAGAAGAAGCAGTAGAAAATGTTTTGCGATCATAATTCGAAAAACAGCACTTTTCTGAAAAATTACTTAAACATGTTCATACTTTCAAAATGCTCAACGTGTCTCAGTTTAAATATAGGCAACTGAAATGCCCCAAATTTTGCAGTAGTATCTACTGTAATATTAGTTTAGTTAATTTCCCGTAGCTCCTAAGTAAGGCATAGGGCACCGTTACGTTCCTTTGATCGGATTTGTATTTCTAGTTCATGAGTTCGCCGCTATGCGCCATGATGATGAGGAATCAGCTCGTCTCCTACAGATGGCTTTTAAGGACGAAATCACGACTTGTGGTTGCGTAGTGGCGGAATTTTGCCCAGAAACCTTCTTTCAAGGTATAGGGTTCTTTAACGTGCAAATAAACATTATACGGGTCACCGACTTTATCTCCCTTCCGATGCAAACCATGCTAAGGATTTTTTCGTCTGAAAAAGTGCCATCACTCTCTTCCAGGTTTTAGAGGTTAGCATGGTAACCACCACACAGCGAAGGGTGACCAGTGTAATATTATAAAGGAAAAAATCATCCTCATAGTACTAGTAATTTTAAAAAAAAATGTTTTTCTATGAAAAAGTATCAGTTTTAGGGATTAAATTTTCTATTTTTTAAAATTATAATAATTCAGTAATAAAAATTACTGAAATATCCCCCTAACGTTTTTGTGTGTGCTTCAAAGCACCAATTCAGTAAATTCCAACCAATTTTCTCAAATTTTGAGGCACATTGTGATTATACTATATTTTCATAGTTTGTAAAATGTGTGCAGTAATGTATATCTAGTAAAGAATTTATATAATTTGAGTGAAATTTGGTATTCATATTTTCATAACAGCAACGCAATCACAGTAAATGTTTCAGAAAAAGCTACTCAGAAATATAGACATTTGAAATCCAATTCCGAGTGCCTTAAAGGGTTTTTGACCAGATTAAATTGAAGCAAATTGTTTTCACAAATACAAGGAAAGTATGCAAGTGTGATATAAGGTAGTCCATCACAAAATACTGATTACCTAACTGTATATAAGGGGTGTTTTTCTGATATAACAATAAATAAACATGGATTATAATATTATCTGTTAATACCTATAGGTATTGATCAAAATTGACATAGAGCCTTTCTTTGAAATTTTTCCACAGTTCAAACACATCATTACTTTTGAAATTTGTTGTTATTATTATTATTATTATTATTATTTTTACTTAGGCTTTAAAATGCGGAGGAAAGGGTGTCCCTTATTGTAATTCTAAAATTCTGGAAAGTATATACTAAATTGAAGTTTAGATATTCTTCTTCACTACACGGAGTAGGCGAAATCGCTTATACCGGCTTTACAGTTTCACATTCCATCGTGCTGTTTTAGGCCTTCCTGCAAGTTTCACTTTTTTCATTCATTCTAAAATGTTCAGTTGTTTTCTAATATCATCGTTTGTTAGGCAACCTAATCTAGTGTATTCTTTTGTTCTCCTTAAGAATCTTTATTGAAATTACCCATGATTCTGATTCGTAAGGAGAATAGGAGCAATTGTTTTGTAACATTTAATTCTTGGCTATTTTCCTGTTTTATTCTTTAAAGTTCAATTGAGGTGACGCATAATACTCGAATTTTGATTAAAATCATCTTCAGGGTCATTTCTTATATTAATATCACGACCTAAATAGTTAGCATTTGAAACTTGGTGGTTTTTCTTTCTAAAATAATCTTCAAACGTATTTGTGATTTTCGAAGGAATTTAGTTTTCTCTGTAGAAAGAATAAAATCGTAACATTTGCAATTATTACTTAATAAAATAGAGATCTATGTAGATCATCCTCATTATTTTTAATAATGACTATATGTCACCATATAATAAACTATTTACACATATATTGTGATTTATTTTTATACCTGGAAGTACTAAGGTGTTCTAGTATTTATAATATTGTAAAAATATCATTATTGACTTAATACTGTTTACAAATAAAATTTTAAATTCATTACTACAAATAGTTCACTCGTTTCGACGCGTAGACAATTTATGGCTACACGCTACCCATGGCTCGCGCACCACTGCGCACTAACACTGCAGTCACTCAACATTAATTACATCACAAAACACTGGCAATTCTTCCTCCTTTTATAGCTAGAAAATGACGTCATAGAGCTTTCTGGAACTTTGTGGAAACCAAATCTTTGGAAGAATCTAAAGTGTACCACACATGCCGCCATGAAGGTTCTGGTTACCATCGTGCCGCACTTCTTGTGTTTTTAACATTCCAAGGTCTCCAATTACGATGACTCACATACCAAGACAAACATGAAAATCACTGCAGAAGACGAAACTGTTGCATCATTAATATAAATATTAAATAATAAATGTGACTCTGTGCATCCTTGTCTGATACCTTTATTTACTAAAACTTCTTCAGATTTTATTTCGCCTCTATTTTTTTTTTTTTTTTTTTTTTTGAGATGGAATATAAACTTTTTGTTGTATTTATCAAATGTCGTGGGTAACCATTTTCTTTCAATATTTCCCATAAAAGTTTTCTGTTAACGTGATTCAAACCTTTAACAAAATCAACAAGGGTCACGTGGGTTTGAAGATTAAATTCCCTTCGTTATTCAAATATTTTTGTAGTATAAATATATTGCTAGTTTTGGAGCATCTAAACCCACATTGCTTTTCATTTAGCAATGTTTCTTAAGAAATTTTAAATGTTTATTTAACAATGAATTTAAGAGCCTAAACCCTGTATAATTCGCACGTATTTTTCGATTACGTTTCTTAATAGGTCAATATCACTTCTGCTGCTGTCCATGCTTCAGGTTTTACAAGTTGCCCAACCCTGACTGTTTGATCTAATTTAGAAGTAGCCAATGTAGAAAACTTCCCCCATATTTCAATAATTCCCTATCAATTCTGTCAGGATATTTGGCTTTTTATATTTTTCGTTTCTTGCAATGATTCGTACAGTTCTTCGATTGTAATGTGGTCAATATCCGTAACTTCGCAATGTTTATTTTCTATTAATGCATTATTTTCAAGTCGCTCTCCGTGGTGTAATGGTTACCATGCTAACTCAAGGCCGCGGTTTCAAACCCGGTGGAGGACGATGGATTTTTTCGGGCGTAAAAATCCTCAGCATGGTTTCCTTCGGAAGGGAAGTAAAGCCGTTGGTCCCATGTCGTACATTAGGGGCACGTAAAAGAACCCAAGCCTGAAAGAGAGGCCTCTGAGCAAAATTAAGCGGTCTTTCACGCCCAATTTGGAATGGGACGCTGATAACCGCAGTAGTTAAACAGCGTCCATAAAAAACACGCCATTTCCATTTATTATTTTCAATTTCTTGAAATCACAATCCTTTATAATATTGTCTCAGATTTATTCTTGATTCAGCTTTCTCTGGTCTATTTAATTGTTTTGAGACTTTATATGAAAATATTTGATTGGGAAGTTTAGGCCGATGGGGAATTTTACAGAGCTCAGGTTGGTAGACTTGGTTCAGATGTCCCAAAGACGCAGTGATAGACAGATAGAGCCACGGACAGAATCGCTAACTCCGACTTCATAATGAACCACTCCAAAAGTTCCCAATCACAGAGAGGTGGAAAGGGAACTGGGAGAGGACTCTCGAGCAGGTCAAGATGGCGGAGTGCGAAGACAAGGGCCCTTCATAACAAGCTCTGATTAAAACGAGGTAACAGCGGGGAGGAAGGAATGCCACGTTAATGACGTCACTGTTTACTGGAACAGGTGTGTGCAGGAGGGAAGGGAAGAAACGCGAAGGTCTAGGGAATTAACCAACAGATAGTTGCTAGGAAAGGAAGAGCTGCCAACTTGTTTATACCAACTCGGAAGGGCTTCCTTGTGAATGTATGTGGCCTTTTAATGAAGTAGAGGAATGCAGCAGTTTCCTTTCTGCACTTCTGCTCTTCGTGCAGTGTATCTTTGAATATTGCTACAAAGTGAGAAAGTAAGTCTGTGTGATTATGATCGTATATTCAAAAGCTGAGTATTCCTTCACATGACTTTCTCTACCTTTTCATTAAATAAACCATTCTTACAAAAGATTATCCCTTTATCCACATCATGCTAATTAAGAAAGTCGCCCTCCGAGGTGTAATGCTAACTTCATATACCAAGGTCACGAGTTCAAACCCAGCGGAGAACGATGGACTTTTTCGGGCGTAAACAACCTTAGCATGGCTTCCTTCGGAAGGAAAGTAAAGCCCTTGGTACCGTGTCGTAGATTTCATGTAAAAGAACCTCCAGTCTAATAAAATAGACCTTTGAGCACAATTAAGCGGTCTTTCACGCCCAGTATTAAATGGGACGCTGAGAACCACAACAGTTAAAGAGGGTCCATAAATAAAACAAAATAAACAGTAGCAGAAATTATCTTATTACTTGCTTATTGTAAGCAGGAGGGAAATAAGGAAAAGTACTAGTCTTAACCATTAGTCAAATCTTTTAAAAGCACATCGCTATGTGAAATAATTGAGATTCGGTTCTCTTTGTATTCCAGGAGTAAAACAAAAAAGATATGAAAAGAAATATGGCTTTCCGTTGGCAAAAGTTTAATTAACTTAAAACGGAAACGAATAATAGTATCTTAGCTCTACAAAAAATGTACATAACATAGATGATGTATTTTAACAAGATCTACATTTTTTAGTGTAGTAAGTTTCTGTCTACCTCTTACGCTTCACCGGTTATGCAAAGTCGTTCAAAATGAAGAAGACTTCATAAGCTAATCCCAAAAATTCAAGATGTACATTTCGTTTATCCTAGAAATATCTGAAACATATGAAATTTTAATCAAAATGGTTGGAGCAATTTTTGAAAAAATCAAAATTTTCGAAAGTTTATCCATGCAAAGAGGAGTTTGAGTGGGGGATTTTTCTGAAAATCTTCTTGTCACATTTTAGTAGATGCTGAACTTAAATATCAAGTTTTAACCCGATTTCCATTTTTGAGTTAATGTTCACAGACACATAAATACACGAATACACACACGGGTACGTTTCTAAAATGTTGTGTGTCCCGTTCACATGACTTTTTCTGCCTCTCTGAAACAAATTATTGTTAAAATGCTTATTCATCTATCTACTTCATGCTAATTGAGAAAAATATTAACAGAAATGGCCGTATTACTAGCTTCCTTATAAGTAGAATGGAAATAACGAAATACACTAGGCTAAAGCGATAGTCAAATCTTTTAAAAACTGGTTACTCTGTGATTCAAAACTGTTTCTGTGCATGACCAGGAGTTGATAGATTCCCCTATAAGAAAAGTTTAAATACTTTAAAACCGAAACTAATAACAAGGAATATCTCAAAAATGGTCAACTCTAGAGAAAAAATAATGTTGAATAAATTGTGTATTTTAATCAGGTCTGTCTACACATGTTGTGTAGTAAGGTTTGGTATATCTCTTGCAACTATTTAAGCAAAATTAATCCAAATTAAAGACGATCTCAGAGGCTACTTCCAGAAAATTCAAGATGTACATTTTATTTGGCATGTAAATATCTTTAATAAACGTATTTTAATCAAAATCATTAGAGCCATTTTTGAGGAAATCTAAATGTTCTAAATTTGTTCATGTAAAAGGTAGTTTGGGGTGGAGGAATTATCTTCAAAATATTCATATTACATCCTTGGAAGGTACTAAACTTAAATACCAAGTTTTGTACTTTACCCTCGTTTCGTTTCGTTTTGAGTTATGTTCACAGGCACAAGGACACACACACACATACAGGGACCTTTTTCTTATTTTTTGTATAGAGGGAAATCAAAAACCGATAATCACGGTATCGAATTTTGGGATATTATGCAGAGAAAGTATAAATCACTAGACTGAACATTAACACATATCGGGAACTACTTCGGCTGTCTTCGAATCTCGTCGGCTATGCTTCGGATGGCAAGAGAGAAGACCTGAGTGGTTACATCCCTCATTCTGCGAATATGACTAGCACACCACGTCGGTCAGTCATGCTACTCCTGCCTGAGAAGACAGAATCGAGTTTTATCGCAAGTAGCCATGTTCTAACAATACACTGCAACGCAAAGGGCCAACATATTAAGAATAGATTCTTCGTTATTTATAAATTTAATAAGAATTATCTCTTCACAAATTTACCAGGCTTCTAGAGGATTACCCTAGAATGAGTCCCTGCTCACAATACAAAGTCAACTATTCATTAATGGTTATAATTTCCCATGATGTAAAAACTGAGTCGTAAAGCCGCCATTTAAAGTGTTGAATTCCTGTGACATTTTCTGAGGAATTTCAAAAGCTATTCCCGAGTACATCCGATGGCGGCAATAAAGTCGCTAAGTTCTGACGTCGTGCCCTGGAGGCAGCACCAGAAGGCTCTGATGATGATAATGTATTATAAAGTCTGTGTAGCGGAACACCACGAGCCCTACAGCTGTGTATTTTCTCAGACACTTCTCGTGGAAGAATAGGCGCGCGCACACATAAGAGGATTACCCACCTGTCTCCAAAACCGTTCTCTCTACGGAGTAATTATTACAAAATAAATAAGCGAGGTGCTATCCTATCTTCGTGGTTACATGATTGTGGTTTTTATGCTGCTAATTCTTCTTTATTTGTTTTTTTTCACGTATACAAGCAGTTCTAAATTAATGATCTACCTGCAGTAATAAACAACGGTGATACAAGTATTATAACTAAAGTATACAAAATTAGTTAGCTCCCAGATTCAACTAAAAAAATCTCAGTAAATTGGTTTAAAAGTTTCAAAATCTGTGTGCATTTTGGAAAATACTAACTAAATTAATGTGTGCACAAAGCAGAAAAGCATTTCAGACTTAAGGATAGCATATGAAAATAATCAAATTACGAAAGGTAGCAACATAACATTCCTGGGTCTTATTGTTTATCGCATTATGAATTGGAAACACCATATTGATTATATTTTTAGCCTAATGTATTTCCATTTTCCCTTTTGCATATAAGGATATTTGTAATGAGACCATTGCTGCTAAGGTTAATCTTGATAAGCATGAAGTAGATACAAGAATATTTTTTTTAAGAATATTTATTTGCAGAAAGAAGTCATGTGAAGGAACGTAACAGACTTTTTTTTTTTTTATTTTAAGAAAAAGAACAGATTCCAGGCAAATAAATGTAATGCTTCAAACTGTGCTATTACACCAACAATTTTACTTGGGACCTCCCCGTCCATTACCACAGGCACATTGAGTGAATTATTAACTGTTGGGGTACAGGCTAAAGTCTAATTCCGCATCGGAGGATAGTTTAACCCAGAGCATCTCAGGAAACATATACCAGTGCTTTGCACGACGCGGGGCGCAAAATACAACTTGGCTTGGTTGACGAATGTTTAACTAAACCGCTCAATAGCTATAGCGTTCTCTCTCTCTCTCTCTCTCTCTCTCTCTCTCTCTCTCTCTCTCTCTCTCTCTCTCTCTCTCTCTCTCTCAATACTGTTCCGGGGTCTGGTCGGGACTCGGCGCTGTATACCCATTTTCCTAATGTTTACTTTGTCTTCTGTTTGATTGCCGTTTTGCTGTTTTCTTGCGATAAGGATACATACATCTCGCTGAGATATTCACTTTACACTCTTAACCAAATCACAACGGCTTTGGAACTGAGAATACAATACGTAATTGCAACAGATCCGCAACAATAGATGACAGTTGGCGGGCGACAACAGGTAGTCTAGTTCTCGGGTCCGGATTTCAAGCGCCACCTATATCTTACGTCATCAATTCCCGTAGCACTGTTAACCAGCAATACACCAAACGAAACCCCATCTGATGTCTCTAATCAACAGTGCCCACCGACACTGCTGCCGTAAGCAATAAGAATTCATGTTAAGTGCTACAAAATTCGGATATCTTGCATTCACATGACTTTCTTTACCTGTTCTGCAACAAATTATTCTAACAAAAGTTTTTTTCTTCTACCTACTTCATGCTAATCGAGGAAAATATTAGCAAACGTTTTATTACATGTTATTTGCTTGTACAAAGGAAGTAAGCAAATACAACAAGCTAAAGTGATAGACAAATCACTTAAGAGCTGATTGCTATGTGATGGTCTTGAAATTCCCTTCTTATTGCTTGACTATGATGAGAAAAATGTGAATAACGATTACCCATTTGAAGGAAAGGAGTAATGGGGAAGGCGTAAGCATTGGTAAGTTGAAACAGCTAACAAGGAAAGTCTTTAAATGGTTAGCTCCACAAGAAAAATGTATTTGACATAAGCTGTGTGATTTGGCCAGGTCTAAATTATTTGTGTAGTAAGATTAGTCTTTCCCTTACGGTTTATGGAAAAGTCATTCAAAATGAAAAAGACTTCAGACTCTATTTCCAGGATATACAGCTTGACATGTAAATATCTTTAATATATGGCATTTTACTCTAAATGTTACAGCTATTTTTGAGAAAATCGAAAATTTCAAAAAATATTTCATATAAAGGGCACTTTAGGAACCCAAGTTTGGTATTTAACTGGTCTTTCATTTTTACTTTTTTTAGCATATATGTACAATGTACATAGTAGATAGAGAAGGTATTGTATCCCACTCAAAAATTCAACACCAAGATTTCGTAGGAAATACATGTTTTAAGACCCCCGAATCCAAAAAAAAAATCAGTTTTAGAAAAACGCACATGTGTGTACATCTGTGTGTGGATGTGTGTTTGTTTCTGTGGACCGCATACCTCAAAAAAGAAAACACCATTACATACCGAACTTGGTATTTAGGTTTGGTATGTTCCAAGGATACGACGACACGATTTTCAAGAAAATTCCCCACCGCAAACTACCCTGAATAATAATAAATTTTGTTTATCTCAAAATGGATACAACAGTTATGATTAAAATCCCGAAACACAAAGATATTTAAATGCAAAATAAAATGTGTATATTGAATTTTCTTGGAATAGCCTCTGAACACACCTCTTCATTCTGGATTAATTTTGCATAACTGGTAAACTGTAAGAGGTACACAAGAACTTGTGTATAAAAAATATAGATTTCGTTAAAACAAACAATTCATGTCATATATATTAGTTTAGTAGAGTTGATCTTTCGAGATATTCCTCGTTATTGGTTTCAATTTTACTCTACGTAACTTTTCTCAAACGGGAGGCCACCTTTCGCTTCATTTATCTTTTGTTTTACTGCTGGATGTCCAAAGCGAAACAAACATCAATTGCTGACATAGCGATCAACTTTTAAAATATTTGACTAGCATTATAGTCTAGCGTATTCCCCTACGTTCTCTCTGCTTAGAAGGAAGCAACAGAATTTCTGCAAATGTTTATCTCGATTAGCTTTATATAAATAAAAGAATATTTTGTAAGAATAATGTTTTTGCAGACCCAGTAGGGAAAATCATGTGAATGTAGCACATTATATTTCCTTTCTGTTCACGTACTATGCACATAGTGTATAGAGAAGGTAAGTATTGTATTACAATCAAAAATTCGATACCGTAAATACATGGTTTGGACCACCTGAATCCAAAAAAAGATCAGTTTTAGAAAAAAAAAAAAAAAAAAAGTGTGTATGTCTGCTGTCTATCAGTGTGTGTGCGTGTCTATGGGCAGGATAGCCCGTTAACACTAAACTTGATAATTAAGTTTAGGATCTTATAAGGTTGCGAAGATATTCAAGAAAATCCCCCTACCCCCAATTATCTTTTACAAGGAACAAAATTTGAAAATGTTGGTTTTCTCAAAAATGACTCTAGCGACTTTGATTGAAATCTCGTATGTTTAAGATATTTACACAAGAAATAAAACGAATATCTTGAATTATCTGGGAATATCCTTC
The DNA here is from genome assembly GCA_030762935.1 of Hymenopus coronatus. Taxonomy (NCBI): domain Eukaryota; kingdom Metazoa; phylum Arthropoda; class Insecta; order Mantodea; family Hymenopodidae; genus Hymenopus; species Hymenopus coronatus. Next base: position 79,754,281 of record CM060894.1, read on the forward strand.
AGACCACTTTATCCTCGATGAATTTTTCTAAATGTTGCATAACTGATAAACCGTAAGAGATGGACAATGCCTTATTACACAAAAAAGTAGATATCATTAAAACACAAAATCTATGTCAAATACAGTTTTTTTCGCGAAGTTGTCTATTTTCGAGACATTCTTTATTATTGGTTTCAGTTTCTCATAGGGAACTCCTCAACACCTGGCCAGACAATACAAAAAAAAAAAAAAGATTCCAATCGTATAGCAACCACATGTTAAAAGATTTGACTGTCACTTTAGCCTAGTGTATTCCCTTATTTACATTTTACTTACAAGAAAGCAAGCATTAAGACCATTTCTGCTAATGTTTATCTCGATTAGAATGAAGTAGATAGAAAATAAGCTTTTTAACAATAATATGTTACAAAGATGTAGAATGGAGCACATCAGATGTTTTGAGTTCACATTCACATATTCACACATACATACACTATATAGTCAACCGGACTTAAATTTCTGGTGGATGCTCGGTATCGAAGTTTTGGGTGGAATGCAAATACTTCTCTACGCACTATGCACATTGTACCTGGTAAAAAACCTAAAAAGTATTCTCTGGAATTCCAAAGGGATCGCAGTTAGAAAGTTACAAACCGTACTTCAAATCCACACAAAACTTTCAAAATAGACCAATACTGAGTTAGGTTACAGAATCGCTTCTTGTGCACATACTGCATAAATAAGTGAAAAGTGTAACCTCACGTAAAAGCCACAAGCCTAATCTCGAGATAAGCCTCAAACCCGGCAACAAGTCGATAAGCTTCTTTTACCCAAACTCTCGTCCCTTTTCTTCGGTTGACAAACGTGCAAGAGCGTGCGTTCCCAAACGTCCTCCCTACGAGGGAGGGGGGAATTCCATTACATTGGCCTGTTCCAGCCCCTGGACTTACCACGGCTGCTACCAGCGCCCTTGGAATAAAGAAGTTTTCCTATATACTTTTCCAGGAACTTTGATTGAATACGGGTTTCAAGAGAAAGGGGAGACATAGGCAATCCTTTACTCAATGTTCGTCCACAAGGGTTTATATGGAGTTAACTTTCTTCTCCTGGGCAGAGAGAGAAGAAATGAGCACGGTAAAATCAAGGAGAGAAAAAAGTAAAAGAACGATTGATGCGAAGCAAAAAGCTCCAGACACAAAGGCTTTCTCTCTATTAGCTATCTCTCTCGAAACAAAAGTTAAACACATTGGCAGATACGTGACTTTGTATTTACCTTTCCCCCCCCCCCATGATTAAGGAGGTATTTTCTTTGATGTAGGGAGCTTTAGGGCGCACAACAGCCGCCATCATTAGCATTTCCTTGTAAATATTACCACAAGATGTCATTACATATTTAGCTCGCTGACTAACGTTAAAGAGCATCCCGAATATATGTCCTGCGGTATAGTTCAAATTAGTTCCGGCAGGTGGTCTTCTCGGAGAACAATATTAATTAGTAGGGATCCTGGACTATTTAACTCATGGACGCTCACACTTTTGTAAAAAATCTGATGTGTACCATTCACATGACTTTCTCTACATCTATGCAACAAACTATTCTTAAAAAGCGTATACTTCTATTTACTTCATGTTAATCAGAAAAAATAGCAGAAATAGTCTTATTACTTGCTTCCTTGTAAGTAGAAGCGAAATAAGGGAGTACCATAGGTTAAAGTGATAGCCAAATGCTAGTTGCTACGTCACTGAATTTCCTTTGTTTGTATGGACAGCAGTTGACATTCCTGTATGAGAAAAGTATACATTTTTCATAGCAGAAACCAAAAATAAGAAATGTCTCAAAAACGATCAACGCTACGAAAAAAATGTATATAACATAAATTGTGTGTTTTAATGAGCTCTACGTTTTTTGTGTGGTAATTTTTTCTGCATTTCTTACGGTTTAGAGTAACGCAAAATTCCCTAAAATCCCTCCAGAACAAAGCAGTCTTCAGAGGCTATTCCCAGAAAATTCAAGATATACATTTTATCTGGCAAGTAAATATCTTAAATATAATGGATTTTAATTATAATCATTAGAGCCATTTTTAAGAAAATCAAAAATATCGAAAATCTTGAAAATCTTCTTGTCGCATCCTTGGAAGATACCAAACTTAAATACCAAGTTTGGTTTTTAACGGTATTTTCGTTTTTGAGCTATGCTGCCCACAGACACACGTACACAGACACAGACATTTTTCTAAAAATGTTTTTTTATTTTTGATTCAGGGGGTCGCAAAACATTTATTTCCGGTGAAACCTCGGTATCGAATTTTTGGGTGCATTACAATACCTTCTCCATTGACTATGTACATACTACGTATAGAGAAAGTAAAAATAAAATCTGGTGTGTTACACTCACATGACTTTTTCTAGCTACTCTATAAACAAACGTCTTATAAGAGATAATTCTTCTTTCAACACCACGCTAATCAAGATAAACATTAGCAGAATGTTAATTGGTTCCTTATAAGTAGACTGGAACTAAGGGAATGCACTAGGCTAAAGTGATAGTCAAATGTTTTAAAAGCTGTCGTTATGCGATTGTCATTGCAAATCGCCTCTTTGCTTGGCCAGGTGTAGAACAAAAGAAAAACGAACACTATTATCTAAAATCTGTGAAGAATTGTATTCTACCCAAAAAGTCGATGTTGAGATTTCACGGAAATACTGAATCCAAAAAGAGCATTTTCGTAAAACGATCTCTCTGAGTAGATTTTCAAGAAAATCCTTTGCATGAAAAAATTTTAGAAAATGTTTCTTCACTTTGAATGGACTTTGCAAAAATGACAAACCGTAAGATATGAATAAAAACGTTGTAGATCTTGTCAAAATATACAGCTTATAGTGAATTGTTGGTGGATCTTATTACTTCCGAGATATTCCATGTTATTCATTTCAATTTTCTCATACTTATATCTTTCTCAAATGGAAATCCGCTATTTGTCTTTCTTTTTCAAGTTAACACTTAGGACCAGCTCTTTAAAGTTTTGGCTATCGCTTAGGTCTTCTCTATCACGTTGTCTGTATCTAGAACAAAATATGTAATAAAAGTATGTCTGCAGATATTTATCTCGATCAACGTAAAGTTAAGGATAAGCTTTGTTAAATAATGTTTTCTGAAGAGTTGGTAGAGAAAGTATGTGAATTTACCACATTAAATATTTAGTTTCCTGTGCAGTCTCAATGATTGAAATTTTCTCTTTGATTTGATGTTTATTTTATCAGTTTTGTGTAATAATATTGTTTTAAATGTATTTATATAAGTTGTACTGCATTTGCCATTTTATGTTGTAAATTTTGCACTCTTCACAGAAAAAATCTCATGTGTTACACTCATAATGCTAATCAAGATAAACATTACTAGAACGTTCTTATTACTTACTTCCTTATAAATAGAAGGGAACAAGGGAATGCACTAGGCTAAAGTGATAGTCAAATGTTTAAAAAGCTGTAGTAATTCGAGTGTCAATCCAAATCGCTTCTTTGCTTGGCCAGGAGTAGAACAAAATAAAAACGGACGCTTCATGTCTGAGAAAAGTATACTTCACAATTGAAACCAATAACAAGGAATGTCTTGGAAACGGTTACTTCCACAACAAAAACGTGGTTTGACGAGGTTTACATTTTGTGTAGTAAATTTCGTCTATTTCTTAGGTTTAGCAGCTAAGCAAAATTTGGCAAAGTTCATTCAGAATAAAGAGGTGTTCAGAGGTTATTCCTGAAAATTCAAGATAAACACTTTATTTTGGATGTAGATAGCTTTAATATAGGGGATTTTAATGAAAATCGTTAGAGCCATTTTTAAGAAAGTCAAACTTTTTTAGAAAATGTTTGCATGTTAAGGTGGGGCGATTTTGCTGAAAATCTTCGTGTCGCATCCTTGGAAGATACTAAACCTAAATACCAAGTTTGGTATATAACGCTCATTTCGTTTTTGAGCTATGTTGTCCACAAACACACACACAGATAGACTCACACGGACCTTTTTCAGGGGACCCCAAAACATATTTCCGGTGAAATATCGAAATCGAATTTTTGGATGAAATACAATACTTCTCTATCCCTATGTACATTGTACATATGGGGCTAGAGAAAGTAAAAATATAAGTACTAGATACATACTTTGGTCACATACTTTACTCCTGGGAAACTGCACTACAAATATGCTGCTGCTGTTAAGTAATTCATTATCTGGTCTTTGCAAAATATGGAACCTTATTTTATGAATGACATTTTCGGTCATAAATGATCAGAATATAATGAAGAAGGCAAAATTATATTTTAGGATAACTAATAGATTCTAAGTGCTAGTTTGGATTACTTTGACGCTAAACAGAAGGTTGTTATACTTAAAAATGCTATTGCTAGTAAATTTAATTAAAATATTATACATTAAGATTTTAATGCTGTTTTTCTTAATAAGTAAGCTTATTACATAACATTAGATCGCAAAGTTATTCTTCTGTATCAAAGATACCCGAGCTTAAGCGAAAGAAGAAACAGCGAATTTATCTCCACGTTTATTTTGAAGAGATATGGTGTATTCATACGCTCATGGCAGCCACAAACCACCCTTTCTAATGTTCAGTTATCTTGGAATATGCCATTGAATCAGCATTGAATGGGACATACCTCATAACATGGAACAAGGAAGTGGGGGTGAAGTGTGAGTGTGTGTGTGTGTGTGTGTGTCTGTGGACAGAATAGCTCAAACACGAAAAGTCAGTTAAATACTATTGGTGGCATTTACGTTTAGTCTCTTCCAAGGATGTGACACGAAGATTTTCAAGAAAATGATCCATCATAAACTACCTTTTACATGAAAAAAATTACTAAAAATTATGATTTTCTCAAAAATCGCTATAAAGATTTTAATTAAAGTATACTATAATAAAAATGTTTACATGACAAATAAAATGTATATCTTTAATTTTCTGGAAATAGCCTCTGAAGGCCTTACTCTGGATGAATTTTGCTGAATTTTGCACTAATTAAACTGTAAGAGATAGACAAAAGCTTACTACACAAAAAATGTAGATCTCGTTAAAACATATAATTTGTTTCATATACGTTGTATTTATTTATTGTTTATTTAATTATTTATTCTTTTAGGGATGGCCGTTTTTGAGTCGTTCCTTATTATTTTTGGTTTCAGCTTTAAAATACTTGTACTTTTCTCATACAAGATTTTTTTCACCTCCTGGCCATACAAACAAAGAAATTTCAATTATATAGCAACCAGCTTGCAAAACATTTGTTTTTATTTATTTATTGTAGTTTAACGATCTTTAACCTGGTTGGTCATATCGGACGAAATGATGAAATGAAATTGATGAAATAATGCTTAAATGATCTCCGGGTCCATGGAGCTTAAAGTTACTCGACATTCGTTCTCAGATGAGGGAGATTCGAACTCACGACCTTTTGAATGCGAGGCAGACACGCTACCACCACACTACGCAGGCGGGCTGTTTTTAAGTGTTGACTTTATATAGCCGTCTTTAACTTCTATGGTCATATCGGACGATTAAAAAATTTGACTAAAGCTTTAGCCTAATGCACCCCCTTATTTTCCTTCTACTCACAAGGAAGGAAGTAATAAGACCACTTCTGCAAATTTTATCTCGATTAGCATGAAGTAGATAGAGGAATAAATTGTTTTTATTAGTTACAGAGATGTAGATAAAGGCATGTGAATGGAACACGCCAGATATTTTAAAATGAGATTCTGATTCCAGGTTTAAAATTCACCAAATTTCATTTAGAACATCTTTAACTCCGTTTTTAAGACATTCTATAAAATGGAAATATTTTGCACGATAATATCATTCAGTTTTATAATGTCATTGTAAAACCTCTAAGGTTTAGATAACCATTGGTATGTTTTAATTCATTGAGGAACTAGTTTTGAATGAGGTCTTAGGATGGCTAAACACTAAGCCAATAAATTCGTTTATATGTATATATATATATATATATATATATATATATATTTTTTTTTTTTTTTTTTTTTTTTTTTTTTTTTTTTTGGTTGTATGGCAGCAGAACAAATTTTATTTCTTGTTACTTTGATGCTGGTTCACTCAATTGTCGATTACTTCCGCTTTTTCTAATCCAACTGCATTTTCCAGAGGGGCTACCGCAACTCCGTTTTTTTTTCTTTTAGAAAAAGATCCGAGTGACCGTGTCTTTTTGAACACGATACTCAAAAGTGAAAAGTCTGTAAAAATACTTACTTGGTATTTTAGTTCAGTATGTTCAAAGGATGCGACACGAAGATTTTGAGGAAAATCCTCCACCCCAAACTACCCTTTACCTGGCAAAATTTCGAAAGTTTAGATTTTCTCAAAAATGTTTCTAACGATTTTGATTAAAATACTGTATATTAAAGATATTTTTATTACACATAAAATGTACATTTTGAATTTTCTGAGAGTAGCCTCTGAAGACTTATTTATTTTAGGAGTATTGTTTTTTCTTTTGGTTTTGGTTTTTTTTTTCGAATGGCAGGGAAAAGCCATTTACGGGCGACAAAGGGGAGAACGCTGCCAAGTTTGGGAACTTTAAACAATGACACTTCTTACTAAAAACACCCTCCACCGGAGAGAATTCAGGTGAAGAAATGCGCAACAGTACCGCTATTGCATCTGCGATTCAGGAAGCGGGTATAATGTCCAACCATATCGGCCAGAGCTAGGTGAAAATTAGGAGCCGGGACGCAAGCTTGGCGTATTACGTCCTTGGAAATTCGGGGTCAGGAGAATTGCACACGGTTAAGCTGTGTCTCCAGTTGCAGACATCGTCACTTCCATGCATTTCAGATGAGTTTAATATCCTGAAACATATAGGGTACAGCCATTAAGTTGTAAACGTTAGATTCATAGAATTGTGGATAACAATTCCCTATGGTATTTTTTACTGAATTTTTACTGAATCCTGAAATATAAACAACATAGTCTTAAGTGTGGTGTCAATGAATTAGTAAGTATTCAATGTCATTAGGCTGTTCCTGTCCCTTCGTGGGTGGGATGTCGTCTTATTCTGGTTGCTTTGTGCTCAGACCGTTGAGTGTCTTTATAGTTCTCTGGTACCTTGCTGTCAGTGTCTTATTGCCTATTTGCGCGCTGTCTCTTGGTGGCTGAAATACATGTTTGTGCTAATATAATTGTTAGTAATTTACGCTTATATATCTGTTCATTACTTAATGCAAGCATCGTTCAATTTCATCGTAAGTGTCGTGTAAATCGTCTTAAATTAGTTGTTGTGTAAATGTGTCAGAAAAAAATCCATTGGTCCTTTGCCGGCGTCCGCGTAAGATGTGGAGGAGGACTACCTTGGCTCAGAGAATAACAACTTCCAGTCTCTTCTTGTAAATACAGTGTTAGGTATTGTTTATCTTACTAGTTCCTCCAGTCCTTATATAGCTCCCGCTTATGCAGCAAGAAACTTAACGAGCTAGAGAAAGGCGCACACAAGCGTTTATTTTTTCTTGGGCTATTATTGCACTTTCATTTCCGAACACGTGTTCACTTTTATAAAATGCTGCCTGCTGAATAACACTTTTCGAGCACACCTGCAACAATTTAGGTGGCATGGAAGACGCGCGATCTGCACGTGCCTTTGGGCAGGTAGTCACATAATCCTGTTGTGATTTGGAAGTTACGTATGTCACTGAGAACTATTTCCACTCTTTTATTGTGCCCATGAACTCATTTAAATTTGAAAAACAGAAATTCTACTAAACTTATGTTCAATAATTCAATTCAAGTCATTGTATACAAGAAAATTATTCGATATGATGTGATAACTTTCTTTATTAATACAAATTTACATCTATATGTATTATATATTGAACTATTCATATAAAAACATATTTTAAATTAAGCAAAAAGATTTACTCACTTGGACAGCATTCAAATATTTTTGCAACATACTCTTACAGTAAGAAGGTAAGGGAAGAAAGAATCCTAAAAGTTCAAACTAGTGTGACTTCTAAACTTGCAAAATGGAATAAAAAAGAGTTTCTTTTGGATTGTGTATTTCGATTGATTTACATTTTCTTCCTGTGGTAATTGTTTCCTATATCTGTTTCTTTATCTATATGTTATAGATCCTTTAAAATCAAAAAAAATAAACAGAAGTACAGGATACTCGTATAAAACTCAGCATGCATTATATTTCAAATTTCAATTTATTAAACATGTAACATTTTGCAAAACCATTAGAGAAATTGTTTGAGAAAATATAAAATAAGTTTAACAATTTTATATGTTCCATTCACACTACCTTCTCTGCCTATTCAGCATATAAACTATTTTAAGAAAAGATTATTCATTTATCAACATCATATTAATCGAGATAAAATTAGCAGAAAATCACTTATTACGTGCCTTCTTATAAAGAAAAAGGAAATAAGGGAATACAATAGACTAACAAGTTTACAAGTTATACGAAAGTCATCCAGAATGAAGAGGTTATTCCTAGAAAATTGAAGATACATACTTCGTTTTTTGTGACAATATCTTAAAAATATGGCATTTTAATCAAAATCAGTAGTCATGCTTTAAAAAATCACAATTTTCGTAAAGTTCCGAGGAAAGGGTAGTTGGAGGGGGATTTTATTGAAATCTCCCTGCCGCTTTCTTGGAAAATATTGATCTGATATACCAAATTTGATATTTAGCCGACTTTTCGTTTTTAAGCTATGCTGCCCACAGACACACACACATACACACACAGACATGTTTCTAAATGCTTTTCTCTCTTTTTTTGGATTCGGGATTCTAAAATATGTATTTTGTTCAGTTTAGAAATCATTCTACTGCGTAGCCCGTTGAGGGCAAATTAACCCTCAAAATGTTACAAAAACTGTAATTTAATCCATTCTTGCTGTATTGTTATTTCGGGTCACCCAATATAAAGCACGAATATTGCTGTGAATCCGTATGCATATACCTATGCACTGACATTTAAACTGTATTCAAAATGGCTTCTGGATGTTCTAAATGTATATATTATCGCCTAAAGGGGAATTAATAACTGTTCCACAACGCAGCTGGAATCAACGATCCTCGGGCTATTCAAATATGATAAATGAATCGTTCGCCTTTAACAATAAATATGATTCGTGAAATTGATAATACTGAGTTGGTTCAGACACCACGTAGCTTCCAGGGAACATAAAAGAAAACAAACACCGATTATTCTGTTCTAAAATTCATTGTCCTTCAGTGTTTAATTTGTATATAGCTCAAGTCTTATGTTATCAACATTGATGGGAAGGTTAGTACCCGGAATTTGATAGTAAATTTTAGTAACACAGTGGCTCTTAGGCACAAGCTAATATATCCATCCATCCATCCACCATCCATCTACCTACTCCCTTATCCAAACACACCTATACCTATCCTCTGAAACACCAACCTACCAATCCACCTATCCTCTGAAACACCAACCAACCAATCCACCTATCCTCCCAAACACCAACCAACCAATTCACCTATCCTCCCAAACACCAACCAACCAATCCACCTATCCTCCCAAACACCAACCAACCAATCCACCTATCCTCCCAAACACCAACCAACCAATTCACCTATCCTCCCAAACACCAACCAACCAATCCACCTATCCTCCCAAACACCAACCAACCAATCCACCTATGCTCCCAAACACCAACCAACCAATCCACATATCCTCCCAAACACCAACCAACCAATTCACCTACGCTCCCAAACACCAACCTACCAATACACCTACCCTCCCAAACACCAACCTACCAATCCACCTACCCACCCAAACACCAATCTACCAATCCACCTACCCGCCCAAACACTAAATTACCTATCTACTCACATGACTACCTACTTACCTATCTTAATCCCTAACTGAAAAAAAAACCATTATACTGTTCTCAAAAAACATTAAATACAACCATCATGAGATCAAAAGTCTTGTCTTAAAGGATTATTTCAAAACATGCCAATCTAAATGTAGGTATAATGTGGGTGGTAGAGACATATTTATTTAAATTTTCTCCAATAACTCTTTATTTCTTTAGGTTGAGTTACATCGAAAAATTCAATGCCATGGTCGGGATTAGATCCACGGATCTCCTAGTCTCCAGTCAGTTGCTCTAACTACTGAGCTACCGTAGCAATCAACGGCCAGGCATTGAATTTCCAACTGAGTTCCCGGCTGGTGAATGGAGATCCGTGGTTCAAATCTCATCTGTGGCAATGAACTTTTTAGTCTGACTCACTTATCCAACTCTCTGTCCTACTCACAGCTTGTTAAAATACAATTAAATTAATACTAATTGACCTAATAGTTTGCTAAACTATCAAGCTCGGGACTTAAAGTACTTATGAAATTGCCTACACTATTGGGGGATCATCTCAGAATAATTTAAGACTCTCTTGTGGTTTACCGGGAAATATGCGAGTCTGTGAGAAATTTAACGGCAATCCGGCATGTTGCCATGTTAGTTCAGTGGCTAGAGACCGCGAGATCCGTGGTTCAAATCCCGCATTGATTTTTTTTTTTTTTTTTTTTTTTTTTTTTTTTTTTTTTTTTTTTACCGAGCCAACTCTTGAGCTGCACACGGTTAGTGTGAAAAAAAACTAAATTGACTCTTTATTTTTCCAAACTGATAAGAATCTGCTCAAAGATTACTGTATTTCGTAACAATTCTGCCGTAAAATCTCTTTTCGCTTGGCTACTAAATTCCCTTGTTCAATTATTGCATGCGATACATTCCCGGTGAAAATTGAGCACTAGGCAGGACTTAGTTGCCTCTTTTTACACCATTATTCACGTAACTGGAAATTTCGAGAAGCCGACGCACGTACAATATACAAAACTTACTCAGACTTAACCATGCGTGGCTTCGACGCCAAAAGAACTTACCGCAGCACAGGTGTTCACTAACGCACGTGAGTGACAATGGATGCCAACAATCTGCTATGGCATATAAAGCAAACTGTATACGTTAGGCGATTACTTCCGTAGGGTGTAGTCACAATGCATAGCCCATAGACAGAACAGGAATGAAAAAACGTAATGCAGTATCCGGAATATGAACGAAGGTATGTTTGGGAGAACATAAAAATATTGCATATCTGACATGTAGCTTTTCTGAAAATTGTTTTCCTGTCGTGTTTTAAGATACTTATTCAATATTTCGGCCACAATTAAAAGTTTTAGTTGGTACATTTTCGCATAAGGTTCACGAAAATATAGTACAGGTTAAATAGCATTCAACAATAATGTTATTTTGATATTTAGTAGTAATCTCTATAAGTTATAGAGAATACAATAAAATGATAATTTTCAATTAAGTTTGCATACTGAGGCTACATACAAATTTTGAGAAAAATACTGTTTCGCTCAAACTTCCCCTCTGTTCAAGACTCGCAACATCTTTGCCTTTGCTGCGTCGACAGACAGGAATTAAACTTGATTTGAGTGTGGAGGGGAAGAAAGTTATCTTGTGTTATACTGGAGAATTGAGTGATGCTTCAAGAAATGCTGCTTTGCCAGATAGTTGCCTGAGAACATTTATACGCCAAGATGTACAGATATATGTCTTATCTCCGTTTTCTGAACCGCACAGGAAAGATCTCCTATATACATCTGATTGGTAGTTTGATCTAGACAATCAAAATAATTCACATCTGAGATATCCATCTGACATAGCTTTAAATTTTGCTCAGTTCATTCATGTTTTCATTATCCTTGAGGTTCTGGAGCTTCATCTAGCAAGGGTAGTCAGTCCCTCAACCTCGGTTTCTACTAATAATTATTTACGTATTGGAGAGATTAGAATAATATTTAATGTTTTGAATTGTCAGCACAACCGTTTATTCTTGCACCTTCAAATGGGTCCGCGCCGTGGCCGAGTGGTTAGACTACTCGCCTCTCACCTAGACGGCCGGGATTCAATCCCAAGCGACCACATGTGAGATTTGTGGTGGACAAAGCGGCGCTGGGGCTGGTTTTCTACGGGTACTCCGGTTTCCCCCGCCATCGCATTCCACCGGCGCTCCTCATCGGTGTCACCGCCTGCGGTACCATAAGTAGTTAAAGTGGGCGTTAGACACTACAAAAAAAACTTCAGATGATTGTAGACATTTTGGTGTTTTCTCCTTGTTTCTATCCATTTGTTACATTTAGAAAGCCACATTGCATTTTATTTCATTAGTTTTTTGCTTTCTCCACCGACTACTATGTATATACATAATAGGTGAGATGGTGTGTATTACACCCAAAACTTCTATTTGAAATTTCACCGGCAATACGTGGTTTTTGTACTCCTCACCCCCCCAAAAAAACATTTTTCAAAAATGTCCTCGTGAATACGCGCGCATGTGTATGGTATGGAGAGCATAGATCAGAAACGAAAAGTTGATTAAAGTTGATTACATATTACACTTGGTATTTAGTGTCTTCCAAATATGCGACAGGAAGATTTTAAAGAAAATTCACCCACCCAAAACGACCCTTTACACGAAATAATTTTAAAAAATATATATTTTCTGAACAATGGCTCTAACGATTATGATTAAAATACCATATATTAAAGATATTATGACAAATAAAATGTATATCTTGAATTTTCTGTGGATATCGTCTGAAGAGCTTTTCAGTCTGGATGACTCTTGCATAACTGGAAACCGTAAGAAACAGACAAACACTTACAACACAGTATTGCAGATGTCATTTAGTTTCTTTTTTACTTTCTCTACACGTACTATGTACATAGTGTATAGAGAAGGTATTGCACTCCACCCAAAATTTTGACACCGAAATTTCACCGGAAATATGTATTTAAGGGTCCCCTTTATCTAAAAAAAAAAAAAAAAAAAAAAAAAAGCTTTTTCACAAAAAGGTCCGTGTGTGTGTGTGTCCGTGTGTCAGTGTGTCCGTGTATCTGTGAACACAATAGCTCAAAAACGAAAAGTCGGTAAAATACCAAACTTGGTATTTAATTTTAGTATCTTCCAGGGATGCGCCACAAATATTTTGAGAAATATCCCCCACCCCAAACTACCCTATACATGGAACTTTATTCGAAAATTTCAATTTCCTCAAAAGTGGCTCTAACGATTTTGATTAAAATATCATATAAATGTATATCTTTAATTTTCTGGGAATAGCCTCTGAAGATTACTTTATTCTGGATAAATTTTACGGACTTTTAAATAACTGCTAAACTGTAAGAGATGGACAAAAACTTACTACACAAAAAATGTATGAGCACGTTAAAACACACAATTTATGTTATATACATTTTTTCGTGGAGTTCATCGTTTTTGAGACATCCCTTGTTTTTGGCTTCTGCTATGAAAAACTTATACTTTTCTCCTACAGGAATTTGCCAACTGCTGTTCATACAAACACAGGAACTTCAGTGACATAGTAACCAGCGTTTGACTATCACTTTAACCTATGGTACTCTCTTATTTCGCTTCTACTTACAAGGGAACAAGCAATAAGACTATTTCTTTTAATTTTTTCTGATTAGCATGAAGTAAATAGAAGTATAAGTTTTTTAAGAATAATTTGTTGCAGGGATGTAGAGAAATTCATGTGAATGGTACACATCAGATTTTTTATTTAATTATTTCCGACATATTCCTTGCTCTGATTTCAATTTTAAAGTACTTAAAATTTACACAAACGGGAATTTAATTCCTATTTCTTTTGTTCCTTTAGCTATGCTAAGAGAATCGAATTTCAATGACATAGCAACCAGCTTTTAAAAGATCTAACTATTGCTTTAGCCCAAGTTTTCCTTTATTTTCCTTCTGCTTATGGTAAATAATAAAATAATTTCCACTAATTTTGAAAGGTATTAGCATGGAGTAGATATAAGAGTAAAGTTTAATAATATTAATTTGTTTCAGCTTAAGCATTGAATAGAAGACACCCGATTTTGATCATACACTGCATATCTTTTTATTCATCTTAGTATTCTCATTTCATTTGTTCTAACAATTTGTTCACAAATCAAGAGTGTTGCGTAAAATGATCCAAACCAGATTCTTATTGGTGTTGTTGAGAAAATCTTCTAATGTTCATGAAATTGCCTACTAGAACTTCTCAACATTCTCTGCAGGCTTTGATCTGCTTTAGTGGTTAAGAACTTTCAGGATGGTCTATTATTGGGTTTCCATAGATATTATTATTTGAGTTATACTGTTCAAAATTATAAGCGCATACAGTAACTTTTTATCTAAAAATATTTTCTATGCTATACTTCTTCTAGTTATGTAGAAGGAACGCATACAAGCAACGAAAATAAAAAAGGAACTGATGTGAAACAATTTAGCAGAAGCAAAGACTGCTTTAGTGGTTAAGAAATTTTGAATGATCTATTATTAAGTTTCCATGTACTTCGAAATCAGCATATATATTTATATTTATATATATATGATATTTAAATTGGGTATATTCAAGGGATGCAATGCCTTTTTGCAATATTTCCAACAAAATCGCACACCACAAAATCGACATGGAATATGTTTCGATACTTTTAATTTGCCCAAAACTCCTCTAGAATGTTTACCAAAATATCATACATTTATAATTCGTGCATGACAAGTAGGTATGCACTGGAGTTCCTGCAAATAGCATTTTTTAAAATTAATTTTAATTAATTACTATCTCTATATCCAAAAAAAAAAGTTTTGTGTGTTCGTGTGTCCTTGTTCCATATATTTCTTAATAGGATAACTAAAAAACGAAAAGTCGGTAAAATATCAAAATTGGTATTTAAGTATAGAATCTTCTAAGGATACGACATGAAGACTTTGAAGGAAATCTCCCCACCCCTGAATATCCTTTACAAGGAATATTTTTGAAAATTTTTATTTTCTCAAAAATGGCTAACGATTTTGATTAAAATACCGCCTATTACGGATATTTACATGACAAACAAAATTGATGTGTTAAATTTTCTGGAAATTGAAGAAAAGAAGACCTCTACACTTTGGATGACTGTTGCATAACTGGTAAACTGTAAGACATAGACAAAACTTATTTCCAAAAAATTATAGATCTCGTTAAAACACACCGTTTATATCATAAATATTTTTTCATGAATTCACCATTTTATTTATCATTTTTTTAATCTTGGTATCGCTTTTTGGAACATACTAAATTTAAATACCAGGTTTGGTGTGTAACGATATTTTTGTTTATGAGCTATGCTGTCCATAGTCACTTTCACTTTCACACACGGCAGCTCTGTGGCCGAGTGGTTAGACAACTCGCCTCTCACTTAGACTGCCCGGGTTCAATCCCGCGTGTGAGATTTGTGTTGGACAAAGCGGCGCAGGGGCGGGATCTCCGGTTTCCCCCGACATCACATTACACCGGTGCTCCATCTTCATTGCATGCATTATCAGTGCCATCATCTACGGTGCCTTAGTAGTTAAACGCTATAAAAACACACATATACATACATACAGACATGGATCTTTTGATAAAAATGCTCTTACTGGACTCAAGAAACCTCGAAACATATGATTCCGCAGAAATCTGTTTATCGAATTTTTGGTTGTGATACATAACCTTCTCTATACACTACGTACATAGTACATATAAAGAAAGTAAAAAAAAAAAAAAAGTGTTTGGTACTTTACCTTAAACCTTACAGGAATTGAATTTTTTCAGGAGATAATTTTAAAAAGTTCCTACACTATTTCAATATTTTACAAACCCTAAATCCCAATTTTCAAAGAAAGTATATTTTGGTATCTTTTTTGCCTTAAATTTGCAGCATTTATAACAAATTAAAGTGTGAAATGATTTTTCAGTGAAGTGTTTTAGTAAATATGCATGAAATTCTTGCCCACAGAGTCATTTAGTGAGAAAACCAAGTTGGCAACACTGTGGGAATTTGCCAGGCCATCGCCCGAGGAATTCCCCGTTACCACCGCGGAAGCAAGAAGACCGCACGGCGCGAGGACACAAATACCTTGTGCAGCCTTGTACACGAAATCGGCTTTGTTCCAGCTCACCGCGCGACCTGCATCAAGCAGCCTAATTCCTGATGCCATCTTCCTCAGGCTAGGTATTTAACTCTTTCCAGATGAGTTTCGGATGGCGACCACCTCATTTGCGGCGATGAGATTGCCTTGTAAAAACGTGCCCTGCAGTTCAACTACATCGATATTATAGAGATATTTTTGTTTTCTCTACACGAACCATGTACATAATAGGTAGAGAAGGTACTGTATTTCACAATATCTGTGTACCTTTCGCATGACTTTCTCTACATCTCTGTACCACATTATTGTTAAAAATCGCATTCCTCTATCTATTCCATTCTAATCAAGATAAACATAAGCAGAATTAGTCTTATTACCTACTAGATTCCTAGTATTAGAAGAGAATTAAGAAACTGCGCAGGTTAAAGCGATAGTTTTGTCCTTTAAAAGCCAATCGCAATGTGAAACAATTAAATTCCAATCAAACGAGAATAAAGTTGTCTTCCCGTTGGAGGAAAGTTTAAGTTTATTTTAAACATGCTTTTTTTGGATTTCATGTCCCAAAACATGTGCTCCCGGTTAAATCTCGGTATCGAATTTTGGGTGCATTACAATACCTTCTCTATACACTATGCTCATAGTACATGTAGATAAAGTAAAAACACTTGATTCCGGGATTTCACAGCAAATACATGTTTTGAAGAAACTGAATAAAAACACTTTTAGAAAAACGTATGTGTGTGCATGTCGACAGCATAGCTAACATCTGGTGTGTTCCATTCACATGACTTTCCCTGTATCTCTGAAACAAATTATTGTTAAGAAACCTAATCTATCTTCATGATAATCGACATAAAAATTAGCAGAAATGATCTTACTACTTTCTTCCTTATGAGTACAAGGAAAATAAGGCAATACACTAGGCTAAAGTGGTAATCATATCTTTTAAAAGCTGGTTGCATTGAGATTGAAATTTGTTTTTTTGCATTGTCAAGAGTTTACAAATTCCCGTATGATGAGAAAGGTTTTAAGTATTTTGAAACTGAAATCAATAAAAAGAAATATATCCAAATGGTTAAATTCATGAAAAAAGTTTACACTTCATAAATGATTGTATCTTAACGAGATCTACATTATATGTGTTGCAGTTTTTGTCTATCTCTTACTATTTATTAGTAATGCAAAATTTAGCAAAATTCATTCGGAATAAAGAGGTCTTTAGAGAGCATTCCCAGAAAATTCAAGATCTGCATTTTATTTATCATATAAATAGCTTTAATATGTAACAGAAATAATTCTAAAGCCCAGAGAAAGCCTAATGCCATTTAAATTAGCAAAGGGAATACAATTTTTATAGCCATAACTCTACTATTTTGTTCTGTAAATTCATTATGTATATTGAATCGATGAGTTACAAATATGTACAAATATTTTTATTTAAAATATGTTTCGTTGCAATCGTAAAATCAAAGATAAAATACAATAAATGGTGTGTGAAATCTAGATTAGTAATAAAAAGGATTATTTTTGTGTATTCTTTATTATGGAAGAAGCTATAATATTTATATAAGTAATTAAAATATAATTTAAATTAGCAAAATGGCTACAATTGTAAAAGTAAAAGCAAACAAACTTATGGAAATATTCATTGTTTTGTCATAGTTACGAAAAAAAAATTAGAAATGGTGCTGATTTGTACAAGCTAAAAGAGACGTTATTACACAAAGGCAAGCTTCGGTTGCGAAAAGCAACGAGCTCCGATAAAAGTAACAATTGTGCATAAAATATTGCAATGATTTAAAATATTATTATTAAAGCAACAAATATACAAATGGATAACTTAATTGAATAATAAACATTTTAAATATGAACTAAGTAAAAATATTATTATTAAAGCAACAAATATACAAATGGATAACTTAATTGAATAATAAACATTTTAAATATGAAGTAAGTAATGTTTTAAAATTGTATATTGTGTTGTTAAGAATTCAGCGTTAGAAGCTTGATAAATAGAATAAAAATTATTATTTTCAACTCGCCTTCAATACTGCTTATTCTACAAGATCAGTTTCTGAACCTAAAAGATCTCAAAAGAAATCATTCAAAAAAAAATTAAGGAAACAAAATACTCCGCTACGCCAAGGCACATTACATGGTAAACTCGGACATACAAATTGAATGAAGTCGTTGGAGGGACAAGCTATATATTCTTGCAGCGGATGGAAGGATTGCCGCCACACTTTATTTACTGTGGAAAATAAAAATTACCACCACATTCCAAAGCCGCCGCAAATATAATCTCGTCAGATCCATTTTTGAGAAGATTAATTTTTTTAAAATATTTTCCATGTAAAAGATAGGGTATTTTTTTCAAAAATCTTTGTGTCATATCCTTGGAAGATATTTTCATACCAAGTTTGGTATTTTATCTCGTTTTGTTTTTAGTTATAGTATTACAGAGAAATAGACACAGAGACACATATGGATATTTTTCTCAAAATGCTTTTTTGGATAAATGGGGCTCCAAAGCGTTTATTTCCGGTGAAATCTCGGTATCAAATTTTTGGGTGGAATGCATGTTCTACCATGCACTACTATGCAGAGAAAATAAAAAACTAAAAGTCGGTTAAATATCAAACTTGCATACTTGCTCTACTTGTATGTTCAGTATCTTCTAAAAATGCGACATGAAGATTTTTCAAAAAAAAATACTATTTTCATGGATCATTTTTGAAAATGTTCTTAAAATACCTTGTATTAAAGATAGTTACATGACAAATAAAATGTATATCCTGAATTTTTGGGGTATAATTCCTGAAGCCCTCTTCATTCTGAAGTACTTTTGCAAGCTGATAAACCATAAGAGGTACATAAATCTTACTGCACAAAAAATGTAGAAGTGCTCATCAGTTTCATATCTCTTTTGTTCTACTCCATGTCATGGTAAGAGAACCAAACTTCAATGTCAATCGCATAACGACAGATTTTCAAAGATTTGACTGTTCCTTTAGCCTTATGCATACCCTTATTTTCCTTCCCTTACAGGAAGTAAGTATTAAAGACAATTTTTGCTAACGCATATTTAATTTCTGCAACTCTTTTAGCACTCAAAGGGATATCTGCCACGTCAAATACGTGTCAAGTGGGCCACCTGGTATATCATTCCCCAAGCACCGGCGATTTATTCAGTATGTAAAGGAATATTCTGTAAACACGTCTATTTATTAAAAGAAACTGACGGTGAAAATTCTCATTAGGTAAAGAGTCTTGGCGCCCATTAATTGATTTCGCCTGATGAAAACTTGTTAGCAAAGTTGAGGAAATTATCTTGGTAGAAGTCATATGCCGTGGGTATGGAATATGCTGAAATAGTGATCAAAATAAAAATTAATATTTAATCTTCCGAAATGTAATATTCATGCAGTAGCTATTACATTACATTTTATAGATGTTATTCGGGAAAACAAAGGGGATGAGGTTTTAAAGTTTAAAATATATGGGTAAAAAAAAAACAATCGCAGCTGTAATACACAGCTGTTTAAACTTGTTTGAAGATATCATCAACAACGTTACCCAAGCAGGCGTCACCCAGCCCACACCATTTTTTTTCTTCAAGATTAAAAATGGGTTTAAGTAAACACGCAGCTTATTGTAACAAACAACTCTACGGAGGTTGGCAATATTCCATCCATCAAAGCTTGAGAGTCAAAGGGTTCGAGATCACATACAAAGGCAATGTATAAAATGTATCTAAGTTGACGGCAGTCATTTTGAAGATCCTGATTAAAATTTTACCCGTTTACTTTGAGTATTTCAGCTTTATTTTAATAGTATTTCTTATATCATGTCTGCGATCTCCTGCATAATTCAAAGACTCTAGACCTAAAGAAAGCGTTCCTGGATATAAGTTTATTAACAAAATACGAACACATAGTACCCATCTACAGCTGCACCTTGTAACATTATTTATTTATAGCCTGTAGGATTAATAATAATAATAATAATAGTAATAATAATTAATTATGTTGGTGGGTATAAAGGAAAAGTATTGGGGGGGTGCTTCCATATTTTTTCTCGTTGTTGGAAAGCTCGGCAAACTGCCATGATTACAGTTTTACTTTATACGACTTCTACCCACTAAAGTGTTTTTCAAGTACATACATGTATATAGGCTGCAAATTTTAAATAGATGCATAGGATTAGAGTGCATCACTTCGTCTTCGATGAAGTGTTTGCAGCTCCGCTTTGGAGGAGCCAAAATGCCTGATCTCCCAATTAAGTAACTTAAAGTTCATTAACTTTTCATAAATATAGATAAAGAACGGGGTTAGAACATACTACATTCCAGGTAAGCAAATACGCAATAATAGAGTTGGTTAACCAGCTGAGGATCTAAGAGGAATATTAAAGTGAAAGTAAGGAATATTGATAAATAAATATTTACTAAGGAATTAAAATCGGACACAAGACCACGTCCAAGAGCGGGAGAAGGACAGAAGCACAGACAACATCTTGCCGGTCCCCATGGCCGGGCTCGCTGAAGTACCTCGCTTTGGTGCTTCGAGGTGCAGGGGATGGTGGGTTCGAGTCCCGCCTTGAATATGGGTGTTTGTAAATGTGTATCTGTATGTGTATATTAGAAACAAAAAGAAAACGGTAATCAAACAGATAAACAAAGTAAATGTTAGGAAAATGAAACAAGAAAAAAAAACCAGAATTTAACTTCCTCCAAAGCTCATCCTCCGGCAGAAAGAGTGTTGAAACATAAAAAAGGTAGTTTTAGAAAAGGGTATTGTATATAGTCACCACCCGTGGTCTAATAGTTACTATGCTCGCATCGTGTACCCAAGATCGCGGGTTCAAACCCATCGCAGTGCGAAGGATTTTTTCGAGCGTAAAAATACTTAGCATGGATTCCTTCAGAATAGAAGTAAATCCGTTGGTCAGGTGTCGTAGATTTAGGCACATAAAAGAACCTCAAGCCTAATAAAGAGGCCTCTGAGCAAAGTAAGGAGGTGCTTCATGCCCAACATAGAATGGGACACTGAGACGCACAATTGTTCAAGAGCGCCCATGAATAAAAATCCATTTCATTTGTATATATGTATGTATGTGAGCGAGAGAAACATAATTAAAAAAATTTGATGTGTTCCATTCACCTGGCTTTTTCTACCTATTCTATAAAGTTCTTCCAAAAGATTATTCTTCTGTTTACTCCATGCTAATCGAGATAATCATTCTTCTTCACTTCACGGTATGGGCAGATTGCCCGTTCCGTCTCACAGTTGTTCCCTCCACCTTTTTCTGGGTCGACCGGCATCTCTCCTTCCTTTTTGGTTCATATTCAAATGCTATCCTAGACAGTCTTGAATCTGCCATTCTCTGAACACGTTGCTTCCACTGGTTCTGATATTTTTCAATTCTGGAATGCATTGATTCTATATTAAGTTCATCTTCATTTCGGATTTGACCTAGTTTTGTACATGCTTTTGTTTGCCTTAAAATCAAAAATCATTAGCAACTTAATAAGTAGAAGGGAAGTAAAGGAATCCACTAAGATAAAGCGATAGCCAAATATTTTAAAAGTTGTTCTGTGAGTGGGATCAATATTGGCTTCTTTGCATTGCCAAGAGTAAAACAAAAGAAACAAGAACGACTTCTCGTTTGAGAAAAATATAGTTATTTTAAAATTGAGAACGGTTTTAAAAGAGGAAATGGTTACCTCCACAACAAAATTGTAAATAGAAATTAATTGTTTGTTATAATAAGATCTACAGTTTTGTGTAGTAAGTTTCTATCTGTCTCTTTCGGCTTACCAGTTATGCAAAAGTCATTCAGAATAAACAGAACTTCAGAGGCTATTCCCAGAAAATTTGGGATATACAATTTATTTGTCGTATAAATAGCTTTAATATACATAACTTTAATCAAAATAGTTAGATGCCTTTTTGAGAAAATCAAAATTTTCTAAAACTTTAACACGTAAAGGGCAGTTTGGAGTTGGGGAATTTTTTTGAAAATCTTCCTGTCACATCCTCAGAAAATATTAAATTAATTATTAAACTTGGTATTTAATCAATTTTTCGTTTTGAGATGTTGTTCATAGACACACATATCGATCTTATTCTAATTTTTTTGTTTTTTTGTTTTTACCTTGTTTTCTGTATTATTACTGGATTGCTGTTTTTTACTGTTACAACACACACATAAACACAAACATATAACACCCATGCCCAAGGCGGGACTCGAACCCACGATCCCCAACGCTACGAAGCACCAAAGCGGGACGCCTTGGCGAGCGCAGCCATGGGGACCGGCTATTTGGGGGGGGGGGGATTAAGGAGACCCTAAAACGTGCATTCGCAGTGTATTGCACTTATGGATGGAATGCAATACCTTCACTACCTATGTACTTCACTACCTATGTACTATGTACCAACTTGATTAAGTAAAAAAGTCAGATGTGTTCCATTTACATGACTTTCTCTACGTCTCTACAACACATTATTCTTAAAAAGCTTATTCTCCTATCTACTTCATGCTAATCGAGATAACAGAAATTGTTTTATTACCTAGTTCCTTGTAAGCAGAATGGAAATAAGGGAATACATTAGGCTAAAGCGATAGTCGAATCTTTTAAAAGCTGGTTGCTATATGAATGAAAGTCGTTATCTTTGCATGACCAGGAGTTGACAAATTCCCGTATGAAAAACAAGCAGGGAAAGGACTATTTTAAAATTTAAACCAATAACAAGGAATATTCCGGAAATGGCCAACTCCACGAAAAACAAATGTAACTGGCACAAACTGTGTGTTTTAACGAGATATACATTGTTTTGTGTTGTAAGGTTTTGTAAATCGTATGGTTTACCAGTTATGCGAAAGTCATCTTGAATGAAGAGGTCTTCAGAGACTTTTCCAAGAAATTTCCAAATATTATTTATTTGTCATGTAAATATATTTAATATAATTTTAATCAAAATTGCTAGAGCCATTTTTATATACTCAAATGTTTCTTCCATATAAAGGATAGTTTGGAGTGGGGGATTTTCCTCAAAATCTTTGTGTCACATCCTTGGAAGATTATAATTTATAATAAGTTTGGTATTTAACTGCCTTTTCGTTTCTGAGATGTTGTTCACACATAGACATACATACGGACTTTCCCTTTCTTTACATGTACTATGTACATAGTGATTAAACAAGGTATTGTAATGCACCCAAAAATTCGATATGAGATTTTACCGAAAATATACGTTTTGAGAGCCCCTGAATCCAAAAAAGCAGTTTAAGAAAAATCTCAGCATGTGTCTGTCTGTCTGTGTGTGTGTGTGTGTGTGTGTGTGTGTCTGTAGGCAGCATAGCTCAAAAACGAAAACACCGTTAAATACCAAACGAAGATTTCCAGGAAATTCCCCCCACCACCAACTACCGTTTATATGGAACTTGTTTGGAAAATGTTTATTTTCTCAAAAATCTTTCTAACGATTTTGAATCAAATACCTTATGTTTAAAATATTGTTATGACCAACGAAACAAATATGTTGTATTTTCTGGGAATAGCCTCTGGTGACCTCTACACTCTGGATGATGTTTGTATAACTGGAAAAGCGTAAGAGATATACAAAAACTTAGCGCTCAAAAAATGTAGATCTCATTAAAACACACAATTTATGTCGTATAATTTTTTTTAGCGTTCACCGTTTTCGATATATTTCGGATGATTGGTATCAAATTTAGCCACTTAAACTTTTCTCAAACGAAAAGACATATTTCTTCTCGTTTCTCGTTTGGTTACTCCTGACAAGCAAAGAGATTGGAATTTCCATTGCTTCATATAGCGACCGGCTTTTAAAGGACAAAACTATCCTTTAGCCTGTGATTGTTCTTATTTCCCATTTAATTACAAGGAAGTTAGTAATAAGTCTGATTCTGCTTATGTTTATCTTGATTAATATGATGCAGATAACAAATTAATCTTTTGGATAAAACATTTATTTGCCGCACATCTAGACGACATCATGTGAATGGAACACATTAGATTTTTGCCCTTCTACTTATAAGAGACCGTGTAATAAGGAACCCTAAAATGTGTATTTCTATTAAAATCCGAGTATCGAATTTTTGTGTTGTTGCAATACCTTCTCTACTTATGTATTATGTACCAAGTTAAGTAAGTAACGGTAATTAAAAATTAATTTTCTCACCCATAGAACAAAGAAATAAGCTCTCGGAGCTCAATAATCCAATTCATTTGTTTATTGAAGTTCCTCTGACCTCAATAGGAAATAACAACACTCTAATACTGGCTTATTTTCATCATATTTTTAACAATAGTCCATTAACACGAAGCGGGGAATGTAATCTGTGTTTCCAACATTAATATTTCAGCTAAATGAAATAATTACAAAAAAGCTTCACACCACGAAATAAGCTTCACATAACAAATGAATGAGAGCTCTACGCTACCGTGATGTGTTTAGGAAACATTAGGCCTTCCATGCTGCCCCTCGGAGCAACCTTGTATAAACTCAGTCCTGCCAACTGCAGCAAGCAAGCCACTGACATTACACTAAACTGAAGTACTGCCAACATCATAATAGGAATTAGTATATTAAACTAGTGGGTATTCTATGGGTATAATAATGGGTTAAAATTACTGGACGTCTCATTAAAAAATGTCTAATATGTTCCATTCACATAACTTTCTCTACCAGTTTCTCTAAACTATTCTTACAGAAGCATTTTAAATGCATCTGCTAATTGAGATAAACATTAAAAGAAACTATCTTATTATTTATTTCCTTATGACTGTACTAGGCTAAAACGATAATCAAACATTTTAAAACGACTGATTGACTTTGTATAACCAGGAGCAAAACAAATGAAAAACAGATGACGACTTTTTGTTTGAGAAAAGCATACGTATTTTATAAAACTAATAACAAAGAATATCTTGGAAATGCTTAATCCCCAAAATATAATGTACTTATGTAATGTGCCCTGTCACTAGATCTACATGCTTTGTCTATTTTTTACGGTTTAACGGTTATGTAAAGGATATTCAGAAGGAAGAGCATTTCAGAGGATATTTTCAGGAAATTAAATATATACGTTTTATTTGACATATACCTAAATATCTTTAACATGCGGCATTTTATTCAAAATCGTTAAGGTCATTTTTTAGAAAGTGAAATTTATTGAAAAATCCTCTATATGGACGACAGTTAGGCGGATTCTTGAAAGTCTTCGTGTTGCATCCTTGGAAGACAATAAACTTGAATATCACGTTTAGTATTTAACTAAATTTTCGTTTTGAAGTTGCCGTGTCGACACACACACATACACATACCTTTTCCTAAAGATGTTTTCTTAGATACAGGGGACCCAAAAAGGTTTATGTTCAAATCTCGTTACCGAATTTTCGGGTGGAATGAAATACCTTCTCTATCTATGTACTAAAGAAAGTGATTAATACGATTCTATATCATTATCTATGTATATTACACCGATTAAATTATTAGAATATTTCAGCTCTATGCTAGGCAATTACCACTGAAAGCATATAATAATGAATATATCAAAATAAAGCTCAGCTTAATACATCGATATCGTAAACCATTTTGTACAAGTGGGAAGTAGCATATGTATTTACAAAATATTGAGATATTCTTAAAATTGCCTTCACAATTATAATTTTTTATTTTCCTCAAGTAAAAAACATTGTGTTACATTCACATAACTTTCTCTACATCTATGTAACAAATTATATAAGCTCATTCTTCTTTTTCATACTAATCGAATAAACATCAGCGGAAACGGTTTTATTCCTTAGTTTCCTTATAAGTAGAAAGGCAACAAGGTAATACACTAGGCTAAACCCACAGTTAAATGTTTTAAAATGTGGTTTCTATGGGATTGAAATCGTTTCTTTCACTGGCCAGGAGTTGACAAGTTCCGTATGAGTATAAGTACTTTAAAACTGAGAACAATAACAAGGAATATCTCGAAAACAGCCAACTCCACGAAAAAATGTATATAACAAATTGTGTGTAGTAAGCTTTTGTCAATCTCTTACGGTTTACTAGTTATGCAAAGTTCAGCAAACATCATCCAGAATAAACAGGTCTTCAGAAGTTATTCCCAGAAAATTCAAGATATAAACTTTATTTGTGATGGAAATGGCTTAAATATATGGTATTTTAATAAAAATCGTTACAAACACTTTTGAGAAAATCAAAGTTTTCGGAATTTTTTCCATGTAAAGTGTAGTTTGGGGTGGGAAATTTTCTTGACAATCTTCTGTCATATCCTTAGAAGATACCAAACTTAAATACCAAGTTGAGTAATTAATGTATTTTCGTTTTTGAGCTATGCTGTCTATAGACATACAGACAGGCAGAGACCCGCTCGGACCTTTTTCTAATACATGTGTTTCCGGTGAAATCTCGGTATCGAATTTTTGGGTGGAATACATTACTTCCTCTATATGCTATGTACATAGTTCGTGTAGAGAAAGTAAAAAGCAAGTAGAAGAACGCGTTGTAAAGTGATATTTTAAAGCAGTTCACAATATGTTGTATATAAATAAGTGTTACTTTGCTCTATTTAACGCATTAAAGTGTATTATGCTAGATAAGCTTTCTTCAAAAATGTGCACAAAGATAAATAATTTGTCTTGTGGGAAACAGTGAAAATAAAGTGAGTAATATGGTATTTTAATTATCTCTCATGTAGATAAAACAATTGAATTGCATAAGATAAATTTCTAGCGGAGTGAATAATAACTCATGTATTTTGATTTTTCAAATCATGCACTATTCAGTATAAACCGGTGTTAACTAGATGGATGATGTATGGCTTCTCAGAGCCTGTGTAACGTAAGGTTATGCAATGTAGCTGTTTTTGAGAACCCTTAGCAAGAGTTGCAAAAGATTAGAATGCTGTGTTTACTGATGTTTACAATCATTATGAAAAGTTCAACAAGAATTCCTTTGTCCGCTATCATTACTCTACTTAGCAGTGAGTTCATCTTTCTTCTGCCCTCATCTGCCCTAAATGTTTTATGATTTCCCCACCAGGACCGTCTTCTCTAAGATTTTACTTACTCTACACGTACTATGTACATAGTGTATAGAGAAGGTATTGTAATGCACACAAAAATTCGATACCGACATTTCACTAGATATACATGTTTTGGGTGCACCTGAATCAAAAAAAAGTATTTTTAGAAAAAGGTCCGTGTGTGTGGATAGCATAGCTCAAAAACGAAAATACCGTTAAATACCAAACTTGGCATTTAAGTTTGGTATCTTCCAGGGATGTGACAACGAAAATGTTCAAGAAAATCCCCCCCCTCAAACTACCTTTTACGAAAAGGTTGACGATTTTGATTAAAATATCTTGTATTAAAGATATTTACCTGACAAATAAAATGTATGTCTTGAATTTTCTGGTTATAGCCTCTGAAGACTACTTTATTCTGGATGAATTTTACGGAATTTTGCATAACTGGTAAACCGTAAGAGACAGACAAAAGCTAACTCAACAGTTAATGTAGAGCTCGTTAAAAGGCACAATTTATGTTATATATACTTTTTTCGTAGAGTTGATCGTTTTTGAGATATTCCTTGTTATTGGTTACAGCTTTAAAATATGTATTTATAGTTTTCTCATACGGGAATTTGTCAACTCCTGACCGTACAAATAAAGGAACTTCAGTCACATATCAACTAGCTTTTGACTATCACTTTTATTTATGGTACTCTCTTATATCCCTTCAGCTTATAAGGAAGCAGGTAATAAGACTATTTCTGCTAGTTTTTCTCGATTAGCAGGAATTAAATAGAAACATGCGCTTTTTAACAATAATTTGTTGTAGAGATGTAGAGTAAGTCATGTGAATGGAACACACCAGATTTTTTTTCAGGTGAATTAGTCACTTCTCTAGGCTGTTGTGCTGTAGAAATTAGTTCCTTATTTAACATGACCACTTATCTCAATATATTCTAAGTGAATTGTCAAATTTACTATCGCATAACCGTATAAATCAAATATATTACACAAGAGAGTTAATATTTCTACAAATTCTTATCATGAAATAGATAGGATACTTTGGTTCAAATCTACCTCTTATGATGGCCATAGCATGTGCTGTATTTATGAGTATCATGATAAAATGTTTATATCGCTTTATCGCCTATCCTTGCGTGGCATACAGCTTGTTTGTCACTATTCATAGGTTTACTTTAGCCGATCAGGGGAAAAGGGAAATTGGTGCAGCGCGGAAGAATATATTTTAGCGGGGTAAGGAAAAAGCAACGGGAATTCGTACGCTTTATGTTGTGTTGCCTAAGGCAGATAAAAGCTAATATCTATTTGGCTTTGCTTTATAATATCAACCAAAAGGGGCCATGTTAAAACGCGAAGTGTGTGTAGGGAATAGACAATAAAGTAAAAACCTCTCTGTTATAAATTATTAGTATAGTGTCATTTAGAAATATTAGTATCAAATGACATATTAATGTTTCTGAAGACTTATAAGTTTCAATAATATACATATAGCATATTTTTTCTAATATTCCTAGTACTTTTTTTACTTGGTACATAGAATATAGACATTGTTTTCCACCCAAATATTTGACACCGAGCTTTTACTGGAAATATACGTTTTAGGATACCCTGAATAGAAAGAAAGGAAAAAAAAGGTCAGTGTGTGTCCGTATGTCTGAGAGCACGATAACTCAAAAACGAAAATTTGGTTAATAATAAACTTTATATTTAAGTTCAGAATCTTTGAAGGATGTGTCTCACAAATTATCAGGAAAATCCTCCACCCCAAACTACCTTTACATGGCAATTTTTCTAAAATGTTAATTTCCTCAAAAGTGGTTCTAATTTTGATTATGCCGTATATTAAAAAATCATATACGACAAATAAAATGTATATCTTGAATTTTCTGGAACTTTCTAAATTCCTCATCAGTTTGAATGACATTTGCATATATGGTAAACCGTAAGAGTAGACAAAATTACTACACAGAAAACGTAGAACTCGTTAAAACACATAATTTATGTCATATACAATTTTTGTAGTGTTAACCATTTCTGAGATATTCCTTGTTATTTGTTTCAGTTTTAAAATATTTAAAATGTTTCTCATTCAGTGTTTAATCACTATTAAGCCCCATTCACAATGAGATGTAAGCTCAGAAGCAGTGTAAGCGCAAGACGTTCAATTAAAGTTTTGCAAACACACGCGTAACGTGCTACGTAATGCAACGCAAGAGTTTACTCCAAAATGTATTCTTGTTTTGCGTACACAGAGAAAGAATTCTAGATCCCTTCTTGTGTGCATTGCCTGCTATTCAACAACAGACGTTCAATGCGAACTTTTAGAACGACCTACATGCTCTTCTATTTGGCCGTGCCACGCAATCTCTCATTTCCCTCAAGAGGCTATAGGGGTCTCCTTGTGAATCCTTTTTGAATAAATAGATGCACCCACCATCTGCATGTAGAATTCTTGGTTATCAAAAATGTAAAGACACAAAAAGATAATTCACAGTTCATTAAACCTGCAGCTTTATCACTGTCCGCAATATCTATAGTTTCATTATTTTCAATATTTTTGGATAAAAATGTATTGTGACGTTATTGCCGCAAGAGTCCGTTGTTAGTATGTAATTTGTATAACCTTTTTAATTGTAAAATATTGAGTGAATTTTCTTATATGTATTGCTGGTTATGTGTTCAATTTGAAACTTGCGGAATGCTTGAAATATATCCGCATATTCGTAATTTACAGATTGCAGAAACCAGTGCCAACTTTTTGCGTTACGCTTACGGCTACGCTGGCATTGCATTGTGAATGTGACTTTATTAACCATTGTCTGACTCTATTCCTCCAACTCCTGTCTTACTCACAGCAAATAACTCACAGTGATTGGCCTAATAGATGGTTAAAAACTACCAATCTCGTGTTTTAAGATACTTATGACATTGTAAGCCGCCATTGGAGTGTGTCATCTCAATATGATTGGACATCTACTTGTGGTTTACCGTGAAAATGAAGAATCAGTTGGGCTCCAAATGTTAATTTCGATTTACATGAAGTAATTAGAAGAATAGTCGTCTCCTTAAGGTGGTGGTGCAGGTCCGGGTTCGATTCCCTACCGGCATGGTATTTTCCTCCCGCTGGGAGATCTGGTCCGGGGTGTATTCAGCCTCATGACGTCCCTGGGGGAGCCAATTGAGGAGCTACTTGAGGAAAAAGTAGCGGCTCCAGGTGCGTAGACCGCATTAATCGGCACGGGAAGGACTCGGGGCGGTAACCACATCCCATCCTCCAGTACTGTACCCCAACCATGACGCCTGTAATGGGCAGAGATGGGGGACGCAGCGGTCGGGTGGTAAGCCTTCCGGACTTTGTCCTATTTTACCATGGACTTTTAGTTTTAATTAGAATAATAGCTTTTTGTAAGATTAGTTTGTTAAGTCTGTGTAGAACAGTGAATAGAGAAAGTCATGTGAATGAAATACATTATATCATTTGTTTCCGACTTAAATTGCCGTGTTCTGTAACATTAAATGAAGTACTACTGATGTAAAAATATATCAAAAATAGCTTTTTATAAACTTTTCTCGCGTTAATGTCCCCTTTGAGGGTGAAATATCAGTAAAATTGTATTACTTTGTAAGAGCGGTTGCCGCAATTTACTCTAGGTATATTTATATATTTTTGGAATGAAACAGCTCTGGGTGGAATAGCGCAGTGTTCGAACCCATATGTTGGTGCTATATTTTCCACTGCCCTGGTCAGGTAAGTGGAGCGTTTTAATGTTACAAAAAAAATTGAAAGGGATGTGGAACAATAGTTTCCGTGTGAGGCCGATGTAAAATTTAATAGCACCCAGACAGAATAATTGTCACAACAACAACGGACCCTCTTCTTGCTAAAATAAACGTGTTTCCATTAGAGATGGGAAGCTATTACAGTCAATTCCATCTATTACGTCGAACTGCATCGCGTGTCACCCGCGAAAATTCGAGTTAATGGGTTAGCTTTGTGTGCGTGTCCAAGCGTGCAATGAGACTGGAAAAAGTGGCTTCTGTTTGCTACCATTGCGTGAAACATAACTGCTCCAAAGAAATGGTGCAACTGGAGTTCTCTGGAAAATGGGCGTCGTTGACTAAAATATCGATATTTGCTTTCTGTGAATGAACTATCCTTTCGGTTCAAAGTAATATAAACGTTTTATATTTGTACAGTACGTACAGTGGATGAATTTAATTATAGTATCGAAATTTAAAAAAACATTTTAGAGTATAGGTTTAATGTGAAGATAAATTGGAAAGGGAGAAAGGAGATGAAGAATGGAGACGAAGGAAGACGGAGTTGGTGTAGTGAAAAGGACTATTGTAGCTGAATTGATAGTAATGATGGTGAGCGAAGAAGGAGGTGAAGAGTGGATAGGGAGGAGAGAGAAGAAGGTGCTGGTGTAGTGAGTAGAATTATTATTGCTGAATTTATAGCTATGGAGGGAGCGAGGAAGGAGAAGGGGAATGGAGATGAGAGAAGAAGGTACCGGTATAGGGAATTTGATTGCTATTGCTGAATTTGCAGCCATGGTGCTGTGAAAGGAGTACGATAAGAGTAAAAATGGTGACGATAGTGAGATAGAGTTGGAATTATTGGCAGTTATAATGTAAATATGTATTGATTGCCAATGTTAAAATGTTTATAATAATTAAGCATTTAGTAGGAAATTCATTTATTAACCAGTAGAAAAATTAAGAAAAATGAAAGAGGTATTAAAGAAATATAAGTATAATTATATAAAAATAATTTGTTAGTATAATACAATAATAACGTTGAATATTAAATTATATAAATAAAATAATGTAGTTAAATATATTAATATATAAATTAAATAATTCATAGGTAGAATAAACTTGTAATAAATATACAGCTTAGTGCTGATTATCAGCACCTTTCACTGGATACCAGTGAAGTTGTTTACAGTACGTACAGAATAGGAAGTAGCTGAATACAGATGTAAAGTTGCTGGTTTTCCAGTACTATTTTTTTTTTTAGAATATTTTGTTTAGGAATTATGTGTTAATTGAAAGAACGCTCTTAGTGTTACGGAAAAAATGTCAGTATGTTTGATAATGTATTCTATTTTATTTTACGCTCGGTTCACCTGATGGCAAAAACTGCCTCGTATTTGGCATATAGAGAAATCAATCGGTAGGTTAAAAGAGTTGCAGAACTCAAGATACGGCAATTTTTCAAGTTAAAGCTGCCTGTAGAATACTGGTGAGAGTGGAATTCGTTTTGCATGTCTGCTATCAGCGAAGATTCCGATCGTGTCATTGATAAAACGAAGGTCGCTTTCGCCCAGTTATCATCTAGACTAGAGTATTTTAACTCGAAATAGCTCCGTTGAGTTCTGAAACTCTTTTAACGCACCAAATATTACAGCTCACGGCAAATACGTGGTCCACGTGGTCTACACTGAAGTGATTTATTTTATGATTATAGTCTCTTAACTAGTAGATACTCCTCGGATTGAACGCCGTGCTTGTTATGCAACTTCTCTGACACACATGTACTGTGGTGCACCTCTCCCGTAAGGCTGACACGCTTAAAAACATTTACTCATAATGGCAGCTTGACACGCTTTCAAATGTAGATACACAATTATTATCCTAATGTCACAGTATATATTAGCATAACTATAAATATGTCGTCATCATCATGATATACTGCACGGTTTGGGCTTCACAAAGTTAAAACTGGTATTTCCAACGTCTCTCGGGTTCCCGACCTATTCCTCCTCTGGGCTTAAATTTCTAAATGTTGGTTGGAGTACGGGTAGAAAGTATCCTACATACATTTTCATGCCTTTGATTCCTATGATGCTTTATTATAGCTGAAAAGTGTCTTATATTTAATTCCCTTCGTTTCTCTTATGCTCTAGAAGGGAAAATAGGTTTCAATGATTTCATTTCTACTGTTACAATATCCCTTATTGTTTGTTTATTTTTACTTACTCTATCACATATATACATACAATGTACATAGCAACTAGAGAAGGCATTGAATTACACCCAAAACTTCGACCATGAGATTCACCGGAAATATATGTTTTGATATCCCCTGAGTTCAAAAAAGGTATCACTAGAAAACGTATGTGTGTATCCGTGTGTGTATGTGTGCGTGAGTGTGTGTGTGTGTCTACAGCATAGCTCAAAAACGAAAAGAGCGTTATACACCAAATTTAATATTTATATTTAGTATCTTCCAAAAATGCGATACTAAGAATTTTCTAGAAATCCCCCACCATAAAATACACTTTACATGTAAAAGTTTTTGAAAATGTTGCTTTTATGTAAAATAACTCTCATCAATTTTGATTCAAATGCGTATCTTTAAGATACATCACAAATAAGATGTAGATTTTGAATTTTCTTGGAATAGCTAAGCTTTATGCTGGATGAATATTGCAAAACTGGTAAATAGTAAGAGATAAACAAAAGCTTACTACATAAAAAAATATATCTCATAAAAACACACACAATTTATATCACATACATTTTTCATGTAGAGTTGGCGGTTTCGAGATATTCCTTTTTACTGATTTCAGTCTTAAACTACCTAACTTTCTCAAACAGGTCCATGCAAAGTGAGCCGAACCTCAATTGTTTCACATAGCGACTAGCTTTTAAAAGATTTTGACTGTCGCTTTAGCATAACGTATTCCCATATTTCCGTTCTGCTAACAAGGAAGTAAGTAATAAGAGCAATTCTTCTAATGTTTTTCTCGATTAGCATGATTTAGATAAAAGAATAACCTATTGTAAGAATAGTTTCACATGGAACAGCTAGAGAAAGCTATGCGAATGGAACACACTAGATTTTTACTCTCCAATTCTTAGTACCATAAAATATCAATGATAAGGCCATCGCCTTAAAATTTTGGAAGGGCCTCTCTACAAAATTTATTTGATAATGTCCTTCTAATACTCCCATTTAGCTTTACATTTTTCTTAATATATTTTCTAAATCACCATTTCTTAAATTTGAAGTTTGAAATTTCAAGTATCTGAAACTGGAGATCTGCTCAGTTATTTTATTGTCTACTACTATCTTTATCAATATTTTGGGAGCCATTTTTCCTTCAAAACTCACCACTTTAGTTTTTATATACACATTTTCAAATTTTGAAATTTTGCGATTTCACTTACTGTAAAAATTGATTTCTGTAAATTGCAATCAGAGTCTTTAAATACAATTTGATCATACAATTTGTATACTTTAATGCTGAAATAGGTTTGAAATTTACATCAATTTAATAATAATTTTGAATAAGCCTAAGTTTATCAGCCAATTTTATAATGACTTCATCAATACATATTTTAAAAAGAACAGGTGACAATGTACTCGGCTGTATTATCTCCTGATTTATTTCTTTACTTAGAATGCTCTCTGTTTTTGTTTAATTTTTGTATTTTATATAAATTTTGAATTGCTCTTATTAAGAGTTTCGGGATTCTTCTATTTAACAATGTCTCGAACATTAGTTTTCTATTTACTCGGTCGAATGCTTTAGTATAACCAATGAAATCAATTTATTTGGGTATATTAAATTCGGCATACTTCTATATTAAGTGATTAACTGTAAAAACCAATGTATACTGAATCTTCCTCTTCCGAGTTCATTCTACGCATCTAATAAAAGTATTTCCTCAAGAGGTTTGAATCTTTAGACAAAAAACCTTGAATATAGTATGCATCCTGAAATACGAATAATGAGTTAATAAAATATACATGAAAACAAATGTTAATAAAAATCTGATGTGCTCCATTCACATGACTTTCTCTACATTACTGTAACAAATTATTGATAAAAAGCTTATTCTTCTATTTACTTATTAGTAATCGACAAAAAATTAGCATAAATCGTCTTATTTATTGACTTCCTTGTAAGTAGAAGAGAAATAAGAGAGTACCATAAACTAATGCGATAATCAAATGTTTTAAAAGTTGATTGCTATGTGACTGAAGTTCATTTGTTTGTATGGCCAAGAGTTGGCAAACTCCCGTATGAGGAAAAGTTTAAGTATTTTAAAACTGAAAGCAATAACAAGGAATATCTCAAAAACAGTCAATTCTAAAAAAAAATGTATACAGCATAAATTGTGTGCTTTAACGAGATCTAAATTTTTGTGAAGTAAGTTTTTGTATTTTTCTTACGGTTTACCAGTTATGCAAAATTCCGAAAAATTCATTCATAATAAAGATGTCTTCAGAGACTCTTCCCAGAAAATTCAAGAGAAAATCAAAATTTTCGAAAGATTTTCCTTATAAAGTGTAGTTGGGGTGGGGAGGATTTTATTAAAAATCCTTATGTCGCATCCTTGGAAGATACTGAATATAAATACGAATTTTGGTATTTAACGGAATTTTCGTTTTTGAGATATGCTATCCACAAACACACACATACACACACAGCCTGGCAGACAGATAGACAAATACACACACTCGCACACGAACATTTTTCTAAAAGAGTGTTGGTTTCTTTTTTGGATTTAGAGGATTTCAAAAAATACATTTTCGGTGAAATCTCGGTATAGAACTTTTGATTACAGTATAATACCTTCTCTGTACACTATGTACATAGTACTTGTAGAGAGAATAAAAATAACGCACACATAGGGATTTGAATTCAAACTTGAAGAGCGCAAATTATATAAGATTACTTAGAGTACCTAATATAAAAAAAGAAATAGTGCATTAGATGGCAGTGGATGTAACGTCTGGCTGTTAAAAATACACTGATATTCCATAACTTCTCATTTAGTTGAGTTCTCATAAGTTGAATCACTCAATTTAGTAAACAGTCTCTTATAATATCTCTAAAGCATTACCGAAAGTACAAAACGAGAAATAAATGCACTAAGCTAGAGATATACGACTTATTATGCTCCCAGCAGCTCCAGTGTGACTTCCACATGACTTGCAATGAGAGCAGTCATATTTGCATCACATGAGATGGTGCAGGAAACTGTTCGACATTGGTTACCGTTCCAGCCAAGTGAGTTTCATGCAGCTTGTGTTCGTCATCTGGTGCTCCTTTGGCACAAGTCTAGTTAACCACTGCAGAAGGTTTAATACACATCCCTGTCTATGCAACAGGCGCGTTTCATTTCAGCCGTAAAAATTACTGCAGGTCTTGAGGAAGCAGTTCCAAAAGCGGGATTTTAAGTTGGAGTTTATAATTGAAACGCTCTAATTATTTTAAGTGCTTAAAAATGCATAAGTATATGAGCAAACTGTTCAACAAAAAACCATTTTCTTAATTTAAAAAAAAAAAATATATGTTCCATTCACATGACTTTCTCTGTATCTCTGTAACAAATTATTGTTATTCTTCCATCTACTTCATGCTAATCGAGATAAATATTAGCAGAAACAGTCGTATTACTTAGTCCCTTGAACGTATAAGAGAAACAAGGAAATACACTAGCCTAAGCCAACAGTCATATGCTCTAAAATGTGGTTGCTATGGGATTGAAATCCGTTTCTTTGCGTGGCCAGGAGTTGACGAGTTCCCATATGAGAAAAGTTTAAATATTTTAAAACTGAAACCAATAAGATATATCTCGCAAATAGTCCATTCACGAAAAAATGTATGCGACATAAATTATCTGTTTTTAGGAAATCTAAATTTTTCGTGTAATAATATTTTGTCTATTTCTTATGATTTACAGTTACGCAAAATTTAGAAAAATGCATCCAATAATAAAGAGTTCTTCAGAGCCTATTCCCAGAAAATTCAAGATATATATATTATTTGTCATGTAAATATCTTAAATATAAGAAATGTTAATCGAAATCGTTAGAACCATTTTTGAGAAAACCAAAAATTTCTAATTTTTTTCATGTAAAGGATGGTTGGGGATGGGGAGGATTTTCTTGAAAATCTTCTAGTCACACGCTTGGAAGATACCGAACTTAAATATCAGTTTGGTATCTGACCGACTTTTCATTTTAAGCTATGCTGCCCACAGACACTTATATACAGATACACAAGGTCATTTTTACTAAGGGGGTCGAGGGAATTCGGGGTACATAGTGAAACGATAGAGTCCAAAATCAGAGCAGTTAAATATTGGATGAGAATCGTTCACGGAAACCAATCTATAATTAGGGCAGTCTGCTACCGTGAACAGTTGCGAATGGAAGGTAATTTGACGTGGGCATCAAAATTAAAGAAAGGGTTGGAAACCATTGGGATGGGAGACATTTGGATGGCGGGGCAGGAAAACAGGCGAAGTATTTGGAGAAAAATTAAGAAACGTCTCTGTGATATTGACAGACAGCAAATAATTGCGCAATGCACAGAGAAGGTGTCATTAGAAGTACAGTCTGGGCTGAAATCGGAGTGGGGTATGGAGCAATACATCAAAACAGGTACCAAACTCATTAGAGAGGGGCTCGCGTGGATTAGACTAGGAGCATGGAGGAGCACGAAAATTTCTGACGTGAATGGTATAAGAATCTGTCCCATTTGCGAGGAGGAAGAGTCGTGGACTCACATCTTGGCAAGATGTAGGGGTACGGAGGAATGGCGGGAAAAATATTTGCCGCGATTTTTTACCACTGCGAATGTAGGGATAGAAGCATGTTGGACGCTACTGGCAGGCACGGAAAACATGGACGGGCTAGGTAAATTTATACTTAAGGCAAGACAGCTGAGATCTGAGGAGGCTGCCAATAGAGAAGGGGGGGGGATAAGATCAACTAAACAAAAGTGACTACAATGTTCTACATACATGTATATTATATCAGACTTAGGTCACTGTTGTGCTAGGGTTGTATATATTATGTGTATATATGTCTTTTAAGTGTAATTATCTATGATAAGAGGGTGCATTTATGGAGGTGTACTCTGTGCTGTAAATTTAAATTGGTATATTTGAATATCTTTGTATCTTTATTTTCGGATTCACTCTTAATTTTCATTGTTGTTTAATATTGCTTTTGACTGTGTATTTCCTTTGTCTTTTTATTTTCGTGTTTACTCTTTTAATTCT
Organism: Hymenopus coronatus; assembly: GCA_030762935.1. NCBI lineage: Eukaryota > Metazoa > Arthropoda > Insecta > Mantodea > Hymenopodidae > Hymenopus > Hymenopus coronatus. The sequence goes on from CM060894.1 coordinate 79,792,401, forward strand.
TTGTTGTGGTTGTTGTTTTAATATTGCTTGTAATGTGTATTACAAAAGCACGTACGGTCTGTGGACCCGTGCGACTGTTGAAATTCTATGTATGATATTGCTATATTAATAAATACACTTATTCATTCATTCATACTAAGGGGGTCCCAAAACATGTATTTCCTGTGAAATCCCCGTATCGAATACATCAATTTTCTATACATTATGAATAGAAAGTAATAATAGAATTTGTATATAAAGTATGACCTTACATTTATATGACATTCTCTACATAGGAATACTACTGTGTCAAGAAAGTACCGGGAATTTGCCAATAAAACACAAAAAGTGAATTAATTATTCATCCAATTTTATTTCATCACCTTCAAAGTAGGCCCCTTCTGAAATTATACATTCATGCCAACGAATAATGCAATCATCAAAACATTTTTGTGGGCTCTTTTGGGAATCGATGTCAATTGTCGCCGCGAATTTTCCTTTGTCTTCTATCGACTGAAAACGCATGCCTCGAAGTGGTAACTTGAGTTTTGGAAAGAGAAAGAAATCTGCAGGAGCCATATCAGGTGAATACGGTGATTGTTCAATGTTTTAGTTGAGTTTTTGGCTCACCTTATGAGCTGGTGTGTTATCGTGGTGCAGAATACATGAGTTGTCGTTCCACAAATCTGGCCTTTTTTGCCATATTTGTTCTCTCAAACGCCGTACAACGAGTCTCTATTTACCATCTGATCTTCTGGCAAGAACTCTTAAGTGCACGATAATCGATAAAAACTGTCAACATGACCTTCAGTTTTGATCGAGTTTGATGTGCCCTTTTAGGTTTCGGTTCAGTTGGAAGACGCCATTAGGAAGCTTGTTGACTGGTTTGAGTGTCAAACTCGTAAATCCACGTCTCTTCACCAGTTACAATGCGTTTCATGAATGTGAGGTCGGAACTGGTTCGTTCTAGCATGTCTTCAGCAATACTTACGCGATTGAGCTTTTGTAGAGTTCAAGTCTTTCGGAACTAACCGAGCTGCAACGCGTGAGACACACAAAGTTCAGCGTCAATCTCTCTCAGATATAAATGACGATGCTCAGACACCATTAGCGATGTTCAGGTCAGTTGAAACCGTTGATGGCCGACCAAAGAGAGACAACTCTTCTACCACATCTCGACCACTTTTGAATGCACGTGTTTTTGATAAAGTCGATTCACCGTAAGCCCTATGTAACATTTTCAGCGATTCGGCACACGAAATAGCATTTGCAATGCCAAATTTGAGACAGATTCTTTTGTTCAATATTTGTATCCAGCGTAAAATCGCAAATCACCTTTGAGATGAACTAACAAAATGGCGTACTGTAAACAAACTAGAAGATAGATGACGATCAAACACCGCGTGAGTATAGAGGAAAGTTGTACCAACTTAGCGACAACAATAATTTCGAATCCCCTTTTAAATAGGATTTTTAATTTGATCAATTCCCTGTACTTTCTTGACAGAAGTGTATAGAGAAGGTGTTGCACTCCATCCAAAATTTTGATACCGAGATTTCACCGGAAATACACGTTTTAGGGTTTCCTGTATAAAAAAAAACATTTTTGGAAAAGTTCTGTGTGTGCCCGTGTGTCTGTGAGCACGATAACTCAAAAACGAAAAGTTGGTAAAATACCAAAGTTGGTATTTAAGTTTAGTATCTACTAGGGATGCCACCCGAAGAGTTTAAGAAAAATCCCTCCATCTCAAACTAACCTTTACATGGAAAAAATTTCGAAAATTTTTATTTTCTCAAAAAGACTCTTACGATTTTAATTAAAATACCGTCTATTAAATAAATGTATATGGCAAATAAAACGTATATCTTGTATTTTTGGGAAGAGCCTCTAAATAACATTTTATTCTGAATGAATTTTGCTGAATTTTGTGTAACTGGTAAACCGTAAAAGTTATACAGAAACTTACAAAACAAAAATATAGATCACGTCAAAACATACAATTTATGTCATATACGTTTTTTTCTTGGAATTGACCATTTCTGAGATGTTGCTTATTTGTTTCCGATTTTAAACTTTTGGCTCTGCATAGAAATGGATTTCAACCACAATGCAACCAACTTTTAAGAGATTTGACACTCCTTTTTTGCTTAGTGTATACCCTTATTTTCCTTCTACTTACAAGGAAACAAGTAATTAAGAAAATTTCTGCTAATGTTTATCTCAATTATAGAAAGTAGATAGAACAAAATGATTTTACAAGAATTTGTTACAGCGATGTAGAGAAAGTCATTTGAATGGAACACATCAGATTTTTTTTTCAAAGGACTACTGCCCAACCGTTGCGTCTCCCACCTCTGCTCATTACAGGCGTCATGAGTGGAGTACAATACTGAAGGGTGGGACGTGGTTAGCGCCCTAAATTTCCCAAGCTGACCCTTCTATCTACTTCATGTTAATCGAGAAATACAGAACTGTTTTTATTGAATATTTCCTCGTAAGCTCAAGGGAAATACAATACATGCGGTCAAAACCCGTGTCACTCTCGCTCGTTACTGTAAGCTATGCCACTTCTCGAAAATATGGCAAAGAGAATCTCGTGTATCGAGATCTAGTGCTCACGAGCGAGGCGACTCTAGTATTTTCGTAACTACAGACGAAGTAGGTTGACGTATGATCCGTGGTATAAACTGGTTACATATTAACCAGGTCCCGGGTTTTTAGGTTTTAACATTTTTTTACCTTATAAGTTAGAAAGTTTTAAAGTACTTTTATGTTTCAAACCGTTTAGGTGCTAATGTGTGAACATTATTTTAAAAACCAGTTAAATGGGACATTAAGACTTAAAACCCCCTAAGCTTAATTTTTTTTTAATCTCAGTAAAAAATGTATCAATTTTTCTTCATTTTAAATACGATTTTCGTTTAACAATTCGTTTAGATTTATTTTGAGCGTGCATGTAGTTAGCCGGGGAAATAATTTATTAGGATTTTTACCTTGGTATAGAAATTGCGTGTATGAAATATACCCCAATAACATCTTGAGACGCTGAAAGATCATTTTATGCCTATAGGGATGAATTAAAAACAGCAGAAATTTTGGAAATGTGGAGTGTTGTGTACAGCAACAGTGCTGAAATGTGAAGTTCGTTTAATGTGAGTGCTATATATTAAAAATACATTCTGAATTTTTAGTTAACATGTTTTAGCAGGACTTTACTATGTGAAAAATTATCTTAAATTAAAATAAATATTAGTAGCATGCTTCCGTGAAGCAAAATAGTTTTTATATTTTTAATGTATAATGTTACAAAATGACTTTTGTCGTCAACTTTCTTAAAAGTTAGGAAAATTGTTTAAAACCCTTAAAAAGAAGGCTAAGAACATTGTTAAAAAGCTAAGAAAGTTGGTTAAATACCTAAAGAGGCTAATTGAAGACAGTAAAAGGCTAAAACTGAATTTATATTAAGCTAAAGTTCTGCACCCCAGTAATAGCTCAAGATATATCATCGTTTAACAGTATATATATACTTAATATATATATATATATTAATCATTAATGGCATAAGTATAAACATGTCCAGATTACAGCGAAAACAGAATTGCTTCTTGCAACAAATTCTTAGCTGTAATAAAATATAAACGTACTTATTTGTAATAAAAGGGGAGATAACGTACACATTTCTGCAGATTCTGTGATACCACATTTCATTTTTAACCCTTTGCCTAGCCTGGGTAGAGGTAGAGTGAGTAAGAGGTTAAAGTAGGGAGGTGAAGCTGGAGAATCGTAGAGCGAGGATCTGGAAATGGATTTTTTATTTAAGGTCGCTCTTTAACTACTGTGATTCTCAGCGTCCCGTTCTATATTGGGCGTGAAAGACCGATTAATTTTTCTCATAGGCCTGTTTATCAAACCTCAGAGGGTTTTTTACGAGCCGTAAATCTACGACACAGGACCAACGGCCTTATTTCCCTTCTGGAGGAAGCCATGCTAAGGATTTTTACGCCCGAAGAAGTCCATCTTCCTCCGCCGGGTTTGAACCCGCGACCTTGTTTGTATATATAAATGACAACCATTACACCATGGAGGGCGACAGAAGAGGGGGGATCAGAGAGGAAGAGCATACGAGAGAGCTGAGAATCTCCACAGTTAACGCAATAATGCAAAAAAGCCGCAGGATCTCCTATTATTTGTCAATTTCAGTAACAGAAAAAGAATCCATACATTGTGTATGCATCTGTTCGCCAAAGCAGGTACAGAATGGATATTGCCACTTCATATATTTAGCAGAGTATGGTTGAAGACAGAGGTTATTGAATTGCAAGAGATGTTGTCTCAGAGGATATTCTGCCACATTCCTAAGTAAACAATGCCCTTTCTGTCTCGTATTAACGCCGCTTCCAAAGTTTATATGCATACCTGGACTAATTGCCGTGTCTTTACGCAATCCATAGCTGCTTCTCGCGCACTGACCCTCATTTGTCCTCGTCCACAGAAATTCCCCTTGTCCACCAGAGCAGCAACTGCAAAGACAAGTTCAGCATGGCACGAGGTTCTACATGCATTAACGTAATGAACAGGTTTTATTGTTCAACCAGATAAATGTTGTAATTAAGTAAAAAAAATTCTGTGTTACACTCACATGACTTTCTCTAGCCTTCTACAAACAAACTTCTTACAAAAGATTATTCTTTCTACGCCATGCTAATCAAGATAAGCTTTAGTAAATTGATCATACTACTCAGTTCCTAATACGTAGAAGGAACTAAGGGAATGCCTGCGCAAAACGACAATCAAATGCTTTAAAAGCTAACGCTATGCGATTATCATTAAAATCAGTTTCTTTGCATACCCAGAAGTAGAAAAACAGAAAAACGTACACATCTTGTCTAAGAAAAGTATTACTACCATACAATTGAAGCCAATAACAAGGAATATCTCAGAAAACGGTTACCTCCATAACAAAAATGTGTAGGATATAAACTGTGTGTTTTGACGAAATCTATACTTTTTGTGCAGTAAATATTTGTCTATCTCTTCCAGTTTAGCACTTAGACAAAATTCATTCAGAATAAAGAGGTCTTCGGAGGCTATTGCCGGAAAATTCAAGATATACATTTTATTTGGGATGTAAATACCTTTAATATACGGGACTTTAGTCAAAAACGTTAGAGCCATTTTTGAGAAAATCAAAATTTTCGAAAATTATTCTATGTAAAGGGTAGTTTCTGGTAGGGGGATATTCTTAAAAATCTTCGCGTCGCAGATAGAAGATACAAAACTTAAATATCAAGTTTGGTGTTTGAGGGCCTTTTGTTTTTGAGGTATGCTGTCCACAGACACTCGCTTCCGCGGACCTTTTTCTAAAAATCTGATGTGTTACATCCACATGACTTTCTCTACATCTCTGCAACAAATTATTGTTAAAAAGTTTATGCTTCTATTTACTTCATGCTAATTGAGAAAATATTAACAGATATAGTCTTATTACTTGCTTCCTTGTAAGTAGAAGCGAAATAAGGGAGTACTATAGGTTAAAGTGATAGTCAAAAGCTGGTTGCTATGTGACTGAAGTTCCTTTGTGTGATGGACAGGAGTTGACAGATTCCTGTATGAGAAAAGTATAAGTTTTTAAAGCCAAAAACAAGGAATATCACAAAAATTTACATCAACTCCACAAAAAAATGTATACAACATAAATTGTGGTTTTAACGTGCTCTACATGTTTTGAGTGATAGTGTTTTGTCCATTTCTTACGGTTTAGCTGCTATGCAAAATTCCGTAACATTCATCCAGAATAAAGTAGTCTTCAGAGGCTATTTCCAGAAAATTCAAAATATACATCTTATTTGTCGTGTAAATACCTTTAATATATGATATTTTAATCAAAATCGTTAGAGCCATTTTTGAGAAAATCAAAATTGTTGAAAAAAGTTTCATGTAAAAACTGGTTGGGGGTAGGGAAATTTTCTTGAAAATCTTCGTGTCGCATCCTTGGAAGATACCAAATCTAAATACCAAGTTTGGTTTCTAACGGTCTTTTCGTTTTTGAGCTATGCTGCCCACAGACACACACACGAACGTTTTCTAAAAAATCTGATGTGTTCCATTCACATGACTTTCTCTACATCTCTGCAACAAATTATTGTTAAAAAGCTTATGCTTCTATTTACTTCATGTTAATCGAGAAAAAATTAGCAGAAATAGTCTTATTGCTTGCTTGCTTACTTGTGAGTAGAAGCGAAATAAGGGAGTTCCATAGATTAAAGTGATAGTCAAAAACTGGTTGCTATGTGACTGAAGTTCCTTTGTTTGAATGGACCGGAGTTGACAAATTCCTGTGAGAAAATTATGTTTTTCCAAGCTGAAACCAAAAACAAGGAATATCTTTAAAAAAATCTGATGTGTACCATTCACATGACTTTCTCCATATCCCTGCAACAAATAATTCTTAAAAAGCTTATAATTCTATTTACTTTATGCTAATCAGATAAAAAAATTAGCAGAAAAAGTCTTATTTCTTGCATCCTTGTAAGTAGAAGTGAAATAAGAGACAACTGTAGGTTAAAGTGATAGTCAAAAGCTAGTTGCTATGTCAATGAAGTTCCTTTGTTTATATGGATAGGAGTTGACAAGTTCCAGTATGAGAAAAGTATACGTTTTTCATAGCAGAAACCAAAAATAAGGAATGTCACAAAAACGACGAACTCCACGAAAAAAATGTATATAACATAAATTGTGTGTTTTAATGTGCTCTACATTTCTTGTGCAGTAAGTTTTTGTCCATCACTTACGGTTTAGCAGTTATTCAAAATTTATTCAAATTCATCCAGAATAAACTACTCTTCAGAGGCTATTCCCAGAAAATTCAAGATATACATTTCATTTGTCAGGTAAATATGTTTAATATCCGAAATTTTAATGAAAATCGTTAGAGCCATTTTTGAGAAAATAAAAATTTTCGAAAAAACTTCCATGTAAAGGGTAGGGGGATTTTTCTCAAAATCTTAATATCGCATCCCTGGAAGATACTAAACTTAAATACCAAGTTTGGTATTTTACCGACTTTTCGTTTTTGAGTTATCCTGTTCACAGACACACGGACACACGAACACACGGACACACGAACACACGGACACACACGGACCTTTTTGTGAAAATGCTTTTTATTGGATATTGGGGACCCTAAAACATATATTTCCGGTGAAATCTCGGTATCGAATTTTTGGTGGAGTGCAATACTTTCTCTATACACTATGTGCATAGTGCGTATGGAGAAAGTAAAAATGCTTCTTTTGGATTCAGGGGGTCTCAAAACATTTATTTCCGGTGAAATCTCGACATATAACTTTTGGGTGCAATCCAATACCTTTTCCATCATTGTGTACATTGTACATGCGGGCTAGAGAAAGAAATAGATATTTCTCATTTATCGCTAGAACATACTATTCTCGAAAATAAGGACAAATTCCAAAACTTCGCTAATAAGTATATATATATCATTTCAAAATTATGTAAAATATACAATAAGCATGTTTGTTTTATTTGAATAACTTTCTCAATAATCGTTAAAACACTTATGGCAATACGACAGGCCGGAGAAATGGTTCGATTTTAGCCCCTGAAAAAACTTTGGGTAATTCTGCACAACGGTTCTATTAATTCTACCGTCTGATAAACGGAGACTATGTCGGGGTATCTATAGTAGAAATGAAAGTGAAATGTTCGGATTGTGGTGAAAACGTGAAAGTAATTTAAAATCAGTTAACAGATAGAAGGTCTTCGATTCAGATTCAGCAACGACAATGAATTCGATTCGAGCCAAATTAAACATATATCAGCTGGAGCACTTGGCTGTCTGCTAAACGGAAACTACGTCAGGGTATATATACTAGGAAATAAAAGTGAAATGTGTAGATTTTGATAAAAACACAGAAAGTACTTTAAAATCGGTTAAGAAATAGAAAGTCTGTAAATTCAGATCCAGCAAAGGCCGTGAAGTCATGCCAAATTATCAGGGTAATTCTGCACCTTCTTTTTATTAACCGATTTTAAATCATTTGTGTTTTCACCACAATCCGCACATTTCGCTTTTATTTCCTACATGCTATAGATACCTCGGCGTAGTTTCCATTTTGCAGATGGCTGAATTAATAGAGCCATTGTGCAGAATTACCAAACATTTGGGGGGGGGATATTACGAAGACCACACTTCTATTATGGGATAAGATCTTCCTCAATATCTTGTAGAAAAACTGACTTAGATTTATATTTCAGCCGTTTTGTAGGTCTCTGGTAGGCAATTTCAGAAGGGATTAAAAATCATTAACGTATTCTCTCTTATGAGCGTAAATAGTTAAATTTAGCACCGGGTTTACCGGTTGTTTGTCAAGTGCAAGGGAATCAAATTATTATTTGGTATTATTATCTGTTCTTTTATAAAGTATATAGTAGATACACTGGGCTTGTACAACAAGTAGGAAAGGAATACTGTGGTAAGATCCGTATTGGTTTAACCATTAAGTTTCAATATTGAGTTGAGTTTACGGTTGCGGATTTACGTGTGACATTCAGTTAAGAAAGCAGAAATTTGGAGTCAGCATCATGTAAATTTTAGTTTGTAAGAGCTGGATGTGGAGCAGTAGAATTTTAATACCTGTGTAATATACCAGGTGCTGCCGCTGGTAGTGGACAAAGCGGTGTCTCAGTGGGTTTTCTCCGGGTTCTTCAGTTTCTCCACTCCGCTCATTCATTACAACACCTGCTCCATAATCACCTTTCCTCTTATCCCATTCACAGGCATTTCATGTAATTTTCTTCCTAATACTCACACCAGATATCGGCTGATCACCTACCCTGACTATTCTCTCTGATCCATAGTTCATATGCTCCTCAACAGGCACTCTGTCCCAGATCTGCGGGTGTAAGCAGTCCACAGAGGAAGCAAAATAGGGAATGAAGAAGAAAAGTCATATACTGCAGAAATTTTATTTTAAAAAAATCTGAGGCTTCAAAATAAATTCGCATTGATCTATAAATGACTGCATATCAGTCCTTCTACACGATAAATGAGCGCTCTGTCCTTTGATTGCCCTTATATATTATTTGTGGTAGTAAAATAGTAGGATGAGATAATACTGGTAGATTCCACTACTTATTACAATCCAGGTATGCAAGTGATTCATATGAAAAAGATACCCAGAATAATAAAGGTAATGATTTAATATCAGTATTGATGCTCACTATCCTAAGATATAAAATTCAAGGTATGTATGTATAATTTTTATGGGCTTCTACACAATTCCGATTAAACTTGGCACAGATAAACCTTTGACACAAGATAAAAGTTTCTATTTAGCTTAGAATTCGAAATTCCGTCCCAATTCACAAGATTAATTATTTTATTTCATATTATGCATACAAAAGCTCGCAAAATCATTTATATATCTCTCATTGATTTTCTTCATATTGTCAAAATAAGAAAACTAAAACTTACCTGGGTTTTCACGACCTCACAAAAGAGCTAATTAACAGCGAGTTTGCATGTCATTCGTTAATCTAATATCAGAAATTGAGCATGGAGTAATAAGACAGTTCAAAAATTACAATGATTATTGTGCTTAAGAATAAGCAAAAACGATATAATCGTATGGTTGACTTATTAAAAAGTTTTGAACTGCAGTAACAGCAAAAACATCAAACCTGACAAAATGTTTTTTCTTCATCATTATCACCTTATTTATCTTCATTGATTACTTATTGTATATTGATACAAAATAACACAAGGTTTTAGTGCAATCGCAATGGTAACAAAAGTTCTGTGGCGTTCATAACAAAGAGTAATAGGTCGGTGTCAACGTCCATATGTCTGCAACCAAATTCCGACGTTCGGACACACATTTATTATAATTTTAAGTTTCTCAATTGTTTTAACCAGCGGATTTCTTTCTCTATGGGAAGTTGATGTTTTATAAGCATAAAAACAAAAATGATGACATATACGATAAAGTGAACGTGGATAATAGCAATAGCATCAAACCAGACGAAGTACAATTTTTTCTTCTTCCTCTTCTCTTTCGTATGTTCATTTCGTTGGTTTTATTATGTTTTCTTATGTTTTCTCAGTAGTTTTATCTATGTTGGTTACTGAGAATAAGCAAGGCTATATTAATGTTACTTAAATTTATATTATTTCTGTTCAACTGATATTTTCTCTGTAAACAGCGGTGAGTCGCCCCAAATGTGAGAACACAAAAGTCACAGCTGCATTCACAAGAAACCAAAATTACAAACTGAAATAATTGTGGTTATACACCATGTATATGCTTATTGTTTTTTCAGTTAATTTTCTTTCTTTGCAGTTACCTTAGTTCTAATTAACTATTTGTTTGCGTGTGTTGTTTAATAATTTCTAATTACGTCCGAAGTACTACTGGGCAAGCATACTAGGTAACCTTGAAAATGATAAACCTTAAAATCAGAGACAAGGCTGGGTATTTAGGCTAGTGGTTGTATTTAAGTATTTTTACGATAATTTTATTTTAAACTTTGCCAACTGGAAAGGAAGGAAGAAATTAATGGCTGAGGTCGGGATCAACTAGATTGTAGTTGATAAGTGAATCCAAGGCAAGGGTAGCTGAGCTAGTGAATTCCAGCTAGATGCTTAGGGAATTGGGGTCCTCCAAAAATAGTCAGCCATTACAGATAAATTTCCACTGCTGCTTAAGTGCCAAATTTAATTTTAGGTTTCTCGAAAACTATTTCACATAATACAACCAATCCTTTAACACAGAATAAATCAATATCTTTTAAGCACTATACATGTAAAAGAGTCGATGCATGTTAAAAATTAATGTTACATACACATTATAGTTTAAAAAATATATTTTTAAATAATCATTTAATTAGTTACACTACTATATCTAACCCTTAATATACAAGGATGAATATTTTACTGCTTACTTCTCAGTTTCATCTCAAGTTATTCTCAATTTTGCGAATTTAATTCATTAAGGAAGCATATATATGTAAAATTTAGTACAATTGCACATTCATAATATTACAAAAAAACTAGAAGCAGGTTGACTTTTGATAAAGAAACAAATTTAGGTGGAAAATGTCAAATATGGCATGTATTACAACATACAATGAATTAGCTGAAAAATTATAATTAGAAAACAGTGTATCTGAGTACATTCCTCCCAGTGATAATTTAAAGAGTGAATTATTTAGTTTCCGATACATAAATAATATTAATTTTTAGCATATACATGTAATACCAAATTTGGTATCTATTCGTCTTTTCTATTTTGAGCTATGCTGTCCACAGACATAATTATATACACACGCGCCGGCGCGCGGAAATTTTTCTAAGAATGAATTTTTCTACTCTGGGAACCTCAGTATGAAAATGTTGTGTGGAATACAAAACCTTCTCTATATACCATGTACATAGTGCATATAGAGAAAGTAATAAAAATGCGTGTCTCGACTCGCCTCGTTCATTTAAACAGCTGAAAAAACTCGGTTCGCGCTTCTCACTTGTTCGTTCGTTAGCGCCCAGTGTTCATATTGATCAACTCAGATAGCTCCGCGATGTAAATCGTTGTAAATTTCTTGGATCATGTAGTAAACGATATTAATTGCTTGAACGTAACGACCGCAATAGCAAAATGTTTATTCAGGTAATGCGATAATACCTTGGCTTGGCGTAACGTAATTCAATACTCTTTCATTAGACTGCAGCAATGAAAATTGTACGATGAAAGGCAATTAAAACGTTATTATTTCAAAACCTCCGCATTATGATGCCCAGGATGAGAGTCCAATGCAAACAAGATCACCAACCATAACGCAAGCATATCAGTCCCCCCTTTAATCTACCCCAAATATATAAAAGAGCAATCAAAATTAACTCTAATACAATATCTATAAGTGGATTAAATCAGAGCCAAAATATGATTTTTGTAGGGTAGGCCTACGTATCTTTACTTTCTCTACACGTACTATGTACATAGTGTATAGTGAAGGTATTGTATTTCACCCAAAAAATCGATACCATGATTTCATGGGAAATGCATGTTTTCAGACCGCCTGAAACCAAAAAAGCTGATGTATTATATTCAAATTACTTTTTCTATCTGTGCAATAAAACTATTTTTCAAAAGATTATTCTTATATCTACATCATGTTATACGAGATAAATATTAACACAATTTGTCTCATTACTTAGTTCCTTATAAGCAAAAGGGAAATAAACGAACATACAGGGCTGAAGAGAGTCAAAGCTAATAAAGCTGATCGATATGTGAAACATTGAAGTTCCATTCGCTTTGTGTTTCCAGAAAAACAAATAAGCGATGAAACGAAAGGTAACCCGGTTTGTGAAGATGCGTAGTTTAAAATTGAAAGCAATAACAAGGAATATCTCGAAAATGATCAACTCTTCAACGAAAATGTATATAACATATATTGTGTGTTTTAACGAAAGCTATATTTTTTGTACAGTAAGTTTGTGTATCTGTTACGGTTTACCAGTTAAACAAAATTCAACAAAATCCATCTAGGTCTTGAAAGGCTATTCCCAGAAAATTCAAGATATACATTTTATTTGTGATGTAAATAGCTTCTATATGCGGTATTTGAAAAAAATCGTTAGAGCTATTTTTGAGAAAAGTAACATTTTCAAAAATGTTTCCATGTAAAGGGTAGTTTTGGTTGCGATATTTTCTTAAAAATCTATAAATGCACAAAAATATTATATCTAGTTAAAACACTCAATTTATATCAAAATTTTTTTCGTGGAGTTCTGTGCTATTAGTTTCAGATTTAAAATACTTCAACTTCAACTACTATGAATTTCAACCCCTGATAACCAGCTTTTAAAATATTTTATTATAATTTTAGCCTAGTGTATTTCCTTATTCCCTTTATCTTACAAGAAAGCAAATAATAAGATATGTTTGCTAATGTTTATCTCGATTAGCTGGAAGTAGGTAGAAGAATAAGCTTTTTAACAATTACTTGTTTCAGATATGTGAAAGTTACCTATGTGAATGGAACACATCAGATTTTTTACTCAATACACCCTCGCAAACCAATGCAATACACCCCTCGCTACAAACAGCGTACATAGCACATGATACAGAATGAAACCACTAACCATACGGTTAAAAGCCTACTGTCTTCCATTCAACCTCTGCTATACACAAACTATTCTTATCAAAGATTGTATTCCGCCCAAAAAATCACTGTCGAGATTTCAATGAAAATGTGTGTTTTGTGGTCTCCTGAGTACGAAAAAATGCATTTTTATAAAAAGATTCATGTGTGTGTCTGTCTGTCTGTTTATCTGTGTGTCTTTGGATAGCATAGCTCAAAAACGAAAAGACCGTTAAATATCAAACTGGTATTTATGTTTAGTATCTTCTAAGGATGCAACACCAGATTTCCAAGAACATTTCCCACCACAAACTACCCTTTATATGGATTTTTTTAATTGTATTATTCTCAATAATGGTTCTAATGATTTTGATTAAAATAGCGTATATTAAAGATATTTATATCTCAAGTAAAATGTATATTTTTAATTTTCTGGGTAAAACCTCTGAAGACCACTTTATTTTGGATGAGTCTTGCAGAATTTTGCATGACAGTTAAACCATAAGAGATAGACAAAAACTTACTGCACAAAAAATATAGATCCTGATAAAACGTACAATTTATGTAATGTATGTTTTTCTTGTACAGTTGATGGTTTTCTACCCTTCTCTTTGCGATTCTTTTTAATTGCCATCATTTTCTTAATTTTTGACGTTGAAATTGCATTAATTCTACCAATAACTATTATTTTAACTAGCTCAAACATAAAAATCGAGATATTCCTTGTTATTGTTTTATTTTTAAGCCACCAAACTTTTCTCAAACGGGACCATGCAAAGAGAAACAAACCTCAATTCTTTCACATAGCAATTTGACTATCGCTTTAATATAATGTGTTCCCTTATTTCTCTTCTAGTCATAAGACCAAATCTATTAATGTTTAACTCGATTATCATGATGCAGATAAAAGAATAATCTTTTGTAAGATGCTAGAGAAAGTCATGTGAATGCAACACAGAATTTATTATCCACATAATTTCAATCAATTATCTTATTACTAGCTTCCATGTAAGTAGAAGGAAAATAAGGGGATATACTAGGTTAAAGGGATAGTCAAATCTTTTAAGAGCTGGTTGCTATATGTAACAAAAGAAATTCAGTTCTCTTTTCATGGCCTGGAGTAAAAGAAATATTAAACACAAGTTGACTTAACGTGTGATAAAGATATAAGATTAACACCAATGACAAGGGATATTTCGGAAGAAAAGCTTATATGTCAAAATCTGTGATTTAGTGAGATCTCGTTTTTGTATAGTAAGGGTTTTCATATCTCTTACAGTTTAGCAGTTACACCTAAGTAATTCATTTGAAGAGGGCTCGGTGGCTAATCCCTGGAAATTTAGCATATACATTTTCTCTGTTCTGTAAATATTTTTAGTATATGGCATTTTAAACAAAATCGTTTGATTTATCTTTGAAAAAATAAAAAGGTTCTAAAATTTTTCGAAGCAAAGGATAGTTTGGAAAGGGGGAAGGTTCTTTGCTATTTAACCAAATTTTTGTTTTGAGTTATGTTGCCCATACACACAAACACACACACACATACACACCTATTTTTCTCTATTTTTTTTTCTTTTTCTGGATTTAGGGGACCTCAAAGCATGCGTTCCCAGGGAAATCTCCGTATAGAATTTTTGGTGGAGTACAATACCTTCTCTGTCACCTACATGCATTATACATGCGGCTAGAGATGGTAAAAACATAAAATCTTTCCTCTGGGTATTGCAAGTCTCGGCCAGTCTCGGCCAGTCTTCGACAGAAACGTATTTCCCTCAAAAGCATCACGTGATCCCATTGCTGAAGATACAGTGTCAGCAGATAAAGCATATCACACTACATATTCGCCTCTCTCTCTATCTATCTATCTTATCTTATCTTATCTAATCTTATCTAATCTTATCTAATCTTATCTAATCTTATCTAATCTTTATCTATATCTATCTATCTATCTATCCTGCCTTAAGAGTCTGTGCGAAAAATTGACACTCTAGCATATTTAATTTGCTATGAAATCAGTTTAAGAATCTATGCTGTCGATATATTCCACAGTGTGTTTAAACGTAAAATATTTAATATTGCTCTTTAAAAAATATATTGTATAAAAATACAGATAAATTATATCAAAATTTGCGGAATTTCATCTTCAGGGAAATGCGCAAATTTACTTGTGAGAGTTCGACTCCAATGGGCCTAAAAAGCTTTGTCCCGCCAGCACCTGTCGCCATAAAGAGATTCATCCACCATACCACCCGGCCCAGCGCTTTGTTCCGGTCCCGCAACACGTTCGTGAGATCGTAAATAATCCGAATGGACGGACAGAACGCACTTTCGCATGAGGTACGCGCGCATTCAGACGTGGATCAACATGGAGGCCCTCGGGGTGTCTTTGTTCATCCACTACATTTGATCCGCCTACCTGGATTCAACAAGTGGAACGCGCTGGCTAGCGTATAGCCCGATTTCATTCACTCCTCTCTGTGTGTCACCAGTTTACTCAGGCACTCTTCCCCTAGGCAGCAACTGTTTGTTGGAAGACGTCCTTCCAGGAGAAGCGAGAGAGAAGCTGGATCCCCAGAACAACAGAAAAACCGCACCTCCCTTAGTGCGTTTGTGAGCCGTCGAAAACAGGCGTCAGTCTCAAACAAGCCAGCACGCCACCAAAACAAAAATGTTCAAACATTATTTATCTGTCTCTTGGTTACTAAGGTAGAGGAAGTACTACTTTCGACCCAAAATTCGAATTTTCACCGGAAACACACAATATAAGGTTATTTGAATAAACACAAAATTCAGAAAAAGACAACTAATTGTCTTGCATGTGCGTCTGTATGTGTATTAGAGAGAGAGAGAGAGAGAGAGCGGTGGAGGAGAGGGTGGGATAAGCTAGTTTTGTCTACGTAGAGTACAACTTCTAAAAAGTACCGAATAATAAAATTTATGTTTAATCCCTGCTCTTTTTAAGGTTTCAAGTAATCTAAAATTTTCGGATAATTATCCTAACGGTTACATTAAAAATATTGTTTTTATATTTTCTCAAATGTACTTTATTAATATTATTCAAAATGTAATAGTTTTGGTGTATTAAAATACGACTATATGTGAACATTATATAACTTCAAACTTAAAGGAACGGGGAAAAAAAAAAGAATAATGTGTTCTATTCAGATGACTTTCTATAACAAATTATACTAAAAAGATTATTCTTCTAGTTACTTCATGCTAATCAAGATAAACATTAACAGAAATGGTATTACTCTAGCTTCTTATAGCTAGATGGGAAATAGAGGAATAAACTAGGCTAAAGTGAATGCTAAATCTTTTAAAAGCTGTATGATATATGATTGAAATTCGGTTTTATTTACTTGGCCAGGAATTGAAAAATCCCCATTTGAGAAAAGTTAACATTTTAAAATTAAAACCAAATCACAAGGAATATTTCGGAAATGGATAACTCCAAAAAGGTATATGTCATAAATTGTGTGTTTTAACGAAATTTACATGTTTATACTAAACATTTTTCTATATTTTACGGTTTATCTTTGATGCAAAAATCATCCACCATAACAATCACTTTAGAGACTATTCCCACAGAATTCAAGATATACTTAATATATATTTAATATGCGGTAGTTTAATCAAAATCGTATTAATGCTTATATTCCATTTTACTGTACATTTTCATGCAGCTGTATTGTACACTATTTTTCTCTCTAGTGCGTATGAATGGAGAATTTATTTTGTTCCCATAGCGTGTTTTTATCACCAAAATTTATTTTATTTTGATATTTGTTTGAGGTTCATTTGTGGTTGATTCTCATTCAATCATAAATGTCTATTTATTTTCAATTATGGCTTCTAATTTTCACCAAAATTTAGTTTCATAATTTTTTCAGATTGTAATATTAATTTTCTGCAATTCTTACACACGATTATATCTTAAGTATTAGCAATTTACATTTTATCGGATTTGTTAATATGTTAATGTATTGTTTTTATTCAGAATATATATTAAGAGTGCTTACTCATCCTTATATTTCGCTTATCTAGTAAATGCATCCGGGCTTCCTTGCTTAAACCTCCTGGCCAATTCTTTTTACGTTTTCCTTACATTTAGAATGAAGAACACCTCTCCTGAGTCACGCTGAGGAAGAGCAAGAGATAGTTTCCCAGAGTAGAGTTTGCTTTAAAATTACAGGAAAGGTAAAGCAGCTTTGCTAGTAAAATTCAAGTTAGCAGAAGAGCATGCCACACTACTGCTACTGCTGCTGATGCTGCTGCTGCTGCTGCTGCTGCTGCCACCACTAACACCACGACGACGACTACTACCACCACCACCACCACCACCACCATCACCACCGTAGTTGGGGTAAGTTAACTGGATAAATTTTCTTTTTTATCTATCACATTTTTTGGTAGTATACAGCGCTTCATACCTATCACAGGTAAAACATTAGGGAGTAACAAACAAGCTTCATTTAGGAGTTTTAAAATAACACAAAAATGCAATTATCATCATCAACTCTTCATGGATTAGGAGAATTCTCCTGTTCCGGCCTCATATTTCTTTCCATCTTTTAACTGGTCTTCCTATCGTTCTGTAGCCTAGAGGTTTCTATTTGTATGACTGAAATGGAATGCGAGAGTTATCCATTCTTTGTAAATGACTTTTCCATTTTTCTCTATTTATTTGTATCCTTTCTTTTAAGGAAAAAATGTCAAAAATGTATTTATATTGGTATAAAGAGTACCATAAAGTTTCAAAATATACAACAAAGTTTTAAGTCAGTTTTAGTATCGTCTCCAAATGTCTTTTTTCGATCAAAGAATCACTTTTGTTATGAAAAGAATCAGTTTTATCAATATTATTTTATGTACATACAGTATTGCGAAGGTATTGCACTCCACCCAAATATTCGATACCCTGATTTCACTGGAAATATATGTTTTAAGGTCCCTGTATCCAAAAAAAAGTATTTTCAGAAAAAGGTACGTGTGTGAGTGTCCGTGTGTCAGTGTGTCCGTGAGTCCATTGGTATTTAAGTTTAGTATCTTCCAGGGATGCAACACGAAGGTTTTGAGAAAAATCCCCCTTCCCCAAACTACCCTTTACATGGAACTTTTTTCGAACATTTTGAATTCCTTAAAAATGGCTCTAAAGATTTTGATTAAAATATCCCATATTAAAGATATTTATCTGACAAATAAAATTTATATCTTGAATTTTCTGGGAATAGCCTCTGAAGACTACTTTATTCTGGATGAATTTTAAGAAATTTAGCATAACTGCTAAACCGTAAGAAATACACAAAATCTTACCCTACAAAAAATGTAGAGCACGCTAAAACACACAATTTATGTAATATGCATTTTCTTCGTAGAGTTGATCGTTTTTAGATATTCCTTGTTTTTTGGTTTCAGCTTTGAAAAACTTAAAACTTTTCTCATACACTCAACTTGGCAACTCGTGTCCATACCAACAAAGGAACTTCAGTCACAGAGCAACCAGCTTTTGACTATCACTTTAACCTATGCTACTCCCTTATTTGGCTCCTACTTACAAGGAAGCAAGTAATAAGACTAATTCCGCTAACTTTTTTCTCGATTAGCATTAAATAAATGAAAGCATTAGATTTCTAAGAATAATTTGTTGCAAAGATGTAGAGAAAGTCATGTGAATGGAACACCTCAGATTTTTAAAATCATGCATGCTTTGTAAACTTTAAACTGAATTATCTCCCATTTCAAATATTTAGAATGTTGCTGAAATCAAAGGCTATCTCCTCCTATAATGGTGTTATGCAAATAAGCTGAAAATTCTACTAGTTATTCAAGACACTATGAATAATAAAACAAATATTGAATATTTTATATATTATATTACATGTTTCATAAAATATATGACATGAGAGCATAAAACGCAATAAATGTTGTCATCAGTACACAGGATCCAGTAATTTTTTATCACTGATACTTTATATTATTAATCACACTTTTTATAATATTCATAACATTTTTTTTCACATTAGATTAATTGGAGGAGATTTTGAAGACTATAAAAACTCTTAAAGCTACAGAGTTGAAACTTCAATGGGTTTATACATACATAAATTATGAAGTATATCTGCATAAAAATTTAAGTTCCTATCTTTAAAAATCTACACGCTAGATTTCAATATCCATGCGCTCCTAAAATTATCCAAAGAATCAAGGATGAGCTGGAAAATTGAAGTTTTAGCCTTCTAAATATTATCGGCATCAATGACTTCCAGGCTACCGGAATCAAATTCCTCGAAAAGGAGCTTCAATTTGATGCTCTTCCAGCCCACCACGTTAACGCCGTTTCCAGCTCATTATCACATTTTTTGTGAGCAGAAGAGAGATGACCAACGGCCAGAACGACGGCTACTTCCCATGGAAGGCAGCCATATCGATTGCGGTGCTCGTGAGATCAAAGGATCGTTAATTCCAGCAAAGGTTTTCGTGTCGTAAATGGGTAGGACTTCGGAAATTCTGCGGTATCGTTTCACCGTAACGAAGTATGGGCTGACAAGGAATATCACATTTACATGGCCTTGCTTTGTTCATATCGGCTACAGTCTTCTTCCAGAAAGAGTACGGATGGAAGATGAAGAACAAAACAGTGCCCAGCACTGTTAACGCACTGGCCTTTCCTGCTGTGGACCAAACTCAGTCACCAAGCTCATTATATACATTTGTTTCATTCTTTAATTACTACCCGTTATGAAGTGTCCAGTAATATATTAAGCTTAAGTGACACTGGGATTGAAATATTGTTTAGAATCGGTCAAAAAATCTTCAATATATTTTTAGAGCAATTTTTTTTTTGGAATCTAGGTGGCGCCATGTCCAAGTATTTAGATCGTGTGACTCTACTTAAGCGTCCCGGGTTCAATCCCAAGAGGCCGTTTGAGGGATTTGTGGTAGACGAAGCGGCGTCTGGGCGGTACATCTGTTTCCCCTCCATTCATTCCACCAACTGCTCAATCATTTTCTATCTTATCATCCATTTCACTGTAACTCCATAGTAAGAAATTCCTCACTTTCATACCAGGAATTGGGCTGACCCTCCATCCTGGTTTCTCTCTGATCCAGAGCCTCTGCTCAACACATATCTGGTCCCAGACACTGATGTAAACAAAGGTTAAACAGAGAAAGAAGAAACAACGAAAGAACGAATGGAGGGGCGAGAGAAGCAGAAAAGAAGGAAAGCAAGAGAAGTTGAGAGAAATAAATAAAGTGAAAAAGAGATTAAAAGAAATAAAGAAAGAAAGGGATAAAGATAGAGAAATAAATAAGTAGAGAAAGAAAGAAATAAAGAAAAGAAAGAACGAAGGAAGGAGGGTAGGAAGGGAGGGAAGGAGGATGGAAGGAATATTTAGGCATCCATAGAGTCAACATTTAGCTGCCCATTATTGCTTCAAGCTCAACTTTCATTTAAAGATCCTAAAATATATCTGTTTTCTAGTTCATTATTTTATAAAACAGAGTTTCTTTTTTGTTTAAAAAATTACACACTCTCGAATACACACAAGTATATATTGTAATATTACAGTCGACAAAATTGCCCTAATAAAATGGCAATTATTCAAAAAGAAAAGAATTATTATGAAAAAATTGTTAATTTTAAAATGTTTCACTTTTTAAAATCAGTCATAATTCAGTAACCAAAGTTATTGAACTATCACTGCGTAACATAGTTTTGTGTAATTTTACATAATAAAAGATTTTAAATTTTATATCTTGTAAAGTATTAATCCAATTTTAATTAAATTTGGTATTTATATTAGCATAAAGGCAGTGTACTTACATTAATATTTCAGCAATATATATTGAAATATAGAAATTTGAAATTTCATTGCCAGTGTTCTTTAACCTTAATGATGACAATTATGATACAGCGCGTAGAAAACCTGCTCAAGCAGTTGTATCATTTGCTCAGCCCTAGTGGAATGCAGAACCTTCTCCAACTACTATATACATTGAATGTACATGGTATAGAAAGTAATTTTTCCGGTGGCCACAATACATACGTTGTGTTGATACTAGCTGTATTTTAATCGTTTGCTACATATGTTAATAAACGGAAGGACAATGATACCTTGTCCAAAGCTTCAGTTCTACGCTGTCATTAGATAGATAAATAACCTTCACCAAGTGCTAGAAATCGGTCGTGCAAATCCTACTCCATCATTTATATTCGTATATCAAAGTATATTATTAATTCTCCTTCTTTCGCAATTTAGTCTCCTCAGGACTTACAAGCCAGCGCCTGGGATCAGATGGTTGTTGAGGAGCAGATGAATCTGTATCAGAGACAGCAACCAGATGGGTGATCAACCTGATGCCTATTATATGAGTGAGAAAGGTGATACGAAATTATGGTGAGAGGGCTGAAAGAAAAGATCATAATGGAAAATGAATTCCGGAAGAAGGCTGAGAAAGCGGTGAAAACCTCCCAGACGGTTTGTTGGGCATAATCCCATATGTGACCCCATGAGATCGAACCTTGTTGAGAGGCAAGCGGTTCATAAGGGCTAAAATATGAATGTTATAAATTTACAAAGAATACGGGGATATGAGAATTTAATATAATTATATGGGATGAGGCAAGAAGGCACTATCTTTAACGTCGCTCATACTACTACTGACATTCACAAACTATTGTCGCGCAAAGAGGCCAAAATACCTTGTCTGTAGGTAAGTAACATAATTCAGCTCAAGTTTTCATGTGTTCATGGAGCAACAGTCATAAGCACAAGAGGTTGAACTAATAACATTAGAAACACCATGGAAATATAAATAAAATTATTCATTTTAGAGTAATAAATCTATAAACATATCTGAGGATCCTTAACCGCGCTGTCCATTTTCACCACTCGAGTCCATAACTCCTAGATACGTTTGTTGCATAATAATGAGGAAACTTTCTAGTGTAAAATGTTGATATTCCACAACTGTCAAAATTGCAGAACTTAACTTTTAAGTTAAAGCCGGTCAGCGGGAAACAGGGTCGAGCGACCTTCGTTTTACCCCTCTCAAAGAGAGCCCACCCTCTCCGCTGATAAGCAAGAGGAGTTGATAACGTTGAAGATATCTATCAAGAGCGCCAAAAATAGTGGTAATACAATGATGCCTACTTACGAAAAAGTCTATAACATGAAAAACTACTGTTTGTGATAAATCGGATGGATTTAGGCCTCACAGATCCCTCGGCTACGCCGTGATTAATAGGAGTTTAGCTTCAAAGATCCCTTGGCTACGCTTAGAGCTTAGGACCTTCAACCCCTCGACTACACTTTGTGGGTTAGGGATCTCTACCCTCAGCTACGCCATGAGGCTTATTCCGCTATGTTCAGATTGTGAATGTTGGCAACACGTGGAGAATATGCGTAGATATTTATACCTTCTTGATCATGTATGTACAATGTACATAGTATATAGGTATTCCATACAAAAGTTTGATGCCGAGATTTCACCGTTTTGAGACCCCTCGAATGTGTGTATGTACATTTATTTTCAGGAAAATGCCTCCACCCCAACTTCCCTTTACATAGAACATTTTCCCGAATATTTTTCCTAAAAAATGGCTCTAACGATGTTAATTAAAATGCCTTATGTTTAAAATATTTTCATCACAAATAAACTGTAGGTCTTGAATTTTTTTGGAATAGTCTTGAAGACGTCTTCATTCCGGATGACTGGGATAAATTGATAACTAAATTGATAAGCTTACTACAAAAAATTAGGTCTCTTTAAAACATATAATTTGTCATACACTTTTTTTTCTCAAACAGGAAGTCGAAATTCGTTTTTTATTTGGTTGAATCATGACCTTCAAAGTCAATTGCATAGCGATTTGACAGTCGCTTAAGCCTAGTACATTTCCCTATTTCTCTTATACCTATAAGGGCCATTTCTATAATGTTTATCTTGATTTGCATGAAGTAGATAGAAAAATATTTTTTGTAATAATAGCTTGTTTGTAGATTAGATAGAGAAAGTCTTCTAAATGGTACACATAATGTTTCGCATTATTGTCCGTTGCGCTTGACAAACAGTGACACAAAAGTGACAAAAGTGAAAAGTGTGGCTATAAATGCATTAAAACAAAATTTATTTGTGTGTATTCTCCACGGTATAATAATAAAACACTAGTATAGCGTGAGATGAGCATAGCGATATTGAGTCGTTCCGATATCGGGAGTTTATCCAAAATATACTGGTATTTATGAAATACTCAGTTGGTGAAACAACATATACAAATTAACAACATACTGCACTAAACTGGAAATAGAAGAAGGGAAAACAGAATAAGGAAATAAACAGGAAAAGCAGGAGTAAGGCAATCTATTTATTATACATTCATGTCAATATCTGACAGATGAAACAGTTTGTTTGGGATCCTTTGAAAACAGTGCATACAGAAAATTAATCAAAGTACTTGCCGAGGCATGCACGGTGTTTGTAGAGCGAAAACAGTTGAAAGGGCGAAGCGCCCTAATGAAGAGACAAGCAAGTTCACACGTTGCTGGGCCCAATCCCATTGACTGCTGGGGAACGTGCCTTCGGAGCCCAAAGAACCGGCAGAAAGAGGATGAGGGGAAAAAAGAAACGACTGCAAATCGATGACGGTGAGTCATTCTAAATTTTAGACACGTAGAAAGGGGGCTGCGAACGCCCCTTTTCACAGCATGATTATGAAATTTGTGTGGAACCTTTGCTCAATTTCAGACCTCGTCTCTTCCTTGCCGGTTACTCACCTCCCTTCCATTCCACCCCATCGTAGAATATTCCTCCTCCTTCATTCCATTTCGTAATTCCATTTCGTTACTTAAGCCAATTTTAAAGTTAAGGTTTAAGTATTCCATTACCTTTTAGTACCTTAATGTAACACAGTTAATTTGTAAATTGGTTTGTTCAAATTTCAGCCGGAAATAAAAAAACGCCTGTTTTTAATTGGGTGCCGAAAGTGGTAGGCTGCAATATAAGAGTGATTTTATACTATCTCCAGCCTGCTTGGTACCATCCGTTGATTGGAATTCCACAAAAACGCGAAGAAAATTATTATTTAATAAGCTTGTCGGGCAAGAATAAAACTGAAGAAGCATTTTAACATTTAGCAGGCGCTAAATGGATGGCGCTCGAAAAACGAGCCCCGAGTACAGATTGTTCGCCCACCAATTATGCATGAATTGTTGCCCACCACGAGCAGAGAGAACAACATATATATAAACATGTAATAATGAGCTAAAAGAGAAATATTTGCAAAGAAAGAAACAATACGAATGAAGGATACAGAAACTACGACAATTGATGGGCGACTCTGAGCAGTCTAGTAATCGGGGCCGGTTTTACGTGTGTCATCTTATTACTATACGTCTAAAGCCCCTTTCCTACATGATCAAACTTGTTTCTCAATTCAAGAGCTTACAACAAAAATTGTCAAATGCTGAAAAATATTTGACAATATTGAACAAGGTGAATTAATTGTTCTTTCCACACCAGTCGCGTGTAGGACATAAGTTGGAGAGGTAGAGTCAGACTGAAAAATGCAATGCCATAGCCTGGATTTGTACCATAGAAATCTTGGTTTCCCTCAAAGTACTCTAATACGCACACGCACCAAAACAGATACACAAACACCCACCATGGCACTAAATTCTCTGACTCGCGTTTTATCCCAGTAAACCACAAGATCTGGTATTATTTTAAGATGTAACTCAATGACGGCTTACAAACTCCGCAAGTCCCGACCAACTATTAGGTCCATCAATGTGAATAATTGTTTCTTCCGAATCAGTCAAGTGTAGGTCATGTGTAGGTCCGTGACTCAAATCTCGGCTATGGCATTCAATTTTTCAGTCTCGCTCTGTCTCTCCAATACTGGACAAGGTTTGGCAAGACCCGATACTGTCATAAATGCGTATTTACACCTGGAGTTTTTGCCATCTGAACCCTTTCAGAACAGATTGTTAATAATTCAACACAAGTGTAAAGTTTACCAATGTATACCAAATTTCAGTTAACTATTATTCTTTACATAATTACATAACATTTGGCGATTAACATCAGATCACCCATAACATCAGATAGCAACAGCAGTGGAAATAACACAAATTGGTAGATTAACTGCGCTATACGAATATCAAATTGCATAGCTGTATACCCTTGAAATTTGCCTGGCTTGTCTTCCTCTTGTAGTGATCTATAAGACATAGTCATGGCCAGTTTTCATAAAACTAAAACCTAATAAACTCTAATACAACATCATTCCCTTACTCAGGTACCATTTTTTTTTTTTACTTTTTGCCTTCAGTCCTATTGTAGATTTCATGATCAGTTGTAAATACTCGTATTTAATTGGCCAAAGCCAGTAATCATTTTCAAACCTTTGTCAATTATTTTCGTTCAAGACTAAAAGTATTGGAAGCAACTTGACAACAAAACTTGTGAAGTTATGAAAACTCATGGAAAGACTTAACCATATATAGGTGTGTATATATGATATCCAGTATGAACAAACAATGAAAGGTTTTCCGTGAACTTTGTTTCTTTCGTTTTTTCCTAATTTTGTCTTGTTACTTACTCTACTTAGTACATAATAAATAGGTAGAAAAAATATTACCTCCACCTAAAAATGGAATACGGAAAATTCTCTGGAAATACACGTTTTAGGGTCCGCTAAACCCAAAAAAGTAACATTGAAGAACAAGGTCCTCGCGCGCGCGTGTGTGTGTGTCTGAACACAATAACTCAAAAAAGAAAGGTCGGTAAAGTACCAAACTTGGTATTTAAATTTTAGTATCTTCCAAGGATGCGACTCGAAAGACTTTCAGGAAATCCCCCAACCCCAAACTACCCTTTACATAGAACATTTTGATTTTCTCAAAAATTTCTTTAACAATTTTTATTAAAATGCTGTATATTAAAGATGTTTAAATGTAAAATAAAACGTATATCTTGAATTTTCTGGAAATAGCCTCTGAAGACCTCTTCATTCTGGATTACTTTTGCATAACTGGTAAACCGTAAGAGAGGGACAGAAACGTACTACACAAAAAAATGTAGGTCTGGTTAAAAAAAATTAATCATATATATATATATATATATGTATATATATATATATATATTATAAATATATTTGTTTCCTGGACTGATCATTTCCGAGATATTTCTTGCTTGATTCATTAACGGCATGGTGTTGCGGCGCGACGTCTAAAGCATGCGCAGAAGAGTCTTCTTAGCGGCGTCTAGCGTGCACTTTGATCCGACTGTTGGGAGCAATAATGTAGTTATAAAGCGCTGGTGCTTAAGACAATCTGGTAATTAAGCCAATGTAGCAGTATTTTCATAGTATGGCCTTATCATTATAAACGTTGCCACCCTCTTGCAATAGACAAAATCAAAATGAAATATTCAATATTATTTTGTGCCCATTCTGCACATGACTTACAATTCTGTCCATAAAGACCGCGATATTTGACATTTTGCTGCTAGTGTCGTTTCTGTGGCTCTTGTGTTCTTTCTTGGCTTAGTTCGGTTTCCTCGTTGACCGAAGTGCATGGATCTCGGGTAAGCCTTCATTAATAGCGTTGTTGCCGACTGTTTCTGAAGTTTTCCTGACTGTTAGCTTCACTTGGGTTTGCTCGTTACATTTTATTTTGCATTTTAAGGTGCAGCATCTGTGAAATGTGACTAAAAATTCTGAAAACTAAAATATCATAGTGTTTCATAATAAAATGAGATTAATTCTAAACTGTAACAAAATAAATAATTTTTTCCACTTCACGCATTTTGACTACCAAACTAAAGCGAGGCCGCGCTGTGGTCGAGTGGTTAGACTACTCGCCTCTCACCTAGATGGCCCGTATTTGATCCCAAGTGACCGCATTTATGGTGGACAAAGCAGCGTTAGAGCCATTTGTAAGAAAATATAAAGGGTAGTTTGGGTTGGGGGGATTTTCTTGAAAAGCTTCGTGTCAAATCCTTGGAAGATACCAAACTTAAATACCAAGTTTGCTTTTTAACGCTCTTTTCATTTTTGAGCTATGCTGCCCACAGACACTCACACATACACACAGACACAGACAGACAGACACACACGGAAATATTTTTCTAAAAATGCTTTTTTTGGATTCAGGGGGTCTCAAAACATATATTTCCGGTGAAATCTCGTTATCGAATTTTTGGGTGCATTACAATACCTTTATTATGCATTATGTACTTAGTACTATAGAGAAAGTAAAAAGAATCACGGATAAGTTCCTGTTTGAAAAGAATATAAGTATTTTAAAATTGAAACTAATGACAAGGAATATCTCAGTAACGGTTAGCTCTAAAATAAAAATGTAAAGGACATAAATTACTTTGTTTTAACGAGATCTACATTTGTTGCGTAGAAAGCTTTTGTCTATATCTTACAGTTACAAAGTCATTCAGAATGAAGAGGATTTCAAAGGTTATTCCCAGCAATTTCAAGATATCTATACATTTTATTTTTCATATAATTATCTTTAATATACGATAATCTTTAGTCATTCTGAGATAATCAAAATTTAAGAATATTTTTTCATGTTAAGGGCAATTTTGGGTGAAGGGATGTTTTTGAAAATCTTCGTGTCGCATGAAAATTACCTGTCAATTTAGACAATTTTCATATTTACCATTAATTACTCACATATTTTTCTCCTTTGCGATATCACTGAAGTACTATTTTGAGTTTTATATACCCGAGAAATCAAATAAACTCAGCTTTACAGTACTATCTATACAGTACGCTCCAAAACTAGTCGTTCAAATTAATATGGGTGGTAGAAAACATCAAAACAAATAAGGATAAGGAACATATGGTCCCTGATGGCAACTTCTAATGCTAGGAAAGATTTACACAGAAAATGATTTAGCATGCTCATTACAGCAGTGGCATCCACAGGAACTTCTCAAATGCGCGACCATTGTCCTGTATTCATCATCGGATCATTTAGTTTTATGTCTGCTCAAAGACTCCTAGCTTGTCCGCAGTGGTACCAGCAATTCTAGCGAAGAGATCTTCTGTTTACTCATCGGTTTCATTCCCAGCTACTTTATACGCTCCCAAAGGAAGAAATCCAGACATATGAGGTCAAGTGACAGGAGTAGCAGGCCACAGGGCCACCCAGGCTGATCCATCGATGCCCAAATCTCAGTTGATTCCTCACAGCAATGGTGAAATGAAATGATGCTTTATTTATTTATGGATCATTTTAACTGCTGTGGTTCTCAGCGTCCCGTTCTATCCTGGGCGTGAAAGACCGCTTAATTTTGCTCAGATGCCTCTTCATCGGGCTGAGGTTCTTTCGTGTGCCGTAAACCTACGAGACGGCACCAACGGCTTTACGCTCGAAAAAATTCGCCGAGTTTGAACCAGTAACATTTGGTATATGGAGTTAACCTACGGAGGACGACATCAATAGTGAAATGGGTACACGTCGGAATGTTCGGTATTGTGAAACCCTTCGATTGGGAAAGCGCTATCGATACTCTACCACTATAGCTCTTCCATTTCCAATCACAGATCCGTACACCGGATGCATGTCAGCCATTTCAGCATACGTAAACCGCTCCATGTTCACTGTTGTCACAAGGAAGTAACAATTCTACTGAATCGGAGTATTTCCAAATAGACACCAGATCATGTTTGAAGGTCAATACACTTTCCCTTCAGCGAGTCCTTCATATACCCAAGGTCGCGGGTTCAAAGCCGGCGGAGGACGATGGCTTGCTTCGGGCGTAAAGATCATTAGCATGGCTTGCTTCGGAAGGGAAGTAAAGCCGTTGGTCCCGTGTCTTAGATTTAAAACAACCTAAAACCTGATAAAGAGGCATATGAGCAAAATAAAGCAGTCTTTTGAGGCCCAGCATTGGGATGTTGAGAACCACAGTAGTTAAGAGCGTCCATAATAAAACTCCTTTTCCATTTCAACGATTCCGATGCAACAGCTTATATTTGCACCGCTCACAAATAGCTCCCTAACATTTAAAATGTACTTAGAGAGCAGATTGTGTTCCTTTGGAAGTATGTTTGTTTTGACGTGCTCTAACAACTGTGTTAATTTCAACGACTCTTTCCGAAGCACTCTGTATATTAATTAATGTAGTACTGGCAGGTTGTTTATAATCTTTTAATACACTGATGATGGAATAAACCAGAAATATGAAAGTTTTGTAGCTTTGCTTGTTTTTATTTTCATTCAGAACATTTCTGCTCTTCCATCACATATATAATTTGACCACAAAATGACCACGTGAGCGCAGAGAGAGACTTTAATTAATTCGCATTTCTCTACCACACACATAGTAAGTAGAGCACTTATTGCGTTCCATCCAAAAGTTCGAACCAATATTTCACAGGAAATACAGTTTTAGAATGCTCTGAATAAAAAATATAAACATTGTTAGAAAAAGGTCCGGGCACTTTTGCATTATGTGTGTGTGTGTATGTTAGTGTGAACAGCAGAACTTAAATACGAAAAGTCGGTTGAATACTAACTAAACTTGGTATTTAAGCTCAGTATATTCCAAGAATGAAACACAAAGTTTTTCAATAAAATACCCCAGACGTCAAACTACCCTTTACATGGAAAAATGTTCTGTATCTTTTATTTTTGGCTCCAACGATTAGACCACTTGCCTCTCACCTAGATGCCCCGAGTTCGATCCCAAGCGATCGCAAGTGGGATTTTTGGCGTACAAAGCGGCGCAAGGGCGGGTTTTCCGGTATCCCCCACCATCACATTCCAACGGTTCTCCATCTTCATTCCATTTATCATCAATGTCGTTGCTTGTTGTGCCATAGTATTAAAAGAGGGCGTTAAAAACTCTAAATTGTTTCAAAAATAGAATGATTATAATACATCTGTTTTAAGATATTTTTATGATAAATGAAATGTATATCTTGAATTTTCTGGGCACATTCTCTGAAGCCCTCTTCATTTTCAATGACTTTAGATAACTGTTAAACCTTAAGATATAAGTAAAATCATTTTACACCAATAATATAAATCTCAATTTATGTTATTTTTTTCTTTCACTTAAACATTCCAAGTTATTGTTTGTTAGTGGTTTAAATTTTCCAACACATACTTTTCTCCAATGGAAAGTCATCACTTTTAAATCCTGGCCATGAAAAGAGAACCTAATTTAAAAATCATCGCAGAGCCACCAGCTCTTAAAAGATGTGACTATCGCTTTACCTGACGTGTTCTCTTATTTTCCTTATAGCCACAAGGAAATAGGTAATAAGGTTGTTTATTTAATTTTATCTCGATTAGGATTAAGTACATAGAAAGAATGTGTTTATATGAATAATTTATTGCAGAATAGATATAGAAAGTGATATGAATGGAACAATAAGATTTTTATCCAATATTGGAGAAACTCAAGCTGCATCAGAATGTATTGTTCAGTAACGGGCTTGAGGGTTCAATAGAAATTGAGATCTACATACTCTATCTTAGCGAGTTAAGATGTGAATCTGACGACGAGGATGTTAATCCGATATTACCTAGGTGCAGGTTGACTGTACGCTTGTAGCGCGCTAAGTAGCGTTGTAATCCCCTTACAAAAGCCATTTCCGAAGACAGACAGACGCCGTCATTGGTATTCCAGAGGACTCCCTCGCTTTCAAAGCCAAATACTGACGTGTTCCATTCTTTTTCTGCCTTTTTGACTATCTTTTCCTCCCTCAGCTCCTCATTGAATTGCGTGACAGGCAAACTGCCTAGTAAACCTTGAGAAGGGGTAACAAAGTGAAGTCAGTGGCAGTACAAACGAAACAATTCGCACGGAGAAACGGGCTGGAAAGTTTTCGCCAGAGAAGAAAGGGGGAAATGAAGTGATAAACATGCATGCGAAGGCAAATTTCACGTTTCTTTAGAAATATGTATTCACTTGTATCACATCAGATGACTAATGTGTTATTTTCATCCAATGCATTAAAATAATTTCTTCTGCTATGTCAGTAGTAAGAGAAAATAAAGGTAGATATATAAATATGTAATAAGAACTTGTGGTGCTTTTCTACATTGAATGGATTATAGGTAGTTAATAATTTTAATCATTTTTTTGTTTTTATTGTTCCGTCTTTAACGACATGGTCTGTCGATGACATTTCCTTTTGTCTATCAGCAATGGTGTTAACTCGTGCACTATTGTCGCTGGATTTCTTTTTAGCTTTAGTTTTAATCATTACATCGCACACATCCACACTCAAATTCATATTTCCAGACCCTGGGGAGGATAGGGAATAATCTGAGCTACAGAAAATAACCCTATCCCCAGCTGGGAATCGAACTCGGGACCCCCCAGCAGGCCGGTGTTCTACCGACTGAGCTACAGAGCTGCCCTTAATCGTCTTGTTTAAGTTATTACTGAAAATGAAGGCCAGAGTTCTTCTTTAAGTTGAGAATTTTCCATTGGATCAAGAATACATAAAAGTTGCTCTTAAGAGCATAAAAGCTACTGATATGAGGAATACCGAGGACAGCATTTTCTCTTGAAGGAAGAGAGGAATTCATGTGAACCACAGGATAGGAGAAAAAATGCATATTTATTTACAGATGTGTTTTGAAAGTCATGAATTCTATCATTTTATCGAGTCATTTATAAAACTAGGTACAAGTACAAATTAAGACTTAGCGTCTTATTTAATTTTATAATTTTTATGAGTACTTATTACAAACTTCTATGCAAAATGGTCTATAATAATCACTAAATAATCTGGTTCAGCCACCCATCAATTAAAGGGTGCTATACATGTACTTAAAACACTCCTAAAAACATTGTTTCTTTTTGATGGGGTTTTTAGGGGTTTCATAAAACTTTTATTCTTCAAGTGCTTTCAGATAGTTGAGAGAAATTGTTCTCTGTCGACATTTTATCCTTGTGCCAATGCAGTTAGCCTCTCCTCTCTTGTCTTATTTCGAAGGTATGCGCAGTTAGTCCTATGTATTTGAAATTTGAACAAAGCCATGAGATTTTCCTTTATAAACCGACCTCCCTTGCTGGGGCAAGGACGGAAGTAGATACCCATTTACTTACGCCAACTAGGAGCTTGACTATCGAGACCTCGGTGGAGGCGACAGTTACCAGCTCCTAAGCTTTCCAGATTAGTTGAGGAAATTTAGGCGTTTTACAATACCCCCAGACGTACCCACCCTCCCATGTGTATCGAGAACCATACCCTGACGAGTCCAACTCAAACTGAACAACTTCCTGTTGAGAAGACTGAGATGTTGGGCACAGTCAGAAGTAGATGTTAGGGGTCCGCAGCGCTCTCATCAAGGCAGCTGAAGAGATCGGTACCCACTCTTTTTTTTTTGTAGTGTTTAACGCCCGCTTTAACTACTCATGGCACCGCAGACGGTAACAATGATGATGGAGCACCGGTGGAATGCGATGGCGGGGGAAACCGGAGTACCCGGAGAAAACCCGCCCCAGCGCCGCTTTGTCCACCACAAATCTCACATGCGGTCACTTGGGATCGAACCCCAGGTGAGAGGCAAGTTGTCTAACCACTCGGCCATGGCTCAGCCCGGTACCCACTCTCCTGCGGCACAGGACTGAAAGGCACACTATAGAATATGCTGTGGCTGCAATCGTCTTTTGGAGGGGGGGAGGCATAAGGTATAGGGTATATAACAGAATGGGACTCCTCGCGCCGGCTAATATCCCGAAAATTGAAGGAGTGAACTGAAAAAACCACAGAATGCTACAGGCCATACCAGACAGGCCTCAGAGACGCACAGAATTCCTAACATTTCCTGACTTGAAGATCCGATCCACTGAAACTGCCCAGAGAGACCTCTTAACGACCCATTCCTGCTAGTATCCTTGAGCGAGCATTACGCTCTGTATCCGAAGCCGCCTCACGCCACGAAACCTGAACACACCTGAAACATAAGAAGGAAATAAGAATAAAATGAGAGAGAATTTTTGGTAGATGAGAAACCACCCAGAAACCTCCTATTGACCATGGAGCAATCTAAAACTAGAGTGGGCGAACACGGGAATCAATCTGGAACCTTAAACGGCATCGTGCATTACCATGGAGTTAACTTGAGTGATTCTCAAGGTGCATCAAACATCCAGATAATTAATATAAAACCAAGATTTATTTTCGGAATAAACTTAACAAAATAGAACTTTGAAGAAAAGATAATGTGGAGTATATTGTGATCTAGATCAAATGTGAATAACCATATTTATAATATGATACTCATCCTGAGCGATTTCTGAAATAGTAGGAATTGTTTAATGACAAAAAGGTCCCGGTTGTGGTTTCGTGCTTAATATAAGAGGAACATTAGGAGTTGAAGAGAGTACCGTTAAGAAGTGCGTGGCGTAACTTGGCGGTTCCATCGAGAATGAATAACGTTAGATAGCAACAATTATATGTAGAGATGATGATAAGCCTAAAAAGATAAGGCAACTTCTAATTTCTTTTCTTTGTGCAACAGCCAGCTGGTATCTCTTTTTAGCTTAGCAAGAAATATAACACCAGCACACTTGATGGACAATTCGACTATATTTATTTCAGTTATAAAACATGAAAGCCCGCTTGCAAATATTGGATTTG
This sequence comes from Hymenopus coronatus, assembly GCA_030762935.1. Taxonomy (NCBI): domain Eukaryota; kingdom Metazoa; phylum Arthropoda; class Insecta; order Mantodea; family Hymenopodidae; genus Hymenopus; species Hymenopus coronatus. The sequence goes on from CM060894.1 coordinate 79,826,174, forward strand.
CTTGCGTATTTAGAAAAAAGTCCGTATGTGTCCGCGTGCTCGTTTTTTTTTGTTGTTGTTTTTTTTGTGTGTGTTTGTATGTCTGTGAACAGAATAACTCAAAAACGAAAAACTATTTAAATACCAAACTTAGTATCCAAGTTGAGTTGGATTAGACACGTAGATTTTCTACAAAATGTCTCAACCCAGATAACCCTTTACATGAGACATTGGTTGGAATTCCTGTTTTCCCAAAATGTCCCCAACGATATTGTTTAAAATGGCATATATTAAAGGCGTTTATATGGCAAATAAAGAATATATATTAATTTTTTTGGAAATAACCTCTGAAGACCTCTTCATTCCAATGACGTTTGCATAAATGATAAACAAAAGATAGAAAAAATCTTAGAACACAAAAAATGTAGATTTCGTTAAAACAAACATACATAGATACATGCATGCACACACACATACATACATGTATACATACATACATACATACATACACACACACATACATACATACATACATACATACATACATACATACATACATACATACATACATACATACATACATACATACATACATGCATGCATGCATGCATACATGTACACATACTCGTTCATACCTGTACATACATTTTTATATTGTATTTGGAAAACACCTCGACTAATTCCAATCTCTTCAAGATGCAACTGTTGTTTCAAATTTTCTTCCTTTGATACTACTTAAAACATATTTTTGATAGCTGAAGAAGATACCTGGCGAATCATTCTTGTATATTGAAGAACACTATTCACACAGATTAAATCTGAAGTATCATCATTGAAGCAATCTCGGTCTACTACACATTCTTAAATGTCCAGTGGGTTCAGAATCAAAGTTCTTTTGTTAATTTTGCAAGTTTTACTTTTTTGTTCAGAATGCCATAGCGTAGAAAAACATATATACATACACACTCATGCACTACTTACCAGCCAGCCTGCCTACCTTTTTGTTGGAACAAAGTAAAGGAATGAAGGAGAGTAAATTAATTTCTAAAGCTATTTATGTTCCTGCCTGCCTGTCTACAAATATTCTATCCTTATATTAATATAAATATAAAATAATGGAAATTCGATGGGTAAAAAGTTAATTCGGTGCAGGAAGAATTGTACTAAACGCATTGTTTTGCACCTTTAATTGATGCCTAAATTTTTCCGTGATATTTTTTTACAGTAGGTCAAGATCTCTAGGTAACGAAATGTTAAAAATGATTTGTATGTATTAGTTGACTCAAATCCTACTTTTCTGATGGAATTTTGATATGCATGATATGATCGAATACAATACTTAGGAAAGAAATGCAGAACATTAAAACAAATACAAGCAGTAAAGCATTGAAGTAATTGGGATTTCTTCTGCTGCAGCTGAAAAGAAGCGCATAACTCGTTAAGAATTCGGAAGATCGTCCACGCCCGTCTGCAGGATATCAGAAAGCATTCAGAATCCTTGCTGCAGCAGAGTTTTCCCCTCGCGGATTTTAAGCAAACTTTAATTCCTTCCCTCTACTTTGTGTCTAACGCTGCCCCGACTATCTGCTAATCAAACATTGGATTTCCTCGGGGAAGAAAGGCAGCCTTCTCCTAGATCTTGCAGGTAAATTGTGTTGACTTTTTCTTTCTTGCATACCACATCGTCTTGCTGGTGTCCCCGTGACGTAAAACGCTTAAATAGGCGGATTCAAAACTTGGTTCTTCCAATGGTAATCATAAATAAGTGGATGTATACCGTGTGCTTTAAAATGTGTCTTTAGTTATTTAGACGAATAATGTGCACTGAAATGAAGTTTATTGTGTTAAAACTTTCAGTTGGTATTTAAGTTATTTAATTGCTACCGAAACAAATGGATCCGTGTTAACATGTGAGGCACAGGTAATTGCGAGTCTGCTATTCGTCGCGATTCTGACCTTACCTCTTTCGTAGTTTCCTCAGGTTGGTAGGCGAAAGTTTCTACCACGAATTTTCTGTCCATTATTTTCTGTTATCTGTTTCATCTGATATGTTTCCCGTTTGTTGGATCAGACAATGGCCACTGGTACGTCGGGGCTGTGAAAAAATATCTTCCTGATCCTTCACTAACAGGCTCGTTTCAGTTCTGAAACTCAGGTTGAAGATGGCATAGGCGGGTTCGTGCCAATGTCAAGATTAGTATCATTGTGAAACTGTTGGAACCTGTTCTTGCTAGCGCCCATCGTCGACGGATCTCCTCTTTATCCTTTCTAGCATGTGTCTTGTTAGAAGCACAAAGGGCCTAATATGGACTACGTACGCTGCTCTGCATCACTAGCTGAGGGCCCCCTCCTAACCCTGTTTACTTTCTCACATCTATAACACCCTAGACGAGACATGTCCATAAATATCTGTTGCTAAGTACTGACTCGTTACCACCGACTCCAATTAAGGTGAGAAAATGTTGCTGAGTCGCATTTACTGTCATTTATACACCCAGTGCTTAATAGCGAAAGTAGTGCTTTTAAGCAAACATAAACAGAAAGTCAACTTCGAAACGCGGGAAGTATCATTTCATGTCAGAGGTTCCATCCGAACTGCAAATGAAATTATATCTCTATAAAAGCATACAAACATTTTTTTTTTTAAATAAATCGATTGGAATTATTTAAATCGTTGTCTAAGCGTTCATTCTCCCAATTGTGATTTTTTGCAATACATTTAGTACCAACATTTGGCTGCACATACTTTTGCAATAATTAATTAGATTAAAAACCAGCATCGCTCTAAAGTATGCGACCAGCATTTGGTTCATCTACTAAGGCCCTGTAAATCTTCCTTAGTGGCAGATATTGATGGACTCGTCCAAAGTAAAATATATCACTGAAGTAGACAATAAAACAATCTGATATGTTCCATTCATATGACTTTCTCTATATCTCTATAATAAATTATTGTTAAAAAGCTTATTCTTCTATTTACTTCATGCTAATCGAGAAAAAAAATAGAGGAATCGTCTTATTACTTGCTTCCATGTAAGGAGAAGATAAATAAGGGAGTACCATAGGCTAAAGTTGTAATCAAAAGCTGGTTGCTATGTGATTGCAATTCCTTTGTTTGTATGGACAGGAGCTGATAAATTCCCGTAAGAAAAAAGTTACATATTTTATAGCTGAAACCAATAACAAGAAATATCTCAAAAACAATCAACTTCACGAAAAAATGTATACAACATAAACAGTGTATTTTAACTAGATCTTCATTTTCTATTAAGTAAGTTTTTGTCCGTCTCTTACGGTTACCAGTTATGCGAAATTCCGCAGAATTCATCCAGGATAAATGTCTTCAGAGGCTATTCCCAGAAAATCCAATATATACTTATATTTCATTTTTCATAAAAAGATTTTAAACACGCGGTATTTTAATCAAAATCGTTAAGCCATTTTTGAGAAAATCAAAACTTTCGAAAAATGTTCCATGTAAAGGGTAGTTGGGGCGGAGTATTTTCTTGAAAATCTTCGTGTCACATCCTTGGAACTTAAACACCACGTTTGTTATTTAATGGTCTATTCGTTTTTGAGCTATGCTGCCCACAGACACAGACACGCATGCTTATTTTTCTAATTTTTTTTATTCGGGGGGGGGGGTCTCAATTTCCCGTGAAATCTCTGTATCGAATATTTGGGTACCTTAATGCCTTAAAATGCCTTCCTATACACTATGTGCATAGTACATGTGGAGAAAGTGAAAATAAAATAGTGTTTTATTTATGGGCACTCTTTAACTACTGTGGTTCTCAGCGTCCCATTCTATATTGGGCTGAAAGACAGCTAAATTTTGCTCTATTAGA